>CM072769.1:174658182-175908182 GCA_036936925.1 Cenchrus fungigraminus
ACCGGCATATGCATTTATCTCTAACTCCCTCTAGGATTAGCATGAGCTTTTTACATAGCATTTAAAGAAGTTTTCATTCTACTTGTCTCTAGTACTAGTAGTCTTCCATTTAATTTGTATTTTTTTGCGCCTACCTTACATTTTTGCTTGTTTTAATTTGTATTTTCTTCTGCTCACTTTACGTTTTTGCTTGTTTGTTCGTAGCCCTCTCCAGTCTCCAGTCTAGTCTAGTGTTGATATCTTAGTATTGATATCCAGTGGCTGGCAAACCCCACCGAGACAAGCTCAGGAGGCTCTTCCCATACTGATGGACGATGTGTAAAAAATTGTAATGTGTTCGTCCCAAATTTTGTAGGGGAGCACATGCCCCTCCTATCACCACTTGAATTTTGTATAGCTCAAACAAAATAGCATCATGTCTCTTGAAGTGAGTGTCTTGGAACATGTCGAGCTTGCTGTTGAGTGTTTGGAGGTAAATTTTAAGATGGAACTACATGTGTGTTGTCAAATAATGAACATGACACCAATGCACCATACTCTAATCAAAAGTTAAATGCGGCTGTTCTTATTTTTTAAGATCTTATAAATGCCTCCAACAATAATAATTTCTAACCCTTAACTCAAAGAGTTTCTATAGTAGGTGGGTCTGTGACTTTTTTCTTTCTTTCTTTTACTTCAGTCCCCTTACTCACCTTCCATGAAATGAGCACACCACTGTGGTGTGGTCGCCGAGCTCCACTAAACCATCACCGGGCACCATGGCTACCATCCACCTCCTTGTGTTTATGCTACTTCCGCTCAAGATCGTCAAGAGCGCGCTCTCAAAGCTCAACCTTGGCAGCACTTCTCTTCTAAGCTCGTCACTTACTTTCACGAAGCATCTTGATCTCTTCATGAATTATTGAATAGAATCAAAAGCCTCGATAACATCAAACCATATGTTATAACTGGTTCTGTTTAGTTCCCAAAATTTCACCAACTATCTGTCACATCAATCTCCGGACACTAATTAGGAGTATTAAATGTAGATTAATGACAAAATTCATTCTACAACCCCTACCTTAATTTTCGAAACGAATCTAACGAGCCTAATTATGTCATGATTAGACAACATCGTGCTACAATAACCAATCTCTAATGATGGATTAATTAGACTTAATGGATTCGTGTCGTACTTTCCGGTCCATTCATGTAATTATTTTTGTAACTAGTCTACATTCAATACTCTTAATAAACCTTTAAAGAGGACCCAAAAGTTTCACTCACGAACTAAACAGGGCCTGATGGAATAGAAGCTACAAGAGTGTGTAGATCTTAGAGGATGACATGACCTTTGTTCATACCCTCCCTTAGCGACAGGGACAGTTAGTGGAGGAGGAGAGGCTACTATGCAAGGAGAACCGATGGGTGGTGCTAGGGAGTAGAGGCGGGTCACGCTAATTAGCGAGCGCTCGCTAGGGGCGCGGGGTAGCGATCGATTCAGCCACTCTGTTCCCCCTTTCGAGCTTTTCTTTTTCGGAAAATTTTTATTCCCACAACTTTCCATTTCTGGAATAACATAACTTATACACATAACTTCGACGCATAACTTCGAGATATAAATTTTTATCAAATAATTGTTAAGCATAACTTTGGCACTAGCCAACGTGCATGATTTATACATACAACTTGTATGCACAATGTTTTTTAGAAAAATGACTTATGCACGTAATTTTTTTCAAACATCAGTTTCATCTTTTTTATTTTTCAGACTTTTTGAAGTTAATTATTTTTTAGACTTATACACACAACTTGGACACATAACTGCGAATTATAAATTTTGGTCAGATAATGTTTAAGTATAAGTTTGATGTCGCGCATAACTTATGCGTACAACTTATAAGCGCAAATGTTTGAAGAATAACTTTTGCGTATAATTTTTCTCTAACGATAAGTTGTGTTCATAACTTTTTTTTAAATGACGAGTTGTGCGCATAACTTTTTTGCAATAACAAAGTTGTGTGCATAATTTACGCAGAAGAAAATTTTATTGAATGAAAAAAAGAAAAAGAATAAAGAAAATGTGGGGTCCGCTCACGTGGGGGCTTAGGATGCGGTCGGATCGTGCGCGCTCCGAGTGAGCGCTTGCTATATTGATTTTGCGAGTAGAGGTTCGTGACAGGATAGAGTTTCGATCCGGTGGTTCCAACTTCAACATTCCAGACTCAGTCACCGTCGTTTAGTTGGTGAAATTTTGAGTGAAAGTGGTGAAAATTTTACATCGAGAAACATGTTCTGTGAGAAGTAACACGGTCTGCGATGCGAAAATTTTAAAAACTCTTAGGGAACTAAACACTGACTTATAGGGCAGTGCATGTGCATCGGGTAAAGCCAATACGGAGGCTTGCTAGTAGTCGCGCGCCGTTGGTCAAAGTTAAGGAGGCAAGAGCGAGGAAATTTTTCTTGTACACCGTTGTATCAACCAAACCAGCTCCACTATCTATGCTATAAAAGTTTCATCAAAATTTCTCATCTAGAGAACCGTGTTAATTCATTTCTTCTTTCTGTGTACGCGACCTAATGCAAAAATTTCACCACTTTCTCACTCACGCTATGTTTAGCTCTCCAAAATTTTTACCAACTACTCGTCACATTAATCTCTGGATACTAATTAGAAGTATTAAATGTGAATTAATGGCAAAACCCATTTCACAACCCCTACGAATTAATTAGGCTTAATGGATTCATCTCGCAATTTTTGATCCATTCGTGTAATTATTTTTGTAACTAGTCTACGTTTAATATTTCTAATAAACCTTAAAAAAGACCTAAAATTTCAACTCACCTACTAAACGGGCCCCCAACTAAACAGGGTCTTATCCATTTTTTTAGCTCTCAAGTTTGCAGTGGAGCTTTATTCAAAACCTCAGCTGGAAGTTGTTCTTGAAGATGCTCTTAGATACAAATTTTGGAGACGCTTTTAGATAAAACTTGACGAATCTATTTGAGAACAGGTAGGATTTGTAACAACCCAAAAGCTAAACAGAGAGGCCTCTCGGTTTAGCGTTAACGTGAGAGGCCTCCCGATTTAGCTAGGACGAGGAAGATTGAAAGACAAAAAAGGAAAGAAAATAAGGGAAGTAACAAATCGAGAAGAAAAGTAACAAATTCACCAAAAAAGTAACTCCACATTCTCCGGTGATCTTCTCCTACTCCGGCGGTTGGTGGGCGGGGCGGCCGACGGCGAGTCCCCGGCGGGCGCGGGCGGCAATGGAGGCCGGCGGCCTTAGGGTTCGGGGTTAGGGTTTGGGGGTTGGGGGATCTCCATGCCCACCGGACCTAGAGGGAGGTATGGCACGGGGGGCGGGGGAGGTGGGGGGAGCGGGCGGCGGTGGAGGCCGACGGTGGTGGGGAGGAAAGGCGCGAGGAGGACGATGCGCGGCGTGAGGAAGACGATGTGAGGTTTTTTTTTCCGTGTGGTGGCCAGCGTAAGGATAATAAGGACGAGCGGGTGGGCCGGCGGGGCTCTCGACCGAATCCTATCCGGAGAGCCCTCTCCCGCCGGTAGACACGTCCTTGTAACAAAGCAACGTATGCGTTGGCCAGTTGGCGTGCGCCAACTTGAGCCGTTGCACGCTAAGGGTCTGTTCTTTTCGTTGAAAAGGAACAGTGAAATACACTATTCACCCGTCATATCCATCACATCTTCTCTCACAAGAAATACTATTTCAGCACTATTTATTTGCAACTTCACTATTCCTTTTCACCCAAAAGAACGGACCCTAAATAAAAGAATATCGTACGGCTCAAATTCGGGGCCCACAGCTGCTGCGGAAAGGTCGCTGCCTTGTGGGCCATTCGGTTCGGCTGGGCAATCCGCCGATGCTCACCAGTCACCACTCACCAGGTGCGCCACGGCCGGCAGGCGGCAGCCAGCGGTTGTCCGTGTCCATGGCGACGCCGCTCGCGACCCGCCGCGGCCTCCTCGCCTCCCGCGTCCCGCCGTCTCACGGCGCCTCTTCCTCCTCCTCGTGGCCGGCCTCTTCTCTCCTGCTCGGTCACCGGCCTAGCCGCCGGCTCCGCTCCTCCTCGCCGCAGGTGATTTATTCGGTACCAAACCACGTACCTTACGGCGGTGATCGGAGATGATTGTGTGGTGCTACTACTTGATTTCGATGCAGGCTGATGCTGCGGCTGCGGCGGCGCCGGGGAAGGGCGGCGAGTACCGGCCCTCCTTCGCGGACGACCTCCTCCTCGCCTTCTTCCGGAGCAAGATGGTGGAGGTGAGCTCCATCGACCCATTGCTTAAGTTGCAGTCATAACTCATAACTGGGACTGCACCGGATCCTTGTCGTCCCTCCAGTCCTCCAGCTCCAGTGAGCGAGTTAATAAACTGCTAAAGATGTGCTAGCTTCTTTTCCGTCAATTAAAGAGTTTGTAATAAATTGACTTCGTTCCAGAGTTCTGTCAGAATAGGTAAGAGGAATCATCTGAACATTAGCCAAGTACTAGAGGCTCTGGCGCTCTGCTCTGCTTTGACAAATCCTGAGAATTGACACCACGTGCATAGATAAACTTGACAATTTGAACAGATAGTTATTGGTTAGCAAGGAACTAGCTGGAAACTCTACACAAGGGTCTGTTTACTTCCCCAAAATTTCACCAACTACCCGTTACATCAAACTCCGGACACTAATTATGAGTATTAAATGTAGATTAGTGACAAAACCCATTTCACAACCCCTACCTTAATTTTCAAGAAGAATCTAATGAGCTTAATTATGTCATGATTAGACAATGTCATGCTACAGTAAACAATCTCTAATGACAGATTAATTAGACTTAATGGATTCGTCTCGGAATTTTCCGTCCATTCGTGTAATTAGTTTTATAATTAGTCTATGTTTACTACCTCTAATGGATCTTGAAAAGGGCTCCTAAAATTTTGGTCCCAAAATTTTGGTGAACTAAACACACCCTAAAATGGAACATTTTGTTTTGTTGCAATCTGAAATGAAGGTCCAGTTTGTTAAAGTAGATTTGTTTACAGATGATGTGCGTGGAAAGGAACCATAGTTTTCAGATTTCAATCATAAAAAAGTTAATGCCAGGTTTCATTTGTTACAATAGTTTTCAGACAGACTGCGTCTCCAGAAACATAGAATAAACAATGCCGTATCTATGAAGAAAGTACACACAATTCTCTGGAACTGCTGAAAGAAAAAAAATCATGTGAATTCAGATAAGGGCAAGTAGTTATAAGTTATAACACCAATCAGATATTCAGGTATATTGGTTACGTTCTAGGACAAAATCATATCACAGATTCGAATAAAACAATGCAATTACATTGTTTTAATTCTCTGAAAAGCTGTAGGAGGTTGGATGGGATTCAGAAAAGCCTGGGTATGCCGGGCTGATGGAGGTTGCCAATCGTCTCATGGTCAAGGGGAAGAGTGCTTTGGAGACTGAACAAGCAGCTGTATATCACCCTCTCTCGTTCTTCCTTCCTAGTCTCTTCTGCTAGACATCTGTCTGGTACATAAACTTAACAACTAAATCAATTTTAGTTTTCTGCATCTCTTTTTTGTTTTAAATAACTCCAGGTCCGAGTACTACAGTCATTGTTTCCGCCTCTATTGCTTGTTCTTTACAAAGCTCTTTTAGCACCAATTGCTAATGGTCAACTAGCCGCCATGATGCTCGGTGAGTTTACTTCGAGTAGAAAGTACATCATTTCCATTTATACTTTATATTCTTCTCTTTTTAACTCTGTCCTTTTGCTATTGATGGCTTATTACTTGAGAAGCTAGAGCGACAGCACTTTCATGCCAATGGTTAATGGGCACATGTTCAGTTAATTCTGTCACTCTTCCTGATGGAAAGTCTTGGTCAAGTGGGGTATCAATTTGTTCCAACTTGCAACTCCTTTTCTACTTTTTCTTCGCTAAGACTCTGGTTGGAATCATGTTTTTATCTTCTTGATTACTATCGCCAGGTGTTTGTTGAGAAATGCAAGTATCTGGAAGAGAGCAAATGCCTTGGCATTTGCATCAACACATGCAAACTGCCAACTCAGGTTTGCTTATGCCTTATTTCCGGTAGTGTCTCTTGAGTCCAAGTGGAACTGTATATCAAAACACCAAAGGGAAAAATGATATCCAATCCAACTATGCTTTTTTGTATGGCTATTGTCGATTCAATAATCTCCAAAGAGCTTTTTTACCTCCCAAAAGAATGTTCCCGAATGAAGTACACTTTCTGTTTTCAGACATTCTTCAAAGATCACATGGGCGTTGATTTATACATGGAGCCAAATTTCGAAGACTATAGCTGCCAGGTAAAACAGTTCCAGACTTTCGGTGTGTGCTATATTGTCAGGCTAAACAAAAACTTGAGGCCTGCTATATCTGTACGTTCTCACTTTTGTGCGATACATAACCAAAAAGTTCCAGATAAATAAAGCACCCCACCTGACAACATAGTTTATGCTGTGGTTAATTGCAGTTCAACTTTGGAGTGCCGCCTCCACCTCTTGATGCTGACAAAGCCCTCAAGGAACCCTGCTTGGACATTTGCACAAATGCGAGGAGACGCAGGGAGACCGGCAGAAATAGTAGCCCGGATGAACTCGGTTGCCCCCAAGTTTGATACGCTGCTTGTAATAAAAACTAAAAAGTGTGCAAAACGTAGATAAGATGGTACTGTCCAGTGATGGTTCCCCTGTTTTGATCCTTGCACGTTGTGCAAGGTGTGGTCAGCAACTCAAACTCACCATTTCTTGTCAGTGTCGTGCAGCAATCTCAGATAATGGTGGTTGTACCAATTTCTGTATAGCAATGTATACGCACGTCGCATGCAATTTCAAATATTGTCTTTGTTAAATAACTGCAAGCACACCTCTGACATTGTGCGTTTTCGTTGCATAATTTCCGGATCTCGCTACCTGTATCCATCAACATGAACCAAATATTAGACCTGTCACTGGACGATTTTTGCAGTCGCCCAACAGGGAGCCTGAGTTCTGAACACACAACAGGATCAGGTTCGGATTGATCAAATGAGGCGCAACACGCTGATCAAATTGAAGCACCGGTCATGCATGATTGCAAGTAATCAGGTCTTCCCCAGCCGTTTCAAAATAAATAAATAAATAAATAAATCAGGTCTTCCCCAACTAAAGATAAGAGTCTGAACAATTATTGCATACACTGAACTTTTTTTTTTTTGTGGCAAAACTCACGCACGCATAATCCTGCTGTGCCGTATCCACAAGAAAAGCAAGGAATCGTCCCCATGCCACCCTAGCTAATAGTGTTAGTGTGTCATCTTTGTTACCAAGGGAAGCTACGAATCCCCCATTTGCTCACTCCAGAGATCGTATGCTGAGATTCTTGCGTGACCATGCCATCATCGTCTCTAAGCCTTCTTTCTCAGTCCAAGATTCCCCACTCGTGGGCAATGCACATGCACCCGACCTACCTATACATGCATGGTGACCGATCTCCTAAGTGCTGCGTCACCCTTCGTGGATATAGATAGCTAGGCAGCTAGCTAGAGTTAATTAGACACGGATCGACCATTCCGGCGATGGCCGGCGGCGACGACATCACCGTGCACGTGGAGTGGCTGGCGCGGCGCCTGACGCAGCAGCAGGAGGACGCGGCGGCGACGGAGCATCACCGGATCATGGTGAACACCCTCCGCGTGTCCCGCGTCCCAGACCACGTCCGAGATGCCAACCGGGACGCCTACACGCCGGGGCTCGTCTCCATCGGCCCGCTCCACGCCACCGGCAGGGACGCCGAGCGCCGCCTCCGCCCGGGGAACCGGCTCAAGATGTCCTACCTCAACAACCTCATCTCCCGCGGCCACCCTGACGCCTCCAGCCACCTAGAAGTCATCCAGGGCTACGTCCGCCTCGTCGCCGCACGTGAGCGCGAGGCCCGCGCCGTGTACGCCGCCGAGGACGTCGACGACATCCACGCCGAGGACTTCATCCAGATGCTGGTGCTCGACGGCTGCTTCATCCTCGAGCACCTCGTCAACGTCGCCACGGGCAGGGAGGAGCCGTCGCTGCACGCCACGCCCTTCGGCCCCGCGCAGCTGTCGGTGGACCTCGTCCTCGCCGAGAACCAGATCCCCTTCTTCGTCCTCGTCGACCTCATCCGCAGCACCAGGCTGCCGGAGTTCGAGTCCTTAGGTTACGACCCGCCAGTCCTGCTCATGAAGCTGGTCCTCTACTACCTCGGCGGCGAGAGGGGCCGCGACATGATGAGCGACGCGCTGCCAAAGGCGGACGACGTCAGCCACATCCTGCACCTCCTCCACGCCATGGTCGCCGCGGCGCGCACCAGCTGGGAGCCTCCGCCGCGGATTCAGGACAGCGCGCCGCTGGAGATGATGCAGGAGGCGGGTCGGTTGCTCCGGCGCCTCCCGCTGCTGCTCCTCGTGCCGCTGCTCTACCCGATCCTGCCCGAGGAGCGCCGGTGGAGCGCGAGCTACGGACGCGAGGACCTGCCGTCGGCGAGCGACCTGAAGCGGATGTGGGTGCGGTTCAAGAAGGCACGCGGCGGGAGCAGGAGCAAGGCCGCCGCCGGCGTCGCGTCGGTGCTGGGCCCGGTGCCGCTGGCCGTGAAGCTGGAGCACGAGGACCGGCTCCGGCTGCCGCAGCTGCGGATCGAGTTCCGGACGGCGCCGCTGCTGCTGAACCTGATGGCGTTCGAGCAGTCGGAGGAGCAGCGCGCCGGGGACGTGTCGGCGTACGTGTGGCTCATGGCGAAGCTGGTGCAGTCGCCGGAGGACGCGGGGGTGCTGGTGGCGGCGGAGGTGGTGCACGGGGGCACGACGGGGAACGAGAGCAAGGAGGACGTGGCGCGCTTCTTCCGGCAGGTGGGCGCGGCGAGCGAGGCGGCGGAGGAGCTGGAGAAGAGCTACCTCGGGGAGACGCTGCAGAAGCTGCGGGAGCGGAGCCAGCACCCGCTCTTCATGATGTGGGCCGACGTGCAGCGCAACTACTTCACCGTGCCATGGGCCGTCGTCGCCGAGTTCGTCACCTTCATCACCTTCATCTCGACCATACTGCAGACCTACGGATCGTTCAAGCACTGACTCCACCGGAAATCCACCACTCCAAGTCCAACGGATGGTGCTTCAGCATCTTCAGTTCTTCACTTAAGTTAGCGGCATTCAGCACAATTTTATTTATTTATTTTCATCCGGAATGATTGTCTCTAAGATTTCTTTAAGATTAGTAAAGTGCAACTTTGGTCCACAAACTTTCTGAGCTGTGTCATCCCGGTTCATAAACTTTTAAAGTGTGTCAAAATTGTATCTAAACTCAATTCGGGTCTCTAATCAGCCCCTAACAGGTCTATGATGCTATTGCATATTTACAACGGGTTCATGATTCATTTTCCATCGAACAAAAAACTCAAGGGTCAGAACATACATATTAGAATAACATTCATATCAACTTATTATGATATCCAGAACAACTTTGTATGTCATCTTGAACAAAAAAAATAAAGTCAGAATAAATAAGAACAAATGTCAGAACAAGATCCTATTATAGCGAGAACAAATTTGTATGTCATCTTGAACAAAATAAATGTAGTGTTGGAACAAGAGTCGGAACAAGTTATTATTATTATAGACAAAATCGGTTATTATTGTAGCCAAAACAAAACATTTGTAGGTACCGAACAAATTATATGAACTGTCGGAATAAATATGTATACACGTCGAACAAATTATACGAACTAACATAACAAAACATTTGTAGGTACCGAACAAATTACATGTAGGACTGTAAAAAAAGTTCAAGGCTCGTGAATCGATCGTGTTCGGCTCGTTTTAAGCTTGATTCGAGATCGGTTCGATTTCTAAACGAGCCAAGCTCAAGCCTGACTCAAAGATCGTGAGATGTTCGAGCTCGAGATTGAAAAGCTCGAGTAAGCTCGTGTACTATGATTAGTCATGATTCTATGAGATGTATACACACATATACTCTAATTTTTTACTTAATTGTACTGCACAAAACTCGATGCCTACAAGTAACGCAATTACACTGATTTAATTATTATGTAGACTTTCTAAACTATATTTATGGATGATATAAATCTTAAAGCTCGTGAATTACTCGTAGTTAACTCGTTGCAAGCTCGACTCGAGATCGGCTCGAATCTTAACGAGCCAAGTTTGAGCCTAGCTTCAAGCTCGAATGGTTTTGAGACTCGACTCGAGCTCGATGCTTTAACCAGCTCAAGCTTGAGGCGATGAGCTTGCTCGAGCTCGGCTCGTTTACAGCCCTAATTACATGAACCACCGGAATAAATATGTATACGTGTCAAACTAATTCTACAAACTACCGAAATAAAAAATTTGTACATACCGAACAAATTAGAAGAAAACGAAAAAAATTAGAAAGAGAGAAAATAAAAGAACGAAAAACCAGCTTAAAATGATATGTAACTTTTATGTAGTCATGAAGTGTTATGTGGTGCAATGGTTGCTAACTATCTTGTTTAGTTGAAGGTCTGAGATTCAAAACTTGTGGTTGGATTTTTTTTTTGCCCTCTTCGTATATGAAGATGAGGAATTACATGTTGGTACCGGGCCGCACTGTTTTTTTCGTGCCGGGCCAGACGGCCTGCCGTGCTGGAGTGACAGCCCGTGCGGCCTTATGCACCATACCGGGTTCGGACCGGGTCAAAAGACCGCGCTTTCGGGCGGGCTCTCGGGTTGGAGGTTTTTTTGGACATCTATAGTTGTCAGCTCCTCTAGATATGCAGCACTATACTGAAGAAAAACGCGAGAAGGCTTGAAGGAGCACGCCGGCTGCGTCCTGTCTTCAGTTTCAACGAACACTGATGCTGGTCGTTCAACCGTCTCCGTCTTGGACGGCGGCGAAAACTTGGCTAGCCGCTGCTGATCCATTAACTCCTCCTCGGCAGTAAGTTTTGACAATTCTGCATGAACAAATCGACAACAACCGGACCACATCACGCAGCAGCGCTAGCTCTGAATCTCTGATCAGACACGCGTGGGCTTCACAGCTTGTTGAGCTCTCATCTTGCCTGTCCATATCTCGATCAGTTCTCTCAAGTCATGGTTTCGCTCTCGGCTTTATTATCGGTGTGCTTGACTTTCCCAAAGGGAATCGGGTGGATTATTGCTCTTTGTGTCGCAGCTGCAAGCGGCGGCTAATTAGTGCTTGATTTTTTTTAACGAATGGGCACGAGAGTGTGCCTAGTGCTTGATTATGTCTTTAAAATACTTTCTCAGTCAGTATTGACGTATGAGGTGTCTGACTTTTCCTTGCTTTTGTTGCTGAGAGATGATGGCAGGTGTGCTCCAGTCTGTGGGTTCTTGTGAGCGAACACAAAAGAAAATTCTTCGCGAAAGTGATCGAGACGGCTTTGCTCTGAATGTTTGCAGAATACTAACAGGTTCAAAATTTTCCGGATGTCTTCTAGTACTTACAAACCTGAATCTTACTTCCGGAGACTTGCACACAGCAATCAAGTAGCAGTACGTTACCATGTCGACGAAAGATCCAAGACCGGAACAGTCAGACTAATCCTCAACATAGTAATGGATAATCTCCAACATCATCCACACCTTTTATATTACCTGGCCTCCACCTCACTCACTGATAGCTGGTTCAGCGACAACGGCGACTTGTCCGAATTCGTCAGGAGAGACGTCGACCCTGAGCTGTCGTCGCTCTTCGCCTTCGACCCCTTGACGCCGATGAATGGAGGCTGGGTGGGCCGGGGAAGCACCTTCGCCCTGCCGCTCAGCATCTCGACCACCTTCCACATCGGCGGCCGGAGGTTCGGCGACGCCTGCGCGCAG
This sequence comes from Cenchrus fungigraminus, assembly GCA_036936925.1. Lineage (NCBI taxonomy): Eukaryota > Viridiplantae > Streptophyta > Magnoliopsida > Poales > Poaceae > Cenchrus > Cenchrus fungigraminus. Next base: position 174,670,021 of record CM072769.1, read on the forward strand.
AGCAGCCCGACGTGGAACACCTGCAGAGCTTCCTCCTCCGAGCACTGCTCGCGAAGGTTTGAGTCAAGGAGCTCCATCAGGGTGCCGGCGTTGTAGTGCCTCCATATCTGAAGAAAAGGCAGAGCAGTGGGAGCTCGATCAGGTTTTCGGAAATGCTACAGTGCTTGACAGACAGTAGGGTGGGACGTTAGGATCTGTACCAGCGCCATGAGCGAAAGGCCTTCTGCCGATGTCGCCACCGAGTTGTGGTTCTTCCGACCGGTGATGATCTCGAGGACGAGCACGCCGTAGCTGTAGATGTCGGCCTTCTCTGTCAGCTGCCCGTGGACGATGTACTCTGGAGCCATGTATCCACTGTGCAAGAAAAAAGTTTGTTGCAGTGGTGCCATTTCTCCAGACAAGTTTTTCTCTTCATTTGTCACATGAACTTGCGGTAGTTTTATGATAGTATCTGGAGGAAGGGATTGGGCTTACAAGGTTCCTGCAAGACCAGTGCTGAGATGGCTCTGATCTTCCAAGAAGTTCCTGGCCAGGCCGAAGTCGGCAATCTTTGGCCTGAACCTCTCATCTAGCAGTATGTTGCTGGCCTTGATATCCCTGTGTATGATTCTGATCTCTGAAGCATTGTGCAGGTAGGAAAGGCCTTCTGCCGTGCCCAGGACGATCTCAAACCTCCTATCCCAATCCAGGGCGTTCTTCTTGAATGCGTCTGCATCGCTCATCGATCACAAAAGTTCAGAAACGCATCCACATTTTTCAGGCGCAGAGAAGAAGAAAATTCAGGGCGCAGCGGTTAGGATGGATACCGAACAGGTAGTGGTCGAGGCTGGTGTTGCAGAGGTACTCGTAGACGAGGAGGCTCTCGGGGCCCTCGACGCTGCAGCCCAGCAGCTTGACCAGGTTCTTGTGCTGCACCTGGCTGACGAGCTTCACCTCGTTGAAGAACTGGTCCGCCCACTGCCGCGTGTTGAAGAAGAGCCGCTTCACCGCCAGCTCCCGGCCGTCTGCCAGCACGCCCTGCATGCGCCGCCATGGATTCCAGTTTTCAGAAACCATTTCAAAGCCATTGTAATCTCAAACAGTTCATGCAATCATACAGGGCTTCCATTGCGATTGTTGTGACATGTGTTTTCAGAGAGTGCAGGAACCTGAAAATTTTCAGAAAGGTGGGCGGTGTGGAGAAAAATTTAGTACCTTGTAAACGGTGCCGTAGCCGCCCTGGCCGAGCTTGTTGATCTGGTTGAACTCGTCGGTCGCCCGGCGCAGCTCCTCGTACTTGAAGCTGAGGTGCGACGCGGCGATGGCGCGGATGATCTCGCCCGAGCCGTCCATGTCTGTGCAGTGCAGGGCACAGTGTCAATTACTCAATTGTCATATGAATGCCATGCCGATGCGGCGATGCCTAATGCCATGTTGGAGTTCTACATACCGTCATGGAGATTATCTCTTCTCGGCCTCATTTTGGTCCAGACGAATGCTATGCCGATGACTGCCAGTGCCGAGAACACCGAAGCGATCACGATGACAACTATGTGCCGTGCTGCCATGAAAAATCCAGCAAAAAAATAAAAATAAAATTGTCAAGCTCATAACAACTTCTTTGGAGGGGAGTAATGTGACGAACAATCATATCTGCAGATTTTACAATTTAATCCTTTGGATATTTTCCATTTGCATGATGCTAGCGTGCACGCAGCAAGCACATGATGCTTTGTTGCTATCACTAAAATTCAGACACGGCACGCCTTCTCTCAATCTTGCCCGTGAAACTTTTTGGACCAAGAACAGACCAGAAAGTCCAACGAAACGTCCTTTCGATTCTCCAGGAAGAAATGGTGGAGATAATAATAATACAAAGAGCAGTATGTAGAATGTACTCACAGGACGATCCGCCACCGCCGCCGCCGGCGTCGGCCGCCAGGTAGAACGGCCGCGTGGAGTACCTGACGACGCAGCCGGCGTTCAGGCCGTACCCCTCGGCCGCTCCGGGCAGGCACTGGCGGAGCACCCGGTCGCGCGCGCTCGCCACGCACGCCGCGCACGCGCTCGCGTTCAGCGACCTCCAGCACTGCGCCGCCGCGTACGCCCGCGCCGCGCCCCCGCCGGAGGACGACGACGCGTAGTAGTAGTCCCTCGCGCCCGGCGCTGACGCCGTGACGTTCCGCACCAGCTCCGCCGCCGCGTCCGCGAAGCCCCGCGCGGTGGCGTTGGAGCCGCCGCACACGGCGGTGTCGCCGGCGGCGTCGGTGGGGTCGGCGGTGAAGTTGCGGGCGCCGTAGCGGAGGAAGCAGCCGTCGAGGTAGATGCGGCCGCCGTCGGCGGGGAGGCAGTGGGGCAGCTTCACGCGGCTCTGCGCGTAGCAGAGCTGGCAGTCGGTCGAGGAGAGGTAGGCGAGGCACTGGCCGAGGCCGAAGACGGTGTTGTTGCCGGTGCCAGAGCCGGCGGTGCCGAACCCCGAGCGCGTCACGTTCTGGTAGATCATCTCCAGGGTGGTGACGAAGCTGACGTCGAAGGCCTCTGCGTCCGGCGTCCGCGTGGCACTGCACACCGTGGCCAGGATCGCCGGCGCGCCAGCGTCACCGGCGCCGGAAACGGCGTCGGCGGCGAAGAGGACGCGGGTCAGGACGCCCGCCGCCAGGAGGAGGAAGGGGTGGTGGTGGTGCGCCCTTCCTGTTCGTCGCCGCCGCTGCATGGCGCCGCCGCCGTCGTCGTGTCGAGCCGAAGCAGCCGCGCGCGCTCGTGCGAGTGCTCCGTTGTCGACTTCATTTTTGTAGAACGTGTCGTGGCGTGCCCGTTCTGTGTTTGGACTTCCTGTCTGAACTGGACGAAATAGCAGCTGGCTGGCTGCTTCTTCGGACTGACGTCGGCGTGAATGGACCCCTGTTTTTTTTTTAATCTGATAATCGCTGCAAGACTGCGAGTAACAAAAACACATTATTCACAAACAAAATGCACAATGCCGCAGCGTTGACTTGGTGACCAGAAATTTGACCATACTCCCTCCGTCCCACAAAGAGTGTCCACTTTGACTTTTTTCAGTCAAACTATCTTTTGTTTGACTAAGTTTATATAAAAATATATCAATGCTTTTGATGTCTAACAAGTTTTATTAGATTCATTATGAAATATATTTTCATAGCATACCTATTTAGTGTTATAAATATTCATATTCTTCATTATAAATTTAGTCAAACTTCTAATAGTTTGACTGTTAAAAGTCAAAGTGGACACTCTTTGCGGGACGGAGGGAGTAATAACCTACACTAACGTCTAGAACAAAATCTTCTCGCGTCAAAAAAGAACAAAAACTTTGTACATGTGTACATTTCAAACAGGTGAGGTGTTCGAGTACATGATCAAGTATATTTCTAGCTTGTGTGTTGACTGTTGAATGTTTAGGGACTAATAGAAAACATTCCGTGTTCGTGTGGTGACATTCTTCAGTTCTGCTACCAAACAGAGAAGAAAAGAATGTAGAGTACTTGACAAAGTTGCAAAAAAAAAAAGCAGCGAAGAGGAATTTGAATTAACAGTTTAAATTGCAGCAAATAGGAATTTGAATCTACAATCATTTTTTTGTTTGTAAGAAACTACGGTATCAATCATGTATAGGAGCAAAGCCTATTGAAAATTGCTTTTAATTTCTAATGCTTTTCCGTACTAATTGTTTGCATTAATCGCCATGTGTTAAGCAGCTGTGTTAATCTATCCAGATCACCACGGCGGCGCTGACATTGGGCGAGATTAATGGTGGCCGCCGGCCGGCCAGCGAACTCTGGCGACCCCTGACGTCGACGGCGGCCGCCTAATCGATACGCGTGGCACGTGCAGCTCCCTGGCCCTGACTGCCAGCACACTTGGCGTAGTCGAGGCCCGTGTCGTCCCTGTCGACGCGCGCGGCGGGCGGCTACCCTGATTCGAGTGGACGGCGTCGCGCCAGCGCTCGGCCACGCGCACCGGCCGCTCACCGGTCGCCGATTCGCCGCGCCGTTGCGCTGGGCGCTGCTTGTCTGCAAAGAAAAGCGAAAGGAATTGCAGCGCGTGGCCATCAGCGGCGTGGGGATCGTATACTTGCATATGCCATCGGTTGAATTTTGATGCGCCTCTTTGCAATGGGTTGATGTCCACGTGTCCCCCTGCGCGAACAGTTGTGTCCGAGCAAAATTTGGAACTCTTAGGTTTTCAGTTCAAACTCGAAAGCTTCATGAAGTTTTACTACTCTCTCCGTTCCTTGTACATAGAAAAGAAATATATATCTAAAAAAACGAAAACGATAAATAGTTTGGGACGGAGGGAGTAGTTGCAAGTCTTTCGAGTCTGGATTCAGTGTCCACACGAGCCAGCAACATTATATGCGTTTGTCAAAAGAGCAAATCAACAAACTTTCCATGCTTTGCTTAATTGCTTTCAATGTTTTTTTATTACCATTTCACGGCTCAAAATCGAAGTGTTTTTGCTGTGCGCGCGTAGGCGTAGATGATGAATTTAACGAGCCCAGCTCAGGCCCGTAACAGAGCAAAAGAAGTTAGCGGGCTGATTTGTTCCCCCAGTAGCATTTTTTGGGCTGACCGGAACTAAGCCCACAGCCCGAACCAGAGCGTGTGTGTCTTCTGTCTTTCCTTCCTTCTCTACCCCGCCGACGGCTCGACTCCGCCGCAGTCCGCTAGTCTCTAGAAACCTCCGGTAGCCGAGTCCGCCCCCCTTCGCCGCTCGTCGCGCGGCGGCCTGGGATCCAGTTTGAGGTTCCCCCTGCACGTAATACTTCTCTGCGATGTTCTTGTTCGTCGTGGTGTTCGCTTCTGCGCGCTGGGCGGCTCCGCTCTCGCCGCTCTGATATATGAGACCTCTTTTTATTTTCGGCTGTCTGCCTGTCTGGTGTGGATTTTCAGGGGGGGCTACTTGGATTACCTATCCCGCAAGGCTTAGGCTGCCATTCTTGAGCAGGAAGTGTCGGCGGCGGCGGCGATATGGTAAGAACCCTCGTGGACTGCCCCCCTCCTCAGTAGTGTTCTCAAGGAGGAAGGTTAGATAGTGGATTCCTCTTGATGTGCCAATGCGGATTTCTATAGAAAAATTGACAGCCTTTTGAAATTTGGGGTTATTGCAGAATCTTGAACTGATCGAAATGCCGAGATTTTATTAGTGAACATCTGAATTTAGCTTAGGCTGCAGTTCTTGAGTTTATTCCCTATATGTGATTGCCACAGATGCATTTGTCCAAAATTTTATGTCTGTAGCCAGTTCTTTAAAACTTCAAATTCTTTGCTCTCTCCATCTTTGTAGCTTTATCTTAGCATTCCTTTTTTTTTTGTACCACTGGCTTAAAATTGAAAACAACCCTGCAGGAATACACGGCGAGATCAAATGGGGCTTCGGGAACTTCCGCTGGAAGTTTCGGCGGTCGGTACAATATGAAGTATTCAAGCTACTTAAACGATGAACCAATGCCTGATGCTGCGTCGGAAAAGGAGCAGGTTGGAACAAGTGTTGAATCTCTGCCATTTTTTGTTACATCTTTAGGCTGTTGCAGAGACAAGCTTTGATGAAGCTAAACCTTTTGTTTACTGCGTTTTATTTCCAGGGAAATGAATATTTCAAACAGAAGAAGTTTACTGAAGCAATTGAGTGCTACTCCAGAAGCATTGGGTTGTCTCCTACAGCAGTTGCTTTTGCAAATAGAGCTATGGCATATCTTAAATTAAGAAGGCAAGTTATTCTGAGACTTGTTGCATTCACTTCAGCTTATGCTAGTTATTCAATTGTTACGCTTTTACCTCAAGTAGTTCACCTCAGTTGAACCTGAAACCTTATTTTCGTTGGCATCAGCAATTTGAGACTGTTGAATATGACATATTTTGTGTATTCTTGCTATCTGTACTATCCATAATATATTTCGTAACCTTACCAATTTGCTGTGGAACCTAAAAGTTGTGTTTCCAAGAGTTGCTTTCTGGTGAAGTCTTATACTATGGATGTGAAATTCATCAGATTCAAGGAGGCAGAGGACGATTGCACTGAAGCTCTGAATCTGGATGATCGATATATAAAAGCGTACTCACGGCGAATTACTGCACGAAAAGAACTTGGGAAGCTTAAGGAAGCAATGGATGGTATCCACACAATAACCCTCCTTTCTTCCTTTTTATTATTTTTTTCTGTCTGAACATTGACCACTATTGTACACCAATTATGTGTATAGATGCCGAATTTGCCATCAGTCTTGAGCCAAACAATCCAGAACTTAGGAAGCAGTATTCTGAGATAAAAGCATTGCACATGGAGGTGAAGAAACTCTACTTCAGAACATTTCGTCTTACATCTTAGCAAAACATCCTGTGTTTTTAATAGTTTAGCGTTCTGGCAATTACCAGTCTTTGGTTATAAATCTCAATAGTTCCATTTGAATTATGATGATGACAAAATATGACTTTGTTAAGATGCTTGGTGGTATGAATTATTCGGTGGCACAACCATGTTGATGAAGAGATTATTAATGCTTTGCTCCCCCTTAAGAACACTGATGGGCTTATTAATTCTGCAGAAACTGGGTAAAAAGACCCCGGTGCCAACTAAACATGTAGTTTCTGGATTGGATAAACCTTCTGATAAAAAGAACATCACTTCTCATCCACCGGCTATCTCCCAGAAGGTATGCTCAGCTGCAGTACAGTGCCATAGTACTTTTTGTGTAGGGACAGTTCATATGTTTAATGATATCAGTTAAATACAGTGTTATTGGAATTAAAATTGTGGTTTTTATGACCAAAAAACTTGTTCATGACATGACTTTGCCCATTTGAATACCTTTGCTGCTTTCTCTTTCCCTTGAGTTTGCATTCCTCTGTAGGTTCGTTTAAGGCTTTGGCCAATCTATTTTGTTGGACATATATACCTGATGTCCGGATCTAATTCTACAGGACAGTTTCATGGAAGTTGATTCGCCTATTAGAGCTGCAGTGGAGATCAGAGAGAGTGCTGGTGGCAGTTCCAGTTCTGAAGGAGGAGCTGGAGTAATCGTCAATGACTTGCAGGTCTTTATTTTTACAGCCTTTCTGGCTTTATAATAGCCATGATCTTTTGGATTCTGTGTTGGTACTTACCATGGCAAGTTAGAAAATCACCTATTTGTATAATAGGATGTACTTGGTATGTCATTTGAGTAGTTTTTTTGCCATGTTTTTAAAATACACTATGTGTATTTTTTTACTTTGCTAAAAATAAAAATCTGATCTTCTTGGATAAGGCATGTATTTATAACTTATGATGTGGGTGAATGGAAACCTGAAGAAGCAGGTGCCGTAGGGGTAAATGGTAAACCTACGTCAACCCCACTACAAGATGAAACTACACACCTGATAGTTGAGTACTTTAAGAGTTCTGAATTGAGACTCATGTTTGCTGTTCAACAGTTTAAGAGTTTACTGCAATTGTAATAACGCAGAAATGCATTTTCACAGTTTGAGGGAAGTATTGATGTTTCTTTATGCCACGCGTCATATGCTTGATGCAGCAGTCTCGGAATGCTAATCAGAAGCCTGGGCCAGAAGCTTCAATTCAAGAGCTTGCATCGCGAGCTGCTTCACGGTATATGGCCAGCACCGTAAAAAGCGTCAAGATACCAAAGACAGCTTATGACTTTGAGGTTTCTTGGAGAGCTCTTTCTGATGACACTGCCCAGCAAATACAATTGTTAAAGGTTTGCTTCCTGGCCTTCATTTTATTGCGCCTTTGCTTACCATGTCTTTCTGTGTAATTTGCTCTCTTCTTGTTCTGCAAGCAGTCAATTCCACCAGCAAGCCTGCCAGAGATTTTCAAGAACGCACTTTCTGCTCCTTTTCTCATTGACATTGTGAAGTGTTCATCTTCAATTTTCTGGTGTGTTCACTTGTTATATGTCCTTTTGCATGACGCCAATCTGGGATCATGGCTGATATTTGTACTTATTACATACTCAGGGATGATGCAGCATTAGCTGTTAGCATTTTGGAGAATCTGGCAAAAGTTCCACGCTTTGACTTGATAATCATGTGCCTTTCATCCATGCACAAATCTGGTGAGTCGAACCTGTGCCCCCCTAAATTCCTTTCTTTTTTCCCTATTATGGTTGACTAGCTTAGCTATCTCTTGAACCCGTACTGCTCAAAGACTGGTAAACCATAAGAGAAATGTGCAGATAAGTAATCCGGGTAGTGGGTACTGGGAAATTATTTAATGTGCTTGTCTTATTTCTGTGGGATGATCAAAGTGCATGAAGATTTTTTTTTTGTTTCATAGTGTCCAATAGTCGCACAACTTATTTTTTGGTAAACTTTTCTAATCGATGCTTGCACAAATATATTTTTCTTTATCAGAACTGAGGAAGATATGGGATGAAGTATTTCTTGCTGAAAAAGCATCAGCTGATCAGGTGGAAGTTCTCAGGCAGCTGCGAGGCAGATATATTCAGGGAGGATGGCAGCAGGATGACGTGTTTGGCGCAATCTAATGATGGATGCTGTGAATACGGAACCTTACAAACCTTCTGCACCCATCTCATCTTGAGACTTGAGTCTGTCGATTGCTAGCAGCAAACGGTTGTGAATTTCTCCCCTGCTGGCTGCAGACACTGGAGGATCCAAGGAACATATGTTTGCACTGAATGGTTGAAGCATCTAGTTTAGTACAATACGTTCTGATCATGTGTTTTGCGGAATCCTTTCTGCCTGGCTGAGATGAAACGAACGTATGTATGCTCATGTTCATCCCAAACATCTTACTACTACATACTCATGGCAATTTGATCTCGCTCGTGGACTGGATTCTGTCATGGGTTGGTCTGCATGGTGACTGTAAGTGATGACGAGGGATGACAATTCCTGAAACTGCTCCACATAGCAAATTATAGGTTGTTTTAGCTTTTTTAAATTCATGTATTTTCCTAGGTCACGTCTACTCATCACATCGGTGATGATTAGACAAATCATCACGCCAACCCACGCGCATGCAGGGAGGATGACTGGGTGAGTTCGCCTGCATGCGGGGTGCCAACTAGATTTTTCATTGCGTGCATGCGAATAAGACAAAAAATATGATGTCATCCTCACATGCAAAATTTTTGAACTTAAAAAAACTATAAATGATAAATCGAGTATCAAAATTAAATTCCGATTGCACCATTGGATTTCTGAAAATAAAAATTTCGAAACAAGATCCTACTTGACTATATTTTGACAAATTTTTTTATTCATATTCTTTAATTATGGTTATATATTCTCTTATCGTCATAACAAAACAAATGAAGTGTCATAACAAACGAGAACAACTGTCAGAACAAGATCCTATTATAGCCAGAACAAGATTGTGTCTCATCCCGAACAAAAATATATAGTGTCAGAATAAATGTCAGAACAAATTATTATTATAAACGGAACACGTTATTATTATAGCCAGAACAAGTTTGTATGTCATCTCGATTAAACAAAATAAAGTGTCAGAATAAATAAGAACAATTGAACAAGATTCTATTATAGCCAAAACAAGTTTGTATGTCATCTCGAACAAAAACAAATGTAGTGTTAGAACAAATCAGAACAAGGGTCAGAACAAGTTATTATTACAGGGAAAATAATAGCCCAAACAAGATATTATAGCCAAAACAACTTATTATTATAGTCAGAACAAATTTACATCTCATCTCGAACAAATAAATATTAATGGAGAGAAAAAATATCAAAAAGTAAGAATATATAAAAAAGGATGGAAATAGGAAAAAATAAAAAGAAAATAGAAAAGAAATAAATAAAAATAAAAGGTAAACAAGAAAAAATAAAAGAAAGAAGAATAAAAAGAAAGAAATAAAAAATGAAACATAAAAATAATATTAGGAAGGAAACATAAAAAAAGAAGAAGAAAGAAAAACATAAAAAAGAATTCCATAAAAATAAAAAGAAAAAAGAAAAGGAAAAAAAAGAAAAGAAAAGAAAAAAGAAAAGAAAAGAAAACTCGGAATAAATAAAGAGAAAAAACAAAAAACAAAAAAAATACCTACGACGCTCCCCACGCTCCGTCCCGCGGGCCGCGGCCCACCTCCGTCCCGCGAGCGGCGCGATGGTTGGTCTATTTGTCGCTGCAGCGACAGATAGCCACCACGATTTTCCTAGCAAAAGCTATTAACCTAGAGAAGCTAAAACGAACATATGTTCGACTGGTAAAAAAATTAGTGTTCGGTTGGTATTGTATGAAAGAAAGAAACAACAAGGATCCGACCAAACAATTTACATGTACTTTACTCATGGCTCATTTGTATACTGTGGTTTTAAGAGCCAAATTCTTTAAATTTGGTCTAGAATTGAAGTGATTCTCTAACTTTTTTCCAAACCAATCAAACAAACTTCATCCATGACATAACTGTTAAATCCAAGAGGAAGATCATGCCGAGACGCATCACGTAAGAGGTTCTTCACGGGAAAGAGAGAATTAGGTGCACTACGGGTGCACCATACCATCTGTGCACCTCCACACCGATATGCATGCCACATGATCACGTTACGGATCTGACGGTAGTGTGAAACAACAGCTAAAATCATGCAACTAAATAGAAAATGCATGCAGACATGCAGGCCACAAAATGAATACACACAACTTACACAGACGTTGGATGTTTTCTTTGCGCCACGTGGCATGCATCGACTTGAGGATGCACGGATAGCGTGGTGGGCATTTTTTTTATTTTTTAACCTTTTTAAAGAGAATTTAAAAAAATTCCTCCGGAACTTTATTTGCACTGCGTGACCCCTTTGCCCGTGCTGCGAGTCGTGGCGTGGCCGGGCTGCCACACTGGCACGGCGGGGCGAGGGGAGCCAGCACGGCAGTGATGTGGCCCGGTGCTACCGCGCCGCATGCACTGGCGCGGCAGGTCTGTCGTGCCTTCTCGCCTAGCGCGGCAACACCTGGGATATTGGTTGTGGCCAACTCCTCCCTTCTCTCTCCTTCCTTTCTTCCTCCCACAGGCCGACCCGAGCCCCGCGGCCCGCCGCCGCCCCTCCCCCCTTCCGTCGATTTGTGGTGGGAAAAGTTGGGGAGATCGATCCCCGCATCGTTGTGAAGGTATTCCTCTACTTTTTCCTTGTTTTACCCCTTCATTTGTGAGCTTTTTACATGGATAGGTTGCATAGGGTTTGGTATTGATTTGAAAATATTTGGAGCCAGATGTTCGATTAGTTGAAATTCGTGATATAGGTAGTCGTACTAGTCGCTCTGCTCTTGATTTGTACGTCGAGAATTAGTTGCATTACTGGATTTTGTGATATACGTGTGGATTGTGTAATGTGGGTTAGGTCACGCATGTTCGTTTTAATATATATGCAGATTTTGTAAATATTCTTCACTCAATTTACCTAGGTTATAAATTTTTCATTCCTATTTATACTAGTTATTTACCTAGGATATATGTGTGATTTTTTATAGGTAGTATTCATATTATTATGGCAGCATAATTATGAAGGATGAATGCATTAATAATCATTTATTTATGGATAAATTGTAGAGCATTGATGAACTGTGACGTTAGAAGAAGTGGAAAGACCGACCTAAGGAGCTCTATCCTTATCCTGTAAGCATGCACGTGTACCACCTACACTTCCTGTCCCTAACTGTGACCGTGAGATTCCCTTTTACCAAGAAGGCGTGCAGCGTACCTAGGGGGTGGTCCATGTAGGCCTTGGCATACCTAAGATTTTGCCCATCTCATGTTAAAGGAGTTCCCTTCTTCCCTTTTAGGGTGCCTTTGGCATAGATTCGTCCAGCTCCAGCTTCTTCACTGTAGCGACACTGTTGTGTGTCTGACGGAGCAGCGGGGAGTTGGTATTTTGCAGCTCCGCCCGCTCCTCGTCATCGAATGCTACAGTGCACATACAGAGATGTGTCAGGTGAAGCGGAGCTGCCTGAATCGGTGCCAGACGCACCCTTAACTCAGCAATTTTGTGTCATCAAAGCCCTCTTGGTTTACTCCGGCACTCGGAGCTGAGTCACTAATGATTTAATAGTTGTTTATCATGAAAACTTGGCAGATTTATATTTGTTTACAAAATTATATAAGAAAAAAATTGACGCGGCATACCTAAATTAAAATCCTAGGTAAGCCAGGCACGCCAGAATTGGATTCCTCGAACGTCGAGCATGTGCCGGGAATCTGTAAGCTGCCATTTTATTTTACAAGACCGACCTAACGCATGGGCATGGCTTCGATCGATGCAGAGGGTTAAGCCGCCTAACCTATGGTTTGAATGATACGAACGGATCCAAGGTCGTCGGTGCCGCGGCCGTGCAGGTAGCGCGAAACCTGGACGGATATCGGGATATGTCCGTGCATAGCTGCGATCTCCCGAGCCAAAGTCTCCCAGGTTGGGGATGTACATGTACGTACACCCGAAATACACGGGAACTGAGTATTTGGCGCCGTTCGTACTCGCAACAGAAAGAGGGAAAACAAAGGAACCTTATATTAACTACTGATTTTTCATAGCGCTCTTAATTACTGTACTTACTGGCTGCGATCCTTTCAGATTTGATGCGGCTGTTCTGGCTGCAGTAAACAAAGAAACAACAAAAATCTCAACCGTTCCAAGCGGCTACTATTATATTTGCACCCAATCATGAATCTTGTTGGTCACATCCAGTGCTGTACCCTGTAGTCTGGCTTATCAATCACTAACCGATAATATTTTTCTCTCAGAATAAATCAGCATCAACCACCATCAAACACCAGTTCAACAATTTTTTTTCTCTCCGATCAGCATCAACTATCAGCCAACGAACAAGCCGACTAGATGGAATCGCTGGTCCAGAGTTCACTGGACAGGGAAGGAGGCGGCGTCACATGCTTGTACTGCTACTATTTGGAATAATGTCTTTGTCTTATGTACGCGCAGGGCACCGATGATGACAAGAAGAAGCACCGGATCCAAAGGAGAGGGAAAAGATATTTTGAGCCTTTGAGGTGGCAACTGGGCAAGTCACATGATCTATGCAACTGGTCGCGTCCGCCCGCCCGCGAGCACTACTGCTACTGTCTTTTCTACAATACGCGCGCAACGTATCATTATATTAAGACGAAGAAGAATTGATACAATATTCGATTACAACTCATCTGGAATGGACTCCAGCTGGACACAAACTGGCAAATCAGCTGAACACAACCCGAACCATAAACTCCAACATTGACTACTCACATCTCACACAACCTAAACGATGAGCTCTAGGCGTAGCCCTCAGTCGACGCTCCATCCCTCAGGGGAGAGCTCTTGGTCTTGTTCTTCAACATCATGAGCAAATTCTGCATGGCGTCCAAGTAGTGCGGCGGAGGTCCATCACGAAAGAGTTTGTCCACCGTTTTCTTTGCCGAAGTCGCCACAGGCAGAGGCGCGCCAATCTTACCGAGCCACCGCGTCAGTAGCACTGCTCCTCGCTTTGCCGGTTTGACGGTCGAGAGGGGGTCCAAAGCTTGGAGACGGCTTCGCCTGAGACTGAGTGCCTGAGACGAAGGCAGTTGAGGAGGCGCGTCAACTAGGACAGGATCAACGCGACGACGACGAGGCGACTTGTCCAAGAGAGGCGCCGGAGTGGCCTTCGTGACTTTGGCGACGAAGGCTGCTAGCTTTTCTTCAGCTGGAACAAAGCGGTCCGAGACATCAGTGGCGCCCGTGGCGGCAGAGGGACCCCGCAGCGGAGTGGACGGCCGAGGCGGAGTGAAGCCCGAGGGCTTGTCGTCGTCGGCCAGCAGTGGGGCGAGCTGCAGGCCGCCGTCCACCACGCATGGTTCAGGTGGCGGGCGATTGCCGGTCACGGCTACAAAGTCAACCGCCGGGATCACCGCGATCTGATGCGCCCAGTACAATTGCAGTCACTAAGGCCCGTTTAGTTCTATAAGATTCTAAAAATTTTACCCTTCACTAAAATTTCACGTATTTCTTCTCGCTGTATACACAATCTGCATCCGCATTCGCATTCCCATGTGACGGTCTTTGAAACGCATCCGCTCCGGCATTGAAGAGCATGTTGCTCCAATGCTCGATCGACCTCTACGTCTACAGCATGTGACTCTGTTCAAAGTTCCAGTACTGTACGCGCCGTTATATACAAGTACTGACATGAAATGAGATGCAGCAGCGACCGGTCCACTTGTCCAAGAAAAGACAGCGGCTTCGCCAACAGGAAGTGACGAAAGAGTGGTGGTAGTTACCGATTCCCGTGTCGTGTCTCCATCGGCAACTCACCGCACGACGGCTTCTCGGAAAAATCAGTTGTTAATTAACCGATGCTCCCTCCGTCCTAAAATAAGTGCTCATCTTACATTTTGAGAAGTCAACAAGGTGTAAATTTGACTGAATATATAAAAAATAATATTAACATTTGTGTCTCTAAACAAGTTTGTTATGAAAATATATGACATGATTAATCTAATGATATTTATTTAGTATCATAATTATTAATATTTTTAATATATTTTTGGTCAAACTTTAAAATGTTTGACTCCTCGAAGTGCGAGATGTGCACTTATTTTGGGACGGAGAGAGTATTCGTTAGTGCAAGTTGGCACTAACGTGTTGCAAATTAACCGGACCACGTTGTACTAATTTCCTTTTAAATTGATCGTTTGAGTCGGATTCGCTTGCCCTTGCCCACCACAAGGGAACGAAGATGACTGACGCTCACGGGCTATACTCTAAGGGCACCTACAGTGTGCGCTACAAGCCAACCACGAGCCGCAAAATGCGAACCGTCAACATAGTGGCATCCGAATTGTTGTTGTCAGAAGTAATGTTCGCATGCTGCAGACGCGCCGAACCATGGGCAGCTGAGGTGAGTTAAATATTGCAAGTTGCTTGTGCTGGTTCGCACGAGAGGGGGTGAAAAGCCATGGTGATTCCGTGATTGGAGATTATTTTAATCACATGTGAGCCTTACTAAACGATCTTTACACTGTGTGGGAGCGAACAGAAGTTATGTTCGATTGCTGAAGCCATCACGGTTCGCACCAGCACTGGAGGTGCCCTAAGGGCAGCTGCAGTGGGTGTCATCAAGCTCTCGATAACAGGCCATGTAGGAGAGAGAAACAAAACGTCGCTACGTTCAGCGCAATGCGATAGCACGCACCACGATGACTAGTTGGTCCCACCCATGTGCAAACTTCCCTCGCTCCCATTTTCCTTGCTCGATGGAGGACGACGGCGGGGGAGATGAGCCGAGGTGGGGTGGAGGCGTGGCCGCCGGTGAGGCTGCCCGCACTCAACACGGCCACCGTCGCTGGGACGCTGGCACAGGCAAAAGTAGGAGAGTGGGCGCGAACACTGACAAGCTGTGGGGCCACCGTCGCCAACGTATCTCCGGAGGCGAAGGTGGAGGCGGAGGTGGAGGCGTGGACCCCGGAGGCTAGAGCCGGTGGAGGCGGAAGCCAGCCATGCCGCGCTGGAGTGGTGACCGGAGTAGAGGCATGTGGCGGTCGTGACTCCATGGCCATGGGGAGAGTCGGAGAGGGAGGATGGTGGAGGTGCAGCGCGAGCGGCGCCGCGTGGTGGCCACGGATCTTGCCGCGCGGAGAAGGGACACAACCACCGATGTTGTGGAGGCAGAGGAGATGCGCAGAAGCCGGTGTTGGAGAGGCCGTCCGAGGGCGGGCGCCGGCAGGGGGCTTGGCCACCGGTGCGCAGGGGTTGGAAGCTAGCGCCGCCGGCGAGGTGGGTGCGCAGCAACCGCCGCCCGAGGACCTGGACCCGTATCGCGGCGACACCAGCGGCGAGGAAGCCGAGCGCAGATTGGAGCCGCAGCCGGCGTCAAGGCGGTCAGAGCATCCTCCGTCGGGGCGGCTCGAGGAGGAGGGTAAGCTCGGCTGCCGACGCCGACGGGATGAGTGTGTGCGGCCGGCCGGAGACGAAGGTGTAGCTGCTAGCTTGGAGATGATGAGCCGAAGGGGATGTGTAAAAAAATCATGACACACGGGACCCACAAACTTTAGAAATAAATGTTGTAGCACAACTGTTGGATAACTAATCTACAAGGGCCCTCTATAGCTGAGGTGTACATGTTATAGAGAGCAAATTGTCTATAACCATTGCGGGTGCCCTAACAACCAACTGATCTTTTTTTTGAACGAACGGGCACCGGAGTGTGCTTATTTCATTGATAAAGAAGTAAAGACAAGCCGGGATCCGGCAAAGAAAATAGAAATAAAACTATACATAATTACACTCTCGCGGTAAGGGTCGCAAGCCCTTTCGCTCCTGCTACTATCCAAGTCGAAGACTCACTTTTAATTTTCGCCATCACGGTCTGAACAGACTGACTCTTTGTGGTTGAAAACTCTGTTGTTCCTTTCGATCCAAATCTCCCAGAGGACGAGAAGCGCTAAGGACCGGGTTGCCTATCTGGGGATGTTTGTTGGTGAGGCAAAACTTATCCACCACTAGAGCGCTGAAGCGCTATGTGCCCAGGCGTCTGGGTGAATGTGGCGATGTCCTGTCCACTCTGCCACCAAAGTCCAAATACACTTTGTGTACCGGCATGTCGAGATTAGGTGATGCGATGTTTCCATCGTTGTTCGGCAAAGAGGGCAGGTCGGGCAGTGGTCCCAACCTCTGTTCGCCAGTCTGTCTGAAGTCCAGACTATGTTCTGTAGTATTAGCCACGCAAAGAATTTGCGGTTTGGTGGCGCCCAGGACTTCCAAATTGAGGCGATCGCTGGTGATTTGACGCAACCAACAAATTACTGGGCCTTGTAAGCGGACGCTGTAGTGTAGACACCATTTGCCATCAGGTTCCAAAAAATTGTATCCTTTTTCTAAGGCTGCAGTTGTGTTGTTGAGACCAGGGACCAACGGTTAACGAGTTGTAGCAGGTGTGTTGTCGTGAAGTTCGAGTGGAGGTTGAGGTCTCGGATCCACAAGTTGTCCTGTAGTGCCGCTGCTACTGTTCTCTTTTTGTGACGGGTTTTCAGAAAAAGCAGTGGGGCCAGGTCTTAGGCCTTTGTCCGCAAAGCCATGCTGAGTTCCAGAAAGCCGTCTTGTTTCCGTCGCCCAGTGTTATTGAGGTGTATGCCGCAAAAAGATGCTTGTCACTCTCCGTGCAGGGCCTCCGTGCCTACCTAAGCCTTCTTGGGTGAAACCCATTCGTGCCATAGCCACCGCAGGCGTAGTGACGTGGCAAATTTCTTGAGGTCGAGGATGCCAAGGCCGTCGTACTCCTTCGGCAAGGTTGTCCTGACCCAGTTTACTTTGCATTTGACCCCTAAGAAGGTCTTGTCCTCTGCCCAGAGGAAGCGTCACAATGAGCATGTAAACCAGTTGTGAGGAGAGGACCAACTTTGTAAGTGTTACCCTGCCCGCCTGCGTTAGGTTGTGGCCGCTCCACGCAGATAGCTTGACCACAGTCTTGCCGATCTGTGGTTGGAAATCAACCTTTCTCAAGCGTTTAGGCGACAGCGGTAGGCCGAGGTATTTGATGGGGAAGTGGGCCCGGTCCACAGGCAGGACAGCGAGTAAACAATGGAGGTCGATGTCGGTGCAGCTGATTGCAGAAACTGTCATCTTCTGTAGGTTTGTCTGGAGACCCGTCACCAGGACGAACTTGGCGAGTAGGTCACGGAGATTGGTGACGTCCCGAAGTGTGGGTTTTAGTAAGATGACGGCGTCGTCTGCATACATGGAAACTCTGAATCTGACTGCTCACCCGTTTAGCTTGCTTAGGAGTCCCTTCTCCATTACCGTCTGCAAAAGGCGGTTGAGAGGGTCGATGTCCAGAATGAAAAGTAGGGGTGATAGCAGGTCTCCTTGTCTTAGTCCTCTTCCGTGTTGGATCGGCTGTAGGGGGACCCCATTGAGCATGACGGTTGAGGAGGAGGAGGTAAGGATGGCCGTGATCCAGTTTCATCATCGTTGTGGGAAGCCATGTTGTTCCATGAGGGTGATGAGGTAGTCCCAACGTACGGAGTCGAAAGCCTTTGAGATGTCTAGTTTGAGAAGCAGTGCCGGGGTTTTTGTTCTATGGAAACGCCTTGTGAGATTGCGCATGTATATAAAGTTGTTGTGGATGCTTTGCGTTTTTAAGAAGGCGCTTTGACAAGTGGAAATCATTTGTCTCAAGAGCGGGGCCAAACGCAGGGTGAGTTTCGCGAACGCGTGAATAAGGCTGATTGGTCTAAAGTCACGTATGTTCTCCACCCCTTCCTTCTTGGGTAGCAGAATAATGTTTGCCTTGTTGAGTAGGTTTAGGTCCTGGCAGCGCAAATTGTAGAACGAGTTCAGCACTACGACGATGTCGAAGTGAATTATCGACCAACATCTTTTGAAGAAATGTCTGGTGAACCCATCCGGTCCTGGTGCTTGTTGACGGTTGAAACACGTGTCGCGTTTCGATCCACAAGCGTACGGATCACGTGTTGCCTTCTTTACTCAGGGATGACCCAAGATATCAAACCGTGGATCAAAAGAAAACTACCTAGGGTTTACCATCTAATCTATTGAACTAACCTACATGAAGCGTTGATTGCATAAATGGTTAACATACAACACAAGGGATGTATGAATCACATTCAAAAACCAAAAGGATACACAACCAAAGGTAACCCTAGCCTACCGTCTCCTAGTTGCAGCTCCGGCCAAGGTGAAAACCAATCTAATCTCAAACCATGATAAGGAGTAAACCCTTACACGTTTGCTCGGCGCTTTCCCTTCCTTCATACTGTCACTACGCGAAGGTAAACACAACCGAATGACTATACGTCCGTGCACTACTACGAGATATCCGCAAGACAAAGACTAATCACCACGATTAGATCTATTCCTACTAAAGGCATATGGTAGCTACACATATGAATAAGCATAACTCGTAGTAGACCAAAGTAAGGATGAGGTATGATTTATATCACCATCGAATGTTGAGTGTACAAGTGCCTTGAAGAATTCGAGGCATGGCTCCGGAACTCCACCATGGCTTCACCACGTAGGGCCAACCATGGCGGCTAGGGCATGGCCTAGGCCATCTCCTAGGCAACATGAGAACTAGCGGCGGCCGTCGGCTCCCTTCGGCCTGTCTCCTTCGATTTGGCGACTCTTTGATGAATGGATGTGGCGGCCGTCGGAGGCAAAGGATATAAATGAACCGAGGAGCATCTAGGTCAAAGGGCATCGCGAACCGAGCCCGAAAGAGGGTAGGCCGGTTGGCATGGGCCGGCCGGCCTAGGCCCTTTTCAGCCCGGTTCGGGCCAATCTTCCTCCACGACGCTTCTCGCACTTTCTTGAATATTTGCCGAACTGCATATGGGTCCTTGACGTTGTTTTCCCCGTGGTTTGGATAAGGGTGCTTGGCGCACAAACTCCTGCATCTTCCGTTCGGGTCCTCGGAGTTTCACGGCTTCATGCTTTGGTCCTCGGGTCATTTGGAGTCATGTTCACTTCGTGTCTTGACTTGTGTCGGGCTTCATGATCTTCTCACAAAGTGCTTGATGAACTTTACCCGGAAGTCATCATTTAGGTGCTTAAATCCTACGTAAACAACATACTCCAAAAACCACATGCAAGTGCGAACTTGTTACATAATTAGTATGCCTAGTGGCGGGTTAGCTATAATTCAAATCTCAAACCAAAGTGTAACAAATGCTCTTGGTTGACGGAAATCGACCGTCAAGAGTGCTTTATTCTGAGGCATTTGGCATATGGCTCGCCAGGTTTCCTCCTTCGAGAAAGGTCTGTCCAGGACCAAAAGGTCAGTTGTTTGAAGCTGAAGATGTGGCCATGAGAAGTCACAGGTTCGAGGTTGGGGGTCTGCCATGTAGTTTTCGAAGTGCTCCTAGACTAGGAGATGCTTGTCTGAATGATTTAAGGCCCATCCGTCCCCTTTGCGCAATCATTAGATGAAGTTTTTTCGTCTTCTACCATTCGCTCTCAGATGGAAGAAACGTGTGTTGGCGTCTCCCTCTTTGATGTAGGAGATCCGGGCACTCTGCTTCTTCCTTGCTTTCTCCACGACCAGCTAGCCCAAGATCCGTTTCTTCCATTTCGCTCGTAGCGAGAAATCCGCGTCGGAAAGTTGTCGGAATTCCTGGGCTTCGTCAAGGCGTAGGATGACCTCTTGTGCCATGTGGAGTTTTTGTTGAACTTCGGAGAGCAGGGATTTGGCCCAAAGTCTTCAACGTGAGAGAGGTTTGATGTAGTTTGTGGCCTAGCCTATGGAAAGGTTTGGTGTGATTCGTTGGCGCGTTCCAAGCATTAGCTACAGTATCGTGGAAGTTTGTTAATCCTGTCCACAAAGTCTCAAATTTAAAGGGTCGTGCCCTGCGTGACCCTGTCTAGTTCGTCAGTAGCAAGGGGCAGTGGTCAGAGTGTGATGTGGAGAGCGCATGTAGGCCGCAGGAGTCAAAAGTTAGATCCCAGCTTTGGTTGCAGAAGAAGCGGGCTAAACGAACCGGAGTCGGTGCTCGTTGCTGCAGGCGTACTTGCGGTTTTGCAGATTGATCTCTTTGAGGCCGCAAAAATCTAAAGCTTGCCGGAAACGTCTCATGAAGGAGAGGTTTAGGTTTCTGTTGTTCTTGTCCTGAGCTCTATAAATGAGGTTGAAGTCCCCGAAAAACTAGCCATTTCTCATCATCCTCTAGCTTTAGGCCTCGCAGGTGGTTAAGGAAGGAGATCTTCTCCGATATTCTCGAGGGGCCGTACACCCTGATGAACCTGAAAGAAGTCATGCATAAGCGTAAGGTGACGTCGGCGGACACTGAAAAACTTCCTAGGCGTATATTCGAAACATCGATCTCCGAGTCCTTCCAGAGAAGAAGGATGCCGCCTTTTGTCCCAACCGCCGGTTTGAAGGTGAACTTGTTGAGTTTAGAAGCGCCAAGGAAATTCGCAAGGAGTTGGTCGACTATTTGTAGTTTAGTTTCTTGCAGGCACAACAAGTGGCAAGGTGTCGCAGTGACGGTCTCGTGCACGGCCAGACAGCGTGCCGCCGTGTTTAGGCCTTGAACATTCCAGGAAATTAGTTGCAGATCGTTTTGATGCATTGGTTAATTGTAAACGTCGCAGAGTTGTGTCGTGGTGTAGACTGCCCCAGCCGAGTGGGTGTGGAGACAAGCAAACCGAACCCGAACAGCCAACAGAGAGGAGTGTAGCATGAAACGCAACAGTCGCGAGCCCGAAGGTCGAAGCCAGCAGGGCGAATAGCAGGTGAAGCCCGAAGGTCGCAGCCAACAGGGCGGAAAATAGAGCAGTTTCTAACACATGAAGTCTTAAGAGGTTTTAGATGCATTAAGGTAGTAGAAGACGCTGTAGCCATCGTCCGAGCGGGATTAGGCCGGTGCAATGACCTGCTGCAGCTCCGCGTGTGCTTCGCCGATGTGAAGGAGCAGAGTGTTGTCGAGCAGATCTGCGTCGCCGTCGTCGAGGTCGAAGATGGCCATCAGGACGGCCACGATCCTCTCCGGTAGGGGCCCCTGGAACATGGCGATGAACTGTAACACCCTAAAATTCCATCATTAAAATAATATAGTAACATGGTGTTTTAGTTTTGTTTTCTAAGGAAATAATAATTTATCAAATAAATTATGCTCTAAAATATTTAAATATCATTTTGAATAATTTTAGAAGCAACAAGTGCTTGTGCATCATATTTTGGTTGCATGGTGTTTATGTTTAATAGTGTAAAGTTTTAAAAGTTTTAAAGTTAGTTTGAAGAGTTGAAAAAAGGTTTGAAGGTGTTTAAAGGTTTGAAAGGGTTTTAAAAGAAAAGGTTTTGAAAAAAAAAACTCCAAAACCCCTCTCTTCCCTCTCCCCTTCCCCGTCCGGCCCAGGCGGCCCAGCCTACTCTCCCCCGCCGGCCCTTTTTCCTTTCGGCCCATCTTCCCGCGCCGGCCCGTTTTCCCTCCCTCTCTCCTTTCTTCCGCTGACAGGCCTGGCCCGCGCGTCAGGTCCACCTCCCACCTCCAGTTCTTCCCCTGCTCCACACAGCAGCCCCGCCGCCGGCCGTTTTTGCTGCGCCCCTCGCCCTCCCGCCTTTAATCCTTGCCATCAAGGAGCTATTAAGCCCCGGTGCCTCTTCCTCCTTCAATTTCTCTGTCGGTTACTCCTCCCTCCCCTTGATTCCCATCAAAACCGCCGACCACCATGGCCATCAATGGCCATTGCTCTCCACCCCGGCCGCCGGTTCTTCTTCCCCCTCCTCGTCCTATAAAGGTCGTGCTCGAGCCCTTGCCTCACCCTTTCGCCTCGTACACGCCCCGCACGTCTCCTCCCTCGCGCACGCGCCGTCGCCCCTCGAGGTTCCGGCCGCCGCCATTGCCGGCCGTGCAAGCACCTCGCCATCGGTGGAGTACCCCTAACCCTCTCTCCCTTCTTCTCCTTCGCGTGCGAAGCTCACTCGAGCTCTAACTCGTGTCACAGGACCGCCCTCCCTCGTCGCCGGATCGAGCCGCACCAGAGATCCGCCGCCGCCCGAGCTCGGATCGCCGGCGTCGATCTTCGCCTCCACTGCCTCACCGTCCCCGTTCTCTTCACCCTGAGCATCACAGCGAGGTGAGGAAACGACTTCCTTCTTTTCTTTCTTGCACCCGAGGCGCTCTGCACCGTCGCCGTCGTGCGCCTTGTGCGCCGTCCGCCACGGCTGCCGTGGTGCCGCCACCGTTGCTCGAGTCACCTTCTCAAGCCCCTGGTAGGCTTCGCCGTCTCCTTAGCTTCGCGTAGGACCAAGCCCCGTCGAGTTTGGAGCCCGGGAGGCCGTTTTGGCCGTCGCCGGTGAAGCTCCGGCGAAGCGCCGCCGAACGCCGCCGCGCACCGCGCCCTCCGGCGCCACCACCGCCGCGCTCCCGCATGCGGGCCACCCTGGCCATCCGATCGCCAGCGGACGGCCCTGATCAGATCGGGGTGTTACCCCCTTGCCCCGGTCCACGGCCGGTCTACGGCTTCGTCAGCAGCCACGTCGCGCCACGTCACCCTCCCAGCCAATCAGAGCTCGCCACGTGTTGCATGGTCAGCAGATCCACCCCGTCAACCGCAGTTTTGCAATAACGCCCCTGTGGTTTCCCTTTTCACAAGCCGGTCCTTCCACCTATTAGAATCCTTACACATAAGTCCTTGTTTTTATGATCTAGCCCCTGAAGTCTTTAGATTCCTTCACCAGAGGTCCTTTTCACTCCTTTTCACACATAAACCCCTCTGTTTATATGCATAATCATGTTTTAGCCCCTGGTTTCTTGCAGTTAAGCCCCTGGAAGCCCTGTTTCTTCACAGAAAAGCCCATGAACCTTGTTTTAGTCATATCTTTTGCATCTTTTATCCGTTTTAAGCGTTCTTGGTGTCCACGCGACCGTCTTTTCAAGTCCGTCAGTTTTAGAACCTTGTTTTGGCTGTATCTTTTGCATTTTAGCTCTGTTTCCACCGTTTCAAGTTGCGTTAGGTTCATATCAACTCAAACTACGTGATAGGACCAATGTGGAACATGTTCTTTGTTTTATAATTTATTTAAATATTAAATATGATTAAATCCTTATACACATGCTTTTCTAATTAAAATCTAATTAGAGTTTAACACGTGTTTTCATAAGAAAGTTAATATGATTAATACTATTTGAATAATTCTTTCAATTAAAAGCTAATTAGATGTATACCTCGGTTTTCATAATCAAACTTAAATTGATTAATGTTTATGCAATTTGCTTTCTAAATAAAAGCAACATAGGCTACATCCCGAGTTTTCTTAATTACATGTTAATTTGATTAATATGAATATAAATGTGTTTTTAAGTTATAATTTGATTAGTATAACTCGAAATGTAAATATATACGCTTAGATGCTTTTACATGCTTCTTTTAAATTAAATGTTTAATTTGCATAAATCACACTTGAATATTTATAAATAAAATTGGACTAGCCTTACATCGTCTTTTAAATACAAATATAACTTGCTTAATTATAAATAGGGTATTTCTCTGAAATAACCTATGCACATGATTTTACTTAATTAAAAGATACCTAGCACATAGCTAGCTCTTGTATGTGATCATCCAAAGCTCCCGATAGTGCCGAGTGTTTTTGTGTTCGCGTTCCTAGAGCCAACCCTTGTTCTCTTTTTAAGCTTTTCATGCTTGGTGTATTGTTTTGTTTATTGTATGCTTTCTTGTGTGTTCGTAGACATCGTGCCAGTTTCAAGTGAGCAACCAGTTGAAGTGGATCAAGAGCAAGTTTTTGAAGAAGAAGAATCCCAGTGTTTAAGCAAGGAAGGCAAGTGGACTTCTCCCCCTGCATATTCCTCTTTGTCCTGAATAATTGCATGATAACTAAAATTTACATTTAAATGTTGCATTGCATAAATTTGATGGGAAATCACCTTTTTAAGGACATGACTAGAATTTTACCCTCATCACCTTGAACAACCCTTTTAAACAAATGTTTTGGGTAGAAATGCTTAGTTGCTATAACTTGGGATGGTTAAAATGAATCTTTTACAATATGATGAATGTTGATCATGATAACTTTGGTGATATATATATGTGTGTGTGCTTATGGTTAATAACAAGATCATATGGTTTAATCGGAACATGGAGAACCACCTAGGAAAACAGTGCAACCACAGTCCATATGGCTCTGGCTTAGCCAATTAATTAGGTGTGTGATTGTACTGGTGACCTTATCCGAAAGGAACACAGGGGGCTCGGGGTTGCAGGGGTATAGCCCGGTTCTTTTGGGGTAGCAGCCTTTGCTAAGGTGCTGACCATTAGGGAGGGTTATGGTCCGCCCTGAGCTGTAACTGTCGTGGGTTGTTGGTGCTTTTGCATATCTCTGTAAAGGCTTCGTAGCGTCCCTATATAATCACACCTCGGAAGTGTGGTATTGTGCCTGATTAGCACATGCGTGGTTGGGTTCAAAGTTCTTCGGAACTTTTACGCGAGCTGTGGTGAAAGTGTACAACCTCTGCAGAGTTAAAACTGATCGATCAGCCGTGCTCACGGTCAAGAGCGGCCTGGACCCTCACATGATAATCAAACATAAAGATGGAATTAAATCGTGGTTCTTGTGGTTATGAGATGAGATGCTTTCCTAAATGCTTAAGTGGGTTGGTATAAACTTATACCTAGTAAATAGGTGCTTGCTAATAAAATTTGACAAACATTAAAATGCTAACCGCTGTAAACCTTAGCCTATCCTTGATAGCCTTGCATCTTCCCCCACTTGCTGAGCTCCAACCATAAGTGTGCTCACCCTTGCTTACCCGCTGTTCAGAGGAGAACACTGGAGAAGAGTACTTCAGCGACTTCGATGAGTTCTGAGGCTTGCGTGCCCCCAGTCATGTGCCTGTGGAAGCTGAAGGCGGAGTTGCTTCGTCTAGTTATCGTTTGTTCGTTGTAAAGACCTTCGAGTCTAACGTCTGAGTGTAATAAAGAGATAATATAATGGTTTAACTCTTATACGTTTTTATTGCTGTTTACTAATATTTCACTCATGACGTCTATCATATGTGTGTAAACTTGATCCTGGCGCACATATGAGATGCATTTGGTTTTCTTCGGAAAATCAGGTGTGACATGAACTCCTATAGAACCTTGTCGATGGTCATGTTGTCGTCGTTGCGAGGCCGACCTTGCGGTGGAGATTGCGCCGCGCCTTCTCGACGGCCAGATGGCCGGCATGCCCGCCAGCCGTGCGCTCTGACGCACTGCTGTCATCTCGAACGTGCGGCGCGGACGGGGCCGGCGTGCGACCGGCTGCTGAAGCAGAGGTGCCCGGGGGGGTGCAGAACAGGGTATCGACCCCCGTTCGTGCCCCGGCATGCAGGTCGTCGTCCGGAGGCTGGGCAGATGCGCCCACGTGCCCTTCACCTGTGGAATCGTGCGTCGTCGTCGGCGGGCCGTCCTCCAGCGAGCACGCCCCGCTCAGTTGAAGCTTAAGGCAGTTCAGGGCCGCCGCCAGCTGTTCGACCGATGGTGCTGGGTCTGTCCCTGGGAAGACCTCTGCCGACGTCAAGTGCAGGTCTGCCCGGATGTTGTCGAAGACGTGGGTGACTGGTACCGTGGTCGGCCCTATCCAGGCTGAAATCCCGTCGCCGCCCAAAGGGAAAGAAGCCAGCGGCCTGCAAGTCTTACCAACGAAGATGTCGTCGTCAGCGCCTGCACTTCTCAGCTCCCCCTCATCAGGTGGCGTGCAGCTCTGAAGTGCCACCGCGAACTGGTCCTTGAGGGTGGCCGGTACGCCGGCATGTCCCCAGCACCCTTGGCCGGTACGGCGAGGTGGAGAGCGTGTTCACTCCAGGCGGATGGGCCTCTCCTTGTCGAAGCCCCAGAAGGTTGCCCCGGTCAGCTTGCCGTGGCCCAGGTGGTCGTAGTCGCCGTCACCGTCGTCGTTGTCGTGGTGGCGGGACGGCCAGGTGAATTCCATGCACAAAGAATGGCCTTGGCCTCGGCTTCTGGAGTCCCGGTGCCTCAGGTCTCGTGAAGCGCGGTCCATGCGCTCCCCGAGCCCGATCCTGGAGTCGGTTCCCGCGTTCGTCGTGCGCACCGCGCCCGATGTAGTCTGCGTGCTCGATGTGGCCGCCGCGCTCGTCACGTCTAAAAATGCGCGTCGCGCTCCTTCTAGCGCAAGTCCCGACCACCGCGCGTATCGGTGCGAGGAGCGTGGCCGTGTCTGTTTTCCCGGTCGCCACATTCGGCCGCAACACTACCAGCTGCCGCTCAGCTATCCCCGCCACACCCCTGAGTGTCGCCCTCTTGTGGCGGACGCGGGAGCTTGGCAGGGTACATAGAGCGTGCCGTGGGGGGAGCCGTGGACCAGCCCGTAGCGCCAGTCGTACCTCCTACGTACCGGTGTGAATCCAGCTGGTTTGTTGATTGTCTCCTGTAGGCTTGTTGCCGCCACCATGTAGTCCTCGACGATCGGCATGTGGATGAAGACCTCGTAGTGGACCCCCTGACGCCAGGCATCTGTAGCGGCCAGGGGCTCGGTGGTGACGAACGCTGCCGAAGAGCCGTCGATTGGCCGGTGGGTGAAGCCCAGCCACACCTTCTTGGTGATCTTGTCTGGGTCGTGTGTCCAAGCCCAGAGCTCGATATGCCTCGAGTTTGCCGACTGGATGAGGTCCGTGACAATGCACTGCAGCGCACAGAGATGTCCGATCACCCGCTACACGATCTCTGGTGTCCAGACATGGTCCGGGATGCAGTCGAGGCAGAGCTTGAACCAGTAGAAGATCCTGAAGTCGAGGGCGCGCGAGAGACTACGCCAGGGGTGCAAACAAATGTCAATACCTTGCCTCGTGAAGCGCCCTTGATCTCTACCGCCGTGGCGTGGTGCGCGTGCACGAAGCGGATCAGGTACGGCTCCAGCTGATGCATAGTCACGATGACGTCCCCCGGTAGCAGCTTGAGCTCGTTGATGAGGAGGTTCTCGATGTCGCGGACGCCAGCGTGGCGAGGTAGGTGCACTGCCCAGGGGACGAGCGCGCAAGCCTCCTAGTCCTTCACGTAACGCGTCGTGGCGAACGAGTTGGGGACGAAGACCATCTCCTCCTCGGGGCGGTTCTGTGGGTCATCGACCGCCACGACCGGTGGAGGTGGAGGCGGCGGTGGAGGTGACGACGGAGGCGGTGGTGGAGGAGGAGGTGTCGAGCGGCGCACTGGAGGCCGACCCTCGCGCGCCCTGTGTCCCGAGCGGAGGCAGAGGAGCCAGCGGAAAGGATCCCGGCAGGCAGCTGCGCGGTGGTCCCTAGCGAGGCATTTGAAGCAGCATCCTTCTGTGGCACGGTGGAAGGCACGACGGGTAGGCGTGGGCGTTCGGGTTACCCGATTAGTTCGGGTCGGGTAATTCATAATTCGGGTAATGAAAACTGCTACCCGATATTAGTCCCGAAAAAACACTACCTGAAATTTCGGGTACCCGATAATTCGGGTTCGATTTCGAGTATACCCAATCTACCCAAATTTACAGAAAATGACAACCTACACAAAATGTTAGTAGAATTTTAACAGAAAAAATCACTAGTAATTTGTGTAGAAATTCAACAACAAGTTGAGAAGAATAATATATTATAGTCACTTGTTCAAAACAAGAGAATTATATTATAATAAAGTGACAATTTTATGTGTTCAACTAACAATAGTGATAAATACAAAGACAAAGGCAAATTTCGGGTAGTTTGGGTAGTTCGGGTACCGAAGTGTATTACCTGAATTACCCAAAGTAATTTCGAGTAATCACAATTACTATCCGAACTTGGGATCGGGTACCTCGGGTTCGGATAATTCGGGTTCGGATTCGGGTAATTCAGGTTCGGGTAATGGGAATCGGGTACTTTGCCCAGGCCTAACGGCGGGCGGCAGACGACAGCTGGCTTGAATGCGCTCCGGCTTGACGGGCTTTTGGAAGGTTGCGTCGAAGGTTGTGTTGGGGCAGAGGGACACGCTCGCTCCATGCCCTGCCTCCGCCACGCCGAGCTGGCGTCCATCCCTCTTCAGGTGTCGTCTTGATGTCGCGTTGCGGGGGCTGGTGGCCTTGTGCCGTGATGAATGCTCGCGACGCCTTGAAGGGGAGGGGCCCCGCCTCCACCGGATCTCATCGCGGCGTATCCATTGCTGACGTGCGCCCCTCTGCGGGAGATCTGCGAATGGATTACCTTGGTTGGGGCGCCGAGGAAGAGTAAAGGCGGTGCGACACGACCGGCGTCGGGCGGAGAGCTAGCTCCCCGCCTGACGACCTCTGCATAGATAGCAGGCAGATCTGGAGAGGCGCGGTGCAGATCTGGTGAAGCGTGGCGCGGATCCGGCGAACCAGGCACCACCTCGACCTCATCGCGACGGGGTTGACCTTGGGTTGGCGGCGGCGTGTCGAGGAAGAAGCTTACTTCGGCAGAGGAGGTCTTGGTCAGCTGGGGAGTAGGCTGGTGCTGGTCGGAGCCAGGCTGGGCTGTGGGGATGCGACGGAGGATACACGGCGGGTTTGCCAGGGCGGCGCCCGCGTGGGGGCGGTCGCCTGGTGGGGGCCTAGTGCGGGTGGGGGAGAAGCTAGCCATACAACCAACTGATCTTAATGAACAATCATGTGTGCCCGCGATTCATTGCAGATTCATCCGGTGATTCTCCGAGGTGTCGGTTCATCCGGTGCTACTAGATGTTGCCTTCCACATCACTTGATCGTTGAATCCTGCTGACATCATTCATCTGACACTTCATCCGATGGTGCGTCGGATCATCCGGTGTTGAAGACTTCCGCGCCAAAACCTCTATGTTTCGAGCCAATAAATTACTGGATGGACCGACTGTCAAATCCAATGATCCGTCGGATCATCCTGTGATACTAGTCTTCACAGTTTCTTCTCCAGGAATTCATCCGGTGCTTCATCTGACCCTTGCCCAATCATCCAGCGCAACTAGAAACTGGGGCGTCGGGTCATCTGGTGGTCTCTGTTGACTGGGCCTTCACTGCAGCGTACCAACTCATCCAACGCTTGCAATGACGTTTGTATCTAGGTACTGTCGGTTCTTCCGACGATGTCTTTTTGCTGTTTCTTTGCGTCTTGAATTTGCTATAACTAAACCGTGGTATCTTGACTTTAATTTGTGGTAACATCTATGAGGCCTAGAATACCTATAAAGACATGCTTAAACAATTGGTTAGTCTCATTGATTATGTTGTCATGAATCACCAAAATTATACTTAAACACTTGGCAATGAGATCATGTTCGCTACACCCAACTTTTCCACCACACTTTGTGTTATGTCTGTCAGCTTATGGAATGGTGTTGCATTGTCCTATCCATGCATGTCCTTCGCACCCAGCGCCCCCCCTTCACTTGTCGTCATGACCTCCCTTGCTCTCTTCTGCATGTGCCTGGCAAGTGTTGCATCAAGCACGGTTCAACATGTGCTTAATGGACCAGTTCCATTATCTTTTAAGTACGATAATTACAACTGATGTTTTCAAGTAGTGGAGATGCGTGCTCATAAGACTGTCTGCACTGGGGAATGGTATAGCTCCCGCACTATCCCTTCCCCATTCCCATTTTCAGCAAAAATCACCGCACCGGCATCCTTGATACCCTCTTGTATGCAAAAAGATTCTCCTGTTTCCTCCACATCCAGCAGAGATCACGGCCTGTAAAACCCCTGGTGTTTACTTTACTTAATCAAAAGGGTTAAGCCCTAGTTAAGTGAGTTAAGCCCTAAAGGCTGAGAACCTCCTTCTATTGGCTCGGCCATATCTCAAATTTTTGTATAGCCACTCGAAAATCGGCCAATATGAAAAGTGTTTGTCATCTCCGGGAACACAACTTTGTCAATTGATGGCATTCAAGATTTTGAGTGGAATGCCCTCGAAAACAGAGTCAAACCCTTTCAAAAACTGGTCAAACCCTTAATGACCTATATCTTTCTCTGGAACTTTGGCCATATCCTCAAATTCTGCCAGTGTAAAAGTTGTGCAGTTTTTCTGGAAACACATTTCATATGTAGAATGACATTTCAAATTCTAAGTGGAAATGCTCAAAAACTTGGTCAACGCTGTTTTGAACAGTAAACCGAGTTCTGCATCCTGCCAACCTCGACAGACGTTCCCGGCCAAAACATAGCTCAAAACATATGTCACCCTTTGTAAAAGTTGTAGCTGGTACTTCAATCTGCAATTTTTGTTTTTGGAGATTTTGAAGTTCAGTTCAATATTTTGGATAAACGATGGTCCAAACAGTCGCTGTTCAAACGCTCCGCGCCTGCGCCCAGCGCTTCAGAGCGCGCCGACGCCCACGTCCACACGTCGGCCAGTCCGTGCGGCGCCTTGCCCCGATGTCAGCGCCGTGTGGGGCCATGAGAAACACCTGCCCGACCCCACGCCACGCCACGCCACGCGGCGCCCAACATGCCAAATCGCCGCCACGCGCCGCGCGCGCCGTCCCGACGGGACACGCGCCTGGTCTCCGCGCTCGGAGTTGCCGCCTGGTAGCTGTCCGGCCAGCTGCCCCGAGGGGTGAGGTGGACATCCCCAGCAACACCACAACTCCCCTCTCTCTCCCTTATTCGCTTCCTGAGCAAAACAGCCGGCGTTGCTCCTCTGCCCGCTCCTGTCCGCCATTGTTGCGCCACGGCGAGCTCCGCCTCCCGGACGCCACCGCCGTGTCTTGCGCACACCAGCACCTCCTCTCGAACCCTTGGAAGCTCGCGGGACCACCAAGTGCCCGTTTCCGGTTCCCAGCACGCCGGAGCAGAAGCTCCCACGGCCGTTGTGACGCCCCAGGTTTTTAATTAACACTAATGACTAGTCAAACCTGTTGACTTTGGTCAAATCATGGTCAACCTGGGTCATCACCTCGAAAACCTAGCCAACACTCACCCATGAGCACCATAAGCAAGTCAACATTATCTACCTTGGTCATAACCCTAGTCAAAGTGGTCAAACACCTTGATGTCAACACCTTGTCTTAGAACTTTGGCCACGTTCTCCAATTTTTGTCTAAACACTTAAAATTCTGCCAATATAAAAGTTGTGCAGAATTTAGTGGGACACATTTCATCTTTAGGTTGGCATTTCAAATTTTGAGAGGAAAACCTCCAAAAACCCGGTCAACGTAGAGTTTTGCCTTTTGACCGCGCCGAGAAAATGCCCATCTTGGCATTACGTTCCCAGCCAAACTAGTCAATGAAACCCCTGCCACCCTTTGCAAGAATTGTAGGTGGTTAGCTCCTCTACAACTTTGGTATCTACACTTTTTGAAGTTGCAATTCAAAATTTGGAGAAATTCGTGTTTGAGCATCGGCTGTTTGAAATACTTGGGCTGTCTTGGGCGCCCTGGACCGCGCTCCCGCGCCGAGCGCGTCGTGCCCGCGCCGCCACGCGGCAGCCGGCGCGTCGCCGCTGTGCCTCGACGGCCGGGCCCCCACCGGCCCACAGTCCGGTGAGGACGGGGACAGCATCATCGCGCGCCCCCGCCCCCGACCGTCTTGCACGCGGAGGAAATGCCCCGACACGTGGACGCCCCAGGCGCGCGCCCGCTGAGCCCCGCCGCGCCTCGGTCGGCCGGCCGGCAGCTAGCACGGCTCCGCCGCCCCCGAGCCTTGTTCTCCCGCACGCATGCCTTCAAGGCGAAGGCGTCGGTCCGCTGCACATGCCCGTCGTCTATAAACGGAGACCCCGACCGCCTGCGTGCGCACGCACTCCGCTGACCCGCCATTGCCGCCGCCGCGGTGAGCACCCCTCTCCGCCATCTCCCGCCGCCAGCCAAGCCTTCCAGCACCTCCCCTAGGACCTAGTGAAGCTCCCACCGCAGCTTGTTGCCCCGCATTGCGCTTCCCCTCGCCGGAACCCGAGCCGAAGCGGGCGCCGCCGCGACCTCGCCGCCGCCGCTCGCCGGAGCCACCTCCGGCCACGCCGCCACCACCAATCGGTCCGTGGTGAGTTCAATCGAAGCCCTATGCCGCTTGTTTTTCCCCACCGACCGTACATCGCCGCCGGCGAGCTCGCCCCGCCGCCGGAGGGTATGGTTGTGAATTCCAGGGGCATATTTGTAAACCAGGGACCTGTTTGTAATGATCTTTAACTTAGTTTTCTAGCATCTTAGTCCAGCACCTTAGAAAAATCATAGTAATTCGTAGAAAAATCAGAAAAATGCAAACCCAATTTTGTTGGTTTCAGTGAGACTAGAACTACAACTTCTACAAAGCATGACCATACTTTTGACTTATAGATTTTGAATGAAAATTGAAATTCAGTTTGACACACTTTTGCTGTAGTTCAAAATCTAGAAAAGTTATGGAGCTGAATTTCGGATATGTGGCTAGTTATGTCATTTGTAGGCTTTGGACAAAAATTTGCACAAAGTTATTGAACAGATCTTTTTATATGAGTTACTTTGCATTTTTTCTATTTCTACCTTAATGATTTTTGTAGCAAAATGTAAATAGATTTTTGTACTCAACATGTGGCTATGCTCATGTTATGCCTAAATTCAACTTTCCTGCATTTACCATAATTTTATCTCTGCCAGAAATAATTAATCTTATTTTATGCTTAGTTTTACATTTAAATGCCTAGTTCAAATTTTAAATTTGATCTTGATGTGCTTGTTGATTTCCTAGGCTTGTTTTAGGTCAGGGATGTTGTAGGAATGAGTTTGGCTGCAGAAGTACTTTATTTATTTATTTATGCATTTCTCAGAATTTTATAGCTAGGAAATGTCATTTTTGATATATAGGTTTTATGTCTCTTTTAAATATGAATCTTGGACCAGTAGCTTGTTTGGGTCTTTAGGACCAGCCATGCATCTTTTCTCTATTTTTATAACTTATTTTTGTAATTAAAAGTGTGGAATACATGTAAGCTTCCTATTAAGTTTAATTAGGAAAAATCAACCTTGCTTCCTTTTTGACCTTTTAAAATGTTGGTTAGCTTAATTAGGGGCTGTAGATCCACCCTTGCTGTTTTGTGTGGCTAAATAGTTTTGTTTGCTTAGATGTGTGCACAGTCACTATTAAAAGATTGAAATAATAAACCTTCACATAATGACCTTAATGAAAAGAATTGTTAATTAAATGTTTGTCAAGGTGAATGTGGCCAACAAGAGTTGGTTATGATAATTAAACTCTCACTCCACACCATAACCCTGCATTGCATTTCGTGTAGAACTTCCTGACGGTAACTACGCGCTCGTGCCAGAAGCCGAGGAAGGAGGAGCTGACGCGGAGCTGCAGTACGTGAAAGTGAACGAGGTCACCGAGGACTCCCAGGCTAACTGTGCTGACGAAGGCAAGCCCCGGTGCATTAACCTAATTGCTTTTGGAAATTATACAACTATCTCTGGATGTTTGTGCATTTACGTTCAGGAGTTGAAATGAGACCCTAGATGCATGATCCCTAGGTACCCGTGTCCTTTACTAGTATGCTAGGTCGATAGCTGCTATGCTATAGGACCGTTACAAGTTGAGTGATACTTGTCACTCGCGAGAATAGGTTCTTATGTTGGAATCATAAGATCTTTATAAATGGATTGCTCATGTGGTAAGAGCATGGGATGTGGGCTCCAGTCTAATGGCTTTCGTGGGTTAAGTGTTTGAACGTACTAAGCACTTGTCGGGAATGGGACCGGTAAGCCTAGTACCTTAATGACGCGGTGAGGGATCTTACTATTACTCATCTTGAGATGCGTCACACGGCTAGCTACCGGTGGTGCATGGTGATTCTGGGTGCCTTGCGGGGTATGCCAGATAGACTGTACCAATGACTGTAAGATTCGATCCTGAGCCGACGAGTTTTGGGAACCGCCTGGTTGGTGGGCTCTCGGTGAGTACACCCTACCGTGTGTTTAGGTTTACCTTGCAAGGTTTAAATCAACTGGTTGTCGGCCTCTCACCGTTATCTGAGACTACTTATCCAACTGGCCATGATATCCCTAACGATGGAACTTTGTGAATATGTATGTGTCAGATGGTGAAATCTGGGCAGCCCACTGGGGTGTTAATCCCTGTGGTTTAGTTGTTCGGCGAGGGGGAATCTAAGGCTAAGAACTCGAGGGTTGCATACGAGCACACGGAACACAGAGAACACGGCGAGTTTATACTAGTTCGGGCCTCCGGAGAGTAAAACCCTACGTCCAGTTGTTGGTGTAGATTGCTTGAGGATTGCGTGATTGTTACAAGGGGTCGCCTCGCCCGCCTTATATTGGCCAGCGGACAAGGTCGGTTCCCAGACTCCAGGTCGGACACGACCAGGAGACCTAAATCTAGCTGACTACGACACTTGCCATATCCGTCGATCTGCTTTGGCCGAAATCCACCGATGTCTTGTCTTGCACGCCAAGTCTTGAAGTCGTTCTGGATAAGGTCGTCTGGGGAATCTTCTGGAAGGTCTTCAGGAGGTTGTGTGGGTCACCAACTAGGTCGTTTGGGCCTACTGACAGGTCGGCGGGTCTTCTGGTAGGCCGGACCCACTTGTCGGGGACGGCCGTGAGCCTGGTCGGTGGGGACCCAGGGGTACCCATGTCTCACAAGCCCCCGAGCGAGGTGTATGCGCAGCGATCTTAGAAAGGTCATGACAGAGTCATGGAGCACTCGACAGGTCGAATAGCATGCACGTCGGTCAAAAAAGAACAAATCAGCTTGGCAGCCGACCTGTTATAGTCTTGCCGAACGAAGAGAGGTCGAGTGACGACCTATAGGAAGCAGACTTCCAATAGATCGAAACGACGATGAAAAAATTCAGAGGGCATCAAGGACGCACTCATAGAGTAGTATCCGAGCATCATGGTGGGCAGGATGGCCGGTATGATGATCCAAAAAGTAAGAGAAGAGAAAGAAGGTAGGTCGAGTAACGACGTGATGAGAAACAGGTTTCCCAACAAGTCGGTACGACGAGGAAAACTAAGAGGGCGTCAAAGACGCACTCGTAGAGTAGTCCCCGAGCGTTGAAGCAGACAGCATGGCTGGTTTGATGCTCATAAAAGAGAAGAAAACTGAGTCATGGTTTTGATCGAACGAAGTGTAGAGACACCCAGATCTCCTAGCATAGCTGCCAGGAGTCTGGCAGGGCCGACCTCAGGGAGGCCTTGTAGGCGTGCCGACCTCGAAGAGGCCTCAAATCAACTATGCCCAGTATCCGAGGATACCCAGCAAGATTTTGAAACGCACGTCGCATGAAGAAGTCATCTATGGTGGTCGAAACGGTTGACGAAGGAGCCAAAGGAAAATGTTGATCTTGAACATATGGAGTGTAGAGACATCTAGATATCCCACATAGCTGCAGAGAGTCTAGCAGAGCCACCCGAGGCATGCCGACCTCAGGAAGGTCTCAAATCAAAAAGCACCCAAGCACCTGGAGATACTTGGCAGGGCCATTAAGTGCGCACCCCACAGGGAGGCCTTCATTCCCGACATAAAATCCTGGGTGTCCAGAGTAGGCTGGCAGGGCTATAAGAGCACACCGACCTCGGAAGGTCATGCATCCGGGGCGCCCAACTAGGTTGGCAGAGCCATAGTCATACCGAGGTATTGGAAGACCTAGGTATTAAGACACGCCGACCTCAGGGAGGTCATTTTGGTGCCCAGACGACCAACATAGTTGCTGACCATCCAGCGGAGCTATGGCACTAAGGTATTGACGACCTCAGCAATAGGCACACCGACCACGAGGGCCCGACGAAAATCGTAAATGTGACGAATCTGGTCTCCAGGCGCCCAGACGGATCTGGCAGAGCAGCGAGGCACGCCTACCCCGGAAGGTCTTCAATCGAACCTACGACCATTCTGCTCAGGAAACAGAAATATAGGCTGATTGGAATAGGTCCGTTTATATGCAGAGCCATAGCGGGTGCATCAGGACGCAGAGCCTAGCGGGTGCAAAAAACGTCGAGTCGTAGAAGGAGTGCATATAATCGTCATCGTCATTTGCAGTTATAACAAGGCGTTGAGCCCTCTGACACATGGTCAGGCTTTGTCTTGTTCCGTAGACTGCAGGGTCACGGGTCAACAGTGGTCGGAGATTTTCTTGCCACCCAGAAAACGACAAACTGCCCACGAATCGAAGAGGGTACTGTAGCCATGTGACTCTGCGGTGGGCTCAGGCATCATTGATGCGCTAGCGACAAAGACGTCGCGAGACAGGGTAAAATCGTCGCCTTTGATCATGTGCATGTCTGCAGGCCCTCTCGACCACGTGGTGACAGTGTCATCACTTCGCCAGCTGCTCGAGGCCCGGCTTTGGCTATAAATAGCACCGTGATGCTGAAGGAGGCAAGCACCAAGCATTGTTGAGCTATGACGTTGCAGAGTAGTTTTGAGGCCATGCCATGAGCATGTGTCCGTCCACCAGATTGTAGGATGTCATGTTTGTAGAAGCTTGGAGCTAGAAGAACTCTTACGAAATGTAGGCAGCACCCCCACTCTTTATACCGTGCCTCTGCGTGGTACCAGGTAGAGTTTGGAGGTGATGCTGTAGAGGCCCGAGGTGAAGCTGTAAGTCCTCGACGACCATGTGGTGCTCGTCGAGGGCCTACAGTCCGCGTCGAAGAGCAAGCTCGTGTCTGCATTCCATAGTCAGGCACAAAGTGTGCCCAACTACGTGCAGCGTTGTGCAGTTGTTCACCGCAAGGCCACCATCGAGGTCCTGAGGCTAGAAGAATTCTTGCGACGTGCTCCACTGTATCGGAGTACGCCTCAAGGATTGCTCTAGGTAGATCAGGTCTTCGAGTACGTTTATATTTTTGTGCCGGGTTCTAGATCCAATAAGGTCGCTGGCGACCTGTGTACCTTCGGAGGACCCATGTAATGTTTGCTCTCTTCTGTCATGCACTGGTCGATTTGACGAATTGATTCATCAAAGACCTAAATGTCATGATTTTGGGGGGCTTATCGACATTGTGGAGATCAAAATGTGAAATCAGGACGACCTGATAATTTGACGTTCCTCACGACCTAAACTCGGGGTTCAGGTCGCTGTACTATCCGTTGGCACAAAATCCGGCGTGATCAACTCGCGAAATTACCGGCACGGAGCCGTTGCGGTGATCTCCGTACAGTGGAAGGAGCCATAACGGGCGGACCCGGTGGGACCCGTATAAATAGGCCGCCATAGACCGCGGTTGACCGCACGCTTCATCTTCTTCCTCCCGTCACCGTCACCGCCAGAGCCACCACGCCTTAGCCGCCACGGTTCTGCATCCATCCTCCGCCCACTATCGCTTGATCCGCCACCATCGATAGCGGGCCGCGCACTAGCCCCGCCATCCGCGCCCTGCGCCGCCGTGCATGCGCATCAAAACCCTAGTGACATTTAGATCCAGATCCATTCCAAGTCGAGAAATGACGGCGCCGGCTCGTCCAATCCCGGACCCGCGGACGGTGTGGGAGCCTTCAACGATGACGGAGGCGAAGATTCAAGCCCTGCTGGACCGCGGACTATTGAGGCCTAAGGCGGAAGTGGAGCGGAAGGCGCCAACGGGCGAGGCTTTCCCGACGGAATACGTCAGGGAGCAGGTCGTCTTTGGTTCCTTCTTCGAGCGCGGGTTCAACATCCCCACTGGGGATTTCTTCCGAGGTCTTCTCTTCTACTACAAGTTGGAGCTGGTACACCTCGTCCCCAACTCCATCACTGTAGTGTCGACGTTTATTCATTTCTGTGAGGCGTATCTGGGGATATCGCCTCACTTCCTTCTGTGGAGGCATCTTTTCTGTGTGAAGACCACCGACAAGCGTGCCGGTGTTGTAGGGGCTGTGATGTTCTGCTTGAGGTCGGGCCTCAAGTCAGAGTGGATTGACACGGACCTGCCAGACAACACCGCTGGGTGGAGGTCGGATTGGTTCTACATCGCTGATCAGTTGCCGGCGCTCCCGAAGCGAACTGGGCACAAGCCCGTGAAGATTCCAGAGTGGGACCTGGGGCTGTCTTCGCGTGAGGCGGACGACGTCAAGGAGGTGCTTGCACTGGTCACCGACCTCAAGGAGAGGGGTGTGACAGGAGGTTCCGTCGCTAGGTCTTTCTGCCGGCGCCTGATCCAACCGATCAAGGATCAGGTGCATCCGGCGTACGAGTACTAGGGGCAATCAGACCCCAGTCGCGAGGTAAATCGCAAGGTCCCCAAGGAGGAGATGGCAGCCAGGGTTTCTCAGATCTACGCCGGGAAGGCACGAATCAAGAAGTGCCCGAAGCCGTATTCGTTGAGTCGGCCAGCTGACCCGGTGAGTCCTGGGACTTACAGGTCGTTTGCTCTATTTCTTTATGTACGTCGTTCTTACTCATTTGGTCTTTATCTGTCATAGGATTGGGAGAGGCAGTTTTGGTGCCCGGCACCTCTTCCGGAAGGCGAAGAACCTCGTCGGAAGCTGAGGTCGGATAAGTATCAACCTCCAGCAGCTAGGCTACTGGAGAATTACGAGTCCGACTCATCGGTGGAAGCTGATGAAGACACTAACCCGGAGGTCGGTGATGATGCCACGAATCAGCAAGAGGCGAGCAGCACCGCGAAGCCCAAGCGCAAGACCAGGGCTGCGGCGGCAAAGCAGTCAGTCTCGACAGCTGCTGCGAAGGTCGAAGCAGCGAAGACCGCCAAGCTCGAGGCGGAGAAGAAGAAGAAGAGGAAGACGAGCCCTCCACCGGCGGTCGAGACGCCGGTGATTCCTACACCATCGACCAGGAAGGTCAAATCTGATGAAGATGAGGTCACCGATGACCCGTCGATTGTTGAAGACCGGACGGCGAGGAGGTCGTCGAGTCCCGCGGCCAAGAGGTAGCGGGAAGTGACGCAGAAGACGACGGAGGACGACCTCCGTCAAGGGATGGAGGCGCAGCGGGCTGCTGCAGGAGCGCAGGCGAGGATGCCTGTGCTGGTGAAAGTGCGGCCTTTCAGGCCTAAGTTACGCGTCCCAGCTACTGTGAGGTAGGGTCGTTTCTCTGAAACTTGCTCATGTCTTGGTCTATGTTGGTTGTTTGTTTTCTTTGCGTTTTGTTGATGAAGACGGCGGCAGGCCGGTTGTCCAGCCTCAGCGAGCCCTGGGCGATCAAGGGTCTCCTTCCCAAACCAGGTCGGATGACCATGAGGTCGAAGCTCGGACCCTAGTTGACGACGCCAGGACAGCAACTCGCCGCCTGCTGCTGACGCTGGGGCACAGGGCTCTGTGGGCGACGTCGGGGCATCGACCTTCCCCCCCATCATCACGTGGACCCTATCAATGCGGTGCCCAGCACGTCGGATCAGGACCTTACTGGGGACCCGATTCAACTCGAGCAGCCGCCAAAGAATCCAGAAACATCCGGCGCGTAGGTACCGAGTTCGCCATCGACAGGGCCAACATTGAGACGTAGAGAGATTGACTGGAATGGTACTCCTTGGCAGGAGGATATCTTCGACGATAATGAGGATATGCGGGCGGTCCGGAACGCGATCTTGACACTTAACAAAGCGTTGACGGTAAGTCTTTCCCCTACGCTATTTGTGAAGACGTAATTTCAAACTCGTATTTGATGACCTGGTTCCTTGGAGCAGTCGCCGGCTGATCGTGCAAAGGGCAGGGCCGACCTGCTGAGGAATGCTGCGGCGACGCAGCTGCGGGTGGTCGAGCTTGAGCAGGAGCTCAAGCATGTCCGTGAGGCTGCAGCGGCGGACAAAAAGAAGCTCGAAGACGAGCTGGCGGAGGAGAGGCGCAAGACCCAGGAGACCAATACGCAATTTAACGCCGCAAGCGCCGGTAAGGCTTTTTGCTTATTGGTTTTTCACTGTTGTTGTAATGTGCTGCTGGGGGTGTGATCTTTGGAGTACATCGGTGTGTTGTAGATTTTCACAGGCGTGAGGATGACCTCAAGAACGACCTGAAGAACACCAAAGAAAGGGTTCGAAGCTTGGAGGTAACCCTGCGAGAGGCCGATGCTGGCGCCAACGAGCTCAAGCGGGTGATGAAGGAGAAAATAGACAGTGAGTTGGTCGTAACTCAAAAGCTGACTTATGAGAAACAGGCTCGGCAGGATCTCGAGGTCAGCCTCGAGGTAGCATTGAAGTCATTACAAAATGACCAAGTGATCATTGCAGGGCAAGAGGTGGAGCTGAACGACCTGAAGAACGCTGCCCACTATGCTATGGACATGATAGCGTCGCAGGTCGAGGGGGAGGAACCCAAGTCTGCTCTTGACCGTCTCATAGGAATACCCGAGAAGCTTCTCGACCTGCTGAGGGGGACAAGCTTGGCGGCGGCCACGGAGGTGTTAGTGCGGGTGAAGTCGCAGTACCCCGAGGTTGACATGGTCAAGGTCGGGGAGAGTTCTGATACAACGAAAGACCTCAAGGCCTTGGAGCCTGAAGTGCGCGATGCCGCTACGGCGGTAATGGATGCTCTTGACTATGAAGGCGATGATGGCGAAGAGTAGTCTTAGTCTAGGAGCTGTACCTCCTCCTCCTCTCAGCCATGTAAAAATATCATTTGATGAAACCTTATTTTGTTGCTTGCATGACGTACTTACTTTGTGTCTGCGCGAACTTGGTAGTCTTCAAAGTGATGACTTCTTATAGCATATCCCGCTAACCACTACTCACGGAGAGGCTGCTTACCGACCTCCACGGCTCAGCAGGGAGGCTTACGCGAGGTCGGCGCGCGGGAGGGAGTCTGGGACTCAGGTTTTGCAACCATTACGACCAAGCAGGCTCGCAGTGACACAAGGCAGGTAGTCATGAGGGATAATGTCCTCAGGTCGAACGACCCTTAGGTTGGCTTTGAGCCAAGCCCCTGAGCATGCCAAGGGGGGGATCCGAAATTTTAACCCCCGGGTCTCGCGACCCTTATGTTGGCTTTAGCGAAGCCCCCGAGCGTGACGAGGGGGAGGGTTGAAGACATGAGGGAGGAGAAGGTAGAGCTCAAGACACAACAGATGACTGCTTGAACTAATTATTTATTAAACTGAAAGAGGTACAAGGACGAGGAATACATAGCTGTGAAAAAAACTATTCTACGGATAGAATCGTCGTAGATGCTCCACGTTCCAAGGGTTGGGTACTCCTTGCCCATCGCCCCATTGGAGGCGATATGTAGATGGGCTGATGACTTCGGTGACAATGAAGGGTCCTTCCCAAGGGGAAGAGAGCTTATGCATGCCATCTGTCTTCTGGATACGCCTTAGGACTAGGTCGCCGACGTTAAAGGATGTCTCTTTAACGTTGCGATCGTGGTATCGACGAAGTTGCTGGTCGTGACGAGATTGACGCATGGCGGCGACCAGTCTTTGTTCCTCGAGGCTGTCAAGGTCGACACGATGAGTCTGCTCGGCTTCTCCCTCCTCGTAGAATTGTATGCGTGGAGCTCCGAAGGTGACGTCGGTAGGTAGAATGGCTTCGGAGCCGTAGACCAAGAAGAAGGGAGAGAAGTCTGTAGCAGAGCTGACTTGGGTCCTTAGGCCCCAGATTATGTGTGGTAGCTCGGCTAACCATCGTGTAGCGTAGTTTGAAGCGCCGTCAAAGATACGATCTTTGAGGACTTGAAGAACCATGCCATTGGCACGTTCGACCTGACCGTTGCACCTAGGGTGGGCGACCGAAGAGTAGTAGACGTCGATCATGTTGTCTTGGCAGAAATCCTAGAAGGCAGAGCCTATTAAGGCTGTCCCAAGGTCGGTGATGATCCTGTCGGGCACACCGAGGATTCGATCTGGTGTCTTGGGTCCAGATTCGATCTGGATCTTGCGCTTCATGTAGCGAGACGCTTCGTGAGTTGCGTTCCGCAGGCCAAGAGGCATGCTGAATGAGGACAGAGGGGTCCTGCGAGGGCATTTGACGCGTTCGCAGACCTTGATCGTGTCGGAGAGCATGCCTTCAACACGATCGAGCCCCGCGATCAGGTCGCTAGGAGTGGGTGGGTGGGTTTCCGCCAGCAGATCTGTACCGACCTGCTGGTTGGAGGTGACCGCATTGCTCTCGATGACGAGGCAGGCGGCTGGAGCGGTGGATTTCGCCGGCATCGAACCGAAGCAGATGTCGACGGAATTGGCGAGGATGTCCGCCATGCTCTCCGGGAAGATGACGCCGTTGGTCGGAGCCATCGAGTTGCACGAAGAACCTTGGATTCCAACCCCTACCTGGCGCGCCAACTGTCAGATGGTGAGATCTGGGCAGCCCACTGGGGTGTTAATCCCTGTGGTTTAGTTGTTCGGCGAGGGGGAATCTAAGGCTAAGAACTCGAGGGTTGCGCACGAGAACACGGCGAGTTTATACTGGTTCGGGCCTCCGGAGAGTAAAACTCTACGTCCAGTTGTTGGTGTAGATTGCTTGAGGATTGCGTGATTGTTACAAGGGGTCGCCTCGCCCGCCTTATATTGGCCAGCGGACAAGGTCGGTTCCCAGACTCCAGGTCGGACACGACCAGGAGACCTAAATCTAGCTGACTACGACACTTGCCATATCCGTCGATCTGTTTTGGCCGAAATCCACCGATGTCTTGTCTTGCACGCCAAGTCTTGAAGTCGTTCTGGATAAGGTCGTCTGGGGAATCTTCTGGAAGGTCTTCAGGAGGTCGTGTGGGTCACCAACTAGGTCGGTTGGGCCCACTGACAGGTCGGCGGGTCTTCTGGTAGGCCGGACCCACTTGTCGGGGACGGCCGTGAGCCTGGTCTGTGGGGACCCTGGGGTACCCATGTCTCACAGTATGCTTGATTAATTGTTTGCACAACTTATGCTTGCAATAGCTTGCTTATTTAGAAAAGAGTAATCAACTAGAATCTGTGCTAAAATCTTGAAAGTAAGGACCTACTCTTTGTTGCTTTTCAGCAAAAGAACCCCACTGGCCAAA
The DNA here is from genome assembly GCA_036936925.1 of Cenchrus fungigraminus. NCBI lineage: Eukaryota > Viridiplantae > Streptophyta > Magnoliopsida > Poales > Poaceae > Cenchrus > Cenchrus fungigraminus. Next base: position 174,713,263 of record CM072769.1, read on the forward strand.
AAGCCTTTCATGTCTAGAGTTGGTGATGTAGTTGTCACCAACGGGTAAGTCTTGCTGAGTATTAGTATACTCAGCCTTGCTGTAATCTGTTGTTTTCAGGTACTGCTTTTAGTGATGTGTGGCCTGGAGAGATCCCGCCTGGATGGGAGCTGGAGTGGGTGGAAGACGAAGAGTAAAGGCATCATGGCAGGCCTCCTGTGATGCTCATCGCACCGTTTAGTTTATTTCCGCTGTTTTCGAAACTCTGAACTTTGTTACCATGTTAAGTACCTTGGTTTGTAATAATTAAACCCTTCGGGGCAGATTTGGTTTTTAATCATGTGTTGTACTCTGGACTCGCCTTCGCGTGAGTTTTAATGCATATTTGTCGATCCTTTGTTGCTATGTAAGTGATTTTACCGGGCGTTAACCCGGCAACTAACGACAGGATGATACTTTATTATTGCTTAATGACCAAAGTGGATTGGTTTAGGTGATAGTACGGTATTTTCCTGGGCGGGTTGTCACAGCTGTGGATCCGCGCCGCCGCCAAGGACCCCTGCCGGCACCTCCTCCGACCCTTCCATGCCCCAAAACAGAACCCTGGTGAGCCCCTCGTCACTCCCCACCACTTCCCCGGTCCATCCCGGCGACGAGCTCGCCAGATTTTGACCTCCATCACCGGCCATGGCGCCTGGGGAACTGTTTGTGATTGGGACTCTCGTCTGGGGACCTAGTTGTAATTTCTGAGGACCTACCTGCGAATCCAGGGACTTGGTTGTAATAAGATTCTTTAGGGTCTCGGCTGAGACGTAGAAAAATCAGAAAAATCAGAAAAATGTAAACCCAATTATGTTGGTTTCCTTGCACTGAGATCTACCTTTTCTAGAAAGGTGGTATAGGGTTTTTCTGTGTAGTTTTTGAATCAAAATTCAAACTCAGTTTGAGGTGTTTTTGTTAGAGTTTAAAAGATACACATGATATGGATGTAAACTTTGGATATGTAGATCTTTATGCTATGCTTAGCCTTGTGACCAAAGTTGGTATGATTTGGATGAGTAGATAATTAAATAAGATTTATGTAAGTTTTATGCTAGGCTAAGCTTGATGCTTTTTATAGTCCCTTTAATAAATTTTTCTTTAAGCACAAGTACACCCCAGGGCTTTGACATGATGAGTAGCACCTCTGGTAGAGTGGATGTGATTTTAGGCTTTTATTTGATTTATGTTTTGTATTTAATCTTGTGTAGGATGTTACATTAATAACTTGAGAAATAAATTAGATCTACACTTGTGCCTTGGTCAGAAGCTTAGAATTGACATAAAAGACTTGCATTAGAAAGTTGAGACCAAAAAGGTTAACAAATCTTTTTGTAGAATTTAGTTGAGTTATGCTAGGCTGATTTTTTGTCTTTTTCATATAAATTAATATATATGTAATCTGGAGCTAAACTTTGGCATGAGAGCTTAGTTTAGGTATATGTTGCTGTGTACCAAAGTTTAGGACCATTGGAAGTGTATTTAATTTAATATGGATTTTTGATGAAAGGCTAGCTAGATTTTAAATAAATAGTTTTTTATCACCTTTAGGTCTAAATTGAAAATGCTATGAAATATTTCTGTTTGTTATCATTAAACACATCACCTTACTGTTTTGTGAAGTTAAGTAATTTATTTTGCTTAGATGTGTACACAATCACCATCAAAGTTAGCTTTTAATTAACCATCACACCACCCACATCATCCCATGTTCTTTATGAGAGAAGTTTTGTGTGTTTAGATGAATGTGGCCAACAAGAGTTAGTTTGGTGGTAATTCTCCCACCCTCACCATCACCTAATGCATGTGCATGTGTAACGTGTAGAGTTACCAGACGGAACGTACACGCTCGTCCAGGAGGGAGACGGTGCAGCTGAGGGTGAAGTGAACCATATCTATGTGCAGCAAGACCTGGGCCAAAGCCCAGAAGAGCCCAAGGCTGTAGTAGTTGAAGAAGAGGAAGACAAACACCGGATTGCATTAACCCATATTTTCTAACTCGCAACTTTTCTTTCGTATATATGTATGTATGTGCATTTAAGTATCAGGAGTTGATTTGAAATCTTAGATGCATAATCCTTAGGTTCCCATGCTCTTTTACTAGTATGCTAGGTCGCTAGTGTCATGCTTTAAGGACACGGTACAAGTCGAGTGATGTCTCATTGCTCGCGAGATATAGGCTACTTATGTTGGAATTATAAGTTTGGTTAAACTGACTCGCTCATGTGGTAAGAGCAATGGGTTCGGTCTCGACCGAGTAGTATGTGCTGGTTAAGCTTTTGAACGTACCAAGCACTTCTCGGGAATGGGACCGGTAAGCCTAGTACCTAATGAACCAGTGTGGGAACTTTATCGCTACTAATCTTGAGGTGCGCCTCCGGGCTTGCTCCCTGTAGTGCATGTGTGAGTCTGGACGTACTTTGTGGGGCATACAAGTAAACTTTGTACTTAGGACTGTAGCATCTGATCCTAGACTGAGGGAATGACGGGAACCGCCTGGTCGGGGTATACCCCATATTCGATTTTATTTGGCTTCTTGGGGTTACCTTCTTCCATGTGTTTGGGTTGTACCTTGAAAGGTTTATAAATTCGATCGATCGTCGGTCTCTCACCGTTATATGAGACTGCTTAACCACTGGCTACCCCATCTTGTATTATGGAACAGATGGATTAATTTTGACGCTTGAATAATATTGTTTGCACAACTGCTTGATTAGTATGGGTGCTTACCTAGAATGGTTAATGTACTTGAATTTGAGCTAAAATTTGGAAATAAGGATCAACTCTTAGTCGCTTTTGGCAAAACAAACCCACCAGCCAAAAAGCCTTACATGTCTAGTTTTAATTTATTTTATCGGGTAAGTCTTGTTGAGTATTAGAATACTCAACCTTGCTTGTGTTGTTGTTTTCAGGTAATGATATCTGGCCTGGCCCTATCCCCTCGGGTTGGGAACTTGAATAAGAGAATGGTGATGACGATGAGTGATATGCTATGGATGGTCTGCCATGTGTATCATACGACTAGTTTACCTTTTCGCTGTTTGAAACTCTGAACTTTTACCTTTATGCATGAAACATGGTTTGTAATAATTTAACCATGTGGACTGTTTTGTAAATTAAATTCGTACTCTGGACCCGCCTTCGTGTGGGCTTAGTTGCATATTATCGATCCTGTGTTGTAAGTGATTCACCGGGCTTGACCCGGCAGATACGACAGAATACTTCCTTATTATTGCTTAATGGCCAAGTGGACAGGCTTAGGTGATAATACAAAATTATTTTGGACGGGTCTATCACACGGCCCTCCGGGATCCGACATGGCATGGGCCCGCGCGGGAGGATTGGTTGGTCCGCGCTGGCAGCGGGATGGGGAAGAGAGAAGAGGAGTTGTCGCCAGGAGCTCTTCACCGTCGTCGTCGACGTCTTCCGTCTCCGCCGCGCGCCCGAGCTCGGGCACTGGGAGGCTGTCGAAGCCACGCCGCCCAAGATCCATTGTCGCCCGACCTCAGAGAAGCCTATCGTCGCACGCGGTCGTCATCGCACGCGGTCGCATGCAGGAGCAGGAGGAGAGCTCAACAAGGAGGAGGATAGGCGCTGACCCCACCTCGTCGCGTCCACCTGCAGCCTCCCCACGCCGCGCACGCCGTCCTTCGCTGCGGATATGCATCGTGGCCGCCCTGCTCTCTCCATGCAACCTCCGAGCTCGAGGGAAGGAGGAGGGAATAGAGGAGCCGCCGCCGTCCCCGTTGCCAGGTCCTCCTTCGAGATCTCCGCTGCCGCCACCGGGTCCGCGTCCGAGATCCCCTCCGGGGTCCTCCTCCGTCGTCGCTGACAACCACCACAGAGGAAGGAAGGGAGGGCGTCGACGGGGGCGGGGCCATCAGGCGGTACAGGACGGTGTAGGAGCTCCACTCCGGGGCCACCGCTGGCCGAGGAGGGAGGGAGGGCCCGACCGTCTTGCAGATCGAGGTCGATGGCAACAAGGCGCGCACGTCCCTACTCCGCGTCGGTTCCCGCCCTGCGCGCCTCGTTGCCATCGGCCTCGATCTGCAAGACGGTCGGGCCCTCAGCAAGTGTGGGGAAAGTACGAATACAAAGGCTTATCAAGGAAAGGTTGACAGGTTGACTGCATTAAGCACTTTTAGTTGGTCAAATTTTATTAGCACCTGGTTACTAATAAGTATAAGTGTATACCAACCCACAATTAACATATAGAGATACGCGATAAACTTATGGCTAACATAACCATAACCACAATTTAAGTCCATCTTCAAGTTCAATTATCATGTGAGGGTCCAGGCCGCTCTTGACCGTGAGCATGGCTAATCGATTAGTTTTAATACTCTGCAGAGGTTGTACATCTTTACCCACAAGTCGCGTAAAAGTTCAGAAGAACTTTGAACCCAACCATGCGATGCCGGCTAAGCATCATACCACACTACCGATGTGTAATTGCATAGGGACGCTACGAGGCCTTTACAAAGAGTCCTCCCATGTGTATTAGTCCATAGCACCATATGCTATAGAGGCTATCTTTCGTACCACACTTCTACTCACGGACGGTCAGCCATAGAGTACTTCTGTTCCAATACCTTCCAGAGTAGAAGAGCCATAAAAGCATTCCTCCGTACCCAAGCTACCATGCGAGTAATAGCCACACAAAGACTTCCCTAATTACTCGGCCAAGACCAGAGCCATATAGTCCTTGTGGTTGCACTGTTGTCTTGGGTGGTTCTCCATGTTCCAATTAATCATTGTGGTCTTGTATTAACCAGAGATATATAGCATCAAAGTAAATCATGTTTATCATTGTTGTTCATTAGCACAACCATAACCCAAGTAGAGCAACTAAGCATAGCTACCCAACAAAAAGGTAAACCCAGGTTGACAAGGAATGATCATAAAGACTAGGATAAACCTTAATAGGACCCATCAAATTAAATGCAGAGCATATGCAATGTGATTAATAGAATTATTGGGACAAAAGAACAAGGACACACTTGACTTTAACCAGAGTAATGTTGTTGCTCAGAATATCTTCACTTCTTACTCTTCAAAGCTCTCGAACGACATTCACTCTACTCGCATCAATCATCGGCACAAGCATACAAAGCAGACAAACAAGCAAACTAAGAACAATGCACCAAAACAAAAGAAAAACTTTAAAAGAACGCACTAAAGAATAGGCTCAATTATATGGATCATTGAAGCACACAGACCGTGCTGAGAAAAGGAAAGGCTTGATTAGCTTTATGAAAGACACTAGCTTTGAGCATGAACTAGGATCAAAAGATCTAGAGCTTGAAAGAATATTAGCTCTATAACAGAGACACACTGAGACAGAGCTTGATAAAGAACGGCTAACGATCGATTTGCATATGTGAACATGAAAGACTACGAGCTTAGGTTTATTTTAATTATCAAAGAATATGTAAAGAATATTTCATAAAGAAAATACCTTAAGTTGGAATTAATGCAGCATTATATTTTTATTTGCGAAGACCGAAGTAAAGAACTAGTCAAGTTTTATTTAGAAAGATTCATATATGGATTATACCAATTAAACATTTAACTTATAAAAGATAAACTATATGAATCTTCTAAACGTAACTTTATGATTCGAGTGGATCATATTATTATTGAAAACATCATAACATTGGTATTAATCATATTAACATTTATTTATAAAACCGGTGTGAAAACCTATTCAACTTTCAATTAGAAAAGTTAATTAAATATTAAAAAAATTAACATTTGGTTTATGAAAAGCCGATGTAAGTATCTAATTAACTTTTATTTACAAAAACATGTGGAGTAATTATTGATCAAATTAACATCGATTAAAAAACGATGTATAACACTATATTATTTTTATTTAGAAAAGGTATGTTTAATAAGCATTAAACAAAATTAATATTAAATTTATTTCGTAAAACATTCATGATGAAAAACACACTACTAATGGGTACTTTACATTATTATGAACCTATCGCAACTTGAACCGATTAAAACGGAGTTAAAACATAGATTTTATGAGCAAAACAAGATATAGGGGCCTAGATGTGATAACTATAGATTTCAGGGGCTTCCAGAGATGATTCCCGAGACACTATGAACAGTGCTCACGAATAGATCTAGAAACAGGGTTTGATCTGCAAAAGGGCTCGGGCTGGTCTTGGTTGCGAAGACCTAAAAGATCTAGGTGGTTCTCGGGAAAAAGAGCAAGACACATAAACTCAACTAAACATTAAGGGTTCCTCAGGGGGCCAGGTGCAAAACGACTATAACTTCATCTCCTACCTCTGGTCATGGCCGACGGGAGGTCTGGGTGACGGCGGCGCCGACGATCTGGGTTGTGAGGAGCTCGGACGAGCGGGGGAATGAAGAGAGGAGAGGAAGGGGGTCACGAGGAGGCGCTCATCGCGGGTGAGGACGAAGGGAGGTGGCTGGAATTCGGCCGACGGCGGGGGACAGCGGCGGCCGGCAGCGGGTTCAAGTGACGGCGATGCTCCGGCAGTCCTCCGACGACGTGAAGGTACTCGACGGAAATGGCTCGGTGCTGCGGAGCTCAAGGTGGCGTCACTTTGCTCGGGGGCCAACGGCGCCGGCGGATCAGCGAGCGGACGGCGACGGCTCTGGCACGGCGTGCGGCGGCGCTGCAGGCGGCGAGGCGGCGCGGCACAAGGGCGGAGCAGCGGCGGCTAGGGCACGCGGGACGAGGATGGCGCGACTTATAGGGGCGCGGGCCGGGCATGCCGTGGCGCACACGCCAAGAACACGGCGGCGACACCCTGCCTGCGTCCGCCATGGCTAGGCCCAGATGGGCTCTAGCGGGCCCGCCAGCTGGGCCGGGCGGTGGTGGGTCCCCCTCGGGCTAGGCCCAGAAAGATAAGATAGGTTTTTCTTTTTCTTTTTTCCGAAATACCTTTTCATTGCAAAAAGAATTCCAGAAAAATCTAGATAATTCATTTAAAGCACGAAAAATACTCAGAAAATCTCAAAAATTCCAGGAAAATTCTCAGAGATAGATTGAGACACAAACAATCTAAATAAAATATTTGGAGTTCATGAAAAATATTTTAAAGCCTTCTAATAAATAGAATAAGCTCAGAAAAAATGAGAATAACTTCCCGAAAAATCCGAAAAATTCTCAGAAGGATTTGAGTCAGCACCTAAGCGCATTTAAAAACCTTTTGCACCCATAAATACCCAAATGCATCGGCATGAACACCACACTCACACAATCATTTTATTTAATTCAGAAAAACAAACATTGCCTTTTTTCCTATACTATATTTCCTGTGAAGAAAATACATGTTAGAAAAATTTTAAAATTATGAGAAAATCATTGTTTAATTATTCTTCGTATTCACATCCTGAAATTAAAAATTTCAGGGTGTGACAACTAGGGAGTCAGCGTGGGGAGCGAGAGGCCGACACTGTTGCCGGTATGCGGAGGGACCGAGATTCGTGAGGAGACAAAGTCACATAGAGATGGAGTGGAAGAGGAGGGAGGCCGGCGGAGGTGGGGTAAAAAAATCTGGTCTCTGGGTCCCGCTACAGGTGGTTGGTATAGAGTAGAAATTTAAAGATGACGAGTGCGAAAGAATGAAATATAAAGGAGAGTATGTTAATGACCAGGACGAAATATTCTGTTGTTTTAAAGGAGAGTATAAAGTATGACGTGCGGATACACCAACTGCTCAATTTAATAGTAAGCTAGCACAAACATCAGCAGCTTAAATTATACTGGCGGATGTGGCCTTCCCATCCATATTCAGCTGCTTAGCCGATGGATCGATCGATGCACAATACTACATAATTCCTATCTAGCACATCACGGCTGCTAGCCTTCCACCACAGAGACAAATCGTTGACAACCGAGAGGATCGGAAGAATCCCGCCGGCCGGCCATGGCGGACCTCGCCCTTGGGTACTCCAAGACGGCTCTGGAGTTTGTGGTGAACAAGGTCCAGAGCGCCATCAAGGAGGAGGAGGAGCAGTGGCAGACGGTGCAGCGCGACCTGGTGTTCATCACGGGCGAGTTCGAGATGATGCAGTCCTTCCTCAACACCGCGGACCGGGAGCGCCTGAGGAGCCTTGTGGTGCGGACCTGGGTGCAGCAGGTGCGCGACCTGTCCTACGACGTGGAGGACAGCATCGACTTGGTCCTCCAGCTAGACTTTGGTAAGCGTCCGTGGTGGCTCCGGTTGCTGCCGTCCTGGATGAAGGCCGCACCGGAGGCGCCCGTGGACGAGGCGGTGGCCGAGATCGCGCAGCTCAAGGCCCGGGTGGCGGACGTGAGCGACAGGAACACGCGCTACAACCTCGTCACCGACTCCCGCGCCAAACCGGGCGGGGCGTTCCGCGTCCCCGGAGGAGGAGGAGGCTCCCACATCAACACCAACGACTTCACGGATCTCAACAAGTGCTTCAATCTCCATGACAAGTCTCTCCGGGTCGTCTGTGTCCTCTCTGAGACGGTAGGCGATCTGGAGACATTGCTTTTCATCAGGAATCTGTACGAGGAAACCAGCAGGCGTTTCTCGCGCCGCGCCTGGGTGAAGGTGACGCACCCTTTCAACCCCCGCGAGTTCATCCGCAGCCTGCTGGCCCAGTTTCTGAGGAGCTCGTGCGAAGCCCAAGGCGACAAGATCAAGTGCTCGCCAAGATGGAAGAAATCCAACTCATGGACGGGTTCGTGCACCAAGTCAACACGCACAACTACTTGATCGTGCTAGAGGGCGTGTCCAGCATGGAAGAGTGGGATGCTATCAAGACCTACTTGCCAGACAGGATGAATCGGAGCCGGATTATCGTGTGGACGGACCACGTGGAGATGGCCACAATCTGTACTGGGATGCCGTATCGAACGTTTGTCATCCGGCAATCTTCACCTGACCACCCCTCTTACATCTTTTATGGCGGGGTAATTAACAAGATCCTATGTATATTTTATGCAATTCATATATATATATATATATATATATATATGAAATTGTGGAATTTATTTTGCAGGGCTCCGACGAAGCTGCGCGCGACATTTTGCTTGTAGATGGCCTGGAACGTCCCTGGACTGAAGAAGCTCGTGCGATCTTTGATTACGCGAGGTGCAGCGTTAACATCCCCCGCGTTGCGGTGTGGGGCGGTCCGGGCGTCGGGAAGACGGCCCTGGTGAGGGCCGTGTACGATCACCTGCAAAGAGAACTCGACCCATCTGCCGGCGGCTTCGCGCAGCAGGCATGGGCCGACGTGCCTCACCCCTTGGACGACGCCGACGACATCGCCCGTGACATCCTCTCGGGGCTCACCAACAACACCTGGAGCGGGGGCGACCTCGTCCCCACCTGCCAGTTCGTCCTCAAGAGCCGCACCGGCAGGACACTGGTGGTGCTCGACGGCGTCAGGTCCGTCCAAGATTGGGACCGCATCAACAAGGACCTCATCTGCGCAATGCACCAGCGTACAAGCTGCGTCATCGTCATCACCCAGGACGAAGGCGTCGCGGAACACGTCGGACGCATCGCCGGCATGCGTCGGCCTTGTGTGGTCAGGGTCGCCGGCGACCCCCTTGCAGCAGAAGTTTTATTAACTTCTCGCAAGCGTACGTACGTATTAATAATCCCGGTCTTCTTCTCCTTCTTTGCTGATTCATTCATGCATAATTAAATCTAGTTGAAACCATCAACATTTTAACATCTTATCTTATATTTACTAATTCAAGGCGGTGCCTCCACATTAACCGAGCCTCCACGTTAATCGAAGAAAAATGCTATAAATTCTAAAAAAAAAGCAAAATATCTGACCATATAAGATAAACGGCGGCCTTTAGATATAACACGACCATACCCAACATGCCATTATGATTTATGAGTCTAAATGTAAACACATTCCTTATTATCTACATGACTCAATAGATCAAATTGATAAACACATATTGCTTCTAAACTTAAACTCACTTCTTGTTATCTACCAAATAATTTCTATTAATAACACCCTAATTTATTTATCTCTTGAAGACAACCCCTACCATTTCATCCATATCAATAAAATAAAATTTAACCGTACCTTGTACAGACCATAATTTCACCAACACTACACTACAACACAAATTACTACCAACATATGTAACCAACCAATTCGACCCAAAGTTCATCCAAACCCTCGTGTTAGGGTTTGATCTAATCCCACTAATTGAAGCGAATTTGTAGCACAAGATTGAAAGAGGTGTAGGATAATACCTTGGGGAATCAATTTGGGCTCAAAACCACCTGCATTAGGGGGATTTGGAGGAGGGACGAGATGGGGGGAGAGAGTGGGGCGTCAGCATCTCTTCTGTTCATCAATTGGAAATCGGAGGCAGGGGACGCGAGGGAAGATAACGGTTTAGGGCCGGACTGTTTTGTGCTGACCCCGGGGTGGGCGCAAAAGGGCGCGGCGACCACCCAAGAAACGTGATCGCCAATGCCTACGGCACCCAAGGTGCCAGGTTCGTAGTGCGGCGCGTGCCCTCCTGCTGACGTGGCAGAGGTGAGCCCCAATACAAGCGGTGCTCACCCATGGTACCTGGTCACCAAATGTGACAGCGTCGAGAAAAAGGTCCATTCTAGGAAATATTTTCACCAGGGGTCCAAATGTAAAACACTTTGATCGAAAGGGCCAGATTGTAAAAAAGCTGCCTGATAATTGAGTTGACTCCAACATGTTATCTTGAGAATTGAATTTCTCATGATTCATCATGACGGAGGTGATTAGATGCCTCGTTTTTTGTTATTCTTAAAGTGGTGATTGATAATAAAGGTCTGTCGTTGACGGCTTGACGCAAATATGCAATGCATGCTGTTTGTTTGTTTCTCAACAGATTATAGATGTCCCCACACAGTTGCAGTCATAAATCAAAATAGGTTACTATGGATAATTTAAACATTGAGCTTAGAATCTATCTAAAGTGGTAGTAGATGTTCAGTGAAGCAAAGATGTGTAATATTCTGTAGAAACTATAAATGGATTTACTCAACATGGGAATTATGCTTAAGAATATTCCTATACTTATTCCAGAATTTCTGAAGCTCATCAGATGGTTTGGAGTGATATAAATTAATTTATGATGCACATATATTTATATCACCCTAGCGTTTGGCACGTGCAATGTACTAGCAGTCAAATATAATATAGTATATAATAGACGATGTATGGTATAAGGGTAATCCTAATGAAAGAAAACTAACACGATTTCTATAGCATAAGAAATTATTTATAAAAGTTATTCTTCACAGTGGTAAGTGGTAGTGTCTTCGAGTAATGATTGATTTCTCTTTTTCTCTTCCAATTTCACCAAATGGGGAGTGTTGCATTAACCTTATAGAAATAGTTTCTCCCCCAATGAGAAATTCATGGTTTTTTGTGCATTGGGTCAAGAGTAGACATGATTTCTTCACGAGGAAACAATTTCTATGATTTGTTCTCTCTTTCTTCATTAATTAGGCTGTCGTATCACCATTTTGATTAGTTGGTAAACTATTTGATAAGGATAGAAACTACTATTAATACTCTATTGAGAGTACCCTAATAAGCATTTATAATTATAATTAAAACGCCACATATATGCTCTTACAAGATAGAGTAATTAATTTTCAGGATTGGGAAGCTGACTCCGTGGAGGAGCAGGATTCCGTGGAAGAGCAAGCCGCAGCCGCCGCAGCCGCCGGCGCTGCCGTCGCAGCCGCCGCCGCCCGGCTTCACGGGCGCCGAGGGGAAACAGATGAGCTCGTTAAGGTGTTGATGGACAAGAACAGCCGATGTGTCGCGGTGTGGGGCCCCCCAGGCGTCGGAAAGACGGAGCTGGTGAGGGCCGTGTACGATCATGTGGCAGCAAAGGACGAATCTGATGAGGTTCGCTTCAGGAACCGGGCCTGGGTCAACGTGCCTGACCCGTTCGTCGACGTCGTGGGCGTCTCTCGTGACATCATCTGGTGGATGACCACCTACGGCACGGTCTGGCCACGCCCCTCCGGGCATGACGATGTCACCGCTTGCCGGAATATGCTCGAAAATACCCCTGGCAGGACCCTGGTGGTGGTCGACGGCGTGAGGTCCAGGGAAGACTGGGACCGGATCAACGGCGACGTCACGCGTGTGATGCAGCCTGGAAGCTGCGTCGTCGTCGTCACCGGCGACGAGAGCGTCGCCGCACACTGCGTGGGGAGGTCCGCCGGCGATCACGTGCTCCGGGTCAACCGCCTTGGAGCTGCAGTAGCTCATCGCCTCTTCATCAAAACGGTCATCGAAAAGGTCAGTACTTGATCGAGCTTTCTGCCTTGTGTATAACGGTAAGGTAACTAATGGTTGATGTTATCATTTGTTTGGCACAACCCAACAGGCACAACTCACTACCGATGAAGGCAACATCTTGGTGCCGGGGCTCCGATCCTTATCATTTAAGTGTGGCGGCCTTCCCAAATTTATTGTTACTATCGCTTGCTACTTGGCCGAGCAATATTCGGATCAACGCATCGCGGAGATGAGGCTTCTGAATGACAATTTCATCCACCAGTTGCAGAAAAACCCAGAGTTCGATTGCTTCAAGTATGTGCTCGCCTGGTTGCATTCCACGTTTGATGGCTCCCCGCAGCTCCTCAAGAAATGCATCTTCTATTTGTCACTATTCCCTCGGGACAGCAATACTCGATGGAAGCGTTTGGTAAGGCGGTGGATTGCAGAGGGATATTGCAGCATGGAAGAAGCCGACGATCTCATTGGCAAGGTGCCAAGGTCGGTGACCTTTTCCTCTTCCAGCCACGGGAGACAGTAATTGCAATGAGGAAGACGTCATGTCAAGTGAACTATTCGTTCCTGGACTACATTTTTTTTGAGCAATTATGGTAGGTGCTCTACCTTTTCATTATAGAAGAAAGCAGATACAAATTACACGTACATCACTGGAAAGGACCAGGTTGTTTGCGAAGCTTTTGTCCCCGGCCTGTACTAGGCCGATTGACACTACTCTATGGATGTGTTGGCCCCTCTATATGCTAGGATGTCATGCTTTATTATCCCAGCCAATTGATCAAAAGTGATTCCAGTTCCTTGGAAAACTCTTCTGCATCTCTCTTTCCATATATTCCACATCGTATAAATGACCACCTGTAGCTGTTGCGCTTTGTTTGCTGCCCCTGTTTCCGTTGCCAGTTTCCACCATCGACGCATAGTTGTGGCTCTTTGTGTTGGTAACAGAATTTGTAGCCATATTGCTACTTGTTGCCAAACCGCCTTGGCGTAGGTACAGGTAGCAATCATGTGGAAGTGTGACTCCGCCGTTGTGTGGCAAAGGGAGCAAATTGGGTTTGCTTGACGTCCTTGCCGAATCATTCGGTCAGCAGTTGGCAATCTGAATTGTAGTAGCAGCCAAACGAAGAAACGGCACTTTGGTTCTACTTTTGCTTTCCAGATCAATTTCCAACGCTTATCAGTGACTGCCCCTATGAATTGAGCCCTGTATGCTGACTTTGCCGAGTAGCAGCCATTCGGGGAGAAACGCCAGGTGATTGTATCTTCCTCATCTGTCATTTGAAACTGAGATAGTTGTGTCCATAGTTCAATGAATTGCCTTAGTTCGTGCTCTGAAGAGATTCGACGCAGTCCTCTCATCCATCTTCTGGTCGGTAGGGCCGCTGCCACAGTTTGGTTTTTGCGCCATGCTAGTTTGAAGCAATCCGACGCAATGTCTTGTGGTGCCTTGCCGTTAAGCCAGCGATCCTTCCAAAAACTTGTTTTTGCTCCATTGCCAACAGTTATCTCAGTGCACAACTTGAAAAGAGCAATTTCCTCTGCAGTTAAAACCAGGGGCAACGCTATCCACGGTTTGGCTGGCTCAGCCCATTTGAACCACAACCATCGCAACCTGAGTGCTCTGTTGAAACATGCCAAGTCTTTTATTCCGAGACCTCCCAGATGTTTGGCTCTGCATACCCTGATCCAATTCACTGGTGAATTTCCTCGCTGCGGATCATCGCTGCCCTTCCACAGAAAGTTCCTCCGAATACGATCGATTCGTCTGATCGCCCACTTTGAGAGCGGGAAGGATGTCATATGATAGACTGCTATAGAAGTTAGTACTGAGTTCACAAGTGCCAGCCGGCCTGCGCGGTTTAGTAGCCTCCCCTTCCATCCAGGCAAGCGTGCCCCAATCTTGTCGACTAGGATTTGCTCATCTGCCCGTCTCGTCCGGCCAATATGCAGCGGTAAGCCCAAGTATTTTGTCGGCAGTTGGGAGACCATTCCCTGAAAGGCACCTGTTATCTGGTCCAAATCCAAGTTCTGTGTTTGAATTGTGTACAACTCTGATTTTTGCATGTTTGTGTTGAGTCCTGTAGCCTCGCCGAAAGCTGACAGTATGTGTTGGGCATTTGTAACATCCTGAACAGTTGGCCGGATGAATAAGGCCGCATCATCTGCATACAAGCTCGTCCTCATGCGAATAGGGTCAGCTCCAATTGGATTGAGAAGGCCATGCTGTGTTGCCTGGTCAAACAACCTCTGTATGGGATCCATGGCCAAGATGAATAACATTGGTGAGAGGGGGTCACCCTGTCTCAGGCCACGGCAGTGCTGAATTGGGCGTCCCGGAATTCCATTAAGTAGTATCCTCGATGTTGTGTTTGCCCAAAGGATGCAAATGAGGTCACGCCATCTCTGTCCGAAACCCAAGCGCTGCATGAGCTCAATCAAATAATCCCAGCGCACATTGTCAAAGGCCTTTGCAATATCAAGTTTGAGGAAGAGCATAGGTGTCTTGGATCGATGGAAGTGGTTTACCGCCCCTTGAATGTATTTGAAGTTATCCTGTATACTTCTACCCTTAATAAAAGCACTCTGGCTGTGGGACACTAGTGCTGATAGATGAGGTGCTAATCTGTTTGCGAGCACTTTTCCTAGGATTTTGGACACACTGTGCATTAAGATGATCGGCCGATAGTCAGCAGCAGTTGAGGCACCATCTTTTTTCGGTATGAGGGTCACATTGGCCGAGTTCAGGAGGGACCATGTATTTCCTCTGAGGTTGAAGATTTGGTTCATTGTGGCCATAAGATCCTCCTTGATTATGTGCCATGCCAGCTTGTAAAACAGACCAGTGTAACCATCCGGACCTGGTGCCTTCTCTGATGGCGTCTGAAACACCGCCATGCGTACCTCCTCCTCCGAGAGTTGCTCATCTAACAGGCGCAGATCATGGTGTTGTATTTGTAGTTGATCCCAGTTGAGTGTCGCCCCGCGCGTTGTATGGTTCCCAAATAGTGACTTGTAGTGTTCATACAGCTGCTTCGCCTTGTCCTCATGACTCGTAACAGTGTGTCCGTGCTTGGTCAGAGATGCAATGAAGTTTTTTCTCCTTCTTGCGTTTGCACGCAAGTGAAAAAGGCGGGTGTTTGTATCCTCCAGCTTGATCCAAGTCAGCCTCGACCGTTGCCTGATCTTAATTTTGCGCAGTGCTGCAAATCCTAGAATCCTTGCTTTGGCTGTCCGTCTTAGCGCGAGCTCAGACGCCTCCAAGTTGCGATGTTCTTGTGCTTGGTCAAGGCGATAGACAACCTCTGTAGCAATTTCAGCTTGTAATTTTAGGGCCATAACATGTTGTTTGCTCCATTTTTTCAACGCCTTAGCTAGCCGTGCCAATTTGATGTGTAATAGGCGATGTTTGTCCCTGGATTGCACAGGCTTAATCCATGTCTGTTGCACTATTTCTAGGAAATTTGGCAGCCTTGTCCAGTATGTCTCAAATCTGAAACCTCTCGTGCAATTCATGTTTGGCATGTATGACAGCAGCATTGGGCAATGATCAGACATAGACGAAGAGAGAGCTTGAAGATAGCAGCCCGGGTGTTCCATTTCCCATTGTTCTGTACAAAAGAGGTGATCAATTTTAGTGAAAGTTGGCTCAGCTGTCCCACTTGACCAGGTAAACCGCCTTCCATGCAGATGTAACTCCTGAAGTTCCAACTGATCGAGTGCTGCTTTGAAGCTATTCATCAGACGAAAGTTGATCCTGTTGTTGTTTTTCTGTGAGGCCCTGTAAATCAAGTTGAAATCTCCCATGACTGTCCATTGTGGCAGTACAGATGAGTGTAATGCCCGCAGTTCCACCAAGAACTCCTGTTTATCTGAATCAGTCTGCGGCCCATACACCCCTGTCAGGCTGAACAATTGGCCATCCGCCCTATTTTTAATTGTTGCTGTCACCATGTATTTCCCTATTGTGATATCTTGCATTGTATATAGGTCCACTGAACATGCTATAATCACTCCTCCACATGTCCTCTCTGCCGGCAAGACAGCATATGCTCCAACAAAATGGTGCCCCAAAGTTTCAGATATGAGTAGGTCAGTAACGTTTTCTAATTTGGTTTCTTGCAAACAAACCACTGTGGCATGATGATCATTGACCATATCCTTCACCACTTGTCTTCTTGCCCCAGCATTTAGCCCTCTCACATTCCAATTAAAAATGACACAGTTGCTAGCATTCATTGATCACAAGGATTACAACTTCTACTGGCCTCCACATGCAAACTGCTTGTTTCAGACAGTAATTGTACCAGCTACTTTGGGTGTAAATCCTCCACAGCCCAACACAACAAGAGAACCACACAGCCCTTCTCATCCTCCTACCATAGATCCACCCAACTACACCACCATTATTCGAATTGAAAAGACACATGATGAAAAACTAAAGACGACCATCACTGAGACCTGGCACTTATGCAGCCATAGGTGCTGCCCCATCAGCGAGCAGGTCCTCCACGGCAGACACTGCCAGCGGCGGCAGCGGCTCATTGAACAGGCCGAGGAGGCGCTTCTTGTGCTCCTCCCCTGGCTGCTCACACTCCGGCAGGATGTCCACATCTCACGGCAGACGGAAGAGAGAACCTTCCTTCCGCTGGAACTCTCTGTACTGGATGGGAGGTCCAGCCTGACCACAAATCGCGTCGGGCAGCACCTGGCCATCAGGAGCGACTGGCCCCGAAACAAGGCTGCCTACATCAGACTGGACTTGTCGCTCCTGCGGTCTCTGACAGCGTCTGGTGAGTGGAAGCCATTCTCCATCTCCCAGAAGATGAGGGTCCTCCGGGTGCTTGACCTGGAGGGCACCTGCAATCTTGAAGATGGCCACCTCGACGAGATCGGCCAGCTGATGCCTCGCCTCAAGTTCCTGTCGTTACGAGGGTGCAAGCCAATCTCTTGTCTGCCGGATTCCCTGGGTGACCTGACGCTGCTCGAGACTCTCGACGTCAGACACACCGACATTACTGTACTACCAAAGACCATCACCAAGCTACAGAAGCTGCAGCACATTCGTGCCGGACCTGCGCCTGCAGTTCCCACACAGCAAGACGAGCAGCGGCCAGGGCAGTCATGGTGGAGCACATTGTCTGCCAGTGCACGTGCCTGCCTCTCCAAATCACCCGGTGGAGGCAATCGTCGTGGAGTTGAAGTTCCTCGAGGCATGGGGGGCATGAAGGCGCTGCACACGCTCGGTGTTGTCGACGTCGACATGCCAGGTGGGAAGGCTCTCCTTGCTGAGCTCAGGAAGAAGAACAAGAACATGAAGAAGAACAAGGAGAAGAAGAAGAAGGGTGATGAATCCCACGCATTGCGGAACCTCTCTCTGTGTGGCCTCAACTGCTCCCAGCACCTGCTTCATTGCATTTCTAGTCTAGACCAGCTTGAATCCTTGTCAATCCGGGCTGAGAAGTTACAGGTAGAACATTTCAGTCTGCCTCCCAACCTTGTGAAATTGAGCCTACATGTGGCAGGGATCTTGCATCAAGGTGCCGTAGATGCAGTCAAGGATCATGGGAAGCTACAGACCCTGCGCCTTCATGCCAAGGAGGTTGAAAATGATGACACTGTCAGTTTTTCTGCTGCGACGAAAGCTGGAGAATTCGGCGGTGAAGTCAGGATCCTCGAGATCTCTTGCAGCTCCAGTTTTCGTGTGATGTTTTCTCAGCAAGCCATGCAAAACCTTGAGCTGCTCATAGTTCACTGCAGCAGCGGGTCGCCGTCGGAGATATCTGGGCTGGAACAGCTAGGCGCGCTCAAGCAAGTCTGGCTCACAGGTTCATGCGACGACACACTCAAGAAAGCCCTTGAGGAGCAGCTTCCCGAGCACCAAAATAAACCTGCTCTGACTCTGAACATGGAAGAATAAGACTCCTCCTGATCGTATGCAAATAGTATTGATGGATCTGGAGATGGTGAAGGCACCCAAATCACGACATTGGCAGAATAAACTTGTGTGTTAACTTAATTTTTTATCTTTCATTTACTTGTATTGTACCAATCCTTTAATTGGTAGTGGGAGCCTGAGTCGTGCTGAGTGCGTTCACGGCAAGGTCGAGTCGTCAGAGTCACCCCGGCTCTCCACGTCATGTTATGGCTCGTCGCTCATGGATCGTGTGACGAGGGAGAACCAGGGTTGTCAGTTCCTGTTTGCTTTCATACGTACTCCCTCCGTCCCAAAATATTTACACCTTTTGACTTTTATAAATCAAGTTTGACCATTCGTCTTATTCAAAAAATATATGAAAATGTAGAAACAATTATGATACACTTAAAATATATATGATGATAAGACATGTCATAGCAAAATAAATAATATTTTTACAATTTTTTTAATTAAGACGAATGGTCAAATGTGAAGCGCAATAGTCAAAAGGTGCAAATATTTTGTGACGGAGGGAGTACGCCAGTAATAACAGAAAACGCAGCAAGTCTGCTGCACCAAAACTCGTCTTCCATGTTCGTGATCATCCTGAGCTCGCCGACGATGCTGCCGTCGTCATCTCTCTGACAGCTCTGCCAGACATTTTTTTTTAATTAAAACAGGAGTACTGCTATGTTATGTAAGAAGAAACAACATTAGTACATAACGGGTTGAAGCAGACACCACCACACGAACAAACTCTAGAACAGAAACAAACGCATCTGACACAACACACCACCATCCTCAACCACATGGGAGAGAAGACCGAAACAAGCCGTCGACGCCTGTGTCGTCATCACCAACGTCGTGCCACGTCGAAACGCAACCCGCTGCAGGCTCAAAAGGCCCCCTGAGCTCCTCCACCGTGGAACTGTCACACTCAAACTGCACATACACGATCGTCGATCCCTCAGATCCAGAGAGCCTCAGCACATACTCCCAACTCAGCACCATGGCAACCACTGATCCTGACCACTTTGCGTGGGGGCCTCGACACATCCACCGCCTCACACTCCTCTGCCAAGGACTCAGATATCTAAGACCGCAATGAGAGCACCTCCTCCGCCTAACCGTCACCGAGATCACCACTGCACCTTGCATTACAGTTCAAATCTTCTAGCTCCATGGATCCTCTGCACCCTGGCAGTAACACGAACCAAGCGCACACCCCGCAACACCTCTAGCCAGCCACCACCACCAATAGCACAAACGGCAGGACTCCAACTACGACGCCTCCAAGAAGGTCACGACGCCTAGGCGCCGCCGTCGCACGTCCAGATGGACAAGGTCTTCACCCTAAGAGCCCCACGCAACGAGAGCACAGTGAAATGCCCCCAGCAGGAAGACCGACGCCCCAAGGGCGCCGCCATAATGCCCACCGTCAATCGGTGAAGACTTTCGTCCGAATGCACCACGCCTACCGCCCGCTCATGGTCATGGTAGTAGCCCGTTTCCTGTCTCCTCCACAACAGACCCGGCGCATCCCGAAGTACCACCTTGGCGCCGCAACAAGCACCAGCCAGCCCCTCTGGCCCCACCACCATAGCGACACCAGACTGGCCACGTTGACGAAGAAGGAGAAGCCGCCGGCCAGCCACGGCCAGGCCATGGCCAAGCCACGGCCAACCACGGCCAGCGCCACCAGCTAGACGCGGGCGTAGGTGTCGCCACCGGCAAAACTTTTGCACCCATCTCCTCGACTCTGCCGATTGTTAGCAGCAAATGGTTGTGAATATTTCTCCTCTGCAGCCAGCAGACACTGGAGGAACCAGGAGGAACATGTTTGCAGTGAATGGTTGGATCATCTAGTTTAGGAAAGATATTTTCGCATCATGTGTTTTGTGGAATCCTTTCTGCCTGGATGAGATGAAACGAACGTATGTATGCTCATGTTCATCCCTAACACGGTGTTAGTAACACCTTACTACTTCATACTGATGCCAATTTGATCTCGCTCGTGGACTGATCCTGTCATGGATTGACTTAGTGGTTACAAGAGCTCCGGTAGCACTTCAAGTCCTGGGTTTGACTCCTCGTGAGAGCGAATTTATCAGGATTTAATGACGTTTGTGCTTAGGCGATGTTCCCGTCGACAGCGAGTCGCCTGTGGTGACTTTGTCAATCTTGAGGATTTGCCGGCCTACACTACTAGGGAAAGGACTTTCTGTACCGGTTCCAAAACCCTATTAGTACCGGTTTTGGAACCGGTACAGGCCAGTCGGTACTAATGTGGAACACCACATTAGTCCCGGTACTAATGTCACATTAGTACCGGGTGTGCTTGGCATCGGTACTAATGGTATTCTCCCCGTCGGTCCCGTCCGTCCCTTTTTTTTCTTTCCCTTTTCTTCTTTTCAGTTCTTCTCTTTTACTCTATTTTCTTCCCTTCTTCAATCATTCACACAACAAATCATTCTTCTTCAATCATTCACACAACAACATCAATTTGATTCAACCAATCATTCACAAGTTACATTTGATTTAACCAAATCATTCACAAGTTACAATCACATCACAATGTTCACAAGATTCACAAATGTGGTCACCGATTCACAGCTAGCACACATCGATTCACCAAAATCCAAAAAGAAAGAACATCAATTCACCAGGCCAGGAGGTCGCGCGTGCTCCAAGCCGCTGGCCTCCAGGTCCGGCCGCCGGCGCCTGCCGAGCCGCTGGCCTCCAGGCCGGCCGCACGCGCCCCGCCTCCTCCTCTGGCCGGTCGCGGACCCGCCTAGCGCGCGCTCCGCCTCCGCCTCCGGCCGGCCGAGCCGCTGGCCTCCAGGTCCGGCCACCGGCGCCCGCCGAGCCGCTGGCCTCCAAGCCGGCCGCGCGCGCCCCACCTCCAACTCTGGTCGGTCGCGGGCCCGCCTAGCGCGCGCCCTGCCTCCTCCTCCGGCCGGTTGCGGACCCGCCAAGCGCGCGCTCCGCCTCCGCCTCCGGCCGGCCGAGCCGCTGGCCTCCAGGTCCGGCCACCGACGCCCGCCGAGCCACTGGCCTCCAGGCCGGCCGCGCGCGCCCCACCTCCTCCTCCGGTCGGTCGCGGGCCCGCCTAGCGCGCGCCCTGCCTCCGCCTCCTGCCGGCCGGGGGGGAGCTCCAGGCCGCCGTGTGAGGGCCCCGCCTCCAGGCTGCCGCGCGAGGGCCCCACCCCCGGCCGGCCGCGCGCGCCCGCGCCGGGCGCCTCCACTCACCGCCGCCATGGCCCCCTCCGCCCAGGCCGGTAGACCCTGCAGATCGGAGAGAGAGAGGAGAGTTAGAGAGGAAGAAGAGATAAGGATGAGAGAGACCGTGTGTGGTGGAGGAGAGACGAAAAAATAAATACACCAGGAAGAGAGAGACGCGCGGGGGGTGGGGGGAGCTGGCGGCAGAAAATTTTCTAAGTCCCCGCACGCGCGCTGATGTGAAAAGATATTAGTATCGGGTCTTTTTTTCATCGGTACTAATGTGCTCCTTTAGGTACCGGGTGGTGTCTACACATTAGTACCGGGTCTAGACACCACCGGTACTAATGTGTCATATTAGTACCGGGTCTAGCCCCGACCCGGTACTAATGTGTGCTAAAAGGGGGCTCGACGGGTTCCTCCTCACCACCCGGTACTAATGCCCACATTAGTACTGCTCCACTCGTGGTTTAAAGTCTGGATTCACGCACACACCAAATCATAGGTTGTTTTAGTTTTTTATATTCATGTAATGTATATTTTCGTAGCAAAAACTATTAACCTTAAAAAAAGCTTAAACAAAATATAATTTTAATTTGGGATTGAGAGGGTAGGTAATAAGGTGCGCGACGACAGCTTTCATCACATATTCAGAAGCTAATCATGTTTACTTTCCAAAAATTTCACCAACTACCTGTCGCATCAATTTTTAGACACTAATTATGAGTATTAAGTATGAATTAATGACAAAACTCATTTCACAACTCCTACCTTATTTTTTGAGACAAATCTAACGAGTCTAATTATGTCATGACTAGACAATATCGTGTTACAGTAACCAATCTCTACTGACAGATTAATTATACTTAATGAACTCATCTAGCGATTTTCGATCCATTCGTGTAATTACTTTTATAATTAATCAACGTCCAATACTCATAATAGACTTTCAGCCTGTTCGTTTGGCTGGTGGCTGGTTGCTGGTGCTGATTTGTTCTGAGAGAAAAGTACTGCTGGCTGGTTGGTGGTGGCTGGTTTGTTCTGAGAGAAAAGTACTGCTGGCTGGTGGCTGATAAGCCGAACGAACAGGCCGTTTGAAAGTGGATCCAAAAATTTCTTCAACATTTTTTAAAAGTCTCCTCTCGTATCGCAATTGTGGGTTGTGGGCCGTTCTAGGCCGTGCAGCGGCGGGCGTGTTTCATTTTGTGGATTTTTTTTTTACATTTCCCCCCTCAATTTTGCAAAAATAAATGGTCCGTCAAAATTTTTGTAAAACTATACACCGCGGCGGTAGGGGGTCCACCGCCGTGCCTCACGGCGGTTGCTACAGTACCGCGCGCGGGTGTAGTGTAGCGTTTGCTACCGGGTACAGTCTGTTTTCAAAAAATTATAACTTTTTTGTTTGAACTCGGATGGAGGTAACTTTATATGAAAATTGTACCTTTCGACGAGATCTACAACTTTGTAGTTCAAAGATTTTTCATTTGAAACCATCTTCGGACTCAAATAATCGATATACTATTCAGATCTGAAGACTGAAAACTGAGAGCTGGATAATATATCGATTATTTGAGTATGAAGATGACTTCAAATAAAAAAACTTTGAACTACAAAATTGTAGATCTCGTCGAAAGCTACAATTTTCATATAAAGTTTACCTCCATCCGAGTTTATGCAAAAAAGATATAATTTTTTGAAAATAAACTGAAAACTGAGATCTCGATATGAAAACTGAGATCTGGATAGTATATCGATTATTTGAGTATGAAGATGACTTCAAATAAAAAAACTTTGAACTACAAAGTTGTAGATCTCGTCGAAAGCTACAATTTTCATATAAAGTTTACCTCCATCCGAGTTCAAACAAAAAAGTTACAATTTTTTGAAAACAGACTTTACCCCACGGCGGTAGCAGACGCGACAGTACACCCACGCGCGGTACTGTAGAAACCGCCGTGGGGCACGGCGGTAGGACCCCAACCGCCGTGCCCCACGGCGGTAGATGTATAGTTTTGCAAAATTTTTGACAGACCATTTATTTTTGCAAAATTGAGAAAAAAGAAATGTAAAAAATAATCCATTTTGTGGGGAGGTTCGTTGGCGATTGGCATCTCTTCGCCGCACGGCGCGCCGCCGCCGTCTTGCATTGAGACGGCGCACGCGGACCCCTGCGCTAGCCTTCCCCCATCCATCTCCGGATCGATCCAGCGTCGACATGTCTAGATTGGGTTTGTTGGTGTGGCTGAATGATGTGGAAGAGGCCGGAGAAGATGTGGCTGAGATACCGGCACTGCATATACTATGGGAGCCAGGTGCCAGAAGCTCTCTATCCTTGTGTCTTCTGTCTTCTTCCTCCTGTGGGGAGGTTTAGTCACTTTAGCGACTAAAATTAGTCTCTAGTTTTAGTCATGTCTCTAGTCAGAGGGAATTCAACTGTATTGTGTTTCTAGATTCAATTTCCAAGGGATGATCAGTTGATTTTCTGAAATCAATTGCTACGGTGTTCTAGGGGAGGATAAGCACTTGATTTTCTAGACCATTGGATGAGGATCCGACGCTCCTCCTCCTCCTCCTTTCTTCTACCTTACGATGCCCAGACGACCAGCGGCGCTCCGGCGAGACCTTAGCCCGCCCGCGGCAGCCACCTGCCTGCCCCTCCCGCCCCCGCCTCGCGCCACCTCCATCGCAACCGCCGTCACTCCCGCCCCTACAGCCCTACCTGGCCCAACCGGCCTCCTCCACCGCCCGGGCCGCCGGCCTCACTGCCCCCGTGCCTGCCACCACCGCCGGGCCGGCCTGCCGCCTGGGATCTTCCCTCTATGGCCGGGAGGCAAGGATCCCCCAACCCAAAACCCCAAATCCCGAACCTCACAAACTTCGCCGGAGACACTCAGCACCCCAAAAATCAAGCCCTGATCAAAACGCTCGAGCGCTGTATAGATTGATCGATTTGGTAACAGATAAAACATGTTTACTCTCTTGTTTTATCTTGTAACTGCTGAAAATCCTAAGTTGTACTAGACTTTGGCTTGCTACAAGTTCTTCAATGAATTTCAGGTGGGGACGCTCTCCCCCCTGTTGACCTTAAAAAAAAAAAGAGGATATACTATACATTTCAACAAGAGTACTCTTTCAACAACTATATTTTGGTGGGTTCCTGTTTATTATCTTTCCTGCAGTACAGTATTTGTGTTTCACTATTAATATCTGATCAACATCTCTTCCTTGGCCCTGATGCAATGCAAGATATTCTTGAGAGGGCATGGGGATGGCAGAGGCTGCTGCCGTACCAGCCTGGTTTTGTTGAGTGGCCTAAGTTTAAGGAATACCTCCAGGACTATTTTCACAAGAATGCTGATCAAGTTGATGCTCTTATTGTGAACAACAAGCCTGATATTTATGTACGGGGCATTCCTAATTTCAATGCCTCGCATGCTGCAGCAGACCTTGTAAGTTCGGTCCTCCACCACCTTCTGCAATACCAAAATGTCGTGTGTCCTACTTTTTTTTTTTTTGATCCAGTAGCTAATTCTTTTGAAACAATCGATTCTTTCCAGTGTCTTAGGAGTGAAGCCAAGCTCAGAAGCCACCCAAGAACTCTCAGTCGTAAGGACATCAAACTGAGCCGTGCTATCACGAAGCACACAGAACGCGTGTTTCGATCGGAGGATGGACCTTTTCTTGCAGCCCCTGGTTTTGTGGTATGCTTCTCACACGGGCCAGGCCAAATTCTGTCCTAATTAATTCCGAGTAATTTTTTGTTTGGTTTTTGCTAACTTTTTTTCACCAATTGCAAATGGCGGTTTCAAGTGTATCATGAAGGAAGCTGAGCTCATGTGCCAGTTGCTGCAGTGCAAGTTTGACATTACCGACTCTATCAGCTTTAGCAATCAGATCCGGAGGACTGCCTTGAATCTTATGCTGCAAAATGTGGATGAATCTACCGCGGTCCCTGCCGCGGCCGCAATGGTGGTATGTGCTCCTTCCTGACATTCTGCAACTTGCTTGACTATGTGGTCTATTCTTTTTATGTTTATACGAAATGAAAACTGTTGCAGGGTCTTGCACGGGAGGCTAAGATCGCACGTTACGTGCTCACTCGAGAGGACCATGGGCATCACCAAGACTATGAAGTGTGTGATATGATTCGAGAAGGCACCATGACAGTTTTAGCCAAGCTTGAGAAAGAATTTTGTCGTGATATTGCTGGTAATGGTGGTGTCATTGGAGCTCCTACTACTCACAAATCAGAGACAGAAGGTGTGCTGTATAGTATGAACAATACTGAATATTTTTCTTTTTCTTGTTGCTAATAATTGCTGCATTAGATTATTAACACTTGATTTGTGAAAAAAGACATCACTAGCCCTCACCCACATGCATTGGTTTTTTTCTGTCGAAATTCAGCCAGGGCAGTTACCAAGGATGAGGAGCTTGCAGGGGAGCCTTTGCAGACATCAGAGCCACTGAAGGTTAGGGGAGAGACATGAGAACGTTTTCATGTCACAGTGTCTTCCGTACTGCAGTGCCCTATGTTTTTCAAATGGGCAAGTTAAGAAATGCTGGTTGTCTTGGCAAATCTGAGCATTGGCGAGTCATACCCTTTTTGTGCGTGTTGATAAATCCAAAGGATCATCTAGGTGTAGATCGATGGGGCTTATGCCTTTACTGTGATGAATCAGGATGCTTCTTGTGGTAACGGAGAGGGAGATAGAAAGACTAGGAGAGGGAGAGACAGGAGTTCACCGTGTGGATTAGGAAGTAGAGGAGGGCACTCGTCGTTGTAGATGACGACCGTCGGTGCAGTGCCGTGCAGTGTAGTTCGTCGGTGGAGCGCTGTGCGGATACGCCGGTGATGGCCGGGGCAGGGGCTTCCCGTCGCTGTCCGCTCCTCCAGATCGGTAGGGTCGTGGAGGTGGGCGAGTGGGCACGCGGTCTGTTGTTAGGCACACCCCCCACTGCGGCCCCCACCTCCTGTATATATAGGGCGACGCGACAGGGGCCCACAACCCGATTGGGTTGGACTCCCCCGATCAGGGAGTGATCTAGGGGCTCTGACTTGGTCGTTGGACCAAGTCAGACGAGATCAATACTAACATTCTCCCCTTTGATCTCATATTATACTTTAAACTTTATACTTTGACTTATCTCTTTTACATACTTTGCTTTTGGTCCTCATCTCAGTGCAGATCAGTACGTAGGGCGTGCCTCATCATAACAAGTATCAATTACTGTAAGACTAGACAACCACAATGTACTTTTCTGTAATGAAACAATACCTTAACTTTTACTTGGGCCCTTTGTTATCCAGAAATCATAGGCCTCCCGTGAAACCCATGTCGACTTGGGTGGTCGGCCTTTGTTAAGCGGATCCGCAATCAATTGCTTGGTACTTTTGCTCAAAACTATCATGTGATTCAGGATTTTTTCCTTTGCAACATATAACACTTTGTCAATGTGTTTGGCAGCACACTTGACATGTTATCATAGAAGAGAAAACTTTTAAATGGTATATTACTGTTGATTACCATTATCAATTCCGGGCAAGGTTTCTTCAACCATTTAGCCTGTCCTGTAGCCTCATATCACCCTTCTTATCACAACTATTCAACTTTGACTTTGGAGCTTTTCCACAATAAAACTCCAATCGTGAGTGTTAGCTACTACTGTGGGCTTCACTAAACAACTCACCAAAACTTAGTTCCTTTTACTCACAATCCTTTGAGAGTATGAGTTTCTTTATTACTTAGCATGAGGCTTACAACACTTTGCAAGAGTGCAAATCATTCTTTTAATTCCATTCCAGTGATCTATGTTGGATTGGACTTTTGCCAAAACATCCCGGATACAAAAACTATGTCAGGGTAAATTCTTGTGAGCACAGATTTTGTTTCCAACAGCTGAAGCAAATGGAACCACCATTCTTTCGATCGATCTCATATTAGTTTCTGGAATACTGAAATTCCAAAACTATTACCCTTGACTGTAAGACAGGCATAAGTTTGCTCGCATGCATACTTTATCACGTTTAGAATTCTTTCTATGTATGCCCTTTGTGATAATTTCTAATACCCCTTTTCTTTCATCTCAATGAATTTCCATTCCTAGCTGGAGCGAATGGATTTTCAACAAGATTATTCTTTTTGAAAACTGTAGGTTATAACAACCTTTTCCTTCTCCAAAACAGATTTGAACTTTACTACCACTAAGTAGTGCATAATCTACACATTGAATGTGGGAAAAATATTTCCCATCTTTGAACTTTGCAGATGAGCAATTTGTCATCTTGACTTTTATTTAAACCCAAAAACTTTTCTTTGTTCTCGTAGAACTATAGATATCACTCTTCTGTGACCCGATTTAATACATAAATCAAAAGGTACCATCTTATCAGGTGATATCACAATTTTCTTTTCTTTCCATAACAAAAACCATTTGGTTATGTCATGTATATACTTTCTCGCACGATTCTCTGTATATCATTACTTTTACATCCATCTGATGTAATTCCATATAATGATATATCACTATAGTCATTTTGATTCTAAAAGAATCCTTTCATGAGACTTCAGGAACAAATCTCATTTTAATTTGTCCTTTCTTTGCATAAAACCCTTTGCCACAAGACATGCTAGATTACTTTTACATATTCCCTCTGGAGTCACGTTTCATCCTTGTAGACCCATTACAGTCTACTGTTTTGACTATTTTAGGAATTTATTCTATGTTCCAAAACAAGTTTGAAACAACTATGTCTCATGACATTTTCCATGAAGGATGAATGAACACCTCTCATGACTTCTCCAAATGAGGTGGAATTACCTTCATTTATGCTTCTTTATCTTATACTTTAACAATATACAACTAGGTATATTGTTTTCTATCTGGGGTTGTTGTAACTCTTTATGATTTTCCAAAGAAACAATTGTTACCACAGAATCCTGAGTAGCAAAAATTTCCTTGACTTTATTTTTCTCTTGAAGAGTTAACGACGGGTGTTGAACTACATCAACATCTGTCGTCACCTCAACTTCTGTTGATCATACAACACCAACATATATGTCGAGACAATTGATGTGCTTGAATCATTGGAGTGAACACACAGTCCCACTTCTCTTCAAGCCTTCGTTCTCAACATCTTTTACTCCCCCAGATTATCCCATCTATCAATTGAGACAAGCATCTTTAAGCTTTTGATTGGGTTCAGTCTTTACTAGCCTCGTATGATGTTTTAAGCATCATCCTTTTTCTTTTAGTTGCTGTGAGGCTATACTATCTTTCTTTATATTCGTGGTAAAACAAAACTCAAGGAATTTTGTTTATGTCTATGGTTGGGGTATCAATGTTATGACCAATATACTCCCATTTCGATCATACTTTTCTTTAATAGATCATTCTTTAAATGCATACAATGCATCACTTTTGACTTTAAGGGGAATCTGATTTCTAAATCTTAATCTTTCTATCTTTCTCCCCCTCGAAATGTGGCATAAACTTTGAAGCCATAATTTCGAATCTGGTTTAACATTTGTGAACAAGGAGTCATATAACCTTTAACTTTATTCACATGAACAAGTCATGTAAAATAATGGGAGTACCATTTCCTTGTTCCTTTTAAAGAGCTCATCAGAGTTCTTCACTGTTACACTTTTAAGAACTCATTAGAGTTCTTCATATCGTTATACTTTTGCAAGTCATGCTTGCTATTTTGACTTTTGAATGAAATTCAATTATCCTTTTGTCCTTCTACTCTTTGTAAGTCTCTATCTCATGATGACACTACAAAGGTGCATGAGTATTGCTGGGATAGCATAAAAGCTCCCCCAGACTTCTCGTCTTTTATGTGATATTCAAGTTACATATGAGTATCACAAAAACTTTCTCTGCTTTTCAGAAAATGAATGACACAAGTGCCAAAACATTTTCTGACTTATGACTTTAAACTTTGAATGCATTGACAACAACCAATGTGTTAATTTCAGAATTAGATCTGAAAAACTTTTGCCAATACACATGTTTAATTCAACATTGGTCAAATTGCACATGTGTCTGACTTATTTCAAAAAAACTTTACTATTGAAGGACAATATACTATTTTACAATGACAAAACTTTATTTTAGTCACGATGACTAAAACATGCGCTTATACTTTATTTTCTGATTAAATCTTCTCGTTGGTTCCAATTTAATCAGAAAAACTGACAACCATGATGTCACGAAAAACTTTAGTGAGAGAAAAAAAACTAAAATTCTTTTCTCAACACTTGGGACTCTCGTCCAAATCAACCAAAAAGGTCGAAATGAAGAAAGCTCTTTTTCTTTCTTAACCTCAACTTTGCAGTTGAGTAGACTCAAAACTTTATCTGCGGTGTTGATCGAAATCAACTCGTGTCAATTTCTCTCTACTGGGAATAATTGTATGTCATAATTTAACGTTGGTCAAAATTAAAACATACAACATTCGAGCACTTTGAAATCTATTATCACCATAGAACTCGTGACTATTAAAAACCATAATATCGTTATCATCAAACTTTTATCATAAGATGACAACATCATAATTAACTTTAAAACTTTGCACCTTTGAGCATTATCTTTAGATGTAAGAGCAAATTAATGCTCAATTTTAACATTTCATGTGGCATGAAAATGCCAAAATCAACTTTTCTTTTACTTTAGTTATAAGAGCAAATTAATGCTCAAAACTTTGACGCTTCAAATGGCAAAATAATACCAATAAACAACTTTTCTTTAACTTAATAACAGCGGAAGCTTTCTAAACTTTAAACTTTATTATAGCTTTTACCCACAGGGAAAAACTTAACCAAAACTTTTAAACTATTCTCCCAATTAAATCTTCTCGTTGGTTCCGAGTTAATTGAGAAAATAAACAGCAAATAGCAGCAGTAAAACTTTTCTTTATTATTCTTTTCAGAAGCAATACTTTTACTAAACAATACTTTATTTCAAGAGCATCTCTTGATCTTTTCCATTCTCTGTAAATTCCTTACTTTGATATTAAAATCAAAGATTTAATCTTTAAACAAAAAGCTCATAGAATTATAGTATTGTTATTATCAACGTTGGTCAGAAAAGAACAATACTATTATGAACTTTAAACAAAATACTTTTTGATAAGATCATAATATTGTTATGATAACAAATAACAATATCATAATTAACTTTAAGTGAAAAACTTTTAGATAAAATTATAATATTATTATCATCAACGTTGGTCAGAAAATAATAATATCATAATAAACTTTAAGCGGAAAACTTTACGTTCCTCTAAAGTAGAGGATGAAACTTTTACTTTGCAGCGGAAAAACATGAATAAAATTCATGAAAAGCATACTGTTCATAAGCACTTTTGTCACTTTTCTAATCTTTAAACAAATATCTCGTTGGTTCAATTTGAGTAGAGATCAAAATTTAGATGGAATTCATCCAAAACTATGCACAAAATTCATTCATGATATGCTTCTGAAAAATTAAACAAAAACTTTTACTGTAGCACGTTGCTTTCGGCCCGTAGGAGGATAACGGCCTGAGGCCGGTCTCCATACGTCTGTCTGGGTGTGCGGCCCAGTAGCCGACGGCTGGGCCGTCAAGGCGGCCCGTGCGCCGCTCCCGCATGGGCCGATTGTGGCCCGTCAGAGCGCCCGGCCGCCAGGAGCCGTCCGATCGCCACGGTCGGCGATCCGACGGTCGTCCGCAGCTTTCGCAGGGACAAAACCCGTGGACGCATCGACCAGCAAACCCTAGCCCCCATTTCATTCTTTCTCCATCGTCTCTCGTGCCGCACACCGGCGGCGGCGGGTGGAGCGCCATGGCCGGCGGTCCGCCGGCGATGGCGAGGATGAACGCGGCCAGCACAAGGCCGTGGCCGTCTCCCCTTTACCTTCTTTTTTCTTTCTATCCCCTCCCCTTCTTCTTCCCCCAAGAAATGAGAGCCAGAGAGGAGCGGCCATGGTGGCCCGGAGGAGGATGGCTGCGCCGCCGCAGGCCCCCTCACCGACGCGTGCGTCCACCCGTACATGGGCGCGCCGCCGTTGAGCGGCTCTGCGTCGGTGCCTTTGGCCCGCGTCCGCACACCGACGGCGGAGCGTCAAGCGGCGGCTCGGGTTCGACTCCGCTCGGCGGTGGGAACTCTCCCGCACGACGGCGGTGTCAGCGACAGCGAGGTAAGCCTCTGGTAGGTTTCCCTCTGCCGCCCATTGACCCGAACCTAGGGTTAGGGTTTCGGTGTCCCTCCTTTTCTTCGATTCTAAATCGAATTCTTTTCTGAGTTCCTTTTCTTTTTCTTTTCTGTGTTCTTCTTTTGATTCGTGTCCGAATCTTCCTTTAGGGTTCCGCCGTCACGGCGAATTCTCCCTTTCTCCCCTTCGCCCGTGGCGGCGGAGAGTCTCTCTGTATCTTCCCCAAATTCGATCTACTTCTCTAGATCGAGGCGACTGATACCATTGTTAAATCCAAGGGATCATCTAGGTGTAGATCGATGGGGCTTATGCCTTTACTGTGATGAATCAGGATGCTTCTTGTGGTAACGGAGAGGGAGATAGAAAGACTAGGAGAGGGAGAGACAGGAGTTCACCGCGTGGAATAGGAAGTAGAGGAGGGCACTCGTCGTTGTAGATGACGACCGTCGGTGCAGTGTCGTGCAGTGTAGTTCGTCGGTGGAGCTCTGTGCAGATACGCCGGTGATGGCCGGGGCAGGGGCTTCCCGTCGCTGTCCGCTCCCCCAGATCGGTAGGGTCGTGGAGGTGGGCGAGTGGGCACGCGGTCTGTTGTTAGGCACACCCCCACTGCGGCCCCCACCTCCTGTATATATAGGGCGACGCGACAGGGGCCCACAACCCGATTGGGTTGGACTCCCTCGATCAGGGAGTGATCTAGGGGCTCTGACTTGGTCGTTGGACCAAGTCAGACGAGATCAATACTAACACGTGTGTGATATCCTTTTGGTGGTGTTTTGCCATTGATGATTGGAGTAGTTATCTCTTCATGATCGTTTGATCTTTCTTTACGCCTCAGATGTTTTTTTTTTCTGTTTTGCAGTAATCATCACATGGACGGACGAAGTCTGGAAGAAGATGGTCACTGTGGTTTCTTTTGGCCTACAGAATTTAGTTCTCTAGCTTGTTATGTGCGTTTAAATTGAGTTATTACAGTGATATTTGTACTGAAAGCTACTTGGTTTTCTGGCAACGATGTAGTGTTATATAGGTTTCCTTTCTGGGTATCTGATGCTCACTATATACTTGCATTTGTCTACATTCGTCAAATCCTTAGCGCTATTCCTTTGTAATCACAAGCGCCTGAAGCTTGGAATTGTTAGGATTTGCGTCTGCTCGTGGCCAGCGGCAGTGACAAAGATTTGCGCCTGCTTCCTTAAAGCTTGCATGCCACCCAAAATCTGCTAATGGATGGAGCGTCCTTGGAAGATACTCCTATATCACTAATTTTTATATATATATAAAAAACCCCACAATATCACGACCATACACGATCGAGTACACGACACGACTGGCAAAACGCCAGGTGGAAGCACACTAAGCATCTCGGGGTCCATTGCAGGTTTGGAGGCCAGTGCTGCTGATGGCCCTGCTGCTGCTGCTCCCGCCACCGCCGGCCGCCGCCGCCAACGACACCAAGATGGGGTCGCAGATGCGCCTAAGCTCCTTCATCTTTCCCTTCATCTCGTCGGCGTCCGCGAGCTGGTTGCTGTCCAGCCAGCTGATGGCGCCCTCGATGGCCGCGCTCAGCTTGGAGGCGAACCAGCGCATGCTGTCCACGTACTCGTCCAGGGCTTTCTTGGCGTCCATCTTCTTCTTTTGCTCCATGTACTCCTCCGCGTCCCGCGTCATCATCCCGATCTCCTCCTCGCTCAGCCGCCCCTTGTCGGAGGTGACGGTGATGATCGTCGTGCTCTGCTCCGGCGTCGGCGTCATCTTGTCCGCAGCGGCGGACACGCTCAGGATGCCGTCGGCGTCGACCTCGAAGCGCGCCGTGATCTGGGGCACGCCGCGGCGCGCCAGCGGGATGCCGGACAGCTCGAACTTGCCCAGGAGGCTGTTGTCTTCGACCCTGGCGCACTCGCCTTCGTACACCTGGATCGGGATCCTTGGCTGGTAGTTGGAGCACGTGGTGAAGATGTGCTCCTTCTTCGTCGGGATGGCGGTGTTCCTCGGGATCAGCAAGGACGTCGTGCCGCCGCCGCCGGCAGTCGCCAGACCCAGGGGCAACGGTGTCACGTCGCGCACCTGCACCTGCACCTTCTCGTCGTCCTCGCCGCTCAGGATGGCAGCCAGCGTAGCGGCGCCGTACGCCGCGGACTCGTCGGGGTTGATGCTCCGGCAGAACTCCTCGCCGCCGAAGAACAAGTCCTGGAGCAGCTGCTGCACCTTGGGGATGCGGGTGGAGCCGCCCACGAGCACGACGTCGTGCACGCTGCTCGTGTCCATCTTGGCGTCGCGGAGACACCTCTCCACGAGCTCCATGCACTTGGCGAAGAGGTCCACGTTCAGCTCGTTGAACCGGGCACGAGTGACGGTGGTGTAGAAATCCATGCCCTCGTACAGCGAGTCGATCTCCATGGTGGTCTGCACAGTGGACGACAGCGCGCGCTTGGCGAGCTCGCAGGCGATCCGCAGACGCCGCAGCGCTCGCATGTCGCCGCTGATGTCCTTCCTGTGCCTGCGCTTGAACTCCTGGACGAAGTGGCTGACCATGCGGTTGTCGAAGTCCTCCCCACCCAGATGGGAGTCGCCGGCGGTGGCCTTGACCTCGACGGTGCCCCCCTTGATGGTCAGCAGCGACACGTCGAAGGTGCCACCTCCGAGGTCGAAGACAAGCACGTTCCTCTCGCCAGTGCTGCTGGTTGTCTTGTCGAGCGCGTAGGTGATGGCGGCGGCAGTGGGTTCGTTGATGACGCGCATCACGTTGAGGCCGGAGATGGCTCCGGCGTCCCTGGTGGCCTGCCGCTGGGAGTCATTGAAGCAGGCAGGAACAGTGACCACGGCGTTCTTGACAGTGGAGCCGATGTGGGCCTCAGCGATCTCCTTCATCTCAGTCAGCACCATTGCGGTGATCTCCTCGGCGAAGTGCTCCTCCTTACGCATGTAATTGACCACGATCATTGGCTTGTCACCAGCGCCAGACACGACCTTGAACGGCCATAGCTTCATGTCATTCTGGACGCACAGGTCAGAGAACCTCCTACCAATCAACCGCTTCATGTCTGAATCCAAAAGGACGAGCAGCATCCGTCAGTTGGATTGTCAAATCACAGCAGAAAAACAAACGAGTACAATTCAGTAACCAGTTAGTAGCATTTGGCTTTGACAAATCAACGAACTGGTACAGTTTGAAGAATAGCTCCGCTGTGCAATCCATCTAAGCAGTTCTAGAGTAGCACACATGTGCCACCAACTTATTATCGATGAACTGGGAGGAAGTGATTGCACTGTTTGTCTGAAAGAGAGGATCATATGAAGACGGCAGCATCTAATTCTGAACAAGAAATCCCACGCCTTCCATCTAAGCAGTTCTAGAGTAGCACACATGTGCCACCAACTTATTATCGATGAACTGGGAGGAACTGACTTCACTGTTTGTCTGAAAGAGAGGATCATATGAAGACGGCAGCATCTAATTCTGAACAAGAAATCCCACGCCTTCCTAGCTAATGGGTAAACCCTACTGATATACTAGAGCACATAAACAAAGCAGTTACTGCAACTCATGAGCAGAGCAAATATTCCGAATAAGCATCTGAAGCCATACAATACAACATATTAATTCCAGTATGAAGATCTACCAGCATCCAAAACAAAATTTTACATTAGCTCTACAAGATCTAAACCCTAAACCCTACAGGCATCTGAAGCATCACGCCTCCGTTTGACTGCCGCTCGGGAATGTAGTTGTAGATACGTGAGTCTTAGAAGGGACTAACGAGAAATTCCGGCGCGCAGACAAAACGACCGAAGAAGCAAAGGGAAGAGGAGGGCATCTGATCTGACACGAACCGGAGACGGTGTTGGCGGGGTTCATGGCGACCTGCTCCTTGGCGGCGTCGCCGATGAGCCAGTCGGCGGCGGTACGGTGAATCCGACTCCGACATACGACGGCGTGGTGCGGTTCCCCTGGCCGTTGGGGATGACCTCGACGCGCCCGTTCCGCCACACGCCGACGCGTGAGGACGTCGTCCCCAGGTCAATCCCGATCGCTGGCCCCTCCCGTTTCGCCATCTCTCGTCGTCCTACACAAACGAAAACCCTCACACACAGCCACACAGGTCGTAATAAAAAGGAAAGGTTTCGAAACGCGGTGGCGGCGCACGCCACCTCTCTCTCTCGCTCCTTCCCCATCCCGGCATCCCGCATCGATCCGGCGCCGACATGGCCAGCAGATTCGGTTTGTTGGGGTGGGTGGATGATCTGGAAGAGACAGGCGAAGATGTGGCCGAAATACCGACACTGCGTATACTCTCGGAGCCAGGTGATCTCTCCTTAATTGTTGCTTAATTGTTGCATGGATGATCTGGAAGGGATACCTGCAGGAATATTGTTGCTTCTCTGAATATGGACAACAAGCCTGAATTCTATGGATCGGGCATTCCTCCTAATCTCAACACCTCGCATGCTGCAGCAGACCTGGTAAGGTCCTCCAGCTTCTGCAATTCTGATCCAGTGGCTAATTAACTTCACTTCACCCTTGCAAAACAATCAATTCTGTGTAGTAGTGTCTTAGGAGTGAGGCCAAGCTCCAAAGCCTCCCAAGAACTCTCAGTCGTGAGGAACACGGAGAACGCAAAGCTAAAGCTCCAGTCAGGGGATGAAACTTTCCTTGCAGGCCCTGGTTTTGTGGTACTCGTATGCTTTCTTACAGACAGAGGGACTTCCTGATCCAACTTGGGTTTCGAGGAATTTGTTTTCCGATCCGACCCGGAGAGGCGGAGGAGACCACAAGCGTCGGCCATATTATAAAGACTTGTTGGTTCAAATCGGAGTGCACGCTTCAATCGATCCCAACACGTCTACTCTTGCTGTATATTTATTGCCACCCTCCTCACTACTCATATATTTCTATATATTCTCACGCACAAACCAACGTTCTGCTTTGTCCTCTTTTGTTTCTTTCTTGTCCCCAATATTTGGATCATTTGCTAATTTTTTTTTGTTATCTGTGAGCTCCACTAACCCCAAAAATTAATCTGTTCATCTGAGAACTACAGTAAAAATCTGATTATTATGTCACATCTGTTTTGTCAAATCTGTTTTGTTCCATTATTTGCCAAAGGCTCTTCCCCGAGCCGCTCGCGTCGCCCTCTCAGGCGACACGGGAGGACCGCCGCCACCGCCTACAGGCCCCCACACTCCGGTCGCCCCCTCCCCTCTCCCAACCTCGCCGCCGCCAGAGCGCGCCGCCGGGAGCCTGCGCGGGCGCCAGGACGGCGGCGGCGAACGCACCCTTCTGATCCACCTACTCCTCAAACACCCCTTACTGTAAGGACAGCTCATAGTAAACCGGCGGAGGTTGCCCTTTGCCCCGCAATCGCGCCGCCATCGCCGGCCGCCGCAGGACGTCCATCGCGGGCGCACGTCGCGTGATGCAGGGCCTTGCCGAGCCTTGTTCGACACGGCGCTAGGCAGACGTGCTGTCGCGGGGGAGACGCACCGTCGCCGCGGCGCGAGGGTTTAGGGCGGACGCGTGAAACCACGACACTGACACATGGGAAGGATGAAAAATCAATCTGACAAAAAAGATAGGGTTCCAGTTGCAAATATACAATAGCCATTCGGTGCAATAGACCCGTTATGAGCTGATTAGAGACCCGAATTGAGTTTATGTACAACAATGACACACTTTAAAAGTTTATGGAGCAGGATGACACAGCATAGAAAGTTTATGGACCGGAGTTGCACTTTACTAAAAAAAAGAGAGGAGATCTCACGGGGATGCACAGCTCGCCGGGGGAGGCGGCCTCCGCGCCGCCGCTCCTCGTGGGCGGCGCTTGGCGGGGTGCCGCGTCCGCGCCGCCGCTCGCTCGTTGCTGCGGTCGCAGAGCTCGCCGCCGGGGAGCTCCCCCCGGGGAGGCTGCCGCTGCTCCCCCGGGGAGCTCGCGCTGCTGCAACAGGCGAGGGAGTCGCCGCTGCTGTCGCCAGGGAGCTTGTCTTGGGAAGTCCGCTGAGGCAGCTGCTCCGCCCTGCATCGCTGCTCCCGGTCGCCGTCTCCGCATCGCGCGTCGGGAGCAAAATCAGAGAAGAGAGGTGGGAAAGAGAGCGGTGAGTGGTTTATTGCAGCGGGACCCACCATGTGGAGGTAAAGAAAGGTAGAGGTGGCGCGCGGTGGGAGGGCTTTTTTGCAAAGTATCAGGCGGGAGGTTTTTTGCAAAAGCGCCATAAAATCGGAATTTCGTCTTCTTGATAGTGAAATATTTTTTAACACAAGGAGTTTTCAGTAAGAAAAACACGTGCATTAACTGTAGTAGAAGGACCCCTTTGAATCTAGAATGAATTGACGGGAAACTGGATGTTTTTCAACAAAATTCCACATGCCGCTGGCAGGTTCTGAACCGCCGGATCGGGGTGATCGGACGGCCTCAACTTTCGTTTGCCGAAATAGAGGATCTCGATGTGTTTAAGATGCAAAATTTGTTCCACAAAATATGTTATCATACTTGATTTGACATGTGTCTTGCACATGTAGACATACAACAGTCAATTAACGCTACATATGGATAATAAATATACCTCTTATTAATTTGTCTTAAAATTTCTAAAATGACATATTTTTTTGTACGAGGGAGTATTCTTTATTAGTACCTTGAGGCTAGGCTGCTTGATATTGAGACTGACAAAATCATTTTACACGTTTCAACATCGAACTATACATCTTCCACCATTAAAAAAATAACAACTAATTTATAAAACAAATCTGTAAAATACATGAGGATTTGATTCTGCTCTATCTATAGATTGTAGGATTTTCTAGTATTTTTACATACAATTACTAAAATAGCCTCCGAGCTATACTGCTTTAGGCCAATCTCAATGAAGATCCACGAGGAGTTTCATGAGTATGAAACTTTTATATCACATCAGTACTTTGCTGATTTAACAAGATCATTATGTGAGTAGTAACCGGGTGTGAGAGAAATAAGAGTCGGTAATTGATAAATGCATATGTTATCATTTGACGCATATAAATTCAAACTTAATAACCAAATCTGTATATCCATCCATCAATCAATCTGCGCACGGCTTAAACACACAACTGCAAACATTATTCGAAAACTCTTGCGAAACAAACACACACAGGACAGGATAGCTGGTAGATTCAGCATCAGCTTAGGAACCACTTAAACAGATCCACGTTTAGCACCACAATTTAACATCACATAGATAGATAAGACGATGCAGCAGAAACAGGATAAACATCTTAGCCATGTACCCCTTTCCCCAGCGCAACCCAGAATGACTAGGCAGTTTCCTCCTTAGGGAGAGGAAACAACCTCTTCTTGCCATTGGCGTGGCGCTCGACCCCGACCATGGCGTACCCCCTCTCGTCATGCTGCCTCAAGATGTCCGCGTACATATCCTCGATCTCCTTGATCATGGCTTCAAGGTCTTGGGTACATCCTGTAAGCCAGGGGACAGGGGTGGGCGCCCTCACAACGGGACGCTTCCGCAGGTACTGGATGAAATCTTCATCCACCCTCTCGATCCCGGTGGAGATCACCACTGGCTCCGGCCTGCCCTTCACCCCCGCCACAGACATGCGCTTGGGCGCACTCATCTCCGGTGCCTTCGTCTCCGCCAGGACCCTCTTCTCCCCCTCTCCCTTCTCTCTCGCTCTCGAACCCTAAATCTATTGCCAAATCGCGGCAGGTGCGGTTGTGTTGATCCGTGGGAGGCCCGGGGCCCTGGATTTATATAGTAGTCCCGCAACCCTTGGCGGTACCAGGTCCCTTCGCGGCTCGGACTCTTCCTCCGACCGATTCCGATTCGACCGAGGCTCCCACCGTCCCACGGAGAGCCGTTTGATCGATGCTGATCCACCTTCCAAGAACCGCATCCATCGAAGAGATCACCGTGAAATCAATTTGTTCCCCAATTTACGCTGCATTTCCCCTCCTGCTTCGTTATACTTGACAAGCAATTTGATCACCAATTCATGCTGCATTTCCCCTCCTATTTCGTTATATTGACAAGGAATTTGATCACCAATTTATGCTGCATTTCCCCTTGTGCGCGGCGCTTGCAATTTTATATGTTCAAAAAAAATTCCATTTAACGGATCTGATTAACATCGATCTCTTCGTTGGCCCTCAAGATATTCTTGAAATGGGATGGTGATGGCAGAGGTTTAAGGGATACCTGCAGGAATATTATCACAGAAATGCTGATCAGGTTGCTGCTCTGATTATGAACAACAAGCCTGAATTCTATGTATCAGGCATTCATCATGATTTCAACACCTCGCATGCTGCAGCAGACCTGGTAAGGTCCTCCAGCTTCTGCAATACCAAACTGTGTCCTCTCCTACTTTTTTTCTTCTTTTTCTGATCCGGTAGCTGATTAACTTCACTTCACCCTTGCAAAACAATAAATTCTGTCCAGTGTCTTAGGAGTGAGGCCAAGCTCCAAAGCCTCCCAAGAAGTCTCAATCGTAAGGACACCAAACTGAGCCGTGCTATCAGGGAGCACGCAAAGCTAATGCTCCAGTCAGGGGATGAATCTTTTCTTACAGGCCCTGCTTTTGTGGTATGCTTCTTACAGACCAGGCCAAGTTTGTGGCCTACTTAATGTCTAGTGATTGCTTATTTGGTGTTTGCTGACTTTTTCACTGATTGCAAACAACTTTTCCAAGTGTATCATGAAGGAAGCTGAGCTGATGTACCAGCTGCTGCTGCACTGCAAGTTTGACTCTACCGACTTAATCAGCTTTAGCAATAAGATCCAGAGGTCTGCATTGAATCTTATGACGTACCATCTGGATGAATCTACTGCAGTCCCTGCCGCTGCAGCCATGGTGGTATGTGCGACTTAATTTCTTGCAAACATTCTGCGACTTGCTAAATTTGTGTGGTTCACTCTTTTGATGCTACACAAAATGAACTTTTGTACGGCCTCACACGGGTGGCTAAGACTTGGTTAATTTGTGTGCTCTCTATTTTCTTTATGCTTATACGAAATGAACTTCTGTAGGGGCTTGCAAGGGAGGCTAAGATTGCGCGTTACGTGCTGGCTCGAGAGGACTATGAGCATTACCTAGACTATGAAGTGTGTGATGTGATTCGAGAAAGTTTTAACCAAGCTTGGGAAAAAATTCGCACGTGATCTTGCTGGTCATGGTGGTGTGCTTGGAGCTCCTACTGCTCACAAATCAGAGGAGCCAGAAGGTGCTGTCTGAAAAATACTGAATATTTTCCTGCATATTCTCGAAAAAAATTCTCTTTTCTTGATGCTAATAATTGTTGCATCAGACTAGTAGAATTTACTGTGCGAAAGAAGACATCACTAGCCCTGGTTATTTAATCTCTTAGATTTCATTTGTGCTGAAGTCCTCACCCCACATGCATTGGTTTTTGGTTGAAATTCAGCCAGGACAGTTGCCAAGGATGAGGATCTTGCAGGGAAGCCTTTGCAGTCATCAGACAGAGCCGCTGAAGATTAGTGGAGAGGCATGTGAGAATGTTTTCATGTTACAGTGCCTTGCATACTGCAGTGCCCTATGTTTTTGGAATGGACGGAAGTACAAGTTAAGAAATGTTGGTTGTCTTGGCAATCCTGAGCATTGGCGACTGCCAAGTCATACCCTTTTTGTGCGGGTGTGATGTCTTTGCACATTTTTAGCTGATCATGATAGATTGCGTGAGCTTGTGGCTTCCCTCCAATAGGAGCTGCGGGATTATATATGTCTTTGGCTACCAAATGTTTGGTGGGGTTTTGCCATTGATGATCGGAGTAGTTCTCTCTTCATGATCCTTTGATCTTTCTTTATGCCTCAGCTGATTTTCGTTTTTTATTTTTTATTTTTGCAGTAATCATCACATGAATGAAGCCTGGAAGAAGGATGGTTACTTGTTCCTTTTGGCCTGCAGAATTTAGTACTCTGGTTATATTCTTTCAGATTGAGTTATATTAGTTTTCTGGCAGCGATGTACTGTTATGTTTCTTCCTTTCCTGGGTTTATGATGCTCACCATATATTTGCATTTATCTACATTCGCCAAATCCTTAGTTGTGTTCCTTTGTAATCAATCAAGCGCCTCAAGCTTGGAATTGTTAGGCAACGACGCCAGCAACTGCACTAGGTAGCTATAGACAAAGGGAAAAACGTTCTTTTTTTTGTGCAGCGTCATGAGCATGCAAGAAGGTTTTACATGCAAGGCAGCTTCTGGAATAGTTCACTCGTGGCCAAGTAAATAAAATCCCTGAGAAAATTCAAATATCTTTTCAAACAACCTTCGTCTGAACACCGCTGACTGAGCATTCTTGTATTGGGGACGTGGTGTAGTGTGAAGTGTGAACTGGTTGATACAGTGACAGTAGTATTGCCTTGTGACCTGCAGCACAAGTTGTCTGAAAGGAAGGGCAGTCGGCCAGGCAAGCTGCTTTCGCCCTTTGTCTGTTCTTACAGTTCCCTCCTCCGTGTGACCGTGTCCAATGATTGAACTCAAAAGCACTGGTTGCTGTTGCCTTGTGATGAAGCTGCAGGTTCACAGTTGCTGGCATTAACCATGTGTAAGCATCAAGGCCCCACCGCACCTTTGGTAAGGGTGTGTTTCGGTGATAAATGATAAACACATACTTGTGACTAATTTTGGTTTTGTAGCGGATTTATTCTTAGGTTATTGTCGCGAGTATTAAATGAAAAGAGACCCCTCAATTTGAAATCAATGGACAAACACTACAAGGCTAAGGACATTTCTAGTTCTAAGTGTCACAAGGAGATGAAGGACACTTGGATTTGCTAGTTTGTAGTGTTTGACCGTACTATTAAGAGGGGTTCACACTTGAGTACCTTGACCATGCCAAATGCTATGCCATATTCATGCATTATCAAGCTCCTTGGTCACTAAACAGCTCACGACACTCATTGAAATACTTTTGAAGCAAAAGACTTGAAGAAAAACTCAAAGGTGATTGAATTGGATGAGTTGAAATGAAAAATGGCGCGATGATCA
The DNA here is from genome assembly GCA_036936925.1 of Cenchrus fungigraminus. NCBI lineage: Eukaryota > Viridiplantae > Streptophyta > Magnoliopsida > Poales > Poaceae > Cenchrus > Cenchrus fungigraminus. Next base: position 174,755,897 of record CM072769.1, read on the forward strand.
ATGTGAAAGATTCAGCAGAGTTCAACAGCACCGGATGAACCGACGGTGTCTCAGCAGAAGCATCGGTTCATCCGATGACCTAGGGTTTGGTAACAGTGACAAATCAAGTCAAAGGCCTTCAGCACCGGATGAAGCGACGGTCCCAGCAGCGGTTCATTCGGCGCATGCATATATTTTACACAGAGACGCACCGAGTGAACCTGCTTCAGCACCGGATGAACCGACGCTCATGAAGACCATCAGCGGTTCATCCGGTGACCATGTTTATTCTACGCAGAGACGTTTTGAGTGAAGTTGCTTTAGCACCGGATAAACCGACGCTACATCGGTGTATGCGTCGGATGAAGTGGTACAGCGTTCGTGTTCAACGACTATATTTGGAGACTCAGTGACACCGGATGAACCGACGCTGTCGCAGGGGGAACCGTCGGTTCATCCAACGGTACTACTTTTCAGAGGACTTTTCTAACAGCTAGCCTCCCTTGCTAGGCCTATAAATTGGACCCCCCTGCATCTCTTGAGCTGCCTTTGCCACTCTAAACACCTGCTGCAGCCAAGGAGAAGGAGAGTTAGTGATTTGATCAATTGGATTTCATCTTCCTAGCCAAGAGGGATTCTTTCTTGGTGATCAAGAGTTTCAAGGTGCTTTCAATGACATAGCTGAGTGCATTGGTCAAGTGAAAGATTGTGAGCTTGTTACTCTTGGAGTTGGACGGCTCCTAGACGGTCTCGGTGATTGGGGTTCTTAGTGAGCTCTTGGAGATTGTGGGAGTCCCGGGAAGTTCTTGGTGTAAATGGATTGAGACCCCACCATTCCGAAGATGGAGAACGGGTACTCTTAGTGAGCACTCAAGTCTAAGTGGCTTGAGGGGGAGCAAAACTCTTTGTGAGTGCTCCAATATGGATTAGGGAGAAGTGTCAACTTCTCGATACCACGGGAAAAATTCGGTTGTCTCGTGTCTTCCCTTTCTACCTTCTTGCACTTAATTTCGTATTTACTTTCAGCTCTTAAGTTCGTTTGCTCTTGTTTCCCCCTAGTTTGCTTTGCTTGTTGCATATCTTGACTAGGGTGCTTTTCGCTTGTTAGTGTGATTCTTGCTAAGGAACTTGATTGCTAGTGTACTTAGTTGGTTGGAAGAAACCTTTTTAAATGGGTAACACTAGAGATCTAGGTTAAGGTTTGTTAATTGTTCTAGAAATTTGAAGAAGTCACATATTCAACCCCCCTTCTATAGGTCATCGATCCTACAAGTGGTATCAGAGCTTAGGCTCTCTTTTTGGTGGCTTAACCGCCTAGAGAGATGGACAAGGGAGTGGAAATGGCCCTCCTAAGTTGGCGGAGAAACGGTTCACTTTTTGAGCACATAGAATGGCTAGCTTTCTTGAAGCACAACACCATGATGCATGGATCACTACCATGTATCCCATGCCGTTGAACCCACCAAAAGTGAAACCAAGTGGAACTATCGTGCTAGAAACTTTATCTTTGAGACTCTTGAGGAGGACTTGTTTGATAGAGTGTTTGCTTTGGAGACCGCTCATGAGGTTTGGATGGAGCTCAAAAGAATCCATGTAGGCAACAAGAAAATCCGTGAGGAGAAGTATGAGTTGCTTAAAGTTGAGCTCAATGAGTTTAGGATGATGGATGATGAGGGTGTAGAGGAAATGTACTCTAGGATGTGTGTTATTATTCAAAATATCAATGCTCTCGATGTTGCTAACGTGTCCGAGCAGGAAATTATTCGGAAAATTCTTCAAACGCTTCCCAAGCCCAAGTACAACATCGTGAAAGCACTCATCTTTGAGAAGGACTTCGAAATTCTCACCATCACCGAAGTTGTGAACAAGATTCGATCTCATGAGATGTTCTTGATGGGTCAAATCGAATGATCTTCTTCCACATCAAGCTCCAAGAAGGATCTTGCACTCAAGGCTAGTGACAAGCCCAAGTCAAAGTCAAAAGTGAAGCCTCCTCCCTCTTCAAGTGAAAGTGAAGACAAGAGTGACTCAAGTGATGAAGATGATGGTGAACTTGCTTTCCTCATGAGGAGAACCACCAAATTACTCTCCAAGATTGGCAAGAAGGGCTATAATTGCCAAAACTATGATCATCTATCATATGATTGTCCCAAGCCCGACAAGAGAGTGTCAAGCTCTAGCAAGAAGAACGACAATGATGATGATAAAGAGAAAGATGACAAGCACTCCAAGAAGGACTCATACAAGAAGAAGTCTTCTAGCAAGTCCTACAATAAGAAAAAGGGTGGTCATCGTTCTCTCTTGGCAAATGAGTGGATCACGGATGGTGAAACTTCAAGTGAATCAAGCGATGGTGAAGATGAGAAGAACAAGAAGTTTGCCGGTCTTGTGATCATGGATGATGAAGAACCTCCTCTTCCTCCACCACCTATGTGCTTCATGGCTAAACACTCCAAGGTGAGCGATAGTGAAGATAGTGACTCTTCGGATAGTGATAATGAACTTTCACCTCATGCTCTTAAGGGTCTTCTAGATCAATACACCGACATGATCAACAAACAAAAGAGTAAGCTCAAGGCTCTTGAAGAGACCCATGAGAAGCTTAAGCTATCCAATGATGAGTAGCTTGTGAGACACAATGACCTTAGCAAAGAACATGAAGCTTTGGTAGTGTCTCACAAGTCACTTAGAGATGACCATGACAAGTTACTTGATAAGCACAATGAGCTAATCGTCAAACATGGTGATATAACCCTGCTTAACAAGTCTCTTGAGTCAAGTCAAAAGATGCTTAAGAAAGATCATATGGTCTTAGCGATGAGGTATCAAGAGATTGAGCTTGCTTATGAGGCTATTTGTGCTAGTGGGTAAGAAATTGCTAGAGACATCACTAAAACAAATGCTTCTACTTCTTATGATGACTTGATTGAAGAACCTAAGATCTTGCCAAATAATGAGAATATTGCCTTCTCTTCCAAGACTAACCATGATAGGGTGAAAGCACTTGAAGAGGAAGTAAGAAGCCTAAGATCTTGTGTGAAGAATATGACCAAGGGTGAAGCATTGCATAAGGAGATCCTCTATCAAAATGCAAGAGATTATGGCACTAGGGGACTTGGCTCCTTCCCTCAACCCATCAAAGAGACTCGCAAGTCAAAGGAACTATATAGGTGCTTTGTGAAGGAAGTTGGGTCTTATTGCCAACATTGCAATATCACCGGTCATCACACAAGGGAGTGTCCTATACCTTCACATCCATTGCCTAAATTACCTTGCAACTATCGTTCTATGTTCAACAATAACCATTTATTGTTGTTGAAGAATAGCAAGGGCAAGGTGGCGGCAAGGTTCATAGGGACCAAGGCTAAAGTGAATCATCCTAGGCAAATTTGGGTTCCCAAAGCTTTAGTAACTCATGTGATCGGGCCCAAACTTGCTTGGGTTCCTAAATCTTCAACTTGATCTCTTTGTGTGTAGGTGAACTACAAGGCCGGAGGAAGTCATTGGGTTCTTGATAGTAGATGTACTCAACACATGGAGATTTTTGCCATTTTGACCATGAAAGCGACGGGCTTCTCTAAAATGACCACCAGACACTGGGCTTTGCTAAAATGACCACGAATCCGTTGTTCCATACGCTACAATGACCACATCAGTTGTTTAACAGTTTTAGAGACTATTTAGCTACGGGAAAAGACTAAAGTGCCCACGAAAGCGGTGGCCCAAGAAGCAGCAGGGGCGGCACCTGGTTCTGGCCTCCGGCCGCCTCTGTGCCCTCCTCCTCGCGCCGCCTGCTTCTGGCCGTCGCGTGCAGGGCGGTGGGCGCCGTCGTGGGCAGGGCGGCGGGCGCCATCGCGGCCAGGGCGGGCGACGCCTCGGCCAGCGCGGCGGGCGCCATCGCGGCCAGGGAGGCGGGCGCCGTCGCGGCCAGGGCGGGCGCCGCCGCGGGCAGGGAGGCGGGCGCCGCGGGCAGGGAGGCGGGCGCTGTGGCGAGCAGGGCGGCGGGCGCCGTCGCGGGCAGGGAAGCGGCGGGCGCCGTTGGATCCGGCGGCGCCGGCGCCGGAGACGGGACGGGAGAGAGAGACCGGCGAGACGGGCGTCGGGCGATGGATTTTTTCACCGTGGAAACGTATGGATTGGAGTCAAAGGGTAGTTTGGTCCGTTCATGTGGAGAAAAGTTAACAAAAATTCTAAAACTGAGATTTGGTCATTCTAGCGTATGGAACAACGGATTCGTGGTCATTTTAGCGAAACCCAGTGTCTGGTGGTCATTTTAGAGAAGCCCGCCGCTTTCGTGGTCAAAATGGCAAAAATCTCCAACACATGACCGGCCAAAGTAAAATGTTCACCTCTCTAGTGGATGATGCGGGGAATCATGAGCAAGTCATCTTTGGTGATAATTCTAAATGAAGAGTTTCCGGTTTGGGTGATATGACCATTGCAAAAGATCTCTCTCTTTCCAATGTTTTGTTTGTAGACTCTTGTAGTCATAACTTGCTTTCCATTGCTCAATTTTGTGATCTTGGCTTATCTTGCTTGTTTGATGATGAGGGAGTTATCATTACTAACAAGAAGTCTAATGAAGTTGTGTTCAAAGGTTTTCGTCATGGGAACATCTATCTTGTGGACTTCTCCTCTCATGAAGCAAACTTGACTACTTGTCTATTCACCAAGACATCCAAGGGTTAGCTATGGCATCACCGTATTGCACACATAGGCATGAGTCAACTCAAGAAGGCTTTCAAAAAGGGTTTAGTTCTTGGTGTGAAGGATGTCACATTTGAGAAGGACAAGTTATGTGGAGCATGTCAAGCCGGCAAGCAAGTAGCAAGGCACCATCCCATGAAGGCTTATGTATCTACCTCAAAACCTTTGGAAATCTTGCACATGGACCTCTTCGGCCCTACTACATGCAAGAGTCTTGGCGGTAATCTCTATTATCTTGTCATTATTGATGATTACTCACGCTACACTTAGACATTCTTTTTGGAGGACAAGAGCAAGACATTCGGGATCTTCAAGAACTTTGCTACAAGGGCTCAAAATGAATTTGAGTCATCTATTGTGAAGATCCGGAGTGACAATGGATCGGAATTCCGGAACACGAAAGTGGAAGAGTATTGTGATGAGCTAGGCGTCAAGCATGAATTCTCTTCAACCTACACACCACAACAAAATGGTGTGGTAGAGAGAAAGAACAAGACCCTCATCACATTGGCTAGAGCTATGTTGGATGATTATGGTATCTCTCAAAGATTTTGGGCGGAAGCTATCAACACGGCGTGTCATGCTTCAAATAGGGTGTATCTCCACCGACTATTAATGAAGACACCCTATGAGCTTCTCATTGGGAGGAAGCCCAACATCTCCTACTTCCGAGTCTTTGGGTGTAAGTGTTTCATTTACAAGAAGAGGAAGCATCTAGAGAAGTTTGAGAGTAGGGTAGATGAGGGCATGTTTCTTGGTTATGCATCAAACTCCAAGGCATATAGAGTATTCAACAACACTACACGTGAAGTTGAAGAAACATGTGACGTGGAGTTTGATGAATCTAATGGCTTCCAAGGAGATGGCTATTATTGTAATGATGTAGGAAAAGAACCTTTAAGAGAAGCAATGAAGAATATGGCTATTAGGGACATCAAGCCCAAAGAGGATGATGATGCACCTTCTACTTCCCACAACCATGAAGACTCATCCTTTTCCGATGATGATAATGATGACCATCAAAGGCGGACAAGACAAGGAAGCCCATCTTCCTCAAATGGACCACCTCCTACATCACAAGACACCCAAGATCAAGGAGAAGAAGAACCGGAAGTAGTGCAACCTCAAGATGATCCAACTTCTACCACACTTGAAAGGCGTACAAGGACTTCATCAAACCACCCCATCGATCTTGTCTTGGGTGATCCCAAGGGTGGTACACATACTCGCCGCAAACAATATGCTTCGTTTTGCAAACATCATGCATTTGTTTCTTTTGTAGAACCCACTACTATAGAGGAAGCTCTAGAGGACCCGGATTGGATCTTGGCTACGCAAGAAGAGCTAAACAACTTCACAAGAAATGAAGTTTGGGTCCTAGTAGAGCGCCCCAAGAACAAGAACGTGATTGGCACCAAGTGGGTCTACCGGAACAAATAAGATGAACATGGAGTCGTGGCGAAGAACAAGGCAAGGCTTGTCGCCAAGGGCTACTCGCAAGTAGAAGGCTTGGACTATGGAGAGACCTTTGCTCCAGTTGCACGTCTTGAAGCAATCCATATCCTTCTTGCTTATGCTTCTTGTCACAAAATGAAATTGTTCCAAATGGATGTCAAGAGTGTCTTCTTAAATAGTTTCATCAATGAAGAAGTCTATGTTGAGCAACCTCCCGGTTTTGAAGATACCACACATACTAACCATGTCTATAGGTTGATCAAGGCTTTGTATGGACTCAAGCAAGCTCCTAGGGCATGGTATGAGAGGCTCCGGGATTTTCTCATCAAGGAAGACTTCAAGATGGAAGAGTGGACAATACTCTATTCACCAAAATCATCAACGGAGAGCTCTTCATATGTCAAATCTATGTTGATGATATCATATTTTGCTCTACCAATCTTAAATTGTGCAAGGACTTTAGTGAGCTCATGACAAGGGAATTCGAGATGTCTATGCTTGGGGAGCTCAACTTCTTCCTTGGTTTTTAAATCAAGCAATTAAAGGAAGGAATCTTCATCCATCAAGAAAAATACACCAATGATATTCTCAAGAAGTTCAAGATGGATGATTGTAAGCCAATCAAGACTCCAATGCCTACCAATGGACATCTCGACTTAGATGAGGGAGGTAAACCGGTTGACCAAAAGCTTTACCGTTCTATGATCGGTTCTCTTCTTTACCTTACCGCATCTAGGCCCGATATCATGTTTAGTGTTTGCATGTGTGCTAGGTTTCAAACCAACCCTAAAGAATCTCACCTAAGTGCTTGGAAAAGGATCCTTAGATACTTAAAATACACACCTAGCATTGGCTTGTGGTACCCCCATGGTGCTTGTTTTGAGCTCTTGGGTTATTCGGATTCGGATTTTGCCGGATGTCGAGTAGACCGTAAAAGTACTTCGGGTGGGTGCCATTTGCTAGGTCGATCTTTGGTTGCTTGGTCCTCTAAGAAGCAAAACTCCGTGGCCTTATCCACTGCGGAGGCGGAATACATTTCCGCCGGGGCTTGTTGTACTCAAATCCTTTATATGAAGCAAAGCCTCTTGGATTATGGTGTGGTTCTAGATAGGGTTCCTCTCCTTTGTGACAATAGAAGTGCCGTAAAAATTGCTAACAACCCGGTTCAATACTCGCGCACCAAGCACATTGACATCCGCCATCACTTCTTGCGAGACCATGTGGCTAAAGGTGATATTCTCCTTTGTGGTGTTCGCTCCGAGGAGCAATTGACGGATATATTTACTAAGCCTCTTGATGAAAACACCTTTTGTAGGCTAAGGAGTGAATTAAATGTGCTTGATGCGTCTAACATCATGTGATGCTTGTCATATAGTTTGCATTTGCATATGTACATGATGTAGGGGCTTGTCTAACCTTGTTAAGATAGTGGTGAGTATGGGTCTTGCTTGAGCCGGTGGTTCCAAAATTTCGCTCAAGGCATGTTGAAAGGCTCACCATGAGTAAGCTTAACAAGGGTTCAAACTTGGCAAGATAGTTTATCTTTCCACTTTCCATCTTTGCTTGTCATATAGAATGCACTCATGTTTAATTCATGCATTTGTTCTTGCATTGCATTGCGTGAGAGGTGTCACAAAGGAAAATCACACTATGAGAAAGTTCCTTAGCGTTCAATGCAAATCAACATCTCCAAAAGTGTGCTAAGACAAATGATGGTGCTTAATGCCTATTGAGTTATGTCCTAACGAGCTTAAAGTTTCAATCTCTAAGTTCAAAGGCAATAACTCATACATTCCCTTTTTGGATCTTATTCGCCTATTTTTCTAAAAATTTATAAGGTCTATCCCTTGTAGGGAATCTATGGTGTATATACTTGTATTTTGCAAAGGAGTGCTTGAGGGGTGAGGTTGTCACTCAGGATTGATCCAAAAATGTGCTTGAGTTGGCTTGTGTGTGGCATTTGTCGGATCAAAAGTGAGCTTTAGTTCAACATTCTGTTTTTATCACCATCGGATGAACCGCTGCTAAGTAGGTTCCAGCGTCGGTTCATCCGGTGGCTGGGTCAATTTGAATTTTGCCCTGCGCGCCTCTGTTAGCTATCGTCGGATGAACCGACGCTCACCTCTGTGGATGCAGCGGTTCATCCGGTGCTACTGAAATTTGAGACAAATTCAGACCCGCGCAATATTCATCCAACGAATCTAAATTCAAGGCCATCAGATCATTCGGTGATGCGTTTCACAGTTTTGCCTATATCGTCCGACGGTTCGACCGACGCTGCACATTTTCTACCGTCGGTTCATCCGGCGCTTCTCTGCAGCGTGGCCCCACATGTCATAACCGTTCTTCTCCGTTTCAATCTTTTCCCAAATCGAACCGCGCCGCCGCCCGTCACCGCCATTCGTCCGCCTCCGGCCACATCCGTCCGAACCACGGCACCTGCGACCTCCGTCGGCCACCCAGCCTCGCCGCCGGCAAGCTCCGCCCCCGCGCAGCCGCCCCCTCCGCACAGAATCTCGTGCGCGCCGCCGCGGACCCCTGGTTAGGGTTTCCGCCGCCGGCGGCTGTTCCGGCTCGCCGGCGCCGCTGTAGCCCGTCGGCCGCTGTCCTCAGGATCGCACAGGACCCCTTCGTGCTCCCCTGCCATTTCTCGTCGTTCTTCTTCTGTAGTGGTGAGCACCGGCCCCTTCCCCACCCCCTGCTGTTCAGTCTCTGACCTTAATCTTGTGGGGATTAGATAGTGTTTCTGAGGAATTGGGCCACGTTTTTGAGCAATACTGTTTAGATTGCATCTCAAGTGCTCATTTGTTCAGTTTTAGGGCTCAATTTCATCTAGATTTGCTAAATCACATGGAAATTGAGCTCTGCGGCTACTGTTTGGCTCTGTTCATGCCCTATTAACCACCTACAGTAGCTCATGTTCCTGTTCTTGATCATGCTCATAATGTATGTCATGCTCTATCTCATAGAATTCTAGTGTATGTGCTACTGTTCTCACATGTTCATGTGTCTTCTTTCCATATCTCTAGCATGCACCCTGTTCTAGCACTCTCACTACACATCTTGAGCACATAAGGACTGTCCTAGTCTTCATCTTTTCACATCATATGCCATGATCATCTCCTAGACTTCATGATTAGGCTCCATCTATTCATATGCTTTGCTTAAGGACTCCCTTTCTTTAGTTACTTATCTAGTTTATACTTCGCTCGCCTTTCTATAATCTTCCATCTTTTTCTCTGACAGATGGCAGGCGACAAGAGCAAGGGCAAGGCAGTGCTTGAGCCGAAGAAGAAGAAGAGCAAGCAGGATAAGGAGTAGGAGCGTGTACTCCGAGTTCCCGACACCCAGGGTCAGCCTCAGAGAGGCATACGGATTGGCAGTAGTGCACAGGGTCAGGGGGAGCAGCCCCATGAGCAGCAGCAGTTACGGCGTTCAGACCGCACTGGTACCCGTCCGATAGAGATAGAGACTCAGTCACCTCCTTCTGCACCACGTACCGGTCCTAGGACTCGTGGAGGTCACACTCAGCCTCAGCCGACTCCTAGGCAGAGGAGGACAGCAGCAGAGCAGCAGGTTCAGCAGGAGCAGGAGGATCAGTCGAGAGAGGGTCCTGAGATCTGTATCGGTGCACAGCGAGCAGAGGCCTTCGGGGTCTATTTCCGTGATCTGAGGGGACTTTCTGGTCTGAAGATCCGGAAGCTGAGGTTCGTGGAGGAGGACGAGTGGTTCCCACCTCAGAGAGAGGACTGTGACCCCCGGTTCTGGATGATACTTCAGGAGAGCTTCTATGCCTCCTATGTCAAGAAGGGGTCGCAACTGAGCCAGCACAAGATGCTACAGTGGATAGCACTCAGGGCAGCAGCAGCTGGAGTTCCGATACTTCCTCACTTTGACTACTTACCAGGACTTGTAGCTCTTGTCAGTGAGAGGCCACGTTACGTGGCAGAGTGGGTCAGAGTGTTCTACTCTACAGTCTACGTTGAGGATGCCCGGCTCTCGATCAGGTTTATGTTTATGGGGCAGCAGTTCAGGCTCACTCGAGAGGGGATTGCCGAGTTCCTCGGGGTTCAGGTCGACGACACTTCAATCCACTACTTGGCCTACCTCGACGTTGAGGCTCCTCGTCGTGCTCACACTCCTATAGTACCTCCACACGAGGAGATCAGCTTCTTGTTTCAGCAGCCATTCCTCCCTGGCACCCCTCGGACTCTTGACAGGCTGACACGTGAGGCCTACGTGGTCTATTTCGCACTCAGGAGGTCCCTTCTCTTCAGGATGGGGAATGCCGAGTCGATCACCGGAGTTCAGCAGTGGATCCTCTTATATATCATGACTCACTAGACGTTTGACATTGTGGACATTCTACTGAGTGAGATCGAGGATGCTATTATGGATGGGATGGGGATGACCAGGCAGTTCCCCTTTGCCCACTGGATCAGCTGGATACTTTCTCGGTTGGAGTCTCAGCGCTATATCTCAGTCTTGGAGCGATCCAAGTATGTGTTCAAGACTTACCAGCCGCCGATGCCAGGGGACAGGAGGCAGGGACCCAGGGGCGGAGACGAGCAGTAGAGGACCTCCAGGCTCGTGCTGCAGCTGAGGCAGTGATGGACGAGGCCGCTCGACAGGACGAGCTACTTGCTCTAGCTGAGGGGCCTCTACCTGCGTACATGGCCACCGACACAGAGGAGGATGAGGACTATGAGCCCGAGCCCCAGCCGTCTTCCGTGTTTGTCATACTCATGATGACGAGGCTGGGGGTTCCAGTTTGCCAGGACAGAGAGAGGCTGAGTCACCGATTCCACAGATCTCCACCTCTCAGGTCACTCAGCCCAAAGCCTTAGCTTCAGTGATTCAGTCATTGGCCGACCAGTCCAAGGCCACGATGGAGATGCAGCGCGAGATGCAGGCGCAGTTCCAGAGACAGCAGGAGGCACAGCAGGTTATACTCGACATTATACGCCAGCAGCAGGAGGCACAGAGACAGCAGTTCGAGCAGCAGCAGGAGGCTCAGAGGCAGCAGCTACAGCAGCACCAGATGATGACTGCACAGATGTTCTCGTTTATGTCTACCTGTTTGGGTCAGCTCTTTCAGCACACGGGGCTTCAGCTTCTGACTCTCCCGACCTAGCAGTTCCTTCAGCCTGAGCCAGCCATCTCTCTACCTCCTGTCAGTATGGTGAGCCTCCCGATCCCGACGGACTCGATCTCGACTTCACCACTCCTTCCGTCAGGGACTTTTACCGCTCAGGAGCTCTCGACTCCACAGACGATGACACTTCTTGAGCAGCTCAGAGCAGGACAGTTCTCTCAGACTCCGTCGACTCAGCTGATGTCTCCCTTCCCGACATGACCTCTGATCTTTGAGACACCAGCACAACCTTTTCTGGGGTTCACCTCACCCATGCCTTCCATGGTTACTCCTCAGGCAGAGCGACTCGATCAGGAGGATACCACACTTCGCTCTATCACTCAGCAGATCAAGTCCGAGATGGCAGCAGCGAGCTCTCAGGCCCTTCCTACCTCTACCGGCACCGTCACAACTTGTATACCTTCACCTGTCCAGTCTTCACCAGTCCGATCTTCAGAGCTGTCCGGGTTCGAGACCGACGACGGTGACACCTCCGAGTACCACGTCGCACCTTCAGCGGTTGTTACCTCGACGCCGCCTGCTTCTCCTCCACCTCAGCAGGATTAGAACCCTTTTTGGTGCTTGTTGCCAAAGAGGGAGATAGATAGGGGGAGTAGAGATAGGGGGAGCTTGGGAGTGTGTTTTATGAGCTTTTGTGCCCCTTGTATGTTTTGTGGAGTTCATGATGAGACATGTATTTGGATCTTGTGTATGTTGATGGTTTACGTGTCTACTCATGTTTGTGTGTTTGTTTAATGCATGTGTGCTTGTGTTTATCTTTTTCATGCATTAGTTGTAGAGTTTATGCTTTAATTTCAAACTCTCGTTTATCTCTACGTGTGTTGTCATCTATCACCAAAAAGGGGGAGATTGTAAGTATCAAGGCCCTACCGCACCTTTGGTAAGGGTGTGTTTCGGTGATAAATGACAAACACATACTTGTGACTAACCTTGGTTTTGTAGCGGATTTATTCTTAGGTTATTGTCGCGAGTATTAAATGAAAAGAGACCCCTCAATTTGAATTCAATGGACAAAGACTACAAGGCTAAGGACATTTCTAGTTCCAAGTGTCACAAGGAGATGAAGGATACTTGGATTTGCTAGTTTGTAGTGTTTGACCGTACTATCAAGAGGGGTTCACACTTGAGTAGCTTAATCATGCCAAATGCTATGTCATATTCATGCACTATCAAGCTCCTTGGTCACTAAACAGCTCAAGACACTCATTAAAATACTTTTGAAGCAAAAGACTTGAAGAAAAACTCAAAGGTGATTGAATTAGATGAGTTGAAATGAAAAAGGGCGCGTCGAATGATCCGACGCTATCATTCCTAGTTGCACCGGATGATCAATGTGAAAGATTCAGCAGAGTTCAACAGCACCGGATGAACCGACGGTGTCTCAGCAGAAGCATCGGTTCATCCGATGACCTAGGGTTTGGTAACAGTGACAAATCAAGTCAAAGGCCTTCAGCACCGGATGAAGCGACGGTCCCAGCAGCAGTTCATCCGGCGCATGCATATATTTTACACAGAGACGCGCCGAGTGAACCTGCTTCAGCACCGGATGAACCGACGCTCATGAAGGCCATCAGCGGTTCATCCGGCGACCATGTTTATTCTACACAGAGATGTTTTGAGTGAAATTGCTTCAACACCGGATAAACTGATGCTACATCGGTGTATGCGTCGGATGAAGTGGTACAGCATTCGTGTTCAACGGTTATATTTGGAGACTCAGTGACACCGGATGAACCGACGCTGTCGCAGGGGGAACCGTCGGTTCATCCGACGGTACTACTTTTCAGAGAACTTTTATAACGGCTAGCCTTCCTTGCTAGGACTATAAATTGGACCCCTCCTGCGTCTCTTGAGCTGCCTTTGCCACTCTAAACACCTGCTGCAGCCAAGGAGAAGGAGAGTTAGTGCATTGATCAATTGGATTTCATCTTCCTAGCCAAGAGAGATTCTTTCTTGGTGATCAAGAGTTTCAAGGTGCTTTCAATGGCATAGCTGAGTGCATTGGTCAAGTGAAAGGTTATGAGGTTGTTACTCTTGGAGTTTGACGGCTCCTAAACGGTCTCGATGATTAGGGTTCTTGGTGAGCTCTTGGAGATTATGGGAGCTCCGGGAAGTTCTTGGTGTAAATGGATTGAGACCCACCATTCCGGAGACAGAGAACGAGTACTCTTAGTGAGCACTCAAGTCTAAGTGGCTTGAGGGGGAGCAAAACTCTTTGTGAGTGCTCCAACGTGGATTAGGGAAAAGCGTCAACTTCTCGATACCACGGGAAAAAAATTCGGTTGTCTCGTGTCTTCCCTTTCTACCTTCTTGCACTCAATTCCGTATTTACTTTCAGCTCTTAAGTTCGTTTGCTCTTGTTTCCCCTTAGTTTGCTTTGCTTGTTGCATATCTTGACTACGGTGCTTTTCGCTTGTTAGTGTGATTCTTGCTAAGGAACTTGATTGCTAGTATGCTTAGTTGGTAGGAAGAAACTTTTTAGATGGGTAACACTAGAGATCTAGGTTAAGGGTGTGTTTAGAAGCCTAACTTCCCCCAAAATTCACTATGAAAAAAGAAAATTCTCCATCACATCAAACATCACATCAAAAATGCCGGCACATGCATGGAGTACTAAATGTAGATGAAATCAAAAACTAATTACACAGTTTGGATGTACTTTGCGAGACGAATCTTTTGAGCCTAGTTAGGTCATGGTAGGACAATATTTACCACAAACAAACGAAAAGTGCTACAGTGCTTTTCAGTTCGGAACAGTGCTTTTCAGCACAAAATCCGTGCAAAATCCAGAATTTTGCATCCTAATTCAGGAAACTAAACACACCCTAAGGTTTGTTACTTGTTTTAGAAATTTGAAGAAGATACATATTCAACCTCTTTCTATAGGCCATCGAGCCTGCACCATGACCACCCTTTTCCTGAGCCCTCCAAGCCTCTCTTCCAAAGATTTGTAAAAGCAGAGCAGTGATGCTGCTGCTGACGGTGCTCTCAACTTTGCAGTTGCAGGGGGTTTCATCACTCATGCTTGCGATTGCGAGGGGCCATGTGTGATCTGAATTGAACATTGGTTTCAAAGGTATTTAGTAAAAGAGTAAATTTAAACACTGGGCAACGTCAAGCATCGAGAATTCGAGGCCAGCATGTCCTCACTTGCTGACGGGGCAAGCAGGGCGGGAGACCGGTAAGGAAGGGTGAGTCCGCGTTTCTGCATCAATGCCTCACCATTCCGCGCTGATCGAGCTGCTTCACGGGTTCATTCGACGCAGCCAAGGGAGGACCTTTTGGCGCTGGTATGTCATGATTGCTCCCTTGTCCGTTGTCTGTTTAGGCTCGCCTCCCGTCGTGCACTGCATCTGTTCGACGTATTTCCTCGCTAGGCAGGAATGGTTGGTGTTCAAGGAATTTTCAGGATTTGGCAGCGTCCAACCCCTTTTCAAACGTGGCCTAAATATGCTTCGTTTTGTATATTAAACCACCATCGTTCCCTGGCATTATGGCCGTCTACCTCACCTCCAAGATTTTTTCAACAAGAACCAGGATTCAGATGTCTATTCTATCTACACTGCTTGGTAACTAGGACTAGTGTTTTGCTCACCCGTGCTCCTTGTGATGACCTCAGTTTTATGTCTTGTTCTTGACTGAGAGTTACATGATAAAGCATACTTGCTGCAAGTGCGACCACTCCCTTTCAGTTCAGGATGTCGTATGATCTCTGTGATCCCAACAATCTTTAAATATTGCCCCCTTTCTAGATGAAGCTCACCTCGAATCATTAGTGTTTGAATGTTGAAAGGTGCTTTCCTCTGGAAAGACCCTTCCGTCTCTTTCTTTTTATTTGTGCTATGGAACTTTTTCTTCTAGGGAATGCTACCTCCCATACATGATTATCATCATTTGTGTCCTTGTGAAGCCTGAATAAATAATCTTTTTTTTCCATAACTGAATAAATAATCTTGGTCCTGGACAAGTTCATTTTGGGTTCCAGATTCCACACTTGATGGTATTCAGCCTCTACCCTCACGTTATTATTCATATATTAAATTCTATTGCCATAAGTTTAACATTGCTTATGCTGCTTTAGCAAGTACTTTCTCTTTTTATTCAATTATGCTTAATCAGAAGTGGCGCTAGAACAATACCATTCCGAATATCAAATATCATTTGCTTGTTCTCACTGCTGACTTAGGTATTATGCCAATCCTTATCCTCAAATACTCTGATGTGCCAATCTGGAACTAGCAGTCCCCTGAGTGAGTAAGGTAACAACATTACAATATTTTCAAATGATTTCAAACTGCAGCACATAACTGAATATGAATAGTAATCAGACATGGAACAACTAAAATCACAGTGAATCACCATCTCTAATCAAGGGACAAAATCATAGCACATAAAGTCGTGCATGCTACCCTTAAGGGATGAAGCGTCCTCGAGGAGATTGACATCGGCCTCACACTAGAGCGCATTGTTTGGTAGTTGGTACTGGAAGATGTGTCACTGGAGCAATCAAAGGAGGACAACGGTTTTCATTGATTTGCTCGATAAGGTGTCGAAGCAGTAGACCACTGGCAGATCTGCTAAGCATCTGTTCAGTTCATTAACACAGGGCACATTACATTACATTATTATTGTCTTTTTTTTTGTCAAACCCAATCAACTGCAAAAACGGATGAAAAAGCAGGTATGTTTTGTTGTTAAAGTTACTGGAATACCTAATATGAAGTTCTATTTGTTCTTCTTCGCGATAGGTTCATTCTAAATCTGAGTTAGAAATTTGATTTATGCTGGTAGGCTGGTAAGGTTTCAACTGAAAGGAACACAGAAATGATAGATTTCTGATAATGCATAGTGCATTATTGTACAAGTGTGGCCCAGCTTGTTGAGGCCCATGCTTAAGAAAGCTGCCCCTCTCTTTTCCCATTAGAAAACTGAAGGGAATTATCAGCAAAGATAAGGCTCTATAATAGTTTAATGCTGCAAACGCTACCTGCTGCATGAGAATCAAACTATAAAACTGGGGTGGCCCAAATCCCTCCACCTACATTAGGGAATCTAATCACACAATCCTGCAAATTATAAACAAATGGTTCAGTAAAGGACAAAAAAACCCTATGATATGCCGACAACCTATGATCGACTTTATCCTTGCAAGGAGGAGAGATAGAAGTGCTTGCTTAGATTGTAAGGTGTTTCCTGGGGAGTGTGTTGTTTCTCAACACAAGCTTGTGGTGGCAGATTTTCGCTTTCAGGTACGTGTTCACAGGAACAAACGTGCCAAGGTCGCGAGAACAAAGTGGTGGAAGCTTAGAGGGGAAGCGGCACAAATGTTTAAGGACAGGATGCTAGGAGAGGGACCATGGGAGGTAGGAGAAGATGCAGATGACATGTGGCTAAAGATGGCAACATGGGTTCGGAAGGTGGCTGCAGAAGTGCTTGGCGTGAGTAAGGGAGGCAAACAAGAAGCGAAAGACACCTGGTGGTGGAATGATGAGGTGCAAAGGGCTATTAAGGAGAAGAAGGAGTGTTTCAAGCGCCTCCACCTTGACAAGAGTGCAGCCAATATCGAGAGCTATAAAACAGCGAAGAGGGCTGCAAATCGAGCTGTGAGTGTAGCCAAGGGCCAGGCGTATGAGGACCTTTATCAGCGGCTAGGCACGAAGGAAGGGGAGAAGGACATTTATCGGTTGGCTAGGACCCGAGAGAGGAAGACAAGGGACATAAACCAAATCAAGTGCATCAAGAATGGGACAGATCGCCTTCTGGTGAAGGATGAAGAGATCAAGGATAGATGGCGAGAGTACTTCGATAAGTTGTTTAATGGGGAGGATGAGAGTCCTGTCGTGGAGTTGGACGACTCATTTGACGATACCAACAGACATTTTGTGAGGAGAATTCAGGAGGCAGAGATTGAGGAGGCTTTGAAGAGAATGAAGAGGGGTAAAGCGATGGGTCCAGATGGTATCCCCATTGAGGTGTGGAGATGTCTTGGTGCTAGAGCAGTAGTTTGGTTAACTAAACTTTTTAACCTTATTTTTCAGTCAAACAAGATGCCTGATGAATGGAGGAGAAGTATATTAGTACCGATCTTCAAGAACAAGGGAGATGTTCAGAGTTGTACCAACTACCGAGGGATTAAGCTAATGAGCCATACAATGAAGCTCTAGGAGAGGGTTATCGAGCACCGCCTCAGAAGAGGGACAAGTGTGACCCAAAACCAGTTTGGGTTCATGCCTGGGAGGTCGACTATGTAGGCGATTTACTTAATACGGCAATTAATGGAGAGATATAGGGAACAGAAGAAGGACTTGCATATGGTCTTTATTGACCTTGAGAAGGCGTACGACAAAGTAACAAGGAATGTCATGTGGTGGGCCTTGGAAAAGCACAAAGTCCCAACTAAGTACATTACCCTCATCAAGGATATGTACAATGATGCGAGGACGGTTGTCCGAACATGTGATGGTGACACTAGTGACTTTCCAATTAAAATTGGACTACATCAGGGATCAGCATTGAGCCCGTATATTTTTGCTTTGGTGATGGATGAGGTCACAAGGGATATACAAGATGATATCCCGTGGTGTATGCTCTTTGCTGATGATGTAGTGTTAGTTGACGAGACTAGAGCAGGGGTTAATCGGAATCTTGAGTTGTGGAGAGACTCGCTAGAGTCAAAAGGTTTCAGACTCAGTAGGACCAAGACTGAGTACGTGAGGTGCGATTTCAGCACGACTGGACATGAGATTGGAGATGTTAGCCTCGATGGGCAAGTGGTGGCCAAGAAGGATACTTTTCGGTACCTAGGATCGATGCTACAGAAGGATGGCGACATTGATGAAGACGTTAGGCATACGATCTCAGCCGGTTGGTTGAAATGGCGTCAGGCTTCTGGCGTCCTATGTGACAAGAGGGTGCCTCAAAAGCTAAAAGGCAAGTTCTACAAGACGGCGATTCGTCCGGCGATGTTGTACGGTGTCGAGTGTTGGCCTACAAAAAGGCGACATGTTCAGCAACTGAGTGTAGCAGAGATGCGTATGTTGCGTTGGCTCTGTGGGCATACAAGAAGGGATAGAGTCCGCAATGAAGATATTCGAGATAGGGTTGGAGTGGCACCGATTGAGGAAAAATTGATTCAACATCGGTTGAGATGGTTTGGTCATGTCCAAAGGAGGTCTCCTGAGGCGCCGGTGCGTAGTGGGGTTCTAGAGTGGGTCGATAACGTAAAGAGAGGTAGAGGCCGACCTAGACTGACCTGGGACGAGGCGGTTAAAAGAGACTTTAAGGAGTGGAACATCCCCAAGGAGTTAGCTATGGATAGGAGTGCTTGGAGACTAGCCATCAGTGTGCCTGAACCATGACCTCTGTTTCACCCTTTGTTTACCCTTAATACTTCGTGTGTGTGTTTGTTTCGACTTTCATGGTTTCCTTTGGGTTTCATCTCTAGCCTACCCTAACTTGCTTGGGACAAAAGGCTTTGTTGTTGTTGTTGTTGTTGTATTCTTTTAGCTACCACTTGGTTACTTATCTACTCCCTGGAGTAGATTCTTGCTCTTTCTATCTGTTGCAATGCCCTCTTGGTTTCCTTGATCCAAGTGTTTATCCTCTTGCTACTTTGGGCAAAAAATGCCTGCCCCAATACTTAAACTATTGGAGTTACAGAAAAGATATACTTAGACTAATGATTGTATCATTTGTTGGACATAGCAAGCAGGAAAGACTTCTGAAGGCTATAAACAAACACTCCTGATAAAATGTGCCTCCATTGTACTCAAGTACAAAATCATCCATCTGATGGTTCCACAACGGTGTTCTGTTTTCTTTTATTCCCTCCTTTTCCAGTTTTAGTTTCCTTTCAAATGTTATCCACCAAACATGCAATTGAGCAACCAGTTTTAGACTGTATATGCAAAATGCTTCTGGGAATGTTCCTGAAAAAGGAAAGCATTCTACAAACATGCTTTTCTGTTGAGTTAATAATCTGTCAAAACTCTCTTGATCAAAGATCAACCTGTAGTATTATGATAGTTGCACAACAATGCTCAGACCAAAACTGAGGACTGTGAGTCTGACTAGATGAGTCTCCATCAGGTACCTATGCCCAATGTAGTCATGTATCTCTTTCAAGCTAACATTATAGTAATGCTTAATACAGTTTAATGTTATAGTAATGCTTTTCTTACTATAAACAAGAGTGCTGATCTCATTGCTATTCTGACAACATGGTGTACTGATAGTAGTACTCCATTTGTCAGTAGTTTACACCATGTACACATTTCTAGGCTTTCTTGGAACTTTAAAATTAGCATTATAAAATTACTCTTGTCAAATGGTTCAATGATGAGGATGATGGAGATTTGAAAATGAGAGGTTTGTGCTGTTGTTTGTTTTAGCTCCTGGCCGTGCTTTTCCCAATCTTGGTGGGAACTTAAAAAGCAGCCATGTTGCAAGTTCCAACTTCAAGCTCTATACTCTCAAAGAAAGAGGGAATCTTCCAAGTTCCAAAAAGCATTGGGCTTTGCTAGTACGCAGATCTCATCCAAGCTGTTTATAATTTTGCGGGAATTCCACAACAAATGGCAACAAACTATTTATATTCTCCAAGGATTCAGAAACCTTGTTACATGCCAGTTGCCTTACATCGTCAGTTGCATCAATCAGACAAGACATGAATTAAACCAGAGAAAGAGATGGTTTTTTTCAGTTGCATCGATGCAAAGGCAAAAAGGCGAGGTTGATTTGAGATGATTGATGCTTAATAACATGGCTGATTGGTTGCTGAGATAAGTCGCATTTATGTACGTTGGTTTTAAGATTTTGATCCAGTCAACAATGGACAGTTTGCGAATGAGCTTGTAGTCCAATGGTAGGATGGTCCAGTGAGACGCTACCCACCAGGGTTCAAATCCTGGTGCTCGCACCTTTTTCTGGATTTATTCCGGGAATTTCCGACGTTATGCATTAAGTGATAAGCGATGTTCCCGTCGACGACGAGACGCCAGTGGTGACTTCGAGAATCTCCAGATCTGCCGGTGCTCAGTCCTTCGGAGATGCTAGGGTAGGATTTGCGTACGTGTGTTCATAGGGGTGAGTGTGCGTGCGTGTTGTGAGCGTCTGCGTTGTACTGTGTAATCTCAACAATGAACAGTTCCACTGAAGCTAGGATTAGAGAGCTGGAGCAAGTGATGGAGATTGGACACTCATCAGGTTTTCTTTTGGGCTCTGGATTTTATTTTGCACCGCCATGGACGGTGGAGTTGCACCAGATAAGCTCCACTTTTCGCTCTCATGCGTATGTTCATCTGCTGGCCGACTTCTATTCAATCCTGATCTTTGATGCTGTCTATTTGCTCAACAGTATCATGGAAAGGAATTTTCCATACAGATTAATTTCGGGGATGCGAAGACTCATTGCGATTTGGACCTCTTGAGAGGAATGTATTTCGCAGCCGAGTGCAGCTTCATACCAAACAATGAAACAATGCATTTATTTGTGTGAGCTGCTGGAAAGGTGAAAAGGAGACAATCAAGGTCTCAAGTTCAAAGTCACCGTCCATCAAGCTGCTTTTTGATAAAAGATGAAGGGGGGGAAACTCTTGATCAGTAACAATCCACGATTCCACGTGATGTTGCAATGAGAAGAACATTCAGATCCACATCAGAAACCAGATTTCAAGCATTTGCAGGAACCAGTCACAGTATCCCGGTAATTGGTCCTCACTTATTTTCTGTAACTTTTTAAGGTAACTAGAACTATTAAGATCGTACAACATAATCAACTAAAAAAATGTCAAGCAGCACGTCTATACCAGGGGCTACAATGTTAACTCTACGGATATACCCATTGTTAAAAGCTAACGACTGTGATCAAGATGACCAAAACATAGAGATGGCGTCGGTTAGGCCCTCACCTTCTAGACTTGACAGTGGCTGTCATTGTCTTGAAGATATGTCTCAAAAAGAGTAGGCCCTATGGCCAATAATGCATCATTGACTTATGTCTTTCTTTACCTTCTCCAGATTAGCTTTCATTCCTCTTAAAAATATGATATATTATAAAACTACCAGAAGACCTATTGAGTAGACAACTAGTACATACTATTTTAGAAAAAAAAAATTAACCACGCTCTTTGCCTAAAGAAACAAGGCAATTCATTAAGTTATAAATGACAAACTGACACAAGCTCGTCATAAGCCGATGTGACGAAAGATGATTGTAACACATGTTTGTTGCCATAGCTTTTATTTAGTATGCACATAATTAGCTATGGAGTGATCTATCGGTCTTGATAAAGCATGAGACAAGATCATCCTTGATGTTCCTCCAGTCACTTCACACTGTCATCGTTGTAAAAAAATATCACCCATTATTATTGATTTGTCACACTGTTTTTTTACTTATGTCGTGAAAACAAACATACTTACACATACATCAAACCTAACAGCCTGACAGGTCACCAAGAACAGTGCCTGCCTGAAAAATAATCAGAGGCGTTGCTATCAGGAAAACATAAAGAAAACAATTCCACTGATATATAATTAAATTGGTGTTTGATGCAAGTAGGAGGCGGTTGGTGCTTCCAAGGAGGCAGTTTGTGGTCCTGGTAGAAAACCGTTTGTGGTCCTGGCTCACCAACAGTCCTACTCTATTTCAGCACAGATGATCCCCAGGACAGCCATCTTTTTATCTTTGGATGCCATCAATCATCCAAACTTGCCACATCTGGATGCTTTTGCTGCCTCTGAGGTCTTGAGCTCACTGGCCAACAAGGCAACCACAAGTCCACAAGGCCTCTCCTTGGCTTCAGGACAGAACAGCTTTGCATGTGTGGTGGCATTTAGCTTAGCTCTGCATTGGGCACAGTACCTTAAGTGTTATTCCCAGCTTTAATAGTGTTAGGGATTGAATAATCTGGTTGCTTTGCTTTATTTTATAGTACTCGTGATGAATATTCTCTTCCCTTTATCTCTCTCCTTTTCATGACTGCGCTGATATTTGGAACTATGATATCATGACCACATCAAGTTTCTCGGTATTTCCATTCTTGTAAAGGGGAAGAGCCCTCTATTCGAAAAAAAATGACCACAGCAAGTTTTATTTATGCCCCAGCATTGACATAATTTTTTTTTCTTCTTCTATAGGATCTGTCTATCTAGAGGGAGTGTGAAGTTATTTAGAATTAGAAATAAACATTTAAGGCCTCATTTGGAACATAAGGATTTTGTAATAGACAACATTATACTTACAGGAAAGCCTATGACCACCAGCCTTTCGAGTGGTGACTTGAAATCTTGAAACTCATGAGAAATTCATCGTCAACAGAGGGATACAATCAGTGCACGAGCAAACAAACATTGAGAGTCATGATGTGGGGAACACTTGCAACAAGTCGTGACCTCCGGTCAGCTACACTATTTGAGCACAAACTCACATGCCTCCCTCTTCCTTCTGTCCTTCGCTCTCCAAGAATCACAGTACAGATGGAGAATAGCTATGGGACCCCGATGTGTGTTTGACCATATTTTGGCTCTCATGTTACTATAGTACTATCTAGCTCTCCCAACAGTATTTCTTTTTTCTTTTCTGAACAATAGAATTGCCACATTTTCAAACTAAAATTCTCAAATGTGTTGTGCATCTCAAAACTAAAAGTCACAAAATCAGATGCCAAGTGTGATTAAAACAACTTTGAGTCCACATTAAGCCTAGGACAAAATGGAAAGGAAAAAAAAGAATAGTAAATTAGTCAGTTTCACGAGCTATTATCCTGACCCAATTGTGCTGCCATTTTCCAAGTCCACAATGATAATACAGTGGGATATAAAGATTTCACTCTCACAAATTTCATCTGTCTTCTGATGTCTTGGTTGCGCAATATTCAACCAAACAAGCAATTTATGCTGTGTTATTCCTGTTCGGTTGCAAAACTCTGTTTTGGCAGAGCTACAATTCACATTTCTATGCTGAAAATAAAATGACTTTAATAGGATTTTTAAGGTAGTTGTTTTTTTTATGAACCGTCCATCCGACGAGATCCAACGGTGGAATACCCAGGAAGTACCAGTAAATTTCTACTAGGAAGTATTAGGAAGTATCAAAATGGTGGGACCCACAAGGAAATTACTATAACACCCTTTTCTTATCTACTTTAATTTTTTAATTAATTAAGATGATACTTCCTAATACTTCTCAAGTAAATTAGTAACAGGAATACTCAAGTGAACAATAATCTCTCAACGTACCTATCTTGGAGCTGTGCCAATATTGCTCATGTATGAGGAAGGCGAGGAGACATCAGTGGACAGAGATAGCTAGCGCCAACTGTTCATTTATAGGCCACTGTTGAGCAATATTATTAAGTGGTTGAAGACAATAATTAGTTTCTCTTTGATATTGTTGGTACGATGCAAAAGCTCTCATGCTTTGCTTGACGTTTTGTCCGGCGAAGATCGTCTGGCACGGGGGCAAATTTTCCAAAGATGAAAGACCTGGACCCACCGCCACTGCAACCTGCATGTTAATCTCCCGGCTGGGGCCACGCACACGGTTCCGGTTACCATTTCCATTGTTTCCTATCTAGTTTCTCAAAATTTCACCAACTACCCGTCACATCAAATTTCATACACTACTATTAAATATGAACAGACCCCGTTTAGTTCGTGAAATTTTGGTAAAAATGATAAAATTTTTACATTAGGAAACATGTTCTGTGAGAGGTGGCACGGTCTGCAATGCGAAAATTTTGGAAAGTTTTAGGAAACTAAACAGGGCAAGGACAAAACTGAAGCGTCCCCTCATCAGAGGTGACTAAATGTGATACAAATACCAGTCCCAGGAGACTGGTAACACATTTATTACATCAGATGGTTCATTGCCGTACATCACGTCGGGGCTGTGGGCATGGGAGCGCCACTGCCACGAGGAGCAACATAAGAACTACAGACCAAACTACGATAGCAACAGCATCTAAGATATCTTCAGAGTCTTGCGCCCTGGAAGCTTCCTGTGGAGACCCTGAATCCACAGGCACGGGTTGGGTGCAGGACAGCAATCTACTCGACGTCCTCGGGTACGAAGTCGGGATCCTCCTCTGAAAAACAGTTAATCAAGCAAGGGTGAGTACATACGTACTCAACAAGTTCAACCCCACCCGCGGAGGGGCTAAGAGACAGATCATGCACAGGATATATCAAGGATCAGGATAAGGTTTATTTTTGCAAACGCATTCACTCATGCAAGGGTTTGTTTTTGAAAAGGTTTTCGCAAACAGTTTTTATAACTCAAGTAACTCAGTTGTTTTGTGAAAACTAAATGAAGACTACCGGACTCCCCGTCCGCAGTAGCCCGGGCACACAGCCACACACTTTTCCAGAAAACAACTCACGCCATGAAAACATCCCAAACCCAAGCACTAGTTTTGTGACCCCACCGTGACTCGTCCAATACCGTGGACACGGCTATTCGAATAGGTTTTACACTCTGCAGAGGTTGTACATCTTTACCCACAAGTAGGGTACCGCCACACGAACACCGTAGTGCCGGCGCGGATCCTATCAAAGCCATTACCCACCTTAGTTAACTCTACGAGCCACCACGGAAGCAACCAAGGGGTTATCTCACATAACCAGGGCGTACCTCACACAGATCGTACCCCTACTCCTTGATCTCCCGCTGCTCGCCCGCACTCCTGATGGCAAGTAGATTAACTAGTGGGATTTATGCTAAGCCGTTGCCACATACAACGGTCGAGTGGTAGTACGATAATTGGGTCAGGTGAGATGTCACGCAACCCGGTCCTTAACGACAAGATGGACATCTCCAACACGCTCAACCACAAAGGTACGAGCTCACCCATACTCCTGACACACGCGTCCATCCCGTCTACCCAGTTCTTTACTCATTTTCCAAAATATCCCATTCCCATTTGTAAAGCACTCACACATTTTTAAAGCAATCATTTAGGCCAAACAAAGCTAAATCATAGCAATCAAGGGTGGCTATCCTACCGGGTTTTAATAGTAAAACATTATGCAATTTATAAAGCGGGTCATAGGGTTGTATTTATAAAACTGGGATCAAAGCATGCATCAAAGGATGAGATTGAACTTGCCGTCTTCGAAGTCCTCGGGGAGTTCCTGCTCGTGGTTCGGGACTCCGGTCTCCTGCTCGCAGTACTCGGCTCTGAACTCCGGCTCGCGGTACTCCTCCTCGTTTACTCCGTCGGCTATAGCGCACACACAAGCAAGCATGCAATCAATACAAGCACACAGGATTTACCGGCTGAGCTCGAAGGGAAAAGTAAATAGCTAGTGAGGGAAAAAATATTATTTATGGGGAATGGATGAACGGCTCAGCAGAAATAGTACTGGGGAAGCCGTGGTGAAGTTTGGAATTAAATTGGGTTAAAACCGTGCATGAAATGATGGGTTAAAGGAATAATTAGGGCTAAATAAAGGATAAGGACCTATTTGTAATTTACACTAACGAAAGAGGACTTAATTAGAATAGTGTAAACTTGGTTAAGAACTTAGTTGTAGTTTGTATATTTTTTATCAGGGACTAGATCATAATTAAACAATAAGCCAAGGGCTTATTTAAAAGGAAAGAGAGAGAGAGAATAGAGAAGGGGGGCTCGGTGGAAAAAGGAGGAGAGGTAGGGGGCCTCGTGCAAAAGGGACATCCCCTTTTGCTTCTTCCCCTCGACTCCAGGACAGAGGAGGGGCAGGGGAGCGGCCGGGTCGGCCGGCGACGGCGATTTGCCGGCGCTCCGGGCATGGCAGCGGCCGGGGTTAGGGGCAAAAGCGAGAGGAGGCCGTGGGGAGTCGATCCCCTTCCTCACCTTGGGTTGGGGTGGTGCGAGGAGGCGGATCGGTGGGCGGCGGCGGCCGGCGGGGCAAAGGTGGTGGCGGCGCTGGGTGTGGGCTCGGGAGAGAGGGGGAAGGCAGCTGGGAGGTGGTGGCGGTCGTGAGGGCGGTGCCGGCTATTTATAGCCGGGGAAAGGCGGTGGAGCGACCGGAAGCGGAGCACGCGGAGCTCGTGCTCTCCATGGAGGTCCGGCCGGCGGTGGAGTAAATGGCGCCGTGGCCGGGAGCGGCAGCGGCACTGTGGGAGGTGACTCGTCGACCAGTGAAGGCGAGCGAGCTGGCGGTGGCAGGCTGAGGTGCGTCGCGGGGTGGACGGCGGCTTGTGGCGGTTGGCACAGGGCGGCGGTGTTAATGCTGCTCGGCGTCCGGTGGCGCGACGGCTCGGTGCTGCGGCGGGGCTCGGGCGGAGTTAAGGCGTCGCTGCGACCTTGCTGGTGGACGCGACTCGTCGAGCAGCGGCGTCACGCAGTGGTATGCGAGCCGAGCAGCTGCAGCGACGAGCGGCGGCGTGATGCGGGTGGCGGCTTGTGGCTGTGGTGGTGCTCGGAGGTGATAGCTCGGGCAGGCGAGGCGGCGGGGAGTAAATGACGGTGCTGTTCGACGGGATGTGGCAGGCAGCGGCGTCGCAGTGTCGTGCCAGGCCGGCCGTGGTGGCAGCGAGCGGCGGTGTGGAGCGACGCGAGGTGTGCGGCGTCGACCGGCAGTGGTGGTGGCGCGGAGGTGACGGGTCGCGCGCAGGCAGGTTAATGGCCGCGACGTCGAGTGGCAGGGAGTGGTCTCGTCGCGGGGCCGGCGTACGGACGGCAGTGCGGGGCCGAGCTGCGGCGCGCCCTTGCGACCGTCGGTCCTTGGTGCGGCGCGCGCAGCGCGGTGCGCTCGGCGCGGCGCGTGCGCGTGCGGGTGCGCGTGCGCGGCAGGGGAATGGCGAGGCGCGGCACCGCGGTGGAGGAGAAGGGGAGGCCGTGCGGTGGCCAGAGGGAGAGGCAGGCTGGCGGGGGCGTACCGCGGGGCGGAGGCCGGGCGTGCGCCGTGCCGCCGCAGAGGAGCGGGGCCGGGGCAGAGGCGCCGGGCCGAAGGAAGGAGAAAAGAGGAGGGAAAAGAAGGAAAGAAAAAGAGAAAGGAGAAAAGGAAAGGAAAAAGGAAAATAAGGAAAATAAGGAAAAGGGAAAAAAGGAGAAAAGAATAAGAAGAGAAAAGAAAAAGGAGAAAAGGGAAAGAATTAAGAGAAAATCCTAGGAAAAAAATAGGAGAGGGAAAGAAAAGATTTTCGGCAGAATTTTCCCGGGTTCGAGCACTCCGCGGGCTGACGCGGTGTCGGCAGCGGAGCAGGTCGGCTGGCGGGACCATGGCGGGCTCGGGATTCCCGACGAGGTGGCCGACAGCGGCGCTGCAGCGGTGCTGTGCGACACGACGCGGAGGGCGGCGGTGGCTTGAGTGATGGCGGGCGGGATGGGCGGTGCCGGCGGGATTCGCGGCACGCGCGCCGAGGGAAAGAGAGAGGGGAAGGATGATCGGGGTTTTGAAGAGACGATCGAGCTCAGCGGGAAAATTTTGAAAACACGTGTGATTTAACAGGTGATTTATTAGGGCTGAAAAAGCGGGCGTTACAAAAACTCATTCCACAACCCTTACTTTAATTTTCGAGATAAATGAAACAAATCTAATTATGTCATAATTAGACAATATCGTGCTACAATAACCAATTTCTAATGACAGAGTAATTAGACTTAATGAATTTGTCTTGTGATTTTTAGTGTATTCGTGTAATTAATTTTGTAATTAGTCTATGTTTAATACTTCTATAGATCTTGAAGGGGAACCTCAAAAAAATTTTCCAAAAATTTTCACCGAACTAAACACTATAGCTAGTTACAATTCCAATATTTTTTATTTTCTTTGGGACTCTGACTCCTCCTAAAATGACTCTGGTTTTTGTTTTATTGATAAAAACAACTTTTTTGTGTGAAGGTGAAGTCTATTTCATAATGACAATTTGGGTAATTTTGGAGAAAATAAAATTTTAGGCAGAGCAGAAGCAACTAAAACTATTGTTTCTACTACTTCCTTTAGTGTAAACCGCCGTCTCGGGCTTCTTGGGTGAAGCATTTGGTACGACTTCAACAAAAAGTAATGGAGAAGTTGATGAAGAAGTCATGCCAAAGAGACCCTAAACTGTTATTATATCGTTGAGCATGCATAATTAACCCTTATAGTATGTTTGTCCTGGCTTATCAGCCACCAGTCAATAGTATTTTTTTCTCACACCAATCAGCACCAACCACCGGCCAGTCAGCAGCATCTTTTTCTCACAACAAATTAGCACCAGTCACCAACCAAGCGAACAAGCTGAACTTGCAAGTTTCATTACTTCGAATTTAAAGATTTGGTCAGTTCTTCACAACGATTTCCAACCAAGTCCTTCAAACACATAGCGTTAAAAGGGAAAAATTAAACCTTTGAAAAAATAAAAGAAAAATTAAGAAAATCCACATTTTTCTCAGTTCTCGACTCCTTCTAGCCAACATTTGCAAGTATAATGTATTTTCAAATAACCCGTGCGGCTATTGACCCGTACTGTTCAGACGTTGTCACACAACCTCACAATTTGCAGGATACTTTTTTCAAATTCAGATGTCATCAATTCCCTAACAGGGTGTTTGGTTTGAGAAATTGGATCATCGATGGTCTTATCACTTCTCATATTTTTTTTGTTTGGTTTGTGAAGTGGAATGGAATGGATTGATCTCTCACCACCTCATCCCTCACAAGCTAATAAATTTTTTTTTGTTTGGTTGTGAAGGGTACTACTCCGTAGAAAAGACCACAACAAATCCTAGACATTTCGAATTCGAATCCGAATCGGTACTACCACAAATCCAGACAATTCAAATTCCAACATGCCGGTACTACTACTCCGGTTGCATTTACCCCATGTTTAGCCTGTTTAGTTGGGAAAAAAAAATTTAGGATCCCTTTGGAGGCTTATTAGGAGGATTAAATATAGACTAATTACAAAACTAATTACATGAATGGACGGGAAATCGCGAGACGAATCCATTAAACCTGATTAATCCATCATTAGAGATTGTTTACTGTAGCACATGTTGTCTAATCATGACATAATTAGGCTCGTTAGATTCGTATCGAAAAATTAGGTAGGGGTTATGGAATAGGTTTTGTCATTAATCCACATTTAATACTCCTAATCAGTGTCCGAAGATTGATGTGACGGGTAGTTAGGAAAAAATTTGGGAACTAAACAGGTGAAAGATGCTTTGAATTTGCCGAGTAAAAAGGTGTTTGGTAGGGGGTGAATTCACCCCTATTAAATGTTACTTTGACCACTAATTAAGAGTATTAGATCAAGTCAGTTTCAAAACTACCTTCACAACCCTGAGCAAAATCGCGAGACGAACCTAATGAGGTCTTTGACCGCATGATTAGAGCATGATTACCACGTGGGTAGAGAGAAGAAATGGGTGAGAATTTTGATAAAACTTCAGTTGATGAGATGCCACGTGGCGGAATGTCACGTCGGTGTTAGCACTGGCGATGGGACGGCGGGAAAGACGGGCGCCGGCCCCCACTCCATTCACCTCTGACCTCTCCCACCCACACCCACGGGCCTCAGCCTCCACCCTATCACCACCGACATGTGGGTCCCGTGTCGCTGGGCCGGCTGCAGGGCCCACGCACCTTCCCACGTGCGAGCCTCGTCGCGGGGCCCACCACCGCCGTGCGCGCGTGTGCTCTACGGGCCCAGGCTGCAGAGGCCCATGGGACGCAGCAAGGAAGCAAAGGGAGGGCGGCGAGGAGAGAGCCCTTGGTTTACCCACTGTGCTTGTCTCTGCACCATCTTCCCTCTTTCTTTTCCCTGTACTACTGACTACGAGTACTGATAGTTGCTTGTTACATTTTCCTATCACATGCTTGAAGAACCAGGGATTTGCATTTTGAACCAGGGAAGTAGAAATACTAGAGCTAGCTCCTTTTAGTGCTTAAACTAAAAAAGAACAAGAAAGGTTAATTTGCTCCTTTTAGTTTAGGAAACTTCATGTATAACCAAGGGATTGCATATTTTTATAGCGATTGTGAACTATTACAACATGGAGGAGGAAAAAAACATAGCACTCGACATCAATTATGACAGTGTCCTTGCTCGTGGTGGCACGGAGTATCTTTTCTTCCTGCAGCTATGAAATTTTGCCCCCCCCCCCCCACCCCCACCCCCACCCCGAATTAAATGACGACATGTATTTTCTACGGATGGAAATTTTAATATTTCCTTAAAACTCCTACCTTTCAAACACGATTTGCACCCTTTTGGTTGCCCAATACTTACAAGTGGTGGTTGGTATAAACGTGAAATTTACGATATTTTTTTCCATTTACACCGTACATCGCACGCACACTCATCTCTATGAATACATATTTTTTTTGATTTACACAGTACATCGAAGACACTCACAACGCACGCACACTCATCTCTATGAATACATAAACGCAAACTCTTGGTTGGTATAAACGTGAAATTTATGATATTTTTTTCGATTTACACAGTACATTGAAGACACTCACACACTCATCTCTATGAACACATGCGCGCAAACTCTACCCCCTAGGAACATCTTCGAAGACTGGGCCGGTAAATCCTCAAGATTGACGAAGTCACCACAGGCGCATCGCTGTCGATGGGAACGTCACCTACCACTGAAGCACAAACGCCGATAAATCTTGAGAAATTCGCTCCCACAAGGAGTCGAACCCAGGACCTGAAGTGCTACCAGGGTTCTTGTAATCACTAGGCTACAGACTATTTCGCGAAATTTGCTGATATTAATTATACGATAGTTTGTAAAAGAAATTACAATGCAATCTTTTTGTTGTGAAAGTGCTTAGAAGCTAGAGTGAAACTCATTTTTCTTCATGCTCCAGCTAGCCGGCTCTAAAAGGAACCTAGCAAAAGGGCTTCTTTGGAAATCCTACACAGTCTAGACCTCTCATGCAAAAACAACAATCACCAAATCACCTGTTAGTACATAAAGAAAATGAAAAACGAAAAGAAAAAAATCCCTACCGCACAAAGAGTTCCAAACAAACCATCCCTGCACATTTATCTATTTTCTTCCCATAGAAAAAACACCTAGCTTTACCTCCCCAGCTATTCCTTTGCCTTTTCCCAATCTTCCCTTTGCTTCTCCCTGGCAGGCACTGCCTCCCTCCTCCATCATCCTCCCAAAGCAGCCAGCGGCCAGAGAGTTCAACCCCATGTATCCCGCTGCTGCAGAGATCACGCCCAGCTTCTGCGCCTGCAGCTCCAACAGCAGCAGCTGCAGCAGGGTCTGCAGTGCGAGCGGCTGCTGCTAGTTCCCCTTCCCCTTCCTTTCTTGCCCCCCTTTTCTTCTCCTGCCGCTGCTTCGTCTTCCTGGAGCTTCCCGTATCCACACATGCCCCAAGAACCAAACGAATAAAGAGTCTTCTTCTTCTACTATTTCTAGCCATTTTATTTATCTCGATGTGTGCAAGATGCATGTTGATTGGCAGCAGATAAAAAGATTGTAGCTCTACTAGAGTCGTAGCTGCTGTCTGCTGGCTTCTGTGCGGGCGAGTTCCAGCCAAGAGGAAGATTGGAGCGGCGGGCGGGCATGGAGGATCTGTACAGCATCCACCCGGGGATCTCGCGCGCCGGGGGCGGAGGCGCCGCGGCCGCGGCCAGCGAGGCGTCCGGCGTCGCAGGTGGGCCGGGCTCGCCCCCACCGCCGCCGCCGCAGCCTCCCCCGCCGCCGGCGGATCTGACGGAGCTGGTGAAGGCGCAGATCGCCGGGCACCCGCGCTACCCCTCCCTCCTCTCCGCCTACATCGAGTGCCGCAAGGTACCTCGCCGTCGTCGCATGGATCATATATGTAGCTAGCTAGCGCTCGCCGAGAATTGCAGAAAGATTGCGTCTTTAATTACGCGGTTCTTGATTTGGCGTGTGGCAGGTGGGCGCGCCGCCGGAGGTGGCCACGCTGCTGGAGGAGATCGGACGGGAGCGGCGCGCCGCCGCGGCCGCCGGCGGGGAGGTCGGCCTGGACCCCGAGCTCGACGAGTTCATGGTATGCCAAGCGCTCACCCGGCTGCAGCAGCAGCCGTGCAGCACCTCTGGCGGCTCTCGCCTGTTCTAACTCCTTGCGCTGTTATTACATGTGATTGGCGCGCAGGAGGCGTACTGCCGGGTGCTGGAGCGGTACAAGGAGGAGCTGTCGCGGCCGTTCGACGAGGCGGCGTCCTTCCTCAGCAGCGTCCGGACGCAGCTCAGCACCCTCTGCGGCGGCGCCGCCTCGCTCTCCGGTATGTAACGACCACCCCGCGCTCGCATCCATCGATCGCATGCGTCTCCGATCCCTCCTCCTCCATCCGCCGGTGAGCTGGCCTTGGCATCGCCATTGCGGACATGACATGCATCTGTGCCGCAGGACGTGCATTATTGCTCTCTTGTGTGAAGAAAGCTAGCGTGCGTGTGCGAATATAGGGGAGAGGTGGATGGCTAGCTTTGATGAATGCGTGTGCGTGTGCGTGTTCTTGTGTGGTCAAATCGTGTCCATGCAAATGGGGTGCAGGGGTGTCAGACGCCGGGGTCGGATGGGTAAAGTTCTGGGCGTGTGCTCGACTGCTCGTGTAGGGTTTTTGTCCAAGGTTCCTGTGCACCATGGCTTTGCCTTTGCTTTGCAACTCTCTCTCCCTTCTCTCTCTAGATGATGGGGAGAGAGGGCATGGAGGTAGCTGGAGGCTGGCTCTGATGGCTGATGGAACTAGAGAGAGGGCGCTGCGCGCTGATGGGCAGTGACACTGCTTGGATGGCTTTGGGGAAAAGAGAATCTTGCTCGTCGTTCATGCTAGTTACTGTGCCCAGTGGTGAAAATTTCTTGTCGTGGGGCAGCTCCAAGATTTTGCTCTGGATGCTGGCTTGGCTTTCTTGAGAATGTATTGCATGATTTTCTGATGTTATATATGATCCCGCCCAGGATTCTGTTGTGATAATAACCAGTGATTAAGGACAGCTATTATGCTTGTACGGGGATTTTCCTTGTACTTCATTATTATTATTTTCTGTGATTCAAGATGAAGTTTTTTTTTGTCGATGGGCTTACAGGTAAGATCATTGGTTGTTTGCTTTGCTAATGCAGCTGAAACATATAGTAAGAGCGGGTTTGGGTTCGCTTCCAGTTAAGCCAGCGGGTGGAGATAAATAATAACTTTCTTTACCTTGTTTACAGTTGCTTTCTGTTCTCATCGGCAGTTCCATGTATATTGTGACATCTCATCACCATAAACAGGTGAATTTGGAGCGGTGAACACCACGGACTTTTGGAAACTTCACATGTTTAATAAAGTCAAAAGGACAGTGTTTGGTAACTATGGAAGCATATGAAACCTTTAATACTACCTAACAAACAGTAGTAGTGCAGTTCTCGTCCGAACTGTTCATGTTTTGTATTTTTCTTGCCATACCCTTCCAGTCTATTGAGGCAATGCCAAGTAGACACGTGAAAGGAGCATGACACACAATTATTCGAATGACTACAAAAAAATGTCTCCTGTTTACTTAGACAGATAATGATTTTTTATGTCTAATGTGACAATTCGATCAAACCACTAGTAGTGTACTAGTGTACACACATATTAATATTATAAATGCATGCAAGAAGAGTCTGACAGTATATATATGACTAATATTGGCAATGTCAGGCAACTGAGATAATTACAACAACAACTGAGATAATTATTATATGAAATTGAAATAATTGATCAAAGCTTTGTGCAACAATATATATGTTAAGAATACTAATTTAATGCCACAATGACAAGACCATTCAACACCAAATAAGTATTCTTTGGTCTATTCAGTTCTGTAAATGCAGGCAGAAAGTAGTTCTAATGAATGCATATATCCGTTTACTTCTACAATGTGTTATGATCTCATATGCTAACAGAGAAAGGTTAAGTAGTGTCATAGTGCATCTTAGAGAACTCCAATTTTGAGGAGCTATAGCAACCACCCAGGGTTCTTTTTGACATTCGCCTGGACTTAGCATTTGAATGTTTGTTTTTAACTTGACCCTTTTTTCCTCTCTTCCAGTGCAAATATGCTGACCTTTCATGTTTAAAAATAATAGGGGTTTTGGTTCAGAATTTCTGTGTATAAACTTTTATGATTTTCAGCACAAGAACTCTCCCAGCTGTGGGACAAATTTATAGAAACTAACTGAATTATCTAGCATATATAGTCTGTATCTACAAATTAAAGCCATCATACTTTATTATTATTTGATTTATTTGCTTAGAAGATCAAATTGATGCTCCCTTCATGTGCCATTTGTGAAATCCCTCTAATTTCAATTTCTACCCCCCATGGGCTTAAGATTATTTGGGTGGGTTGCAACGTGCAAGTTAAAATATGCAAATGAGATACAAACTTTTGACGTTCTGCAATTAAATTAACTACATACTTATTTTCTTTGCTTTTGCTTTGAATTAATAATTTTAAAAATAGTTGAGTACTGAAGGAATACTCAAACTTAAGCAAAGCACTTAAGCAAAGCTATGCTTCTACAATCATGTATAGCCAGGCAAGCGGCATCCCGATTATGTGGAAATTGCAAACTATTACAATTTTCAGCTGATATGTAGTGCTTGAATAGTGATACAGATGAAGATAACTGTTTTGGTGGTTTTATTGGGTGACAACAATATAAATGCTGTTTATAAACTACTTTTTCAGTGGTCTGTTTTAATGGCATTATCAACTATGCCATTATATTAATTGGTCTGTTCATGCAAATAGCTGGAACCCCTTTAGCTGTGTTGATTTTTCAAAAAAAAAGTTCCAAACAATGCTGACATGAAGGTCTGGATAGCATACTCCAGAGAACCAATATGGCAAGAGTGTGCATTCTGAAGAGTCCACCAGGAATGAACCAATCAATACTGTCAACCGATTACTCCAAATATATGTGACTTATTGGAAGGCACATAAATATTAGGATCCTGCTATACAAATATTTTTAGTTTTTATGTCATGGACAATGAGAGTTACATCATAATTGAGACGTGACATTTGACACTAATTAGCAAACAAGCTTAGTTCACAGCCTACAAATATCGTATGTTGTCTATAGGACTTCGTTTTTGAAAAATAAAACCATAGAGCTGTAGTAATCACAGCTATATCAGCTTGCATTGTTTAATCATACTTTATTTACCTCAGGTAGGATAATCACCATCATTTTGCTTTCTAATAAGGTTTTTTTTTTCTAGCAGTTAGGTCTTCATTCTCTAGTTTCAACTGACCCAAACAGATTCATTCTTTCTCAATTTGATTTTACTTGGCTCGGACCCACCAAAGTCTAATTCTTATCTCTGCCACTGAGCGTAAATATGTTAAACTTGCGCAAAATAGGTTTGATGTTAATGCTTAAGTGGATCTGTTCAGCTTGCTGGCAATACCTCAGAGCCAGAAATGGTGTCGTTCCAGGTTGGCAAGCAAAGATTATTAGGAGAGGAGAAAGCTCTGACCTCTGAGACATAAATTGCTTGTGTCCACCATCTCAAAATTTAACTTTTTGGGTTTGCTAGATTTTTAGCTAGAAAGTAGAAACTTTGCAAAACAACATTGTAGATAGTTTTTATCTGAAAACTGAACGTCACCATAAGTTTGCCTCCTGAAGACATATGATTGCTGAACTAAATTGAGCTTGTGAACACATTAATCTCAAGTAATACTAGAAGATCTCAGGTACCTACACGGCATGGATGCCAATATGGGGGAGCTATGCAAAATCACCATGTTACTCCTTCAGTCCCATTTTAACAGTCGTTGGGAAACTGTGCCCTCCTCTCATTCACAGTTACCAAACGACACACAAATAGGGACGGAGGGAGTAGATAGCATTGGGAAGTAACACATATAATGCAGAAGGGGTGATAACACTCTGCTCTGTTTCCTGTAATTCCACATAGTTGAACCGTTCCTCATGAAAAGGGAAAACTAACTAACTAGATTCTTTCATGCTTACAAGGTTTGCAGATTGAACAGCTGTTTTTTGAACAATTAACCCTTGTGCACTAGGTTAGACACAATATGCGGAGAGTCACTAAATAACACATCTACTCGTTGCGCTTTGTTTTGCTTTGAATTCGAAATTATGTTCACTTCAAAACAATGTAAAGCACATTTGCATGTGGACTACTCTCACTGCTGAAATCCTTGGTTTTCTGTTGTTATTGGGAAAATAATTGTTATCTGCCCAATTTGTTGCTCGTTAATCCAGATATGCGTTGTTTCTGAATGTGATTTAGTTGCTTTTTGGGTCTTAAATGTGCGTCTCTTTAGTTCATAAACAAAGGGATAGTTGTCAGTATATAACAGCCTGTGGATTGCATCAAGTCTCTATTTTGCACAAATATCTTGTAATCTAAATATCTATTATGCTCTCCTACTGTACTGAAATATTATTATGATGCTTGGATCCATCTTGTTCTGTCTAGCATTGCATTATGTTGGAAACTGCACTCTGATTTGGAGTTTCTGCATCAAGATGAAATGGTAGGGTCCTCGGAGGATGAACCATGCTCAGGAGACACAGATGCCACTGACCTGGGGCAGGAGCACAGCTCGCGCTTGGCTGACCGTGAGCTCAAGGAGATGCTGCTGAAGAAGTACAGTGGCTGTCTCAGCCGCCTGCGGTCCGAGTTCTTGAAGAAGCGGAAGAAAGGGAAGCTACCAAAGGATGCTCGGTCAGCTCTGATGGACTGGTGGAACACGCATTACCGCTGGCCGTACCCTACGGTAACACCCTGAAAACACCTATTGGAATGGTCAAAACTGTAACCAGAATTGATCTGGTGGCGATATTGGTATGACACGGTGCTTTCGGCAGGAAGAGGATAAGGTGAGGCTGGCGGCGATGACCGGCCTGGACCCAAAGCAGATCAACAACTGGTTCATCAACCAGCGGAAGCGGCACTGGAAGCCATCAGAGGACATGCGTTTCGCGCTCATGGAGGGTGTCACAGGAGGGGGATCCTCCTCTGGGACGACGCTCTACTTTGACACAGGCACGATCGGGCCGTGATCGATGCCGACACCCATTTCGTCAGTGCAGTTGGCATACATTTACTGGCAACCGGTGTTTGCATCACGTCGCACTGCACAGCACTGGTTTGTGTCATGGGCAATTGTTGGTTGATATGGAAATTAGTCACATTGAACCAATAACCGCTTCATTTTGTCAGATTATTGTGTATATGGGCAACAACCACAGTATGTACAAGGGAGTTGCTGTTCAGGTGGCCTGTAAAAACTCTGTCTGGAGGTACCATAACATGTAATTGTCTGTATGCCCATTGATCACCCAGTTACTACATCTAAAAAAGATACTGGGAATTGGAAATTAGAAGTGATAATAAACTTGTAGCAATGGATCTTCCTGTGTGCATTCAGACAAGTGTTTCCTGTGTGCAAGTATCAGCTGTTGTCGCTCTCATGCTGATGATGTGGCCAATTTTGCTGCTGGTGAGAAATTTGTGCCGCTGCGGCGGCTCGGATGTGTACGAGACTGAAGAAAGATTCCCCTGACCGGAGCGCCGTTTCTTGGTTTGCTTCGTCTTCTTCGTGTCGATCCTTAACTGGAGCAGATGCAGAGGATAAGGAGATGTCGCGTGTCTGCTCCAGGGACTGTCAATGTTTTGATAATGACTCTTCCCAGTTCTAGGGTTTGACGGAGCACTGGAAATGGATCGAGCTTGAGGAGGAGGATGATAAGCTCAGCTCTGATGATGATGATGCTGTGCTCGCTTGTTAGAATGGGTCAACGAAATGGATGCTATGCTAGGCCCAGCTAAAAGTAAGGCCTTAAACTGGCCTAAAAGGAGATAGCACAAGTGTGTGTTCTAATTTGAGCCTATGAACCAGAATTTCCTGGTCCAGGTCCATCCCGATCCTCTTGGAACTGTGCAAGGACCAAGGGCAAAGGGAAGCCACCAGTTTTGTGGCTGTTGTTCAGATAGGATTTTTTTGTCAAGAGCCAAGAACTGAACGGAAATAACGAGCTCAACTTCAAAACAGAATCTAGTGAATTCACTAATACAGAGTAAGTAGGGATCCTTTAAACAAAGTAATTGTGGAGGAAAAATGGAGCATTGCTGGCACAGTTGGTGCGAATGAATTCCATAGGATGTGAAGATTTTCTCCATTGTTTGGAGGGGTCTTGGATTTGGATTTGTAACCTCATGTTTCCAATTCCTAGGGCCAAATGCAAATGAGCATCTAACAACAAAATTAGCGTACTATTTATATAGCTGTTTAGACGGAACTTTTGGTGAGGACGAGCTAACAGCAGATCAAGGAAGCAACGACGAAGCTCAAAAGTTTGCAACAGAGTTCTGAATTCAGAGACGTAAAAGCCTTTGTTCTTCGAGGAACGGGGAGTGACGCGTATATAACCGCTTCGATGCAGAGACCAGAGTACATGATGAAATCCATGAAAATGTGAGTCCAGTCTTTCATGGTCTAAAAAGGTAGTACTGCTGTTCTAATTTGAGCCTATGAACCCGGCTTCCTATGAACCAGAAATTCCATGGTCCAGGTCCACCAACGATCCATGGCCGCCCACCGGCGCCGCGGCTCCCTGCAGGCCGGCAAGCCGCGGATCCGCGCGGTGGGGTGAGGGAGGGCGGCCGCGCCGGCTTGGAGGAGGCGGAGGCGGGCAGCCGCGGGTGGGGGCGGGACCAGCGGCGGACGACCGCGGGTGGAGTCGGATGCGGCGGCGGACGGCCGCGGGTGGAGGGCTGGAGGCGGAGGCGGACGGCTGCGGGTGGGGCCGGATGCGGGCGGGCGCGGGTCGAGGTGGAGGCGGTCGACCGCGGGTGGAGGCGACGGAGGGAGCCAGGAAGAAGGAGCGGTTGGTTTGAGAGAAAGAGAGAGAAAGAGGGAAAAATCCCAGGAATGCAGCAGCGGGTGGTGCTTGGCGCATTTTGCAGCTGCCCTTGCGGCAGCTGCTGGAGCCGGTACAGTGGCTTCCCCTTCCCCATTTTGCGCTAGTGGGGAGGGTTGGGGAAGCCGCTGGAGTCGGTCTGAAGGAACCACCAGTTTTGCTTTTTCGTTTTTTGGTCAGAAGCTAAGAACTGAACAAAAATAACGAGCTCAACTTCAAAACAGAATTTGGTGAATTCGGAGCAACCACGTCCCCTTTGAACAAAGGAGTAGTCGAGGAAACATGGAACATTGCTACTATAATCGTACTAGAATCGTACTCGGTTTCTCCATGGTTGGGAGGAATCCTAGGATGACCTCTAACCTCAATGTTTGCGATTCCCAAGTTCAAATGGAATTAACAACAAACACAGACTGAAATAAGAACTTTATTCTTGAAGGAACGGGGAGTAAAAGTGACCCGCGTAATCGTTTCCAACATCCGATGGGATCCATGAAAATGCAACCATTTTCGAAGAACACTCAGAACAGCAAGATACAACCATTTTTACATATGTTCCGAAACCAAAAGTCAGGACAGCCATTTGTATATCTCCATCTTACAATGTTAATGTCACGGAGTAATGCTAACTTGCTAGGCTAACCTCACTTCAAATCCATTTGTACACACAAGCAAGCTCACAGATTGAATTCGCCATCATAAAATTCAATCACATATAAATCAGCATAAATACATTACAATCACACAGATATTCATTTGAAATTGATCATAATGTTCGTTTGCAATTCATCAAGGCATTACAACAAGGTATCACAAGCCATGTGCTGCCACACATCCATTGATCCACTCATCTCGCCATAGGAGCACATTGCAACAATGCAATCAAAAGTTCAGATCCACAAACTGATTATTACTAATTATCTAGACTAATACTATAACACAACAAACCACGATTAAGAACATAAGCAGCCAGGATTTAGCAACAAAACCACATAAACTAGTACATGGCGGTAGTAATCATAGTGGTAGGTGACCATGGATCCGTGGCAATGCCACAGCCATGTCTTGGTAGTCGATGCAGCCGGATCTCAGAACTGGAAGGCGTCGGCAGCGATGGGCTGCATCGGGAACGGGGGCTGCCATGGGCGGAGCAGCGGGTCGGGGATCTCCGGGATGTCCACGGGGGCGCCTGCCATCTGGAGCACCTCCAGGACGCCGCCCAGCGACTCCAGCCGCCCGGCCAGCTCGCCGTGGCGGGCGCGCAGCACGGCGTTCTCGCCGTCCACCTTGCTGAACTCGCGCTCGAAGGTCGCGATGCGGGTCTGCACCTGCGCGTTCTCGGCCTGGAGGCGGGCCACCTCGGCGACCAGCTCCTCAAGCCGCTGCTGCTTCCGCGCGCGGGACCGGCGGGCGGACTCCCTGTTGGACAGCATCCTCTTGCGCTTGCGCTCGTCGACGGCGAACCCGCCACCGGCGCTGCCGCTGTCGGTGTTGCTGTCGGGGCTCGGGCTCCGGCGCGACGACATTGTCGGATGATTGCTCTTCTTCTCGGACAGATTCAGCTCAAAAGGGGGATTTTTTTTGGAAGGGAGTGGAGGGAGGAAAATCAAAGATTCAAGAAGAAACTAAGAGAGATCTAACAACCTAGAGACCGGAAGAGATGCTGGAGTTCTTGAGGGAGGGCGATGCGTTCATGAGAAGACGTAGAACCAGTACAGGAAGGCGACAGAGAAGGAGTGGGAACGGCGGATGCGGAGCACGTGCAGCTTCATCGGAGGACGGCGGACGTTAGAGAAACTGGTGGGTAAACATGGGGGCGGCGGCAGGGTTCCCCGGGATCTACAAAGGAAGGACCGGCTAACTAGAATTAGAAAAAACTAAGGGGGCTGCCTGCAAGAGTTTCTTCAGGGAGGAGGAGACGACTCTGAAGAAAAAGGAGCTACGAGGACCTGAATGAAAGAAAAGGAAAGGGAGCAGGGACTTAGCTCAAAGAGAAAGGCCTGGGCGACCGGAGGCTCTATTGCATAAAGCTCCAGAAAGCTTGTGAAAATGGGGAAGGTTTAGAATGGCTCCCGGGAGGTCTATTTATAGTTGGAGAGAGGGGTATTTCGGGAATTTGAGGAAGGGGAAGGTGGACGGCATCAAGGCATATTCCGGGTGCCAGCCTGTCGAGGGCGTTAAACCTACCCTACCGTCAAGTTTATCAGCACTTTTGCAGCTTGGTACCTGATGGTGTTTGAATTTTGTATTCTGGCCGTGGGCAACTTTTAAGACCACTTTACTTACCAGTTAAGTCATTTCCATTTTATCTATGTGTGTTGTTATTAACTTTTTTTTGAACAAACCGCACAAGATAGTGCGTGTTTCATTGATATAGAAGAAACAAATACAAGATTATGATCCTGGTAGATCACAGGTAGGAAAAATAAAATAAAATAAAATAACAAAAAAAAACAAGACTCGCCCGGTTGGATTGGGACCTCAACACGGGTTACCGCTCAGCTATACTCACAGGCCGGTTGGATTGGGACATCAACACGGCCGGACACTGCACACAACCGACGACAGAAAAGACAAGAGCGACACCGCAGCTCCACCCACAAACCGCCCTCAAGCGAGTAACGAAGCACAGGAGGGAAGCCCACCGCTGAAGGAGGAGCTGAGAGGCAGACACCACCGCACCGAAGGGCCACCGCCAAGCGGGACACAACGCCACAGTGCTGCTGCACCGGCACCGACATCCCGACGGAGTGAAGAAAACCGAGTCCGAAGCCACTCTCGCGTGCGCGGGGACCACCAACCCGCCACTCAGCACGCCTCTCTCTCGTGCGCGGGGACCTCCAAACCCGCCGCACGGCTCCACGCTTCGGAGTCGTCTCAAAGATTGCCGTCGAGGTAGCCCGAAAAGGTGCCCCGCCCCCAGACACCGCAACAAGCCGCAGACCACCACCATGGTTCGAAGTCCTCACGTTGCTTCGCCCTTGCACAAGCCGCCGCCGTCAAGTTGGAGGATCGGAGGTGTCACCCGCGCCGTCTTGCGACGATGTACCGCACCGAGAGCTTTCAGCCATGCTGAAAACCCCGCGCGCGGCCCGCTGCGGGCCAAGTCTTCACCGGCCACCGATGCCGCAAGCGCCGTCCATCAACGTTGTCCCTCACCGCACTGGAGATTGCCAGGCAATACCAAGCGCCGAGGGACGCTGCAAGCAGACGATGGGCAGCCGAGTGAAGACATCCAATCGGCAACAGGAGAGCAACGTCATGGCGAGGGGTAGGCAAACCCCCATGACGCCCACCCGGCGACAGCTTCGTCCCCACCAACCGAAGCAACCACGAACAGTAGGCCGGCAAATCCGCGGGCGAGCGGTGTCTCTAGAGACGACGTCTCCAAGGAGATTACGACGCCCACAGGCGTTGCCGTCGCTCGTCCTGGAGCTGGACCGGGTTTTCACCCAGAGACCTTGTGCAGCGGGGTTGTCACTCCCAGATGGCGCCCTCAACAGGGGGAGCGACGCCGAAGGCGCCGCCGCCATCCTGCCAGCATGAATCTGGCAAGGGCTTACGCCCTGAGCGACAAGCCCTGCTGCAACCGCTCACCACAGGGGGCCGGCGCCACCAGTGCGGTCACCACAACCGGGAGAACACCACTGTCGCCCCACCATCTCGCCAGCCGCGGAAGCTCCTACTTCCTGCCGCCGCCCCACGCACAGGCGACGCGCCGGCCCGAAAGACCGACCGTCGCCACCGCTGCCACCAGAGCTGCCCAGCCGGCGCCGCCATGACCAAGTCCACCCGCCGCAGTTGCAAAGGGAAGGCGCCGCCGCAGTGCCGCACCACGCAACATGGCCAACGGCCGTCGCACCCCCACGGTGCCACGCCGGGGGCCGTGCCACGCCACCATGGCGCCGCACCGCCCACCGGGGGTTGCGGGGCGCCGCAAGAAGGTGTTGTCCCGCGCACAGACCGCCGCCGGAAGGCTGGCGCCGGCTCCCAACGCCGCCGGAAGGTCGATGCCCTTCCCGATGCCTCCGGAAGCCGACGTCGCCGCACCTGATGCCCCTGCCGCCGCCCGTCGCAGATCGGCCCGTGGGGAGGCCGGATCCGGGCCAGGGGACGCAGGATCTGCGCCCCCCCCTCGCCGGCACCACCGCAGGTCGCCGACGCCACCTCCGGGGTCCTCACAGCCGCACGCCGCAGATCCAGACCGGGGGAAGCCGGATCCGGCCGCGAGGACCCCGGCTCCGCCGCCTCGCCGCCGTAGCCGTCGTGGCCAGCAAGGAGGAGCCCTTCGCTCCGCCGCCTCGGAGAGAAGCAGCCACCGGGAGAGAGGCCCCGCCACCGCCGTCCTTGGGGCCCGCGTCCTGTGGGGCGCGGCCGGCCCCTCCGGCGGCGGCAGAGAGGGAAGGTCGAGGGAAGGGGGGCTCTCGCCGACCGGGGCTTGGGTCACCGCCCAAGTCGCCCTAGGCGGGGGCGACCCGAGCGACCCTCTTTGTGTGTTGTTATTAACACGAACAAAGAAGTCTATAGGAAATGGATCGAGTCATTACCTTTCGTAAATGATATGCATATGAGTTGCCTATTTTATGAAGTACGAAAACTTGCCTCTACGCATAATTCGTTAAGATTCTAGCTTAACTACATGTCAAAAAAAAAGATAATGTGCCCAACAAGCATAGAAGAGCAATAATAATAAGGAAAGTGAACGATGATTCTCAGCGAAAAAAATAATTCTCTATATTAACTCGGACTCTATATTAACTCCGACCGAACAGTTACGGTGAGCATGTATAT
Organism: Cenchrus fungigraminus; assembly: GCA_036936925.1. Taxonomy (NCBI): domain Eukaryota; kingdom Viridiplantae; phylum Streptophyta; class Magnoliopsida; order Poales; family Poaceae; genus Cenchrus; species Cenchrus fungigraminus. The sequence continues at coordinate 174,799,821 of CM072769.1, forward strand.
GTATCCTTGAAGGTGTAAAAGTTATGGAAAACATATCTTTTGAACATCGATCTTCATTAAAAAAAATGTTACTTAAAAAATACGTATGGTCATTTAAACTCGTCTTTCGCAACATGATTTTCAAGATTTCCTAAAGTACTATGCTTGTTTCTCTGTTCACTTAGGCCCTGTTTAGTTCGTAGAAAGATTTTGGAGAAAATTTTTGAAGTTCACTTTCAAGATCTATTAAGAGTATTAAATGTAGACTATTTACAAAACTAACTACACGAATGACCTAGAAATCGCGAGATGAATCCATTAAGTCTAATTAATTCGTCATTAGAGATTGGTTACTGTAGCACAATGTTGTCTAATTATATTATAATTAGGCTCATTAGATTCGTCTCGAAAATTAAGGTAGGGGTCGTGGAATGGGTTTTGTCATTAATTCACATTTAATACTCCTAATTAGTGTCCGGAGATTTATGTGACGTGTAGTTGGTAAAAAAATCTGGAACTAAACATGGCCTTAATTTCCCAAGGAATCAACTTCGCTAAAGAGTAAAGACACCATTTCTGAAAATAAAAATAGTATACTTTGAAAAATGATGCAAATGATTTTGTAAGACATGGACACAAATTACACGTTTGTGAAGGATGAAACTAGAAGATGCATACGAGGTGGGGCCCGCTGACCAAACGACGCGGGACACCACTCCAAGCCAATCGCAAACCCAGGGCACACGAAGCTGGTCCAGGTCATTAAAATTTCTCCCAAAAGTGCCCTTTTCTATACCGAATTTGCCCACCATTTACAAGTTTCGAATGCAAAGCCAATGTCTATCCGGGAAGAGGCGAAGCCGGTAGGAAGACGCCCTCCCCAGAAAACAAAATGATGAAGCCGTGTCGCACCTGCCATCCACCGATTAATTAATACGGAGTAATAATTCTACTCTCTGATTTGCCCACTGATACTGGCACAAGCAAAGGGCTCTTCTTGCTCTTGTCATTTGACCAAACTAACCTCCTCCTCCTCCTCTCCTCTCCTACCGTGGAGACTTAATTAAATCAGCTCCGAGAGAAGATGATCAAGCAAGTTGGTTGGTGGAATAATTTCAGGGAGAAATATGATGGGTAGAGGGAGGTGAGAGATAATGTTATTTTGACTGGCTGGAGTGCTGGACAATGACATCTTGTTCATCTCTAGGAGGAGGAGGAGGATATTCTTCTTCTAGACTTGATCTCATCTTTGGATCCATCCTTAAAAACTACTATCTTCAACCATGCTGCCGATTTTTTTCTTCTTGTTACCATAAATACGAGGGCGGTGTGTCCTCGGTATTGCCCTTGTTGCAAGGATACAAACGGCCGGAAGCTTCCTTGGAAATTACTACTCTACAGATAATTCTAGAATTTCACACGGCACTGGATTAACGGAGTGTATAAGCTCTAATTTTTTCTATTGGGTTACGTGACATCTCGCTGGAAAATTTTGACAACACCAACAAGAAAATTGGCAGAACCATATTATTAATTAGTAGTATTTCGTAGATATTTAGGTGGTGCGTGCGCGTGCTCGACAGTTTAAAGTTTGACCGGGTACACTACTTTCGTGTCACGTGGTGTTTACCGTAGTGGAATACTAGTATTTTACAGTTTTTTTAAAGGAAAATGCATTGATCTTAGCCCATTACACTGGCTCTTTTACAAACAAGATCCAAAGAAAAAGAAGATTACAAAGAAATCGTCCAAAACTCCTAATCATCTTCCTCGAAGCCTTAAGAGATCCGTTCGTCACCGCCGTCGAAACCGCTCCTCAATCATTACCGGGCACCAGAGCCAATCTCCACCAGGTGGAGGCCGCAGCGGAGAGCTTACTTCTAGGCGAATCAGCCGAGTACACTGCCTCCCAGGCGCATCGGCCAACTCCAGTACCCACGACGCATCCATCGAAACCATCGCCAGCAACCCGAGCAAAGCTCAGATTTTCGCCAAAGAACATCTTCCTCGAGATTAACAGGGTCAACAGTATCATCACCTGAAGAAGACGACGATGCGCCGGCCCTCGACTCCTGGACAGGTCTCCCCAGCCTCTCCGTTGACGTCGGAGTAGATCGTCATCGGAGAACGGAAGAAGCTGGGAGAAATTATTCCTCTGCAACGCCGTCGCTTCCGCATCGCCGACGCCACCAGAAAAACCAAGCCGCAGAGGAGCCAGCTCCTCCGGCAAAACCTAACTTCGGTGAGCAAACCCTAGATCTAGATGGACTCGATTAGAACTCGATCTCCTAAAGGATGAGAAAGGAACACCCCAACACCTTCACACACACACACAAAAAAAAAACCCGGTGTTAATCTTTCCTGCATAACGTAACAGTACTCTCTGTAAATGACCATGCTACGGTGACACGGTGTTAATATGTGGGAATCATGAAGAATCCCACAGATTGTCATTAGCTGTGTCCGTGGTTGTTGGTCTGGTCAGAGCCACACGGATCTACCGTATCAGCAGGCAGCAGCAGCTGCTGCAGGAGAGCATAACGTGGGCTGAGGGACGCGGGGGTCCCCGGCAAAGCCAGCAGAAACAGCAGGCGTCCGGTTGTGCAAGCTGGTACTGCGTCCACCGACGGGTGACGAGGCCGGTATTGGACGACACGGCGGATGGACCCCTTCTTCCTTCACCGCCGCGACCCAAACAGGCCAGCTAGCCGCACCAACGGACCACGCTAGAAAGCGCATGCCATCCATCCTGCACGATCGATCCTTAAAAAAAAAAAAAAAGGGCCAGAGACTAGAGTAGCCCCTGCGTCACCTGAATTTAACCAGGCCGGACGCCGAGTATCAGAGTTCAAGCTCTGACCGGACCATCTTCTGCTCTAGCGAAGATGCACCCGACGGGAATCGAAATAGGACTGTCAGGCTCCACTCTAACTAAGCACTGCCCAGCACCGGTATCAATTCCCGCACTCCGCAGGTGCGGCACCAACGTCGAGCCGGGGGCTCAAACGCTGGCGGGCAGCCTCCCAACCGGGAGCGCTACCACCGAGATCGATCCTGCCTGGTAGTATAGTATTAGAGCAACTTCAGCAGATGGAGTAAATTTGATCCCTTATATAAAGTTATTAGGGGTTGAGTAAAAATATTTTCATCCCTAAAACACAATTTGCTCCAGCAGTTTTCCTATTTTGCTTCTCTAGTTTGGGGGTGGAGGAGAGATCCCCTCTATAGAGGGGATGGAGAGAGATTTTTAGTCAATGGAGAAAAAAAGGGGAGGCTATAGGGAATCTGCTGGAGGGTTTTCATCCCCTATATCACTATTTTTTTGCTATTGGGAAGGGGATAGGGAAGCTACTAAAGTTGCTCTTAGAGCCCCTTTGGGAGGGCTCCATCGGCGGCTCCAGGAGCAGCTCCGGCCGGAGCCCTCCCAAACGGAGGTTTCACGTTGGGCTCCGGAGCCGGAGCCCCGCATTTCGCGCTCTCTGGAGCCCTTTCCTCCAGACGGAGCCACAAAAGAGTGGCTCCGCCCGGCTTCACGCCACCTTTTCCAGACCTGCCCTCAGGCGGGCACGGGCGGGAGGCCGAGCGCCGGCGGATCGGGGCGGAGGCGGGGAAGACCGGGAGGCGGGCACGCGGAGCTCGCCGTGACGGAGGGGCGGCGCGACGAGGGGCGCGTCAAGGCGGAGGAGCGGTGCGGCGAGGGTCGTGGCGAGGCGGAGGAGCGGTGCGACGAGGGTCGTGGCGAGGCGGAGCTCGCCGCGACGGAGGGGCGGCGCGGCGAGGAGGTGGCCAGCGGGGCGCGACGAGGAGCTCGGCGAGGATGTGGGCGGTGGGGAGCTCTGGGGGGCGTGCGTGGAGTTGGCGAGGGGGAGATCTGGGGGCGCGCAGGGGGACGAGATAGATAAGAATGACGTTGGAAAAAAAAGTAAAGAAGAAAGTAAAAGAAAAAAGGAAGGGCATTATGGGTATTTCATCCTTTCATCTACATTACATAGTCAGAAGAAGCCGTTTTGCCAAACGTTTTCTTAAAACGGCTCCAGCTCCACCAGAAGAGCCGCTCCACCAGAGGAGCCGGAGCCAGAGCCGTTTTGAGTGGAGCCGGAGCCCTCCCAAACGGGCCCTTAGTATCCCATCCACCACCACTTTTTCTACTATTTTTGTTCTCCTTTTCCCTGCTAACCTGAAAGCCTCTGACATATACATGCCCATTTTTCCTTTTTTCCCCCTTCTAGCCTAGCCTTTTCTTTCTACTAGCAAAAGGATGAGGTATACCACCTTTCTGTTCCATTGCTCTAAATGGCGTTAGTTCAAACAATTTTGTTCGGTTATCCACCCTCTCGAACTTCGGATTCAGTTATTGGGTGTGTTTAGATCACAAAAAGTTTACAAAAAACATCTCATCATCTATCATATTACCTCACACCTCTCACTATTCATTTGCATTTACACAAATTCTTCCTCAATTCAGCCAATTCATCTGGATCTAAACACACCCATTGTGTTTGCAAGGAACAAGTGTGTGGGGGGGGGGGGGGGCACAAGCTTCGGCGTTAAGGCACCATCAACCCATCTTTTTTATGTACTACAATAATAGTTTGAGTGACTACAGTACAACATATCTTTTTCCCTTTTCACAAACATGTCTCCTCCTCCTCGGGGCAAGTGGAATGATGTTTGCTACTGCTAATGGATGGTCTCGTATATGTGATCTTGAGACGACTAAACAAATAAAATATATAGTAAGTTGTTTTTTAAGTTGTCTCGTAGTGATTTTGTTTTCTTAATTTCTGCATAGAAAAATAAAATAATCTATATAATAATCATTGAAGTTGGTTTGTAGAATTGTAGTCCTCTTTTTTATCTTTTTTACATACTATAATAATCGTTTGAGTGGTTACAATACAACACTTTTTTTCTTTTTTTGTTTTTCACAAACATGTCTCCTTCAGACCATCGAGTCGATTTTATTTAATAGCTAGCTCGGGGCGGGTGAGTACATCAGACATTATCTAATGGACGGTCTCATACATTGACATTACATCTTGAGATAAATTAAACAACAATATATATAATCGATTACCATTTTAAATACTATTTTTAAGATGTGCATCACGTTTTTCATTAAGAAGAAGGGAAATATAACAAATCAGCTTTGGGAGAAGAAATCTCAAAGTGTAGAGATACAAAAACCACGACCGATCACAAACCACACAAACTCGAAGATAAAATAAAATGGACCCCCTCACCACTACCACAAAAACCACGACCTAAGACAATTATTGATAACTGAAGCAGGAAAAGATGCTTGATCGTCTAGCAACCAGAAGTAAATGGAGGTAGAGTGAGGAGTCCTGCAAGATGATGCATCCGTGCGGAATGACGTCAACGTCCGTTTATCTCCAAAGGAGTAGATCAAGTCTTCACCTGGCAGGAATATTTGGTTTTGGTGGCAGTAACGACGCCTCAGTGAGATGAGCTACGTCTAAAGACGCAACCGTCATCAACCCTGATGAGAGCACATGAGTCTAATGAGTCGCATGGCAATCATAATGAGATTACTAAGGTGTGGCAATTTACGCCAACGGACGAGACAATCTATGAGATTACTAAGGTGCCGCAATTTACCTTCCCCGGTGATTACTAAATTCTAGCAATCTATATTCAATAATTCCATCGGGAAAAAGTAGTTAATAGTCAAATAACACATCCTCCTACTGAAAAGACGGATAATTGCATTGTTGCGGTTTGTTAGAGACATGATTTCCACGTGCTCATTGACTAAAATTGTAAAACATAACCTAAACTCGGCCTACCACCTTTCATGCAACCAAACATGTTATTGTTAACGCACTCTGTGCAGCTCCGAGGATGACCTCTCGATGGAAAGACCTTATATAAAGATATTTTTATCACGAGAAACAACTTACATTTATGCCACCCGATTTTTGTGATGGGCGGCTGTGAACTTGTATTTTGTTCCGACAGTGAGATCAATGGAGTGCGCATAGCAAATTTTTTGGGGCAGGTGATACAGTGTAGTTTGTGGAAGTGCGCAGCTCACAACTGACGGGTACCTTTTCATTTTCTAATGTTTAATCCCATCGACCTAACTTAATCACAACCTGACCCAGCAAATGCGAAGGCCAGAGCAACGTATCACCGGTTGTAGGCAGTGTCAGGGTTTGTTCAACAATTCACTATTAAACAACAAAGCAGGTCGCCTATCAACGCCAACGGAGTCCTTCCAAGACAGAGAAGGGCACTAACAGCAACAGTTTGTTTGCACTCTCTCGGGGTTTTTTTTGGGAAAAAAAATCTATTTTATAATGTACGGTTGCAAAGGAAGAGCATTACATCATCACTGACGACAGCCATGGCCTAACCGTGCTGAATAAAATTTGTGCAATAATGCTTGGCGAGCACGAGAGGGCACTCTGCTTTTGTCTTCACTTTACGGAAAATCGAATGGTTGTTTTCGTTGGGCTTTCTCCCCCATTTAGATGTTGGCTTATTCTTGCATATAGTGGATTAATCAGACAACATGTGCACATGTGGTTTCATATTTTGTGATGCAAATTGGTGTGCTTGTTGTTGGAGTATAAGTGAATTGTACTCCTTTTCTTATCAGGTTAAGCTTTTGAGTTGAACAGTTTGGTGCATGTAACTTAATATGGTATCAGAGTCAGAGGTCTCAAGTTCGAATCATGACGGACGTGTTTTTTGACGGACGTGTTAATTAAAAATAATTACATCTCCACTCTGATATCCACGTATGCGGTCTGGGGGAGCCTGCACATAAGGAAGCGTGTTGGAGTATAAGTACACCCCTTTCTTTCGGTGAGTTTCAGGAGACGCCAAAAGAGCACCACGAGGTCCACGAGACTATATAGAGCAAATGTAAACAAACAAGGGACTAATTTGGATGTGCCTTAGCTTCTCTACTCATGCTGTCATGCAGTCATGCCGGCGGCCGCGGCCATCTCCCCCTGCCAGCGACTGCCCCCCTCCCCTCTCTGGCTCATCGGCAGGCACTCCCCTTCCCCTGCTGGCGTCTTCGGCTCCGTAGGTGCCTTCCGTCGAGTCTGCTCGGCGAGCTGGCCGGTGTTGCCTCGAGAACTCTCGGCGAAGTGGCTGTGGTTCCGGTTGGCTATGGCTTCTCCCTGCTCCTGGTGTTCGTCGCTGGTCGGGGCTGCTCCGTGCCTTGTGTCACCCCTGTTTTTCCGAAGAAAACCAAGTGATAGCTATATGTATGTCAGGATCTATTTTCATACATATAGTGACATCATAGTGAATAACAGAAACAATATCACGTAAAGAAAGAGAGATTATCAGAGATTTACAGCGGAATCCTGGGAACAAAGGCTCCAAACTTCACAGGCAATCGACTGGGGGTTGCGTACGCCTAGCACCATCTTCTGAACTTCATACACCTTCTTCTTCTGAACAGCGGTAAGTAAGGGTGAGCACACTTATGGTTGGAGCTCAGCAAGTGGGGGAAGATGCAAGGCTATCAAGGATAAGCTAAGAGTTTGCAGCGGTTAGCATTTTAATGTTGGTCAAATTTTATTAGCAAGCACCTATTTACTAGGTATAAGTTTATACCATCCCACTTAAAAAGACTTTTAGAAAACTTTCCATCTCAAACCATATATAAACCACAATTTAATTCCATCTTCAAGTTCATTAATCATGTGAGGGTCCAGGCCGCTCTTAACCGTGAGCACGGCTGATCGATCAGTTTTCACTCTGCAGAGGTCGTACACTTTACCCACAGTTCGTGTTCCCCATGTTGCCCGGGTTGATCAGACCCTTAAACACTTCCGAGGTGAGTGGCTAGGGGTCCACTACGAAGCCTTTACAAAGATATGCAGAAGACCAACAACCTGCAACAGTTACAGCAGCGGAGCGGACCATAACCCTCCCTAGTGGTCAGCACCTTAGCAAAGGCTGCTACCCCAAAAGAACCGGGCTATACCCCTTCAACTCCGGCCCCCTGTGCTCCTTTCGGATAAGGTTGTCAGATAATTCCACACACCTAATTAATTGGCTAAGCCAGAGCCATATGGACTGTGGTTGTACTGTTTTCCTGGGTGGTTCTCCATGTTCCAATTAAAACATATGATCTTGTTATTAACCAAAAGCATCATCTTCACCAAAGTTATCATGATCAACATTCATCATTTTGTAAAATTCATTTGAACCATCCCAAGGTATAGCAACTAAGCATTTCTACCCAAAACATTTATTAAAAAAAATTGTTCAAGGTAAAGGGGATAAAATTCTAGTCATGTCCTTAAAAAGGTAATTTTCCCATCAATTTATGCATAGCAACAATTAAATATAAACTTTAGTTATTATGCAAGTTGTGTGGGACAAAATAGAATATGCAGGGGAGGAAATCCACTTGCCTTTCTCCAACAAAAAGCTACTCTTATGATCTTGCTCTCTTGAAACTTCCGGACTTCCGATCAACAGCTCGATCTTCTACTCGAAGCAAACATCGGGCACAAACATGCAAAGCAGACAAACAAGAACAACTAAAAACAATACACCAATCAAGAGAGACCTTAAAAGAGAGCAGGGTTTGGTTAGGATCGCGAACGCAAGAAACACTAAGAGCGGAACTATCGAGATATTTGGATTATATCACCCAAAGACTATGAGCTTGATATATTTTAATTAAATAAAATCATGTTCATATAGGTTATTTCTGAGAAATACCCTATTAATAATTAAGTAAGTTATTTTTATATTAAAAGACGATGTGAACCTAGTCCAATTTTATTTACAAATATTCAAGTATGATTTATGCAAATTAAACATTTAGGTTTAGAAAGAAGTATGTAAAGCATCTAAACGTATATCTTTATATTTCGAGTTGAACTAATCAAATTATAATTCAAAACACATTTACATTCATATTAATCAAATTAACATTTAATTAAGAAAACTCGAGATAGCCTATATTGCTTTTATTTAGAAAGCAAATTGAGTATTTATTAATCATCTTAAGATTAACTTAATAAAAACCGAGAGGTACTCTAATTACATTTTATTTAGAAAACATCATTAAGTAAGATTAGTTAATTTAATTTAGAATAAATTTTCAAAACACCTTTTAGGGTGAACATCATGACTAGCACGTATTTTATCATGAGACTGATCTAACATAACAAGAACGAGATTAAACGGAGCTAAATCATGGGATCTAGGGATTAAACAAGGATTAGAGACCTAATCACGATTAACTGTAGATGTGGAGGACTATTATAGAAGATTGGCAAGACACAAAGATTTGGTCAGATATTACAAAATTCTTCAATGCTTAGATTGTAAGATGGACATTTATAGAATTACACGATAAAAGATATTTTTCAGGGTATATGATATCAGCATGATGACATGATGACATCAAGCAAAGTATGAGCTGAACGCATAAGTGAATCTAGCTACAAATTTATTAGCTTCTGATGCTTGTCTAAAGAGAGCACATGCACGTACATGATTGTGAGCAAGATTCTGACAAGAATGAAACTGTTGGAATTCACAGGTGACACTGGTTTGTATCCATGCAACATGCATGTGGTGGCTTGCTTCTTGGAACATAGGCATGCATGTTCAGAGAACTATAGATTGCTAGATAAAACAGACCATTACGATTGCGTACTGATGGAGCTTGGTACCTTGTGATGACGGCAAATGATGGTGAATGACGTACATGGAGCTGATGAGAAAGAAGCGCCGGCACTAGCTTGGTACACCGGCCGGCGAACAACAACAGCAAGTTTTAGCGGCCATCCTTGCCGGGCGTGAAGATCGGAAGACACTGATGCTAGCTGTGCAGAGATTGAACGAATGAGAGTCTGCATATGTAGGCATGAAGGGGAACAGGAAGGTCGGACACTAAAGCACGTACATGTTGATGAGAAGCTCACCAACGGTGGAGGACGAAGGCGGCCGGAAAAGAGAGAGCGGACGAGGAGATGGTGTGTCGGCCGGCGGTTCGGGAACTGACGATGGCGACCGGGACGTGGACGACGAGCAACGGCCGACGGCGGAGCTCCAGGTTGAGGTTGACGCCGTGGTTCTTGCATTGTGATGGCGCCAGCTTGGCTCCAGGCAGCTTCTGGCCTGTCGAAACGGCCATGAACACCGGCGGCGGCCGGCTCGGATTGATGGCACTCAGGTGACGAGATGCGGATGATGGAAGGTGGCGGACCAGCGGCTTGGCGTTGGGATCCTCACGATGGCGCCGGCTTGTTCTGAGGGACGGCGACCGCGACGAATCGGAAGGGCGACCGGCGGCCGGCGCTCTGCTTCAACGACGCGCACTGGTCTGGCGAAATAGTGACGAACACCGGCGGCGATGGACGACGGGGTGGCCGTACTCGGCCAGGGCGACGGACGACGGCAACCGGCTCGGGTTCTCCCGGCAGCGCTGCTCCAACAGATCGCACAGAGGGGATGGAGACCGGCTGGCGGAGCTGTGGCCCGACTTCACGATGCGTGGTGGTGTTGCTTTGGTTCCGGCGGCATCCGAGCGCGGCGGACTGACCGGGTGGAGCGCAGCAATTAATGGCACTCGGCCCCAGCTAGCAGTGCGCGTTGGCGTGATGTAGATGAGCTATGTGGAGGCTAGGCATGAGCGGCGTGAGCAGAAGGAATGAAAGGGAGCAGCAGGGTACGCGGAGGACTCAGGGAGCCGCAGGAACAGAAGCAAATCCGTGGAACGGAAATGGTAATGACCATTGATGGCCATGACATGGTGGACGACCGTTACAGATAAGTGATAAAGAAGAATGAGAAACGAAGAGGTCGGGCTGTTCAATGCTCCACCGAGTATTGAAGGGCGGACGGCCGGTGAGAGCAAGCTGCGTGGGTAGGCCGAGTGTGCACGTCGAGATAGCGACGGCGTGCGGACTGGCTCAGGCACAGCGTACGGGTGTGGACGCGCGACGGCGAGCAGTTGCGGTCAGGAAGGCCGACAGGCGCGCGTGGTACGACGCTCAGGCGCGAGCGGCAGGACGGCGAGTCCATGCGCTGGTTTTGTGGACGGTCGGCCACAACATGGGAGAAAGGCCTGAACATGCGGCGCTCGCACGTTGATGGAGAGGAAGCGGCGCGGCCGGGGAAGAGGATGGGTGCTCGTGAGCTGACCGGCTCGGTCACGGGCGAGCATGTGCGCGAGGGAACCGGGCAGATGTGGCGGTGCATGACTCGGTCCGAGTCGGTCGTGTGCGAGACGAGGGAGACGGGCTTGACGCTGGCAGCGAGATAGAGGGGAAATGTGAGCTGGCGGGTTAGATAGCCTGCAAACTTCATGGGAAGGCGAGCGGCGACCGGGGAGGCCAGGCGGTGTGGGCAGGGCACATGCACAGGAGCCGAGCGAGTGCTCGGACTCGAGTCTGGCTCAGGTCAGATCTGAAGGAGTGGGATGACAGGTGGGGTCCACCCGTCAGCAGTACAAAAGAGAGAGGGAAACAGCAGGTGACTAATGGGCAGCGGCCATTCATGATGATGGTGACTGCGGTCGTTCTTGCAAAAAAGAATAAAGGCCGGTGGCCAATACGTGTGGAGGAAAAGGAAATGGGAGGGGCAACGATTGATTGCAGGCTGGCATTGCGGAGCGGAGAGGTCGGGCGTCGCGAGCACGGGTCGGGCTGGAGCGGCGCACCGTGCAGGCACATGAGGGTGCGCGGCTCGGGTGTGAAGCATGGTGCACAGGCGTTGGGCGGCCACGGGCAGAGGCCTGGCGTGAAGGCCAAGGATGGTCGGATGGGCTGGAAAGAGAGATGGAGAGAGGATGAGTTGGACGTACCATAGAAAAGATAGAGAGATGGAGAAAGATATTTGGATTTGACCTTTTTATGATTTTGAAAACACTACAAACATCAACCAAAAACCATGCAAACGAATATAAATGCATCACTCTTGAACCATTTCTCTTAATTGGAAAAACAAACAATGATTTTTCCTATACTAAATTTTCTGTAAAGAAAATAAATGTTGAGCAAATTTTAAAATTATTTCAAAATCGTTGCTTAATTATTCTTCCTAATAACATCCTGAAATAGGAAAATTTCAGGGTGTTACACCTTGCCGGCCTGCTGCTGTCCTTCATCTCCTCCCGCGCCCTGGACTGCACGCTGCTTCTCCATCGGACCGCCTTCCGTCCAAGTCTTCTAGGCCGGATGCGCGGAGTTGGCTTTGGGGCTGGGCGAAAGCCCTCGCTCGACCTTTGTCGGGCCAGCAACGGTTGCGCTCGTTAGCGTAGTTCACCTCGCTGGAGGCGTTGCTGCTGCGGCGCCAATGCCATTTGGTCTGCAAAGTGAAAGCTTGTCTGCTCCTTCCCGGAGAGACGGGTGATGGCAGCGCTCTCGTCGTTTCCTCCCTGGTGGCATCGTCCTGCTCGGCATCCTCGCTCCACCTTCAAAGACCTCTGTTGGCAGGCGTCCGATGATGTGCGTGTGTTCTTGGCGTGTTTGTTGTCCGCAGGCCGGCCCCCCCTCCCCCTCTCCTTCTCCTCCCCTTGTTTCTTTTTGGTGTAGTGGTGTGGTGAAGTTCTCTCTCCCTCTTGTACCGTCCTGTGTTTGGCGCTTCGGATCTCTTCCATAAGCGCCTCTTTGTAACTTGTAACTTTTTCTCTCTCCTCTTAATGAAAAACGCGCTTTGCACGTCTTAAAAAAAGTAAAAGTTTGACTCAAATTTGCACTTCTACCTTAATTTTTGGGACAGGTAAAAGCTAAAAAAAAATTACATTTCAAGAAACTAGATGGGTATATTTTGAAACCGACCAAATCATCACAAGTAAGAAACCAAACCAACTAATAACCATGAGATGAGATAGATTGAGCGCGGATGGTGCATCCATGATGTAGTACGTCACTTTCGTTTTCTCTCGTTGATCTTCTGGGAAAGCTTAGAAACATTTCCCTTTTTCTGTCGAAGGACTATATTTTAAAATATTTAATTAAGACCATTCTCTTTTTTTGAGAAATTAAGACCATTCTTTTAGTGTTCACATCACATACATATTTAGCCAAATTGATCCTCCCTCGCTGCGTGCAAAGAGAGAAGACAGACAATGAGAATGGGCTAACCACAAGCATCAATTAGGTCAGTGGTGGCCCATCGCGGCCAAATTGTAGCCCACTAAAGCGCACACCCAAGTTTCAATGCGAAGTAAATAAAGAAACTAATTCAGCAGGGATCGATCGCCACAATCCCGTAGCGGGCGATCAAATTTTCACAAAAATGGTATTGAAGCACCGCAGAGAACTAAAAGGAACCAAATCCTCGGTCAATCCAATTCTACTACAATATCTCGAAGAGGCGATTTAACGGCGGTTACATTCTCTCCTGTGGCTCCAAGATCGAAATCACATCCTTTGACCCCCAAAAAACTTAAAAAGGATATCCTTACTCTATCCCACACGATCAATGTCGAATCACCTTTGCCTCCAACATTCACTCCTTTCCTCTTGGTTAATTCAAGCAGATGGTGAAAACTGTAGCTGGTGTAGCAGCACGTGTCACTCGCTCGTTTCTCCAACGTTGATTCGCCGAGCAAATCCAGGGTATTTCTGGCGTAGGCATCCTTTTTGACCGCCACGAAATCATCTGATACCAAAATGCATTTACGCCAGATTCAAATGTGTGCATGCGTTCTTTCTATTCCTTTGAGCTGAGGCCTGTTTTCTACTGTGTTCATCCGCCTATAAATACCTGTACCAAGAACAGGAGAGATTCAAAGTGAACTTCACCACTGCACAAGTAGTGCTCGATCAGAGTTTGTGTGTGAGATGATGGGCAGCATGGTGCGGCTTCTTGCTGCTGTTGGGCTGGCTGTTTTGTGCTGCTTGGGCTGCGCGATCTCCTCCTGCGAGGCCCAGCCCGACTACCGCGCCGCGCTAGCCAACTCGCTGCTAGCGCTCCGGCAAGCTGCCGCCGGACCAGCGCGTCCAGTGGCGCGGCGACTCCGCGCTCGCCGACGGCCGCGACCACGGGGTAAGCTAGCGCCGCCGTTACACACTTTGCATGCATCCCTGACACGATTTTGTATTATATATACTTATATATATATACATATATGCATGTGTGCGTGCATGATGTGTGTGTGGCGCGACGATCGAGCAGGTAGATCTCACCGGCGGTTACTACGACTCCGGCGACAACGTCAAGTTCGGTCTGCCCATGGCGTTCACCGTGACGATGCTGGCGTGGGGCGTCGTCGAGTACGCGCGGCCGCTCGCGGCGGCGGGCGAGCTCCGGAACGCGCTGGCCGCCGTCCGCTGGGGCGCGGACTACCTAGCCCGGGCGCACGCCGCCGCGGAGACCCTCTACGTGCAGGTCGGCGACGGAGACTCCGACCACTCCTGCTGGCAGCGGCCCGAGGACATGGACACGCCCCGGACGGCTTACACCGTCGACGCCTCCCGCCCGGGATCCGACGTCGCCGCTGAGACGGCCGCCGCGCTCGCCGCCGCTGCCGTCGCGTTCTGCCGGCTCGACCGCGGATACAGCGCGATGCTCCTCGGGCACGCCGAGCAGGTACGAGACCTGAACGTGCTCCCATGCATGCAATTGCATGCGTACAATACAAGTCCACGACACGTTGCAAAATAATGTCCTGATCCATGGTCGCCGTTGTGTGCATGTAGCTGTTCCGTTTCGCCAAGAACCACCGTGGCCTCTACCACAACAGCGTGCCGGGGGCAGGGGGCTGCAAAATTCTATCCTAGCAGCGGCGACGAGGTATTATTTACTTTCATTTACTACTTTACTTGTTCCAACTTCAAACCATGGATGGATACCTACAGAAATGTTATCCAATAATGAATGTCGTTGTTGTTGGGATCACAAATGGTGCTGTTGACGTTTTTCTGGTCAACACACACGAGCGCTAGATCGCGCAGAACGTCGAAACGCTGAACTCGCCGAGCTTCTGCCCGGACCGGTCTGACCGGTAGTTGCAGAGGCACGGTGAAAACCTAAGATCGCCGCCTCCGGAGGGATTCCGTCGGAGGTGGCGCGCCTAGGGTTGTTCTGAGGTCGGCAAGGCCACTCAGAACGTCCCTGATCGTCGTCGAGACAAGCAAGGAAAGCACGAGGTTGGAAAAGCTAGGGTTTGAGAGATAAAAGTTGTAGAAAATAATAGTCGATTGGGTGATTCCACCTCAAACGGCCGTGGCCCTTTATATTTATAGGGTGGGGAGGTCTTGCCCCGCAAGGAATCCTTTTACAACTCGAAACTCGCAAGGACTCCTCAATTCTACTCGGACTCGGGGTCCACCGGTCAGACCGGTCAGGCCCACCGGTCAGACCGGTGTGGCCGTTGCCGGATCGGCTACAGGACGCCCCACCGGTCAGACCGTTGAGGGACACCGGTCTGACCGGTGACGTCAGCCTGATCGGCCTTGTACCAATTTTAGGTGCGAATATATGCCCCCTGTTTTTTAGTAAAGGTTGCTGTCTAAAAAATAATTCTAAGGTCGATGTGACACTTCACCGGCCATTTTTTTGGTCTAAGGGCGATTTCATCAAAACCGACCATAATTTAAACTTGTATTTTCTAAAATACAATAGATGGCAAAACCCGATCTTCAATCGGCTTCATAATAGTAGTAACAAAGCCACCTTTAGTGCAAGCAATGATCCCATAGTCTGATTAATCCAAACCAGATAAACATATAAGATTTTCATGACTTCTCATGGTAGAATTATCAACCACTACAACACAGGTCGACGTATCACCATAAACAATTTCTACTTCGTCGTCTATCCATTGAATTAGGAATTGATGCAAAGTAGAAGGAACACATTGATTTGCATGAATCCAATCACGATCAAGGATCAAGCTGAAATTACCTCGAGTTTCAGCAACAAAGAAAGCAGTAGCTAAAGTCTTGCTCCCAACGGTGAGCTTCATAGAAACAACGCCTTTAGTTTCTAAAGGTTTGCTTTCTCCTACGCCGCTGATGGTCATGTCGGTCTTGATGAGCTCTTCATCCAAACCTCCAAGCTTTTTGAATAAAGAGTATGGCATCAAATTGACGATCGCACCTCCATCAACCAACATCCGCGAAATAGGCCTTCCCTTGACGCGTCCCTTCACATACAAAGCTTTAAGATGATTGTCAGTAGTTTTAGACTTCTGAAAAATAGCTTCCTTGGGCCCAAAGTCAAGGTGAGCGACATCTCCCTCCGAGAGCAAAAATCCATCCATAGACATATGAACCACATTAATATCAAGATTCATGTGCTCGGGAAAAGAATTGTAATCAACAAGCTCTTCATCGTCTTCTGGAGCAGGTACCGATGTAGACTTGTCATCACAAACCATGGAAGCAGAGGAATCAAAACCGGGCGGCGTCACTGGGACACCGGTCTGACCGACGCCGGCCATCGGTCTGACCGGTGTGACCGGTCTGACCGACTCCTCCACCGGTCTGACCGGTGTTGGCTGGGAGCTGGTCTTGACTCTCCACTCTTTCCCCTGAGGTACCATGGGCCTGTACTGGTTGAAAGATTCATCCCTTTGCTTCTCTAGCTCCTTCTCCCTCTTCTCTTGAAACCTCAGGCGTTGAAGCTTCCTCCTTTGTGTGCGAGTTAATCCAGGAGGACACCACCTTGGCAAGAAGTATTTGGAGTTGGAACCACTACCACTGGCCTCATGGTCATTAGCAGCAGCAAACACCCCTGGAGTTGATGTCACAACCTTATTGTTAGGAACAATCGGTCTTTTGCCATCTTCTTCAATAGGGACATCCATTGATCCAATCTGAATAATGTCTTGACTCGTAGTCCTCTCTGGATCAACTTCCATCTTCTGCACCTCCTCTTTCTGCTTCGGCTTGTAGACTTGCTTCACAGGAGGTGGCACGGCTTTTCTGGCAGCACCGGTCTGACCGGTGGTAGTGACCGGTCGGGTCTGGTGACCCTGACCAGAACGGCAAGGAGCCAATCGGTCTCGGATAGGCCTGGAGATCCTGTCGAAAGCTGATTTCTGTCCTCCCCATCCAGGATGAAAGGCTTGTTGATACGGCACCCACATCACTCCATTGTCATCATAAATTGGGCGTGGCGCATTTGAACTTGATGACGCCCATGGTGGAGTAAAGCATTGCCCTTGCTGCGATGATTCACCCTTGAGTCTTGTAGCAGCCCTTGGAGGTGAAGATGATCCTCCTTGATGTGTAGGTGACCTCATCCTTTTTTTAATGGTCGATCACTTGTAACGGCCTTTTGCTTGGAATACTTGTCAAATAGCATGTCAAAAGTGACCTTTGGCTTAGGACCACTCCCCTGATTTTTTGCTACATTAAGTTTCCAGTTTCCAATCTCCGGACGGCTTGGCTTGATCATCCTCAGGCGATCTGGGGGCGCACCGGTCTGACCGATCACATCCACCGGTCTGACCGGTCTGGCCAGAGACGGCTCAGACGGTCGCTGATCGGTGGGTGTGGACGACCCTTGTCCCCCATGTCCAGAGGCACTTACTGTAACCTTGAAGGTCTCTTTGCCATCAGGAGTCTTCTAATACTCAACTTTGCGAACTAGCTCTTTTCCTCTCAAATCGGGCTTAGCCTCCCCGATTACCACGTTCTTGCCTTTAGTTGCTTCAGCTTGATGTGGCTGAACCAGTACCTTAGGCTGCTATAAATCCATGGTGTTGATTGGAAAAGGAGCCTTGTCCACTTGCATCTCATGAAAAGTCAAACGACCTTCGTTTATGGCCGATTGAACCTGTCGACGAAACACATTGCAATCATTAGTAGCATGAGAAAAAGAATTATGGTACTTGCAATATGCACGCCTTTTCAACTCATCAAGTGGAGGTAAAGTGTGAGTCAATTTAATGTTTCCAGATTTATGTAATTCATCAAAAATACGATCACATTTAGAAACATCAAAAGCAAATTTTACTTCTTCGTGCCGACCTCTAGTAGCTGGCTTAAGAGATGAACAAGAGTAAGTTTTTTTCTTAGAGGGCCAAATAAATTCAGCAACATATATTTTTTTATCACTATCGCTCGTACTATCAGAATCATGTATATCTGAACGACGTGGTTCAAAGCTATCTTTTTCTTTATTCATCCGGTTTTCTATAGGTAAAGCTATCATTTGAACTTGAGTAACCGAAAGAAAATTTGAACCCTCTATCTCATCTCTAATAGATGACTTCAAACCTTTTAAACAAATATCCGCTAAGTCCATATCAGTAATTGACAAATTAAAACAACGGTTTTTAGTTTCTTTAAACCTTTTGATGTAAGAAGAAACAGTTTCATCTACTCCTTGTTTAACCGATCTTATATCTGTCAACTTTGATTGAACACTCCCGTTATAAAAGTAATTATGGAATTTACGTTCTAACATATCCCAAGATATAATAGAACCGGGAGCAAGCGAAGAGAACCAAGCTAAAGCGGTGACAGTCAAAGATAAAGAAAAGAAACGCACTTTAAGAGCATTAAAGGCACCTGCTTCGCCTAGTTGAACAGTGTACTGACTAATATACTCCCATGTGGTCTGATTATCTTCACCACTAAATTTATTAAGATCAGGCATACGCCAACCACGTGGGAGAGGGAAATTATCAAATTCAGTGTTATAGGGTTTTTGATACAAGTTTGTGTTTCCAAACTCAACACCAAGCTTGGTTTTTACCTCCTTAGCCAAATCTCCTTTAAATTTATTAAATTCCGCCCACTCAGGATTATTTGACTGTTGTGTAACTGAATTTTTCAAATTCATCTTATTTAAGTAGGGAGCTATCCTAGCTTGAGTAAACCTATAACTTTCATGCACATCGTCAGGAATTATATTTGTTGGAACTGATGTGCTAACAGTCGTACTATACTGCGGTTCAGATCTACCAATTGTATTAGATAAGGTAGGCACTACTGAACTTGGTACGACAGAAAGCGGTGTAACTTGATCGGACACCAAATCCGGCGAACAGGTTGGACCGGTCAGACCGGTACCCTGCATCGGTCTGACCGGTGCGGCCATAAGTGGCCTTGACGTTTGGACCGGCAGTGTTTGACCAATAGCGGATTCAGGTCGTATACCATATAAATAATTTACAGTATTAGTCATAGGTAAAGGTGTTAAGCTAGGAGATGCTACCACACTAGAATGAATTTGAGGAGTATTACTGCTAAAAATAACATCATCATTATTGCAAGCAATGTTCCTATCTTTCGCAATTTTTTCTAAACGTTCTAAACGGGCAATATATGAAGCAAGCAATCTATCACTCTCAGTAGTAGAATTTTGAGAAGTAGATGTTTCGGGAGGAGGCTTGCTTACAGTGGGTATTACCTCAACCGTTTTGTCGTTTAGCTTGATCGCCGGCAACTCGAAATCTTTCAATCTTGCAACTTTGCCATGACGATCCTTCTTGACGCCCGCCAAGAATTGAGTCTGCATGTACTCTTGGAGTACCTTGAACTTCTGCTGCTCCTCTGGAGGTAGATCTTCAAACGAAGCTGTGACGATGTTCTCCATGTCGAGGTCGCAGTGAGATCCCATCGGGTTAGGGTTAAATAGAACGGTTTTAGAAACCCGATCTTTCGTCCCCAGCGGAGTCGCCAAAAGTATGTTGACGCTTTTCTGGTCAACACACACGAGCGCTAGATCGCGCGGAACGTCGAAACGCTGAACTCGCCGAGCTTCTGCCCGGACCGGTCTGACCGGTCAGGGGCACCGGTCTGACCGGTGGCTGCAGAGGCACGGTGAAAACCTAAGATCGCCGCCTCGGGAGGGACCCCGTCGGAGGTGGCGCGCCTAGGGTTGTTCTGAGGTCAGCAAGGCCACTCAGAACGTCCCTGATCGTCGTCGAGACAAGCAAGGAAAGCACGAGGTTGGAAAAGCTAGGGTTTGAGAGATAAAAGATGTAGAAAATAATAGTCGATTGGGTGATTCCACCTCAAACGGCCGTGGCCCTTTATATTTATAGGGTGGGGAGATCTTGTCCCGCAAGAAATCCTTTTACAACTCGAAACTCGCAAGGACTCCTCAATTCTACTCGGACTCGGGGTCCACCGGTCAGACCGGTCAGGCCCACCGGTCAGACCGGTCAGGCCCACCGGTCAGACCGGTGTGACCGTTGCTGGATCGGCTACAGGACGCCCCACCGGTCAGACCGTTGAGGGACACTGGTCTGACCGGTGACGTCAGCCTGATCGGCCTTGTCCCAATTTTGGGTGCGAACAGGTGCAGGACGAGCTGATCTGGGCTGCAGTCTGGCTCTTCATCGCCACCGGTGGTGCGGACTACAAGGCCTTCATACTCGGCGACGGCAGCGGCGGCGGGGTGCAGTCAGCGCTGACATGGGACAACAAGTTCCTCGGCGCCCAGGCACTGGTCGCCAAGGCAAGCGATCTTTTGAATATCCTGCAGCAATTGACAGTGACAACATGGAAATAATTTGCAATGATTATTGTTCATGTCCGCAGCTCATCCTCGACGGGAAGCTGCCCGACGCCGGCAACCCGGCGGCGATGAAGCGCAGCCTGGAGCAGTTCCTCTGCAACGTGGCGCAGCACGGCGGCGGCGCCAAGCTCAGCCCCGGCGGCATGCTGTGGACGCAGCCCTGGAACAACCTGCAGTTCGTGACGTCGGCGGCGTTCGTCGCGGCCGTGCACGCCGACCACCTCGCGGGCGCCTCCCTCCGGTGCGACGGCGGGGCGACGGTGCCGCCGCCGCAGCTCCTCTCGTTCGCGCGGTCGCAGGCGGACTACATCCTCGGCGCGAACCCGGGGCGGATGAGCTACATGGTCGGGTTCGGGGCGAGGTTCCCGGAGCGGGTGCACCACCGCGGCGCGTCGGTGCCGTCGATCGAGTCCAGCCCCGGCAAGATCACCTGCAAGGGAGGGTTCGGCTACTTCAGCAGGAGCACGCCCAACCCCAACGTCCTCGTCGGCGCCATCGTCGGAGACCCCGACGGGAACGACCAGTACAACGACTCGCGGGGGAACTTCCAGCAGACCGAGCCGTCCACCGTCACCGTCGCGCCCATCGTCGGAGTGCTTGCGAGGCTGCTGCACAACTGAGACGTGCTCCCATTTTAGTCAGGAGTGTTGTGCATGCCAAGTGAAACTATTCACTTGTTACTCTCAGAAGTCAGAACACCATTCATCATCTTGTAAATTCAAAACGATGACATCCAATCCAATAAAATCACTGCTTAATTGCTTATATAGTGCTCTCACAGAGAGCATCACATCCAAACGCCTTGGCCAGATTACAAACTTTGGGAGACTGCCCAGTTACATATATGATCACAAATTCCGGTGACATGGTATGCCAAGTTTAATTTCCAGGGTTTTTTCTACCGCCCATCTGTGCATCTCCACAAAATCCCCTCAATCCTCAATTCGTTCGTATAGCTCCAGTAGGTTTAATGTCGATGCTGATGGGCTTAGAAAATGCTAGGCCAATGTATTGTGCAAAGTGGAGTTGTTACTTTTTGTTGTACTCTTAATGCACAACGGAGACATGCTCCACCCTTAACCAGGAGTAGTGCAAAGCTGCTAATAGAAATCCAACTTAACCAGGAGTAGTGCAAAGCTGCTAATAGAAATCCAACAATAAGATGTCGACTACTTCTCTTACTCTCAGAAGTCAGAACATCTTGTAAATTGACATGACAACCAATAAATCACTTATTATCAGAAAGATGGGTGAAACGGATCCAACATGAAATTATTCAATTCCCAAATTGGAACAAACTTCCGTTTGCGGACCTATAACATACACTACCTGAACCTCCCGAAAGGGAGGATCAATCTAGAACAATTATAAAGGCATGTGGTTGCATTAAGAAGATGTGGCATCAAGCACTGGTAGACAATCCCTTATAACATCCGCCGCTTGCTCCAGCTCCTTCTCTGAGATGATAAGTGGCGGCACGAGCCTCACAACATTGCCTTTCCCAGCTGTCAGCACTATGACACCGGCATCAAGGCATGCGTCGACCAGAGGACCAGCCGGTACATCTAGCTCGATGCCGACAATGAGGCCAACACCACGGACCTCCTTGACGTGTGGGTTTCCACTCAGCTTGGTGCGGAGAAGCTGCTTGAAGTTCTCTCCTTTCTTGGACACCTCAGCCAAGAAACCAGGTTTCTGGATTTTGTCCAGTACAGTTAGTGCGGTCTTGCAGACAAGAGGGCCACCACCGAATGTTGTACCATGGTCGCCGTATTTTATGGCTTGAGCAACCTTTTCCTTGACCAAGACAGCGCCGATCGGGAGACCATTCGCTAGTGGCTTTGCTAAGGTCATAATGTCTGGTGCTACTCCATACGCCTCATGGGCCCAGAGGTAACCTGTGCGCCCCAAACCACACTGCACCTGTTCTTCAAAACAGTAAGCAACATTACAGTATATTGTTCTCCGCTCACAGATAGATGCAACTTGACAGCCATGTAATACAAATCACAATGTATAACTGAATTACATTCTGAATTCAGAAGAGAAAAAGGCGTTATTTCAGATAAGAACAGAAATGCAAACTCTCATGTCTGTGTTCAATCCTATGGCAATTCATGACCCAAAGGTATAATCTTTCATAACAAATTGTGTAATTCAGTCGTATGGCAATTCTTTTACATGAAAAGAGCAGAGAGTAGCAATGGCAGAGCACAGCGTATATACCTCATCAAAGACCAAGAGAACTCCAGCCTGGTCACATGCCTCCCGCAGCCCGTGCAAGAACTCCTGGGTGGCACTATGAATGCCACCCTCACCCTGCACGGGCTCCACAAACACAGCGGCGAGCCTGCCGGACTGTATCACCTTCTTGGCCTCCTGCAAGTTGCCGTACTCCACGAAGGTCGCGCCGGGCATGACGGGCGCGAAGGGTTCCCGGTACTGCGACTTGCTGGTGAGCGCGACGGAGCCCATGGTCCGGCCGTGGAAGCAGTTGTTGAAGGCCAGGAACTCGGCAGGCGGGTCGTCGCTGTCGGGGTGCGCGACGCGCTGGAACTTGCGCGAGAACTTAATTGCCGCCTCGTTGGCCTCCGTGCCGCTGTTGGCGAAGAAGGCGCGGTCCGCGAAGGAGGACTCCACGAGCCGCTTGGCGAGCGCCACCTGCGCAGCGCAGAACGGAAGGAAACGGCCAGGGGGCGCCTAAATGAGGCGAACAGCGACGCCAGCACGGCGGAGGCAATGCGTCGAACACGTTGCAGGCGGAGGAGGAGGAGAGTGGGCATGGCATGGGGGGAAGCACGCACCTGCTCCCTGGTGTAGTAGACGTTGCTGGTGTGGATGAGGGTGGCGCTCTGCTGCGCGATGGTGGCGGTCACGTCCGGCTCGCCGTGCCCGAGCGAGGTGACGGCGATGCCGGCGGCCATGTCGAGGTACTCGCGGCCGTCGAGGTCGTAGAGCTTGCACCCGCGGCCGGACTCGAAGACGACGCGGGACCGGTTGTAGGTGCCGACGAGGTACCGCGCCTCGTCCTCCACCACCGCCAGGCTCGCCGCGGTGAGCTCCCGCCGCCCCGTCCCCGCCCCCGCGGTCGGGGGCGGCAGCGGAGGACGCGCCTCCGCCGCGAGGCAGGCCGAGACCCGCGCGCGGCGGCACGACGGCCGGGCGAGCCGCGCGCCCGATCCGGAGGCGGACGCCGGTTTGGCGGCCACGGGCGCGACGGCGAGGAAGGACTGGAGCGAGTTCATGGCGGACGCGGAGGATTGAGTTGGACAGGGCGACGGGGACGGGCAGTGTTTCGTTGCGTTGGGGATTTTAATACCGGGGGGAGTTGGCATTTGGGAGCGGGAGTTTCCGAGGAAGATATCTCCGCGGGGAGGAGGGTGTCATCGTGTCAGCGATTGTGTGTGGCGGCCCATGCTTCGGATCAAGCGTCAGTGGGACCCGCGTGGAAGTGAGACGGGAAGGGGAGTAGGTGCGTGTGCAGGGGTGGTGCGCGGTTGGTAGCCGGCTAGCCGTCTCGGGTCAGCTGGTCAGAAGTCTGAGGACAAGCACGCTTCAAACACTGGTTTCGTTCTCGCTAACTACTGCTCTTTGACTAACTACTTATTAATCTTGCAAAGAAAATATACATTACACGTGTGTGGGTGACACCACATATAAGCACGATCCGCACGCCCTCTTTCCTAACTGCGATCTCATCAGCATCCATGGCGCGACGTTTTCACGCTGACCTCTCCTCTCGTTCCTGAGCTCCTGACGTACGTGAAGGATTCTCGGATCAAACCATCAATTTATTCATCGTCGTAAACCCGGCACAAACATCCCAGCAATCAACAAACAAACTCTGTTGCCATCGTGCAGAGGATGGGCCTGTTATTTTTCGTACGACAATTTAATCTCAGAGCTAAAGGGCTGGTACAAACAGTGGTTTGTTCCATCTCACTGGAGATTTTTGAGGGTGAAGTCAAAACACAGGGGTCGCTCGTTCCGAAATTATTGGTAGCCACAGCGCCGGGTCAGGTAGCGGTTTCCCCCGTCCTCAACGAGTAATAACAAAGCTAAAAGCCTGAACTGTGGGTTACAGCTCCAGGCGTCGAATGGATGAAGACGAGATTGTGTAATCAGAGTGCATCTACAAGCTCTGTCCAGCTTTCGTCAAGTCATCAGTATAGCAAGTGCTCGAAAACACGGTCCACGTTGTGTTGCCACTTGGTCTCGTACAGATTCAGAAGCCTCTCGGCCGGTGTCACCCCTGGTCAACAATTCAGAGTTAGCAACTGATTAGGGGAGGAGAGCCGTGGCAAAATACTGTTTGTCTCAGACAATTGAATGAAGAAAGATGTGAAGATGGGGACTAGCATTGGTACGTTACCTGTGCTAACCACTTCCTCAACCTCTCTCAAGAAACCAGCCTCCTTGTACCCTCTTCTTTCTAATCCATTCTGAAGTTGGATAGATAATATAAGCATTAGTACTTACAAACACCCAGTTCTATGGACTTGGCCTTTCTTCAAAAACGAAAACCAAGAGCAAAGGAAGTAGTAGCACAGTGATGCACTAACCTTAGCCAATGTTAGAACTTCTTCAGCTAAATGTCTTACATATCCATCACGAAATGGTGTCTTAAAACCAGTCACCGGTACCTGATCAAATACAACACTATAAGACAAACAAAAATTTGCTGAAGTTCATTCTTATCTACTACCACACGATTTCTGATCACAAAAATACAATAAACTCTATCAGACTGTTGGAACTGTGAGGCAAAAACAAATTCTAATTTCATATCAAGAATATTTTCTATCAAATGGAAGGACAGAGGGCACGATTATCTTGAGGTACCTTCCGTCTTAGCATCTCTCTTTCCTCCTTTGTCCAATCAGAAGTCATGTCCAAAATGCTTTGTAATGATTCCTCGTCGTATAACAGTCCAACCTGCAGACAAGGTGGAAATCTGATTCACAACTTCTACAAAAAAAACCCAAAATAAGGTAATAATGTATAGTAAATATTCGTATGACAGTGTACAGAAATATAAAAAGAAGACAAAGGGGAACAGATCACACACCCAAAATGCAGGAAGAGCACACAACCTCCTCCACGGGCCACCATCAGCACCTCTCATCTCAAGGTATCTCTTTAACCTAACCTGCAAGCAGAATACACAGGATGGATTAGTACGATAAACTATCAATGACAAATATGCAATCATGTAAAGGGATAAAAGAATAAACCTCGGGGAAAATTGTTGTTAGATGGTTCTCCCAGTCATTAAGAGTAGGCAGCTCCCCAGGAGCTTGTGGGAGCTTTCCTTGCATAAAATCCTGCAAAAAAAAATTACATGTCGAATGAGACTTTATGAATCAAAACCAAACGCCGTGTCTTGCAAATGTAAGCTTCATAACTGTTTAAAAAGAAAAAACAACTTTAACAATATAGAACTACAGAAGTAAAAGGATATCAGAGACAGAAAGAGACCCGAAATGACATTCCGGTGCAGTCAATATACTTCTTATTTCGATACACAAAATACATTGGGACATCTAATGCATAATCCACATATTGCTCAAATCTGCTTCCAAATAGAAACTACAGTTAGGATAATTTCATATGGAAAATATCTCGAGTGAAATAAGGCTATCAATTAAATCATTGGCACTCAAGATGGTGAATAGAGATGAGTTCACAGAAATGCTAACCCAAATGAGTCATCAAAGACAAAAGGAAGCATCCCTGCACGGTTGTTATCAGTATCCGTCCAGATATGGCTGTAGGTAAATGGTAACTGTGTTAACAACTACAGATAATGAAACAAGTTACGTTTGTTGTGAAGGGGCTATCGTGTTGAATACCTCCTTAAGCTGAGAAATCCATTTGGCTTTCCTTCTTTAAAGGGAGAATTGGCAAATATCGCTGTTGCAATCTGTTAAACGAACAAGCCAAGATGATTTAAGAACAGCAAATAAATAATCACAGAAAATAACAAAAATACCCACAGAAGATAACAAAAATACCCACAGGCTGCAAGGCGAGGCCAGCACGAAATTTCCGTATCATATCCTGTTCTGAGCTGAAGTCAAGATTAACCTGGAAACAGCAGAGTAGACTTCAGTTAAGATTATCATAATACAAATCAGTTAAGTTCTTTAGCTAATCAACTTATGGCATAAGATACTTTCAAGACTCCCCGATGTGAGCTCAAATAGAGGGTAATGTTATTGTGAAAATGGCAACGAATGCATAGAAATAAATATATGCTCACCTGCACAGTACATGTCCGGAACATCATATCAAGGCCAAGAGTACCAACTTTAGGCATGTAATTCCTCATTATTTCATATCTTCCCTGCAAAGAAATAACTGTTCTGTCAGATTTTATAGGAAAGGTAACAGTTCAACTATGATACCTTGAACATGGCCACATTATCGATCATTTTTTCTAAGTGCTCAACAAATGTGCTAGGTAACCAGCAAGTTCGTATCGTTGTGTCAAGCAACGGGAAATGTATCAGAAGACAACATTTCTAGTAGGACCTAATTTCTAGTGATACAATCTTCTTTTTAAGTACAAATAATGCTATGGGTAAAAGTCAAAATAAGTGTGTTGGGACGAAGTAAGCATTAGTTGACAGTCTAGGAACAAAGCACAGTTCAAACCTTTTAAGTTTTACAAGATCAAAGGACAGAATTACCTTCGGCATTATTGGTATATCACTCAGTGCCCATTTTGGCTGAAAGCCAAGCCCAAGAAATCCTATTCCCATTTCCTCTCCAACTGCTTTGACCTACAAGAAGATGCAAATTTTGAAGTTGTATCCTGATTACTCATTATGCCATAGTTCCTATACATATGGATTATAATCAGACCAAGATAGCAAACAGTACATGAAACATTTTGTTCATATTCCAACGAGACCCTAGTCTGCTTGATATAGAAAAAAAGGGTGCCCATCTGGGTTTCTATTTTCTTACAAACACAAACAAACAAACTCCAACAGGACGCTCAAGTTGAAGGCATAGTTCCCCATACAATTATCATAGTAGGCAGGCAGGAATGTAATTATGTAAATAAACATTTGGCTTGCAATATGAGTTTGGCATTGGATCATCTTCTGGCAGAAGAATGATTAGGCATATCCACAAGTAAACCGCACACAAGCTAACAGATCATAAATTCTGTAAGACTATGTGAGGAATGCAATGTCAGTAAGAGAATTTACCTGATAAAGATGTGAATTGACCTCGGCACAAGTCTGATGTAATGTTTCAAGGGGAGCACCACTAAGTTCAAATTGGCCACCAGGTTCTAGAGAGATGCTTTGCTTTCCCTACATCCATACAAGTAAGTCCAGTTATAAAGATAAACTAAATTCGACAGAAAAACCTGCAATATTCTTCTGTTTCAAAGTGGCATCTGAAATATAGGTGAGAGTCACCCATCCACCCATCGAAATGAATGGATGTTGTCCTTTTTCAATTTTCATCCAGTTTCAATTGTTGGTTGATGGTCTATAAATCGTATTCATAGAAAAGGAAAAGAGCAGTGCGACAGTACCTGCTTGAGGCCAATAACATTGTTTTCTTCCATTATCTTGTCCCAATCAAATCTCTCAGCGAGCCCGTGCAGTATGTCACGAATCTGATCATATTTTATAGGACGTAATGTGTCGACTTCAAAACCAAACTTTTCATGCTCCGTGCCAATTCTGTAAAAGAATAAAAGGCATACATTCACTTAGTTGATAAACTGAATAATCAGCTACAATATGTTTTTTAATTAAAAACAAACAGCTTAAATACCACAATAAATTGTCAATGAGCAGAAAAATTGAATGCAGTTACAAGATAAAATGGTGGCCAAGTGATCACATTCGCGAATGCATCCTAGTACAGAGTAGACACTACACTACGGCAGACTCAACACTACAAGGCACTAGTCGGTCTTAAAAGTTTTGCCATGACGCAAGCACTTGAAACCTCAATTTTAGAGGTAGACAGCATTATTACCTGCTACATATAAGAATGCACCACATCTACGAAACCACAGAAAGCCACGCCTCCACGCGAAAGAACCATTCCAATATTCCATCACTAGTAAATAAAGTGGCAAAAAGGAGCTTTTCTCACCTCCAATTCTCCTTGGGCTTGCACCCGGAGGCGAGGTACGCGACGAGGTCCTCCTTGGTGAGGGGCTCCGTCATCTGCACGGCCTCCTCCGTCGGCGGGCTGGCCGCGACGGCCCCGCCGCGCCTCCTCCCCCTCCTCGCGGCGGAGGAGGTGAGCCCGACCGACGCGAACCCCGCCGGGCGCCCCCTACTCCTCCTCCTCCTCCCCGCCTCCGCCGCGGGGCCCGCGCCGTCCGGCGACACCCGCGCGACCGCCAGCCGCGACACCACCGCCATCAAATCCAACGGCAAAAAAACCAGCCTGCCAAAATCCACCATCCCCCGAGAGGGAAAAAGTCAGCGGGAATCGCGCAAGCCCGATGCGCGGCGCCAGTCAGTCATCGAACTCAACCCGCTCACCTCGTCCCGCAAGGGTGGTCACTCGGGTTCCTGAGGCTAGGCTAGGGTTCTTCGGCTCGCCGCCGTCCGCTGCTGCTGGGTTCCGCTACGCCGAGGCGAGGAGTAGGAGGAGGAGGCGGGTGGAGGGAGGGAAGAAAGACAGCGTGCGGGGCGCTTATAAAAGCGGTGAGGTGGGGCCCGGCCGTCAGGGAGACGCTGCGTCCGCGTCAGCACGCGGCGGCCTTGAGGTGCGCGCGGCACCCATCAATCCGCTGGTGCGGCATCGGCAGCAGCCGGGGAGGGGCGGCGGGCGGACGGTCTGACGTGAGGTGTGACGTGTAGGTGTGGCTGCCCGCTGATTTGGAGCGGCCATTAACTTCCAAGTAAAGGGGGGATTTTCTTTGTTAAGTGGTGGGACCGACGCCCCTAATGATTCTGCTGTTTCCCAATTCTAAATTCGACAAAAGGTGAGGTTGCTGCTCCGATGATGATTTGCTAGTGCAGCTTTGCTACTTCACTGACTGGATCACTGATGACGAAGACGATGATGCCGGGCTTGAGATCCTCTGCGGCGCAACACAATGGTGCTGAAGATGAGCCAGAGATTGCAAAAATCGTGTGCCGCTCATAACATAAACATGGCAAGTACAATTAATCCTAGCAACAAAGAAGATCTCAGCCCGGACGTCGGGTGCGGTGTCTGCACGCGAGACAACGCAACGCAACCTCTCTGGGTTGGAGTTGTTGCAGGCTGCTCGATCAAAAGCTGCAGGCGGCGAGGTCGACGGGGACGACCGAGAGACCGTGCCAGGGGATCTCCTGCAGTTAGAGATGGTAACGGGTGCCCGAAACCCGAAACTCGATGGGTTTTTCTTCATTAGAGTACGGGTTTGGGTCGATTTTTATACTCGTGGGTCTACTAATGAGCGAAAAATGAGACCCAACGGGTTCGCGGGCATGGGTTTGGGAACATAAAACCCAAACCCGTGAACCCGTGAGTTTTTTTTGACCTGACTATATATCACTAAATAAGCTAATATTCTTAGCTTACACCTCAATTTTAATGGCTAAACCCCAACTCTTATGTGCATGTATTATTTCTTATCATGAGATTAATTGTTAAACGATCTATACTATACTTTATGTCACTCATGAAGTGCTTTGTTAACATGTGTGTTATGATTGGATAGTTAATACTATATTTTTGACATCAATATTGAATGTGTATGTTTTAAATTGTGAAGATATACATGTATATTACTTTTTATTGTTGAATTGTGAGCACATGTATACACGTATATGCCAATTTTGTTGTTTGATTTGATACCCACGGGCGACCCGTGGGTACCCGTTAACCCGGTGGGCATGGATTTGAGTACAAAATTAAACCCGTCACGGGTCATGGGTTTTTTAATGGGCGGATTTTGTATTCGCGGGCTTGGGTTTGAGATGACAAAACCCGACAAGTTTGTGCCCGTTGCCATCTCTACCTGCGGTCGCTGCCGCGGCGATACAGAAACGGCGGCAACGAGCCCCGTCCGTCCGTCGTGGCTGTGCCGGCACGCAACTTGACGCCCTCGATTCCGATTTGGATTCGGCGTCTCTCCTTGATTAGCCCAGATGCTTGTACAGCGAGCTACGGCAGTCTAGCTAGCTAGAGGAAGGAGGATTCGCGCTGCAACGACGACAGCACAGCACATGCGGTGCGGGAAGGGAATGGTCCGGGCAAATCGGGTACCAGCAAGGCAGCAAAATAAACCTTTCCATGGCGAGCTTTTCTCCAGCAGTTTGAGCTTGCATGGTGAGCGGTGTGAGAGAGTGATGAACCTTGTGCATTTTCATGGCTAGGTTCAGCGTCGCCTCTCTGCTAGAGCGCTGTACGAGCACGCACATGACGAGCATCTGAGATCAGATGGCCCGGGGGAGCATGTGCCTGTTGATCAGAACAATGATAAGCAATATGATGGGGGTGGACACGCTTGGGAGTCGGTACGGCAAGAATCTATTTGCAGGTGTTGTTCTTTGGGTGTGTTTTCTCTGAATTGGGATGCAAAATTCTGGATTTTGCACGGATTTTAGGCTGAAAAGCACTGTTCCGAACTGAAAAGCACTGTAATATTTTTCGTTTGTTTGTGGTAAATATTGTCCTACCATGGCCTAACTAGGCTCAAAAGATTCGTCTCGCAAAGTACATCCAAACTGTGTAATTAGTTTTTTATTTCATCAACATTTAGTACTCCATGCATGTGTCGACATTTTTGATGTGATGTTTGATGTGATGGGGAATCTTCTTTTTGCATAGTGAATTTTGGAGTAAGTTGGTCTTCTAAACACACCCTTTGGTTGATGCGTAGCGAGAATCCCTTATTTTTCTGATTTACAGCCTATTTAGTTTCCAAAAATTTTCCCAACTACCCGTCACCTCAATCTTCCGACACTGATTAGGAGTATTAAATGTGAATTAATGACAAAACCCATTCCATAACCCCTACCTAATTTTTCGATACGAATCTAACGAGCCTAATTATGTCATGATTAGACAACGCCGTGCTACAGTAAACAATCTCTAATGACGGATTAATTAGGCTTAATGGATTCGTCTCGCGATTTCTCGTCCATTCATGTAATTAGTTTTGTAATTAGTCTATATTTAATCCTCCTAATAGGCCTTCAAAGGGACCCCAATTTTTTTTTGTTTGCCAACTAAACAGGCTCTTAAGCATTCTCCAATCCGAAATAGTATGTTGTTTTAATTTTTCTAGATGCATACTGTAGTTTTTACTATGCATTTAGATGCAGTATATGTCAAGATGTATAATACTAATATTTATGAATTGAAAAGGATAAAATGTATAATACTAATATTTATGAATTGAAAAGGATAAAATGATATACAATTTGAAACAGGGGAAGTAATATACAACATTTGAAGAAAAAATAAATAATTGCTACGGAGTATGCTGTGTCTCCAGGTAACTTCCGTCTCCATGGAAATTTTGTCATGCCTGCTTCATCCATCTCCATTTGATCATCTCCGGTGATATGCAGCTCCATTTAATAATTGTCTGTTCATTTTTAAAAAAAAATAATAATAACTGTTTGCATTGATCCTAATCCATGTATTATAGGCTGTTTTCAACTCGCCCTTGGGCCTTGGAAAAGATTGCAGCTATGAAGAAGTGAACTGATAATCGAACAAACGAACGTTTGGGTCAGGTTCTCTCTTTCTTGTGCGTTCGGGCTTATAGTTTGCTAATACCTTGGCCCAGTACAAAAGGATTCAGTCGCGCGGGGGTGTGTGTGCTGAAATAGACTGGCCCAGTTAGTTCTGCTGTCGACAAACAAAATTCCCCTAACACACGGATAGTACTGGGCCGATTCTCATTGGGCCACTCTACGACTTTTTTATTTTTTAAATTTTAGCATTTTGCAAAAATATATGTCCAAATAAAAAATGCAAATCTATATGCATACCGCCATTTGAAACGGCTATAGCAGCGGAATGTGCACTATAGCAAACGGTTCAATTGGCGGTATTTCCCCACTCTAGTAGCACATCTTAAATTTCTTAAAACCTTTTCATATGAATTTTGATGAAGATAAACTTCATATGAAAAATGCAGACCTCGACGATGTTTACAACTTTGTAGTTTAATTTTTTTTATTTAAAATCAGCTTGGTGTTTAAATAATCGACACGAACGGGAAGCGAATCAGAAGCACCCTCCCTCCTAGAAACAGAAGCAACATATAATCTTATTCGAAAGGAACGAGTCCATTTCTTACCATCGGACTAAGTGGGGGTGTCAAAATCAAACTCAGATGATAGTTCGATGATCAGAAATGGGCTTCTTACTATTCGAACTATGTCAAAAGTTGAGATCACGGACTTAATCAAACTTACACATTACTAAACAGCAAGATTAGCCCCACCACCAACTAAGCACACAGCTAATTGCGAGCGCGTGAGGACGACCAAACAAACACGTCCGCCACTACTTGCTTAATTAGCAATAATTTTGTGTTCCACCAAGGTATGAATCACGCCTGTCCTGTTAATCTGTTTTAATAACCAGGATTCAGCGCACCTACCCTGATTGCCCGGCACAAGGGCAAGAGCGTCCATTGATTGTTGTAACCCGTTTCTTAAACACAATGAAACCAAATAGTACGTACGTACCTTTCCATCTCTGACGAGATGTTCATTTGTCGGCATCTCTGTGAATTCAATTCAGCAACCTCTTCTAATTGGCGTTTCAAGATCCTCCGCGCTGATCTATCGATATGTCTGTCTGTCACGGTCCGATATCGGTCTCCACATGACCATAGGAGTATGTCCCAAACCAATAATGCCCTCTCATCCTCAATGCAACCGGAATGCCAAATCAATGTCTCGCTTGTTCATCATGTTGCAAAGTCCTCGGATAATGGTTGTAACATCCCGGAATTTCTCCGGAATGTTAGTAATGCAAAAATGTGGATTTCAAAATTTCGATTTGAAATTGAATGCTTGATTTAACTATAAGGTTGTCTTCTGTGATCCTTCCCTGAAAATCCTAGATTTATTTTGAGCTAAATAATTAATTTAGGAAATATAAAATGCTAGTGTGAGAACTTTGGAGTTTATTGGATTTATTTTGGATCTTAATTGTGTGGGATTCAAATTTGGATTCTAATTCAAATTTGAATCATAGCTATATAGGAGTTAAGGTAAATAGGAAATAGGAAAAACCTACCTGTTCAGTTTGGGCCCTAACCATCTCTGCTAAAGTCCACCGTTGCACCTCAGTTTTCACAACCGGCTGCCCCCCATCTCTTTCGGCCCGAGGCCCATCTGGCCTTTCAGCCCGCGCAGCCCGACTCCCACCTACCCTGCTGCTCTTCTTTCACCGCCATGTGGGCCCAGTCGGTCAGCCCTCCTTTCTCCTACCTTTTCCCCCTCTCTGCCTTTCTCGTGACGACGCCGTGGGGCAGGGAGGCGGCGCAAGCCGCGCCGGCCCCCATGGCCGCCGCCCTGCTGCGCTGGCATCGCAGATGCGTGCCACGCCGCCTGGAAACGCCCTCCGCCGTCCATCGCTCACCCCGGAACCCTAGACCGCGCCGCCCTATAAATCCTGCTCCCGCCGGCCTTCCCTGTACCGCGCCGCCGCCCTGGGGGATTTGTCCCCAAACCTGCTGCAGCCACCACCAGGAGTAGGAAGAAGGAAGAAGGGAGAGAGAGTCGGCACCGTTCGCCGGAGAGGAGCCGGAGCCGCGCACGCCGGGGGCGCCAACGCCGCCGCGCGGACCTGAAGACGACGCCGTCCCGGAAGCAGCTCGTGCGAGGACCGCGAAGCCGAGGCCGTCTGTGGAGCCACCCGTGCAAGAACCTCGACGCCGCCCTGCTTCCCCCTGCTTCCTCTTCACCGCGCCGTTCCTCTGCTCCAAGCCGAACCCCTGCATCCTCTGCTCTGCACCCGCTCCGCTGTCGCACCTCGACACCGCCGTCTCGCCATCGCGTCCAGGAGCACGAGGTGAGCTTCACCGCCCTCTTCTCTGTGCTGTGGACCCGGCCATCGAGCCGTGGCTGAATCGAGCCTTGTGAGCTCGCTGTCTGCTGTTGCCCGCACCGCGCCGCCGCGCAGACCCGCCGTCGCCTGAGAGCCGGCCATCGAGCCGAGCCGGCCGTTTTGCAGGTGCCGCTGCCGACTGCGCGCGCTTCTCCGCTCGTTGTTCCCCTTTCTTTGTTCCTTCGTCGTGTGCACGCCGTCGATTTCGTGACGCCGCCATGGCCACGTCGCCGGCGTCTTGCACGCACATGCACCCAAGGAGCCAAGCTCCTGTCTTTTGGACAGGGGCTCCTGACCGGATCACACCCGTGCGCGCGCACACGCGACCGAGCCGCCGCTGGGTAGCCTAACCATGACCGTGCCATCCAGACCGTGAGCACGCCGCCGGTGTCACG
This sequence comes from Cenchrus fungigraminus, assembly GCA_036936925.1. Classification (NCBI taxonomy): domain Eukaryota; kingdom Viridiplantae; phylum Streptophyta; class Magnoliopsida; order Poales; family Poaceae; genus Cenchrus; species Cenchrus fungigraminus. Next base: position 174,834,683 of record CM072769.1, read on the forward strand.
TTGCCGCTCTCTTTCACCGCCGGCACCCACACGGCCGCGCCTCCGTTGTTTTGCCCGCACGTGCACTCCCGAGGTCCAAAATCCTCCCTTTTCTGGATAGGAACTCAGGGCCAACACACACGCACACACCACCGCGAACCAGGATGCCCGTGCCGTCGACCGGTTCCTCGTCGCGCAGAGCCCTGCACTCGCGCGCATGCCGTGCCGCCAAGGCTAAGGCCGAACTTTCGGTCATGCCGGTGTCGAGGCCTATCTGGCCGGACGTCCCCAGTCGAGCCGCGACCCAGCGCGCGCTGCGGCGTTCACTTCGTCCTGGTCGCGACCGCGCTGCCGTCCTTCTTGCTCTCGCCGCCGTGGACGAGCCACTGGCGCTCGCCCGCGCGCAGCCACACCCAGCCGTCGCTTTACGACTGCTGCACGCCTCCCTGGCGTTCTGTTCACGAGCACATGTTCGCGCACACACACGTGCACACGTCCACGCGCTCGCACGCGTGATACCTCGCCGGCGTTGGGCAATTCCGCCGCGCCGTTGCACTTCCCTGTTCCCGCTCGACCTCTCTCCTTTCTCGGTTCTTTTTCCGTTGAGCACAAAGCTCCGCCGTGCCTCCACCGCACACCCCCGCGCACCGGCGCACGTGCTTGACGAGCTGCTCTGACGCGTACGCCACGCGAACGCGCCCAAGGTCCAACCTTTCCGTGGCCGCCAGGACCCCTGGTGCCCGCCTCGCCCTGTCTCGCTCGGGATTTCCCCGTGCTCATCATCGTTGCGCACGCCGCCGTGGCCGAGCCGGCCGGCGAGCCAACGCCCAGACGCACGCCTGTGCGCGCACGAACACGCGCTTCGCCGCACACCTTCGTGCGCACGCGTGTTCTCCCCGCCAGCGCCGGCCACCCCAGCCGTGCCGTCGGTGGCTCTGTTTTCCGCCGCCACGGTTGTGCCGTCGCGGGTCAAACCCCGGCCAAGACCGAACCTTTCTTTGCCCTGGGCGCATCCTTAGGAACCCTTAAACCGCGCCGTGCCGCTTGTTGTCCAGCCGCCGAAGAGATCACCGCCGGCGAACTCTTTTCCCGTCCGCCGTCCCTTTGGGGCAGGGCGTCGAACGCCTGGCGGGCGTGCCAACCAGGTGGAGTCCTTCACACGCGGGCGCGCATGACACCCCAACCGCAATGGATCCCGCCGGATCCCGTGCGGCGGACCAGTCCCAGCCGTGCCGCACGCGCGTCCACACCGGCCGCTGGCCACCGCGGGTCCCAGGGATCCCGTGCGCCCGGCCAATGGTGTTCCACCACACCGCCGCCTACACAGCCCCTGTCCGCACCAGATCCCGGCCGGATCTTTTGTGGCAGCCACACCTGCAGCCATGTGGGCAGCCACGTGTGCTAGAGTTGGCTTATAGCCACCTAGGTGGCAGCCCCGTCAGCTCATGGAGCCAGCTAGCAGCCAGCCCTTAGTTAGTTTAGAGTCAGCTAGAGATACCCTATAGTCAGCTTATAGTTAGTGTTATTGTGTATGTGTATTTTAATTTCAGAAAATGTATTTTACTTTTGGAAAATCCTAGTAAATCCATTTCAACTCCGAAAATTACGAAACATTTTCCAAAACTCTTCTAAAATTATAAACTCCGTGTTAGGCTAGTGTTCGCTCTCTTTTGGCTCTTAATTGTTGTTCATTTGGAGTTATTTGCAATAGGACCCGTCTTTATTTTATTTGCGCGTTATTAGGAATAGCTGGAGCCGGGGAGCTGAGCTCGGAGTTCGACTACACCGACGACTACGCCGCCGACGACTACGCCGCCGACGACTACTCGCACGCAGGTGTTCACGCCCGACCATCTTTGAATGCCCATTAGGCATGGCTATTTTAGAACTGCTAGTACTTTATTTAATGCATAGAGATGGATATGATGAACCCGTGCATAGCCTCTTTTACATACTTGTCCTTGATTGACCTACTACTACTACTTTACTTATGCGTGATGATACGCTGAGCTTGCTATGCATGTGTTGGGATTATTGTGGTAGTTTCTTGGCGTGTGTTGGGAAAACCGGCAGGAGAAGGCGTTTTGGGATATTTTGGCGGGGGTGAGCTCGAGACAACCTGATCTGGGATCGGGGGCCAGGGATCGTCTTCTCGGACGTTGCCCGAGTTGGTACCTATGGCGGGTACACCGTTTTAGGAGCACAGGTGTTGGGGATTTTGTGATGACTTGGAGGATATGAGCTCGCCCCGGTCTGAAACCGAGTGGGTCGCCTGTTACACGGGACTTTCGTACACACCACCTCGCCGAGAGTGGGGATAGGGCCGTTCGACCCTAGCAAGTGCGGTACCATACCTGCCAGCAGGATAGCGGGGTATCAGTGGGGGAGAGGTGGGAGTGAGTCCACCCTCTCAGTGCGACTCCCGTGTGGCCACACGGGGGCATTTTCACAGTTCTGGGGTGGTCTTCTGCGGGGGACCGCATCGAGACCCGGATGCAGGATGGAATCGTAACTCCTAGGTGTTCGTCCGGTAGGATGGGCTTGGTTGGCTGATCACCGCCGGGTGACATTTCGAGTTGGGTACAGGTGTACACGCTCTGCAGAGTTTAGATCTATACGTATAGCCGCGTCCTCGGTTATGGACATGCCCGTTGTTTCTCCGACTCTTACGTTTTGGGATTTCTACCTCCCCCTTATAGGATGAGTGTGATTGGTGAGCCGTGGTTGTATTCGGGGAGAGGAGAGTTGCTCCCTCTACCTCGCGGATCCGGGTGCAACCATTGAGGTGCGAGGAGTGGGAGTTCTCGCACCGACCCTAGATGGAGATAGGTGATGGTGACGGTGATCTGGGTGACCAGATGTATCCGTATGTGGATGAGAGATATGGGATATGGTGAACTTATGGAGATATTACTCTATTTTTGCTGCTGCTGCATAGGAAACCCTGCTGCTACCTTGATATACTCTTTTCCCCTTAGAAATAGGCCACTTAAAGCTTGCATACGGTTGGTGACGTGAACCTATCCCATTCCTTGGGGATAGTCTGTGAGTGTGCAGGATTGGACTTGGAGCGAAAGTCCAATTATGAAGAATCCATGGAGAAAGGGTTGCGTCGCTTCGCTCAAGGATGCCTGTGGTGAAGATCGAATATGAAGACTCGAAGCCATAGCTACCGCTGCGTAGAGTTTCTACTTGTCGCTTAGCCCAAGGGGCTTGTACCTAAATCGTATACCGAACTGTATTCGGATGTAAATACTTTGTTTTGTACTCTGATTTCGTTGTATGGAAATGATATTATACTGTAATGAGTTCTGTACGTGATAGCTACTGATCCAGGGACTATCACAAGGGTACAGGGAGTCGGGTTTTCCTCACCGAAAATCCGGGGTGTTACAATGGTGACCCGCATCATTCTCGTTCCCATCAACATCTAGTATATCTACGGTCTTCCTGAAACAATGATGAACAATCGCTCCGGCGTAAAGAAACGGTCTTGCTAATTATTGCGCATGAATTATTTAAGCCCACTAGAACGTTGTCATGATTTACATTTTATAAGGTGGTACTCTGATTAGTGTAATATCTACAAAAAAAATATAGCTTGTATACCAAAAGATTTATTAAAGTATTTTTCATAATGAATATAGTAGTGCCAATCTTATGTTGTCGATCCACGACAATGGAGCTTGAAAATTTGAAATTAACATCTCATGGTTAAATATAAAATCATTCAATTTTACCTCAAAACTACTTTCAAAAAACTAAACCTGTTAAAATTGTTTGCAGTAACTTATTTCTCTCTTCGTTTTAGATACATAAATATTATTATATGTCTATATCTAGATACACAGTATCTAGATGCATATGAAAATTTAAGCAATTAGAAAAGCTAAACGATCCCGAATTTGGGATAGAGGGGGAATTAAATTTTATGAATCTATTCTAACATAAATAGTTGTTAAAATTGCACTTGAAGAGCTGCAAATAAAGAAAAACAACGAACAACCAAGTGTTTCTTTTTTCTAGAGTGTAGTATGACTACCGCGAATTTTCACTGTGAGTCTGTGACATATAGCAAACACGTACCGTATACTTTTTCATCCATCATTCACATCCATTCTGACCACTTTGCTATGTAAGCGAAGGTGACATAGACTGCACTATAAGGACAGGACAGGGCAGGTCGCCGATCACTACTCAATTTGTCGTGAACTGTATTTGTCATTAGCTATACCTTTCGATCGAAGCAATATCAATATATATTATTCCTTTGTTAGTATTTTCTAGATTTTGGAGTCGATGTCAAAAAGATGTGCCCTGCCAACTCCCAAAATAGCCACAATGCTAGTACGTGGAATCGAAAATTCTCTTCATCTCCAATTACTTAGCCACTTAGGTATATGCCAGTAGAACTCTACCAGAGAGTGATAACAGGCAATGGTGACGAGCATCGTTTTCAGCCTTTCAGCCATATCGTGCTAATTGAAGTAAGCGGTTTCCATAACTTACTTAAAGGCGCGATCAGTAGAATCTGATCATGTATATTTCTGATTTTCTGTTAATAGTGGGTGACATTGCCTTCCATGAGCTGTAACGGTGTAACCACTGCTCGCTAAACATGTGTGGCGCACTCGCACATGCATGATAGATGGCAAAAGTGGCAACACCTAGCTAATGTCTCAATCTAAGAAAGAAAAGATTCACGCTTTTTTTTCATTATAACAGCAAAAAGGTTTCGATCTTATACACGCTCTTTTGGTGAACATTTTCAGAAGCCACTGGCCATTGGGATTGCTAGTATCCGCGCGCTGATCTGCTGCCCGCGCGCGCCGCATGTTTGGACTGGATCCAGCCCCTCTCCCGACTCCCCGCCCCGTCCGTAATAGCTCGCCAAAAAAAAGAGGCATGCACCCGATGCAGGACAGCACGAGCTAGCGTCGTCTCCGATTGCTAACGCATGGCGTTGAGCTGGACGTTCTGTCGGTTTCCGTAACGTTTCCTAGGTCCGTATGGTAAACGTACGTCACCAGCGCGTTATTCTCAGGGTTTATGATAATCAATACATGACGTTTCTAATTCTACTACTAGTAACTGCGGCAGCCAGCATCAGCAGCGTGCTATGTGTTTACCGTGTGTTTGGTTGGAGAGCCGCGGGAGCGGAGCGGAGCCGACCCGCTCCCGCGGCTGTTTGGATGAGGAGCGGCTCCAGAGGGAATATACCCGCTAGATGCGGGTTCGATCCGTCCGTCAAAATTTGCGGAACGAAGCGGCTCCGCTCCCGCTGACGTGCTTTGCCCTCTCCCCGTCTCTCTCCCGTCAGCATCGATGCGCCGCAGGAGCAGGCCTGCGCGCGGAGCCGCCGAGGCAGGCTCGCGCCGCCGGCCAGGTCGCACTGCAGGGGCGGGCCGCGCCGGCGAGCAGGTCGCGCTCGCGCCGCACGGGCGAGCAGGCCGCGCTCGCGTCGCAGGGGCGGGCCGCGCCGTGCTCGCGCCGCCAGGGCTGGCTGCGTCGCCGGGGCTGGCCACGCCGCCGGGGGGCGCGCCCGCGCGGATGCAGGGGAAGGCAGCGACGAGCCCGCGCCGACGGCTCTCCACAGCAGAGGAAGAAGAGATCCAGAGCAGAAGAAGAAGAGATGATGTGACACTGACATGTGAGTCCCACCGGTTACTGTAGTAACGTCGTGAAAAGGGTATCCATCCCTGTTTTCTACTCCTCCAACCAAACAAAAAATGGGTTGAATCCATCCTTAACCCAAAAATACAAACCAAACATAAAAGGGGTTGGGACCGTCCCCAAAACAAGAGTCGGCTCCGCTCCACTCCACTCGCTCTCTGACCAAACACAGATCAGTTAACTTCTTATTCTGAACAGGTCCATGCTGTGCCAGCGTGCATCCGTGCTGACGGCTCGTACTACGCGCCCGGGTCTTTCGGAGCTCGGGGTGCATTGTTTGGCTATTATTTAGGAGTAATTAATCTGCTGGCCGAATTTAAAACGAGATGGCTCTCTCATTCCACACGTGCAAGTTTGATTTGAATACTCCCTTATTCCTAAAATAAATGCAATTCTAGGATTCAAATTTTGTCTCACAAAGAATGTAACTTTGACTAACTAACTGCAAAAGACAAGTGACTCTAGAACCTTCTCACACAAAAGACAACTCAATGTTTAGATCTTTCTCATAAAAAATAAGAGGTAATTTGGTCATTTTGCATCTCACATTGATTTGCGTACTTGGTCTTAGAATTGTATTTATTTTGGGACGGAGGGAGTACAGCTCGTGTTTTAGAAAATCGTTTCCTGCTCCGGGACCGAGCCGGGCCGGGCCGGGCCCGTGGCGAAATTACCAGAACCGGGGCCCTCCACGTCGGACACAAGCAAGCCTCTTCCTCCTCCTCCCTCTTCGCGTTTGGCTTGAGTTCCGCCTCCTCTCGCGGCCTCGCCACACCAGGGCACGCCACGCGCCACCAGATATAACCGCCGCACTGCCACCCCTTCGACACCCCCTCCCCACGCGCCTCCCCTACCCGGTCCCTGTCCCTTCCCGAGGCGGAGACCCGTGCCGCCCTCGCCCCCCGTGAGCCACCCGCCTCTCTCCGGTTGGGTCCCGGCCGGGTCGGGTTCTCCACGCCGCCGCCGCCGACGCAAACGCCCCGCTGCTCGGCTCCTTCCCCTCTCGCCGGACGCCGCCGCCGGGAACCACGCAACCACGAGGTACGCGCCGGGCGCCGTCTCTATCTACCTCTCCCCCTCCTTCCCTCCCTTCGTCTCCCCACATCGACATCTACCTTCAAATCCCAATCCGGCGGCGCCGCACGAACCGCGCGACGCGGAACGGAACGGGACGGAACGCCGGTGCCAGCGGCGCTCCCGATCTGAGAGGCAATCGTCGTCGCGGCCCCCACTCCGCCGAGCAGGTCTAAAGGCCCCCCGGCGTAGTTGTTATGGAATTTTGTTTGAGCGGGCGACGATAATGTTTATTGGGGGTGAGGGACGAATGCGCCGCCGCTAGGGATCGAAGGGAATCTCCCGTTCCCCCGATCCGACAACTACGTGCGCACGCCAGCGCGCCCCAAATTACCAGGTCGCTTTCTCCGCGTTACAGTGAGGCCGAGGGGGAGGGATCAACTTGTTCGCACATGCTTTTGCGCTATATTCTTCGGGACCGCGATTCCGCTGGTCTGTAGGTGGCCGGGTTTGTCAGTCCTATCCCCTTGTCTCGAGCGCGCCACGTCGTGGATGTGGATGGGTTCCGTCCCTAGGGGTAGGGCCGACGGATGGATTCCGCCGTATCATCATGCTGCTCGGCGGACTTTGCTTCTTTCAGGTCGTGTCAATGCGGCCACGGCTTCGTGGCAATTGCGCCAGTACTTACTCTGATTCCTTCCCCTCGTGGTTTATAAGTACCACCTGGCCTGGCCGTGGTTGATTCCAGACGGGGTTGTCTGGTGGTTCACGTGTTCTTTGTTTAACGGCAGTCAAGTACTCAAGTGTTTCGCGTGTTCTTTGTTTAGGCTGGGTGTAGGTTGCAAATCTTCGGTTGCACGTTGCAGAATCATCTTCTTGTTGCTGAATCTTATTTCGGTACTCCATATTCTTTTCCATACTGAACTTTGATCTTGTTATTCTTTCTGGATAACAAATATCCTCATTGGCCTGTGCATGCTTAATTCCTGATGCTATGATGCTGTTTTGAGGTTTAGTTACAATTTTGTGTTTGGATTGGGTACAGTTTTGTGTGGACTGAATGTTTAGTAAGTTTTAACAAGGAGTCTGACTTATCTGCAATTATGAGATGATGCCACTTGTGTCCTGTGGGGAGGGAGCAAAATAACTCAAGAATTGTTACCCCTGCAGAAAAATTTCATTCTACTACCATATTGAAATTGTTTTTCTGCTGTTTCTTAATTCCATCTAATCAACAAGGATGCATTTGGATGGTTAGAATGTACAATGATGTGTGAGCCTGTTGAAGTTCTGTTGGGTTATACTCTGTATATTGTGTTATAAAGGACTGTTTCATTTTCCAAATTTTTCTTCAGGATTTTTCCCCTTTATTTGCACGTAATTGTTGGTTACCATGAATGGGTGTTTTCATTATTTACATTTTACTTGTTATGAAACTGTTCATTGGTATTTAGTTTTTTACTCATTCACTGACACATAAATTGCTTGCCTCTTCTTTTCCACGCTAGTTGTAGCAGGTTTTCTTATAGCATATATGTCATTTGAACAGTACATCACCTTTGTACTTGTGTATTGACTTGTATCTTGTTTTCAGATGGAAAGCCATAATTCATCACATCATCAGATTGCTGAAGTGAAAATGGACATCTCACCATCAGCTTCTGGAGCAGCAGGGAACAAAATCTGCAGAGGTGCTGCCTGTGATTTCTCTGATGCCAGTAACACCTCGAAAGATGCAAAGGAGAGATCAGCATCCATGAGGAAGCTTATAATTGCTGTGATCCTTTGTGTCATATTCATGACAGTGGAAGTGGTTGGAGGCATTAAAGCAAACAGTCTTGCAATCTTGACTGATGCAGCCCATCTTCTTTCTGATGTGGCAGCATTTGCCATATCATTATTTTCTCTCTGGGCTGCTGGATGGGAAGCAACACCACAGCAGTCTTACGGGTTCTTCCGGATTGAGATTCTTGGTGCATTGGTCTCCATTCAGCTCATATGGCTGCTTGCTGGCATACTCGTATATGAGGCTATCGTAAGGCTCATTAATGAGAGTGGGGAGGTGCAGGGCTCCCTCATGTTTGCTGTTTCAGCGTTTGGATTGTTTGTCAACATCATAATGGCTGTACTGCTAGGGCATGACCATGGACATGGTCATGGACACAGCCATGGTCATGGCCATGGACATTCACATGACCATGGCCATAGTGATTCAGATGATGACCATTCACACCATGAAGAACAAGAGCAGGGCCATGTGCATCGCCACGAGCACAGCCATGGAACTTCTATTACCGTCACCACCCACCACCACCACCACCCAAGCGCTGGACAACATCATGATGCTGAGGAACCATTGCTCAAGGATGAAGCTGGTTGCGAGGGTACCCAACCTGCTGCCAAAGCTGATAAGAAGCGTCGGCGCAATATCAATGTACACAGTGCTTATCTTCACATGATTGGGGATTCAATCCAGAGCGTTGGCGTCATGATCGGTGGGGCTCTCATCTGGTACAAGCCTGAGTGGAAGATCATTGATCTGATCTGCACCCTCATCTTCTCTGTGATTGTGCTGTTCACCACAATCAGGATGCTGCGCAACATTCTTGAAGTACTGATGGAGAGCACTCCCCGTGAGATTGATGCCACCAGGCTCGAGAGGGGGCTCTGCGAGATGGATGGTGTGGTTGCCGTCCACGAGCTTCATATCTGGGCCATCACTGTGGGGAAGGTGCTTCTAGCATGCCATGTGACAATCGCAAGGGAAGCTGATGCTGATCAGATCCTTGACAAGGTGATCGGGTACATCAAAACGGAGTACAACATCAGCCACGTCACCATTCAGATCGAGCGCGAGTAGGGTTGTCTTTAGGCTGTCATGGGGCATAAATGGTGTCCGTCTTCACTGGTTATCTTGTTCTGTTGCGTACTAATTTTTGCACCTGGGAAGACGTTGGACATTGATCCAAGCCATAACGTGTTTACAAGTTCATCTTGATTCTAGCTTTTATGCTGGTTATTAGTATCATCTATTAGTAAGTCTATTAGGTGAAGGAAATATTTGGGGTGGTGTAGTCGTCAGTCAGTGCATTCACATGGATGAAATTTTCAGACGTGCTGTCAACTCCTTGTGGGTTCATCAAATTTGCACCTGTAGTTTAGCACCATGTGTCATCACCTTTATGTACGAATTTAGATGATGTTTGTGGCATGGAAGATGAAGTTAGTGTTTGCTTGGCCTATAACCGTCTGTTTTGAACTCTGCTTTTCTTGATGTTGCAGTTGAATGGAGGGATCCTTGACTCGTGAATACTCCGTGGCCGTTAAGACTGTTTACCTTCGTGTCGACACTCTTCTTATTATTGGTTCTGCGCTTTTGTTCCTTTTATCTATTGGCATGTGTCTGTTTCGCAGTATCTCTCCCGCGAAATTACTCTATTATATAATCACAAACGAAATCTAATGTCTGAACCTGAACTGAAGCATCATCCATAATTAAGAATGCTGAGCGAGGGATGAGAAACAGAGACTTGCAAACCTCATGTGCCGACTTCTTTTTCTTGAAGTGCGCTGACAACATCATGATGCCATTTTTTTTAAAGAATTTGATTGATGCCATATCATGTGGCTTCAGGTTTCCGTATGAAGCAGCAGAAACGGGCTGATTTGACTCCTACACGTAAGCCTATTTGGGCCGAACTAGCACCGTGGGCCTCGGTGGACGTCAAAACGCAGCACACGTGGCAATTGTTGGGCCGAGTAACCACCGTGGGCTTCCGTAACATAGATCTCTCCGTCCGTTTATTTTTCATTGTGAAACAAACGTGAAATCCGTGGCGCGTTGGCCATCAATCCTCCTACACGAACCATCGACCAGACGACCACTATGGCAAACGATCTAGACGACGACGCAACAACCCAACTACCGGCGTTGCGGTGGCCGAGCTATCGGGGGCTGCTTGGGCCACCACGCCGGCAGCCGTCTGCCAGAAGCGGCGCCGCTCCTCATCGTCCCGCGTCGGACGAAGATCGGCGGCGGCGGAGGATGGATCGCCGAGAGCGCGTCGTAGGCGGCCTGGACGAGCTTGAAGGCGCCGTCGGCCGCCGCGGATGGGTTCTTGTCGGGGTGCACCAGCAGGCACAGCCGCCGGTGCTGCCGCTTGACGGCGTCGTGGCCTCGTGGGTGACGACGCGGGGGCGTCGGCGGAGGGCTGCCGCACCGGTGGCCGCGGGTGGGGCAGGCCCAGCACGGTGTACCACCAGTTGGTGGTGGACCGCGCGATGAGACCGGGCCCACAACCACCGGGGGTGACGACGGCGGCGGCGTGCACGTCGTAGGCCGCGAGGGCCTGCTCGGCGGCGGGGAGGCCCGCCGCGAGGCCGAGCGCGTACGCCGCGCAGTGGCTTGCGCCCGCGACGTCGCCGGACAGGAAGCGCTGCTCGGCGAACGCCAGCGCCCTCCGCGCCTGCGCTTCAGAGGAGTCCGACGACGACGACCCCGCCATGGCGGAATCGTGGACGTGCGGACACCGTTTTTTTAGGGCTTTTGCACGTTACACAAAACCCGTGTCAGATACGGTAGCCTCGAAATATATACGCATCGTCGTGACCTAGGCCCAAGTACAGTGGCCTTTTGTTTCGAGCGCCCCTGGCATTGGCAATGGCACACCTGAATGGCATTCAGAATAGACACGAAAGTTTCTGGCAGGAAACACATACATGAAGGAACAACCATGCAGAGATGCATGGAATTCACAATTCAGGCTATTGAAATTGCCATTTTTCACTATACACTACCTAGAGTCTGATAAATACATGGAACGGAGCTGCTAGCGCCCGGACGTCCGATCCGGGCGCTAGCATCGGACGGGTTCGCAGCCGCACGATTCAAATCAGGGAACGTATCAGCCGTCGATCGTGTTGCGAGGCATTTTGATGTTGCGAACAACTTTTCCGATGTTGCGAAGATCTTTTCCCATGTTGCGAACCGTCGTGCTTGCAACATTCAACGAAGGATGTTGCGAGTACATGTTGCGAGCGTGTTGCGAACGTGTTGCGAGCATGTTGCGAACGCGGTTACGTGCAACATCCAACATCATGAGTCTTTCTTCCCTCCTCCCTCATGTTGCGACCATGTTGCAACTATATTGCGACCATGTTGCGACCCGTGATGCGTGCAACATCCAACATGAGGAGCTCTCCTGCCCCTCCTTCTCGACACAAAACCCAACATCACATGTCTGCAACATCGAAACTGAACATCCGCAACATCGAAAATTAATGTTTGCAACTCCCCAACATCACGTGTCTGCAACATCAAGACTCAACATCTACAGCATCGAAAATTAATGTTTGCAACATCGAAAAATTTAGACCTAATTTTGAAACATTCGCATGGGACACTTGCAGCATGTCAAGAACACGGATGCAACATGTGCACAACGATTTGCAACATAAACGAGAAACGATTACATCATAAAGACGACCGATTGCAACATGTCAAGAACATTATTACAACACCGATATACAACAATTGCAACATAACAAAAATCCCAAAAAAAAAACAGGAGGAGGCCAACGTGGGGGAAGCGGTGGCCGGTCGGCGAGCTCGGATGCCCCACACCGGACTGCGGCCTTGGCCATGGGGGAGCGGCGGCCCGCTGCTGGCGAGCTCCACGGCCCACGCCGCCGCTCTGGGATGCGGCCTCTGGGGGAGGTCCGCCCCCCGTCGGCCTGGGATGCGGCCGCCCGTCGGGGAGCTCCACCCCTGCGGCCTCGGCGCGCGGCTCGCCCGGTGCACGGGAGCAACTCCTCCCCCCGCATGGGGCCGCTGCGTGCAGGATGCGCGGCTGCGCGTCGGCCGGTTGACCTCGGAGGCTCGCACGGCGGTGGTGAACAGGGGCTCGGGAAAGAAGGGAGGGAGACGTGTGGGGCTGCATCCTGCTCGCGAAGCTCGCGGCGGAGCTCCCTGCGGCCGCCTCCTCCGGCGCGGAGCTCGTAGCGGAGCTCCCTGCGGCCACCGCCTCCCGCGCGGAGCTCCCTGCGGCCGCCGGCGAGCGCATCGGCTGGAAGGCTCGCGAGAGGAAAAAGAAAAACGGAACATGTTGGTCTGCTGGAGCAGAGGTGAGAAGATAAGATAAGGCATCGAGTGGTTGTGCTGGGCGGGCGTCCGATATTTCTCCCAGGCGTCGGACGCCCGTAACCAAGCATTACTGTACATGGAATCCTGGGACCAAAATACTTGAGTTTTATCATGCACTTACACATTTTCCTAGCTTGATCGCGGATTTGGTGATAGCCTTTTTTTAAAAATATCTCCAGCATATACCCTTTTTCCAATCCAACTACGATATTAAGGATGTTCATTAAAAAATAATGTTCTAGCCTTTACTTTTCATTTTTTTCGCAATAATCATTGGAACAACTAAATAAATCACCCAAACTCTCACGGCCTCACGGGAGGAGTCGAGGTCACGGCGTCATGCACAAAATAATTGGACACGCGAAGCTTGTTTCAGGTGAGACTGAAGCTGAAATGTTGTTTCAAGAAACCAGGCTTGAGATATGCAGACACCATCTTCAGCATGTTCAGGAAACATTGCATAATTTCTCTTTGAAGAAAAAGGCCCCCGTTCATTTTTCACTGGGAAGTAAAAGGTGAAACAGAGTCTTCAACGTTGAGCCACTAGCTAGTGACGACGTGTTCAACTATTCATGGCCCGATGGCAAATCCTCCTACATAAATCATCGGCCTCACTGGACAACGATCTGCAACCGAGCCACTTGAAAATAGCTGCCTACGACATGAACCCAAGAATTGTCCGCGAGTTAGATAACCTGGAGAACGCGCAGGGAGGGTTGCACTGGCAGCACGGCAGTCGTATCGGCTGTTCCGGCGGCCCAGGCGGCAACGGAGCAGCCCGGCGTGGCGGCGGCCGAGCTATCGGCGGCTTCTTGGTTGCGGGCGCCGGCGTCGCTACAACGTCTTGCGCAGCGGACTGCCAGAAACTGAACCGCTCCTCGTCCCTCGGCGGCGGCGGAGGGTGGACGGCCGAGAGCGCGTCGTAGGCGGCCTGGACGAGCTTGAAGGCGCCGTCGGCCGCCGCGGAGGGGTTCTTGTCGGGGTGCACCTGCAGGCACAGCCTCCGGTGCTGCCGCTTGACGGCGTCGTGGGTGATGACGACGCCGGAGAAGAGCTGCGTCGGCCGCGGGTGGGGCAGGCCCAGCACGGCGTACCAGTCGCCCGCCGCGGCGTGCACGTCGTAGGCGACGAGGGCCAGCTCGGCGGCGGGGAGGAGGCCCGGCGCGACGTCCAGCGCGTGCCGCGCGCTGCGCCTGGCGCCCGCGACGTCGCCGGCCAGGAAGCGTTGCTCGGCGAAGGCCAGCGCCCTCCGCGCCTGCGCTTCCGAACCTGGCTCCGCCGCCATGGCTGAATCGTACGCGCACGACACCCGTGCTAAATCGGCGCTGCCGTCCAGCATCGTGCTATATATATATATGCATCGATCCGAATCCGCGAGGGGAGAAGGATGAATCCGCGTAGAATTCGATATATGGGACGCGGATTCGTTTCGCTCCGGAGAAATAGGGAAAGAGATCCTCTGCGTCTGCATTTGAGTCAGTAACAGGCTCAACTGCAAGGACAGTACCGCAGAGAAGCCTCATCGGAGAAATAGGTTCAGACACAGGGGAGAGCTCACTCTCTTCTGCTCCCTCCTACAGCCATGGCCTCAAGATCGTTCACCTGCTTGCATAGACTAGCTACTTTGATCTCAAGAATATAAACACGAAGTTTCTGGCCGCGAGGAGCACATGAAGTTCTTGCTTGCTGCACATGAAGTTCTTATCGGTAGTGGTTGGATATCTCAAAGCATCGTCGGTGAACCTGGTCGTGTAAAATATCAAACAAGCATACGGAGAGGGAGGGAACTCAGGTTTTAGACCCCGTTTGGCTGAGATTTTGGTGAAATAGGTGAATTTTTTTGCAAGAAATGGGTGAAGTCAAAGAATTCAGGAAAAACTGCGTGAAGTATCGATCAACCTTACAGTAGGATCGATAAAGAAGACGACAGCTCGTAGTCATCCATGTCTATTGTTGTCTCGCTTGCCTAATTATATAGATACAGTATACACACAGAGAACTGCAGGATTCAGCTGCACGGCTCATATCAAGGTCAGCCATCTCCCGTAGGTACTTACGGTCTTCGTGCTAATACTGCATCTATGACAGTAATGCACTAATTACAAAATTAAAATGGCCTAAAGTTTTCTGATGTCCAACAGTAAAAGCCAATGCATTGTTTTTTTTTAAACAAAACGGCACGTGATTGTGCCAATTTCTATCGATAAAGTAAATCAGCAGTAGAGAGCCGCCAAGCCACTGCCTCACATTTGACGCAACAACCAAAATTAGGACTATTTTCATTTTAAAAAAAGGTATCCATTACACTTGCAGGTATTCAGAAAGAGCTAAACATGATTTTACCACAGAATCCAATGAGTCAAGCTGTCCCACCACAAATCATACCAAAGAGTAGTCTCACCACAATATATTGGATACTGAAGACTCGTTCCACCAAGAATCCCACCAATACAATTTGCAAACATCACGGCCCTTGTGCTGCTTGAATTTGGAGCCCTTGGACCAAAAGCCTAAGTTTGGCATACACTTGAAACATCTTTTCCCGGCCCTTCACTTGCAGAACCCGCATCAATAACTGCACAAATGCAAAAAAGAGAAAATGGAAATAAAATCAGCTGGGTCATTAACGATTACGAACAATGTGGGTACTACAAATATGGACAGGCTGCGGGTAATAACCCTCAAAAGATGCTAACGTACATACTCCAATCCGGAGCACCCCTAGTGACAGAATCATGGTCCAAGCATGTTACTCACTCTCAATCATTACAGCACAGAGCACAGGGTTATTAGCACTTAGCTTAGCTAGCCGTACCTGGAACACAGAATCTCGTGTAGGGGAAGACGTAGGTTACACCCTCGAGAACCTTCTTGGCCCTTCTTGAATTAAATTCGATCATGTAAACATCATGATCAGATCCAAGTGTGCGCACAGACACAAAGATGATATCGGTATCCTCCGCAAACCCAATTACCTCAGCATCTTTTATCACACAACTGAGACCATCAAATGCCAACCGTGGAGGTGGGAGGGTGCCATAGGGGAGCAGCATCTCGAGCTCAATGGCCTTACCCCGCACCCATTCTGTAATCCCATCAGGAGATGTTTCTCTCGACCACAGGCATACGCTTAGGCTTGGTTTCTCTTCCACGTTGGCGAATCCAAGTACACTGCCTTCAGGTGATACGAGGAATTTTTTTTTAAAGTAAAGCATGAGCACTGCTGTGTCATATAAGAAGAAACAACATTGGTACATAACGGGCCGAAGCAAACACCACCACACGAACAAACCCAGAACAGAAACAAACGCACCCGACACAACACACCCCCATCCTCAACCTCATGGGAGAGGAGGTCGAAGCAAGCCGCCGACACCTGCGCCGTCGTCACCAACGATGTGTCACGGCGAAGCCGCAACCCGCTTCAAGCCCGAACGACCCCTGAGCTCCTCCACTGTGGGCCTGTCCCCCTCGAACTGCACAAACACGCTCGTCGATCCCTCTGATCCAGTGAACCTTCAGCAAACACTCTCATCTCGGTACCAGGGGCAACCACTGATCCTGGCCTCTCTGCGTGGGGGCCTCGCCGCATCCACCACCTCACTCCTCTGCCAAGGACTCAGATATCTAAGACCGCACCGAGAGCACCTCCTCCGCCCAGCCGTCACCGAGTTCACCACTGCAACCTGCACGGCAGCCCAAGACCTCAAGCACCCACGGGCCCTCCGTACCTTGACAGCAACACAAAACCCGCAGCAGCTCCAGACGACTTCCACTACCTCACAAGCGGCGGGGCTCCAAATGTGATGCCTCCAGGAAGGTCACGACGCCACGGCGCCGCCATCACATGTCCAGATGGACGAGGTTTCCCCCTGAGAACCCCACGCGACGAGAGTGTAGTACCTCGCCATGATGCCCTCAACAGGGGGACCGACGCCCGAAGAGTGCCGTCATCACGCCCACCGACAACCAGTGAAGGCTTTCACCCGATTACACCACGCCTGTCACCCGCTCAATGCCATGGTAGCAGCCTGCTCTTCGCCTCCACAACACCTCCACCGGAAGGGGCCCGACGCACCCCGAAGCACCACCATGGCGCCACAAGCAGCCCAGACAGCCCCCTGGCCCCACCACCTTGGCGACGCCGAACCGGCAACACAGGCGAAGAAGGGAGGGGCGCCGGACAGCCCTGCACGTGGCCGGCCGAGGCCTCCCCCAGCCTGCTAGGCCGAGCGCCGGCCTGCGCCCGCCGCCGTCACTGCTGTCACCGCGCCCGCCCGCAGCAACCACCCGCCTGCAGCCCACAGCCGTAAACGCTGATCCGTGCGACAGAGCGCGCAGATCCGCGCCGGCCGCCGGAGTCGAAGCAGCGCCGACCAGGGCCGCCGCCGCTCCCGCTGAAGATGCGGCTGACCGGGAACCCCGACAGCATCCACACGACGAAGGCGAGGACGTCGACAGGGTTGGACACAGCGAGCAGGAGCGCCTCGGCACGAACCTCCTGAAACGCGTGACGTTCCGCAGGAGCAGGTCGAGGCGCGTCGCCCCCGGGAACTGGCGCGCACCCGACAGTCGAAGACGCGTGCGCCACCAGAGGCCGCAGCCGCTCCCGCCGCAAGCGCCAGGCCGCCGCTGCCGCAACCCACGACCTCTACCACCGCCCGAGACCGCCGCCAGATACCGTTGCCGTCGTCCACCGTCCCCCTCCACACCACACATCGAAGCCGCGCCTCCTAGTCGCGCTGGCCACCAGATCCGGGCGAGGGCGGCCCGGATCCGTGGCCTCCCGCCGTCGCCGCCACCAGAGAGGCCCCCGCCGGCGACGAGGTCCACCGGGACCCGGGCGGCCGCGCCCGCCTCGGAGACCCCGTGGAGGAGGAAAGAGGCCGCGCCACCGCCTTCATTGGGGCCTCCCGGTCTTCCGGAGGCATCCTCGGGCGGCGGCACGGCAGGGAGAGGAACGGGAGGAGGAGCGGCGGCGGCTAGGTCTTGGCCGCCTAGCGCCGCTCGCGCGAGAGCGACGCGAGGCGGGGAGAGAACATCCCATGCTGCACTGATTACGAGGAAAATGAGGGTTCCCTTGTGTATGCTCCACGGAGGCTCATCAATCACCGACAAGCGTTGTGCACCGAGCTGGTACTCGATGGCAAACCTATGGCAGCCGTGGAAGTAGAGCGTGTCCCCGACAAGGGCACTGGGGCATGGGCTCTTGATAAGAAACACATAAGGATGCTGAACAGAGATCAGCTCGCTCCAATCATCTGTATCCGAAGAGTATACGCGAGCAGATGTGACGCATCCAGTGGAAGTCCAGGTAGTAAACACGAAGGCTACATGGAAGGGCCCCCGTGGCAGCCACGGTGGTCGCAGCCTCCCACCGC
Source organism: Cenchrus fungigraminus (assembly GCA_036936925.1). Taxonomy (NCBI): domain Eukaryota; kingdom Viridiplantae; phylum Streptophyta; class Magnoliopsida; order Poales; family Poaceae; genus Cenchrus; species Cenchrus fungigraminus. Next base: position 174,852,872 of record CM072769.1, read on the forward strand.
GGCCGTGGAGCAGAGCACCGCCGCGTTGAAGCGGACCAGATCCGTGGGCCGGGGCGAGGGCGGGGGCAGGCGGCGCCGCTCGTCTGTCAACGGGTCCCAGACGACGAAGTCCAACGCCCCCCCGGTGGCCGGGACTTGAGCTGGGGTGACGAAGAGCGCGCGGCCGTGGCGGCAGTCGAGCACGAGCCAGCCCGAGAGGTCGCGGCTGGCGGGGCGGCCAGAGGTTGGGTTGTTGGCGACGAAGCGAGAGCAGTAGGGAACGTCTCCACTCACAATGTGGAGGAAGCCAACGACGGAGGGCACCAGGTGGAGCGCGCGGTGGCCAGGGCCGTCCCACAAGTGTTATGGGCCCATAGGCGAGTAAGATATTAAAAGTCTAACAATATAATATTTTAATATAACGATTACATTATATAATACTATTGATAAGAGATAACTTGTAACATATATTTAATTGTTCTCGTAAAAGTAACAGTACATCAAAGAAGATACAAATAGCAAAATAATTATGATGGTTACCTCAAATAAAAGCACAGTGCTTTAGTGCTTTTTAAAAATAGGCATTTTTTGATGTAAAATCTTCAAGAACAGAGAGGTAGACTGAGAGACGACCAGACGGGAGACAAACCGGGCGTCGAGTCGTCGAGGATACCCTAATCGCTGACTCTGCGGCTCGCCGATCGCCGTGACGTCGACGCCGTCGGCCTGCTCGTCGCCCAAGGGGCCTCGCCGCTCGGCACTCCTCGTCTTCTCATCTTTCTGATCTCGTCCGTGACTCCGTGTGCGTGCGGCAGGCCTGGCGAATGCGAATCGATACATCCCTGCCTCCTATCGCGCGTCGCTGTGTGTGCAGCCGTGCAGGCCTGACGGTCGGTGGACCGTGGACGGTGGTATACGGTGCACCTGCTGGTGTAGGAAACATCTGTACTATACCCATGGGCAGCGCCCAGTCTGCACCCCCCCAAGGGACGGCCCTGGCGGTGGCGGCAACGGAAGGCGGGGTCGGTGAGGATGCGGCGCCAGCGCTTGCAGGCGTGGGAGGCGCGGAGGAGGCACGCCGGGTCGTCCGGTGGGAGGCGGAAGAGGATCTCGACGACGACGTCGTCCACTAGCTCCGGCGGCATGGTTGCCTCCTGCGCCGCGGCGGCGGCGGCGGCGAGGCGAGGGTTTGGAATTGGGAGGAGAAGCGGCGCTTCTGGATTCTGGAAGCAGATAGCAGGGGGCTTCTGGATATTGTATATGTTAACGTGAACTTTAAATTTTTAAATGATTTTTAATCTAACTTATATTTACACAAAATTATAGTATTGTTAAATCATTCTCATCCACTATAACTATGAAACCAAACCAAACCAAACCAAACCATTATAGATAGCAAAACATTTTGAACCAAACCAAATTGAACCACGTATAAAATCAAACCGAAAAAACCGGCTCAAACTGAATCATTAATAGGTTTAGTGGTGGGCGCTGCTATTTAGCGTGCGCCCGCTACACGCGATCGATTTCCGACAAAGTATTTATGGCACACCGTCCGTCTCACTCCCTACTAGTAGTACTTTCCGTTTTTAACTATCTGTGGTGGCCGAGAGTGCGCTAGCTACATAATCCAACATAAATTAACTGGGGTGTGCTGCTGTGACACCTGAGGTGTGTGCCGTGTCCGGGTTGGAGTCCGTGTGGTTTCATGTCCACGTGAAAGAAAATCTTGATGCATAATTTATATAAAAAAACTTTTATGAAAGATATATATCAAAGGTTCTATAAATAAAAATTATGTATAACTTATGAACATAACTTATATACAAAACTCATATAAACATATCTTGTGTTAAAAACTTATACGCGAAACTTTTTTCAAACATCAGTTGTATCTTTTTTAATTTTTGAACTTATACACACAACTCCGACGCATAACTGTGAAGTATAAATTTTGTCAGATAATTTTTAAGCATAAGTTTGATGGCACACAGAACTTGCGTATAATTTTTTCTCTAGCGACGAGTTATGCGTATAACTTTTTCTGTAAACGACGAGTTGTATGTATAACTTTTTTTATTGATGAATTATACGCATAACTTATGCAGAAGAAAATTTTGTTGAAGCAAAAAAAAGAAAAAATAATAAAGGAAGGCAACCGCACGTGGCCCACCGACTGCCGCGTCGTACACTCGCACGTGGGAAGGCATCGCGGAGCGAGCGCTCCGCGCGCGCGGTTGCGGATTTGATTCCTGCAGTGTAAGACCTGGATTTGGTTCCTGCGGTGTAAGATCTGAGTTCATGCCCCCCTACGATTTGAATTGCAATTTTTTAAATGGATACCTCTAAAACTAGGTCGGAGGGGTAAGACTTTCTCCCGGTTTATAAGATCCCTGAATTCCGGTTTCACGGGCAAGAAGTTTTTTTTTAAAAAAATCAGCTTCATAATTTGCTCTAATGAGGAATTGAATCTGAGTCTTCTGGTTGTGACTATACCTCAGTTCCTCTAACCAACTAAGTTACACGAACTTTGGTTAAGTGGATAGTTCTCGTGATCATTTCTGTGGAAGAACTCTGTAAAAGCGAACAAGAAAATTCTTCAGCGTCAAATACAGTTCGGAGCAGTGACGGATCTAGAAATAAATTTAGGAGGGGCTTTCTTCTCCTTCTCCTTCCTCTAACCTCTCCTTCCCTCGTTCTTCTTCCTCAAATTTGTAGGAGAAGCTTAGGAGGCTCCATTGGATTTCCAGCGGTAGGGGGGCTCGAGCCCGCCCGCCCCACCGCTGGATCTGTCCCTGGTTCGGAACAAAGTTTGGCGATATGATTACTACTTTTGCTAGTGTTTTCCCTTTAGAAACCCTTTCATAAAAAATATGATTTCCTTTTTGATTTGCAAAATAGTGCATCACTAATGCTCACTTATACGCACACACTCAATCCTCGTAACACACCTCCGAGATTGTGCAACGTGGCGGAGAACAAGAATTTGTTGCTTTAGTTTCACTTCCCGTCTTGCCTTACGTGCCTCACTGACATGTGGGCCTAGAACCAACACGTCAATGAGGTCGTTTTGCAAAGTTGCAATGGCACCAATTGAGGTATCAAATCCCAAAATAATCCTCTGTTATCAACACGAAAACATTTCAGAACCAGGCCATTCAACATGAAACAAGCATGCAAGAATTGCAGTGAAATTCAGATTAATACAAACGAGCTCTATTCAGATTAATACAAACGAGCTCTCGGAATTCACAAGCACTTAGCATGGATGCATGATCAATGACGGAAATGATATACATTGCCTCATCAGGTATTAAATCTCACCTGAATGTTACTGCATCACAGAAACGACTCATGCACATACCACATCAATAGCAGCCAGACTGCCGGAGCCAGCATACAAATCAGCATGTAGTCTGATCAACGAAACAGAATTTGTATGAAGACGTGTCTTGAAGCAACAAAGAGCAGATGGCCCAGGGCACTACCCAAAAATCAGATCTCCACTATCCATGAGGACGGGCACTAGCCCGGTTGGTGGAGCAGCTGGATGTAGTGCCCACACATTGGGTTCGAGACTCACTTTGCGCAGGTTTTTCTCGTCGGAGTTTATCTCCGAAAAAAAATCCCCTCGCCGGTGAAGTCGGGGTTCGGGGGTTTTCTAAGTCGGTAGGAAACTTTCTTCTCTTAATGAAAAACGTGGGGGCGGTCTTACCCCCACCGGCTTGCATGCTTGGCAACACATCTCATTTCTTTCGATTTCCGTAACAGGGTTTGGAATGTCTAATTTGCATTATCCAGAAAAGGGGAATGAGATGATCTCACCACAAGATCCTATGAATCCAAAAGGGATGTCACATAAATCCTAAAGAAACATCCCACTGCAAAATCAATTCATGGATCCTACTGACTGACCCAGTGATATAATCCCATGGACGCAATTCACAATCTCCAAGCCAGATTTCCTGCTTGATTCAGAAAACCCATTACCAGCAACCTGAGTTTGTCATGCACTTATAACACCTTATTGTAGTTCCTCACCCGTAGAAGCTGCATCAATCACTGCAGAAATGGAAAAAAAAATCATCAGATATTACAACATCATTCTGCTAAGTAGATGGGCACGCTGTACTCCGTGCTAATATCATAATAAATACTTGAATTGTTGCAAATAAGTAACAAATTTCTTATTGATCTTTGGGGTTAGTCTAGATCTTAATGATTCATGTATAGTAAAGGGATGTATAACAAACACGCGATTCAGAGTTGAATGCAATAAGCTTATATACCTGGAATGCAGAAGCTAGTGTAGGAAGAGATGTAACTGTAACCCTCGAACAACTTCGTGGTCCTCCCCGAGTTGAGTTGGACCATGTAGACATCACCACAGTGGTTAGCATATCTGTAGACAACCACAAATACAACATCTGTGCCCTCAGCGAAGCCAGTCACCTTTGCACCGGCAAACCTTGGCAACAGGGCACCTTCACTAAGATCATTCACCTGCTTGTATAAACGAGCTACTTTGATCTGAATAATATAAACACGAAGTTTGTGGCGAGGAGCAGTGGAGCACATGAAGTTCCTGCTTGCTGCCGTGTTGCCTTCAGTAGTGCTCAATGGAAATCTCAAAGCCTGAACCTCTGAACATGTCCGTGCAGTACCAAACAAGCATGCGGAGAAGCAGGGAATTCAGGCTCATTAGTGAAATCATCAGATAAGAATTCAGGAAAAACTGCCTAATGTCTCGATCAATTTTGCAGTAGGATCGACAAAGAAAACTGACCGCTCGCACTCATCCACATTCGCATGGCCCTGTTTGCTTGCCGGTGGCTGATTTATTCTGAGAGAAAAGTACCACTAATTGATTGGTGTCTTCTAATTTGTTCTGAGAGAAAAATATCGTTGGCTGGTGGCTGATAAGCCATACGAACAAGCCGATAGGCAGAACTGTAGGATTCAGATGCACGGCTCATATCAAGGTCAGCCATCTCACGTACTTCGGTACTTGCGGTCTTGTGCTAATACTGTGTCTATAGCAGTAATGCACTAATTACAAAATTAAAATGGCCTGTTTTCTGACGCCAAACAGTAAAAGCCAATGCAATGTTTTTTTAACAAACCGGCACGTGATTGAGCCAATTTCTATCGATAAAGAAGTAAATCAGCAGTAGAGGCGCCACGCCACTGCCTCACCTTAGAAGCAACACCCAAAATCATGTCTCTATTTTCACTAAAAAAACATATATCCATTACGCTTGCAGGTCTTCAGATCACTGATTAAGTCTGAGATACACTGCTACCAAACAGATAACTGGCATTGTAAAGAAAGAGGAAAACATGATTTCACCACAGAAACCAATGAGTCAAGCTGTCACACCACAAATCGTACCAAAGAGTTATCTCGACACAATATCAATTCATGGATACTGAAGACTTGTTCCACCAAGAATCGCACGGATACAATTTGCAAACATCACGGCCTTCTTGCTGCTTGATTTTGGACCAAAAACTTGTATTTGTCATACACTTGAAACATCTTTTCACAGCCCTTCACCTGCATCAGTAACTGCACAAACTCAAAAAAAAAAAGAGAAAATGGAAATAAAATCAGCTTGGTCATTAACGATTATGGACAATGTGGTTACCACAAATGTGGACAAGCTGCGGGTAACCCTAAGAAAATGCTAACGTACATAATCCAGAGCACCCCCAGTGAGTAGTGACAGAATCATGGTCCAAGCATGTTACTAAAATCATTCGTAGCTTATCAATATAAATTACAGCACAGAGCCCAGGGTTACAAAGCACTTAGCTTAGTTAGCCGTACCTGGAATACAGAAGCTCGTGTAGGGGAAGACGTAGGTTAAGCCCTCCAGAACCTTCTTGACCCTCCTTGAATTGAGTCCGATCATGTAGACATCACAATCAGATCCAAGTGTGCGCACAGACACAAAGATGACATCGGTATCCTCCGCAAACCCAATTACCTCAGCATCTCTTATCACATAACGGGCCAACCGTGGAGGTGGGAGGGTGCCATAGGGGAGCAGCATCTCGAGCTCGATGGCCTTACCCCGCACCTATTGTGTAACCCCATCAGGAGATGTTTCTGTCGACCACAGGCATACGCTGAGGCTTGGTTCCTCTTCCACATCAGTGAATCCGAGCCCACTGCCTTCAGGTGATACGAGGAAAATGAGGGTCCCCTTGTATATGCTCCATGGAGGCTGGTCAATCACCGACAAGCGCTGCGCACCGAGCTGGTACTCGATTGCATACCTATGACACCCGCGGAAGTAGAGCGTGTCCCCAACGAGGGCACTGGGGCACGGGCTATGGTCAGGAAACACATAAGGATGCTGAACAGAGATCAGCTCGCTCCAATCATCTGTATCCGAAGAGTATACGCGAGCAGACGTGACGCATCCAGTGGAAGTCCAGGTAGTAAACACGTAAGCTACACGGAAGCCCCCCCCGTGGCAGCCACGGTGGTTGCAGCCTCCAGCCGCGGCGGCGGAGCAGAGCACCGCCGCGTTGAAGAGGGCCAGATTCCTGGGCCGGGGCGAGGGCGGGGGCAGGCGGCGCCGCTCGTCTGTCAACGGGTCCCAGACGACGAAGTCCAACGCCCCCTCGGGGCCCGGGACTTGAGCTGGGGTGAGGAAGAGTGCGCGGCCGTGGCGGCAGTCGAGCACGAGCCAGCCCGGGAGGTCGCGGCTGGCGGGGCGGCCGGAGGCGGGGTTGTTGGCGACAAAGCGAGAGCAGTAGGGAACGTCTCCACTCACGATGCAGAGGAAGCCGACGACGGAGGGCGCCCGGTGGAGCGCGCGGCGGCGGCGGCGGAAGGCGGGGTCGGCGAGGATGCGGCGCCAGCGCTTGCAGGCGAGGGAGGCGCGGAGGAGGCACGCCGGGTTGTATCTTTCTTGGATATTATAGTTTACTAACAACAATTCGAATCCGATATATGCTCATAGTTTTTAATTTCTCTATAGTAATAGCCAGGCTTACAAGAATGCGTCTTGGGCATATCTTTGATAATAACAGTTGTAGTCATATGGAAAAGATATATAGAGCATGGTTGCATGCACATCCCAGCTTGCTTAAGTTATGGTAGCAAGATGGCTTTCATTGAGGCAAGAGCTTGCAAAATTATTAGGTGCAGTGATTCGCAAGAGCTGCTGCACCTATAGCACCACAATCGCAAGAGGATTAGCCACACACAATGCTTCCTCATGAGGGTCGGGCGTCTGAGTCAAGCGTTGGTTCAGTGAGCAGCTTACTTTAGAGGCATTCCGTCGAGCAGCTACTGGGTGTCGGGGATAGCTCCAGCTTCCAAGGTACTGGCAGGCGTCCTCTGCGGAGGGGCATAGAGGAGCTGCGAAGGGCTGATGACTTGGTGTTGCTGATTGTTTCGTGGCGTCTGAAGGTAGGCGACGACGAGTTTAAGCGCCCTCTGAGCTGTGTGGCCGCGCATCAGGTCAGGTGCTTCCTTGTGCCTCGGTTACGCACGCCTCCGACCGCTTCCGGGCTCCGACGCAAGCCACCCTAACTCGTTGCCCGTGTGGATCACGCAGCCCTTGTCCTCGGAGCGTACATGCGGAGGAATGTTGTCGCTCAAAACTTCCCACGGCAGCTGCTGCCTGGACGGGCAACAGGAGACGATGGCGTGGAAGACTGGAAGGTGCAGGGATGTTGGAACTGCTTATCTTTCTCCTGTTAGCGCTGGGAGTTCGGTGCATCTCTTCCTTCTCTCGTGGTGGCGCCGCCATCCGTTTTCTCTCGCACAGAAGGAGGCGGCGGAGGGGATCGAAGAGGATTGAGCAGGGGGGCAGCTCGGAAGCGGTCGACACCGATGTTGAAGACAGCAAGATCCCGAGGGTTTGAGCGGCGGCGACGGCGGTGGCCATGGCGGTGCGGACGCACGCGGTGTCGCGGCGGGGGCGGCATAGGATGAGGCAGGCGCGACGGGTGGAGGGGCGGTGCGCCGTGCGCGGTGGCCGGTGGGGGACGGGGGAGGAGTCGCACTGTCTCGCGCTCGCGGTCGCGCTCGGGAATACCGGAAGAGTCCGGAACATTGTTTTGGATCGCCCGATCATAATCCAGCGGCGATGAAAAAACAGTTGGCCCAATACTTTGGCAGCTTTTGGTTGGGATTTCAAAGGGAAGAGATTCTAAAAAAAACTCCCGTGATAATAGAAGAACTCTGTAAATGCGAAGAAGAAAATTCTTCAGCATCAAATACAGCTCGAAGAATTCTGTCGAGATTTTGAATATTTATTGCTAAATTGTCTGGGTACACGTGTGTGTGCGTTCTATGTGATGTACCTTCTCAAAGAAAATAAAGTTCGGACCAAAATTTGACGATATGATTACTACTTTTGCTAGTTTTCCACTTTAGAAGCCCTTTCAGAAAAATATAATTTTGGTTTTGATTTGCAAAATAATGCATCACTAATGCTTACTTATACGCAAACACTCTATCCTCAAACACCTCCGAGATTGTACAACGTGGCGAAAACAATAATTTGTTGCTTTTTTTTAAGCGGAATTTGTTGCTTTTTTTTTACTCGAGAATTTGTTGCTTTAGTTTCACTACTGACGATGACGAAGACGGTTCGACCAGTTTGTTCTGTGTTTTGCCAGGTGGGGCCGACAAAAACTTTTTGAGGGGCCTTTAACGACTCAAATCGACACAAAACAAAATTTTTAAAACAAGCACAAAACAAATTCAGTATCATGAAAAATAATTCTACTCCGTGATGTAGGCTGTAGGCACCAGTATATATCGGCAGCAAACTTCCCCAGACTATGGACGGTACACTCCCATAGTCCCATGTCTGGGAGCACCGGAGCAATCTTGCGTCAGGTCAAACCTGAACTTGGCACAGGATTCATTTTCAGCGTATCTTCAGTTAAAACAACATATCTCTTGAGTTTTCGGCTGAAGAAATACTCAAATTATAGACAAAACATAAACATGAAGCGTAGTCCTCGAATCATGGTTAAGAATTTCGTGAAGAACCACGATCTTGACAAGAACAAGAAGTGTAATGGGTCAATTGAGATAGTATCAGTACGCCTGTAGCTATCGAACTCAGCTCATCAGCTGGCTTCCAGCAGCAAGAAATGAGCTTCATAGGACTCTGACAGCATAGCAGTGAGCCTCATATATATGCAGTTCCATGCATGTTCCATATACATTCAGTTCCCTGCGCATAACCTTGCACGATTAAACTGAAGCAATACTGTGGCATATTTCAGTCAAATTCCATGAGCATGCACGAGAAAATCAGTTCAGATACTGTTCACATCAAACTTTAGTCGAATATAAACTTCGCTGCAGAGTTGTTCATCTCTCCAAGTAATTTGTCTAGACAAACGAACTGAGATAATAACTCAAATAGGATAGATAAAATCGCATAGTTCTCTGAGACATGGCCAAAAATCTTTTTGGTCGAATTTAAGAAAGAATATCTCAGCAAGAAAGATAACACAGGCAGTGCACATTAGTCTGAAGGCATTACAACTCTGTGCTTGTGTCCACCATGAGCTGAACAAACACCGAGTCATCATTCAATGGCGATAGCAATCACCCCGCAGCACAATCTGGAAAGACATTACACAAGAAACTTCAAATCATGGCCATGCTATAGTGCAATGATGTTCACAAATAAAGTATACAAACTAATTAGTAGTTACACACCATAAAGGAGATAACAGAAAATATGTCAACAACTTCCTAGGAACATCCTATATTCCTATCAATTATCAAGGTTGACACTTTACAGGTCGGACCGAACTAAAACTGCCCGCATTGGAAGGACGCTACGGCTACGCTACTTAACAGATCAGGAAGATTGGTGCTGGTCAACTCAGTACTCACATTGATTCCCACATATGGCGTTTTGCACTAAAAATATACTAGATAAGAGCACAAGGGGATTCCTTTGGAAAGGAGTAATTGAAGCAAACTGAGGGCACTGTGTGTTCAAATGGGCAAAAGTAGTAAGGCAAAAGAAATTTGGAGGGTAGGTATTCTTGATCTTGAGCTGTTCAGTAGGGCATTGTGCTTATGGTGGCTCTGGTATGGGTGGATGGGCCTGAACAGACCTTGGCCCATCATCAATCCACCTGTCAGCTGACAGGTGCAATCGTTAGGCAAATTTTCAGAGCAAGCATGAGGATAACCATATGAGATAGCAGAGGCAATGTTTTGGCAATCACGGGTGCATGCCGATGGGTATCGCCCCTAACCTGTACAGATTGGCAAGGAGGATGTTACGACCGGGCTGAAGTTCGGCCGCCGCAACAAGCGCCAACATGGCTAACAGAGTAGTTCAGGCAGCGGCTCTGGTTGTTTAGATTTCCCGGCATTTCCTGGCTCTGGTTTAGGATTTGGGAGATTAGTTTGGGCTATAAATAGCCAAGACATTGTTACCATTTGGATTAAGCAAAGATCAACAAGTTTGTTGCTCCTTGTGCCTAACTCTGTTGCATCTGCTGCCGCCGCCTCGCCGCCGGGGGTTCAAGCCCCGGCCTCCGATCCACCACTGCTACTCCTAGTGTTAGTGTGCTCTGATACCTACGCTCCGTTCCTGCTCCTATCAGAGGAAGAATAGGTTGACACTTGACAGTAATGTTTGAGCAAAGCTGGACAAGGGGACTATGGACTATGGAGGATAACAGGGATCAATTGAATGACTTTTTTTTTAAAAAAAAATGAAGGATCAATGAATGGCTGAATTTGTTCATTATTGGGACATGCTTCAGCAAGTCTTTCTAAAAGAAAACTAGATCGGATTGCTTGGAGATGGACCGAGAGGGGAGTACACTGCAAAGTTGGCCTACTCAATGCAATTATGTGGGTCCTTCAGCTCTTTTGATAGCTTGACGATCTAGCAATCCTAAGCTGAAGAAAAAAAAAACCCAATTTTTCACTTGGCTACTAGTGCAGTGTACCATTCTTACGCCAGACAAGCTGACTGAAAGGAATTGACCATCCAATCCCTTGTTTGTTCTATGTTATCCAGAACCAGAAACAGCTACTCACTGAGAAAGCACTGTCATGTCCATGTGCAAGGGAAGTATGGGAAGTGGGAACTTATAAGAGCCTGGACCGATAACATGATCGGTATCCCAAACTGAATATATGCATTGAGGGTTGGTCATTAATGCAACATGCACTTTGAGCAGTGCAAAAAAGGGTTTAGCGATCCTCGTGTACACAACCTAACCTGGACCATTTTGAAGGAGTGAAGCATGTACATCTTTGAAGGAAGAACAACACACCCATTGCAGGTCGTACATGAAGTCAATGAGGTCATGAGACTGTCATGCACAAGCAGGCTTTTGTGGTGCTCAAGTATTGTATTTCCCATCATGTTTAGGTTTTCAAGAGCTAGAATTGATCACTTTTTTTTATCAAACTTAAGTAAATACTACGCTTGCTACTCCTTAAATGACATAGCAGTATGCACCTGATTTTCATTCAAAAACAGGAGGAGCTTGGCAAACATGATATTTACCTGGAGTGAAGAAGCTCATGTAAGGAAAGAATGGGTAGTCTATGACTACATCCTCTCCCTCACACACCTTCCTGATGGATTGAGACTCAAGTCTGATCATGTAGATGCCATCATTCGTCGCCATGAACATGACATCCCCAGAATCATTTGGGCCCTTTGCAATGCACATCATGTATGGCGAGTTGCTGGGATCAGCAATGGCGATCAGATTCTCGAGCTGGATGACTCTAAGCAGTGTCCATCGAACAACTCCATCGGTACCCATCATCTCCAGTGACCACAGGTCGAGGCTGTAATGTCTGAGCCCAGCGTATGTCAGGCTGCCATCCTCCGCCTCTATGAGGGCAATGCCGGCACTATAGAACTCGTGCTCGTCCGGTCTATCGATCAAAGACAGGCCCTGGCCGCCGCGCAAGTCGTAGCTCAAGACCCCCGCGATTGACTGACAGATGAAGTAGAGCACATCTCCGGAGAGGACGGGGGGCTGCATCTCGACGTAGTCACCAAACTCTGCTGTAGCCGGCGTGCTCCACTCCCCGGCTTCGGATGAGTACACGAACGCGCGCGCCACCCAATCAGGATTACCGGTGCCGACAAAGGCAATGCGAAAGGCACCGCCGTGGCAGTCGAGGTGGTCGCAGCCGGCAGCGGCACACATCACCGCGGCGGAGAATTGTGTCCGCGGTACGTCGGGGATCGGGATGTGCCGCTCCTCGCCAGTGACGGGGTCCCAGAGGAGGAGATCCATGGCTGTGAGGTCGTGGAGGAGGACGCGGCCGTGGCGGCAGTCGAGCGTGTGGCAGTAGCGGAAGCGAACCCTGCGAGGGCGGAAGGGCGCGTCGGGAATGAAGCAGACGTTAGGGTTGCTGTAGCCCGTGCTGTGGATGAAGCCGAGCAGGGGGAGTGTCCGGTGGAACGCGCGGTAGCGGCGGAGGAAGGTGGCGTCGGCGAGGAGGCGGCGCCAAGGCTTACAGACAAGGGAGGCGCGGAGCAAGGACGCGGGGTCGTCGGGAGGGAGGCGGAGGAGGATCTCTTCGACGAGGTCATCGATCAGCGCCGGCGGCGGCGCCATGGCCGCTGCTCGGTAGCGGCGGCTACGGTGAGGGAGGGTTTGGGCATCGCCCCATCGGGTTGTGGTGCTGCCTTGGTGGTGGTTAGCGGAGAAGCGTGGACCGTTGGCATTCTACCAAATAGGCCCAATAAACCAATTCCATATTTCCATGGGCCAAGCTCTCGCGCACGATGCGTCTCGCATGAATAAATTGAATTATATATTTATATATATATATATATATATAATCATTTTGTAAAATTATACGACTATCTCAAAATTTTGCAAATATGACCACGGACCGCTGTCGGGGTTCTCAACTGCCGGCAGTAGATTTGTATCGAATCGTGTGTCAGATCCGGATGGTTAGCACGGGAGACACAAGGGGTTTATACTGGTTCGGGCCTCCGAGGAGTAATACCCTACGTCCAGTTCCGAGTACTCGTGTTCCTATACCGGGGGTGTCTGTAGTAGGGGTTACAAACTTGGTGATTGGTCAACCCCTTCGTACGTTGCACTCCTCCCTTTTTATAGTCACAAGGGAGAGGGACAAAGAGGGAAAACGAAAATAAGCTACAGTGCTATGGCGTTGTGAAGCCTTTTCCGTTATTGATGTCCGTCAGGCGTAGTGGGAGGTTGCTGAGCTGTGGTGTCGTCGGAGGCCGCCGCGTGTGCTGTCGCCACTGTTCGTTCCGGGCACTTGGCACCTCCTCCGAGTGGCTCACATGGTGACTCAGCCTTCTTGAGTGCGTCTTAGGCCTGCCACATTATGACCTAAGAGCTGATAGATGGTAATCGAGTGCGCGTTCTGACGGGGTGACGTGCAGCTGGCGTTGGATGTGACGGGGTGTCGGAGGTCGTGGGGGTGTACTGTGCGCCATTACAGCCCTTGTCAGACCCGGCCGCCCTCTCGTCGCGCCAGCTGTGGTCTTTGCATGGTGTGAAAAACGGCGTCACGCGTGTCGTCGTGGAGAAGCTTGGGGGGCTGGGGCGGTGCCACGTTCGTGTGGGGCCCCAGCCCCCACGCTCCGGCTCCTCCGTGGGGACTCCGCCTTAGTCGGAGACGGAGATTACTCGTGCGAGCGAGTAGTCGGAGGCGAGGCGGTGTGTTACTCGAAGACTGAGCGTTCTCGTGTGAGGCGGAGAGCACTCGGGGACGATGAAGGACCGATTAGGTGAACCAGAGAGGGGGGGAGTGAATGGGAGCCGATAAAAATTCTTCTCGAAGGAGATGAGAACTCCAACAAGACGAACACGGCTTCCAACTCACGTCTCCGACCCAACTACCCAAGTTGGTCAAGACCACGCAGCCACTGGAGTGCTACTGGTCCTAGGAACCAACACTCAACCTTCCTAGCCAAAACTCACCAAAACACACAGCGGAAACTTGCACGGCTTGCTGCCTGTGCTACACCGGTCAGACCGATGGCCTGCGCCGGTCAGACCGGTGACACCGGTCAGACCGGTGGACAGAGCCGGTCAGGCCGGTGGCTACAGCAGCCGCACAGCAAACGTTCCAGGAAGCCTCAGTGAATCCTCTAGGCCCTGGAACAAAAACCACCACGAAACACAACTTGTGAGGAAGAAGAACCCCTCACAAATCCTAGCAAAACAACTCCAAACACGCCAAGAACTGAACAGCAGGACCACGGGACAAAACCACACGGACAAGGCTGTTCCCCGAGACAAAAACCCACCAAGGGCTAGCACCGGTCAGACCGGTCAAGAGCACCGGTCAGACCGGTCGTGCCTGGGCAGCTCGGGATGAACAACGCCCGCGAGTCAACTCCTCCAAATCCAACTCCCGATCTCCCGATCCGCTCCACGGTTTTGCACAAGACTTTGGGGATAGTAGGAACACCTCATGGGTACTCCATAGCCAAGATTTGGTCCACCAAAACTTGTCAAATCAAGAGGAATCGAAGAAATCCCACCAAGAACGCCTCTAACCCTAAAGCCACGAAAACCCCAAAATCGAGCCCCTTTGATCACGGATTTGGAAGGGGAATCAAAGGGTAAAGAACCACGAAGGGTTCATGCATACATCCCCCACCAAATCCCAAAGATAAAGGCCTCGAAATCGCTCCAAGAAAATCGCCAAGAAAGGGCTCCGAAAATCACCAAAAAGGAGAAACGGGAAAGACACATCCAAGCCTTGAGGAACCACGCCGAATCATCTATACATACCAAAGAGGTTCATACAAGGTCTAGCTTGCCGCCCGATCATCCTTCCCTCTCACAAGATCTCACCATGAAGCTCTCAAGCTAGTCCTACGAAAATCCTAAGAAAATAGGAAGGAAAATAGGAAAACCAAATGAGCTAGGGTTCCAAGAGATAGCTGCCATCCTCTCACCCTTGGGTTATATGGAGGCAACCGAAAGACTAAAATACCCTTACTAGCTAACTAGGGATACATGCCCCTCGAGGGCGAAATTGGAAGTCTTTGTCTTCGCACCATCGGACGGATGCCCAGCGACCGCAAACTTGCTTAGCCTCGACGCAAGCCTTGCGATCCCGACGCGTGTCCTCCGCTTCGAAGATTCCGGACTGCGTCGTCGCACACCGGTCAGACCGGTTCTCCTCACCGGTCAGACCGGTACCCACCGGTCAGACCCACCGGTCAGACCGGTCTGGAGCTGCTGCACCTCCGTCTTCGGTTCTTCGGTCTTGGCTTTGTGGATCAACCAAGGAACCCAGTGGTTTTCTGGTGAACCACCGGAAACCCCGCGAACTCGGTGTAGCCTCCGCCAATCAGCACTCATGACTCGGCTCCCACGTAGTCCCGGCTCGACCTTGGTTTTGAGGCTCAACCAAGAAACCGTCCATGACTTCATCTTGCCGTTCTTGCCACCATGCGGCCCGCACTTGACCCCGCTGGCCACCGGGTCCCTCGAACCAAGCCTACTTGTCTTCTCCACACCTGGAGGCCTCACCGGCAACGACCTTTCACGCTTGTTCTTCACCTGCACCTGCACCAGTCAAGCCGCAACCTGCACCTGCAATACTTAGACAAGAATCAGTCCACACCACGTTGTCAATCACTCATCACACCAGGAAGCGACCATCCACCAGTCCTCGAACCACACCTGGCTCTCAGACGAGGCGTACTCGGGCGAGGCGGAAGATACTCGGAAGTGGGAAAGTCTTGTCAGTGAGGGTCTTGACGAAGATCAGCATCCCTCCCCGTCCTGGATCTTAGCCTTCACATTGTTAATGGTGTCAGGGGACTCCATCTTCAAGGTGATTATCTCGTTGCTTAAGAGGCCCTAATCCAGGCCCTCGTCAACCGTCATGGCCCACGACGACCGCCGTGGTTCACGGCGTATCCACAGCCAACCGCCGTGGGCTACAGCGGTTAGGCCTAACCGCCGTAGCGTACGGCGGTTAGGCCAAACGCCGTAGCGCGCGGCGGTTGAGGACGGCGTTTGCCGGTGCTGCTCGGTGGCAGGCAGCGGCTATGCAACCGCCGTAGGCCACACGGCGGCAACTTTTTTTTATATTTTTTTAATATTAAGAAGCCCAACACACACCTTTGCAATGGCACGTGCGGCGCTCGAAAAATCGTAACAAAGCGCCTTACGTACTGATAACATGCCTTAGGGAATTTAGAAAATTGATTACAACAGGTCTGATTAATCTAGTTGTACGAGAACTGCTCGGAGAGCAAAGACCCGCCGGAGTCTTGCGACGGCATGTAGTAGTACCCATGTGGGGGTGGAGGTGGTGAAGGTGGAGTGGAGCTGTTCTTCTTGTGGCATTCACAAGTGTAGGTTGAACATTTGCAGCATCGACCGTCTCCAGCGCTAGACGATCGATCAGGGGAAGCCAATGCCTCCGACGGCTCCCGCTTTAGGATGTAGATGACAACGTTCTCGAGGTAGTCGATGTACTCTTGATAGGGGCGAATAGCTGGTGGATCCACCCATTGCGAGAAACCGCAGTTCCCTGTTTGGGTGGAGTACTGTAAAAGGCAAGAAAACGTTAGCAAACTAAAGAAAGATGATGAACAAATTTGCGGACATTGCTTACCCATGCATGTGGGCAGTGCCAGAAGCGACGACCGGAGTTGTTCCATCCCTCAGACACTTGCATCACGCAAAACTCACCGTGCGAACACCTAGGCCACAACACCGTTTGCTTCGGTGCGTAGCTTCTAACTTCACGTATCGATCTGAAGTCACTCTTGCCTTTCAATGGGAAATTGGCTACGAAAACAGAAGATTGCTGATGCCACAACATAGGACCGAAACCGTGCTCATCCCCACTCCAGGAAGTCATTGTTGAATGCTGTGAGAAGAAGGTAATGGAGTGAATGGTGCTACATATAGGCAGAAGAAGGAGCCTGTCTGGGTGGTGGGCCCTTTGATCCGTGGGAAGAGAAACGAAGCAGTGACTCAGAGAAAACACACCCTAGTACTAGGGCACTGCCGCATTGTGGGCCAGTCGATCCGTGGGAGGAGAACACGTCAGTGACTCGGAGGAAACACAACGACTCTGCATATGAAACGCCCTAGTAATTGGGACTCCAACGAAACAAATGTAACGGAGAAAACACACTCTAATGCAGTTCGATTAAAGTTCTTAAGGATACAAATCGAGGACCCTACATCACGATGTCACGAAATCCTGAATTATTTGATACAGTCCGACTGTGACGCCCCAGGTTTTCATCAGGGTTCATTAACCCTAATGATCCGGTCAAACACGTTGACTTTGGTCAAATCTGGGTCAACCTGGGTCATCACCTCGAAAACCTAGCCGACAATCACTAATGATCAACTAATGGTCAACCTTGGTCAAAGCTTGGTCAAATCTAGTAAAACCCCCACTCAAACCCCTTTGACATCCATAGCTCTTCCGGAACTTTTGCCGCGTTCTCCAAATTTCACCTAAACACTTCAAATTCTCCCAATGTAAAAGTTGTGCAGTTTGTCGAGGGACACAACTTTCATGTTGAGCGGCATTTGAGATTTGAAGTGGAAGAGGGTGAAAAACCTTGGTCAACGCACCTCATCACTATTCATCAGTGCCATGAAAACTGCCAAGTTGGCATGCCTTTTGTGCACAATCTGTTGGCCAAACCACCTAAGTGCCTTTGTAGAAGTTGTTGAGGGTCCTGAGATCTCCAACTTTCCTTATTACCTCAAGGTGCACTTCAGTTCGAATTTTTAGAGTAAACGGTGGTCAAATTAGGCTAAACCGAACAAACACCCGCGCCGGCTCGCGCCCACGCGCGACGTCGCGCGCGCGCCTGGCAAGCGTCGGCCCGGCCGCCGACCCACCGGGCACGGACGGCGGTACACCGCTGCGACCGCCGGTCCCACAGCCCCGCACCGACGTCCGCGCCCAGTACCCCGTCGCCACGCGCCGCACGCCCACGGGCCGAGCGAACCGACCCGCGCCGCCCAACCAACGGCATCACCGCCGTACCCCGGCCGCGCCGACCATGTCGCCGCCCCGCCAACCGTGTTGCCGCCGTACCCGTGCCCATGCCTTGACCCCTGTGGCCGACGTGCGCGCTGGTCGTGACCCGCTCCCCAAGGCACGAGCGCCTATTTAAGGGCCGGAGCTCGTCGGCCGCGCGCAGTGCCGCCAGTCAGCAGAGCCGCCACCGTCGCCATTGGCGCTCGACGCAGAGCTCCACCTCTCGACCGTCAACACTGCTGCTTAACCCCTCAAACCGGCACTCAAGCACCTACTAAAGCCCGCACTATCGCTTGTTGGCTAACCCCGGCCCTCCCTTCGCCGGAACACACAACGCTGCGATTCGCCATTGGAGGCCGCCCGGTGAACTCCCTCTGCCGGCTCACACCATCACCCCTAGAGCTTTCCCCCTCCTTCCTCTCGCGCCACTGGAGCTGCCCAGGCCGCTTGTTGCCCGGGCCGGACCACCCCCTCGCCGGAGCGAAGCTCCCAGCGGCCGCCATGGCCTGGCGCTGCCGAGCCCCTCGCCGGCCGCTGCCTCGACCCATCCAAGCTCCGGAAATCGAGCCCTAGGTGAGAGCAGGCCACATCCCCACCATTCCCCGGCCAGTCCCGCCGCCGGCCTCGCCGGATTCCGGCGAGGACCGCCGCCGCCCGCCCCAGGGACCAAATTGCGGGCTCCCAAATCTTTCCAGGGTCCTTTGTGCAAACCAGGGGCGTATCTGTGAACATCCAAATCTTTCCAGGGGTCTGCTAGTAAATAGATTCTTTACTCTTTGGTAGCTTTTGGCTGAAACTTGGAAAATGCATATAAAATCGTAGAAAAATCTTAAAAATTCAAAACGAATTTTGTTGTCTTCCTTGTGAGGAGACCTACATCTTTTGCAAAGCATGTATATACTTTTGAGTTATAATTTTTGCATGAAAAATTGGAATTAGTTTAAGCCACTTTTGCTGTAGTTCAAAATCTACAAGTTATCATGAGCTGATTTTTGGATATGTTGTGCTTCATGCCATCTTTAGGCTCCACACCAAAATTTGCACAAAGTTACTAAGTAAATCTTTTATCATGATTTATCTTACATTTATGATTTTTCTGCCTTAATGATTTTTGTAGCAAAACTTAAATAGATTTTTGAGCTCAACTTCTGGGAATAGTCATGATATGCCTAGATGCACCTTTCTTGAATTAATCATGATTTTTGGACAGTTAAAAATATTTGTTCCTGATTTATACTTATTTTTAATCATAAATGCTTAGTTCAAGATCTAAAATAGCTATTGATGTGTTTGTTGGTTTCCTAGCCTTATTTTAGATCAGAGATAGTGTAGGAGAAAGTTTGGCTCCAGGAGTGATGTATTTATTTTTGTGTGCATTTATCTCATTTGTGGTAGCTAGAAATGTTGTTTTTGGTGTATTTATTTTCATAGCTCCAATATGTGTGCTTGCTGTTCAGTGGCTATGATTTAGGTCAGTGAGCTCAGTGAGCTTCATCCATGGCTTTGTATAAAGCATTTTGATGAATAAGAGTGGAGAAGCCATTTTAAGCATAATAATAAGTTAATTGGAAAATCCTCCTTTTTTTTCTTTTTGAACCCCATGGATGTGTTATGAAAATAAGTTCAGAGTTGAAAACCACCTCCTTGCTGTTTGTGCAAATAAATAAATTATTTATTTGACTATGTACACAATCACTATAAAGAGAAGAATAAACAAAGCCTTCTTAATAATCTTAATAGGAAAAGTGATGAATAGTTTGTCAAGGTGATTTTGGTCAACCATGTGCTTCTTGCTGTCATGTGTTGCTATTTTAATTAAATTAAATTAATTTCACCACTAACTATTGCATATGCATGCTCCGTGTAGAAGTTCCCGACGGTAGCTACACGCTTGTACCGGCTGACAAGGACGAGGGAGCAGGAGGAGACGTACACTACGTGTCCGTAGATCAAGACCTGGACCAAAGTCCGGAAGTTTGTTTGTCTGCTTGTGCTGACGAAGGCAAGCCCCGGTTTAATCATTAACCTATGTGTTTATTTTAAGCTTTTGGATTTATCATTGTTATTTTATGTGCATTTACGTTCAGGAGTTGATTGAAACCCTAGTTGCATGATCCCCAAGTACCTATGATCTTTTACTAGCATGCTAGGTCGCTAGTTGCTATGCTCTAAGGATCCGGTACAAGTCGAGTGATGTTCGTCACTCGCGAGAATAGGATCTCCTTTATGGAATCACCATATTTATAAATGGATTGCTCATGTGGTAAGAGCATGGGATTTGGGCTCCGGTCCAGTGGCTTCGTTGGTTAAGTGTTTGAACGTACTAAGCACTTGTCGGAAATGGGCACGGTAAGCCTAGTACCTAAATGAGGCGGTACGGGATTTTACTATCACTAATCTTAGGGTTGCGGCCCCGGGCTCGCCACCTGAGTACATGTGTGAGGCTGGGTGACCTTGGTGGCGTAGCCCAGATAAACCTTGTACTTAAGACTGTGAGCTATTATTCCCAAACCGAAGAATGACGGGAACCGCCTGGTTGGTGAACTCTTAGTGAGGACACCTCCCGTGTGTTTAGGTCTACCTTGCAAGGTTTAAATCAATCGATTGTCGGCCTCTCACCGTTATCTGAGACTACTTAATCTACTGGCCATGATATCCCTGTATGATGGAACTTTGTGAATATTGTTATTTGATTAATTGTATTGTACAACTTTTGATTGCAATAGTTGCTTATCTAGTAATGATTACTGCTACTAGAACTTGAGCTAAAATTGTGAAAGTAAGGATTCACTACTTAGTAGCTTTTTGGCAAAACAAACCCACTAGCCAAAAGTCTTGCATGATTAGAGGTAAAGTCTTTTATTTTTAGACGGGTAAGCCTTGCTGAGTATTAGTATACTCAGCCTTGCTATTTAAATGTTGTTTCCAGGTAATGCATGTGATGTGTGGCCTGGAGAAATTCCACCCGGCTGGGTGCTGGAATGGGTGGATGATGACGAGTGATTGCATCATGGACGGCCTCCTATGATGCTTATCGTGTCGTTTAGTTAATTCCGCTGTTTTAATAAACTCTGAACCATTTACTTTCATGTCAAGAACCATGGTTTGTAATAATGGACCCTACGGGGAAGAATTATTTTAATTTGTAAGGCACTCTGGACTCTCCTTCGTGGGAGTTTTAATGTATACGTTTCGATCCTCTATGTGTGATTCAAGTGATTTACCGGGCCTTGACCCGGCAACACTCAACGGGATGATTCTTTATTATCGCTTAATGACCAAATGGAGTGGTTTAGGCGATAGTACAGAATTATCTCGGATGGGGTTGTCACACCGACTAATACTCTAGGTCTACTGAGTACAACGGGGGTATTTCCCCTTCCTGATGGCATCAGGCTCAGCTTCCTTGGCCCGGCGAGCCCTCTCCCTCTTCCTTTCTCTGTCGGCTTCACGGGCCTGGGCCGCTTCACGTTCTCTCATCTCCTGACGAATGCGCATCTCCTTCTCCTCCTCCTTTTTTTCCTCTCTCTTTTCCCACTCAACCATGCGGAACCACCTCTCCCTTGCATCACGGCCCGCTGCCTCGACGTAGCTCTTGTCGAACTCAGACTGCTCGGTATTTAGCCACTGCATGAAATCACAAAGAGGAGGTGGAGTCTTTTTCCAAAGACATGTCAGCAAATAATAAAACAAAAATGACAAATAAATAATCTACTAGTGTAGTAAGTCCTTACTTTGGCTCTAAGGTTGCGATCGAAAGGCTGGATCGAGTCGTGCGCATAGTTTGCGCACAAGAAGAACCTCATCCCGTACGCGTACCCGAGAACCTTGCACTTCACAAGCTTGCAGTTGTCATCGCAGAAGCACATAGGAGTGTTGGTCCCCTTTGGCACCTCGACCTTGTCCTTCCTCGCGGTGAGGAAGGACAAGTCCAACTCAGGACCTGAGTAGACCATTGCAAACCTGCAAAACATGATAAGAACAACTATTACAATCATACACAAAATTATAAATTACAATCATAAACAAAATTATAAAAATGAATAAGCATAATTAAAGCGAAACGAAATAGCAGTTCAATTATTCAAATACAATACCATGTATAAGTTCGTACAGGAAATATTAGTTCCGACATTACAAATTCCATAATTAAATGTCCTAACGTTACAAGCAACTATGATCATCTGAATCCTGCATTGTTGCTACGCCCACGTCCACGTCCACGTCCTGATGGGGGTTGGGATGATCCTGAAGGTGCTGATGAGCCCACATTGGCAGTAGGTGGTGCGTTGCAAGCATAATTTGCAGCTGTGCACCTCTTGTACGTGTGGCCCGTGTTGTGACACTTGTAGCATATCACTATTGCAGGTCCAGTTTCAGCTTCATCCATGTTGTTTCTAATTCTCTTCTTCTTCCTTCTTCCAACACCTTGTCACATTTCAGGATCTGGATTTTGTATGTGCATAATATTTTCTTTGGGGTTCTCAGTAAAAGTACCCTGCACGAGGTAGCCCTGGATTGTTCGGTTCCAAATGTTCCAAATAGTTTGCTTGTCGTAGTATCATGGTATGTACCTACGGTAGCTGAAATCTTTAAGTTCATAACATACGGCAATCACATGGGAGCAGGGTTTGTGTAGTAGTTGTGGCTTCCGACATGAACATCTGCATATTTCGTTGCCAAGTTCACACACTTGTTGCGTCTTTTCACGCGCTGAGCCTAGGCGTATTTTCCCTTTGCACTCAACCTCATATCTCCACATAATTTCATTCTCAGCGGACTGGTACAAAGGCTGCGCTGTGACCGAGTGCAGAAGTGCTTTTTTCTGCTCCGTGTCCAAATACTGAGTCATTCTGGTGCAGTATGTCATTTGAGACTTCCTCACAACCTCGTCCGCTGCCTTGCTCCTTTCGTAGAAATATTGCATTGTACGATACATGAATAACTCAATGATGCCAACTAGAGGAAGAGATCTTGACCCACGAAGCACACAGTTGTAGACCTCAGCAAAATTAGTGGTCTTTATCCCATGTCTTGCTCCGCCCTCGTCAAACATGAGACACCACTTGCTCCAAACTCTAGTAGGGCCATCTAATCTCACATCCTCGAGAGAAATTGGCTCCTCTCCAGGTTCAGAATTCACTGGCCTCTTTGCTATCTCCTCTGACGTCTTCTTTGTCAGCTCATCTAATTTCTTCCAGATGGTATGAAACTTCTTCTGCTGAGTCTGCTCACACAACCGCTCAAACAATTTAGACATGGCCTTGTTCTTGAACTGGCTGTGAAAGTTTGATTTCTTGTGTCTAGTGCACCACCTGCTCTTAACATCGGGCCACAATGGAACTCTGTATCGCTCTTGGCTGCCATCTTTCATGTCATTCATTGCTTGCAAAATACCATTGTGCCTATCGTGTATGACACACACATTCTGCACATCTTGCACCACAATGTTCTTCAACCTCTCAAGAAACCAGTATCAACTGTCACCATTCTCCCCCTCCACAAATGCAATGACCAAAGGAAGCAATTGATTGTTACTATCAGCTGTCATAGCTGTCAGGATTGTTCCTTTGTATTTACCAGTGAGAAAAGTGCCATCTATGCAAATGACCGATCGACACAGTTTGAAAGCTTCAATGCAGGCACCCAAAGCCAAGAATGACCGCTGAAGCACAAGCTTGTCTGGTTTCTCCTGACAAGGATAGGCCTTGATATCATAGTAGCTGTCAAGATTCATCTGAACTATTGTGTGCAGCAAGTTAGGCAAATTATGGTAGTATGCTTCATAAGTACCTCACCTATGCTCCAATATCTTCTTCTTTGCTTGGTATGCCTTGCTGTAACTGATGGTGTACCCGAATTTTTCCTGAATTGCATCGATAATGGCATTCGGATCATATGAAGTACATTTTACAATGGTATGGTACATGTGACTTGCAACAAAATCGGCTGAAATATTTCGGTGCTTTGGATCAATCCGATCAAGAGTACAACTGTGAGGCACCACTTATTTAACCTCTAAGTAATAATACCACTTCCCCTTATATGCTTTTCACTACCCTGAACTTCCTATGCAGAGTCAAGGTGGACCACTGCTTGACTGCATCCTTTACATGTGCAGTAGTGGGGTACATGACGCCTACTGTAACCTCATTCTCCGTGTACTTCCAGGGCACATCCTCACCACGATTAACAGTACACTGCGAGAAATAGTAGTTCTGCCAATCCCAGGGCACATGATCCTCAGACAGATCATCATCATCATCAGCAGCATCATAATCATCATCTGAAGAGTTCTCTTCCAATGCACGTTCATCAGCTTCTAACTCTCTCTCATACTGTCTCATCACCTCAGGGTTTCTTTCTCCCTCATCAACAAAACTAGTGACAACAAAACCTCTAGATGACTCATGACTTTCAGAATCCCCTTCTTCCTCCACTTGTTGTTCCCCTTCTTCATCACCTTCTCCGTCCTCTTGTTGTTCCCCTTCATCATCACCTTGTTGTTCCCCTTCTTCCTCAGCTTCCTCATGTACTTGACTGCTAGATCCACCCTTCAGGTAAACTTGGACAAACAAAATGACGGGCAAACCAACTCGACATGCATTTCTGATATAACTCCTCCATTGTCGAGTTCCTTCAAGTGGCATGAGCTCCTAATACACATGTTCACTTCTGTTGATTAGTGCCATCATCGACATGCATTGGTGCTCTAAATCTACTGCAAATGACTTGACCAGCCACTTGGTTATACCCTCCCAATTTCTTTCTGTTGCTCTTTTAATATTTTGCTCAACTGAACTAAAATTTGACAAGTCAACTCCTTGTGGACCATATATAATTTCTCCAGATCCATAATACAATTTGACTGTGACTGTCTCCGACGTGTCTGATTCATAATAAAAACCAATAACTACTATCAAATACTACATCCAGGGACTAACAAACAAAAAGACTAATATCTAAACTAACAGTAAATATGTTACGTAATTTAGTCTAATAAGTGGCAAACATGTAAAGTATAATCTAATCCATAACTACAGATCTATAATCTAATCCATAACTATAGAAAACTCTACATAATTAATAGTAATTATATCTAAGCAAAAATGACTAAAACAGTTGAAATCAGCAAAATACCTGCAATGAAGCGAAGAAGTAGCAGAACTTCGCTGCTCCGCTGCCTCCACCTCACTCTCTTCTCCTTCTAAACACTAAACCCTAGGGAAATGAACTATTTAATACTACAGATCTAAAAAAATCTAAATAATCAATACTAATTACGATTTCATTACATCTAAGTACAGGTGCTAAAAGGGTTGAAATCAACGAAATACTTACAATGAAGCGAAGGACCAGCAGAGCTTCGCTGCTCCGCCCCTTTACTCTCTTCTCCTTCCCTCCCAACCCTCTCTTACTTTTTTCCGAATTATTATGACAATTTCGGGCAAATTTTCGGCTCTTATAGGGTCTGACGACCTGCCGCCGTGGGCCACGGCGGTCACAAATCCCTACCGCCGTGACCCACGGCGGTTTGTCCTGCCGCCGTGGGCCACGGCGAATGAATGTCAAGCGTCGTGGGCCACTGCGGCTGGGCTTTCCACCGGTCGGGCCCGTGGCGGTAGGCCCAACCGCCGTAGCCCACGGCGGTTGGCCGTGGAAACGCCGTGCCACGGCGGCCGCCGTGGGCCATGTCGGTCCGTGATCATATTTGCAAAATTTTGAAATGGTCGTATAATTTTGCAAAATGATTAAAAAATATATAAAAAAATTCGATTAAATTGCTTCTGCGAGCCCATAACAGACAGAACCACCCGGTTGCGCCGATTGGTTTTTGGTTGAGCCGAACCAGGTCGAGTCCTCAGCGGCTCAGCACATCATTTTCCCCCACCCAAACCCTCGCCGCCGCTGCCACCTCCGACGAGCAGCAGCAATGGAGCCGCCGCCACCTGAGCTGTCGGACGACCTCGTCGGCGAGATCCTTCTCCGCCTCCCGCCGGACGACCCCGCGTGCCTCCTCCGCGCCTCCCTCGTGTGCAAGCGCTGGCGCCGCATCCTCGCCGACCCGGTCTTCCGCCGCCACCACCGGGAGCTCCACCCGACCCCCCCCCCATCGTGGGGTTCCTCCGCATCGTGAAGGGTGACGCGCCATACGCGTGCCGCTTCGTCCCCAACAACCCCGCCTCCGGCCTTCCCACCGCCCGCGAGCTCCCGGGGTGGCTCCCGCTCGACTGCCGTCACGGCCGCGCCCTCTTCTGCACGGCAAGCCCAGGCCGTGGCGCTGAGCTAATCCATGACCTCGTCGTCTGGGACCCTTTGACGAACGAGCAGCACCGCCTGCCCCGGCTGTCACCCCTACCCAAGATCTTTGGCGACGTGTTCTTCAACGCCGCAGTGCTCTGCGCCGCCGCCGCGGAAGGCTGTGACCACCGCGACTGTCACGGAGGGCCCTTCCATGTGGCCTTTGTCTGGACTAGCAGCGTAGGTCTGTACAGTCCGTATGTCACATCTGCTTGCCTATACTCGTCGGAGACGGGCGATTGGAGTGAGCCGACCTCTGTTCAGCATCCTGATTTGTTCCTTGACATGAAGTCATATCACATCGCCCTTGTGGGAGATAAGCTCTACTTCAGGTGCATCCACTGGACTGGAGGCGTGCTTTTGAGTACCAGCTTGGTGTGTGTCGCTTATCCATTGTCGACGGGCCTCCACCCTCATTGTGCCAAAGTTACACAATTTACCTCGTGTCAATGGTGGATGGTGGTCTGCGATCCATCGACGTGGAGGAGGAACCAAGCCTCGGTCTACGCCTATGGTCAAGGGAAGCAACTCCCAACGATGACGGTGTTGCACAGTGGACTAGGGGCAGGGCAATAGAGCTGGAGATGCTACTCCCTGATGGTGCACTCCCGGTTTCACGGTCAGCACCTTCTCCCGCTCCTCGGATTGCCAGTATATCACTACTCGGCTTTGTGGAGGGTACCGATGTCTTCTTTGTGGGCACAAAAATGCGTGGCCACCCTGGTGGTGTCTACATGGTTGAACTGAATTCCGGGAGGGCCAGGAAGGTCTTTGACAAAGGCACTTTGGTCTTTCCCTACACAAGTTTCTGCATGCCAGGTAGTATGTATCTCAGTATCTGGCTAAGTATATCTGCATATATCTGGTCTGCTCAGTTAACTGTACATTCGTTAGCTATATATGATTTTTCATTGTCTAGACTGTAAGTATAGTATGTCAGTTAGCAATAAAAACCTGCAAGTTGATTCTCAAGAAACAGCATTGATGACAACATGGTTGCTTTTGGATTGGTATAACTTTAAAGTTGGCATTTTATCTTTCAGCTCAGGTCTTTGCTGACGACTTTTCTTATCGTATTATGCATTTCTGCAGTAATTGATGCGGCTTCTACAAGTGAGGAGCCAAGAGAGGATGCTTCAAGTGCTGACAAAATCTGAAGTTTCTAATGCAAGGGCTACTGAATCAGGCAGTGTCTCTGGGATTCTTCACTGGCGAGTGGTGTCACAACTCTTTGGGCTCGTAATTTTCTGGTGGAGAGCTATTTTCAATTTGTTGGATTATGCTATGAGATGATTTCTCCTTTTCCCTGAATCATCTACCAAGTTATCTAGGCCTGTAGTCCAGCTCTGGTATTAGAAATCTGGGTTATGTGTAGCTCATTTTTCAACTGCTATTGGACAAACACTGAATCAACTACAGAGTTAAAACTAACTGCTGAATATATTACCCAAAAAAACAAACTATCTGCTGAATATAGATGCGGTACCAGAGCAAGGCCGTGTGTATCTACCTGTGTTGGCTGCCTTTGATGCCAGTTGGCTACACAGGAGCTATGCAAGTGCCATGGTTAGTTCCAAGAAAAGAAACTATGCGAGTGAGAGATCGTTTTATGTTTTGAAATGAGATGAATTATAATCCTTGACATATCGTTTCATAGAACTAGCAGATTTGAGGGTTGTGATTGTGTTTCTAATTTCTGGGTGCTGCTTATTATACTATCCTGATAATAAATTCCCTGAAATTTGGCATGTTTGCTTGGTTTTGCATGCCTAATCAGGTTTGGAAAAAAAAAGTATGCCTGGATGATAGCTGTAGCTTGTACAAAATGCTTTCAGGTATGCTAGCATTCGGATCTGCGTCCTGTTGGAACTCAAGCTGCAGATGTAACGTAAGCAAGCAGATCCAAGATCGGTGAATAGCTGATGCACAATCTCAACTCAGCCGTTCGCCTGTTCTTGAGATATGATCGAATTTGTTTTTACCATGGCTCAAGAACTACAGTAAGTTTTTCTTTTTTGGGCTGTAATATTTGCATTTTGGTTCAGCTCACGTTGGACACATCTGCTTTGAGTTGAGGATACGTGTCGGGTTTTCATGGGAACATATTTGTGCTTCCGTTTGATCTGAGCAAAGGTCTTCCAGATTCTGATGCTATTTAGCTATAGATACACCCACGCAGGAGTGCAGGACCAGGGAAAATTTTCTCGGCAAAAAAAAAAGAAGAAAAATCCGATAATCATGTTTCTCAGTTGAGTCAGGTTTTTTAATTTTATCACCAACAAGTCTCCCAAACCAATTAATCCCACCTTCCGACTTCGTGTAACCCCAAATATTATCTCATTTTTATGTTTTTATGTCTTAATTTTCATGTTAGGTTGTTTGGAAACAATCTAGGTTATTTTGGGTTGAAATTGAGAATTTCTTACTCTAAATTTTGTCTGAATGGAAAATGATAAATCCGAAAATTTTCTGATAAATCCTATAAACACGTTTCTCGCTAACCTCCGATTTTTTTCTTTTACTGGTAAAGTAAACCTTGCGCAGGACTAGCGAAGGAACTGGAACATATTGAGCATACATGAGACTCAAGATTGTTGAAGGAAGGGCACCTGGTGGACTGCTGGCCCTTGTGCCGCTGCCGGAGGAACCACTCGCCACCCGGAGGAACCAGTCGTCGTAACCGCAGGGTTCATGATCGTGCGGCTCTTCAGCCGGTCGCCCTCTCTCCGGTCGTTCTTGAAGAAGCTAGGCTTTGGGCCAGCGCTAGCTTCACTGAGATTGCTCTCCTTCTAGGTCCTAGGTTGTGAGGGTTTTCTGCTTTTTTTCTCTCTCATTTGTTTGTTCTCTTGGCCCCGTTCTGTGCTTTGTGTTGTATCCGCTAGAATGTTGTAGATACTCTCTTTTCCGCTTAATAAAATACACATTCTTTAAAAAAATTGAAAGAAGGGCACGGAGTCTGAATCTTGTTGTATCGGACACGAACAATGAAGGGAAAACAGGGGACATCTCATACGATCCCGACATCGGGTAACGCAATCACTGTAGTTCAATTAGTTTGGTGAGAAATTTACAAAAATTTATTGTACCAATTATAAATGGAAGATCAGAAGAACCAAACAAGATATAATTCTAAAACTAATTACACATGAGACTCCAAAAATTTTACCCATTTCGCCAAAATTTTACCTATTTTTTCTCTCTGTGCACGCAACTTAATGCAAAGAAATTTACATATTTCATCAAAATTTCAGCCAACTAAACAGAGGATAATTATCTGAAAATTTGGTGCTTGCCCCCTGCAAAGTACAGCGCATTGTAGCAGGACCCAGGACGTGCGACGATGGGTACTTGGAGTGTGTAGTATCAAAACACTTGGAATCTTTTACATATATGTCATTAAGAAAGTTGCTTGAAATATGTGTGGCATTAAAAAGTTCGTTCCCACATGTGTGCTATCTACCTAAATTTTTTTGCCCTCTACGCCATTCCATCCACAATCTGTTAGATTTCCACCGTTAGGGAGCCCAGACACTTGGGACCGGGCATGTGAAATGTCAATCTTACCCTTTAAGTCCCTGCAAAGTAGGTCCCACATATCATTGTCTTTTCAATCATTTTTCTTTTATCCATTCTCCCCACGCGGCGCCTCCCACCTCCTCCAAGCCGTCGTCAGTTTCCTGTCTCTCGCAGGTTCTCTCCATCTCTCACATTCTCTCTCGCAGGTCTGACGGAGGAGCTCGCGGCGGCCGGGCCTGATGAAGGAGCTCGCAGCGGCTGGCGGAGCTCCGACGACCGCACCGCGCCTCATTCGGTGACCGGTGGGTCCCTGACATCGGCACGACGAGGAGCTCCCCAGGAGGCCACGCGAGCATCCACGGCAGGAAGCGGCGGCGGGCGCATCCTCGAGCTGCTGCGCACGGTAGGACGGAAGGACGCGTCCTCGAGCTCCTGCGCACGGTAGCGGCGGCGGTCCATGGTAGTTCTGCGTGTAACGAGCGGTGGCGGGGCTGGATCCGGCGGGAGGCGGCGTGCTCGACCGGGCACGGCCACGGCGGCGAGCTCGACCGGGCACGGCCACGACGGCGAGAGCTCACCCGCGTGACGGGCGCGACGCCGGGAGCTCGGCTGGCGCGGCCATGTCGACGGGCGCGACGGTAGGAGCTTGGTCGGCTCGACGCACGGCCATGGCGGCGGGCACGGTGGCGGGATATCGACCGGCACGGTCATGGCGACTGGCGCGGCGGCGGGAGCTCTTCTGGCGCGGCCACGACCATGGCCATGGCGACGCAGGGACACGGGAGTGGGCGACGGCAGGAGGAAGAAGAGGAGGAGAGGTACTGTTTAGTTCGCTAAAAGTTCCCAAAATTTTCGCATTGCAGACCGTGCTAGCTCTCACAGAACACGTTTCCTAATGAAAAATTTCACCACTTTCACCAAAAATTTCAACAACTAAACAGAGCTTGAAAAAATAGACAGAATGGCGTGGAAGTCAAAAAAGTTTAGATAGGTAGCACACAAATGCGACCGAACTTTTTTAGTGACACATAGTTTTTAAGTAACTTTCTTAATAACATGCAGGGAAAAGACTCAAACACTTGCGAGCAGATGGGAGTGGCCGAGTGGGAAATGGATGACCAGCAAGTTCAGCGGGCAGCCCTCCTCTGCCCGCCTGCCATTGGCAGAGGCCACAGGCCAGAGCTCGGAGCTGTGGTGCCTGCGAACCCCTGGCTATGCAGTTGGCGTTCAGACAGAGGAGGACGCAGACGCTGGCACTGAACTGACTGCTTCACAGGCTGACACCATCCATCCATCCATCCATCAATCCACCGGACGGAACACGGAAGTCCCCGCAGGGCCCCCCTCCCTCCCCGAATGGGCCGGGTTTCAAACAAAGGCACCAGATTTCCCCCAAAATTCATTAGGTAAAAAGAAGATTTCCCATCACATCAAAAATGTCGGTACATGTATGAAGAAATATCGGCACATGCATGAAGTACTAAATATAGATGAAATCACAAACTAATTACACAGTTTGGATGTACTTTGCGAGACGAATCTTTTGAGCCTAGCTAGACCATGGTAGGACAATATTTACCACAAACAAACGAAAAGTACTACAGTGCTTTTCAGTTCGGAACAGTGCTTTTCAGCTCAAAATCCGTGTAAAATCTCGAAATTTTGCAACCCAATTTTGAGCTCTAAACACACCCAAACGATGACGTGCGTGGGCCCGAAGCGCGCGATGAAGAAGAAGCCTCCTCGCGCGGGCCCGGCGCTGTCCCGCAGGACTGCAGGAGGATGCCGGCCCCACCAGGCCAAGCCAGCCAGCCTGCTCTTCTTCGCCGGTGCCGCAGGCCCGCAGCAACGGCAAGGCCAAAGCCAACCACGAGTTATGGCTTACGGCGGCCGTGCATGGACGACCTCGCGTGTTTTCAAACGGGGTGCCCGCCCCGCACACACATATCGCCCTCTTTGTCAGGCTGACGACCGGTGGCTGGTGCTAATTTGTTCTGAGAGAAAAGTACTGCTGACTAGTAGCTGATAGCTAATTTGTTCTGAGAGGAAAGTACTGCTGACTGGTGGCTGATAAACCAGACGAACAGAGCGATACTTTTCCGCTTTGCGCGTTTCACACTTGACACTGGAACCCGCACTTGGTACTACCCGTTATTTGTCCCCTGTAATGTTACGTCTAGTCCACCCTGCGTTTACCGAAAGCACTCCCAATCCCCAAAGCTCAAATTTAGCAAACAAACCGCGTTTCAACAGGCTTGGCTCGCTCGTGGCAGACACCTTTTACTCTTGCAAAACGTTTTAGTCTTTTCACAAAAAGAGAAACGGCACAAGGGCAGTAATATATTTGAAAGATTAGCTGAAATTCATGTCGCGCAAGCGGGTCAATTAAATAGATTACTCGAATCCAAAAGGAACATTGTCCCCTCTCTCTCTTTAGCAACAAGTCTCGCCTTTCTTCCATTCCGTTTGCCTGCTCCTTCCTTCCTTCCTCTCCTCCCCTGTTTTGACTGCGTTCCCTCCGTTCCCAGTTCAAACCAACCAACACCCACCGCCAGCAGCCAACACGTTCCTTCCTCCTCCCACTCTCCCACGCCCCGTGCTCACCGGCATCAGCGCGCAATCCGAATTCTAGACGCGCTCGCATGGCGAAGCTGGCGTCGTCGTCCGGCTTCGCGCTCGACTTCCTGCGCCGCCTCCTCTGCGCGCGCAGCGCCGGCAATGCCGACGGTCACGCCGCCGCCGCCGCCGCCGCCGCACCGCCACCCGGCCACCTGCCTGCTACGCCGGAGACGGAGCCGAGGAGCCCCTGCATTGTGGCCAGGCTCATGGGCCTGGACGCGATGCCGGCCGAGGCGGCGCCGCCGTACGCCCTTCCGACGCCGCCGCTCCCGCTGCGGCGGAGCCGCTCCGCCAGCTCCGCGGAGGGGTCGCCGAGCACCTGGGACGCGCAGAAGCATCTCCATCACCAGCCGGTGGTCCGGGCGTCGGCGTCGCTGAGGGAGAAGCCGGCGTACCTCAGGGAGGAGAGCGACGAGTTCCTGCTCCTCAGCTTCAGCCCCGAGGGCGACCGCCCCGGGAGCGACGACGACGCCAGGGAGGAGCTGGAGTTCCTGCTCGCCGCCGCGGCAGAGCCGACTCAGCGTAGCGAGAGAAGACCGGACGCGGACGGGTCCAGGAAGCAGAGGAGGAACGGGCACTGCCGCAGGCTGCTGTTCGGGGACGAGGCCTCGTCGTCGGGCTCGGGCCGCCGCAGGAGAATGCCGCCGGCGGAGTGCGACGCGCAGAGCTCGAGCCCGGTGTCGGTGCTCGAGGTGAGGGATGCCAACGAGGAATCGTCCACCACCACGACTTCGTCTTCTTTGGAAGAGGTGGAGCACGCGGAGCCCTGCTCGGCTACCTCAGGTTCGTCACCCTCGCTCCTCACTGCATTACTTGCTTCTTTCGTTGCTGCACTCGGCAATTCAGCATGCTAATCCTAGAGCAGCATATCAGAATTGCAGTTCATTTCCAACAACCTGACAAGCTTGTTCAGTCAGATTTGAAGCGGAAAAAAAATGTCATTTACATTTTTAGGTTGATAATTACCATAAAGAAAATCTTTTGTGGTCCAAGTTTTAGGATTTATTACGCAGCATCTTCTTCTAGTGAGTCCAAGACAGTGTGATCAAAAATTTTATGAAACCTCACTTTCATGCGGCTTCATTATGTCTTCATGCTTGCTCTGAATACTGTAAAAGCTGTGGAAAAAGATGTTTCATGATAGTAACCCTTCACTGAAATGTAGCACTATCAGATACTGTAACAAATATTCACTCGACATGGTCCAAAAATTCATAAAACGTAAAAGGAAAAGCGACCACAGACCGATTCCTGATCATCACCTGCATGAACCGCAAATTGCATTTTTCTGTCAATTGTTCCAATCGGATACCAAAGTTTCTTCCTGCTACTGACAGCGCGGTTAATGTATCCAGATGAAGTTCAGAATACATTGGAACAGCAGACCTCAAGGAGGAAGCCGCATGCTGATTTCGATCAGTTC
Organism: Cenchrus fungigraminus; assembly: GCA_036936925.1. Lineage (NCBI taxonomy): Eukaryota > Viridiplantae > Streptophyta > Magnoliopsida > Poales > Poaceae > Cenchrus > Cenchrus fungigraminus. The sequence goes on from CM072769.1 coordinate 174,886,711, forward strand.
AATAACCCATCTCCGGCAAGAAGCTCCTGCCATGCCTCCCCAACAAGTTCAGACAGGGAGAGGAGGAACAGGAGAGTCGTGAACAAGGCTGAGGTGATTGCTCCGGATGTCACTAGCATGTGGCAACCCATTTGCAGACTTGTTGAGGAAGATCTCAAGGACATGAAATGGTTGGTCCAGGATGGCGCAAATGTCGTCACTGAGATGGAATCAGACATCCTTGATCACCTCATAAGTGAGATGATGGATGAACTCATGCAGGGAAGCTCTGTACATCCTTTCCCACTGAGATTCGAGAAGCAATTGAGAGTCAAGAAAATTCAGACGAGACGAGTAATCGGATGCTACTGAACAAGGATGGATTGATGTAGTCCTCAGTCGCTCTCTGCAACAATATGCTCTGAAATGCGATGAAGGTTGGTTTAGGATGATATCAAGGTCACTGAAACAAGTGAATATGCATAATAGAAATAGGCGTAGCTTCTGAGATTGCTGAAACCTGAAGGTATCAGGAATCCTGCAGTATGAGTATGTACTGCCAAGCTCTAAAATTGTACATGATTCTACTCACTACTTTTTGAAAAGCATTTTACTCTCTACTCCAACTCCATGTACTAGCAACTGAACAAACTAATTACACGCGACTTAATTCGAAAACAATTTACCGCAGAAAATTGCTCGTACCTCAGGTGCATATTGGTAGACAAATTGGTATTTTTGGTCAAATTGTTGTTCCCAAAAATTCCATTAAACTAAGATATTATCAAGAACATAAGCAATTTGTTAGCTGATACTGCTATATATTTGAAAAGTATCCTTAGATTGGGGCAACAGGTCAGGTTCAACGACACAGGAAGATGGAAAAATCTGAAAAATATTGCAGCATTGGGAGAAACTTTCAGTCGTTCAGCAAGGTGTGCAGCACAGGTCTTACAGATACCGCCACACACCCCCACCGCTGGCACCGCACAGTCTGAGCCTCCATCAATGTCGTACAGCACGCCACCATGGACCAAGGGAGCGCGGCGGGTTGGCGATCCAGCACGAATCGGTTGGAGCCGGCGAATCGCGTGTGCGACTGTACCCAGGCGCGAGACCCGGTGGCTCTCCCCTTTGATCGGAAGGGCCAGAAGATGGAGCGCTAGGGTTTGAGCGCGTGGGAGGGGGTGGATCGAGCCTAGCGCTTGCGCTGGTTGCCGGCGTCGCGCCGAGAGGAGGGGAGAATGCTGCCGTGTCAGGGAAGAGAGCTTATTTGTTAAATGTAAGGACGTTTTTACAAAAGATCGGATCGTGATTATTAATCGCGTTCGGATCGTGATTATTAATCGCGTTCGGATCGCTATTAATAGTCGCGATCCAAACGAGGGTGTATCTCGTAAAATATCCAGGCCGGGAACGGCGATTCGACGGGGTCACGCCTCGCGCCAAACCTACCGTCCGCGCTGGAGAGACAGAGCCGGCGCCGCCTTGCTAGTTGCGTTGCGACAATACCCTGGCTTTAGGCCATCTCCAGCAGTGTGTGCATCTCCTGCTGCATCCCCAAAATGCAGCACGGACGGCCACTGTAGGAGCTCCAGCAGCTGCTGGATCCCTTGCTGCAAAATGTAGTTGGCCCTGCTCCGTCGCGCATATCTGGGACATCTCTAGCTTCACCGCAAACCAACGGTCCCACTGCCCACCCACGGACCCACCCGCCCCGAGCGCTCTCTCTCTTCCTCCTCCAGTCCTCCGCCCTCCCTCTCCCTCCGGCGCCCTCCGCTCAGACTCTCCTCCGCCCTCCCTCTCCCTCGAGCAGCTGCGGCGGACGAAGGCAGAGCTGGAGCACGACGCAGATCTGGAGCACCGGCGAGCTGGAGCTGCAGCTGCGACGGCGGACGCCCCACCGGCGGCGACGCAGATCCGGTCGATCTTCTTCCTCTCCCTCGCCGACCATCCCCGCACAGCAACACCTCTTCCTCCTCCGCCGTCGCCGGCCCGAGCGGCCACCAACTCCTCCGTCGCCGATGGCCCGGAGCGGTTGGCTGTGGAGCAGCGCGGCGACGGGCTGGTAGCGGAGAGGGAGAGGACGGCGGGAGGTTGCCGCTGCCCCGATTCAAGACTCACGCACCGCCGGGAGGTCGCCGCTGCCCCGATTCGCCGGCGCTGTCGCAGGCCCTGGCAGAGGTGAGCGAGGCAGGAGGAGGGGGCGCGGGCGGAACAGTTGGACGACTGCTGTGCGGGCCCTGCGCCGCCGCGTGCGCCTCCGCCTTCTCCTCCCTGCGCCGCCGCGTGCGCCTCCTCTTTCTCCGCCTTGCCGCTGGAGCAGGTGCTGGACTCTGGATCCGGCGGCGGCGGGTCTTCACTGAAGCGAGCAGAGCAGGAGCGGCAGCGGTAGCCCCACGGCGCGGAGCAGGAGCGGCGGCGGGAGCCCCTTGACGCGGAGGAGCTCCACGGGCGAGCTTCTCGAGCTCCCTCTTCCCGCGGGAGCCAACGGCCGCTGCAGATGTGCGAGAGGATGGGCGTGTCTACTGGGAGCCTCTCTCCTTTGCAGATGTAATGTTTCTCGCACCTTGCGCAGTTGTAGTCTTTGCAGATGCAGATGCCCACACACTGCTGGAGATGGTCTTACGAGCCAACGGCTCCGCTCATGCCACAGCGATCTGAAACTGAAACATCCTTTCCTTCTCGGACACCCCGCACTGCTCCGAGAAAAAAAAAACTCAAAATGTTCAGGCAAGAATGGAAGTTGAAGAACTGGATGCTACTGTTTAGTTCGTTGAAATTTTGGGGAAAGTGGTGAAAATTTTGCATTGGAAAGCGTGTTCTATGAGAGGTGCCACGGTCTGCGATGCGAAATTTTTTTGGACTTTTGGGGAACTAAACAGAGTATGATAAAGGACTGGCTCAGCATAATTCCACAACAACAACTGAAGCGACAAGCGAGTTTGCAAACATTGCAGCACAGAGGAATCTGCATTCTCCCAGTACTGCCTAGCTTTGCAACTGCATATGCTTTTCTTCTCCACTTCAACTCCATGTGTACACCTCATACTCCTGAATTCCTGATAACTGCAGTTTTCTGCTGAATATTGTTCTTAGGTACCTACTGGTAGATAAATTAATCCTCTTGTTCACATTGACAACTATCTGCCAGAGTTTGTCAAAAGAAGACAGAGCTTCACATGAGGTTTGTGGTTCATTTACACCTATCTGTCGAGTTTGTACTGTCAAAGTTTGTCAGGAGCAAAAATCAGTTCATAGGAGAATTAGCTTCCCCTATTCTGTCAAATTTATAGAGTCAAACAAGTTTTAAGGTTTGTATATGCTGCATCTCCCGCTAATTATTGATCTAACCAGTTCATAATGGCGTACTCCCAGTTTATGAAAACATCATCTTCATATAGCTTCGTTATTGATCAATGCTGCTGCTTTGTGTGTTTCACTGTTTCTTATCCATCTCTAATTGTAGAAGACGTTTATTTTACACCACTGCAATGGGTACCTATCGAGATCGATTGAGCCCCCTTCTTCGTGTGTATGTAAATGAATGGGAACATGTAAATGGCATATCCGCAGGCGGCTTGAACAGCGGGCAGCAGCGACCGTCAGTCCGGCGAGGCGGAGACCTCGTCGACGAGCGCCGCCCGCCCGTACACCCAAGCTCCGTTGCCGTCGTTGCAGAACTCGACCGACCACGCCACGCACGCGCATGCGGCCATGGCGCGCCACGCCGGGCGGCATGGCAGCTGGCACTGCCTGTGACTCACCGGCGAGGCCACCGGCGCGTCGTATCGCTCAGGAGAGTGCTCGAACGTCCAGGTCCTGCCGCCAGGGACGCAGAACGGTTAGCGGCGCTCCGCGGCGACGCTGTGAGCTGCGCGCCTGCGCGCGACGAGGAACGCCGGACCTCCTCGGGGGCGGACGGGGCTTAATTTTCAGACAGGGGGTGGACGGTAAATGAAATACCGTCCACCCCTTGGCCTCTCATGGCCGTAGGATGAGACTCGTGCGTTCCAGATCAACTCTAATAGTAGCAGGAGGCGGCGACTTTTCCACGGTCCTCGCGTGATGGGCCGCCGTTGACCACTTGACCTCGACAACGCGCTACACGGGGCTTCAACCTGTCGGCTGTCGCCGCCGACGAAGGCGCCGCCGCCGGATGCAGAGCCTCGCTGGCGATGCCGCCATGCCGGATCCAGCGCATCGGCTCGGTTTTTCGCCGTGACTGTCCAAACGTTGACGGCGCGGTTCGTCGCGCCAGGAGCACGCGCGCTTTGCCCGCGCGAGCAGCGCCACCGAGGTCGGTCGGCGCCGGAGCTGGCCGTCGAACGAACAACGCCGTCGCGAGTCGCGACGGCGCCTCCCTGAGCTTCGCGCAAATGGACACCTTGAAGTTGAAGTCGTCAGCGAACCATCGGGTGTTCGGTGTTCCTTTGATGGTGGTGGCTCCAGAGAATAGTATATGGTAAGATACACGTGCTTCCCTGATTCCCTCATCGCCATGGCCGCCACCATCCCTGCTCCAGCTCCACCAGACACACCATGGCTGTGCTTCTTGCAAGCCAAGATGACCTGAGCCACTGTCAGACAGAGGAACCTTGCACCTGTAGCATCAGTCCATCAGACATCAAGCTGGAAATTTCCAAGTCGCCGTTTCTCGATTGTGAGTGATGTATCCAGTCCAAGACGGCGCAATCCAAGTTTCTGAAACCTCATTTTCACGTGGCTTAACCATTTCCTTACTCTTCCTCTGAAGTGGGAACACTGCCAAAGGTATAGAGGTGGAGTCACCTCTTTCACAATGTATTAGGACAGTAACCCTTCGCTGATGAGATCTAGTGCCACATCAGATATACTGTATAGATAATAGTCACTTGAGTACTTGACTGTTCCAACAACTGGGATAACCCATGAACGGAAAATTGCAGTGTTTCGTCAACTGTTAGTTAAACATCAATTCTGCCGCGTATGAGCTCTTTTTCCTTGCTACTGACAGCACTGTCTGTAGAACCAAGTTCCGTTTACATTGGTGCGACGGAACTCCTGGAGGATGCACTGATGAAGTGACCAGTCGGCTCGGGTTATGAAATGTGATATGGTTTAAGATGGTATTCACTATCCAGTTATTAATAACATGATGGGAATATGAGAAAAATAGCAGCAGGAGTAGGTTCAGTGGTTGCTGAACCTGAAGACCTTGGAACTGCAAATAAGCAACTGAACTGAATGGCATTACTCTTTCTGTAATTTTTTTAGAGAAGTTGTTTTTGGAGAAATTACTCTCTGTAGAATCGAGCTGTAAAACTGTATAACATATAATGGTATAAGTTAGTTCCAGATATATTACTGCAGAATATTTCTAGTACGTGCAATTTGGTAGGAAGTAAAGTGGTATTTAATCAAGTACTTCAAAAGCCAATAACTCATCAACTCTTTCATGATAGTAAGACATCACTGAAACTGAGTCCTACACAAGATACAGATAGTCACTTGACGTGGTCTGAAAATTCAGAAGCAAATATGAAGAAAAAATGCTGCGATTTGTCATTTTTTCTAGTTAAACAATCAATTCTTCCGCATATGTGATTTCTTCTTGCTACTGATAACAGCGTTGCTGTGTATAGGATCAGAGGAATGCCACAACTGTAGAAGAAGTTCAGTTTGCACTGGAGCAGCGCAGCTCAAAAGCGAAACGGCAACACGGTTTTGAGCAGTTCGACAGACTGTACCCCTGCAAGAAGCAATTGTCATGTCTCAAGATGTTCAGACAGTGAGAGGAGGAACAGAATGATGATGAACAATTCCGAGGTGATCATCCCGGAGTTGACGGGCATCTGGAAACTATTTGAGGAGTCTTACTTTTATTTTTGTTCCTGGACCACTTTGTATCGGGCAGTGTTTGGATGGAAGGGTAAAATTTTTTACTCTACCTTTGACTGGTACATGGAGAACTACACTGGGTATTTTACACCATGGGCCCACGCGTCACTGCATTGGGTATTTGGGTATCGAGTGATCGAGATCGATTGGACCCCCCTCCTTCGTGTGTATGTAAATGAATGGGAACATGTAAATTGGCATTTGCATGTCCGCCGTCGGCTTGAACGCCTCCATCATCTCCTCGCTCCTCGGAATCCACCCGACACCTTGCACCGGGCAGCCGCGAGCGTCCGTCAAGCGAGGCGGCGACCTCGTCGACGAGCGCCGCCCGCCCGTGCATCCAAGCTCCATTGCGTTCGTTGCAGAACTCGCCCGACCCACGCCACCCACGCAGATGCGGCCATGGCGCGCCACGCCGGGCGGCCATGGCGCGCCACGCCGGGCGGCATGGCCTGGCCCTGCCTGGGACTCACCGGCGAGGCCACCGGCGCGTCGTATCGCCCGGGCGAGTGGTGGAACATGAAGGTCCAGTCTCCGGGGACGCAGAACGGTTAGCGGCGCTCCCCGGCGACGCCGTGAGCTGCGCGCGGCGGGAAGCGCCGGACCCTCTGGGGCGGACGGGGTTTAATTTACCGTCCGGGGGCGGACGGGGTTTAATTTACCGTCCACCCCCTTGACGTCTTGTGGCCGTAGGATGAGATTTGTGCGTTCCAGATTGACGTCAATACTAGCAGGTGTCGACTTGTTTCCACGGTCCTCGCGTGATGCGCCGCTGACCCGCCGTTGACCGACAACAACGCGCTACGCGGGGGCTTCAACCTGTGAGCCCTGTCGCCGGCGACGAAGGCGGCGCCGCCGGATGCAGAGCCTCGCTGGCGATGCCGCCTCCTGCGCATCGGCGCGGTTTGTCTCCGTGACGATGCGTACGTTGACGGCGCGGTTCGTCGCGCCATTAGCCCACGCGCGCATTGCCCTCGCGAGCAGCGCCACCGAGGTCGGTCGGCGCCGGAGCTGGCCGTCGAACGAACAACGCTGTCGCGAGGGCCGCCTCCCTGAGATTCGCGCGAATGGACACCTTGAAGTTGAAGTTGTCAGCGAAACTACCGGGTGGCAGCGTGGTGCGGGAGCACGCGGAGAGCTGAGAGAGCGCGGCAGACGGAGGGAAGGAGGTGGTGCCGACCGGCGCCTTTTACGAGTGTTCCTTCGATTGTGTTGATGGTATGACACACACGAAGGCTTCGATCGACACACCACCATCGAGGGAAATGCGAAGAAGAACACGAACACCATGGATGTGCTTCTTGCAAGCTGTGCTGGCCTGAGACACAGACAGAGAGGCCTTGCACATGTAGCATCTGGCCATCAGACATCAGGCTGGAAATGTCCAAGTCGCTGCTTCTTGATCGTGAGTGATGTATCCAGTCCAAGATGGAAACCTCATTTTCTCGTGGCTTAACCATTTCCTTACTCTTCTTCTGAAGTCTGAACACTGCCAAAATTATGTTGGTGGAGCCTCTTTCACGATGTACTATGACAGTAACCCTTCGCTGTAGATTATAGTCACTTGACTGTGTCCAACAACTGGGATAACCCATGAACGGAAAATTGCAGTGTTTCGTCAATTATTAGTTAAACATCAATTCTGCCGCGTATGAACTCTTTTTCCTTGCTACTGACTGACAGCAATGTCATTGTTCCTACTTACTGTAGAACCAAGTTCCGTTTACATTGGTGCGACAGAGCTCCCGGAGGTTGCACTGATGAACTGACCAGTCGGCTTTGGTTATGAAATGGAGAAAATTCCCTCTATGCCATAGAAAATTGTAGCTGTTGAGCTCTATGCCATAGAAAATTAAAAATTGAGCTAATTGCCATAGGTTGTAATTTTTGTTGAGCTCTGTGCCATTGACGTTACCTTCTGTGTTATTCTGCCGTTAGCTTAGCACGGGGCCCGCACGTCAGTGGGTGGAAGAAGGAGACGGGCGCGGCCGCCTCCTTTGTGCCGGCTCGCGCGCCGGAGGAACGGGCGCCGGTCGCCTCCTCTGTGCCGGCCGCCTCCATTCCGCTCCCTCGTTTCCCGTCCTCGCGCGCCAGAGGGACGGGCGCAGAGCGGCGGCACTGGCACGAAGAGGGGAGCACGGCGAGCGGCGGGGTGCCAGTGCCATGGAGCTGGGCGGGGTGGTGATGGACGCGGGCGGCGGCGTGGCGGAGCTCAGCCTGCTCGGCGGCGGATCTAGCAGGCGGGCGCGGGGGACGAGGAGCACGGGTGGGGCGCCGGAGGGACGGGTGCCGGCTCCTCCATGCCGGCCACGCGCGGCGCGGGTGCCGGCTGCCATCACCGCCGCCTCCTCCATGCCGGCCTCGCACGCGCGCCACAGGATGGCCTCGGCCTCCGCCAGCTCGCACGCCGGCGACCTTCATGGGCGGATGCAACATATGGATCTGGGGCCGCGCCTGGCCCCGGCCTCCCTGGCCAGAGGTGGCGAGAGAGACCACCGGCGCGACGGCCGGCCGGAGGCGGTGCACGGGCCTGGGGCTGTGCGGTGCGCCGGCCTAGTCGACGACGTGCGGCTCCCCAGCGAGGTCAACCTCCATGGCTGGAGGCGAGCGATTGGCGCGCCGTTCTCGGGCCACGTATTCGTTCAGCGATGACCCAGTAGGCGGTGCAGGGGCAGCCGCATCAACGACTGCGGCGGCGATGCGGCGTGCTCCGTACGCAAGCCGAGCAGCTCTTCACGGGGATGAAGGGGAAAGGTTTTCCCCCCTAACTCACTGACACGCAGGGCCTACAAGTACATGTAACGGTGATGGATGGAATTAGTGACGGCAATGGCATGGAGCTCAACAAAAATTACAACTAATGGTAATGAGCTCAATTTTTAATTTTCTATGGCATAAAGCTCAACAGCTACAATTTTCTATGGCATAGAGGGAATTTTCTCTATGAAATGTGATGTGGTTTAGGATGTTATCCGGCTATTATAACATGATGGGTGTGAACTACGTAACCCCCCAACCTATGAAACAGTCTATATCACCCCCTGAACTTTTCAAAACCAATCAAATTACCCCCTAAAGCATTTTTGAAAATCATAGTAAATCATAGAAAATTCATAAAATAGAAAATCCAATTGTGTTGGACTCCAAATGAGTAGATCTACACAGTGAACATATAATATGATATGCTTTAGTTTAATTTTTTTGTTGTAGCTTTAGATCTATGATTTTCTTCGTAGCTGTAAAAAATGTACTAAAGCATATCATATTATATGTTCATTATGTAGATCTACTCATTTGGAGTCCAACACAATTAGATTTTTCATTTTATGAATTTCTTGTGATTTACTAAGATTTTTTAAAATTGCTTTAGGGGGTAATTTGACCTGTTTTGAAAAGTTCAGGGGGTGATATAGACTGTTTCATAGGTTGGGGGTTATGTAGTCTACCCCTCATAGTTGAGGGGGTGATGTAGACTTTTTCCGAGAAAAATACCAGGAGGAGAAGGTTCAGTGGTTGCTGAACCTGAAGACCTAGGAATTGCAAATAAGCAACTGAACTTAATGACATTGGAGAAATTACTTTTGGGAAAAAAACTTTGGAGAAATTACTCTCGGTGGTACCCAGCTGTAAAACTGTTGATCCCTTTTCTCTCTACTACGACCCCAACTCATTTATAGAATATATAATGATATGAGTTAGTTCCATATATATTACTGAAGAATATTGCTAGTAGGTGCAATTTGGTAAGACATCACTGTCACTGCAGCCGATTCCCACCAGATACAGATAGTCACTTGACGTGGTCTGAAAATTCAGAAGCAAATATGAAGAAAAACTTGCTGTGTTTTGCCATTCGTTCTGGCTAGACAATCAATTCTTCTGCATATGTTATTTCTTCTTGCTACTGACAACAGCGTTGCTGTTTATAGGATAAGAGAATTACGTATCCCTGCATTAATATAGAAAAAAAGCAGTTTAATTACAACCCATCGGCACACACCTCCTTTTCATTAGATTTCATTCTCGCCGCACAAAAGATAATGGGTAGAAAACGACCGACAACCAACACCGGATCACTAGGCCAAACTTTAGCACAAGCGCCTTTTTCCTGGACTTGAGAGTGACCTGCTGCACATTGTCACGGTGGAGCTGAAGCCCCAGCAGTTGCATCCACCCGGTGCCACAACTGTAGAAGAAGTTCAGTTTGAACTGGAGCAGACGAAGCAGCAACACGGTTTTGAGCAGTTCGACAGACTGTACCCCTGCAAGAAGCAATTGTCATGTCTCAAGATGTTCAGACAGTGAGAGGAGGAACAGAAGGATGATGAACAAATCCGAGGTGATCATCCCAGAGGTGACTGACATCTGGCAACTCATTTTACAAAATATCCAGGCTGAACATCTCCGAGAAATACATGGGCGGTCAAAATGTTTCAGGCAAGACGAAGCACAAGCAAGGCTGCATTGCATCGATGAACTCTCCTGTTGCAAGTTGTGTTCTGAGAAATGTGATGATACCACGACCACTGGAACAAGTGAGAGTTGCAAACATAGCAGCAGGCATAGGCTCAGAGGTTGCTGAACCTAGATATCAGGAAGCTGAATTCTCCCTGACAATCAGACGTCACACATCTATGCTGCTGCTTGTGTGTTTCACTGTTTCTTCAGCTACAGAATCGCAGTTACCTTTCCCATCTTCTAATTTTAAAAGACGCTTATTTTACACCATCGATCGGCATTGTCCACCCGCGGCTTGAACGCCTCCATCGTCTCCTCGATGGTCGTCCTCGAGACCCACCCGACACGGGACACCCTGCACCCGGAATAGCCACGGCAGTCAGTCCGGCGAAGCGGCAACCTCGTCGACGAGCGCCACCCACTCGTACATCCGAGCTCCCTTGCCATCGTTGCAGAACTCGACCGACCCATGCCACGCACGCGCTTGCGGCGAAGCCACCGGCATGGCCGGACTAAGATGGCACTGCCTGGGACTCACCGGCGAGGCCACCGGCGCGTCGTATCGCTCGGGCGAGTCCTGGAACGTGTAGGTCCGGTCCCTCGGGGGCGGACGGGGTTTAGTTTACAGTCCGGGGGTGGACGGTAAATGAAATACTACCGTCCACCCCTTGGCCTCTGGTGGCCGTAGGATGAGACTCGTGCGTTCCAGATCAACGCTAATAGTAGCGTGATGGGCCGCCGTTGACGGTTGACCTGGACAACGCGCTGCGCACAGGGCTTCAACCTGCGCCCTGTCGCCGCCGACTAAGGCGCCGCCGCCGGATGCAGAGCCTCGCTGGCGATGCCGGCTCCTGCGCATCGGCGCGGTTTGTTGCCGTGACCGTGCGCACGTTGACGGCGCGGTTCGTCGCGCCATGAGCGCGGTCGGTCGGCGCCGTAGCTGGCCGTCGGTCGTCGAACGAACAACGCCGTCGCGACGGCGTGGCGACGGCCGCCTCACTGAACTTCGATCGACACGCCACCATCGAAGGGAGTGCGAAGAAGGAAGAACACGAACACCCGTGTCCCGGTGGTCGTGCTGACACACGTGCTGCCCTCCGCTGGCCGCCATGGCCGCCATCCGCTGCTCCAGTCCACGGTGGACTGGACGAAGCTCGACTTTGGCTCGTCAGCTCGGCTTGCAAAGAGAGGCCTTGCACCTGTAGCATCAGGCCATCAGCCATCAGGCATCAGGCTGGAAATTTCCAAGTCGCCGTTCCTCGATGGTGGGTGATGTATCCAGTCCAAGACGGCGCAATCCAAGTGTCCGAAACCTCATTTTCTCGTGGCTTAACCATTTCCTTACTCTTCCTCTGAAGTCTGAACACTGCCAAAGGTATGGAGGCGGAGCCACCTCTTTCACCATGTACTATGACAGTAACCCTTCTCTGATGAGATATAGTGCCATCAGATATATATATATATACTGTAGATAATAGTCACTTGACTTGGTCCACCAACTGGGATAACCCATCAACGGAAAATTGCAGTGTTTTGTCAATTGTTAGTTAAACATCAATTCTGCCGCGTGTGAGCTCTTTTTCTTGCTACTGACAGCACTGTCACCCTGTCATCTGTCATTGTTGCTACTTACTGTAGAACCCAAGTTCCTGCCCTGTTCGTCCGGCTTATCAGCCAGCAGTACTTTTCTCTCAGAACAAATCAGCCACCAGCTACCAGCCAGCAGTACTTTTCCCTCAGAACAAATCAGCACCAGCCACCAGCCGTCAGCGACACGAACAGGGCGTCCGTTTACTTTGGTGCGACGGAGCTCCTGGAGGATGCACTGATGAACTGACCAGCCTGCTTGGGTTACGAAATGTGATGTGGTTTATGATGCCATCATAATGATGGTATCCAGTTATTGTTAACATGATGGGAATATGAGAAAAATAGCAACAGGAGTAGGTTGGTGGTTGCTGAACCTGAAGACCTAGGAACTGCAAATAAGCGACTGAACCGAATGGCAATTTACTGTATCTGTACTTTTTTAAGACTGTAAAACTGTTGATCCCTTTTCTCTCAATTTCAACCCCAACTCATATATATTACTGCAGAATATTTCTAGTAGATGCAATTAGGTAGGTAGTAAGGTGTAATTCCAATCAAGTACTTCAAAAGTCACTGACTCAGCTCTTTTCACGATAGTAAGACATCACTGCAACCGAGTCCTACCAGATACAGATGGTCACTTGACGTGGTCTGAAAATTCAGATGCATATATGATGGAAAATTGTTGTGTTTTGTCATTTCTGGTTAGACAATCAATTCTTCCGCATATGTGGTTTTTCTTGCTACTGACAGCAGCATTGCTGTTTATAGGATAAGAGAATTACGTGTCATTGTATTAATATAGAAAAAAGCAATTTGATTACAATTTACAACCCACCGGCACACGCCTCCTTTTCATTAGATTACGTTCTCGCCGCACAAAAGATAATAGAAAACGACCGACAACCAACACAGGATCGCTAGGCTAAACTTAGCACATGCGCCTTTTTTCATGGACTCGAGAGTGACCAGCTGTACATTGTTGAAGACCCAGTTATCACGGTGCAGCTGAAGGCTGAAGCCCTAGCGTCCTCCTTACTCCTTAGCCAGCAGATGCATCCACCCGGTGCCAGTGCCACAACTGTTGAAGAAGTTCAGTTTGCACTGGACCAGCGCAGCTCAAAAGCGAAGCAGCAACACGGTTTTGAGCAGTTCGACGGACTGTACCCCTGCAAGAAGCAATTGTCATGTCTCAAGATGTTCAGACAGTGGGAGGAGGAACAGAAGGATGATGAACAAGTCCGAGGTGATCATCGCAGAGGTGACTGACAAGTGACATCTGGAAACTAATTTGCGGAGTCTTAACTTTTATTTTTATTCCTGGACCATTTTGTATCCTTGATCAGCTTCTACCTCCTAGTCATGGCAACGGCTGAATTTGGGGACAAAGTTCAGAAACTGTACATGAATAGCATGTACTCTCACTGCAGATGACTTTTCTCTCTACTTCAACTCCATGCATTGCAACTGAATTAACGAAGTCATATGACTTACTGCAGATCGACCAGTGCAAGTGCTGTAAACCAATTAGTTATATGAGAAAAATAAACAATCTCTTTGCTGATACTGCGAGATTTATCAGGTACCATCGACTACCCGTTCATTTGAACAACACACCGCATTCATCATTGACATGGTAAGATGTTGAGAATTTAGGAAGGGTCCAAGGATATCATTTTTCATTGTTGCAACTGTCAGACCTCAACCCAGCACAGCACGCCGGCGTTGAGGTCAGGAACACACGGAGCTCAGAAACTTGACTCACACACACAAGGACACAACGCGAACGCCTGGAACGCGAGAGCAGGACTTGGTGCTGCGAAAAAACAGAGCAGCTTTTCTGTAGTTCTTTCTTTCCCTTTTATTCCCTGATTACAATCTGTTGGAGCAAATTCAGGAGCTCACCGCACATCGTGTGTTGAACGTGTCCATCCCCACGTCCTGATGCCGCGCACCTCTGATTTGTCCGGGTCGTGCGCGAGCTATTCTCGCCATACCCTCCTACGCGCACGGCAGCCACAGACCGGTGCTCGTGCGCATGCAAATCTTAACTGAAAGATGCAAATGCTAACAGACTAACTAGAACGTGTGTGTGCAAGGGTTACAGCTAACAATTCTCCTCCTAAGCCTTGCACGCACTCTGTACATCAATGACCCCGAGCCTTGAACGGAGTTCACAGAACTGCTCACGGCCAAGGGCCTTTGTCAAGATGTCAGCCAACTGATCCTTAGTTCCTATGAACTCAAGTGTAACCCTGTTCTCCTCAATGCAGTCACGAATAAAATGATATCTTGTATCTATGTGTTTACTACGATCGTGAAAAACAGGATTCTTACTTAACTGGATTGCTGACTGACTGTCGATCTTCAGATTGATGGTGGCCGGCTTCCTCCCCTTCAGTTCTGCTAGGAGCCGTGCCAGCCACACTCCCTGGCATGCTGCTGTAGTTGCTGCAATATACTCAGCCTCACATGAAGACAATGCAACAACTTTTTGTTTTTGTGACTGCCAGGTGATCACATTGTTGCCGAGGAAGAAAAGGATCCCAGAAGTACTCTTTCTTGTGTCTACATCTCCTGCAAGATCACTGTCGCTGTATCCAACCAGGCTTGCCTCCTTCTCCCTCTTGTAAAAACAGCCATAGTGAAGTGTTCCAGCAACATACCTCAGGATCCTCTTCACTGCTGTCAAATGTTCAGTGGTGGGAGCTTCCATGAACCTGCTAACATATCCCACTGAGAATGCAAGATCAGGCCTCGAATTCACCAGATATCGAAGAGAGCCAACAATTGATCTGTAGTGAGTAGCATCCACTGGAGGTGCTGAACTTGTCTTGCTCAACTTCAATCTAGACTCCATTGGGGTCTCACTTGGGTTGCAGTCTGACAGACCTGCAGTTTGCAAAATCTTTGCTGCATATGCTCTTTGGCACACTGTAATTCCCTCCTTGCCTTGTATTACCTCCAATCCAAGGTAATATTTCAACAGACCCAAGTCACTCATTTTGAAAGTGCTCTTCATTTCTTGCTTGAACTTGTCAATGTCTTCCTTGCTTCCACCGGTAATCACAAGGTCATCAACATACACACCCACAATAAGCCTTCTTGCTCCTTGCCCCCTTAGATACACTGCATGTTCTGATGAACTTCTCCTGAAACCAAGTCTCAGCAATGAGACATCAAGCTTTGAGTACCAGGCCCTGGGAGCTTGTCTCAGGCCATAGAGTGCCTGGATCAGGTGGAGCACTTTGTGTTCCTCTCCTCTCCTCACAAAGCCTGGGGGCTGT
This sequence comes from Cenchrus fungigraminus, assembly GCA_036936925.1. Classification (NCBI taxonomy): domain Eukaryota; kingdom Viridiplantae; phylum Streptophyta; class Magnoliopsida; order Poales; family Poaceae; genus Cenchrus; species Cenchrus fungigraminus. The sequence goes on from CM072769.1 coordinate 174,901,905, forward strand.
TCAACATAAACATCTTCCAAGAGTTCACCATTCAGAAATGCAGATTTGACATCCATGTGGTGGACTTGCCACCCCTCTGCTGCTGCACAAGCTAACAGCAACCTGACTGACTCTAACCTTGCCACTGGTGCAAACACTTCATCAAAATCAATCCCCTGACGCTGGACATATCCCTTTGCAACTAATCTGCCTTTGTACTTGCAAATCAGCCCAGCTTCATCTCTTTTGGTTTTAAATACCCACTTGAGCCCAATTGGCCGCACACCAGGCGGTCGATCAACCAACACCCAGGTTTGATTGTCTTCAATTGAAGTAAACTCATCAAGCATAGCAAGGCGCCAGTTTTCATACCTCAGGGCTTCCTCAAGCGTTGATGGTTCTGCTTCACTGGCGAGCAGTAGTTGTTCATCCATCAGCACACGCTCGATCGGCCCCGGTGGTGTAGCAGAGCCCAGCACATGATCAAGTGGCCGGAACCGTAGTGGAACTTCCTCATCATGCGCCGCATCCAGACGCTCGGAGACACCGGAGCTTGGCGGAGAGACGAAGACAGGTGGGGCTGGTGTCACCGCGCTCTGGGGCGCTGGTGTGCTTGGCTCGATGCTCCCAGGTTCCTGTCCTGGGAAAAACACTGGAACTGGTGAGACCGGAGCTGATGCTCCACCCTGATCTGTCGAAGTCGAGGTGATGACGATGTCAGGTGGCGCGCTGAGCTGCTCCTCAATGACGAAGTCGTTGGAGCTCGTGTTGTCGCCGTCAGTCCACTTCCACTGAGCCGTCTCGTCGAAGACGACGTCGCGACTGATGACGACACGCCCTGCCGCTGGGTCGTACACTCGGTACGCCATGGAGCCAGGCTCATAGCCCACGAAGATTGTGCGGCGGCTGCGGTCATCGAGTTTCTTCAGATGCGGTGTGGTGATCTTGATGTGGGCGATGCAACCGAACGTTCGAAGATGCTGAACGCCTGGCACACTCCCTGTCCAGAGCTCGTATGGCGTCTTGCCACCGATGCTCTTGGACGAGGACCTGTTGAGCAGGTACACCGCCGTGGTGACCGCCTCCCCCCAGAACTCGCCAGGAAGCTCCTTCGCCTTCATCATGCTTCGCGCTGTCCCCACGACAGTTTGATTTCACCGCTCAACAACACCGTTTTGCTGCGGTGAGTACGGCGCCGTGAGTTGTCGATGTACTCCAAGCTCGGCGCAGTACTCGACGAAGTCCGCCGCAGCGAACTCGCCTCCACGATCTGTGCACAGGGCCATCAATTTCTTCCCGCTCTTCCTCTCCGCCGCGGCTTGCACGCGCTTGATTGCATCCGCGGCTGCATCTTTGGTGGGGAGGAGGCAAATCCACATGTACCTCGAGTAGTCGTCGACGAGCAGGAGGAAGTACCGATTGCCGCTGGGTGTAGGGGGAGTAATGGGGCCGCAGATGTCGCCGTGCAGCAGCTGCAACACATCCGTCGCCCGGCGTTGAGCTTGGCGCGGAAAAGGTGTTCGCCGGTGCTTGCCGGCAAGGCACGCCTCACACACCTGCTCCACCTGAGAGAGCAGGGGCATCCCCTTCACGAGCCCGTCGCGCCCCATCTTCCTCAGCGCGGTGAAGTTCAGGTGGCCCAGCCTGGCGTGCCAGGTCCATGCTTCTTCCTCCCCGCGCGCCGCCAGGCAGACCGGCTGTGCGATGTCGACGTCGAGCACGTAGAGCCGGCCCGCATTGCGACGGATCTTGGCGAGCAGGCGGCGTTCCTCGTCACGCACCCGCATCTCCCCATCTTCCACCAGCACCTGGTAACCCCGCTCGTCCAGTTGACCGACGGAGATGATGTTCGCCGTCAGTCGAGGTAGGAAGTAGACGTGGTGAAGCGCGCGGTGTTCTCCATTCTTGCAGGCGAGCAGGACGACCCCGGCCCCCTCGATCCGGGCCACTGAGCCGTCCCCGAAGCGGACCGTGCCGGTGACGCTGCTATCGATGCTGGAGAAGGCCGCCCGGGACCCCGTCATGTGGTTGGAGGCCCCGGTGTCCAGCACCCATCGCTTTGGATCCCGATCGCCGGCATTGTCGAAGGCGGCGAAGACCTTGTTCTCGAGGAGGTGGAGGGAGCCGTCGGAGGAGATCGCTGGAGCGGCCGCCGGGACAAACTCCAGCGGCGGCTTGATTTGGGGATCGATTTCCTCGGCTGAGTCAACGCAGACAGATAGAAGCAGCGCCTGCTCCTCCTCCTCCTGGGCCACGTGGGCCTGCTCCTGCGCCTTGAGCTTGCCTCAGCACTCATGAGCCCAATGGCCCTTTTTACCGCAGCGCTTGCAGGTATCACCTGGGCTGGCCCGGCTGGAGCTTGACGACCCACCAGAGCTCCCGTGTCCACCGCGGCCGCGCGGCTTGCCTCGCCCGCCACGCAACTTGCCACGGCCGCCGGAGTTGGAGCCGCCGCGCCCGCCCTCCTGGGAGTGCGGCTTGTATTTCTCAAGCCACTCCTCATGGGTGAGGAGTAGCTTCTCACTCTTCTCACCGGCTTGTTTTGACGGCGGCTGCGGCTCCTCGTCGGCGTCGTCAGAGGATTTTAACGTCCCCGTGATCTCCTCGATTGTCATCTTCGAGAGGTCCACGAACGCCTCCATGGAGACGACGAGGTTCTTGTACCTTGGACGGACGACGCGCAGGTACTTCTTCACTGCCTTCTCCTCCGGCTCTGGATCACCGAGATCGCCAAGGCGCTGAAGAACGCCGGCGAACCGCAGTGCGAAATCTTCAATCGCCTCGCCGTCCCGGAGCCGGATGTTCTCGTACTCCGTCCGGAGTGTCTGCGCCGCCACAGCGCGGCGTCGTTCGTCCCCGATGCGCAGGGTCTTGATGGCGTCCCAAGCGTCGGCCGCGGTCTCCTTCGTGACGAGTACCGGCACCATCTCCGACGGAACGCCGCTGCAGATCGCGTCGAGGGCATTCCGGTCGTCGCGGTAGTCGCCGTCGCCGTACTCGATGACGTCCCAGAGATCGCGTGCCTGGAGCTTCAGCTTCATCCGCAGCGACCACTCGGTGTAGTTTGCCTTCGTCAGCTGCGGCCATGTCCCAGAGCTCCCGGAGTCGCGGATCACGCGTTCCACGACGCGTTCCCTGGGTTTTCCTGAGTCGTGGTGACGCGGAGCTCGACCGCGAGGAGGGGACCGGCTTGGCGACGGCTTGCGACTGGACGACCTGCGCCCGATCTTCTTCTTGCTGTCGCCGGATGAACTCGGCTTCTCCTTCTTCTTGTCCGGCGACGGCTTGCGCGGCGGCGTGGCGCCGCTCGGCTTCTTGGGCGACGAAGACATGGCTTTCGCCGCACCACGGACCTAGACGTGGCTCTGATGCCAAATGTTAGACCTCAACCCAGCACAGCACGCCGGCGTTGAGGTCAGGAACACACGGAGCTCAGAAACTTGACTCACACACACAAGGACACAACGCGAACGCCTGGAACGCGAGAGCAGGACTTGGTGCTGCGAAAAAACAGAGCAGCTTTTCTGTAGTTCTTTCTTTCCCTTTTATTCCCTGATTACAATCTGTTGGAGCAAATTCAGGAGCTCACCGCACATCGTGTGTTGAACGTGTCCATCCCCACGTCCTGATGCCGCGCACCTCTGATTTGTCCGGGTCGTGCGCGAGCTATTCTCGCCATACCCTCCTACGCGCACGGCAGCCACAGACCGGTGCTCGTGCGCATGCAAATCTTAACTGAAAGATGCAAATGCTAACAGACTAACTAGAACGTGTGTGTGCAAGGGTTACAGCTAACAGCAACGTGGAAGAAACTTTTCAGCAAGGTTGGTACAATGGTACTAGAGGTCAGTGCAATATTTCTCCAAGATCACAGAAAATTTCTGGGACATTATATACTGGACAGAAGTGTGTAGATTCAAGTAGTTCAGTGATTCTGTCATAGCCACACAAGTCACAACTCACAAAAACTGTAGGCTACTCCAACCATTTGATTAGCTCGAACAGCGTAGAATTGAGGCAAAAAAAAAAGTGATAACCACAGCAAATTCATCAGGGGCGCTGCGCAGTACGCTGCAAACGATGTCAACTACAACTAAAGCATATCATGCTGACACAAGTGCGAGCCACGGAGACAGACAAAGCTCAGGGCATGTTTGGTTCCCATAAGTAGTGTGACTTAAAGTGCAAAATAAGTCACATGTGAAATCAAATAGTCATGACTTAAAGTGGTGTGACTTATAAGTCCCATAAGTAGCTCCACTCCTACTTAAAGTAACTTATTTTCACTTTTTCCCTCTAGTATTCTGTGTGGAGTCCACTAACTTATAAGTCACTGCAACCAAACAAGATTGACTTAAAGTGGCCTAACTTATAAGTCAGGTGACTTATAAGTCACCCTAGTGGGAACCAAACATGCCCTAACCTGCAGAAGGCTACACCGTCGGCGAAGGCGTCGGCGCGACGCAACCGGAGGCAGCATCTTGTCCGCGCTGGCCAGAGGGCGACGGATGGCGACGACGCGTGGATAGGCCGGAGCCGGCGAATCGCCCGCTCCCGGTCGAAATCTCCTCTGGTGACGCGTGGGATTGAGATTTGAGGGTGTGCGGATGGAAGGGGGGCGAAAGGTGCGGCGGCGCGGGTTTCCCCTGTCCGAAGCAAATACGAGGGCTTATCTATTAAATTTTAAGGGTTGTTTTTGAAACTAACCGGATCGCGATCCAAACTAGTGGTCTATATGTAAATTATTGGATCGCGATTCAAATCAGGGGTGCTTTTGTAAAGTATTCTGCCGGAGCGACTTCCCGGCGGTCGACGAGCTGTGCTGGCCGCCGGCGAGGTGGAGACGACCGTCAACACCGTATCCATGCCTCCATCGCACCTCCAGACGCTGCAAGGCACCGATCCGACGCCTTCGACGGAGCCTGCCGGCTCCGCCGGCCGCGACGCCACCAATCAGGCACCATACCAGGGTTCGGGCTTTCGACCGTGCGCCGACCTGCTTGCTGCCCTAATCGCCATGGCCGCCCTCTTCGGCTCCATCTCCAGTGCTTTCCCGACCAGCCGAGCTCAATCAATCTAGCCTTCAATGCCGTGAGAGAGAGGTCCTCCACCAGCAGCATCCGCCAACAGAAAAGCTCCAACTTGTGATTACTGACACAAGGACGTCTCTTGATCCATGACCCAGGCTTTGCTAAGCTGTTACGCGGCATCACCTCCTGATCAGTGATCAGGCCAGTCCAACACGGCGTAATCCAGGTTTCTGGAACCGCAGTTTTCATTCGGCCTCCCATCATTTCTAAGCATCTGCTCCTGAATGCTGCAAAAGCTCTACAGCCAGTGGTTTCCTGATAGCAACACGCCACTGGAATCAAGTACTGTAGACACTGTTGCTATAGGTGCTTGATTTGGACACCAAATTAAGGCATCGTATGGACGGCAAATTTCAGTGATCTGCCGATTGTCCTTGACAGACATCAATCATCAATGCTGCTATGTGTTTCTTCTTTGGAGAACATGCTACTGAAGGATTGTTACTGTATCTAGTTAACTGTAAAGGAGCCCTGTTTACACTTTAGCAGTAGAGCTCCAACACGAAGCTGGAGATGAAGTCAGGCATGCTTGCGTGTGCTTTGCCTCTGCCAAGAAATGTTCAGGTAAGACATGGAATTGGAGGCTACTGAACATGGATTTATGAAGCTGTCAAAGTGACGACATGGAAGCAAAACATTGCAGCAGAGACGGGCTTCAGAGATTGCTCAACCTGAAGATTTCAGGAGTCTGCATTCTTCTCGCCGCTTCAACCCCATGTACTCGTAGCACCTGATCAACTCAGTGACATGTGAGTTGGTTTGGCATAAATTATTGCAGATCCTTGCTCTAAGCAGCATAATAATGGTTTATACGAATCGGTATTTTGACGAAGTAGCATTCTGAACAAAGTGCAGTAAACCAAGTCTTTATCAGGATAATAAACAATGTTTTTCCTGATACTGCGAGATTTGTCGGAGTCCCCATGGATTAGACCAACAGATCATCTTCAACGAACAGGCTCTTGAGATAAGATGCTGAGAGGTTTTGGAGGGTTCTGAATCTTGTCAGATTTTAAAGTTGCAAACATGGAAGGAAACTTTCAGGGAGGTTGGACACTTGGATTCCTTTTCTTCAGACAAAATGAACGGGCAAATAATTTGTCGGAAAGTTTCAACGAAGATGAGGTCAATGATGTATCCTTCGCATAAGAAAGGTCTCAGATGTCCACATCGACGACAAATGCATTGCACATACAAACGGTCCCGTGAAGAGGAAAGCTTCAGTTTTCTAATCCGTGCTTGGAGATAAGAAGAGACATTAGATGGGACATCGCATGCTAATTGGATGCGTAATGTGAAACTGAAAATCCATCTGGAACAGGATTTGTCGCCGGTCGTCCAACTGATTAAATAGTGCAGATTGCTTTCGCAGCAAGGTTTGAATGCCTCACATGAAAACGAAGACCAAACTAACCAATTCTTCAGGCAGCTGCAGTTGAAACCTCCTAGTGACGCAAGTAAGTTTTTAGTTTACTCGATATCGATATCATTCAGACATGCTACTCAAGCACTTGCCTTAGTCTTGCTGATTATGGTTTGACTGCATACAGATTAAACCCTTAAGCAAGTATAATCTTGTAAATATGAACAAGGTAGTATCCTTAATTTGTAGGTAAGTTACCAAGTGGTTGATCATTGCTGTTAAATTGTAAATTGCAGGCTGAGAAGTAGATTGGAAGAAATCGGGCAGACAGGAAGAGCAGAGACAGAGGAGGCAAGTAGAAGCAACTCCACTATATAAGTATATATAAACCTTCGCAGATAATTTAGGTAAAAGCACTTGATAAATGATAACCACACCAATATCAGCATGTTTCATGATGCTCAAATAAACAAAAGTTTCATCATAGATGGGAGGCTGGCAAGACAGAACATCGCCAATGATTCAATACCTGGATAGCCATAGAATACTAAAAAACAACAATATTCCAGCATGATTAAGAACTGAATACTTTTTAGGTGCAATAATTCGGAGTATCCAAACACAACAGCTGCACCATGCATATAAAAACAGAGACAGCATGGACGATGATACTCGTTTTATCGTGACATATAAAATATGCAAATACGGAAAAGGATAGGAACGAAAGGTCAAGTGTTCTAGAAGAATCATTTTTGTCAAACCAAAATCAACATTGGCAACACTTAAAAAATAGGAAATGACTGAATAGTGCCATTTTCTAATCTAATATCTTGGCGGCATATATGCCCAGATTTTGGGGCCTTTGTGTGTTTTGTGCCTAACCCACCAACACAACAATAATTCGTTAAACTTGTGTTTGCTTTCGGTCCCTGCATGAATGCCTAGTGATGATAAACTGGAGCATGACGCCACCATCTCCACTAAACTAACCTGTGATTGCCTTGCAGTCTACCTCCTATGGCCCACCAACCACTTGGCAAGGAGAAGCAATAGCAAATTTGCAAATGGCTTATATTCCACTTGTTTTTTTCCTTCGTTTTTAAATGAAAGAAGAATAAAGCAAAGGAAGATATGCTCAGGAATATGTACTGGTACACAAGTCCATGGCCATGAGAAGAGTACTGCAGATAAGCATGGAATTTCAAGTAGTGTTTGTCAATTGTCACAAGGCTGAAAGCACATGAATCAAATCTTTGCTGTTCTAAACATATCATATAGTATATCAGAGTAGAGAAAATAAACTCTTGTTTGTATTCATGTGTACATCTATTTATAAACCCGCTGAGAGGAGAAATTAAAGAAAGAAGGGAGTAAATATTGGCTGTTCTTCATCAATATAAAGCTCCCTTTGGGTATCTCCAAGCTTTCTTGTTGATGAACAAATATTATTGTGAACAGCCTATATGTACTAAAAAAAACATCTCATATGAATCGAATTAAGCAAACAAAGGGGAAAAAATAATTGAAGGAAAGAACTTGGGTCAGCGAGATGCTATGAGCCATGGATGATCGACGAATTAGGCCACCATCTGCTCCTGCTCCGGCCACTGTGCAAATATGTCGCCGGCGTGGCCGTCCTTGACAAGAGAGTTCACCCATGAGACGTCTGGCTCGGCGTGGGTCGGCACCGGCGCCGGGGATTGCCCGCGGAAAGCAAACGACGCGGACTTGCGGAACTTGTGGAGCTCGTCGCCCTGGACGCCCCAGTCCAGCCTGCCGTCCGGCGATCCCCAGTCGGAGAGCATGGACGGCGCGCCGGTGGTGGGCTGCGACATGAGCGAGCGGGCGGCCGGCGCGCGGCCGGCGCGGTCGATGAAGCTCTGGCTGCGCTTGGCGAACGCCGAGGCGCGGGAGCTCATGATGGCCTTGGCCATGGAGTGGTCGAGCCCGAACGCGGTGTTCGCGCCAACCATGGGCGAGGTCGGCATGTGCAGCTGCGCGTCCGGCATGGAGCTGTACGCCGGCATGTCGCCGGCCTGCTTCAGCGACAGCGCGTGCAGCTGGGACAGCATGGCCGGGTCGACGGAGCCGAGCAGGTCCGTGTAGTCCGGCACGGCCCTGGCGGGCGGCGCCGCGGTGGGCAGCGGGGAGCCGATCCCGCCGGTCGAGCCCCAGCTGGCCCTCGGCGACGACACCTTGTCAAAGAGCTTCTGCTGGTACTGGTCCAGCGCGAGCAGCTCGAGGTCGAAGTCCAGCTCCCGGCCGGCGAGCGCGGTCTTGAGCCTGCTCGCCGGGGAGGAGGGCCACGCGGCGGCGTTAATCATGCCGCCCATGTCGAGGCTGTTGGGCGGCGAGGAGCGCGGCGACGACACGGTGGGCTGCATGCCGACGGAGACCGCGGAGGGGTTGACGGAGCGGAGCTCCTCGTGCTTGTGGGCGAAGAAGCAGATGCGGCGCGCGCAGCCGACCTCGTCCTTGCAGAGGCGGGTCCGGTACTGCGCCGGGTGGAGCCAGCACTCGAAGACGCCGTGCGCGTACTCGCAGTTGTCCCCCTTGCGGCAGGCGCCGCCCTTGCGGAACTCGGGGCAGGGGACGCAGCTGTAGGAGTAGCGGCGCGGGTCGCGGCGGCGCGCGTTCTCGCCGGGGTGCACGAAGGGGCACTCGGTCCAGTCGTGGGAGTAGGCGCGGGAGCAGGGCTTCACCTTGAAGCTGTACATGCGGAACTCGTCGGTGCTGAAGAGGCCGCTCTTGAGGTCGGGGAGGGTGAGGTCGGGCGGGTACTCCTTCCTCGGCTCTGGGACGGCGGGGGGAGGCGAGGCGGACTTCTTGGGGGAGGACGACGGTGACGCCGCGGGGGACTTGAGGAGCACGCGGAGCGCCCTGTCCTTCTCGGCCGCGGCGTTGGCTCGCGGGAGGAGGTCCCCGGCGCGGAGGCCCGAGTAGGCGAGCGCATCCGCGGACGCGCCCGCGGCGAGGAGGAGGTGCGTGGCCGCGACGGCGCCCGCGGCGCCGCCCGCCGCCGCGAGGTGGAGCGGCGTGGCGCCGTCCGTGGGCGACGCGCGCGCCGCCTCCGCCGGAGCGGCGGACAGCACGTACGCCAGCACCCCCGTGCTCCCGTAGAGCGCGGCGACCATGGCCGGTGTGCGCACCTCGAGGCGCGGCCGGGCACCACCAGCCGCCGCCGATGGTCCGTACCACTGGCACGCGGCGTCCAAGGCCGAGACTTTGTCGTCCTCGACGGCGCGCCTGAACGCGACGAGGTCGTCCGCCGCCGCGAGTTCCAGAAGCAGCGCCGCCATCACCGCCGATTCCTTGGCCGTCGCCGCCGGCAGCGGCGGGGTGGACGGCTTGCGAGGTCCGGAGCACATACTGGTGCAGTAACCAGAAGAAGACGCGTTCTTGGCGAGCGTTCTCAACGACCCCAGCGCTTGATTGCTTTGCCTGGTGCTTCCTTGTTCAGTTTTTAGAGAGAACAAAACGGGGGGCCGCGGAAGGACCACGCGGTGGTGAGGGGTGGGGGAGGTGGGTGGGTTGAGGAGGAAGAGGGGAGACGCGGAGGGTATTTGTAGAGGGAGGTGGGCGAGGAGAATAATGGAGGATTGGAGGATGGCGAGGGAGAAAAAGGCGCGGGCGGGGTGGGGCTCTGAAAGAGATAAGGAAGTACTGTAGGACACGAAGCAGCTCGGATGGTCTCTCTCCCTTTCCTCCTCCTTCAGTCCTTCTCACCTCTCCCTCTCATCAGTCGAGTCATCACTCTCTCTCATCTCTCTCCGTGTGGGCGTGTGTGGCTTTCGCAATCGTTTGTTTTGTTCGCGGAGAGAGAAAGAGAAAGAAATTAAAAAAAAGAGAGAGGGAGATTAATTATTTGCTGGGGTTTGCTTTGGATTGTTTTCTGGTGTCGCCGAGCTCGCGTGGTCAAAAGGAGGACGCGCACAAGTCATCGCTGCTTCTCGCTCCCTTCGTTTTTTCTCGGTTTCTATTGTTTTGTTCTTCTGGGGTTGCTGTCGTCCTCTCCTCCAGCCTCCCCCATGCTCAATGGAATGAATGATTTTGGTGTTGAAAAACATTTTCGTTTTGCTTTTTGTAAGGTGGAGGAGGAGTTGGAGCTGTGGCCTGTGGGTACCTTGGATGTTGCCATGGGATGAGGTACACATGTTTCTCTGGCAGGGAACATTTCGTCGGGCGGCCACGACCTCACCAAAAATCATCATCATCCAGTACACTAGTAGTTTAACGACCTTTTTGAGTGAGATAGAAGATGAAACCTCAAATACCTCGTCCTACTAATTACTCGATTCGCATTGTGCACGTCGGTCGATAATGTAAGATTTGTTTCGACTTTCAAAGAGCACATTTAGATATAGATAGGATGGATATTTTCATGCAATTTTGGTTCGTGTCCAGGAGAAACAAAAAAACTTTTTGCGTATGTTAATTTGGAAAGTTAGAGCATATTGGTTGCAGTTGACTCAACTTGTAGCTTGGGACCAATTTGGAACCTAGAGTCACAACTTGGCTGCTCTCTATTTTTAGCGCTGACATAAAGTGGAAGATGGGCAGCGCATAGCTCAAGACCTGAAGTTGGTCCAAACTTGTTTCAGTCATGCAGGCATTGCATTTCATATATATGGAATGGAAACTTCTACTAGGCCAATCATATATAGTAGATTCATAGTAGATCTTTTTTGAGTAAAATGCATAGCCAGTTCTTCAACTTGTTCGTCTATGTCACTTAGGTACTCGTAGGCGAAGTGGTATCCGTCGGGGTCGTATACCAGGAGGCGACTCGGGCGGACCCCGACCTCCGCTGCCGCCCCAACCCCTCTCCGACGTCCACCTCCCTCGCCGTCGCCAAGAGCAAGGTCCCCGAGAAAAAAACTGGGGCCCCGCGAGGACAAGCGACGGCGGGCCTTTCTTCGCCGGCTCGTGCCTCCACGACCGCCCTTGCGGTGCGGCGGCGCCTGACGTGGTGCACGCTGGTGGGTGCTGCCGGCGGCAGATCCGAGGGCCCAGCATCCGGATCCGGCGCCCCCAGTCCCGGATCTACTCGTGCGCGGCCCCCTCGTCCTTCCCCACCCACTCCGCTCCCTTCCTTGCTCCATGGCCGCAACATGCGCGGGCGGCTGCCCGTCCCGTCGTCGACAAGGTCTGGCCTAACCACCGCACGTCGGATACGCCCTTCCCCGGTGCTGGTCCGCGGCTCTCGGCGGGCGGTGGCTGTAGGCGGCTCCCCGGCGTAAGGCCCCTCGGGATCAGCGCTGCCGGTGTAGCCTCTCGACGGACATCGACACTGTGACCGGCTCCCCCCACCCCCCACCCCCCGTGCTCGTGCGGTTGGTGACGCACCCAGCTCCCTGGGTTGGTGCGCGGCTGTCCTGCTCGGCTTATGCTGCTGTTGATGTCAACCGCCAGTCATTGTCTCCGTCGGTTCTCCACTTGGTCTACACGGTGGTCGTGCGGATTGATCTGGTCGTCGTCAAGGGAGGCGGAGGTTGGGAGGTGCGTTCATGGTGGTCGTCCCTTCTGTTGCACCTTGCTAACGAGCAGTGTGAAGCCCCGGTGGAGATGGCGCCTTGTTCACCAGGTGCCGTGCAACAAAAGTGTTGCGGAGACGATGTGGTCGTTGTCAGTGTTTTAGACACCGAGCCTACGACGGGGTACTCGAAGTAGTAGATTGTGCGGTGGGGCTCGCCGAGATCAGGAACACGATGGTGAGACACGGGGCACACAATTAGACAGGTTCGGACCGCAATGTGCGTAATACCCTACGTCATGTATGCTGCGTGGGTCTGTATTGATTACGTATGTTTTGAGAGGGGTCCCTTCCTCGCCTTATATGCCACGGGAGGCAGGGTTACAAGTCGGATTGGTACAAGAGTACTATTCAAGTAGGACCCGGAGTAGCCTATACAAGGTATGGAAAGCTATCCTAGTCTTAGTACAAGTCCTTGTCCGTCTTGTCTTGCCTTGTGGTCCACGGTACCAGCACCGTGGCCCACTAGTCGAGTAGTCCAGGTGTACAGAAACTCATCTTCCCGGGTATGGCCCACAATGTGTTGGTAGGTCCAGGGATGCCCGGTCGACAAGCCTCCGGGTACTTTGTAGTCGATTGCGATGCTCCAAGTAGTCTTGAAGGTCTCCACGAGTAGTTCCCAAGCGTCCCCGAGTTCTACAAGCTTCAATCTTCAATAGTACTTGAATCATCACGAGGCTGGAAGGTACTCCAGCTAACTCCACGAGTAGTCTTGAAGTCTTCTCGAGTTGTTCCCAAGTGTCCCCGAGTAATTCCCTTGAAGGTCTTCAATAATACCCGCTTCGTTCTTGAAATCTTTGCATCAAAGATCCATATGAAAATGCGATTACTGAAATCGCATTCCATATGGAATGTAGCCCCCGAGCCTTAGTTCGAATCCAAGATTCAAGCTGAGGGTCAATCATCTATTCTTTGATCTTGCTCCGAAAAATCTGCAGAAAATCCGAAGAAATAATATAGGAATGCGATTTGCAAAAAAATCGCATCCTATATGGATATAGCCCCCGAGCCTTAGTTCGAATTGACAATTCAAGTTGAGTGTCAATCAGTAGTCTTCGTCAAATAATCCTGTGAAAATCCTGAGAAAAACTGAAGGACATGTGGCACGGAGCCCCCGAGCCTTGAGTCGAGTAGTTTCTCGAATTGAAGGATCCAATCTGACTGTAGAATAGTGGCCTGAATTCAGTGAACTATAGCTGTGTAAAATCCAACTCCATCGAGTAGTCGAGCCCCCGAGATAGAGCCGAGCAGGTCTTGGATTTTAGTCCTCTGAGTTAGCCAAATGTTTGCCTATGTGAAACTAATCTGTTGAATACGAAGAGTCACCAGGTCGAACCGTTTAGAGTTTTGGTTTTATAAATACCCGAAGGGGTATCCCTTAGGGTTTTACTGCTTCTATTTGCCCTTAGATCCAGAACGCCTTAGCATCCATAGCCACCGCAGAGTTCGAGCGCCCATAGTGCTACGAGTGCAAACCTCCATCCCTTCGCCATCCTCCGGTCAATGCGAAGGAAGACCCTCGTGACAGGAAGGATGAAGTCTGCGCCGTCCAAGGGACAGAAGAGGAAATCCGGCCGAGGCAAAAATGAGTTGCCGGAGCCGAAGTATAAGACAATGGTCATCACGAAGCCCCCGAGCCAGGCCGTGTCTTGGAAGAAGTCCAAGATGAGGGAAGAAGATATCAATGCCCTTGAAGCCGGCGGGTTGCTGCGCGAGAAGGCCATTGCTGGTTGGAGCTCTGCCGCTGGTGATGCGTGGCCGATGGAGAAGAGCCCGGATGAAATCCCAATGTCCGGGCACTTCGTCGAGCGTGGGTTGACGCTGCCATCGTCGGATTTCTTCCGCGGCTTCCTCGACTACTTCAAGTTGGAGCACGTACACCTCAACCCTAACAGCATCTTCCAGATTGCGGTTACGTGCACTTCTGCGAAGCCTTCCTCGGTATCCACCCTCACTGGGCCTTGTTCAGGAAGATCTTCCGGTTGAAGTCGCAGCCCAACGCCAACTTCCCAGTTGTAGTCGGTGGAGCCGGTGTGCAGATGCGCCAGAAGGCACAAGAGTTGTACTTCAAGTACGACTTGATAGATTCAAATCAAGACTGGAAGAACAAGTGGTTCTACATAGAGAACGCCCCGCCGCAGCTGCCGAAGCCCAGCATGTTCGCGCCAGTATACGATCGGCTCTGGAAAGATGAACCCACAATGCAGGAGTGCATCCAGATCCCCGAGTTGCTGGCGAAAATTACGCAGAAGAAGGCGCAAGGCTTGACTGCTGAGAGAGTAGCTTTCAGCTTTATGAAGCGACGGGTACAACCCTTGATGCAGCGAGAGCATCTCGGGTTCGAGTACACTGGAGCTGATGATGGCTCCAGGCTATCTTCAGAAGAGATCAGCGATGATCTTGTGATGGAGAGGTTGCAGAAGATCTTCAAGAATCTTCACGGAATTCCTGCAGCTGTCCGTGAATACAGTGCCGACAATCCTCCACGTATGGTAAGTTTCCGAGAACTTGCCCCCGAGTACTTATTATAAGTAGTCATGTAGCTAATAATTGCCCTGTTTCGCAGGAGGATGTCTTGAAATTTGTGTCGGTTCCCCCTCCTCGTCCTCAAGACCCACTACAAGCGCCGGAGGGAGAGCCAACCGAAGTGGAGGCTCAAGCCCCCGAGAGTAGTCAATCTGCTCAAGGGGAAGAAGAAATCTTGTTGGAGGATGCCTCCTCAAGCGATGAAGACGGCCAAACACTTCAACAGCGTTTTGAAGTGAAGAGCCGCTATGGGTACTCAGGGGCGTCCATCCGAAGTGGCCTTACCGCAGGGTCATCGAAGAGGCCGGCATCATCTCTTTGCAGATGATGTGGCGCTGCCGCTGCGGAAAAAAGGACCACGGTGGGGAAGCGAGCCGTAAAGAAGATCTCAGGCCTCCCCGTCATTACAGTAAGTGTTGGAGAACTCTTAAGTAGTCACTATTGCACTGAGTACTTGTTCTCTGGTGTAATGTCTTGATTTTTTACTTGCACAGGTTATCGAGAGTGCAGCTCATGTACCCTCGAGTAGCCCCCCAAGAATAACAGAACCCGAGGTGGTTCCAGCGTCAACCGTGGAGACGGTGGCGCATGAGCAACAAGAAGCCACGGTACCAGGAAGTGTACCGCTGGTGGAAAGTGTACCAGAGGTGCCGGCAGCGCCTTCTTTCTTCGACATGCTAGGGCCAAAAGTATCGGTACCTCGTGCTCTGTAAGTACCCGAGTACTCGAGTACTTATTATGATTATGTACTCTACTTTTGCTAACCAACTTGTTGATGCAGAAAATCCACTGATGTCAAGTGGGGCGCCTCTGGAAGTGGTGCTGCTGAAGGAGACCAGACTCCTCAAGAGCAACCAGAAGATGTACCTCCAGAGCGCCAAGAAGTACCCGCAGAGGCTGATGCGGCTGAAGCACTGCGCTTCCTTTGGAGTGACATGGTTAAGGAAGTGGTGGAGGCAGCTTCCAAGCCAAGGGCTGAAAATCCTGAAGATATCGAAGCCGTGGTGAATGAAGGCTTGGAGGTTGATCCTGAAGCCATGCTGCGCCACGAAGAAGTCCCAGCAGCTGAAGCCCCCGTACATCATGTTGATGCACATCTGGCGCTGGAAGAGAGCCCAGAGAATTGCATGGGCCACACGAGCCACAAATCGAAGACCCGGCTCCTCTGCGCAGCGCTGCAAGGTATTCTGCAGCTAGCACAAGTACCCAGTCCATGGCAGAGAACTTGATGCCATATGATGACTCCTGCCTAGACGAGGACAACTTGCATACTCATGCAGAGATGTTCCGTGGTGTAGAAAAGCTCCTTGCAGTAAGTTGTGTAGTCTGTTGTAGAGTACTTGTAGTCACAGATATCTTGTCTCTGACTCATGGGTTGTTTTTGCCCTTGCAGGAGGTAGTCAAGCAGTCGAAACGCAAGACTTGCCTGCTTGAGCAACACGCGGCTGACATTGAGGAAGTCTCGTAGCTCAGAGAAGAATTGAAATAGGAAAAAGCCTTGTCTCTGAAGCTGCAGGAGAAACTTGATGTCAATGCCGTTGAGTACCACAACGAAATCCAGAAGCTGACGGCGAAGAAGGATGAAGTTGTTGGTAAGAACAAATCCCTGCGCCTGAAGAATAAAGGTAATGTCCCTTCTGAAATCATCATTGAGTACTTTTGCTCTTGCGCACCATATCTGATAAGTAGCCTTAATCCTTTGCAGAGCTGACGGAAGAAGTCGACAAGTTCAAGAACAAGGCGCTGGACTGGCAGCTAGCCTTCAACCGTGAAGAAACAGCACATATGGATCTGAAGGAAGACTATAAGGTGTGGTGCTTCGAACTTGAGCGCGAAATGGACATCTGCATTGCCGGCTGGACTGATTTGCTCTGTTGCATGCAGTCGCTCAAGGAAAAGATTGAAGAAGTCGAGGGCCTACGCTCAGAGCTGAAGGCCTTGACAGAGGTGGCCGAGACAGTAGCAAATCTGTTCGAGCCCAGAGTCGCTGGAATTTAGCCCCGTCCACTTGTGGAGAGGCTGAAAGACACGCCGAAGAAGATTCTGGAGTACGCTCAAAGGCTGGCCTGCACGATCCCAAATCAAGTCCTGAGCTTCATCAAGTCTTTCTATGCCGAGGCGGACCTTACGGTCATCATGAACGACAGATCTGGAGATTGCACAGACGATCATCTCAACGAACTGATGCAACAGACTTCTCCAATCGCGGAAGCAGTCTCCAAGTTCATCGATCTCCGTTAGATGTACCTGTAAAGTAGAAACACTAGGGAAAAACAAGTGTAATCCCGAACAAGTGTTTATGTAATATAATTGAAAACTTGAAGAAATCAATTATCTGGATCCCTTTGTATGCTTATGTGTTGGCCAAGTACTCGAGTTGGTATTGAGTGTGTGGCTGCAAAAAGAGATACGATACACGAGTAGAAGTACTCAAGTGTAAACATGTTCCGAACAACGTTAGTTTAATCATGACGAGTTGAACACCTTAGCTGTAGCAGCGTAAAAGAAGGCTTTGTCATGAAATAAGCTAAGAGTAGTAACAAGTCGATGTAGAGTAGCGGCTTGTACTAAACACATTGTACAGAGTTTACAATGTCTTGAGTACCTCTGAGGCTAACTAGCCTAGTGAGAGAGTACTCGAAAAGAACTTATTCATAACGAGTTGAACACCTTAGCTGTAGTAGTGTGAAATAAGGCTTTGTTATGAACAAGTAAAGAACAGTAACAAGTTGGTATAGAGTAACAACTTTATTACTGAATACATTGTACAGTGTTTACAATGTCTTAAGTATCTCTGAGGCTATGAGCCTAGTGAGAGAGTACTCGCAAGAATGTTCCGAAGAACGAGTAAGACCGTAGGGGACAGTGTGATGAACTCATCCTTGCTGTAGCAGCAACTTGTATGAGAGTTCCACTGAGACCCTACCAGCAGGGTGTTACTCTAGGCCGCAGCCTCTTATTGAAAAATAGGAACATGGACAGCATGTGCCACTTATTGCCCTACACGATACAGGATCGTCTGGAGAGAGTTATCATGACTCCCTATGAGGTCGCAGAATGAGACTGCCTGGAGAGGGTTGATGAAGCCCCCTGCGGGTGCTCGCAGCTGAAAACTACGAGAAGATACAGTCGAAACTGTCTGGAGAGGATTATCTTGATCCCCTACGAGTGGTGACAACCGTAGCTGTCTGTTGAGTGGTTGCAACTGAAGCTGCCTGGAAAGGGTTGATGAAACCCAATACGAGTTGTTTTACAGCTGAAGCCGTCTCGAGAGGGTTGTTGAAACCCCCTACCGGTAGAAGCGACAAAGCTGGTCGATATTCCAAGAGTTGTCGACTTCCTCGCCTTCTAGAGTTTGAAGACGATATGAGCCTGGGCCCGTAACCTTTGCAATAGAGAAAGGACCTTCCCATGGCGAGTTGAGCTTGTGTAGTCCTGCCGTATTCTGGATGCGACGAAGGACTAAATCACCAACGTTGAAGGAGCGTTCCTTAACGTTGCGGTCATGATAGCGGCGGATCCTCTCAAGGTATCGAGCGGATTGAACAAGTGCGTTGCAGCGAGCTTTCTCGAGACTGTCGACATCTGTTTGTCTTGTTTCTTCAGCTACACCTTCTTCGTACTGATCAACCGTCGGAGAAAGCCACATGACATCAGCAGGCAAAACAGCTTCAGAGCCGTAGACCAGGAAGTAAGGTGACTGCCCTGTGGGAGTAGTAGGCTGAGTGCGTAGCCCCCAGAGTGCATTGGGTAGTTCTTTGGTCCTCTTGCCGCCCTTGGTATTTGCTGCATCATACAGTCGCTTCTTCAGAGCATCCAGTATCATCCCATTAGCTCGTTCCACTTGGCCGTTGGCACGGGGATGAGCGACGGAGACATACCAGACGTCAATTCCACTGTTCTCGCAGTACTCCTAGAACTGGTGATTGTTGAAATTCGAACCCAGGTCTATGATGATGCAGTTAGGGAAACCATAGCGATGTACAATTTCATCCAAGAAGTCGAGGACACGATCAGCCTTGGGGCAAGTAACAGGCTTGACCTCAATCCACTTGGTAAACTTGTTAATAGCCACCAGAACTCTGTTGAATCCCCCTGGCGCATTTGGGAGAGGACCAATCATATCCAGCACCCAGCAAGCGAAATGCCAAGTTGGTGGTATCGTGATGAGCTTGTAGGCAGGAACGTGTTGTTGCTTGGCGAAGAATTGGCATCCCTGACACTTCTTGACTAGATCCTCTGCATCAGCAAGAGCTATAGGCCAGTAGAAAGCACGTCTGAACACTTTTCCCACCAAGGTGCGGGAAGAAGCGTAGTTGCCACAGATTCCTTTGTGTGTTTCCTCCAAGATTTCCTTGCCTTCTTCGCGAGAAACGCACTTCATGAGTACATCAGAGCTTGCGCCTCGCTTGTAGAGTTGATTTCCGACTAGAGCATAAGCCTTGACGCGGCGTGAGATGCGCTCGGCTTCTGACTTGTCTTCTGGAATCAACTGATGTTGAATGTAGTCGATGAAGGGAGTTCTCCAGTCCACATCAATCATAAGCACTTCTCGATCAGGTTGAACTGAAGTAGTCGTGGGTGCAGATGATTGCTCCGGAATTGATGGTTTATGGAGTTCATGGACGAAAATTCCAGCTGGCACTTGAGCTCGTGTAGATCCCAGCTTCGACAAGACATCCGTAGCAACATTGTTGTCGCAGACCACATGATGGAACTCGAGACCATGAAATTTGTTCTCAAGTTTGTGTACTTCCTGACAGTACGCATCCATATTTTCAGCATTACGATCCCATGAATCGTTGACTTGATTGATGACCACCAAAGAATCACCATAAATAAGTAGTCATGTGATGCCAAGAGAGACTGCAAGGCGAAGACCATGCAGTAGAGCTTCATATTCAGCTTCATTGTTTGAGACCTTCCAGAAGATCCGCAAAACATATTTGAGTTGCTCGCCCTTGGGAGAAATCAGAAGTACCCTGACACCAGCACCTTCCAATTTGAGGGAACCGTCAAAGTACATGACTCAATGTTCTGGACGCTCAATTGGAGTTGGGACTTGATTTTCTCGCCACTCAGCCATGAAATCAACCAAGGCTTGAGACTTGATAGCAGTGTGAGACTTGAACTCGAGCGATAGAGCGCCAAGCTCTACAGCCCATTTAGATATCCTTCATGTGGAATCCCGGTTGTGCAATATCTCGCCAAGCGGGTAGCTAGTGATCACAGAAATTTTGTACTCGTCGAAGTAGTGGCGGAGCATCCATGAAGTAATCAGAACTGCATAGAGTAACTTCTGCACCGGAGGGTAGCGAGCCTTGGACTCTGAAAGAACTTCACTGACGAAATAGACAGGCCTCTGGACAGGGTAGCCATGACCTTCTTCCTGCCGCTCAACGACAATAGCAGTGATGACGACATTAGTAGTCGCAGCAATGTAGAGCAAGAGCTCTTCATTGGGCAGAGGTGCTGTGAGGACTGGAGGCTTGGATAAGAACTCCTTGAGCTGAGAAAGAGCTTGATCAGCTTCAGTTGTCCATGTAAACTTCTCCTGCCGCTTGAGTAACTTGAAGAAAGGAAGACCCCGTTCTCCAAGTCGTGAGATGAAGCGATTGAGTGATGCCATGCAACCAGTAAGCTTCTGGACATCTTTGATAGTAGTCAGAGCTTGCATGTTGGAGATGGCAGTAATCTTCTCAGGGTTTGCTTCGATGCACGATGGCTGATGATGAACCCGAGTAGTTTTCCTGAAGATACGCCAAAGACACACTTATTGGGGTTGAGCTTCCATTGGTACTCGCGCAGTGAAGTGAAAGTTTCCTCAAGATCCGTGATGAGCATGTCTGGATCCCTAGTCTTGACAACGACGTCATCCACGTATGCTTCCACATTCTTGTGAAGCTGCTTCTTGAAGCACACCTGAATAGCCCTTTGATATGTAGCACCAGCATTTTTCAATCCGAAGGACATTGTTGTGTAACAATAAGCACCAAACGGAGTGATGAATGCGGTCTTCTCTTGATCAGATTCCTTGATTGCAATTTGATGATAGCCAGAGTAGCAATCCAGGAAACAGAGTAGAGCACAGCCCGCCGTAGAGTCAATGACTTGATCAATCCGCGGCAACCTAAAAGGATCCTTGGGGCAATGCTTGTTGAGATCAGTGTAGTCGACACACATCCTCCAGTCATAAGAATTCTTCTTTCTGACGAGCACAGGGTTAGCGAGCCACTGCGGGTGAAAAACTTCCTTGATGAAGCCAGCCGCGAGTAGTTTAGCGAGCTCTTTCTTGATAGCAGCCCTGCCTGGCGCGCCAGTGGATCAACGACGAGGTCCCCTACCTGGCGCGCCAGCTGTCAGTGTTTTAGACACCGAGCCTACGACGGGGTACCCGAAGTAGTAGATTGTGCGGTGGGGCTCGTCGAGATCAGGAACACGATGGTGAGACACGGGGCACACAATTAGACAGGTTCGTGCCGCAATGTGCGTAATACCCTACATCCTGTATGCTGCGTGGCTCTGTATTGATTGCGTATGTTTTGAGAGGGGTTCCTGCCTCGCCTTATATGCCACGGGAGGCAGGGTTACAAGTCGGATTGGTACAAGGGTACTATTCGAGTAGGACCCGGAGTAGCCTATACAAGGTATGGAAAGCTATCCTAGTCTTAGTACAAGTCCTTGTCCGTCTTGTCTTGCCTTGTGGTCCACGGTACCAGCACCGTGGCCCACTAGTCGAGTAGTCCAGGTGTACAGAAACTCATCTTCCCGGGTATGGCCCACAATGTGTTGGTGGGTCCAGGGATGCCCGGTCGACAAGCCCCCGGGTACTTTGTAGTCGAGTGCGATGCTCCAAGTAGTCTTGAAGGTCTACACGAGTAGTTCCCAAGCGTCCCCGAGTTCTACAAGCTTCAATCTTCAATAGTACTTGAATCATCACGAGGCTTGAATCTTCAATATTGTTTCCCCACTGGTAGTGTCAAAAGGAAGAACGTATTCTTAAACCCACATGTCCTCCCATCAGCAAGCTTTCCTTGTTACTTACTCCGTACTATATTGGTATATCAATTGATGCTAATTCATCTACATAGAAATATGTTAACTTTGGCCATGTGTACTTTCGTTGGTTGAGTCAACAAAAATTACTCAGAACGGTAAATCAGGAAGGAAAGGTTTACACAGTGACGTACCAAGAGGAAAGACAGAGGCTGAGCAAAGTGTAAGATAGTAGGAGTAGCTCTTAACCCAGTCTATAACAAAAGAGCAGAAGAGAGTGACAACCACAAACGACTACACGAAAGCTCTTGCAGTTGATCCATAGGAGATTGGGAGAGGAAAAATGTACTTCGTCTTGCACGTTGCACGGTCGCCGCGCTGTGCGTCCGTGTTGCCCCTTTCCATGTACCCGTAGCAGGAGCGCGTGTGCGCTCGCCGCACGTGACTGCGAGCTGCCCCTGGCAAATACAGTATGCCCCACGGGAGGCGGGGCGGCCTCTGCTGCGACTGCGAAAGCGAGACGCGGATTCCGCAGGGGAAGCCGCAGGCGGACGCGACGCCATGGATTGGATTATTCCATTCCAGCCAGAGGGCAACGAGGTTCACGCGTGCGCCCACTGTGCGGCCGCGTCACCTCACGCCGTTCGTTCCGTCACGGCGTCACCGCTGACGTGCGACGCCGGCCGCCATGGGTCCCGCCCGCCGGATGCCGACAGCGGAACCCCGGAGCGCCACGTCACCGCCCCTTGCCGGCAAATAACGGGCGCCCGGGGGGTGTGTGCACACGTGGCGACCTCCACTTGGCCTTGACTTTCTTGCCCAAAAAAAGTTGCAGTGCCAGTGCACGCCCTCTCCACCTCGTACCCCTCTGGCACCCACGCGTTGTGTGCTTCGTCGGGCCCCGCGGTCAGTGAGAGTGGTCAGCTAAGGGGATGGTGTGGGTGGGTGCTGGAGCTTTTCAAGGCTTTCGGGGGGTGTTGTCGTGGTGGTGGCCCCCCGCGCCGTGGCTTCCGAGTCAGTCTTCCACTGCTCCCCCCGCGCCGTTAGATTAACCGCCTTCACCTTTTGCGGATGGTTTTCGCCCATCGCGACCGCGTCAACGCACGCGCTCTACCTTTTGTTTAAGCTTTCCTTTGGATGACAGAGGAGAGAGAGAGGAGGGATCGTGGTGGCTGGCTGGCGCGGGATCATATCCGATCTGGGAGACAAGACCTTAATCCGCGCGTGCTGTTTCCTCGATCGTGCTCGGTTCGTAGCCTCGACGATGATTGATTAAAAAAACAGATACAACCAATTTACTAAGTGGGCGATGATCACTGAACTAAGCTCGACCACTCTAGATTAAGCTGTCGGGTGATAATCCAAGTACTACCCAGCCATATCCATGTGTTTCTCCCGATCCTAAGGGATCATATTTAATTTTTCATGTAGCTCATCCCCCGCGCTCTATACAAATATAGTGAAGCTTCTGCCATTCAGTTAGCAGATGCCACAATTTGATGGTGATGGGCCATAGCTCTTGTTGTCCTCCAACACCATGCATTAACACCGTTCCTATTCTCTTCACGTCCCGCTACATAAAAGTGCTATCACGATTATCTTGTTGTACCATCACACTTACTCGCGTGGCTAGTTCTTTGCACTGGACTTAGATTACTAATTCTTTGCATTTGACGTATCTCGATATAGTTTTTTTTTTACCAATCGATGTGTTGGGAACCTCGAATCCATCGTTAAATCATGATGTGCAAAAAGGAGAACCACATAACCGGTAAAGGTAAAGTGTACATATAATACTCGAGCTGTTGAAGCAATGGTGAAAGGGCATCTAGCCTAGTAGTTAGAACATCTGAGTAGCACCTAGCAGCTCCAAGTTCGACTCCCCTGGGAACGAATTAAACAAGGTTGGAATAAAAAAATAAAAAAATAGGTTGGGGTTTTCCCTGCTGACTTCGGTAAAAAAAAAGCACTGAAGCAATGCACGCGCGTGGTTTTTCTTGTGGCAGAAGTAACATAGCAATGATATACTAATGTATAGCGGAACCATGGTAACTAGCATGAAAGATAACTATTGCAAAAGAAAGCAGAGATAATCTCGAGTAGCATGGTTAATTCCTGAGGTCTTTTACGGCGCACAATACTACCCACTGGTAGTATGGTAGTATAACCGGTTTTTTGCTATGAGTAAAATGGTAATTTGCTCGAAATATAAAATGATAATTTGCTCGAAAATATATTAATCAGCATGAGATAAAGTTACATACAAGATTTCATATATTACAATAATACTATTTTCTATAGTTCTAAACTTCTAATCATACTCTTTTACTACCCATATTATCTATGGATACTACCCATACTATCGCTAAAAATATTATGCACAGTAAAAGATCTCTAATTTCTTTACCAACAATTTATCCAATAATAGTTCGTTTCATTTGTACCCTACAAAAACAAAAGGCGTACGTGTCCACGTGTGGAACTTGATCCACGCACGGACTAGCAAGCAGAGGAGTGCAGGACCAGCACACCACTACGGTACTCTACTATCCCTCTCCAGATGTGCACTGTATACATTTTTTTTTTCGAACAACACTGCGTACACTGCATCTGGATGTCAATTTGGTTTAAATTTAAATGGCCAATTTATGATGAGGACCAGTTTTATCAGCGGAAGCACTGTGAAGCTCGCTGGGTTGCAAATTAACAGCGGCGGAAAAACGACCTTTGTTCCCGAGTATCTGTCCCGGTTCAACTTTGGAATCGAGACAAATGCTTTTGGAGTGACGTGGTCTCGAAAGGCTGTTTGCGACGCCCTCCCTTTAAGCTCGGGTGGTAATACCACCCGGGACTAAAGGCCTGGCGTCCAACGGCTCCGAGCCGCAATTATTGGCGTCAGACTTTAGTCCCGGGTGGTATTACGACCCGGGACTAAAGGGTGAGCCTTTAGTCCCGGGTCGTAACACCACTCGGGACTAAAGTTTTTGTCCCGGGTGGTATTACCACCCGAGACTAAAGTCTCATCTTTAGTCCAGGGTGGTAATACCACTCGGGACTAAAGGGTGCGCCTATAAATCCCTGCCTCCCTTCTTCCTCTGCCCGAGCTCACATTCACCCGAGACTTAAGAGATAGTTTGTGAAGAGAGCTAGCTAGTTCTTCTCCTAGCCAATTTTTTCGTCATCCATTTGTGAAGATTTCTCTCCTCCAAAGTGTTGCTAAGGTTTAATTCTTCATCCTTCCTTCATTTGTTATGATTAAATTTCGTTTTTATGGTTAGAAATGGAGAAAATATGGATTTAGATTTTTAGTGGTAGGAGGAGCTAAGAGATGTTTTAGATTTAGCTAACATTGTATTTAGTTTCACATATTTTTTAAGCATAGTTTCACATAGGGATTTATCCTCTGATTTTATAGTTTTTGCTATAGAGATAATTGATTTTAACTTTTAGATGAGAGATGCATTTAATTTTACATTTAGCTTAATTTATGAGAAGTTAGTTTATTAAAAAAATGGTCATTACCAAACAAAAATATACTACCTACCTATTTAATTCATTTTTGTTAAGTATTTCTTGTTTTTATTTAGAATACATTTAGTCATTCTCTTATTTTTTTCTTTTTTCCATATACTGCACCTGAACGAGCTCTTGCACTTATCTGTTTAGTTATTAGACAATGAGAAAATATGTCTTATATATGTTGTTTTTATATAGAATAAATTTAAGTATTCTCTTATTTAAGCATTATTTTATATATATTACAGAGTAGTCCAGAATAACTATGGCAAGTCATGACGGCGGTCGTGGAATCAGTTTTGATGACCGGCCACCTTTGGCTCGTCGTCCAGGCATACGCTTCACCCATGGTGTGATTGAGTTACCTACTGGTGATCGAAGCCAAGGACCTCGTCCCAACATAGTAATATTCTTTCGTTGTATAAATTTCATGTTTACGTACTACACACGGATAATAATATTATTTTCATACAACGCATGTTCTCAATCATTTGCAGTGGCTCGCACATGTTGTTAAAAATTTAGGTGGTACCCCTCCTGTTACACAATGCGCCATTGTCGGTCCAAACAATTGCATATAATTAAAAATCTCTTTTGACATACCTGTTCGTGGACAAAATCACTCCTCGCTGTCTTCAGAACCCATCCAAATGGTATCGATTGTTGGGTGGGGTGCCCCTGCACTAGTTAAGAGGACTTATGAAAGGACCGCCGTGCAGGCATGCTTACAACAACTAAACGCTAATGGGTATTTTGTGCCATATTACTCTTATTTTCTAATAAAGTCACTTGAGAAAGGACAAAGTGTCACCAGGACTGCAAAGAGACTTTGTCGGCTAAATGAACATGACATGGTATGGAGCACCATTTACTCTTATTCAGCATTTTTAATACGTCATAATAACATTATTCTTAATTGTAGGATATGTTTGGTCAAACTTTTGCGGCAATGAGCTTTCATGCAATTCTAGAGCAAGTGATGGATGTTGTGGGATTTTCTTACACAGATTCAAATGCTATACAAACAAGAAATTGGAAGTATCAGGCTCATCTTTCATTTTACAGGCCATATCAGTTTGCCTCGCCGCCACTGTTTGACATTTATGGAAGTCCATGTGACCGTAATTGTGAAGCGATAGAGAGTACACTGATCCATTCTCTGGCATATTTCGCTGAAGTTCTCGATTTCAAGATCGGAGACTTCAACTATATGAACTATCTAAGGAAGAAGAATGAAGTGTGAAATATGTGTCGTGCATTGATGCACCCTCTATCTTTGTTAAGACCGTACCTTAAGTATTCATGTATGAACTTTTTATGTTTGTAAGACCTTAAGTATTGATGTACGAACTTTTTTTTATTTTTGTTAAGACCTTAAGTATTGATGTTAGGCCAGTGACTAATTTATTGGAAACCTTAATATTAGGGTTCTCACCTCCAAAGTATTGATTAAGCCTTAATATTAGTCTTTATCACAAATTTTGGAGACCTTAATATATATTAAACTAAAAAAAACCGAGTCATTGGGGGGCAACCCTTTAGTCCCGGTTGGTAATCCAACCCGGGACTAAAGGCCAGCCATCCACGGCCGCAATAATTGGGGCCGGCATTTAGTCCCGGGTGGTAAACCAACCCGACACTAAAGGGTTGGCGGGGCCGGCCTCCAGAGGCCTTTTGTCCCGGTTGGTACCAACCGGGACAAAAGGTCCCGGTTGGTTTTACCAACCGGGACAAAAGGCCTCCCCTATACAAAATCGACAGCACGCTCCCTTCTTCTTCCCCTGCCCGACCATTTTTCACCGAGAGCTCAAAAGCAAGCTCCTCTAAGCTCCATAGCGTTTCAAACCTAGGGAGGTGCTGCCCAAATTTTTCGTCATCAATTTGTGGAGTTTTCTCACCTCCAAGGTGTTGCTAAGGTATTATTCTTCATCCTCCATTCATTTGTTGTGTTTAAATTTCGTGTTATGGTTTAGAGAAGGAGAAAATAGAAATTTTGATTTAAGAGCTAAGAGATGAGGTTTTTAGTATACTTTAGATTTAGTACTACCTCCGTTCTTAAATATATGACACCATTGACTTTTTTCATTGGTTTGACTATTCGTCTTTTCTGCAAATATTTTTCCAAATCGATAAACTTACAAGTACTATATATCATGCAGAAGGTTCCAATGAGGTATATATATCATGCATTAACAAGTCCATAAATGCATTAACAACGAGGTATATATATCATTCTGGAACCCCGCGTGAATAACAAATCCGGAACTTGTAGGCTTCAACCTCGACAAGCAAAAAGACTAAGAGAGGCCGTACAAAAGTAATCGTCGATCATGACGTGAAGTTTCATATCACTGAAGTCAACGAGCTTGGCCAGCCATGGGAACCAAAGAAGGTCAGGGATAAGTCTGTGTCCCAATGCGGTGCTATTGTGAGGGACAACGTGCCCATATCATATAGAGAATGGAAGGGAAGGGAAGATAATCCATGGGTAGTTCCAGATTCACTTAAGAATATGTTATGGGAGGATATCTTAAAACACTTCACACTTCCACCGGGCGTGAACGCAAACCTTGTGAAGCAGTGGACTCTCACGAAGATGGCAACAAAATTGCAGAGTTTCAAGAAGCAGCTGCACAGAGATTATATCAAGCAGAAACGAACTTCAAATTTTGATGATTATCCCAAGCTAAAGGATCACTGGCAGTCCTTAGTGGATTACAAGAATAGTGAAGAATTCGCCAACAAGAGCGCACGAGCTCAGATAAGTGCCAGTAAGAAGACGGATTACGCCCATCGTCTTGGTCGCGGTGGTTACGCGGTTGCAGCACCCAAGTGGCGGAAGATTGAACAAGACCTCCTCAACAAAGGTATCGTACCAGCGGTCATTGACTGGGAAGAACGATCGAAGAATTGGTATTATGCCCGCGGTGGAAGATTGAACCCTGATGATGGTTCCCTCGTATTCCCACCCACGTTACGGGAGGCGGCACATCAGATAATCAAAAAGAATGAAGACATCAAAGCGGGCAGATTGGTTCCTGACAGAGACATGGATGAGCTCACTTTGGCGCTCGGGAATCCGGAACACCCAGGACGTTACAGGGGCTACGGGGTAGTCCCGTGGAAGTATGCTTTCAAGGGAAGTGCCGACACCTACAGAAGCCGCAAAAGAAGAAGGGAGCGTGAAGAGGGGCGGTGGCGTGAAATGATGGAGCATAGACTTAAAAATCAAGAAGATCGTATGAATGCAGAGATTGAACGAGTGGCCACCGCGGTAGCTCAGATCACCCCTGCCGGACCACTGCCCCAAGTACCGGTGGATCCCGTCATTAGCCCTTCCGCTCGCAAAAGCAGCTGTGCTTCCACAGAGGCCCCCGAAGAACAAAGGACGGCAAACCAAGAAGAAGTTCAAGTACAGGACAATGAACGATACCCTGTGGATGAACTCTGTCAGCGCACCGCATGTGAGCTGCACAAGCCGATCGGCAACATCACAATGAAGGTATATATAAACCTGATTATACGTGTAATTATCTCAATCTTTGATGCATGTCTCAGGCATTTAATAACTTCATCATTTCTCTAAATATATATAGGTGGCGTACGGAATGGCTTTAGCACATCTCCCAGGACGTACAAGCCACGGCATGGAGATTCCAGCTGACTACGCCTCAGTTGGTTTGGAGGAGATTGCTGACCCAAAGTTTAACGAAATAGAGCTAGACATCCAAGGAGGTGACGGGGAAAGGACACTCCGTGATGCGCTTCACAGTATCATATTGTGGCCCAAACGTTACATCATAATACCTAACATGTCGCCACCGATCCCTCCGAGTGTTGCCGAGCAGCAGCCACCATCTCCCGGGCCGTCACCGGGCCGGTCATCGCCCAATGATTGGAGCTCACCGTCTCCACAACGAGGGAATTCTCCTGCCGCGAGAGATGACAATCGTCAGCAATCACTACCGAAGCATCAATCACCACCAAAGCAGCCTTCACCAAAGCCTGCCAAGAGGCGGTCCCGATCAAAATCTACCGCGTCTATGCCCGTGCCAAATCCGGATCCCCCGAAGAAGAAAGGTAAAAAGCTGCCTGTTAAAAGGAAGCTGCCATATGACATTACAGCATCAGAAAATGAGGCGGAGTGTGATAAGCAACTCAAGGCGTGGATTGAAGGGAATAAAGAGGCTGCTAAACAAAAACGGCTCGATGAAATGGAAGCAGAAAAGAATAAAGATCGTCCGCAGAAACTCAAAGCTTTCATAGAGAAGAAGGAAGCAGAAAAGAGACAAGAAATTATAAAACCCCTACTAAGTGATTATGACCGGTCGCTGCACAAGTCCATGAAGAAGAAGAGACAAGGAGGGTCACCAAATAGTTACATCGACCAAGTACCGGGGTCGACGATGCCACAGGATTATAGGAAGAAGAATAAGGCACACAAGCGTCGACGTCGACGAAAGAGCCTTCAACGAAGAAGGCAACCCAAATGTCGACATCGGCGAAAGAGCATTCAATGAAGAAGGCAACACAAACGTCGACGTCAGCGAAAGAGCCTTCAACGAAGACGGCAACAGAAGCGTCGACGTCAGGAGTACAGACTTACGTCGCCTCCGGCCTCACTGCAACTGAACGAGCTCTTGCAGTTATGGACGCAGAACAACTAGCGGCGGTCATTGCAATGCAAGAAGCAACAGGGATGCCACTAGAATATGTTCTCGGCCACGAATCACCTCCTCGGGACCCAAACTTCGTACCTAGATGGCGCTACGAGCATGGGAAATCTTTTGTCAGGCCTGAGTTGGTGAAGAAACTCCCTACTCAGATGCGCAGATTGCATGACTTCTACATGAAGACGTCTAAGGCGGGCCTGGAGATGATTGGCATGCTTGTTAAACCGGGAGATTTTGCTGGTGAAGGCGAGAAGTTGTCCTGGCTGCGATTCAAGGATATTTATGAACTTTACCATCTTGACTCCTTGAATACCGATCTTGTCATGGCCTGGTGCCTGTAAGTGACGGTGCAATACATACCCTAATTAACAAATTTATGCATACTCTAATTATTAACTTTGTCTTTCATTTTCTGTAGCCTGAAAATGCATAACATGGGGAAGAATGGTTACCAACGAATAGGTTTCATGGACCCATCTTTAGTTAATCAAGATCAAGTAAAGAAGCAACCAGAAACAACATTCAAAACAATCGTAAGGACCTTGTGTGAATTGCATTACAAGGATTTGATACTTCTACCTTACAACTTCGAGTAAGTGTGATTACCATCTTAATTGCTAAGGGTTCGCATTTCTAATTATCTTAGTTAACATTATTTAGTTCTAATCTTTGGAGCTTCTATGTATATACAATTTCCACTGGATTCTTCTCATAATTGATGTCAACAGAAGCAACATCCTTGTCTTTGATTCGTCGAGAAGAGATCCGGACAAATACTTGGACCTTCAAGATATGTTTCAAGAGTAATAATTCTATCCATACGTTCCCTTTTATGCAATAGTGTGCTTTTACTAACACTATCTAGCTCTAACTTTCATTATTTTCTGCCAGAGCTTGGGAAAAATTCAAGGCTGTCAACCCTGGACAATGGAAACCTAGAATAAACTTCAATACAAATTTTCCGGTACGTAAACCAATTAACAACTTCAGATTGGGCAAATTAAAAATGCATAACACTAATTTTTCATAATTATCTTCTTC
This sequence comes from Cenchrus fungigraminus, assembly GCA_036936925.1. NCBI lineage: Eukaryota > Viridiplantae > Streptophyta > Magnoliopsida > Poales > Poaceae > Cenchrus > Cenchrus fungigraminus. Next base: position 174,932,622 of record CM072769.1, read on the forward strand.
AATTTAGTGTATGAGACAGGAACCAGGGACACATTTATGTGCATACTATGTGTGTGAGTTCATCCACAATTTCTGCGAGGCAGACCCGTCAGATTATACTGTAAGTATTATTTTAAATCAATTAATAATACTTTTTTTCTAACCGCTTATATATTTAATTCTTGTGTGTAATATATTAAATTATTTGCACATTGCAGAACAATGTGATTAGGGACGCAATCATTGAGAAGGACCGACTCTTGGCGATTCAAGAAGGTCTCTGCGGATTCATAATGGACCAGGTCATTAATCCACAAGGCAGAAATCACTATGATGGTCATCGAATTGATAAATATTAATTAGCACCTCCGGTGGAACTTTAGACTAGAATTAGTATAAAACGGTATTTTGATGTATATATATATACTACTTTCAGAAAATACCATCTGCTATATGCTTTCGATGTAATATAATGTGTGTATATACATTTATTTATAAGTTTATTCTCTTCATATAGTACGTATAGTAGACACGTATAATCAGTGCAAACATTTATATGTATACGTAAATTACACCCAAATACGTGAGAATATACGTGTATAACATTATTAGAACAATTTGAAATGAAAAAAAAAATTCACAGCGGGGTCTTTAGTCCCGGGTGGTAATGGCGCACAGGCGCTGGTGTGCCTCTCCTTTTGTCCCGGGCGGGGCTACCACCCGGGACTAAAGGGGTGGCCCACAGGCGCTGCTGGCCCTCCCCTTTTGTCCCGGGCGGAGCTACCACCCGGGAATAAAGGGCACCCTTTATTCTCGGTTGCCCACCCGGTGACAAAGGGGGGACATTTTGTCTCTCCCTTTTCGTCCCGGGTGGGCTTTAGAGACTTAAAGCCTTTCGAACCCGGGACGGAAGACTGCTTTTCCACCGGTGAAAGCATCTTCTCTTATCCACGCTGCTGCGTGCGTGCACACACGGAACACGGTGACGCGCACCGTACCCATCGGTCGGGGGTACTTGGAAATTGAGACGAGATGTCCACTAGAGTCGGCTGTCGATGGATGTCTACGCATACGGACCAAAACGGAATTTCGTGCAGTGGCAAGTCAGCGCAGCTCGTAAATTGCCTCGCGGACGACCATGGACACGCGCGCGACCAAGTCAGCTGACCTGCATCTCAAGTGCCGTCCATGGAACTATGCTATCTTTACATCGTCAGAAAACGGCTGCTAGAAACTACGGAAGTAGCACGCGGTATGTATTCTCCCTCGTCCATCGCTCTCACTACCGTTGTTGTGGACGGTATGACTATCTCCAGCACTTGTCTCAGCTGGATCTGCATCTTCATTTTGAAGAACGGAAGGCACCATTTCGACCTCCAGCAGGTGCTGCAGCCGGATGTGCAAAATGAAGATGCAACCCACGGAGACCGTATTTCTGGGATTCTCTCTCCTATCTGCGGCTCACTCTGGTGCAACCGTCGTCGCTCCCACCCCCACCTCCTCCACTGGTCCACTCTCACACGCCTCTCCCACTCCTGCACGGCCCGCCGGCCATCTCCCTCAACCCCGCCCGTCGCCTCCACCCCCGGGAGCGGCGGCGCGACGGGATATAGTGTCCGCGGCGGCGGTGCCCCTCGGCGCGGCGACGACGGCGAGGCGAGGCAGGGCCCGCTGGCCTCCTCCTCGACGCGAGTAGATGCGGTGGGGCCGGCACGTCGGACGGCTGGAAGCGAGTCGCTACCCCGCCGCCGGAGGCGAGTCCCTTCCTCTGCTCCGGTCGATTCGAGGACGAGGTGCAGGCTAGCGGCGGCAGCTCGAGGAGCTCCCTCCTCCCACTCCTCCACGGCGGAGCTCCGGCGCAGGCGCCCTGCTGCTCCTCCCCCTCCTCCCTTGTGGCGCGGCACCGGCGCGGAGGTAGAGGCAGTGCAGATCCGGTCAGCTCCCGCCGCCCCTTCTCCTCCCGGTCGGCTCTCCGCTTGCTCCTGCTCCGTCTGCGGCCCCTCCACCTCCCGCCGTCGCCCGCACACCCCAGCGCGGATACAGCACCATCTCCCATCCCTCCTTCCCTGACCGTGGATCCGGCGACGAGCTCCAAGGGCCTTCCCCGACCTCCTCCTCCTCCTTCTTCCCCGAGTCGACGCGCTGCGGCCTCGGGCGCTTCCATCATCCCCTGCTGGAGGAGCGCGAGGCGGAGGCGGATCCGCGGCGGTGCGGGAGGCAACTGCCTCATCGATGCAGGGAGGGATGATGCGATACTGCTGGAGTGCTTGCAACTGTAGCCTTCTCTCCTCTTCTCTCATAACACCTTTTTGCAGATGCAGATGCGATATATTGCTGGAGTTAGTCAATGGTACACGTGGTACGTCGTACGTGGTACTGTAGCATTCTCTTCTCTTCTCTCGTAACGGTAGTAATAGCTTCAGCAAGCTGGGGGCCCACAACTCAGTGGTATGTGACCGTACGAGCATTTGACTAGCTATAGTGCGTGCGTACAAACATGCATGTGGTGGAGCACGTAAGGGCTGGTAGGCACGTGACCGTTTCTTTATCTGCTGCCTGTAAAGACCTGGACGTGCCAGCTCCGTCCGATTTATTCCATTTCCAGAAAGAAAGAAAGAGGAGTGGCCTTTATCTGCTGCCTGTAGAAGGCTTGGCCTGGCATCTTGAGCTCGATCGCAGCCAAAACAAAACAGAGGAAGGTCGCCGGCCGGAGTAGGTTCGTAGAACTTGGTGCCGTGCATATATGGCCATATCAGTCATCAGGTATGTACTCCGGTCGCTCAGGTGTGTGTTGACGCTGTACACAAGTATGTAGCGTAGCCTAGGTAGCTAGAGACGGATTCCCATGCGTCCGATCGCTGCGGTCGTGCTGATCGGACGGTCATCAGTCAAGGAGGAGGACACTAGTAGTAAAAAGCAGCGTCGTCCGCTGAGTGGGTCGCCATGGACGGACGTCGTGGTCGTCGTCGTCCGGAGGGTCAGGTCCGAGTCCGACCGGGCACGCACGGCGGCGGTCAGCGGTCGCCGCGGCGCCCCTGCACTGCCCCTGCCCTGCCTCGCTGCCCGCATCCGCAGGTTCGACGACCGGTCAACGGTCAAGGCTGCGCGTGGGCCCCAGCTACACGCGTGCGCGGGTCTACGCAGATGCAGGTGAGCTGCGGCTGCGGGAGCGGTGCGGCGAAACTTCGCCTGCCCAAGGATGATTGATTGATTCAAGGGCTCAAGCCACATGCCAGGTCACGCGGCAGGGGTCAACACAGAGTTCACTTTTTTTGCGTGTGCACATACAGAGTACGTAGCTATAGGGATGGAACCGGATACCAATTCGGATAGCATTTTTTAGCTGTTCTTTTTTTATTTTAGTTAAATTAGGCATAATATTTTGTATCTAAAAATTTATATTCTTGTTCTTGGCATTGTGCTTGTTAAGATTCATACAAAATAAATCCCAAATGTGTGCTATAAATTGAGATACCGTATCTGTTCGCACCCAAAATTGGCAGGTCTCATCCGACCAGTCAGACCTGTGGGCCCCACCGGTCAGACCGGTGTGGTCAAAGTCCACGAAATCCTATTTGGACTTCACCATTGGATAGGTCTCGTCGAGTAGATCAAAATCCATATGTGGAACGTCCAAATCGGAGTCCGGATGAGGGAGATATGACTTCTCCAAGATCTACACGCCGGGTGCACCGGTCTGACCGGTGCCCTTCACCGGTCAGACCGGTGCCTCCCCGATTCCGAGCCAAATTAAGGAGTCGTGATAGATTAGGCTTGTAAAATGATTTCCTTGCGGGGCAAGATCTCCCCACCCTATAAATATAAAGGGCCACGGCCGATTGAGGTTCATGATCCAATTGATCAAATACATTTACCTTTTATTGTCTCGTATTTACTTTTACCTCTTCCCAACTTTTCTAATCTACTACTTGCTGTTCTTCCTTCGTCTCCGCGACGTCTGAAGGCGTTCTAGGTGGCCTTGCCGACCCTAGAGCAACCCTACGTGCGTCTCCCCGACGGGATCCTGCCCGGGCGACGTTCGGAGGTCTTTTGCCGGTTTACCCCGGCAAAGGTCTGACCGGTGACCCTCACCGGTCTGACCGGTGCGCAAAGGTCTGACCGGTGACTCACACCGGTCTGACCGGTGCTGCGTATTGTTGGCCGCAAATCTGCGCCAACAAATTGGCGACTCCACTGGGGAAGCGAAGATCTGGCTATCCTAACCGATCTATCCAACTCCGGCAACATGTCTCGGTGTGAGCTAGATAAAAACAACATCGTCGACTTCACGGATGAAGAGCTCTCACCAGAAGATCGTCAAGCTATGGAGGACTTCATGAAGCAAAAGGCCGAACGAGATCGCCAAGAATTCGAAGAGCTCATGAAGAAGAAGGCTGAAGAGGATCGGCTTCACTACTTGTCGCACTTCAAGAAGAATCGCGAAGGCAAGGTGAAGAAGATCAAGGACATCACCTTCAACGCTCCACCGTCTGAGGTACCACCCAATGTGAGCACATCATTATCTCCATCCTCTTTTGTTACCGTCAATGATCTTACTACTGTGATGGATAGCTTTCGTTTATCTATGATTGAAAATATGCAAAACATGGTAGATAAGAGTCTCGGTAAACGGGTAGAAGGTGATGATAATATTGCATCTGGTTCTAAAACTGTGGCACCTCAGACCCCACCTATTAATTCATCGGCTGCACGAACAATTAATCCTCAGTATGGTATGCCGTTGAATTATTTTGCGGGACAATCGCCACCGCCGCCGTTTGGTCAGAACAGACTGGTCAGACCGATGGGTCCGACCGGTCAGACCGGTGCTGGCGCTGTGGTGCCTTTTCCCTCGTCTCCGGAACCTATAGTTACTATTCCTCCCGTTCAGGCCGCTTCTGGCCGATCTGGTGGGAATACTTCAGTAGCTCAAGGTATTCCAATTATGGTTCCGTTTGAGACAGGCATTGGGTATGGTTATGCACCTAATCCCCAAGATAATAGCCGTTTGCAACACCATACTTCTGGCTCATACATACAGCCGAATGTGGGGCAATCGAATGCTTCCACCACGCCAATGCCAACCACCATCCAGGAAGTCATCGATAGGTTTAATGCTAATCTTGCTAAACAAATGAAAGATGACTATGTGATAGAAGTGAAAAATAAAAATCTTTCATATAGAAAACCGTATCCTTCTAGTTTTGATTCGGTTCCCTATCCTATTGGTTGGCGTTGTCCTGAATTTGTAAAGTTTAATGGGGATGATAGCAAAATAACGTGGGAGCATGTTAGTCAATATCTTGCTCAACTAGGAGAAGCTAGTACCATAGAGGAAATAAGAGTGCGTCTATTTTCTTTATCTTTAACTGGCAATGCTTTTTCATGGTTTGCTTCATTACCTGTTTACTCTATTCGCACTTGGGAACAATTAGAACAAAAATTTCATGACCACTTTTATAGTGGAGATAATGAGTTAAGGTTAAGCCATTTAACATCGGTTAAGCAAAAGCATGATGAACCTGTTACTAGTTACATTAGGAGGTTTAGAGAAACCAAAAACCGTTGTTATAATCTTGTTATTTCCGAAAAGGATCTTGCTGAATTAGCTTTTAATGGTTTGTGATCCCATATTAAAGAAAAATTAGAAGGTCATGAATTTATTGATGTTGCCCAAGTCTTAGTAAGAGCTTTAGCTCATGAAAGCCGAAGCAAAGATACTCGGCTTAAATCTGATCGTCCTAATATACATATGCTAGATTATAAAACATCGGACGATGAGAGTAAAGAAGTGTGTGCTGCTGAATTTACTTGGTTACCTAATGATAAGGCAAACACTTGTGCTTCTCTTAAGCCGGCTCATAAGAGTCGGGATGAGATGAAATTTACTTTTGATGTGGCTAAGTGTGATAAGATATCTGATGAGTTATTTAAATCAGTTAAAATTAAAATGTATCACACTATACCACCTATTGATCAATTAAAAAGACGTGCTTATTGTAAATTTCATAATTCTTTTTCTCATGCTACCAATGATTGCAATATTTTTCGTCGGCAAATACAATCGGCCATTAATGAGGGTCGTTTGAAATTTCATGAGATGCAAGTCGACGAAAATCCTTTCCCTAATAGCGTCTTTGTTAATACTCTTGAATTGTCAAATCCTAAGGTGCTTATTTGGCCGGATCAAGCCGAAAACGCTAAAGGAAAAAATGTGATCATTGGAGAGCAAAGATACGACAAGAGGCAGCCTTTGGAGGTGATCCCCAAGGTTTCAGCGACTTCAACGCTTGGGTGGCAAGACAAGATCAAGACAACCGCTACTGCGTCGACTGGTCTGACCGGTTCCCAGACCGGTCTGACCGGTGCATCAGACCGGTCTGACCGGCACCTCCAGCAAGGTTCAAGATGCTCCAAGCCCAAGAAAAAAGCAAGGCCGAGTTTTAATGAGCTCCTGGCCAAATATAAGAGGGAAGGAGCTACTAAGGATCAAAGTAATCAGCCAAACGGTGCTAAGGGCGTGAAAGCACCACCAAGACATAAAGATATTCATCACCAACGAGGTAACTTTTCACAATATCCTTTTGTTGGATCTGTTATGCCATCGTCTTGGTATTATCCTTGCTATTATTCACCTGCTGATTATAGTAGTATGTACATGAATTCGTATATGATTCAATATCCTGTTGCATACTCAAATTATAATGCATTACAAAGACCGATTGTTTGCAATAGCAATCTGGTCAAAAATAATGTGTGTACTACTATTAAGCAAGGTGAGAATAGCAACAAGCAAAATGCTAAGGAGATGCAGCCGAGGTGGTGTCCCTCAGGCTTGTCTCATACTCAAAAAAGGAGGTTGCAAAGACTACGCAAGCGAGGAGCAATGGAGCAGCAGATTGAAGAGAAGCCAGCCAAGTCGACACGGACCCGGAAGGAGTGGAGACCAAAGCAGGCGACATCCTCGACTTGAGTAAATTATGTGTACGGCCGTTGTTTTGTTAAACATCGTCCTAAGTGTTTTTTAGTTTAGAAAGATATTTTTTGACACGTATCCTTTGCCAAAAAACAGGAGGGCATATGTTCGCACCCAAAATTGGCAGGTCTCATCCGACCAGTCAGACCTATGGGCCCCACCGGTCAGACCGGTGTGGTCAAAGTCCACGAAATCCTATTTGGACTTCACCATTGGATAGGTCTCGTCGAGTAGATTAAAATCCATATGTGGAACGTCCAAATCGGAGTCCGGATGAGAGAGATATGGCTTCTCCAAGATCTACACGCCGGGTGCACCGGTCTAACCGGTGCCCTTCACCGGTCAGACCGGTGCCTCCCCGATTCCGAGCCAAATTAAGGAGTCGTGATAGATTAGGCTTGTAAAATGATTTCCTTGCGGGGCAAGATCTCCCCACCCTATAAATATAAAGGGCCACGGCCGATTGAGGTTCATGATCCAATCGATCAAATACATTTACCTTTTATTGTCTCGTATTTACTTTTACCTCTTCCCAACTTTTCCAATCTACTACTTGCTGTTCTTCCTTCGTCTCCGCGACGTCTGAAGGCGTTCTAGGTGGCCTTGCCGACCCTAGAGCAACCCTACGTGCGTCTCCCCGACGGGATCCTGCCCGGGCGACGTTCGGAGGTCTTTTGCCGGTTTACCCCGGCAAAGGTCTGACCGGTGACCCTCACCGGTCTGACCGGTGCGCAAAGGTCTGACCGGTGACTCACACCGGTCTGACCGGTGCTGCGTATTGTTGGCCGCAAATCTGCGCCAACAGTATCATAATTAAGATATGGTACCGTACCTGTTCACATGTTACTGTAGCACTCAATCCTGCACGCCATCTGTGATCGGACGGTTCACAGGGGGGTGAATGTCACGCTATAGTGTTTCTCTGACTTCCCCTACGGGCAGTCAGAGAATCCACGGCGGAGGGAACCATCCCGTTCCACCCGCCGGACGCCATTCGGGGGGGGGGGGTACGGGACAAAGCCACGTGGTCGCGGGCCCGCCGTCCCAGCTTCCGGGCGCCCAGAAGATGGAACCGTCCACGGCATCCCAACTGCCGGGCCGCACCGCCGTGCCGGAGAAGAGGGGAGGGAGAGGAAGGAGGCCGGAGGAGTGCCGCCGACAGGGAAAGAGAGGGAGGCCGGCTCGGAGTCCGCCGCCGTCGTGCTCCAGCACCGTGCTCCACCGCTTCTCTTCGTCCGAGTCGAGCTCGAACACCGCAGATCCACGACGCGGAGAGGATCCGGAGGCCGGGGAGGACAGCTGTGCTCGCCACGTGGCGCCGCGAGGACGAGCTCGACCCGGCGCCGCCGCCACTCGCGCCTTGCACAGCGACGACGCCGCTGCTCGAGTGCCCCCGTGCCGCGCTCTTCGCCACCGCGACGTCGCCGCCGAGCTCCAAGCCTCCGCGTGCCAGGAAGCTCCGCCGCGGGCCTGCGACCGCTGCACTGGCCTGGCTCCTCCCCTGCAGCGCCGGATCCGGCCGCCGCCGGAGTCCGGAGTGCCACGGTGGGGCGGATCTGTGAGGCGCGCCCGTGCTCGACGTCACCGGCGACCGGTGCGGCGCAGTGCGCGAGGAAGAGGCGGCCCGCCGGATCTGGGAGCGCGCGGCCGGGACCTCTAGTGGCGGAGCACAGCAGGGCGCACCCGCCCGCAGTTGCTCGAGCCGCCGCTGCATCCACCCTCGGGCTCGCCGCCGACAGCGCGTGAGCACGGCGCAGGCGCAGGGCGCACCCGGCCGCAGTTGCGTGAGCACGGGTGTCGGAGCAGAGCAGGGCGCACCCGGCCGCAGTTGCTCCGCCGTCGAAGGTCGCTGCCGCCGCCGTCGAATCGCCGAGCGGGTGGCCGTCCTCGCATCGCGGTCCGCCGGTGGAGACGAAAGGAGAGAGGCGCAGTGGGAGAGGGGTGCCGGTGCGGTGGAGTGTGGTGGTAGGTGGGGAGGGAGAGAAAAAGAAAGAGTATGACGTGTGGGTCCCGCTACAGGTAGTTGGTATAGAATTTGAGATATAGAGGTTGGCGGGTGCGGAAAAACCGGTACTGAACCGAAAAATTGTGATGACCAGACATGAATATTCCTTTTGGAGGTTGACGAGTGTGGACAGCTTGATACACCACTTCCTGTTGCGGCGTGTGAGGAAACTCACCTCACCTGATTAAATAGACTTAAAAGGATTCATCCCGCGATTAATATGTGCAAGTACGACATTTCGAAATTAGCCTTCTCTCGATCACGGCAAGGTTGGACGTACGGGAACAATTTCTTGTTGCGTGGATGAGTTTGTTAAAAAAATATTATTATTGAAGCAACCGAACGTTTTTTTTCCCCAACTGTTGGGAAAATGCACATTCTCAACAAAAAACCAAAAGAAAAAAAAATGGTCGTCCTCACTTTCTTGCTACGTTTATGATATATTCAGCGACACCACCTGCATGGCTGCCGCATCGCAACGAAATCGCGCGCATTTCTGTCGCAATCTCCGCCAGAAAAAGAAGAAAAAAAGGAGCGACAATAAGGCCTCAACGAGCAAACCGCGCGCGGCTGGGTGACTTGGTGGATCGTGCATGCACTTGATGATCCGATCCCAATTCCCATCCCCCTACCTGATCGACCCCTCTCCTTCCTCCAAATTCTGTTGGAATTCTCTGCCGCAGCAGCAGGAGGAGGAGGAGCCATGAAAGGGACGGGCACCACCGAGCTGAGCAGGCGGCAGCGCGCCCGCGAACAGGGGGCAACTCCGTCCGATCCACCACCGGCCGGCACCGGCGGTGGGGAGTGGAGGCGGGTCACGTCGCGCGCGCACCGCCACCCCTGATCGGAGACGGACGGCGAGCAGTGGCCTCGATCAGCGCCCTGCTCGCTCGCGCTACATCCCCACTCTGCTGACTCTTTCCTCACGCCGCTCTGGAGCCTCCCGCGCCACACGTGAATCCGTCTTCTGGTGCCATCCAATGTCCGGACTCCCCCTTAACCACATAAAAGAAAAATGTTATATAAACACACACTGTCTCTTTGTTAGTACTGCGAAATGCTTCCTGTTCTTCTTGTTTGTGTGGCGCTTACTTTTTCGTCTTTTTTCTTTTTTGTCTAGTACGTACTCCGTATTTCTTTCTTGTTTGTTCCCTGCAGCGCAGTCAAGTTCTGTAGGTACACTACTTCGAATTCTACCTTCTTCGGATGGGGAGAGAAATCCTTTGAATTCTGGTATCCATTTTCGTATACACACCTTTCATGTGACCCAGGGAGGGAAAAAAAATTAAAATCAAAGTCAAAACTGACATTTGTCTCAACAACCTTGAGCGAAATAAGCGAAGGAAACTACAAGTCATTGTTAGAAGTGTGTGCACCTGGGTGACGTAATAAGCCAATTATTGGGACGACATGTTTTCGCTCAAGATTCGCACGCAAGGACATAGATTTTCCCAACCTATTTCGGATCGAAATACGAGCGGCGGCCGGCATGGATGCCGCGGCTTGTTTTCTCTTGCTTGCTTGGAAGCAAGAAACAGGCTGCAAACTGCAAGTGGCGCATACGTTCGTGCAAGTTGCAGCCACTCCCATCCCACGAGGTGTTCTAGAACAACATGATACCGGCCTCACAAGTCCAGTTCTCACCGTCTCACAAATACTGGTGGTGAAGCAGAAAAAGGAGAGAACCAGCCAACCAAGAGCCCGCGTCGCTAGTACATCATGAATTTCGATTTTAAACGAACGCATTAAAGTAATTTCAAAAGATCTTTGAAATGTTTCATATTTCACTAGCTGTTAGTCAAAATCCTAATACAAACGTCTTATACAATACAAGTGCTAATGTTTCATATTTCGTTGAATCGCTAGACTCGGTCGAGACTATGGTACGTACCATCATCATGTTAGGTGTATGTTAGTTTATTACTATCCGACTAATACCAACTCCTGGTTTCTGGAGGAATGCGTCTACCGGCAGATCGAGTACTATGGACATCATAAGCTGATTGGCCATTGTTGCTAATAATGCTAGCTTTCGGTGTTAGGTTTTCAGGTTTCAGGAAACTCCAGAAAAAGGTCGGCTGAAAGCCAGCTGAAACCACTACAAAACCAACCGTTCCTTACTGACTTTATAATTACTTTGGGCGACTAGCAAATTTAATTGAAAACACATTCTAAACGAGACACCTGCGTTGACTGCTTCACAGCTCGCTGACAGATCCAGTAGCAGGTAGAGGTAGAGGTAGCAGCCTAATAGGTCATCGCAGAGCTGCCTCAACGGCTGAGAGCCTGTCGTGCTGTCCGAGTGCTGATGGCAACTGCAACTGCTGCGACTCCGGTTGACATGATCAGTTCAGGCTCAGAGAGGATTTGTGGCCATTGACCCACCCCACCCAACAACTGGATTAGGTACGTACTTGTTCCATTTTGTTTGGAGCTGCAACACAAACACCTCTGGCCTTCGACTTGGCATCAAAACGCGTCATTTCATTTTTTTTTAAAAAAAGGATGCATCATAGTTGCTGTGCCGAAAGTTAGTATTCTTTTTCAAAATAAAGGTACTCAGGTAGTATTAGGAGATGCAGCCAATCTATGCTCAATGATAGATTGATCATTTGCTAAAAAAAATGATAGATTAATCATTGATAGTTACTAGAATTTATCCATAAATGGGCCGGCAATTGATTCGTTGTAGGGAAAAATCTAATTTTCAACCTCCAACTACAACAAAAGTTTGATTTTCAACATGCGACTACAAAACTGGACAGAGAAGGTCATCAAACTGTCAAAGCCGGGCAAATTTGACCCTTTGGGTGGTTTTGCATTTTTAAAATTTTTAAAAATTTAGAATTAATGAAAAAATTCGTAACTAATTCATTTCAAATTGAAAAAAATCAAATGAGTGCTAATTTTTTTCTAAAAATGTAACATATCTATTGGTGTTCTATATGACATTATCTGAAACTTAGTTGTCCGTCTTCCTTGTTTTTATTACAAGAAATAAAATACTAGGAATAACAACAAATATTCTGTAAATAACACTAAATAGAGTACCAACAAATAGCCTATGTTTTTAGAAAACTTTGGGTATCAACTTCGTATTTTTTAGATTTGAAATAAATTAGTTATGAATTTTCACCAAATCAAAAAGAAATAAAGTTTCTAGAAAATGCAAAACCACCTTCAAGGCTAAATTTGACCAGTTCCGACAGTTTTGATGGCCTCTCTGTCCGGTTTCGTAATTGTAGGTTGAAAATCAGACTTGTTTTACAGTTGGAGGCTGAAAATTAGAATTTTTTCCCCTAAATTTTATGGGCTACTGATGGTCGAAGGCCCATGACTAAAACAATTACAACCTCCTGGGCTTGTTACTTTCATTCTCATTGACATGAGCGGCCCATTGTCCCAAACACTACTAGCTAGGTGTGGGCCTGTTCGATTCCACTTCTCTGGGCAGAGCGATTCTGTAAGAAGCTAGCTAGCCTGAGAAGCGGCTCCGGACATGGCATACTACAACCGTATTCAGAGGACAAGTACAGTACGAATAGACATCAGATTGCTCTAAATACTAGTGTATCATATCTTAGACTGTTCGATTAAACGCCAACTTATTCTGAGTTTGGTAATACTTTTGTAATCAACGGAGAAGCCTCCATGGATGTAAAATAAAATGTGCGCGCATCCTAAACCTACACGGGCGCTTTCCCGTTCTTCTTCTTCTTCCTCTTCTTCACCTTGAGCCGGGCGTCCCCGGAGAAGGACATGGATGCCTCCTGGTCCTCGGCCTTGGGCTGGAGGCGCTTCATGACCAACTCGGGCACCACCCAGTTGGTAACGAAGTAGAAGAGCAGCATCAGAGCACTGCAAGCGATATTCAGTTATTCAGTTCGTCAGCACTCAGTAGTGTCAATCGTAAACACTGACGAACCAAAATACCAAACTGTGAAATTATCCTCTTCAGAAAGAGGCCTAGGTAGGCATGGGTTACGGTGAATCACTGGGGGGAAAACGTCGTTGTAATTTGTGATGTTTTCTGACTAAAAATGAGTTCGAGACTATGCATGCATGCCACGGAGTTCTAGAAATATCTTGTGGAAAACCAAAGCCTACATCAAGCAAACATGTTGGTACTCGCCTGACTGGGATGAGCGACGAGACGTCGCCGGTGTCGGACGGCGAGCCCGGCACCAGCTTCGGGCTGAGGAACTCGCTGAGCTCCGGCGGCAAGGCCCGGAGCCTGGTGCCGCACGGCGCCCGGCGGCGCCGCGCCACGGCCGCCGAGGTTCTCCGGTGGCCATGCGCAGGAGCAGCGGCGGGACGCTGGGCGGTGGAGCGTATCGTGAGCGCAGCTGCCTCCATGGATAAGACAAGAAGATATTCTTTTGAGCAAGTTGAACGGCGCTCGCTGTGGTGGTCTTGAAGACGTCTCAAGCCTGAACAGGGCCCGCTTCGTGGATAACGAGTGAGTTTTTGCCATTGGCCAGTGTGAGAGTGGGTGTCTTTCTTCTGGTTACGCTGGACGAACGAGGCCCATTCATGGCCCATCTAAACTGTACAAACACGCGAACACGCGCGGGCCAGAGGCCCAGAGAAGTGCATTAAGGCCTGATGGGGAGCCCAGTTAATAATCCTTCTAAGAATATACACTTACACTCTGGTGGCTTCCGTTGTCCTCTTTTCTCTCCACACCGTGACGACATGGGTCACGCTGTCTGCCTTCTCTCCCAAGCTTTGGTCCCGGGTCAATCCGACGCGCTTCTCGATGAAAACGAAAAGTGCGTCAGGTTCTGTTTGGTTCTCATAAGTCACCTGATTTAGGTCAAGTTTAGTTCCTCAAAAGTTCCCAAAATTTTCGCACTGCAGACCGTGTCACCTCTCACAGAACACGTTTCCCAATGCAAAAATTTCACCATTTTTACCAAAATTTTCACCAACTAAACTGTGCCTTATAAGTCACCCGACTTATAAGTCAGTTGGATTTAAGTCAGTCCTGTTTGGTTGCAGTGACTTATAAGTCAGTGGGCTCCACACAGGGTGGGAGACAGAAAAAGTGGAAATAAGTCACTTTAAGTAGGGGTGGAGTTACTTATGCAACTTATAAGCCAGGTCATTTAAGTCAGGATTGTTTGGTTTCACTAGTGACTTATTTTACATTTTTTGCACTTTAAGTCACCCTATTTATGGGCCAAACAGGAACTCAATCGTATGTGTCAGCGGACAGCTTTTCTCCTCTTGTCGCGGCTCTCCCTACGAAAAACTAGACCATCTGATGCTGGGTCACGCCATGCATGCACGACCCCGCTGACGTGCGCGCGTGAGTGATTACGTGGACATGTATTAATTAGCGATAAGAAGCTAGCGCATGCAGCCGCCCCACCAAGGTTTTTTCACACCACCAGATAACGCGGAGCGCGCGATTTTATTTTCACACCGCGCACAAAACCGAGCGCGCGGACATCCGAGCCGAGCATGCGCCGCGAGCGCATTCACATCTTTCCACATTGTTCAAACCGCCGCATTCCCATTTGCCCTTTTTTATGTTGATGATCCTGCGAAACTAAAATTCATTCATCTTCCGCCCAGTTTAGTTCCCAAAAAGTTCCAAAAATTTTCGCATCGCAGACCGTGTCACCTCTCACAGAACACATTTCCTAATACAAATTTTCACCACTTTCCCCAAATTTTCACCGAACTAAACGGTGCCTTCGATGTAGTAAGGTTACAGAAAGCAACAACTCAGCTTTGAACAGAGACCTACTTACTAGTCACGTAGCTAATGCTTTGGCCACGAGCAGGGGAGGGGGCTCACGATGGGTGGTATTGGGGACCAGGTGTAACAAAATTTAGATGGTGTTTGGTTGATTTAAATGTAACGTACATGTAACAGATCTCATTATACTCCCTCCGTTCTTAAATATATGACGTTTAGTACAAGAAAACTAGTTCTAAACGTAATATATTTAAAACGAAGGGAGTATATATATCTTGTTTTGGTCTGTAATCAATTGACACTAATTGAATTCTTTACCTAAATAATATTTACACAAACTTGTTACCCCCTCCCTCACCGCAAATTGGAGTGCATGCAATCAAACAAAGAGGGAGTGTAGGTGATGGCCTTCGTAACAATGACGGCCGCCATAAAAGATGACACCGCCAAATACACTGTAATTTAACTTTTTTTTTACGTTTACATTATCTTAGTACAAACCGAATACTGTATTAGATGTTAGCACCGGAGGGAGTGTAGGTGATGGCCTTCGTAACAATGACGGCCGCCATAAAAGATGACAATATAGGTGCTACTGTCCATGGAGGAAGCGTGAGGGAGTATTAGGCTGAAAAAAGCGGAATATTTGGGCGTGTCAAGTTTACGGGCGACCGTAGGAAGCGCCCCCTACGGTCGATCCGACCAGCATCCCGCCTTCGGGCCCACCACATGGTCCCCCACCTGCTGATCTTCCACGCAAAAGTGAAGCAATGGTGAAAATGCTAATAAAAATTTAACGCAAAAGTTTGGAAGAAAAAGTTTTAAACAAATTTCGGAAGAAAACTTCATAAAAAAATCGAAACAAAACTTTGAAAAAATTTGAAGAAACTTACACCAAAAAATATTATACAGGAAAGTTTTGAATAAAGGAAAAAAGTTTTTTAAGAATAATTTTCAAACAAACTTAAGAAACAGTTATACACAAAAAAGTATGAAAAAATCAGAGCAAAAATTTTTTGAAAAAAAATCAGAAAATATTTTTTTGAAAAATCAGAAAATAAATTTTTGAAGAAAAAATTTCGAACAAACTTGAAGAAAAGTTATACATAAATATTTTTAACGACCAAAATAAGGAAAATTTTTTTTGGAAAATAATAATAGAAAAGTTTTAAGAAAAAGATTTAAATAAAAATTTTGAAAAAAAAAGAAAAAGAAAAAAATGAGACGGCGCTGACCTTCGCAGCGAGAGCTCGCCTCGCCAGCACCGACGCCGACGCTCCCCGGGGCTCGCCGTCGCGCCATGAGGCTGTGGGGATCCGACCCGCGGAGCTCGCTGGGGCTCGCGGGCGCACTCCACGTCCACCGGGGTCCGCTCAGAGGAGCTCGCCGGGCTCCGCCGCCACACCCCGAGGCCGTCGGGATCCAGCCCGAGGAGCTCGATGGGTACGCCGCCTCTCCACCGCGGGTGCCGGAATCACCGCCCGGAGGAGGTCGTTGGGGGCCGCCGCCAAGAATGCAGCCTAGATTAGTGCCTGCGAGCCCTGTCGCCACCGGGGATCCGGCCTCGTAAAGCACACGGATGAGGTCGGCAGGTCGCATGCTTCGGGAGAGAAGAAAGGGAAGTGATGAGAGAGAGGGAAGGAAGGATAAGTTTGTGTGGACCCCGCCCATGTGTGGGTGCTGCGGGCAGTTGAATCGACCGGTCAATTGGGAAGTCACGGGTGAGTTTAAACTCAACATTGCGCGGAATATTTCACTGATATAATCTAGACGATCAGTTCAGATCTGTTTGTAAACGTCTACTGACAAACTATTAAAAATTAAGCACTTGTAAAAATATATCATCTCCTCTTAACAATGAAAACCATTCATCTATCTCAAACAAAAAATTTGTGTATTCATCCTCGCTAGATTACTATGACAACAGACAAAAATAGCGATATCATAAAGTTGTTCAATGGTTGCAGTCTAGCTAAGATACGGCCAATACAACAATACTGTTCATGAAAAGCTATGCCGACATAAAAAAAAGCACAAACTGAAATTCCCTTTTTAATTCGACTTATTGATCAATAATCGTGATCAGCATGCATGTAAACTAATCATCAAATGCAAGCCTCAAAACGTATCAGTCGCTCTCTGCCAGTACATAGCATGCATCATCCGTCAGTTAGTAGTCAAATCATGTACATCCTCGCAATAATGCAACTTCATCAGTGCAATTTGTCCCTCCAAAGACGATATCTCATCGTCCGATCAGCGTCATTCCTTCCCTGTGTCCTTGCTTCATCTTATGGGTACTTTGGGTTGGGTTGAACGGACAATCAGTCCTTGTCTACTCGTGTCACGTCAGTCTCGAAGATCGACAAATCGGTGCTTGAATTGCAGAATTTTTATATTGCTTGCGCGTCAAGAGGTCTCTCTCTATAGGCTTTTGGCTAAACATGCTACCCTTGACTTCACACTCGCTAGGGCAGAATGTTGACCGGCGAGTCATGCATGCAAGTAAAGTATTCACTGCTTACCGGATCATCGATGCATAGATTCGGTTTATCAAAAATGCAGGCACATGCATGGAGTACTAAATGTAGATGAAATCAAAAACTAATTACACAGTTTGGATGTACTTTGCGAGACGAATCTTTTGAGCCTAGTTAGGCCATGGTAGGACAATATTTACCACAAACAAATGAAAAGTGCTACAGTGCTTTTCAGTTCGGAACAGTGCTTTTCAGCCCAAAATCCGTGCAAAATCCAGAATTTTGCATCCCAATTCAGGAAACTAAACACATCCATGGTCAATTTCTTTCCACGCAGTGCAACCTATATGCCTTATTTTACAGGTTTCCAACTGCTCCAAGTACTAGCAAAGATTATTCTTTGATATTGCCATGAAATTGCCACTAGTGTTCTTTAAGAACTAGTGCTATATATCTGAAATAAGGTGGCTGGTCTAATTTACTACAACAGAATCTGTCGAGTATGTAATCAGAAATCAGACTGACATCATGAATTCCTCACGCCACAAAAGCTATGGCAGATGCATGTGAAAGCACGGATACATATTTGTTGAATTCATACTAAAAACAATATATCTGTTGTTAAGTGTTATGAGTAAACTAGAGGATAGTAGTTTAGCTGGAAATAATATCAAGTTGAAGTAGACAAAATGTTAATCGATAAAGTCAGTGTTGTTAATTAATAGATAAAATGCCCAGCAATTTTCACTAAAAAAATGCATTTGCTTGTGTTATGCTGTGGCCATATATAACCAAAGGAATGCTAACAAGCAACATATCCTATATATGATTGAATGTTGCCATTGTGAACACTCAAGTGCACGATCATCAAAAGTGAACAGTGAACGAACAGGACATGTCAACAAAGCAGGGAGTACCACCAACTAGTAGGCAATTTGCTAACACATATATACTATCAGGTCACGGCCGAACAGATGATATGCTTATGTCACTTTACTCGTCATGGTGATATATCCTTACACAAATCATTCATCATATAAAAAGAGTACTGTTTTTTATGGCATAAAAAACTGCTGATTACACGACTTGTAATAAAAAGAGGATAAAATGCAAATAATCACGTCAATATATAGAGTTGTGGACAAAAATAGAGCACTATACTGTTTGCTTTCCTCATATCTGTTTTTGCCACATCTAGTTTTCTAGTGACGCACATGCATGATCATTCCAGTTACTATTTTACTACCAATCCCCAACAAACGACGGTTGTTATGAGCACACACACGCACTACCGGGGAATGTTAGCAGCAGGTAGCGTGTGCACTTAAGTTTACAGCTAGCATATACTGAACTCCAGAGTCCGACATGCAATTGATTTCTTTTGGCTTTCACCCAAAGGTTTCACACACACCACATCAATTATATTTGTGCTGAATATATATGGTAGTTCTAGATATCTCTTCTTTGTAAAAAAAATTAACACATAGCTAGCTCCAGTAAATCGCATCGACCGCTGACGGCTGACTTGCATATACAAGCAAACATTATAAAAGAGGACCTGACATTACTTGATCAACTAGCTAAGCCTCATAATATATAGGGCTAGCAATTTCTAGGAGAATATTTGGATATGAGATCGATGTACACACCTATGCAACAACGCGGTTTCATACTCTACTTTCCTACGTACACACTGTGCATGCTCATGAGTGTTCATACCACAGGCAGGCATGCCCCCATATTGTCTACACAAGTAGCCTTGATGCATGCTATGACACGCGGTCCACACATCATTAGGGAGCTGATCATGTACTTAAATGACTTCTAATTTTTTAGGCAAACAAGCACTACACCAATCTAGCTAGCTATCTGCCAGTGTTGTTCTATCCAATGGCTTCTGCCGGACACCTCTGATTTTTTGATCGAAAATGTATCCATGCAGGAATCCAGGGGGCATCAATACCCTCCAGGATAAGCAAAGCAAAGCAGCTGCGGCCTGCCTGCACCCCTATCAGCAACCATGTGCTTCCAGTATCCACCACCCTCTCTTTCGTGATCATACTAGCCAGTCCTACAACTTTTCAGATGCAAATCTCTTTTAGCTAGTGATATATATCTTTACCCATGCAACTGAAAGAGAGAAAAGTGAGAAAGATCTAGCAGCTACACCGTGTCGTGCAAAAGCTACACAAGTCCTGCAGAGATATATCATCACTGAAGCACCCATTTCTGAATGGAAAGCACATGAACCGACCATGGTGGGAAATCCTACAGATCATCTTGAAAAGAGGAGAGGGAGATCTATGAAGAACCAGAGGGAGAAGAAGGCACGTCGATTGATCATGCAAAGGGATGTGATACAGCCATATAATACCATGCATCTGTTGAAAGCCAGAAAGCTCAGCCAGCTCCTGAAGCTGATGAGACTAGAGCGCTAGAGCTGATAGCTAATGGCTGCTGGCCGGCTAAATAAAGGTCGTCTCGCATGAGCTGCAATAAACCCTTTTTCACCATGTGAACATGTACACCCTCTTTTCCTGACCTGCACACTAGCTGATGTCTAGAAAAACCCTAACCAACCAAGATCATTGATCGAGTACTAGTGATCATCTAAAGGTAGCTAGCCGGCCGATGCGCGCTTCGCGGTGAAACATCGTTGCTCCTGAGCAAGAATCCAACAAGTATTCGCCATCAGAAGATTTACTAGATCGAGTAAGAGCACTCAATCAGTGCATGGAGCTGAGATAGTGGTGTTTGAATGCTAGCTGATGAGAAGATGATAATCAAGGAGTAGCAGGGCGTGTGTTTTGGTCCGTACCGGCGGTGAGTGTGCGGATGGACGAGAATCGATCACGACGAGTCGCCGCCGAGCTTGGCGAGCAGTGCGGCGACGAGCTGGTGCCGGCGCTCCTCCCGCTCCTCGGCGCGCGCGCGCCAGGCGTCCTCCCGCTCGCGCCAGCGGCGCACGAGCGCGAGCCGCTCCTCGCCGAGCGCGACCATGGCGTTGCGCCACTCCTCCTCACGCGCGCGCCGCTCGGCCTCGCGCGCCTCGGCGGCCTCCATCCAGCGCTCCTCCATCTCCACCTGGCGCCGCATGAACTCCCGCAGCATGGCCTCCACCTCGCCCTGATCCGCAGACGACCTAGCCGCCGACGCCGCGGCCTGCTTCCGCCTGCGCTTCTTCGCCCCGCCGCCGCCGCCCCTCGCCTCCGCGGCCGCCGCTACCACCCTGCTGCCGGCCTCGTCCTCGCCCACCTCCGCCTCGATCTCCTCCTCTTCGTCGTCGTCGTCCTCGCCCTCGCCGCCGCCTTCGTCGTCCTCCGTCCGCACGTCCTTGCCCTTTGCCCTCTTCCTCTCCAATGCTTGCGCCCGCTCGACCCTAGCGTCGAATATGCTCCGCATCTCGTCGTGGAACGGGAACTGCCTCGCCGCCTGCTGCGCCGCGGCGGCGGACGCGGACGCGGGATCGGTGTCCGGCGGCGGGTGCGCGGCGGCGGCGGCGGCCTCGGTGCCCTTGAACCTGGTGACGAGGTTCTTCCACTTGGACTTGCACTGGTCCGGGGTGCGGGCGAACCCCTGCCCCTGGAGGCGCGCGGAGACGGCCTCCCAGAGCGCCTTGTTTCGCTTGGTGGTGAGGAAGGAGTGGTCGAGCTCGGCGCGGACGGCGAGGAACGCGGCCGTCTCGGCGTGGGACCACTGCGGCAGGCGCTCCCGCTCGAGGCTGGCGGAGGGCTGCAGGTGCGGCGCCGGGTCGGCGGGCGGGGGAAGCGGCGGCGGCGGGAGGGGAGGGAAGTGGGGGTGGTGGGGCGGGGAGGGGGAGAGCAGCGGGTGGTAGGGGTTGGAGAAGGAGGAGTTGAGGTGGTGGAAGGGATCCATGGCGGATCGGAGGCGGTGGTGGGAATGGATTTGGACGCGAGGTGAGCGAGGGCAGGGATGGCAAAGTGGAGGGATCGATCGCGGGCGGTCAGGTCAGGGGGTGGGAAGTCAAGAGGGTTGGCTTTGGTTGGGAGAGAAAGAAGAGCAAATCTGTTGGGTTTCAACGCGGAAACGGCTTGCTTTCATATTGCTTTCCTTCCGAGATCTGGATCCTCTGCGCCGCGCCCCAATTTTATTCCATCCGGCTACCCAAGGCACAACAACACAACCTCCTGCCAATTGTGTCGATGTGCCAGCGATGCAGGGCTTCCCACACAACCATGTTATCCACCACTCCACTCACGGACTGTCACGGCTAGTACTTCATGTTTGTGTTAAGGCTTAAATTCAATTTTGTGTTGGTTGTAATGATACTCAGTTGTTAGAATTTTGGAGCCCAACATGATAGAGGTACCAACCTCCTAGCACAAATCCATTGATGACTTCTTAACATCATATGCTTGACTTATTATGCTGTTCTTGTCATGAAAATGATGTAAGATTTGACCAATAAACCATCATCACAAGGAATCGATAATTACATGCCATAAATGAACAAATTACAGGTAGATATCACGTCTCGGTTGTGCTTTTGGTAGCCATAACAATTAAATGCGTACCATGAACAACATCGCAAAGATTACGGTGAGGTGAACAATCAATCGAGTCAGTTGCAATCATATTCATCCAATACAGTTGCAACAGTCAACCAGCAATCACGATTGGAAAATGAATCCAAACAACCATAACCTTTAGTGTTTGAATGCTATTGACTGGCAACCAACAACTTACTTGAAGACATTGGCAAATTTGTTGGTGCATCAGTAAAGTTAGAATGATGTTTCAAATTAGTTGTCAGTTGATAAGACATCGGTCATCCAATTCGTGCATGTGATTTTTTGTTATGTGCGAGGAGAGTTAATGTTCAACGACTTTTTATCTTAGTATGTTTCTATAATTATGCACACGACATGAACAAAATCTAACCCTTCCAGCATTTCGAGCCGTCTAATAAGCTGAAATTAGGCGTATGTATGTTTTGATTGCCCCGGCTGTTCACGTAAATGCATCAACAAAAGTTCTCAATTACCAAAAAAAAAGTTCTCAAGAAGATTCCTCTCGTGACCGTTGCCAGCCATCGATCCGCCGCAGTAGTATGGCTTGAGCCGGCGGCGTTCACAAAGGATCCGGCGCGCCTGCCTGCGGTGGGCCCGCGGCGTGGTAGGTGGGCCCACGGTCTCCGTGGGGTGTGTCGTCACGCGGACGCCAGCTCGTCGTAAGGAGGAAGCCCCCGAGGCCCCGATGATCCCATCCGTCCACGCACGGGAGGGAGGAGAGTCGTCTTCCTTTGCTGCGAAGCATCATCATCATCTCCAGATCGGGGTGGTCTCCGATTTTTATTTTCCCTCTCTCCTGCACAGCACGCAGCGTGTCCGCCGTTTGTCGCGTTTCTTTCATCTCGTCCAGATGGCGGCCCGCGACGGCGACGGGTCGTGGCCTGCGCTGCAAGCAACACAGCAGGCCAGCCACCATTTGTTGGAGCCTCCCGCGTAGTACGCGGCCGGGCGTCGGAGCGGCGTATATGATTGCGCGCAGGGTGTTGCGTGCTGGCAACCGACCGTGGCGTGGCCGTGCGTGTTCCAATGGGGATCGATGGGGGTATCGGACGTGATTGACGCGTTGCGACCCGGTATCGATCGGATTGTTGATGATGCTGCGGTGGTACGAGTATGATCGACGATGTACCTCTGGAGCGCGTATGTACGGCACGCACGGGCAGTGCGACACCTGGCGTGCGTTTTCATTTTCACCATCTTTTTCTGTTCTGTTGTGTTTTGTTTCGTAACAATACCGTTCTTCTCCATCAAACCATCTTGTGTGTTGACGCTAGAGATGCATGGAGCACCAACGCGAGAGAATGAAACGGAGTTGATATTATTCTTCTCTCTCAATTTTCGAGATGAATCAAGAGTATTAAACGTGAATTAATGACAAAACTAATTTCATAACTCTCATAATATTTCGAGACGAATCTAACGAGCCTAACTGTGCCATTTTCTTTTGACAACAGCATGCTACAGTAAACAATCTGTAAAGATAGATTAATTAGTGTTAATAGATTCGTCTCACAATTTCCTGACCATCAGTGTAATCAGTTTTATAATTAGCCTATGTTTAATACTTGTACTAGTAAACTTTCAAAGCGGAACGTAAAAGTTTCCCGAAAATTTTTTCACCGCAGCCGTGCTCCCCTTTTTTGCGGACTTGACGCGAGATCGTGGTCAATCGTCACCGCACGCGCAATAACACACGTCCGTAGACTCGTAATCGCGTCGATGTGCCGGCCAGATCCGGCGGTCACGACGTCACGTGTCGGCGGCGCACGCGCCGTGCTCTGGCGCCGGATTTGTCAATCCGCGTCGTCAGAGCCACCAACCAACCAGACGCCGCAGATACGGTTGGGTTGACAAAGCGATGCTCCACGGATGGAGGAGGATTGGAGGGAGATGGTGGGGGGGGCAGTATCATTCAACTATTCAAGGCTGCAGTATCGTACCGGAGGCTGACGAATATACCTGAGCATTTTTGGTCCGGCCCGACCCGGCCCGCTGGCCCGGGCCGCGCCAGGCCCGCCCACGGACTTTACTGGACGGGCATGGGCAGAGATCTTGAAGCCCGCGAAAATTTTTTTTGGCCCGAGCCCGGGCCGAAATGCTGTTTTTAGTTACTTTACACTATAAAATACGCGAGCGGCCCGCCCAAGCCCGGGCCCGGCCCGAGCCCGGCCCGAAAACTGAGGCCCGACACGTCCCATGGGACGGTCATGGGCAGGATTTTCTCAACCCGAAAAACCCGAGTATTTTTTCGGCCCGGCCCGAACCCGGCCCGGCCCGTGGAATGCTCAGGTCTACTGACGAAGTGCGAATGCTAGGCTTCTTGGAGACGGGAGCAGTGGTGTACGTCCTCACCTACTACCTGTTCTTTTTGCTTAAAAATGAACAGTGAAAACACTATTTACTCATCATATTTATCACATCTTTTCTCACAAGAAACACTATTCTAGCACTATTTATTTGCAACTTCAATATTCCTTTTCACGATTTATTTGCCTTAGTTTGTGAGATGTCTTTGGAAAAAAAATTTGACCAGTGCCAGAAGCGTCGACCAGAGTTGTTCCATCCCTGGTAAACTTGCATCACACAAAACTCACCATGTGCACACCTTGGTCAGTTCACCGTTTGATTTGGTGTGTACTTTCTAACCTCACGCATGGATTTGAAATCTCTCTTATCTAAGACTGAAAAACTGCTATTGAACTATGGATCTTGCTGGCTCCACAGTGCTGGACCGACGGAGCCATCATCATCCCCAGTCCAGGAACTCATTGGTGCTTGTTGTGTTGAGAAGGGGCACCGGAGAAGAGTGGTCACATATATGTAGGCAATAAAGCAGACTGGACGGTGGGTCATTCGATCCGGGGCAAGAGAAACGGGCATTGACTCAGAGGAAATACACCCTAGTACTAGGTTCACTGTTTGATGCAGTGACTCACAGAAAACACACCCTATGTACTAGGTTCACTGTTTGATGCAGTGACTCACAGGAAACACACCCTAGTACAAGATTTACTGTTTGGGGAAACAAGCTCTAATGCATCTGGAATCAAGTTCTTAATGATACAAGTCGACTCTAGTGGATGATGAAATGAAATCATAGTTTTTTAGAGATACAGTAGCATTCGGCGTCTAGTACTCTACGTCTACTGGGTACAACGGGGGTATTTCCCCTTCCTCATGGCATCTGGCCCAGCTTCCTTAGCCCGGCGAGCTCTCTCCCTCTTCTTCTCTCTATCTGCTTCACGAGCCGCGATCGCTTCACGTTCTTTCATCTCCCGACGAATGCGAATTTCCTCCTGCTGCTCCTTATGTTTTTCTTCTTATTTTTCTGCCTCAACCATCCTTTGCCACCTCTCACGTGCTGAACGACCCATCGCCTCGACGTAACGCTTGTCTTCTTCGGACTGCTCACAATCTAGCCACTGCATAAAATCACAGAGAGGAGGTGGAGACTTTTTTCAAAGACAAGTTAGCACATAATAAACTAGCAATGACATATTATTTATTTAGTAATGTAGTTTGTTCTTACTTTGGGTCTAACATTGCGACATGGTGTGATCGGGTCATGCTCGTAGTTCACGCACATGAAGAACCTCATCTCGTAGCAGTACCCGAGAACGTTGTACTTGACAAGCTTACAGTTGTCACCACAGTAGCACATAGGAGTGTGGATCCCCTTTGGCACCGCAACCTTGTCCTTCCTACTGGTGAGCAACTCCAAGTCCAACTCAGGACCCGAGGAAGCCATTGCAAACCTACAAAAAAGATGACAAATATCATAACTCATTACATGTTTCATTTGAAATTAGAGAACAATACATAACAGGATATGATAATAATTTTGTAGGCAACAAGAAAATAACAAGTAAATGAAAAGATAGTTCAATTATTACAACACGATAACATGCATAAATTCTGACGGTGTTGCAAACCAAATGGTTCAAATATTACAAGACCTTGGTAAATTAAATGGTTCAAATATTACAGGACGATAACATGCATAAGTATTTCAAATATTACAACACGGTAGCACAAACAAGTACGATCACTGCATTCCTTCGGTGTAGCGACGGGAACGACATCCACGTCCACTAACTGAAGGTGCTGGAGAAGTGGCAGTGGAAAAGTAAGATGCTTCGGTGCATTTCTTGTAGGAGTGTCCTGGATTGTTGCACTTAGAGCATATCTTCACCGAAGGACCAGCTTCAGCCTCGTCCATGTTGTTCCTAATCCTCTTCTTCTTGCGTCGACCAACACCTTGGCACATGGTTGGATCTGGATTTGGTATGTACAACGCATTATCTTTGGGGTCTTGAGTGAAAGTACCAAGATGCAGGTAGCCCTCAACAGTGTGGTTCCAAGTGTTTAGAATGGTTTGCTTCAACCAGTATTTAGACACGTACCGACCCCAATGGATATTCATAGTTGCAAGGCATGCAACGATCACATGTGAGCAGGGGAGGTGTAGCAGGCGCGGCTTCTGGCAAGAGCATGATCATGTCTCATTCCCAATAACTGTTTGTTGTATTGTTATTTCACCATCCATTTTTTGTGATTTAGACTGGCAACTTATCTGATACTTCCACTTAACTTCCTCGCCAGGATCACGAAGTAGAGGTTGTGGGTAAGCTCTGTGAGCAAAAGCCCCATTCTATTTTTTTGTCCAAGTACGCAGTCATCCATGTTGAATACACCATTTGACAGTCCTGCATAGCTTCATGTGCTGCAGTAGCACGCTCAAAAAAGTACTTCATTGTGCGGTACAAGAAGAACTCAATGATACCAAAAAGAGGGAGAGCTCTGGCACCATGCAAAACCGCGTTGTAGACCTCAGCAAAATTTGTTGTCATTATCCCATGCCTCACACCTCCCTTATCAAACAGGAGACACCATTTCTCCTTCGGCTCATTCTGAATCCACTGGCTAAAGGTCTTCACAGCACGTCCCCTTCTCCTTCTGACATTTGGAGCATCTCGCCCCACGTCTTCCAGAGAAACTGACTTTTCCCCAGGTTCAGTACCTATTGGCTTCTTAGCTATCTCTTCTGATGCTTTCTTCGTCAGGTCATTTAATTTTTTCCAGATCTCGGAGAACTTTTTCTCCTGATTCGTCGCACATAACCGCTTGAACAATGTAGTAAGTTCTTTGTTCTTGAACTGGCTATGAAAGTTTGTTCCCATATGCCTCATGCACCACCTGCTATGCACATCTGGCCATTGTGGTGCTCTGTGACGTTCTTGGCTACCTTCTTTGATGTCATTTATCGCCTGCAAAATACCTTTGTGTCTATCGTGTATCACTAGGCCTGGGTAAAATACCCGATACCCATTACCCGAACCCGAAACCGAATTACCCGAACCCGAGGTACCCGATCCCAAGTTTGGATAGTGATTGTGATTACCCGAAATTAGTTTGGGTAATTCGGGTAATACACTTCAGTACCCGAACTACCTGAACTACCCGAAATTTGACTTTGTCTTTGTATTTATCACATATTGTTAGTTGAACAATTAAAATTGTCACTTTATTATAATATAATTCTCTTGATTTGAACAAGTGACTATAATATATTATTCTTATCAACTTGTTGTTGAAATTCAACACAAATTACTAGTGGTTTTTTCCGTTAAAATTCTACTAACATTTTGTGTAGTTTGTCATTTTCTGTAAATTTGGGTAGATCGGGTATACCCGGACCCAAACCCGAATTATCAGGTACCAGAAATTTCGGATAGTGTTTTTTCGGGGTTAATATCGGGTAGCAGTTTTTATTACCCAAATTATGAATTACCCGAATTACCCGACCCGAAATAATTGGGTAACCCGAACGCCCAGGCCTAATCACACACACGTTTGACACATCTCCCACCACCATCTGCTTCAATCTCTCCAGAAGCCAATACCAACTGTCACCATTCTCTCCCTCTGCAAAAGCAATTACCAATGGCAACAACTGATTGTTGCCGTCTGCAGCCACAGCTGTAAGGATTGTGCCCTTGTATTTTCCTGTTAGGAATGTGCCATCTATGCAAATGACTGGTCGACACTGTTTGAATGCCGCAATAGTGAGACCCATTGCTAAGAATGCCCGCTGCAAGACTTGCTTCCCTGGCCTTGATACAAGATTATAAGTCTTGATATCATAATAACTACCCGGATTTAGCGTGGTAATTGTGTTTAGCAATTGAGGCAGATTGTCGTAGGATGCTTCGTAAGTACCCCACCTCAACTCCAGTACCTTCTTCTTTGCCATGTATGCTTTACCGTAACTTATCATATACCTAAATTTCTCCTCAATTGCTAAGATAACGGACTTGGGCTCATAAGCAGAATTTTCCATAATCTTAGGGAACATCTGGCTGGCCACAAAACCGACCGACAAATTACGATGGCTTGCATCTAGCTGGTCAAGTACACAAGTGTGATCCACAATAGACCTGACCTCCCAGTAATTTTTTTACTTGCCCTTATAAGCATCCACTCGAAAAGGACAATTGGGCTTCAGACATTGTACATCATATATGTGTGGAGAACTCTTCACTACCCTGAACTCTCTCTACTGAGTAAGGGTGGCCCACCTCTTCACTGCATCCTTGACCTCGACTGCACTCTTATACATGGCGCGCCACACAAACCTGATTCTCTCTATACTCCCAGGACACATTCTCACCAGGATTGACAGTGAGCTGTGAGAAATTGTAGCTGTCCCAGTCTCTTGGCACTAGCGGGTCATCCTCATCATCTGAGGAGTCCTCTTGCAACCCACGTTCATCGTCACCGGCCTCCATTTCGTACTGCCTCAGTACTTCTTCATTAACTTCCCCCTCGTCAATTTGACCACGGACCTCAAAGGGTGTGTGACTGTGTTCCTCCTGAACTACTACTTCTGCCTCAGTCGCAGCACCATCTCCTTCTTTTGCCTCAGTTGCAGGACCATCTCCTGCTTCTAGTTCAGCCTCACCCTGGTGAGCACCATTACCCTCCTTATGCACTTGACTACTAGACCCAGCCTTGTGAACAGTTTGGACAAACAAAATCACAGGCAAACCAATTTGACATGCAATTCTGATATAACTCCTCCAATGTTCAGTGCCTTGAAGTGACATAAGCTCCCAATATACTGCCTCACTACTGTTGATTAGAGCCATAATCGACAAATCATGTTGCTCTACATCTACATGGAATGCCTTATAAAAAAAAGTTGGTTATGGCCCCTCAAGTTCTTTCTGCTGCTCTTCTAATCACATGGTCAACCGAATCAAATTCTGACAAGTCAACTCCATTTTCACCATATCTAATCTGACCATTACCGAAATACAACTTCACAGTAACTGCATCCGACATGTCTGACAGCATGAAAAAAATAATCGCTATATATATATAAGAATATAAATCATCAATAACTTTTAAGTTGTTGAGTTTACAAATGTGAAAACTATATGAATAGATTCGTTTTGAAAAATACTTTCATAAAAGTATACATATATCACTATTCGATAAATATTTTTATAATAACAAGAGGTCAAAGTTGTATTTTGGAGACCGTGTCGCTATTGTAAACGTCAGTTTTTTCAGAACGGAAGGAGGAGGCTCGTAATCGTTTCTTAGAGTCTGGTTGATCAGGGCATTGGATTGGATGGGATATCCTGCCTGCTTCCGTCAACAGAAACGGATCGAGGACAGGCTGTTCCAGAGTCCAAACTACCAGTACGGTACAGTACAGTACGTGCGTACGTACTCGATTCACTCCGTTAATTTTGCTGATCGACGCCCCGGGCTGCGCCGGCCGCCGGATTGAGATTTGAGGCTACCGGTTGCCGAACCGGGGTCGACGTTGACTAGCGCGGCATTTGGCAGGGACAGACAGTCGGCAACGAGTGGTTGGCGTGGCGGCCTGGCAGTGCCAGGATCACGGCCGGCAGGTGGTGGCCCGGCAACTGCACCGCAATGTGCAGCATGCATGATCGGCGACTGACAACGCTCCAGGTCGGACGAAATCACGAAATCGTCGTCTCGGCGGGCGGACACCGGAGCACGTCGCGCCCGACCGCGAGTCGTGGCCGGCGCGCGAGCAGCCAGCCGGCCACAGCAGCCGCGGAGATGGCTGGGTCACCACTCGGTCCCTTCGGAGCGCGCCATCCATGGCTGCTTCCTGTTCTCGAGTGCCGGTGCCGGCACTGGGCCCCGGCTGGGCCTGCACCGCATGGCCGCACGATCCGATTCTCGGAGGCAGAAGCAGAACGCCCCGCGCTCTGCTCTTGCTTGTCTCGTCGTTGGTCGATCAGGGAAAGGTGCCTGAGAGCACCACTCGCGCTCCAGGCGACCCTGGCGCCCGCCCTCCCGGCGACCCCACGCACCCCACCCTCCCCCAGGTGTCCGCCGCCGCGGCATACCCACACCTTCCCCCGCTTCTCCAGGATCCACCTCCTTGTGCGCCGGTCTTCACGCCCATTGGAGCTTCGGTGCCGCTACCATATCGGGCGAGATGGAAGCGGGTGAGGACTCCTTGCCGGGCGTAGCGGCCAGGAGGAACCGCGACCCCGACATGAAGAAACCTTCTGAGTCGGCCAACCTCTCCGTGTGGCGTAGGTCTACGCCTCCGCCTCCGCGGACGCACCCCTTCTCTGCTGCCCCAGGTGCGTCATTTTGCAACTCTGCTCTCATTCAGCAGTACTGATACAATAGTTGTGATGTTGTTTCATGAGGTGGTTGTTTCGCGAAGCGACAACCTCTTTCTCTCTCCTCCACATCATTAGAAATTCTATGTAGCACTGCATAGAATGACCTATAAGTGTGTCAATGTACTTGCTCGGACCCACAGGTTGACCACGATCACCTAGGACCGGGCACGAGGGGACCACACCTGCGCGCGCGGGAACAACAGAGGAGCAGGAGTACTCGTGAGCAAACAGGTTGATGAGCATACAGCGAGCTAGCGGCTAGCGCGCACAGTGCAGAGGAATGAACGAACCAGGGTACAGCAGCTCCCGAATTTTTTTTATTTTTACATTTTTTCCCCCTAAATTTTGCAAAAATTTATGGTCCGCAAAAAAATTTGCAAAACTATACATCTAGCGCCGTGGGAGACGGCGGCAGGACCTACCGCCGTGCCCCACGGCGGTAGGAACGCGCGCGGTACTGTAGCGCCTCCTACCGCCGTGGGCCACGGCGGTAGGGGTCCAATCTGTTTTAAAAAATTTGTAATTTTTTTGTTTGAACTCGGATGGAGGTAAACTTTATATGAAAATTGTAGCTTTCGACGAGATCTACAACTTTGTAGTTCAAAGTTTTTCCATTTGAAGTCATCTTCATAGTCAAATAATCGATATACTATCCAGATCTCAGTTTTCATATCGAGATCTCAGTTTTCAGTTTATGTTCAAAAAATTGTAACTTTTTTGCATGAACTCGGATGGAGGTAAACTTTATATGAAAATTGTAGCTTTCGACGAGATCTACAATTTTGTAGTTCAAAGTTTTTCCATTTGAAGTCATCTTCATACTCAAATAATCGATACACTATTCAGATATGAAGACTGCAAACTGAGATCTGGATAGTTTATCGATTATTTGACTATGAAGATGACTTCAAATGGAAAAACTTTGAACTACAAAGTTGTAGATCTCGTCGAAAGCTACAATTTTCATATAAAGTTTACCTCTATCCGAGTTCAAACAAAAACAGACTGGACCCCTACCGCCGTGGCCCATGGCGGTAGGAGGCGCTACAGTACCGCGTGCGTTCCTACCGCCGTGGGGCACGGCGGTAGGTCCCTGCCGCCGTCCCCTACGGCGCTAGATGTATAGTTTTGAAAAATTTTTTGCGGATCATATATTTTTGCAAAAAAGAGGAAAGAAAAATGTAAAAATAAAAAAAAAATCGCAGCTCCCAGAGGCAACAACAACAGCGCTCATAGGCCGGCCGGCCGGCCGACGGCGCTGCAGTTTGGGCCTCCGGAGATGAATTCACCTATCTATTATCTAGTGGAAAAAGTTCTTTTGACGTCCCTCATCTATTACCAAAGTCTAACCTTCGTCCTTCATGTGCAAAACCAGATATTTGGGGTCCCTCAACTATCAAATCTGGTTATTTTTGGTCTCTCGACTGTTTTGGAGGGTGGTTTTCGCATGACATTGCCGCAACTAGGTATATAAGGTCCCTCAACTATCAAATATGTTTATTTTTGGTCCCTCAACTATCAAATCTATTTATTTTTTTCCTTTGACTGTTTTGGAAGGTGATATTCGCATGACGTGACGCTGGGTCAACATGCCAGGTATATGTGGAGGTGGGACCCATGTCACGTGGCTATCTTCTCCCCCTTTCTCATTCTTCCTTCCCTCTCCCTAACACTTCTTTCTCTCTATCTCCTCATCCCTATCCAGAACAACGAAGCTCTAGGGTCGTCGATTCCAACGGCGGCGAGCTCGTGCGGTGGAGAAAGACGAGAGAAACTACGGCGGGCTCCTGTGATGGAGCATGCAGAGCGATACGGCACAACAGGCTCGTGTGGTAGAGCAAGAGGAGAGAGAAAGAAGGAAGCCACAGGGCACGTGGGACCCACCATCACATGTACCTGGCATGTGGGACTCATCATCACATTATGCGAAAACCACCCTCTAAAACAGTCGAGGGACCTCATATATCTAGTTGCGGCTAAATCATGCGAAAACCACCTTCCAAAACAGCTAAGGGACCAAAAATAAACAGATTTGATAGTTGAGGCACCTCAGATACTCGGTTTTGCGGATGAAGGACCAAAATCAGACTTCAACAATAGATGAGGGACGTGAGAAGGACTTTTTCCTTATCTAGTACCCCTTCAACAATAGATGAGGGACGTGAGTAGCTTCTTCTCAGAGATACTAGGCCAACAAAGCCCAACTATCGGGAGAATAAAAGGCCCGTTGGGGTAAATCACCAACAAAGCGCAATAGACTCCTCTTTGCTTTCCATCGGTTGCCTGCCTACCGGTTGAAACTTTGATAAATGGATAATTTTTTTTTTGCGTTAGATTGCATGTACAGAGAGGAAAAAATGAACTGATACAGACTTCTAGATGAGAATCTTGATGAGATTTCAAAAAAACTAAACAGAGCCTCCTGCCGGCACAAGTGAAGTCGTGACATCTTGTACGATGGGCGACGTTCAAATCAAGGAATTGAAGGACACCGGCCACACGCAAAGGAGAGGATCTATAGGACGGAGAGCCTGCCCGCCCTGTTCGCTTGGCTTATCAGCCACCAGCCAGCAGTACTTTTCTCTCAGAATAAACCAGCCACCAGCAACCAGCCAGCAGTACTTTTCTCTCAGAACAAACCAGCACCAGCCAAACGAACAGGCTGAAGATGCTACCATGACTCGGGTCTAAACTAGCTGCTAGGTCTTGATCGACGTGTCCAACCGTTCTTCGTTCCCCTTTTCTCCCGGTCCTAGTAGTGGCTAAGATAGTGCTAGCGCATTGCATTCCTTTCTGCAGATGACACCGACGGTTTACTGCACATATATAACGAGGCTACCTAACTGAGTACGTACACAAGCTGGATGAATCGATCACGGCCTCTGAACCGGAGAGATCCTGTGAGTTGTCACGCTCTCACTAGCTCACGGATCGAGCCACTGAATTCAACCTGAGGATAATCTGACGATGACACACGCAAATGGATCGTTCGGCAAACGGCAAGTAATACCGAGTACTGACGGACGACATGCTATCGATCGGCCGATCCATATCGATCGAGGGGACTAACACCATCGGATGCAAACTTGACCTGGTAACGATGCGCGCGGCGTGCTGCCAAACAAACAAACACTGTTGATCACGTGGAGATTTATAATATTGGAGAATGATTTTTTGCCTTCGCTTCTCTTCACCTATATATGGTCTCATATTTTGGGTTTAGTTTTTTTGTGTACGCCCCCTCTGCATGCTCTCCTAAGTCTCCTTCGATGATACCGATGCTGTGCGCGCAAGAAGGATTGCTGACGAAGATGCACTAAAATGGGTAAGGCATATTTTTTCCGTAAATTACCAACCTGCAGGCTCCTTTACACATCCTGGTCCCTCTCACTCCAGTTCTGGCCTCACTCTCTGATCCTGGTAGCAGAAATTTCGTGGACCGCATGCATGCAAGCATGGGCTTGATTGTTGAGAAAAGTCCATGGGCCAACTTAGCTAGCGCTACATACAAAAGTAGTAGGAGCAGGCCCGGTAAAACCGCGACAAAATTGATCACTGATAGACTACGAGTATATTACGTACAGGGGCAAAAATAGTAACGGTCACATGTGATCCTACCTACTAGTACTAGCGTGCTACACCATGTCACTGTCCCACACGACGTATACGTAGTGATGCTGAGCCGTACAATCGCATATGGTGGGCCAGTCGGCCATGGGCGCACGCGCCCGGCGTGCGCGGTTGCTGCGTCCTCCGATCCTATAGGCCTAGCTACGCGCCTATGCCCATCGAGTACATGCCCGTCCTCTACGAGGGTACTCACTCCACGTCACACGGAACTTGGTGGCACCACGTACGTACATGCTGATGCTCAACGGAATTATATATCGGTCACGTTTGCTATTGCGGCTGTTGCGTTGCTGTCGTCGCCTGCTGCATCAGCAGCGCTGGCTACATACACAAGGGATAATAATAACAATCGATCACTACCCGATTAGTTATTAATCCAGCGATCACGCATCAGCTAAACTGCCGGCCAGAGAATATATAAATAGCACTACAGCGCACACGGCTTCTTCCCATTCCAAGCCGGAACCAGCTGTCCTCTCTCTCGCTCACCAGGCCATCTTCTCCTCTCCAACTGCAGCTGGGAGTATTATTATTGTGTTTAATCATGTCGTATGCTCTATCATCATCATCATCATCACCGTCATCCCTTCTGTGATTATCGTCGAGCGAGGAAAACCGGCCCCTGTTGATTCCTAGAATTCGTCACACACCATTCACGCGCTCGCTAGCAAGCTATAGCTCATCAGTCTCGCCGCCTCAGCTAGTCTTGTCCTCCCTCCCTCCCATGATATGCATCACGTTTTTTTCTTCGAGCTCTTGCTACGCAGGTAGGTAGCCAGAGCCACCAGCTAATAAGCTCTAGCCGTACGTCGTCACTGGACTCCTCCTAGCTACTATAAGTGCAGCAAGCACTCCGCCAAGGGCGGGAACGAAGAAGCATCTATATCATTCCAACAAGAGCAGCGATCGAGCTCGATCGAGGTCGTCGTCGTCTCTACTAGCTCATGGAAGGCGCGGGAGCCGGGTGGCCGGAGCCGGTGGTGCGGGTGCAGTCGCTGTCGGAGAGCGGCGCCGCCACCATCCCGGACCGCTACGTCAAGCCGGAGTCGGAGCGCCCGGCGACGACGGCGGCGGCCGAGGGCGGCGGAGCCGCGACTGACGAGGTGACGACGATGGGTGGTGGTATCCCGGTGGTGGACCTGTCGTCGCCGGGCGACCCGGCGACGGCGCGTGCGGTGTCGGAGGCGTGCCGCGACTGGGGCTTCTTCCAGGCGGTGAACCACGGCGTGCCGTCGGAGCTCCTCCGGCGCGCCCGCGGCGTGTGGCGCGGCTTCTTCCGGCAGCCCATGGAGGTGAAGCAGCGGTACGCCAACTCGCCGGCGACGTACGAGGGGTACGGCAGCCGGCTGGGCGTGGAGAAGGGCGCCGTCCTCGACTGGGGCGACTACTACTTCCTCCACGTCCGCCCGCCCCACCTCTCCGACCCCGACAAGTGGCCCCGCCTCCCGCCCCAACTCAGGTCTCTGCTGGTCGATGATATTCCATCGCATACATACATACATACACATGCCCCTTATACAGTATAAACTACTACTTTGTACGGCCATAATAACTGGAGTATACGGAACGTGACTCGTACATATAAAATAATAATAATAATTTATTTTCAATGATATGAGATTTGTCTCTGGCTGTGGCTGATGATGAGAAGCATGCAGGGAGACGACGGAGGAGTACAGCCGTGCGGTGGCGTCGCTGTGCGGGCGGCTGATGACGCCCATGTCGCTGGGTCTCGGGACGGCGCCGTCGCGGCTGCAGGAGGCGTTCGGCGGCGCGGAGGGCGCCGGGGTGTGCGTGCGGGTCAACTACTACCCGCGGTGCCCGCAGCCGGAGCTGACGCTGGGCCTCTCCTCCCACTCCGACCCCGGCGGCATGACCGTGCTCCTCGCCGACGACCGCGTCCGGGGACTCCAGGTACGCCGCCGCGGCGCATGGGTCACCGTCGACCCCGTCCCCGACGCCTTCATCGTCAACGTCGGCGACCAAATCCAGGTACGAGCTTAATTAGCACCACCTGAGCCGATCGCTATAGCTACCAGTACCAGGGGGTGGCACACGCGTATTCGTTAATTTTCCACCGATATATATATAGAGAGAGAGAGACGAGAGTATTATTTTCGCAAAAACAAAATAGAACTCAGCTCGTGGTCGCGCGTGCATGTGATTCTCGCCACGACTAGTCCGTCACTGACCG
Source organism: Cenchrus fungigraminus (assembly GCA_036936925.1). Classification (NCBI taxonomy): domain Eukaryota; kingdom Viridiplantae; phylum Streptophyta; class Magnoliopsida; order Poales; family Poaceae; genus Cenchrus; species Cenchrus fungigraminus. The sequence goes on from CM072769.1 coordinate 174,968,806, forward strand.
CACGGCAGAGCAGCAGAGGCCAGCAGGCCTGGGCCTCTCGGGGATCCGATGACGATTCAGACGTGACGGTGGCACGGTGCACATGTGCTTGAATTAACGGACGGCCAAACCCAACCGCATAATCTAATGTCCTCCATCCGACAGTCCACCCAGCATCCATCTGACAAACGGACGGTCCTTGTCCGTCGACGCGTCGCGATTGGACGCTGCGCTACGGCAACGGCCACGGCCACGGCCAGGGTATAATTTCCGCTTGCCGGCCTCGTGCTTCTTTCCCATTTTTCTAGTGTCGCTACCCGTGAGAGGCCGTGATGACCAGAGAGAGAAAACGATGGATGCTACGGCTGGCGCTAACACGTAGTACGGCTGACCCAGACAGACCGCTGCCATAGTGATCCGATCCGGCCACTGGATTAGAGTAGTGACCGTGGCCTCCTCCCAAGCCATCCATTTTCACCGCACGGATTAATTGGAAACGGACGGCCGGGTGGTTAATAGATAAGTTGTTTGTGGTGCCTGGATAATGACTACTGCAGATTGAAAGTGCTAGTTGTGTACTCGCTCCGTACCCGAAAATCGTGGACGCATTCCCTCCGTCCTTAAATATATATGACGTTTATGACAAGAAATTTACTTCAAAATGAATTAATTTTGCCATATATTTAAGGACAGAAGACACATGAATAGTTAGCTATCGCGCGCGTTTTGTTGATACAAGAACAAAGAGATTCGGTGTGTGCGCACGGAATTAAAATCGGTACATTTTTGGACGTCAAGACATGCATGCGAAACCACACATGCCGATAGACATCTGCAACAATAACTTTAAAATAAAATATATAATACTGTATGAAATAATCATATATATGTGCGCGCTGACTATTCAACACACCTCAATATCGATTTTATTTATTAATCGGTTGAGCGCACTCCCGGGCCCCCCGCCTCCCTCTGTATGTGATGGTACTACGCACGAGCCTCATCTCATATCACCATATCATTATATCACCTTTTGGGGGGGGGGGGGGGTTGCTTGCTATGACGCCCATGCTGCTTTTCGTAATTATTGGAGTTGGAAAAGGACTCTTCATTCCTTTCTTTTTTTTAAAAAAAAGAGAGAGGACAACTTTAAAAAAACTAGTAGTAGCTAGGATCGTTGATGCATACCATCAATCAAAAATTAAAAGGTTCACGTTTTTGTAAAAAAGAATAAAAAAGATTCTCATCCGCGAGAATTCAGAACATCACCACTACCAGTGGGGGGCCGCGCCCCACAGGACTTCCAAAATAGGCATGCGCCCACGAGCAGCGGGATCACGCAACCTAACCCGTAGAGTATATGCAATCGGCGGCGGGTCCAGCGGCGCCATGCCGCCATCAATGTGAGCTTGTCGCCGACCGCCCCCTGCTCCGGTCACACACGTCAGCACCGGCGACTAGTCTTGCAATGGTGTCATGCAGATTGGGGTGGGGTGGTGGGCTCGCTGGACCATCTCCCTCCATCCGTCCGTTGGTTGGTTGGTTGGGGAGCGCACAGCGCCAACAACATGTGCTTGCAAAAGCAGATCGGTTGCGGTGGCCATATGCTCGCGAAACCGAAACGTGCGCGTTTGGCCATTGCTGGTGTGGCTCTTTGCTTGCTTTGAAAACTTGCTGATAATCGGAGTGATTCCATTTCACGTGTAAATCCACCTCAGGCCAGTCTCGGTGCAGGATCAGTTTTTTACTTGAATGAAACTCTCACGCACAATTTCATAGACAAACCATAGCGTTTAATTCTTGAATGAAGTTACGATTGATTGTGCCATCTCAACTATGTTGCTTTTGAAATTAATTACCACACTAGAGCATGGAACCACAATAAATTCGGATACGAAACTATTATCTCCTCAACACAAGTTTCATCGTCTCTTTCATGGAACTTGGAAATCGAACCGGCTGGGTTTCATGGTGATAAAACTCTCTTCTCATCTGTCTTCATAAATAACCATGTCATATAAGTAATTTGCTGATGTGTCTTTCAATTTAATCTGAGCAAGTAATCTATGTGCTCAAAACGATGGGTGATTACTGATGAGAAAAAGGTGCGCGCTGTACCGGTCACCGGTGGCAGCCTGTTGTTCATCAGTCTCAACTCTCCGCTCATCACGTGCTGCATGCGTAGCCACTGCTGGGGTCTGGTCCCGGTCCTGGCGCCGTGCAGTGTCGTGCTGGCCGGCCATCTCCGACCGGCCGGCCGGTCGGCAAGGCCAGGGCTGACCCATGAAGAGCGGGTGACCACCGGCCGGCCGGACATCCCCGGATGGATCCGGCACTGTCCTTCAATTCCTCGCCGGCCGGCCAGGAAACAAACAGCACGTTTTCCACAAACACCTTGCTTTTCGCTGCAGGCAGGCCGTGTCAGCTGACAGCAGGGCCCGTACAAAATCTGATACGCACCTTTATGGCGTTGTGCGCTGTCTGAAAACGCACGGGCGTGCGTGCCCACCATCAAACCCATCACGTTAATTGTGTCCTTGCTCAGCAGGGAGTGTCAAGACCATGCTGCCTCGCTGTTGTGCTTTGCTTTGCTTTGCTTGGATTATTGCTGCTCCGTCGACAGGCAGGTCCTCTGAAACTGATCAATGGCGATGGACCCCCACGTCTGATTTGGTTCGGCGACCGTATCCGCGGGACCTAAGTTTGGGTAGGCCCTTATTTGCCCTCGTCCAGACCCGTCCGCGTGTAAATTACGATGAGATCTCCCAGCTTTTTCTGCTGGCTTTTGGCTGATGTCGATTTGTTCTGAAAAGAAATACCACTGGCCGGTTGGTAAGTACTGATTTGTTCTGAGAGAAAAGTATTGATGCTTGGTGGCTGAGAATCCAGACGAACACGCTCTCGTGCTCGCTCACACAGATCAATAGTTCGTTCATAGTACTGCTCAATTGTCAAGAAGGTTATTTTATTTATACAATAATGGCCGTGTGTAATTATGTATTGTTTGGTATGTGTACGTCGTAGGTGCTGACGAACGCGACGTACCGCAGCGTGGAGCATCGCGTGACGGTGAACGCCGCCGACGAGAGGCTCTCGGTGGCGCTCTTCTACAACCCCCGGAGCGACCTCCCGCTGTCGCCCATGCCGGAGCTCGTCTCGCCGGACCGCCCCTCGCTCTACAACCCCATGACCTTCGACGAGTACCGCCTCTACATCCGCCGCAAGGGCCCGCGCGGCAAGAGCCAGGTCGAGTCCCTCAAGGCCGCCACCGCCGTCGATGCTGCGGTTTAGCTCATCCATGTTCTCTGCCTGCTGCCGGAATAAGACCTTTATTTATTGTCATCAGATTAGTTGTTTAGTCTAGGGGGGTGATTGGACTCGTCAAAAATCTGTTGGTTATTTCGGACATGATTTGATTCTCATCAAATGAAGAATTATCTGTCCTTAATATGCTCATGTTTTTATCGCAAGCAGTGAATGACGATGCTTACTTTTCAAAAAAAAAGAAAAGAAAAAGAAAACAAAAAGAAGGATGACGCTCACACACCTGTTTTATAGTGTTATATCATATAAACACTGCAGCTAAAAACGCATAGATCATGTGCAACTAATGTTAGCTAGGGAGCTATACCTGCTCGTCTCGCTGGTGCTGATTTGTTCTGAGAGAAAAATACCGCTGGTTGGTAACTCGTGACTGATTAGTTCTGAGAGAAAAGTACTGCTAAGCCAGACGTATATATCATTAGCATGATTTTCGATCCCGCCATTAGCTTTCAGCCAACTATCGCATTGAAATTTAATAATCCTGATCATTGATCAACTTTTCCTTAATTGTTTCCAGAGAGAAGAAGAGTACTCCGTAGATGAAATAACAAAAAAAAGGATGTAATTTTCTAGAACGCTTGATTTATTTTGCCCAAAAATGACGTATTAAACCCACATACAGGCTCCCAGCTGTTTTCGGACCCGTTTATCTATCTGCCAACCCATTCTCAATCTGGACCCGTTTCTGCAAACCCTTTTTTTTCCTTTTTTTTTTGAGATTCTGCAAACTCAATCATTCACCTTTTTTTAACCGTTAGATCGAAGAAATCTTTTTGCCTGAAAATGACATGTTAGACAACAATTGTTCGACCATTTGCCTATATATCTGTCAAACCACTTACAGCTAGCCTCCAAATCATTTTTCTTATTTTAACCTCTCGATTGAGTAAACCAAATCCAATGGTCTGGATCCAACCATCTATATACCCTTGTTCTCTAGGCAAAATCATACCCATACATTTTTTTTGTATGGAACATGTCTTACATGAAAAAAAATCAAATGATTTTAACCAGATCGATCATTCAGATTTTGCATTTATAACCCAAGTAATGAACCTTGACGCACGTCAAATTGACACAAATCTGATAGACTTTTTTTAACACATATCAAATCGACACAAATCTGATAGATCTTTGTCAAAATATGATGTGCCAAATAAATAGCAATGGTTTTCAAAACATTAGAGGAACGCAAGTGTCTTGTGCCAATTGGGTACCAACGGCTGGCTTTGTCTAGGCGTACTATGAAAACACCCTTCACCTCTGGAAGCCAACCAAGGTGAAGGTGAAGGGGAAACAAAAATCAAAACTCCATTATTGTTGCTCGACAACGACCATCGCTCGAATCCAAAGTCTGTTGTATCTTCGATAAGAACGGAAAAATATATGGTATCCACCAATCGTTCTCTCAAATATTATTCCCATATCCTTCACACGTGAACGAAAACGATTGGTTGTCTTTAGCAATGTCATATAATCCATATAAAAAGTATAAACTGAAAAAAGAAGAAAGTGGGTCATAATTAAGTTGCCGTGCTCCTCAAATCGCTGTCTAAGCGAGTGAACTATATGTTATTGTGCTTTTTCAAAAAATGAAAAAGGGAGAAAGAGAACGAATATTAGTAATAGACGGGAGATATGCTTGACAACACCTATTTTATGTGATTGTGCATACCAATATTTACCTGCAAGGCTTATATTTGGTAAATCGAAAATGCGAGGAAGCGGACCGAGAAATCGTTTTCTGATACTAAAAACAGACCATGGAAAAGGATAGTATGGCCTGACAACCACAATGGGAAAGCAAAGATATAGGTAGCTGACAGTGTGGTGTGCACATATTTTCTGCACTTATATGTAGTACCGCATTTCCTCACCGCAAAAAATATTACAAAATCAAAATAGTTTCTTCTTGGAGTAAAAATGAAGATTGTGCTGTAATTTTCAGAAGGAAAACATTAAAGCTTCTTAATGGACAAGTCTTTCTCTGTCCTAAGCTAGTAGTACCAGTCATAACCCCCTTTTTAGGCTCTTAGCCACCTGGATGATGACTAGTTGAACCCGCCAAAAATGCATATCAGAGAGGTCTTATTGCAAAAATTAGAATTTCGGACCGGATCCCCTTTCCAATCTTTTGTGTTTTTTTTTATAGAGAATGATGCTGTTCAGACTTCGGACTCGAGCAGAGATACTTGAAAAGTGCTTCCCAAGAGCAGCACTACCATGGCAATCAACTTAGAAGTTAGATACTTCTTCAGTTCCAAATTACTAATCTTTTTTATAATGTTTAGATACATAACAAAAAAATATTAGAAAACCAAAATGACTATTTATTTGGGACCAAGGGAGTAACTGATTTGGTTAGCTCGTCTAGTGAAACGGATACTGAAAAGAGCAAGAAAGGATGGGGGCAAAAAAAAAAGAAAGGATGGGGGCAAAAAAAAAAGAAAAAAAGGAAAAAAAGGGAATAAACAGATTACATGGAGCGAATTCGGACACGTACAGCAAAGTACAGAGTCACTGTTGCTACACTGCAGCAAGACTGAGAAAGGAGATAAACGCTGCCGCAGAGCACCCAGCGATGCAACCAGTAATGCAAACTAGAGCCTGGAGCGCGCCTCCGGCGCGCTTTCGACTCACTTTGAAACGCATATTAAGTGTTTGAGTGCACGACAGCATCATTGTTGTTCATGACGGCGTCCACGTGCAGCCAGGTGTACAACATCTTAAGTTTCGAAGACTTGCAGCATGAAAAATAAATTAGGTGCGAGAGTTGTGTGGTTTGGCAAGATGGCCAAGCACTGCTTTCTGTTCCAATTCCAACGGTCCTCATGATAACAGAGGACGGTGGCAAAGTCGCACAGCTCGACGCAAATTGCAAATAGCTCTATTCAAAGAATTTTGAATAATTCAAGCCAAAACTTAAATTCACCATAGAAGAAATCGTACAAAAACTTGGCTCAAACTATAAAAAAAGTTGAAGAAATCCAAATTGCAGAGATCCATCATACAAAATACATATATAGGGACTAAACAGAAACTTCAGAAACGCAACAATAAGGCGATGAAAAAACTCCAACCTTTATGTTCAGCTTCTTCGAAACTAACACTTCTCCAGTTTAAACCTGGGATGATGAATGTCTCTGATTCTATAATACATGTACATTGTTATAATACTACTTGTCTTACTTTCTCTAAAACTAAGTTTTGTATAGTACAATGTTATCAGCCTGTATCGTGGTCATTTATAATAGTATTAATAATAATTACGAACTTCCTCCGGTCGTATCTATTGACACGAACAATTATCTTCACTGTATGGAGACGATACTGATCATCAACGAAGTCCCCCAATGTGTCGTGAAAGTAACTATTCATTCAGATCTTCTCTGTTACAGATTGTTGTCTTCTTGTCTAGAAACACCATATTTTCCGCTATATAGGTGGTACTGCAAATGGATTATCCCAACTTTTTCAAGATTGCCTGGAAAATGGTATGAGACTGTTTAGTGACACAGTTCCTTGTATATCATCTAAAACAAAGCACAATAAGGATCTTAACTCATAATTCTATAATACTGCCATCTTATCATTTTGTCAATTAATAATTCAGCATAGGCAAGGTTATTTGTTTTTTCTGAACCTTAGGTTTTCACTGGGGCACAATATAATGTTTTACCCTTATGTCAGTTCATGGTAAAATTACTAGCTACATTTTTAAGATCTCATATATACTGTCATGAACAACAATAACTGAAAATTGATGAGGCTGGAAAAATATTTCAGTATCAGTGATGCACATAACTCTATCTGGAATTTCTCCATTAATATAAGCAAGTCCTAAAAAAGTTTGCAAAAAAACTCTGAATCGTTGCATGATTATACTTCTTTTTAAGATTTCAGAAGCATCCCAACAAAGATACCAACTACACTTGATTCCTGACCAATGCAATGTACTCTTTCTGCATCAGAGTCGGTGGTGTGACAACTCCATAAAACCAAGTTCGTTTGGTTGTTCATTAAGAAAAAGTGGAGCTTGTTTTCAGTATATAATTCAAACAATAGATAGACTAAACATGAAAATAAATTTGCTGTACACTCCAAATGAATAACACAAGTGCACATTCAGCTATAAGAGCTATAGAATATAGAACTTTTGCTACCTTTCAGAAAGTACATTCTAGCATAGTCATAAATTTTCCAAGCAACTGCAATATGCTTCCTTTGGACACTAAACAAAGTAAGACAAACAATAATCTAATGCTTGATAATATATAAGGAAATAGTTAACCTTTCTTTGACCTCTCATTCCGACCGCGGACTGCCTAGTAACATTTTATTTGCACCTGCACATATGTGTGCAGTGGCACCTGCCAAGGATATACATGATAACATCCCCATAGTAGTTATAATCGACAGTTCTTAAAATCATGTATGCTTTGAATCTGAACAGAAACAGTTACCTGTAGTGCTGCAAATTCACATCTTGGCGGCCAACAAGGTGCCCAACAGTTCCAAAATACACTATTTCCTTATTTTAACACCACTAATGACCCATCAAAAGAAGCAAATAAGCCATGAATAGATAACTGATACCTAAAGAAGTATGCTATTCTGCATCGGGATAATAAAATAAAACAATTGTACCTACATTATAAGACAACTTTTTATGCACTGATACTCATATAAGAAACATGATAATTTTTTTAGCGAGTCTACCATCGTTATTTTTAACTTGATTAAATGCTCAACAGTTTCAGTAAATCCTTCTCTGCCCAATTAAAGAGAACAACTTCTTTTGCAAAAAAAAAATCATTATCTTTGACATACCTAGCATGATGACTTAGTAACCTAGCCCTCCAACGTTTCTCGATAGTCATCTTAGTTGGCTATTAGTATAATGTAAAATCTAGCTGATAGACGATGTGGGCATATACTAACCATACAGACATCGACAAAAAGACATTCATAAAATTAGTCAATCTGTGACATGCAAATGATTGCATACTGGCAAATTTGTCACCGAAGAGCACTTTGATGCTAGTGTATTTTATTATATGCATTGCTGCAGTTGGTAGGTCTGATTCTTGAACTTTGACCATATACATTGAAAATTCCACAGAACTAAAACTTAAATCAGCAAAAGAGAGTACAACAAAGGTATCAAATAATGGAAATAATGCCTTATGCAATAGGTGGATGCTCAACTTAAATGATGCAGGCACAAGAGCAATTGATTACTTACGAAATAGAGTAAAAAAAAACTTACATGCCGATTTCATGACTGACATAAGAGTTGGTAGCTCTGATTTTTGAAATTTGTCCACCTGCCTATCCTATCAATGGCAACAGAAACAATTACTATTAAGAATTCTTAATGAAAAAATTCAAACACCCCTTCTGAAATTTACATAAGCCCTGGACCATATACATTCAAAATTTCACGTAACTGAATTTTAAGTCAGCAAAAGATAGTACAGCAAAGGTATCGAATAATGGAAATAATACCTTGTGCAATAGATTGATGCTCAACTTTAATGATGCAGGCATGAGACCAAATCATTACTTTCTTATCTATGTCACATAATCATTAGTCCCATTCCAATACAGGAAGGATTCAATATTGTTAATCGAAGAAAAGCTCAATCTTGACTCCACCAAGAAGGAACAAGCAAATGAAGAAAACCTGTGCAATTTTGAGAAATTCTCAGGACAAAAATCCAGCAAAGAACCTAAATTATGATGACTCCATTTCTATTTCTCCTCAGCCACAGACCACAGACCCCTCAATAAAGCTGAACCTTAGGGGAGGGACGTCATAGGGAAGAACAAACACCATACCGTAAATCAGCTAGAGTTTCGGCAAGGGATGAGGGCATCCGTGTCTATACCTGAAGTCTGTCGATGGGGAAGGGCCTGTGCTCCACCTCCTTGTGCTTCTCTGCCCCAGCCATGGAGAGGGATGACACAACACGAAGAAGGCAGTGCGTCGTGATGACGGCAATAATCGGAGAGCATGGGAAGCAGCAGCTGCGCCACCACTGCCTCCTCCACCCTCACCTCTGCCGCTGCTGCCTCCGCACGGCGCCGCGCGCTCGCCGTTGTCGAGCCGCGGCTGCTAGTGCGCGAGGCACGGGAGCCACCGGGCGCGCGAGACACGCCGTACGCGGGCGCCGCGCCCCTTGCGCTGGCCGAGTGCCCCGGGTAAGCTGTGCTCGGACCGCCTGCCATGGGAGCCGAGGAAGTCGCCGAGGAAGGGAGGAAGTCAGGGACGAAGCCGCCGACCCGCTTGCGCTGGTCAACGCCCGCGCCGCCTGCTCTGATTTGCCTCAGCCGCGCCCGATTCGCCGTCTCCCCCGTCGGATCTGCACGGAGGAAAGGGTGAGGAAGAAGGCCGCTGGCCGGGGAGGGGCGCGTCAACGGCTAGGGTTTCCCCACGGGTTCAGGAGAGAAAGCGGATAAGAGGGAGAGTGCGGACGGTGGGCGGCGCCATGAGCGAGCGGGCGGAGAGAAGGGATAAGACGGGAGAGGGGGCGGCGGGCGATATGGCGGGGGGTTTGCCGTAAATGTACAGGCGGGCGGTTTTCTGCAAAAACGCCGCGAAATCGGAATTTCGTCTTCTTAGTAGAGGAATATTTTGGAACGTGAGGAGTTTTTTGCAAATAAAATGGCCGCGGTTCCTGTAGCAGGAAGGACCCCTTGACACGAAATCGAATTACGCACAACGCGAAAGGGCTTTTCCGCAAAATTCCACGCGACGCTGGCGCTCTGTGGACCGCCGGATCGGCGCGATCGGAGGGCTGCGAAATGCGGGCGACGTAGCCACGCTCAGGAGCCTCCGCAGACCACACCGAATATATAGGTTTGGATTGGTACTGTAAACGCGTGGTGCGCGACGGCGCCGCAATCGGGCGCCAAACGGGCCTTGCCGCGTCGCCTTTCCCCACCGCCGCGCGCGGCAAGTCCCGGCGAGTTGGCCTCCGAAAAGCCGGCCTGGGCTCGGCAACGACAGCGACGGCGGGGACCGGATTGTTGGACGGCATTCTCTCAGCGAGCACGGGGGATTCCGGCAATTGGATGCCGCCGTATTCGGCGTTGGCATCAGGCTGTGAACCTGCGACGACGACGGCCTCACCTCGGAGAAACCTCATCCAGGAAGATCACAATCCAGCTTTAACCTGCAATCCTCCACCGACAACGATCGCCGATGCGACGGCCTGGATCTTTCCGAAAGCATGTTACCTTGGAACATATGGGCAGGCAGGTCCTTCAGCTAATCTGCTCTTTGTACTTAAACTTGTTTAGATTAAATAAATAAATATATATATCAATAAACAAGGGCATGCCCTTCTGTTTTTTCGAAAATTAGATATTGCCTCAAGGAAACCTATGCATCAGAGACGAATACTGAACCAGTGCCCTGAGCTCCTGGTGTGACAAAGTGCATAGCAGCTGATAATCTGAATAAAGTGCATAGCAACTGCAATGAGACAATCCCACAACTGATTCTGAAGATGGGACAAATGGATTCAGCTCCAGTGGCATAATCTTGAAATAGCTACGAAAAGAATACACAACGCTAGCATGAAAAAGGTGACAGTACAGTCATCTAACGTGCTACAACTGCTCCACAAACGGATGAACAGAGACTTGCAATGTACAAATAGGCCTAAGACAGAAGCTGCTGGATCCCTGCCTTTTGGTCAGCCGTTAGATTAGTGGGGAACTTGATCTGAAACTTGACCCGCAAGTTCCCCTTCTTAGACGGCTCCCTTGTGATCGGCATGCCTTCGCCTTGCACAACTTCTTCATAGGCCGGACTGACAACGGATTTCACGGGAATAGTCAGGGTTCGTCCATCCAGAGTTGTCACTTCGACTGTGCAGCCTGTTAATGCCTCCACAAGAGAGATCTTATGTGTGTAAATAAGATCATTCCCATCTCTCTTGAACTTGGGGTGTACCCGTTCTTCTATTATGAACACCAGATCTGATGGCACAACGTTGCGCATCTCGTTGCCTTTCTCAGGAAAGGTGATTTTTGTGCCCTTCTTCCATCCAGGCTTGATATCTATCGTCAGGATCTCCTCAACATTTGTTGGTTTCCTTCACAAAAAATACGAAATATATTCTCAAAATAAGACACTGAAATGATGAGCTTGCCATTCCCGATGAGAGCTAAATCCTATAAGATTTGCAGAAGATAAATAAATCATCTAAAGTTTCAATATACCCTATCAAATCTAACAACTCGACATAATAAAATGATCCATCCAGCACATTGTAACAAGTTGATAGTTGTTAAACCGCTGAACAATACAATTGCAATAATCAACAATCACTTAAATAAACATAATATGGCATGTTTCTTAACAGGGTCAAACAAACAGACTGCACCAACATCATATTGTCTTAAGCTTTGTGTTTGCCAAGAACCACATCACTACAATATTTTTGCAACTTGTTTAGAAGGACAAGACAATTAATCGCAATCCATCCTTTCTTGTTATGACCTACTTCAAATAGTGGTTATACCCCCATCATGATAAAACACCATTCTGTGCTGCTCTAGAACTCACTGAAAACAAACTGTGTTTCAATATTATAGATACATATTGAGCCTCAATCAATTACAGATGTACAGAGGCCATCTTGTGTCATAGTTGTCTTTCAACAGATCCTAGGCCCCTCGAGTATGTACAGAGTTTAGTTTCATGAACTTAGTTGGTTCATTCCAAAAGAGTAAGATATGACAGATTCATAGTTCAAGTGCTCCCATCAGTAACATGTGTTGAAGTCCAAATACACTACTTCTGGAGGCACATTAGTACTGAACATTTTACACAAATATCTAGGAATTAATAACCACAATACACCAATATCACAAGAAAACACTGAGCCACTCTTCAAATTCGATTTTGAGTTAAGATCTTTAACTGCTCTAAGCATGAGCTACAAAACTTAAAAACTTGCTATCACAGAGAATTGTCTCAAGAGTTTAATGGTCAAATATATGGCTATGACATTGTCAAGGGATCCTACTAGCGATCCTTTTGTGGCATTCTAAAATAGCAAGAAGACTAGACAGACAGGAGACGACATTTGTAACTTGTAAGTGATTATTTTTGGTTGGTGAAAACATACAAGGCGATGTGAACAGCACATAACAGGAAAAAAAACACATCAAAGAACACTTGAGCATCACTAAATACAATAATGTTATTCCCTGAATTATTTATACAGCAGGAGGTTTTGACAATATTCCAAAATGCATATGCATAAGGATAGAATAAGAAAACCGGAAAGACACAGTGTTTAATCAAACAAATCATAGTGAAAGAAGACAAGATTGACATGTTGAGCCACCATGTGAAACAGTCAAAAAGAAGGTGCACTGTGCAATACATACAACAACCCTATGTCATATACAAAGCATATTGTCAACTCCGAATAAAATCATTAATGATGGTCAAGACTAAAAGCTGACAATATATATCTGACTTGACACGAAGCGTTTAATAATCAAGCAAATCATAGTGAAAGAAGACAAGATTGTTCTTTATCAAAAAAAAGAAGACAAGATTGACATGTTGAGCCACCATGTGAAACAGAAGGTGCACTGTGCAATACATACAACAACCCTATGTCATATACGAAGCATATTTTCAACTCCAAATAAATCATGAATGATGATCAAGACTAAAAGCTGACAACATGTACTTGACACGTAGGTGGCACACCACAGAACTACAGATTAAGTGTGTAGGAAAAGGTCAGAATACATAGTGTATATCGTTCAAAAGTACGAGGAACTGCGGGACAACGAAAACAGAAACTCCATGGACTGAAACCACATCTCATTGTGATAGGGGTGTCCAATTCTGAAAGGTGTGCGAATTGAGACCCAATTCTTGAAATCTCTCAACTTGTAGCCCTAATAGGAAGTTAGAGACAACAGGAGAGGAAAACCAATGCACCAATGCATTGGCTGTGCGGGTATCAGCCCATCAGCCTTGGTGCAGAAGTCCACCAAACATGTGTCTGCAGTCTGTGAGGCCTAGGTGCATTATACTCGCTAAGCAAAAAGAGACATCAGACAAATGACTTGGATACAAGTATACCACCCCAATCAAGTTTCTCTCTTCTCAACCTTCTCCTAATGCCTCACTGCTCATGCCTTGAAATTATAATATGCGCTCTAGTCAAAATAAGCATCTCCAATGTGCAAGCGAAAATCAGAAGATCTAATAGAAGGCATGACCTAGCAGGCCAGCACTAAGTCTCTACTGATCCCTACTACAACCCTCATCCTTGCTCAATCAATCTTTACAGAGGAACATAATGCTAAAACATGTGGTCAATTTGTAATCTAAAGGAAACAAATTGGACAAGGAATCAGCAGTCTCACCCCGCGGCGTCAAGTACATCCCTGGAGATCTTCATCTTCTTAGTGGCGCCCTTGTACAGGTCCTCCAGACTGCAAACCAGCTGCCGCTCAATCGGCGGCGCCTTCCTCTGCAACCCCGCGCTAGACGCCTCCCCTGGCCCAGCGGCGCTGCCGAACCCCGGGAACCCGCGGGGAACGCCCCCGCCGGGGGTTCGGGGACCTGCCCCAGGGAACCCGCCGCCGAATATCTCGGAGAAGATCTCCTCGGCGCTCCTCGTGTTGAAGCGGAACCCGTGGGCGCCGGCGCCGTGCGTGGAAGCGGAGGGCGTGGGCGCGCCGGCCTTGAGGCCGTCCTCGCCGTACTGGTCGTAGATGGCGCGCTTCTGCGGGTCGCTGAGCACCTGCGAGATACGGGACAGGAAAAGGGGGCTTAAGCAGATGCGTTCCGCTCGGCGGCGGCAATGGAGGAGGAGGGAGAGGGATTGGTACGGACGTCGTAGGCCTCGGAGACCTGCTTGAAGAGGGAGTCGGCCTGGGGCGAGGGGTTCTTGTCCGGGTGATACTTCATGGCGAGCCGGCGGTAGGCCTTCTTGAGCTCGTCGTCTGTGGCGCCACGGCCGACGCCGAGCACCTTGTAGTAGTCCACCCCCATAGGCGGCTGCTGCTGCTGTCGCCGGCGAGCCGCCGGCGGGTGTTCTGCTCTTCTACAAAAGGGTTTTTTTGGATTGGTAGGTGGTTAGCTGGTTGGTTTGCTTCGATGCGCTACGCTTTGATGGTTTTTGGTTCGATTTTATCACCGCAGTCAATGATCGATTCCTGTTCCTATTCCGTGAAGATGACGATTTTGATGATAAAAAAGTGATTATAGTTGGTTACTCGGTTATATTAGGAAATTTACTCTGTACGTGTTATAATTTTGTTAAACCTTGTATTCATTCTCAGTATGATTCGATTACGAAGTAATAGACAAAGCAATATATAACAAAATTTGTCACCCGATGTAATCAATTTGCATTACATCCACCAAACCAAACACTACCTCATATATTTTATATTTTACTAGTGATTTAGATATTGTGACTACAAATTACAAAATAGAAGAGAACTACAAGACTTCAATTCTTGTATTTAAGTTAAAATTTCTCAAAAAAAAAGCAGAAGTTGAAATTATGTGTTTTGGAAACTGTGGACAGCCGAGGAATTTTTGGGCTACATCGAAGCCGGCCCTGTTTTGGGCCTCTAGTATAACCGGCCCATGTCTGGGGCCGGGCGGGCGGGCAGAGGCGAGTTTTTCGGAAACAAGAATTGGAGCCCAAAACGGCCACCCCCGTCGCACGGACCCTTCGAACGAAATATAGTCCAATCTTGGCCCAGTATATATAGAGAAAATAAATCGAGTCCGGAGCAGAAAAATCTGAAGTGACAAATATCAGATAGAAGCATCCGAGAAAATTTCGACCAGAGGAGAAATATACGAGGGAGTGGGGATTACAATTTACAGCCATGTTCCCCAACTGTCTGTCTGCAGCAGCAACAGAAGAGAGCTGGGGGGTCTCGCAACAATGGAGCTGATGGCGTCGTCGGCCGTTTCCGACGGTGACAAACACATGCGGCCAGCCGAGAGGTCGCTTTCCGCCGCCCCAAGTCGGCGGCGGCGGCAGCAGCCAAGACGACAGCGCGCCACACACACCCTCCTCGTCCGTTCCTAGCTGTCCCGTGCCCATTCGCTCGACGCTTTATACTAATCTGATCAATCAACAAAAGGCATGGGGTGATGAGGATCAGGGTTTATACTAATTTATACTGTAGTAAGCTGCTAGTGGTAGCGATGGTTCAGGCATGCATGAAGAGAGGAAAAACAGGTCTCGCGTTCCCACACGCGCCTCGAGAATCTCTCGCATATAGAGTGGTTGGTTGCGGAAAGGAAAGTGATCGATCGATCGACAAGGAGATGGCGATGGCCGATGCCCGATGGAGAAACCAGAGCAGAGGATGCTGCTTGCTATCCGCTCGGAGATCCCCTGCTGCATGAGTTGAACGGTGCCTTTTCCGTTTCAAAATTGCAAAAGCTGCATCCTGTTTATATCCAGCTGGGCCAGAATCATTTTTTCTGACCCTTTTTGACTGATGATTGAGAAAGAAGAATTAAGCAGTGTCACATATATTTAGTACTTGTTTGTTTATTAGTGAGCGAAATCGAAAGTCCTGACTCGTGAGGTTCGCTTTCTTCTTCTGTTTCGCTCTTTTGCTTTTGATGAGAACAGAGCTTTGGTAGGGCCTGGTGATAATGCAAAGCTTAAGGCAGGCACTGAAGCACATGCCTGCGCTAAAAGAGGTCGCTCGAAATCAAACCTAATGATGTAAACTAGTTACCTTATCCCCAATTTCGTCTCAACGATCATGGCTCGCCTGCTCCATTGTTGCCTACGTAACAGTGACGCTTTGTTTGTCCGCGTGTGCTGTTAGAGCTAGACGACACCGGTTTGCCATGGTGGCATGTTCAGGTGAGCATTGTCACTTTGTCAGTAGCATTCAGGCGGCAGGATGAAGGGTTCGTTTCACCAACCAATGCAACACCTTACGTGTGGCCTTCATCATCAGACTTCTCTTATCTCTTCTTCCATGTCTTGGCGAATGCTCCTCGTCGTCGTCTTCAACAGCTAGGAGGAGAGGAGAGGAGAGGCTACGAATGGTAGGGTGAGACGCTCGCGATCGATCGGGAACCTAACGCTGCTAAACAATTGGACACGCATGTTTGCCGGGGTGGTTGTTGCTACGGGCATAATGCGCGATGCGTTTCCCACCAGAATCGATGTGAACGGAGGTGGAAGACGACGGGACGACGACGGCGACCTCGTTCGTCGGCCGGGGAAGATCAAAAGCCAGACGCCACCTGCCCATATCGCCTGGACCCCGGACCGCTGTTGGTCGTATTCCGATTTCCTCCATGGCCGGCACCGTCACTCACTGTTACTCCACCAACCGCTCCCTCTTCCGCCTTCCTGTCGGCCTCCCCCGGTTGACCCGGCTGCAGTTGTACTAGCTGCTGCTGCTACTAGTCACTGGTCACGGCATGGATTTGAATCGCTGCTGGTCTGTCTGACCTAGCCATTGCGTATGGCCTTTTTCCGACCCCTCTCTGGAGATCGACCATTCAACGCTCCCTCTGGAAATCCCATTGTGCCGCCGTGCCAATCAAACCGAGGCGCGACATGGATTTCCCATAGAACAGCTGAACAGCACCATCATGCCGCAAATCAATCCTTCTGATGAGAACGAAAAATCGTCGTGTTTCGTCTTGAGAGGACGAGTGAATCAGACGTTCTGGAAGAATATCATGTACATTCACCAACAGCAAAATGTGCGTGCGTGATCGTCGAACAAGGAAACAAAAAATCAACTAAGCAACGAATTTGAAGGAACGGCCTGCTTCCTTCCACCCTTCCTTCCCGGGCTAATCACAGCTTTGAATCGAAAAGCTCTTAGCAATGGAGAAAAATTTGAATCCGATCAGACAAGCGCCCCCGACCGGTCCATGGACGTGACGGAGAGGCTGGCGCTGGAGGAGCTGTTCCCGAACCCGCCACCACCACGATCGCCGCCGGCGCTGCCCTCGCAGAGCGCGAACGCCGTCTCGAGGTTGGCCACGATGTCCGCCATGGCGGGCCGGTCCTTGCCCTCCAGCCGGACGCAGTGCACCGCGGTGTATGCCACCAGCTCCACGGCCTCGGCCTCGTGCTCCGCGGGCTCCGGGGCGCGCGGGTCCAGCACCTTGGAGAGCTCGCCGGCGACGATGCTGGGCACGGCGTGGTCCACCACGCTGACGGGGCTCCCGCCCTCGGCCTCCTTGAAGATGGCGCGCCGCCCCGTGAGCGACTCCAGCATCACCACGCCGAACCCGTACACGTCGCTCTTCACCGTCAGGTGGTGGAGGCCGTAGTACTCCGGGTCCATGTACCCAACCGTGCCGGCGGCCTTCACCGTCAGGTGCCGCTGCGACTGCGACTGCGACTGCGGCTGCGTCTCCTCCGACGACTCCAGAGGCCCCATGAGCGAGAGCCCGAAGTCCGAGACGCGCGCCGTCCAGTTGCCGTCCAGCAGGATGTTGGACGACTTGATGTCGCGGTGGATGATGGGCGGAACGGCGTACGAGTGCAGGTACTCGATGCCGCGGGACGCGTCAAGAAGGATCTTGATCCGCAGCTTCCACGACGACGCCACCGGCGACGGCGGCGCCCCGGGCTTGGGGTGGAGGTGGTCGTAGAGCGCGCCGTTCTTCATGTACTCGTACACCAGCAGCCGCTCCTCGTTCTCCTCGCAGTAGCCGACGAGGCCGACGAGGTGCTTGTGGTGGAGCCGCGACAGGAACGCCAGCTCCGACCGGAACGCGCTCTCCTTCTCCTGGAACCGCCGCGCCCGGGGCCCCGACTCGCCGCGCTTGATGGCCACCTCGCGCCCGTCGGGGAGCTTGCCGCGGTACACCGTCCCGAAGCTGCCCTCCCCGATCTTCGTCTCCAGCGAGAACCCTTTGGTCGCCGCCTCCAGCAGCGCGAACGTGAACTCCTCCGCGGGGTCCTTGAACGACGACGGCCCGCTCCGCTGCCGCGTCATCACGCGCGACAGCTGCCGCCGGAACAGGCCGCGCGCGCGCGACCCGTTCGGCGACCCGTACGGGCTCCCCGCCGCGCCGCCGCCATTATTGTTGTTATTGTTGTCGTCGGCGGCGCCCGCGGCCGCGCCGGCGGTGGTGATGTTGGGCTGCACGGAGTTGTGCACCCTCTTATTGCTGCAGAAGCCGAAAACGAGGCAGTAGACGATGGAGCAGAGCCCCGCGAAAGTGCCCACCGCGCCGACCACGCCGAAGGCTATCCAGGCTTTGGACACGCGCTTGCTCGATGACCCCGGCGGCGGAGATGACGAGGGGGGCGGGGAAACAGGTCCCTGCGGCGGAGGCGCCGACGAACCGTCGCA
This sequence comes from Cenchrus fungigraminus, assembly GCA_036936925.1. Taxonomy (NCBI): domain Eukaryota; kingdom Viridiplantae; phylum Streptophyta; class Magnoliopsida; order Poales; family Poaceae; genus Cenchrus; species Cenchrus fungigraminus. Next base: position 174,987,466 of record CM072769.1, read on the forward strand.
GTCGCTGTCGCAGATCCCGCCGGAGCCACCGCAGAACTGCTGCGACTGCAACAGATAGCCGCATCCGCCGTAGGAGCTATCGTCGCGGACGCAGACGCCGGGGAGGATCCGCGGCAAGGAAACGTGGGTGGCAACCGAGCCCAAGGACCAGCACATCACGCTGTAGTCGATGCTAGCGACGCCGCACGTGATGTTGCCGCCGGCGACGAGGAACTGGAACGCAGTCCCCACGGCCGGATAGGACACGGTGGTGCTGGCGCCCCCGAGGCTCCAGCACACGGCGGTGTGGTTGGTTCGGCGGAGCGCGCATGCGTAGGAGTCGCCGACGGCCAGGCCGTACGGGGAGAGGTCCGGCGGCAGCGCGGCGGAGGCGTTGGCGGAGTCGGAACCGGAGCAGAGCGCGGCGCCGGAGTCCAGGACGGCGCACGCGCGGGTGCCCCCCGCGGCGAGGTAACGGACGGAGGTGGCGTTGGCGAAGTCCGCCTCCACGGCGCTACCGCGCGGGCCCCAGCACCGGACGGCGGCCGCGGAGGCGTTGGCCTCGACAGCGCAGGTGAACCCGTCGCCGGACACCAGGGACCGGAAGCGCCCGTCGACCCACTCGGGGAACCGCCCCCCGCCGCGCCACCATCGGATCCTCCCCGCCGCCGCGTCGTAGGCCGCGACCTGGTCTGCGCCTACCGCGAGGTCCTGGAACGCGCCGGTGGCGTTGTTGTAGATGCGCTTGAGCTGCGACCACCCCGGCGCGGCCGTCGGCGGCCAGCAGAAGAGAGCGGCGCCGCCGACCTGGAGCCCGCACGCGAAGCCCCGCCCCGCGGAGACCTCGGCGAAGGTGAGGGGAGAGGCGACGGCGGCGGAGGAGGAGGCGTTGGAAGAGGTGCCCCCGGAAACGACGGGCGCGCAGTAGAGGGTGCGGTTGTCCTTGGCGATGCCGCAGACGGCGCCGCCCGAGACGGCGAGCGTGGACGCGGAGGCGGGGGCGGGGGCTGCCGCAATGAGGACGAGGAGGAGGAGGAGCAGGAGGGAGAGCGGCGCGGTCATTGGATGGGGGAGGGGGAGGCGGCGCCGGTGGCGGCGGCCGTCATCTGCGAGGTGCTCGACGGGGGCGCGTGGCGCGGTGGGAGCGGGGAGGGAACCGACGGGGAGGAGCGAGGCGCGGCCGCGGCGGAGTAAATTAAAAGCGCGCGGAAAAAAGGCCAAGGGGGGGTGGTGGTGTGTTGGGGGCGGGGGCGGGAGCGGGAGCGGGAGCGCGACCGCGTCTCCGTCTCCGTCTCCGCCTCCGCCTCCGCGTGGGTTTTTCCTCCTTGGTGCGATGCGATGCGAGCTCGCGGGTTTTCTCGTCTCCTTCCGTGGTCGTGTGCTCGTTTTCCTTCCGTTGTGGCTGCGGGAAGGAATTGAACGCGGGTACGCGCCACGGGAGCGTGCTTTGTTCGGTCTGCGCAGCGCCCGCGTCGATGCCTCTTACTAGCCTGCGTTCATGGCGGGATCCGTCGACGGTGTACCTCGGGCATGTACAGCCGCCGGCAGTATGTTTGTTTGTTCAGAGACGGATCTAAATTTGTTCCTTGTAAAGGATGTGGCAAAAGACTACATACTATGATTCCAAACCTCATGTCTTGCTAAACTAGCAAGTTGGCCCGCGCTAATAGCGCGACTAGATTTGATAAACTATATATTTTTTATGAAATGCTATGTTAACGTTGCATATTTCTTTATACATCTTAATTCATTATTCATCTTTTTGAAATCACTAATACCGATGTAGATATTGGAGCTCAAAATTCAGAACTGATATTGATACACTCGAATTCTGCTATTTGGATGGTGTTTTAATTGGTGGATGGAACCTGACCTAATAACGAATGTCATTCGACGCTCTGTTACACCCCTGCGTACAATGTCAACCTCCGAGCTCTGTATTGGACTGAAATTATTGTTCACCCTCTCATCACTTAGTCCCCACCTCAACCGACAGAGCCTCTTGCTCCCCCACTCTCGATGGTTGAACTCTGCCTTGTTGATTTTGTCCTGAGTTTGGCTCGATTGTTGACCTCACGCAGAGTCTGGGTTCTCCACTTTGCGATACGCAGATCCAACTCCTTCGGCGAGCTCGTTGTACCTGACGGCAGCGCTGGTTGTTGACGTAGGTGACCTTGAAGCTTCCTCTCGATCTGGGGTGGGCTCAAGCAACGGCAACATAGGTCCTCCTCTCTTTCCATCTGGATGCACCCCCTTCTTCCTCCCTTGCAATGGTACCTTCTTCCTCTCGTCCGGAAGTCTCTTCCTTACGATCGACAGTCGATGCCCCTTTCTTTTTCTTCTTCCTGCTCATCGATGGCCCCTTCTTCGTTGATGGTGCATAGCGGCCGGTTCTCTCTCTTCTAACTTGCGGTCTTGACAAATACATAGGATGTTTCTTATATATACATATTGTATCATGTCCCCTAGGACATATATTTATTGCTTGAAATGGTATGTCCTTAGTCGTTGTTGAATATACCTTATGTCTTCTAAAATGTAACCATTATGTTTGACAATACTTTTGGTTTGTATGTGTCAGAATCAAGTTTTTCCTCTCTCTGACCTTCTACCCATGTTGTATTATTCGGTGCCTATCTCAAAAAAATCTAAGACATTTAGAGCATGCTTGGTACATTTTTGCCACTTATACGTCTTGTCTTCTTGCCTCATGTTGCTAAGCAAATCGAGGTGAGCTCCCATGGGAGTGCTTGCTTTCCATGCTGTTGCTCGCCTTGTAGCTCGATTCAGCAGTGTCATACACGCTCGATCGATATCAGCGAAGGTCCTTCTGACCATGGTCGAGGTTAATCCAACAACAGTGGAGGTCAAATCAACGACATTAGATGTCAAATTGACAGTAGTAGAGGACAATTCAGTAGCCGAAGAGTTTGATTCAGTGGCTGAAGAGCTTGATTTGGTTCTATTTTATGATGATAGAGCTTATTTCGGCGGATGCGGTGTTGATTCGACGGTCAGTCCACATCAGTTACAATCTCAAGTATATCTAGATCGGATTCCAAACAGTATCCTGTGATATCTGGACTGATTGATGTCGCGTCTGGTGTCTTGACTTTTTTCACACCAAATCTCTCGTCAACTCGGGCTCGCTTGCCAGGATGGGCGGGCCCACCGTCAAGTCGGCGGGTCTTCTGATAGGCCGGCCCCACTTGTCAGGGGCGGCCAGGATTCTAGTTGGTGGGGACCCATAGGGGTACCCTTATCCCTCAACATCAACGTGTGGAGGTATCAACTATCATTATTTCCTCAATGGAGTCATCATTTTAGAGCTTTTTAATGGTGGTGCACTTCGTGCCTACTGTGGTTATTACGCAACTCGAATTCTTCAACATTCGGTAGCTATTGATATCTTACTTATCCCTACTGTGAAAAGTGTGGATAGTTTTGTTGCATTTTTAGTTTGGTGTTCAGAGGGTTGCGGTTTTGGTTTGGTAGTCGGAATGTCGATCAACATATAGAGTTGTTTCTCTACTCCGTCGAGTCTAAAATCAAAAATTTATCTTTTATTATTTAAAAGATAGTAAAAGTTATGTAATCAGAAAAATTAAAATAACATATAATTTTAGACCGTAGCCTTATATACCTTTCCTTTTGATCGACGATTTTGTCAGCACATGTCAGTCTGTAGGATGACATGGAGGTCCATAATGAATCTACTGTAGATGCATAAATTATTAGCACACACCCAAAGATGCAAAATTGTTTTCTTAACAAAAATTAAGTGGTAGCATGTAAAAGGTTGATGCAATCCAAATATTTTAAAATCCTATGTTACTTCTTAAGCATGACTCTTTTTTACACAGTGAATATGTTGTCTCAATCTCAACCCCCAGAACCACCTATAGAATGCTTTCAACATGTTCATGTTTATCCATGATTCATCAATTTTTCTATCTGCATTATGGATGTCCTGCATAGTCTTTTAATCTGGATGATGCAGCCCTTGCCTACAACTTGATGGGCGTGAATTGTTAAAGGTAGGTCACAGCTAATCGTTGTTTTTGTTTATATACACAATCAATTGCATAATAGCTATTGTTTAACTTCAACCGTTTGAACAAAATTCCATTATCTTCGTGTCCCTAAGCGACGGCCCGGTTAAACAATGGCTAATGTGCAATTGACTGTGTATATAAACAAAATCACCCATCTTCGTCTTCCTGAGCGATTGCACAGTCTCTTGTCGCCATCTCTCCATGCTCATGGTTGCTTCTCTAACTAATAGTCTACCTAGTTCGTGCTCAAAACATCTCTTGCCACGCTTTATGCTCTGCTCGTGTCTTCTTCTCCGACTTTCGGCATTGAGTGAATTAAACTACTGGATGAAAATAAATAAACAAAGTAGTATATTAATTACATTTTGTCCTTCTTGCACCCTCTTTTTCGCATGAGGATGCTACTGATTAGATTATTTGATCGCTTGCTCGAGAGCACCACACTATTATCCCTTACTTCGGGATGGAACAATAGACTATATCCAACTCCAGTATTTATTTTCATCCGGTGGTTTTTTATATATATGAGTGGTTTTCTACGAAGTACAATTTAGGGAAGAGCTTTTTAGTTGTCACTAAAGTCATCATGAGGTCAAACTTGGGGTCATGGTTCCTCTCTTCTTTATTTGAGAAACAATTTTATTTCCATCTCATATATATATTAGAGGCATGTGAGGCTTAACAAATATATTGATTTTTATTTCCTAACAGAAATATTTTCATCATGTGTCATGTCTTATCAATGTTAGCATTTAGAGTCTTGCAAGGCTGCATGCCTATGCGGATAAATATTTCATAAGCTTCCTAATTAGTACTTCAGTAGGGACAGACGACTAATTTAATGCCCATCGTGTGAAACTTTGTAAATTATAATTGTATTTATTATTTACTCTTAAGTTAGTTTTTTTTGCTTTCCTAATATGTGTAAACATTAACTACTATTTTTCTTATTTTTAATTCTGAATTTATGTATTTATTATTGGTATTTGTATTGAATATGGACTATTTGAATTTCCTTATTTTAATTCCGAATTTATGTATTTTTTGGATTAATCTAGACCTTCAGATCTTCATAAAATCTAACGGTGTATATTCTTCTCTTTTTTGGATTATCCTTATTTTAATTCTGAATTTATGTATTTTTTGATTAATCTAGACCTTCAGATTTTAATAAAATCTAACGGTGTATATTCTTCTCTTTTTTTGATTAATGTGAGAATTTCTAGATTCTCTCGGCGAACGTGGTGGCTTCTTTTAACACTCAAGTATTAAGATAATAGATCTGTTTTACACTACAGTTTATGGATTATCCATGTATGTTTCTTTTTTCCTCTGGAGAGATGTTGGCACTAGATAACAAAAATTTCATAAAAGAACGATAGATTATATGTGTTTATCAGTGCAATACCTTGTGGTTTCGTACAGGGACTCAACAGGTAAACAATTATGGATGGAATCTCTGAAAATTGTCTTTCAATTGTTCTTCTTGCAGCTACCATCAAGATGCCTTTTTCAGAGATGTCATTTTCAAAGCATTATCTTCAATACACTTGCTGTTTTTTTTTTGGTAACTGCAAGTTTGCTTAATTTATGTGAACCTGTGAAGTGAGCTATTAAATCATGCTATTGCTTATAGTCCTTTGTTTGAGGGTGGAAAATATTCAGAACTTTGGCTGAATGTCTGAATTTGGTTTGTCTGACAGAGGTTGAAGTTTGCTCTTGTATCTCAACTGGCATGGTACCTACTGCATGTGAATGTGAACGTCCTGCTCTTATGCAACCTCTGAAAATTGTGTTATGCAACCTCTGAAAATTGTGTTGGTTATCTTATCTTACTGCTCTTCTCTTATGCATGGAATGAAACTAATCTGAATCTTGTTTTTTCTGTTAGCTGTCAAATGGAACTGATCTGAATTTGCATGCAAATTGCTTTCATCCTGTCGTATAGCTGAATTTGAATGGAAATCGTGAATCTGAATGCCTTGACAGCAAATTTCTTTTTTCCATGAGTGTGTCTGTGTCCACTCAACTAAAACCTTTGCTAGTACGTACAAACAATGAATCGTTTGCCGGAAAGATACTCTCGGACCTTTATCTTTCTATTTTCATGGGTTCCATCTGCATATTTTTTTCCCGTCTTTTCTTTCTTTTTTTGCTTTGACTGAAAAAAGGGTGTGCAGTAGTAAAGCACATATGAACGACGACTGGTGACTCCTTAATACAATATAATAGTACCACCACCCAGCTAACCACAACCCCCGCGCGGTGGTGGCGCTGTCAGAGTCAGATTTTATAAAATCTGGTGCGGCTGCGGCCGGGGAGGGCGTCAGGCCGGCAAACCGGCGATCACCTGTCGCGCTTCAGAGTTTGGTACGAGTATATCTGTATATGCCACCCCGCGCCCGCAGCCTGTTCGTTTTTTCTCTACGGTACTCGTCGCTCGGTGCCGTGGACGGGTTGACATTGCTGACCCTCCTCCCTCCGTGGGATCACGGACCGACGCCCCAGCCACATGTCTTCTCGTCTCCGTAGCAGCTGCTGCGAAGCACGCCGGAGATCCCACCCCACCACTCGTCGTCGCTTGACCGGCCGGCGGTGAGAGACAAACACATATTTCGTGTTGCTACCGGCTAGCAGTATTTTTCTTTCAGAACAAATTAATCACAAATTGGATCTATTTTTTCTCAAGTTTCGTCATGGTTAGAATATTCCACGATCGAAAGTGCTTGTGTACTCACGGGTTAAGGATTGACAAGACCAGAGCATAAACGCACGGGTTATGGATTGACTTGTCACTCTTCTGACAGCACGCACACCCGGTACGGCAGGTCCGCATGATTTCCCGGCACGTGTCCGTCAACAAACACGCGTGCTGCTGCTGCTGCTGCAGAGGAGAAGACCAGCCAGCAAGCCCTTTGCTCCAACTGATCATTTTGACTTTGCTGTCTGTGGGTCCACGCCTGCTCCTGCTGCGTTGTGAGCAAAAAACCATCACCTGCTAATGGATATGGATCACTAATCTCTCTCTCCATGTGCTTGCACTGTTCGTCTCAGTTACTGTAGCACATTAGCACTAATGCGGACTGCTACTAAATGTGCAATCAAAAGTTCCTGGCGCTGGCGTGTCAAGTTGTTTGTTTTGTACGGTGGCAGCCAGACTGCCCGTGGAACCTTCGTTTCTGCCTAGGAGTAGCCGCAAAAGCCGTATCTGGCCGAGTCAACGGTCCAGACTGTCGATCAAAGATTGGACCTCTTCAGGGTCCGACCACTATTATAAGTAATTAAGTACTATATATTGGGATTGGACTGGGTAGAATGCAGATATGCATATAATAAGTAAGCTCTTGTTATATGCTCACATAATGACATGGATCATGTCTACTAGTTGCAAACGTTTTCCATGAGCATGCTGTGCTCGTGTGATCAATCAGAATGTTCAGAGCATAGCTAGTGCGTGATGTGAGCAATAGGAGGGAGCATGTACCAATCGCCAATCTGTACGTATATGTATGGATACGTGTGCTGTACATGTTGTCTGCGTGATCAAACTCCGTAGTCTAGCATACACCGTATATATACAGGCAGGTTGCAGCGAAAAAAAAAATACATGCATGGCGATGGCGAAAACGACGATCCCGTGTGTCGTTTTGGCGATGGCTTCACACTGCGCACGGAGGTTGCCATCATCCTCTGCTTTCTTTTTTTCATTCTGTGTCCTGTTCCCATTGTCCACACGACCACACCGGTGCTCTTTACCTCAAGGCAGATAGTTCCATGTGCTAGCTCTAGCTCCATCCCCTTTCGCAATTACGATAACTTTATGAGACGAATTTTCCTAAGCCTAGTTAATCAATGATTTGATAATGTCGATTGACTACGCTTAATAAATCGGTCTCGCAGTTTCCATACGAGCTCTGTAATTACTCCTTCCGTTTTAAAATATAAGCATTTGTTGACATTTGTTGATCACGTTTGACCACTCGTCTTATTCAAAAATTTGTGAAAGTCAACTAATGCTTATATTTTAGGACGGAAGGAGTAGCATTTTTATTAATATCTTTTTTTAAAGACGTGTCAATCACATTTTTCAATAAGAGAAAAGAAAAAAGTTACACGGATGTAGCTTTAGGAGAGCCCTAAAACACACAACAACATGACAACAAGTCGACCTAAGCCGTAGGGGAATCAAGAAGGAGTAATGGAAGAACCCACACCACCACCAAACTACACACGATACAGAGAGGCGAAGCCTGCTGCAAACAATAGCGCCAAGGACACACGCTCGTCACCGGACACCTAGAAACGGAGGCCTTAGCGGGGGCCGGACGAGGAAGTCATGCAGGACGAAGCCGCCAAGGAGGGAACGACGAGGTCGCCGGCAACGTCTGTCTCTCCACTAGGGGAGAGAACAGATTTTCACCTTGCAGACCACGCCGGGTCGGAGTCGAAGTAACAACGCCTCCAGCGAGGTACACTACGCCAGCAGGCGCAGCCGTTGTCAGCCCGACAGAGATCGGGCGAGGCTTTCGCCATGCTCCAAACCACCTCCGCACAGACCCCCAAGAAGACGAGGCGCAAGACGGCCGGTGGAGAAGCAGCATGCGGTCCGAGGCGCGAGAACAAATGAGGGACTGCAGCAGGCCAACGACGGACGACCCGACGATCAGAAGGCGAAGCGAAGATGACGACGCCGACGAAGAAGAAACGGAGGCGGACGCGTCGCACTCCTCCCTAGCAGGGCCGCCGTCGGGGATGCCGCGGTGGAACCAGGGAAGGAGGCGAGAAGGACGGGCGGGGGCGGGGAGCCGGGGTGTCGGCGGGTAGGCGACGAGGCGGAGACGAAGGCCGGCGGTCGGCGGCAGCGGCGCGCCGGCGCTGCAGGAGGAGGGGTCGCGGCCACCGGGAGCCGGCGAGGAGGAACGGGCAGGCACTCGCGGCGGCGGCGGAGGTGGCCCCCGCACCGCCAAGATCCAGGGAAGGAGGCGTGGAGGACGGCCGGGGGTGGGGAGCTGGGGAGTCGGCAGGTTCGGCGACGAGGCGGAGATGAAGGCCGGCGGTGGCGGTGGCGGCGGCGCGTCGGCGGCGCCGGCACCCTTCTCCCCGCGTCGACGGCGGCGCAGGAGGAGGGGCCGCGGCCACCGGAAGCCGACGAGGAGGAATGGACAGGCACTCACGGCGCCGGTAGAGGTGTCCCCCGCACCGCCCAGATCTAGGGAAGGAGGCGTGGAGGACGGCCGGGAGCGGGGAGTCGGCGGGTCCGGCGACGAGGCGGAGATGAAGCCTGGCAGTGGCGGCAGCGCGCCGGCGGCGCCGGCACCTTCCTCCCCGCGTCGGCGGCGGCGGCGGCGCAGGAGGAGGGGCCGCAACCACCGGAAGCCGGCGAGGAAGAACGGGCCGTCACTGCCAGGGGAGGTGCGGAGCGTCGTCGGGAGGAGGAATGCCAGCGTCGGGCGTCGTCGGGCGGCGCGATCGGGGAGGAGGTCGAGGTGCCGCGTCCCGTGCCGGGGAACAAGGCGACGTCGGCGGCGGCGGCGGCGACGGGACGGTGCCGAGGAGCCGTGATCGGCGCCAGACGCAGCACCTTTGCTGGGGCCGCCGTCGGGGGAGGGTCGTCGCCGCGGTCACCGGGGAGGGGGTCGTCGCGCGGGCACCAGGGGCGGCGGCGTCCCGGCGGCAGCCGCAGATCTAGGGTTCCCCCAGGGAACCGCGGCGCGCCAGGGCATCGGGCGGTCGGGGAAGAGTGGCAGAGGCGACGCCGGATCCCGACACGGCCGAAGAAGGGGCGCGAAGGGCCGCGGCGGATGGCGAACCCTAGATCCAGATCCCGGGTGGGGAAAGAAGGGGGAGAAGGTGGAGGTGGGGGCGAAGCGCGCAAGGAGGCAGGGCGGGGGATGCCGCCGGCCACAGGCGCACGCCGGCACCGGCCGGGAATGGGGGAGGAAGGACGGCCACCGGCGACCCAGAGGCGACCTCGAGGTGGTGGTGTGGAAAGGGATGGAGAGGTAGAGGAGGAGGGAGAGGGAGAAGAGGGGAAAAGAGGAGAGGGAGGGCGCATCGGCCGCCGCCGCCTACGGAAACGGCGGCAGGGTGGGGAGCCCTCGGGTCGCCCCTTGAGGAGAGCGACGCGAGGGGAAGGGTTCCGGTGTGTCCTCTTGTTGTCTTCCTCGCATTTTTATTAGTATACAAGCATTTCTTCGGACATCTCATGAAATATTTGAATGTGACACCGTAAAATTTTTCACACTTAAACACTTGCTAAGATTGAATGTAAACATCTTTGCAGTTTCTTTCTTCCCTTTGCATATATAATGAAGTACGTAGCGGCTCCTGTGTGTAGTCTATGCCCAGTGTGTACAGAGGAGTTGCGATGGCCGTGTGGAGACGAGTAAAATGCGTATCCGGAGTCACAAGGACAGGTCAGATAGCTCATGAGGTCAGGAAGTAGTCAAGTGTGGTGGTTACATGGCAGGCAGCACAACAGTGTCAGCAATGAGTGCGGTGCAAAAAAGAGTGGGCAGGACTGCAGGACGGAGCTGGATCTTTCTTTCATTGTGTGTGATTCTTCCCTACACGTTGCTTGTCCCTGCTTTCCTTTGTATCTCTTCTCGAGTTTTCAATCCTGTTAGTGTTGCCAGCAGTACTTATTTATCTTTGACAGATGGATTTGCAGTGCGATATGATAGATTTGATGACGAGTGATAGTTGCACTAGCACCTGTTCTTTGACCTCTGCATATCACAAACAAACAAACTGATTTTTTGCTGAAATGCAGTAAGATAGGTTACTCCAAACCTGTTCCATGTCTAGTAGCACTTCTGACGATGTTTAGTTCCCCAAAATTTTGGGGCCAAAATTTTGGGGCCAAAATTTTAGGGGTGTATTTTCAACTCTATTAGAAGTAGTAAACATCGACTAATTATAAAACTAATTACATGAATGGACGAGAAATTCCGAGACGAATCCATTAAGTCTAATTAATCCATCATTAGAGATTGTTTACTGTAGCATGACATTGTCTAATCATGACATAAGTAGACTCATTAGATTCTTCTCGAAAATTAAGGTAGGAGTTGTGGAATGGGTTTTGTCGTTAATCCACATTTAATACTCATAATTAGTATCCAAAGTTTGATGTGACGAGTAGCTAGTGAAATTTCGGTAACTAAACAGGCCCAACCGGAGTCGCAGCAGTTGCAGTTGCCATCAGCACTCGGACAGCACGCCGTTGAGGCAGTTCTGCGATGACCTATTAGAATGTGTCAACCGTTTCGTTTGGCTGGCGGCTGGTGGCTGGTGCTGGTTTGTTCTGAGAGAAAAGTACTGGTGGCTGATTTTTTCTGAGAGAAAAGTACTGCTGGCTGGTGGCTGATAAGCCAAATGAACAGGGCGTAGGCTGGGGCTACTGGATCTGTCAGCGAGCTGGAGATCAGCTCAAACCAGGACTCAGGTTCAGGTGGAAAAAACTCTGAGCTAAAAACACTGACACCATGTTGAACGATATTTTTCATCTATTTTCCTCTGGATTCTGGTTTCTGGAACATGCTGAGTCTCCCGGAACCGAAGGAACCACGGAATCCAGAAGAAAATAGAAATTACAGACAGCCAAATCCCCACGTGAACAACACGGCTGTCTGCATCACGGTTACCTCGCGGGAAGCACGGTTTCAGCCTGAACAGAGGGGTGTTCAAACGATTGAAAATTTTTACCAGTGGCGATGGAGATGGACACTGCAGCCATGAACCGTCAAATTCAGCGAGAGAGCGACACAGGCGTCGTCGTCAACTCGGTTACCGAGTTTCCATGCCATGTATAGGCCGCTAACGATATCTGATCTGATTGACGACTTTGCGTTGATTTATTTATGCGACGGCAGCATGCCATGTCTGACCCTACGAACAAGTCATGAGCGAGTCTGCCTGTTCGAACTTGACTTTGAATTTTAGTTTTATAATATGTTATTATTTTGAAAGAGAGAAAGAAAGTTCGCACAAGAGAGTATTCTACAATCTGTTCCTTGAAATCATCACCTTATGTCCTTATCTGGTCATATACAACCAGTGCTCAATTGCAAACTTTCTTTCGGTAAACACTATTGAGCGGTGAGCGCTATGTAATCAGTCCATGTTCCGCCATTGATGAACATGTTACTCCTGTCTAGCACTAGCAGTAAGCTTTTTCTTCAGTACATACATGGTACAAACTGCCTTGAATAACATTTCGCCCTCTGTACTAATGACGCGATCGATCTTTTATTAACCCATTTATCACTACCAATGATAATCACAATACAATCACAATTCACACTCGCTGTCCCGGTGTCGTATCACACAGATGCACACTGTACTCCTGCACAAAAGCTTCACAAACAGAGCGATCAAACAAACGAAATTCTCTGAACATTCATGCGGGATCGGAGCAAAGGTTACTTGGAGGAGGGGGAAGGGAAGAACTCGAATCGCATGAGCAGCTTGACGGATCGCAGCGGCTGGCCCTTGTGGTCGCAGAGCCTGACGGAGCGGATCCCCGGTCGGAGCTCCCACACCGGCAGGCATGTCTGCCCGCCGAAGTCGTCCTTCTGGTGGTTGTCCGACTCGTGCACCTCCACCCGGAGCAGCGCCAGCTCCGGCACCGCCAGCGGGAACTCCCCGAACTCGTGGTCCCACGTCGGGATCCAGCTGTCCATCATCACCCGGGTCTCCTCCATCCTCGTGTCCGCCGCCACTCCGGCGATCCCCACCCTCGCGTAGAAGTCTGGCGGCGAGCACTTGTCGAAATGCGTCTTGCGGAAGTCGAACCGCCAGCCGTCACCCATGTACACCGTCACCTTCAGCCTCGTCTTCACCGGCAAATCGGCTGTTGGGTCGAACAGTTTGTCAGGGTCGCTGCTCATCAGGACGTCGGGCTTCTTCACGTAGCCGCAGCCGCCGTTCGCTCGGAACATCCCTTGGGTTAGCCACAGCTTCCTTCCGTGGCCCTGAGGAGAGGAGAGGTAGCAAACAGTTGGAATCAGCAAGGCCAGTATGCTTCAGATTTACAATGTGACACCACAGTCTAGTAGCCAAATGCAGACCATCAGCAAGGAATGGCTAAGCTACTGAAAAAACACAGCAAAGTTTCTAAACTGCGCAGTTACCTGCATGTTTGCTGCAACCATCTGAGCTCCGTACCTCCAGCCCATCATCGGATTGTAATTCGACGACGTGATGCGCGTTGACCGTGGGAAAATCCGCAGCAAGTTTCTCTGCGTAAACCTGAAAGTCCGCAGCCAAATCCCGTCAGTCCCGTTGACCCTGGGATTCGCATCAATTGCAGCTGAACATGCAGAATTGACCTCAGCTCATCACCTGATGATGTGAGCCCCGTGGGAGACGATGGCCTTCTCGTACGCCTTCTCCCCGAGGCTCATCCGCGTCACCTTCTCCGGGTCGACCTTGAGGTCCTCGTCCATGTCGTGCTTCCTCCTGGTGAGCTGGATGGCGATGAGGCGCTTGTACTCGTTGTCCGCCCCCTGCCGTGCCTTCTTCTCGGCCTCGCCGTCCGGCGGCTCCTCGTCGCCGGCCTCCTCTGCCGCGTACTTTCCGCTGTACTGCCGGGAGGGGGCCCTGCCGTCGGAGATCTCCTCGCCCCAGACGCCCTCCTCGGCCTTGTCGTCGTCGGCCTCCTCCTCCTTGTGGCTATTGGTCTGGAGGTACTCCTTGGGCGGCTTGGTGGAGATGATGATCTTGCCCTTGAGCTCGTCCGGGGAAGGGAACTCCGACATGCTCTCGGACTCGGAGATGTACAGCATGTCACCGAAGGTTTCCTTCAGCATCTGCATGCATGTCATATCAGTCAGTGATCGCACAGAGCATGAATACAAGTGAAAGCTTCGTCAGAGTTTGCAATGTGACATCAAGGTTCAGAGAAGGGAGCTGGCACCTTGGCCACTTTTGCTTGGAGGTCCGGGGTGAGGTGATCTTCCAGGGTGAGGATGACGGGGTAGGGGGAGGACGTGAAGGCGTGCTCCTTGATAGCCTCCAGGCACTTGATCAGCTCCACGGGCGACGTCCATGTCCTGCGTATTTTTTTTTTCATCGTCGGCGTCAGAGCAGCGTAGCATACTGGAGCAAATTTTGATTTGGTTTGTTACGTAGTTGGGCCACATTTTGGCCCACTTAGTACACTAAAATGCAACATATAGCCCACCCACCTGCCGTGGAGGACCTCGACCTCGTCCTTGGCGGCGTTGGGCCAGAGGTCGAGCTCGATGACCCTGACGCCGTCGAGGAGGGCCTTCACGATGGGCCTCTCGCTGCAGCCGCTGCTCAACTGGTTCCCCGTCAGATACGAGTTGTGGCCCGTGTAGATGAAGTAGTGCGACAGCGCCGAGCTCATGTCCTGGTAAACCTGCATTGTTCATCACATCAATCCATCTTGACGATCTAAAATAATCCATCTTGACCCTTGAGCATTCGGACAAAATATGTATCTTTTTCAAAACAAGTACATGCTCACGTGGATGGATGTAAAATATGACTAAAATGGTCAGAATACTAGCAAAGTAAGAAACAAAAAAGAACTCCCAACAACAATTGATAGCTATGAGGTGCGACCGTCACGTGCACGACCAATTCCACTACCGGGAGGAGATTGTGAACATGGCAGTATGGCACGCTGAGGAACTCGGTGTCTCCGGCAGGATTGAAGCGAGGGCGTCACTACGATGAGCTTAATTTAAAATTAATGGCGTGCAAATAGGGATTTGTGGGCGGTGGTGGTGAGGTAGGGTAGCCGGCTACCGTACCGACCGACAGGCCGCCATGGTTCCACTCAAACAGCCGGCGTGCAACTGCGGTAGGCCAAGGCGGGGCCTTCCGGCCTGCAAGTCTAGCACTATATGACCGGCTGCCGCGCGAAAAAGTTGGAAATAAAGGACAAGAACAATGGTGGGGTTAAAGTACAACATGGAGAGGGAGCGAATAATTCACCCCGATAAGGCGATAAATCCAAAGAATTATGCTTCAGAGCATTTGTTCCTGTTGATCATCTCACCACATATTGGGCTTTGGAGCGTTTTAAAAAAAATTTCTACTAGTCTTTGTCGTTTTCAGGTGGGTGGGTACCAGCTTTCTACAAGCATACAATCTCACCGGCCTTGTTGTCAAATAATAATAATAAAATCTCACCGGCCCTAGAAGCTAAGCACCATCACTAGCTCCAAAGAAAACTGTGTGCCAATTGTGAGCTTCGTCTCCAACTCCAAGTGCTATATGTTTAGATATAACGACAAATATTTTGATTTGGAGGAAATATAAATTAATGTGTATCTCAATCTCACGTGTGATCCACTTCCGTAGTCTCTGATCATCTAGAGAGAATACTACTTCATCGACTCACATTTTTAGATGAAGAGATCAGAATGAATCTGATTGTTACGATCGGTGATGCAGTTAAGTGGGGATTACTTTGTGGATAATTTTTTAAGAACTGAATATCTATGGAATGCATGCATGTGTTCAGGGTGGTGGGGCGGGTGGGGCTCAAGCCCCCTTACCGCCAGAAACTCCATTCAAAGATGAAGGAAGGAGGAGGAAGAAGAAGAAAGAGGGAGTAGGAAGGAGAAGGGGGGCTGAAGGAAGAAGAAGTGGAATGAGCCCCTCCATCCTCCTTTTCATGTGTCAGGCACTGCATGTGTTGATTGCACTAAGGTGGGCAATTACCCTGATTACTGGCTTAATCTTTAAAAAATCCTGATTCTTGGACTTTAAGAAACTTCTACCATTTCTACCGCTGTCATGTGATACACGGGAAGGATTCTTTTTTTTTTTTTGCCACGTCTGTCACGAAGCACCCTTGGCAAAAATTACACTAAAAATGTAGAATTGTTCAAAATGGTGAAATTTGGTTACACTAACTAGAACTCCCTCTGTCGTTTTGGCTTTTGTAGGTTCATAACACCTGTGAACCTAAAAAAACAAACGACTTATAATTTAAAACGGGGAAGTATTGCACGGTACTTTTTGAAAATTTAACGTCTTCAATCTTGTTTTTAAGAAACATGGTATAGTACTTTTGAAACTTATGATCATTGATATTATAAAACCACTTTCTTTTGCGAAACTTAAAACTACATAAATTTACTATGTAGATGAAAACTTTATGTTAATTTGTTGTTGAAAATCCTTTCTGAATACTGTAAATTGTACCGCTAGAATAAAAACAACTTGTGGTTCTTTTCTAGAACATTAATTACCCCAATGATTGGTGAAAGCATGTCATGAAGAGGAAACATGCTGCAAAAAAAAAACTCTACTTTTTTCTAGAATTTAAAATTCTGATTTTTCGTGGTGCCACGTGAAGTAAATTTACTATATTATTTTGAGTAGTATTAAATTGCAAATGCTAAAAATTAATTGAAGTCCTGAATGCTAGTTATGTCTGAAATGATTATTGCCAACGTATCTACCAATTAAGTTTCTATACGACCTAGGAAAATGAAAAAAAAAGGAAAGGTGAAAAATCTTGGGCACCCTTCTGCAGACTGAAAAATGGCACATTGATTCTTCAGTGTCAAGTGATTGTTGCCAACTTACCTACTATCCTGTTCAAATTATAGATCATTTTGGTATATATTTCAAAGTTCATAATTTTTGTTATGCATCTAGATATATACTTATGTCTAGATACATGATAACAACTATGAATCTAAATTTGTCAAAACGATTGACAGACCGGGATTGGTAAAAAAAAACACAGGAGAGGAGTGAATTCTTCAGGGATTTTAATCTTAATCTTGGTGCAGTACTCTGACCTACAGATTGGGGCATGATAAATGTGCCTAACAACGAAAGTGATGCGGTCTGTCGTATACGTAGGTGTAGTGCCATTGTGATGCTAGTATGCTGGAGCCTGGAGGGACAGAGCACATGGGCCTAAACTGTTCATCCATGGTACAGCTGTCCATCGATTTCCAGCACAAATCACAATTAGGAACTGTACCGTTGACCTAATAGTCCCTATCCTTAACTGAAATAAATAGTTACAATCAACTGGTTATTATTGTTTCTTTCATGTGTTCAGAAAATTTAACAAGATTTCTTTTTTTATAAAGGTATAAAAAAGAAATCTTAATTCTTTCAGTTCCACCCATATGTGCGTACATGACTGCATGTGCAGTTGCAGAAGAGCGAGCTAGCTGTCGTCATATTTTGCATGGTGATGTTCAACTCTGCGAGACGGCGATGCCTATTGAAAAGCAGAATTGAGCCGCAAGAAAACATATTGAGAGATACTAGCTCGAGTTGGAAATTTAGAACTGCAAGATATAGATGTTGAGAGATCGAAGAGCAGTAAAAGATTTCAGTAGAAAAAAAGGTGCATGAGCAGAACAAAAGAGGGTGAGCTCTAAGCTTGCAGGAAATTTACCCCTTTGCGCGGGTCGAGGGCGGCGTTGGCGTCGCTGCAGAGCCAGCGGTGGAAGCCCTCGGCGGTGAGGCCGCCCTTCTTGAGCAGCCTCTGCTCCGCCGCGAACGCCATCACCTCCCTGGCCGCCGCCTCGGCGCCGGCGTCGGTCGTCTCCCCCTGCACCTCCCGCATGAACCTCCGCAGCGCCTCCTCCCCGACAACGCCGCCGCCGTCGGTGTACGCCTGGAACACGTCCCTGACCGCCTCAGAGGGCTCGTTCGACGACGCCCGGAACCGCCGCAGGAAGCAGCACACCCTGTACGTCGTCATGGCGGCCGAGATCGACGACGACGACGACGCGGGCTGCTAGCCGACAGCTGCAAGCTGCTCTACTTAACTTGTTGCCGGAAAATATGGCTTCTGATCTGCAGTCTTTGAGCTACATATATGTATATATGCCTATAATGTCTAGTATATGTTGCTGTTGGATTTATAGATAAATATAGATGGTAAATAGCTAGTAGTGGAGCAGTTGTTGCCGGGCCGTGGCCGGTCCTAACATATAGATAGGGGTGGAGCAGGAGCTCTAGTATTACGGAGTAGAACCTTATTAGCTGGCTCAACAGCCTTTTCTTATGTGTGTGGTCACCAAGTGTGCGTGGACAAACAGACAAGTTAAGTACATATGCTGTTGTGTGTGAGACAGAGAGAGAGGATAGCTTCACTGTCGATCAATGCAAAATGCTTTTTAAGTCTTGAAAAATAAGAAAGACAAGCCCTTTTTCCCCCTTATGTGTTTATTTGAGAAATAACATTTTGATCCTTGCACATTTGCAGTTGCAGCAGGGGACCAGCTATAGCTAGGCAACAAGAGCAGATGGCGTTTGTTTTATTACTTGGTTAATTTGCAGCATTAGAGATTAGAGAAGAACAGTTAACTAACCAGTACCCATGTGATCAGCTGGTATGCAAAGGTCATCAGCTCCTGCTCCTTTCACCCTGATGTCAGTGTGTGCACAAAGCATATGGTGGTTGTCTGCAATTGGTCCCTAGGAGGCACTGATGACTGATCGAAAGGCTATTACGTCGTGATTACTTGCGATACAATGTCTGCATCAGTGACACGTGGGACTGATTAGCTTTATTGAGTCGCCAAATCGACGATCGATTAACGTCAATGGAGGTGAAGGAGAGGTTAATTCGTAGGTCCCTCCAGATGGTTTCCCTTTGGTGGAACTTACGTGGCACATTTGTTGGTTTGCTCCTTTTGGAGATTGATGCGCAATGACCTGACCAAACCGGAGCTTTCCAGTCTACAGCCGTTTGTTTGTCTCCAAACAGACTGGTCAGTGGTCACACGTCCATGGCCTATGAACTGCCAATTCCGTGCCCCATCAGCTGCTGCGGAGATGCGTTTTACCTGTCTGGATTTTAATTTTGGACTCGTCGTGGATCACGCACAGAAAAAGTTTTCCGCGATACTCTGATGGCATGGCACCATTGACACCACATGTGTCGCCTTCATGGATGATTGTTTTGCTTCCTCACTTCACTACACATGTTGTTGATTCACAGTGTCGAGCCGAAAGCAGATGTTGAATACTGCTTGTCTACTAGCTTTCACTCACCCAACTTGTTCGTGTGTTTTTGCTAGTCCTGGAATACCGTCAGTCTCGTATACTCAAAACGTTTGACAAAACTCTCAAATATTTTCAAATAAATGCTAGATAGGAGCTCTAATGAGTGAGGTTTCACTTGACATCAGGTGGTAGGTCCATGTGTGAATAGGACGACTACCTGCCTAGTACATACGTGTCCAGGTTCCCGCCATTGCCGGTTCTGTCCCATGTGAAATTGTCAATGACAGGCAGTTTAGTCGGGGAACGTACTAGTTTTTTTTCAGTTCTGTTGGCTGAAAAACACAATCAGTGGTTAGGGATACGTCGAGGTATAACCCAGTACGTACGCGTGTACACCTGATCGAGTCAAGCCATCTAAGCAAAAATCCATGACACGGTGTATAGTATAAAATAGTTCATCCACTGAGATAAATTATACGCTCACAAGCTGTGGCCGTCCAAGTGTCGCTCCATCGATCTTGCGCCAATAAAATTATGAGGAACTGATCCTACTCCGAGTAACATATGTTGCGTGCATCGACTCGAGTCGTTGTGTCCAATGTAATTGAGCCTGCTGGCTATTACACCCTCTGTTCTAAATTGTCTTGTCCTCTAAGTATACAAGAAGCTTAGTACGAAATTAACAAATTTTTCAATGAAGTGTGTGGCTTCGTGGCTTATAATCTCTAGCAGAAAGCGAAATGTGTGCAAACAATAAGCGATGAGGTTTTCTTCGGTACACATGTCGATTTAGAATATCATGCTTAGTTACATTAAAAAAAAAAGTTGACTAGAGCTAGAAGTTAGATTTCTGAGAAGCGCAAAATGTCTTTACTCTAACAAAGTACCGATACCATCCACATGTAGTACTACCATGCATGAGAATCAACAATTCTCACGACCATAGCCTGGTAGGTGTGAGACTCCGACATCAACACAGCATATCAGATTACATGAGTTGACACCACAGATGAAGATGATAGAGAGGCTCTGTCTCTTCCTCGACCTATAGACTGGCAGAATGGAAATGTCGAAATGAAAACACTGTATAGAACAGGGGCACAATCGAAACAACACCAGAGGTCAGTCACCCTGCTGCATCCAAACGTTGCCTTCAGCTCCGATGCAGGAACCGATTCGATCGGTGCACTGAACGGGGAGGGTACTGTCCTGTTATAATGTTATTTACTTGTCTGAAAGCAAAAGGCCATTATCGCTCGGAGACAGAGTGAGGGTGCAGCAAACATCGATTGGACGCCCAATTAATTCGTAAAATCCAAATCAATCAGGGTCAGTAACCACGCACCTGCGTGCGCATTTAGAAGCAAATGATTGTGTATGGTGTCCGGTCAGCATCGGCGCGGCTCAAATTTCTCGACTCTCATTAGCTCTGTCATCGAACGAACAGAGACGATGGAACGGAGAGAGCCTGCAGGGTCCCATCCCAGAAAGCAAGCATATTGTTGCACCGGATCGGATCTAGATCAGTCATCTGCTTGATTTTCTTTGCGAGAAAAAAAAAGATGTGCATGTAAATGGTTTCCCAATTTGGATTATGCGAGAACTATCTGCATTTGTCTCCGTTTGTTAAAAAAACAAAGAAATCAACTACTTTTGTTAAGTTAAATTATTTGATCTTGACAGAGTTTATAGTGAAACCTTTCTGTATGTATGACTGTAAACAGTTAAAAATTTCTAATTGTAGGATCATACCAAATATACTTCTTAAGAGTCCTCCACATCTATATAACCAACACTGATGTATTCATCTATGATTAATAAGAAAGAGACCTAAAGCTCTACCTATATCCTATGTCTATGTGTTAATTATGTATGAGAAGGGTTAGAAAAACAAAATCTAATCTACATCTTCTCACGCCTCGTTATTGGATTGGGATTGGTAAAATGGCTCGGAGATCTGATTCTTATCAGCACGCTCTACCGTTGGGTGGGTAGTTTCTGATTTTTATTTTAGATCAATCTATTATTTGCATGAGAATAATCACATATTGATTTCTTTTTCTGATCGAGTACAACCCGCCTGCAAATATGGTCTAACAGCCAAAGTCAAAGCATATATTCTTGATGTAAATTCACATTGTATGTGAAATCTCTCCTCTAACGAACTCACCTTGCTTGTGATTTACCTCACAAAGAGGTTTCATCTTGAAGATGAAATTCCTAGTAATACGCGCAATATAAATAACTAGGAATACGAAACAACAATAGATCTACCATGTTGGAAAATCATGATAATCTTAATTGAATATTGTGGGAAACAAATGCGTCGACACATGTCTTGCCTCTTTAATTGCAAATGATTCTCTTCAAGAGAACCAGGATCCGAAACAAATTCCTAGGCATGAAGCTCTGTTATTGGGTCAATGGAAAATGCAATTGAGGCTGAACAAAAAATCATTTATTCCTAACTGTGTATGTATCTACACTTGTGGTTATATTTTCTATAATACATTTTCCACCAGAAGGTATAAAATAGTGGTATGCTCTAATGCCTTGAAGGTACAAACCCAGAAGGTATGGTGTTAATGGCAATTATATCCTCATTGTGCCAGAATAACAGATTGTAACAATGTATTTCTTGATTGGTGATCCCCGAAGGATCATAGAAAATCTCTAATAGACATTGGTATTGCAATTAGCAGAATTTTGGAGTAATAAGTTTGATCATCGCAATTATATTATTCCCTTTGTCTGTTGGAAGGACAAGTTTCTTGCACGAGACAACTGCACATATATTTTGTTATATGGCAGAGATGAAAAATATAGCACCCTGATTTAGAATGATGACTTCAATGGATGTTATCAGGGGAGCATATTCTTATTATTGATCATATTTTGTGAGACACCGAATGTCCTGCAGGATGCCTCGAAGGTATTAATTTGATGATCAATACATGAACCTTAGTTGAAGGTTCTATCAAATATTTAGATCATGTGAAGTGAGTTAAGGTGAAATTCCTGAAATAATCATTGTAACATATTTTGTTAAATCTCTATACGAATATACTTCCTGAAGAAAGTGTTCTTGTTATAATGAGACAGTCTTGCTTCGTTCAGGGGGGAGAATATCCTATAACATTTTATATTTATTAAGGACTATGTAGATCCCATAATGATACAATCTTGAAGATTGTAATTTATCTTTAAGACACTGGTTATACTCTTTTTCCCGTGGTGACTTTTACTGAAGTTTCTCACACAAGGTTTTTAACGAGGCAACAATGCTGAACAATGCTGAACTAATTCAAATTTATCTTGAAGATTGTAATTTATCTTTAAGACACTGTTTTTATACTGTCAAATAATTTTTCAAAGCTATAACTAATTCAAATTATAATGTGATGCTGGAACAATCAAGAATCAATATATAATTCTAATAAGATATTGCACATTTGCAGTTAGAAAGACTAACCAAAGCCAACTATCTGATGTTCTTGCCCGCTCACATATTTAAGCTTGTCCAACTGGTCGCAGGATGACCCGTGCTTGTAAATAGGTTTAGCAGGGAGAAACAATTACCCTCTCCTGCAAGGGAAATTTGGTTTCATAGTATGGAAAGGTCGCTACATTTGAAAAATGCCATTACAAGTTCGCTACTCCGTACAATACCATTGAAAGATCGATCCATCAACTGAAAAATAGCATTATGTGACATCTAGAAGAAACATCATCAATCATCAACCTTGTCATGTTGTCCAGATATTTCCTTCTCCTTCCTAAGCGAAGCATCGATTGTTCCTCATCCCTCTGCTCAGTCGCTCGCCACCAGTGCGCAAAAGCCTACGCCCTACAACCTCCTCCTCCTAGGCCCATCCATCTTCAGCTAGAGTCCAAGCTCCATGCCAAGGATACAAGGCCTAGCGAGGGCATTGAAGCAAGCAAGTTAAGCAACCCTTTAATCCAGTGGCGAATCTAGAAATGACCTTTAGGGGGGGCTGAACAGTAACGAGGTTCAAGGGAAAAAGGCCAGAGGCCTACTGCCAGGGAGGATTAGAAGAAAGAAAGTCCTTGGGCCTTGACTATTCTTTTGGGCTGACTAGACACCGTGACTCAAAAGACTGCTGGCCCATCTCTAGTCATCTTCAATCTCCATCCAGATGCATATCGACCTCCAGCTCCACCTATCCATGGCAAAAAAATTTAGAGAGCTCTCCAGGGGTTCTGCGGCGGTAGGGGGGGCTCGAGACCCCCCCTCCCGACCCACCGCTAGATCCGCCGCTGCTTTAATCCAAGCATCAGCTCTATTGCTCTTCACAAATTGGCAAGCAAGCAAGTTGCTTAGTGTTAAGAATGCACATTATTGACCTCCTTAAGGAAGAATACCAAGAGGTAGCACACCATGGTTTAAGACCATGAAACTCCTCCACTAGAAGAAGAAGTAATAACTGATGGTTGAGGATATGAATTAGTGTTATTGTTGCAAATTCATTGTCTACACTTATGTAGAGACTCATCATCTTCCATGTAATCTCCCTATAAAATGGGACTCTGAGATCAATGAGAATGACCCTAATTCACCTATTCACTTGTCTCCATATTTTACTTTACAATACGTTATCAGCAGCTTCTACCGAGCAAGAGAAGGGAGTTCCTCCAAACCGTAGGGTAAGATGCCTTCTTACCTGCGTCTTCCCCTTAATGCTAGTTCTTCCCTTCCAAGGCACCTCCGTGCTCGTGTTCTACGCCACCTCCTGCACCAACAAGTTGATGCGCTCCTCCGAGCGCCGACACGCCGTCCTCGACGTGGCAGGGGCCGTGCTGGTTATGCCAAACGTGGCTATCGCCGCAACGACGGTGCTGCTGCCCCCAGAGCGGCCAGCAACGACTCGAGCACACTCGCGGCTCGTTGCGGACCTCTGGTGATGCCGGACTCTTGCACAGCACCAGACCGTTTTCCGGTGGAGTCGCCGCATCGCTGCGGCTCCCACGGATTGACGGCGAGGGTGCGGTTGCCACTTGTTGGCCTACAGCAAGAGAACACCGTCATCACGACTTCACCTCGTCGCGCTACCACGCCAGTGGCTTCGCCGGAGTACACGCCGGCGTCTCCGGAGCACACTCCGACGCCGGTTGAACTGCTGGAATTCCCCATCAGGAGGACCATGGCTGCGCGCAGTGGAGCTCTCCCCTACTACAACAGTACCGGGGGAGGCTCCAGCAGCACAGCTGTGGCGGCGCCGCCGGACTTCGTCGACCTCGAGCCTACATCTCCACCTCCACCACCGCCTCCGGCTTCTTGGGCACCGGGTCGCCAGACCGCCGAAGCGGCAGCAAACAGACGTCCTGGGCTGCGCCCGCGCCCCAACTGGATCCCGACCGGGCACATCCCGGCCGGGAACGACGCCGGTGGTAATGGCCGCCGTCCCTCACCCTCCGGTGAGGGGGAAGCCTGAGCGCGTCGCGAAAATGGAGTCCGGAGGTGCGGAGGAGGTGGATCCGGGCGGCGTGGTGGTCGACCTGCAGCCGATGGTGGCGGATCGATGACGGCGACGACCAGGACGACGGCATGGCAGCGGCGCACGAGAGGAAGTCGCGAGGCGAGGCAGGGTCGTGCGTGACTTGTTTTGCTAAGCAGGCCTATGGCCAGACTCCTCCCGTGTGTAGGCCTGTTGGCCTATTAGGCTTCCACTACCTGGGCCCTCTTGGACTAAAAGTGATGGTGGGCTGAAAATAAAGTTGTGGCAGCCCATCACCCACTTATCTTTTATTTATTTCCAGCAATTTTAATTCTGCAGATTTAAATTTCAGTCCTTAGACTTTGATATATTTACTTTCTGCAATTAGTCTGAGTCAATAAATATTTATACTCAGGCCCCCTTGTAATTTCAGATATTATATATGAGTGTGTTTCAGCACTTTATGCATTCCCATGTCTTTTATTTTTACAAGTTCTTTGCAAATTTAATTCATCGTCAATTTTTTATGCAATATTATCTCTAAATTGGAAACATTATTAGAATTTTGAGATCATATGGATCTACGCATGCCTCCGCATAGCGACTATCCCTCAAAACTCGGAATTTTTATCAAAAGGGTACACGCTTATAAAATTCCTCTATTCGTTTCTCAAAGTTAGCATACTTTGGAAATTGAATATTGAGCTATTTTAATCATGCGATAACTTTTTTGGATGCCCAATTTATTGAGATTATTTATTTTTTGTTCGAGTTCATTTTCCTTGAATTCACATAATATTGCATCAATATGCCATAATTTCTCAAAATTATTGGCAATAATAATGTAGGTGAGATGGCACCCAAAGAGATTGCCAAAGAGTTTGAAATCCTCGCCCTTGACGGTTCCAATTTCCCTTCTTGGGCGATGGATGTCAAAGTAACTCTATCGACCCTCGGACTATACAGATGTATAGATGAAACAGTTGAAGGGACGGTTACCCCCTCCAACATGTCAAATTTCTCTGCCTTAAAGGTGATGAGAAACCATATCCATCCGGATTTAAAAATGGAGTACATGTATGTGGAGGACCCACGTGCGTTGTGGACATCTCTAAAAAATCGTTATGAACAGCATAAAGCTATTGTCCTCCCCGAGGCAACGCATGAGTGGAACCATTTACGTCTACAGGATTTCAAAACTGTGGATGAGTTCAACCATGTTGTTCATAAGATATGCTCTAAGCTCCGATTTTGTGAGAGAGAACCTAGTGAAGCGGACAAAATTGAGAAGACTTTGTCCACTATGCTCCCTTCAGAAAGGATTATCACTCAACAATATCGTGAGAAAAATTTCACAGTCTATTCTTCGCTCATTCAGACATTGAAACAGGCAGAAAAGAATCATGAGCTCACAGTGTGGAACTCAAATCAGCGCCCACTGGGCACTATACCACTGCCTGAAGTACAAGCAAATGCGAAGAAAAATGGACCCCATGGGAACATACAGACTGGAAATTCCTCAGGCAAGGGCAAACGCAAGAGAGCCAAAAAGCCACGTGGGAACGTCCCAAAGGGGAAAAGTATTTCTAAGCCTAAACATGATAGTAGCAACAAAATCGCCTGCTTCAGGTGTGGTTACAACAATCATATAGCTAAGAAATGCAGGACCCCTAAACATTTGGTTGAACTATATATGAAGTCCGTGGGTCGTACACCAGAGACAAAGAAGTACGAAGCACACTTTGCCTCTCAAGCGCTGGAGACTGGAGCTATGGACCCCATCCCTCATGGAGCGGGACCAAGCAACACCAAGACTCTGCCAAGTGGAGAGGAAGACTTCATGGATGTCGACAAGATGCTCGTGGAATACGCTTCCAACGACACATATGGAGATCTCATATAGGCTCCATAGTTCCATTTATGCAAAAGAAGCTATTGTAATAAAGACATGATGTTGCTATTAGTTGTAATAATGCACTCATTATATCAATATATTCGTATGTACTTTCTATATTTTACATTATTTTTATAATTTAAATTTTGCATTGTATAGATTGTTACGGGAGTCAATTCAATGGAAGAAGAAATCTGCCTAGTGGATAGTTGTACCACTAACACTATACTTAGGGAAGTCAAATTTTTCCAAACTCTCACAAAGAGAGAAGGATAAGTTTTGACCATCGCGGGACACGATGCTACGATAGTTGGTTCTGGTAGAGCCACCATCGTACTTCCAATGGGTACACAAATTGATATTGAGGAGGCATTATTGTATCCCGATTCAACACGTACCCTACTAAGTTATAGAGATATCCGAAAAAATGGGATTCATGTGGAAACACATGAGGAAAACAATGAGGAGTTCCTCCTCTTGACCAAAGATACCGGATATGGCAAACAAACACTTGAAAAAGTGCCTTCTCTCCCGTCTGGATTGTACTACACATACATCAAACCCGTACCACATGTTGCTTACAAAGTGATTTTTCAGAATGTGGATGCATTCAAAACTTGGCATGAACACCTTGGCCATCCTGGCATTGGGATGATGAGAAAAATCATGAGCAATTCCAGTGGACATGGTATGAGTGACAGAAAATTTCTAGAATCCTCAGATTTTATGCGCACCTCATGTGCAACTGGGAAATTAATTTTGAGACCATCACATCTCAAAATACAGGCTGAACCATTAAAGTTTCTTGAACGTATTCAAGGTGACATTTGTGGCCTCATTCAACCTTTGTCTGGACCGTTTAGGTACTTCATGGTTCTAATTGACGCATCCACGAGATGGTCTTATGTGTGTCTTTTATCGACACGGAACCATAATTTTGCAAAATTGATCGCACAAGTCATAAGACTTAGAGCGAGTCACCCTGAACACCAGATAAAATCAATCAGACTGGACAATGCAGCAAAATTTTCTTCCAAAGCCTTCAATGATTATTGTATGGCCTTAGGAATTGAAGTACAACATTCTGTACCATATGTTCACACACAAAATGGTTTAGCTGAATCTCTCATCAAGAGAATAAAGCTCATTGCTAGACCACTATTGCAAAATTGTAACCTACCAACCTCATGTTGGGGTCACGCAGTCTTACACGCTGGTGACTTAATACAATTACGTCCAACTGCATACCATACAGCTTCCCAACTGCAATTAGTTCGTGGTGATCTTCCAAGTATTTCCCATCTACGGATATTTGGTTGCGCTGTATACGTACCGATCTCACCACCAAAGCGTACATCAATGGGCCCTCACAGAAAAATGGGGATCTACGTGGGGTATTTATCTCCGTCGATCATTAAATACCTGGAGCCCCTTACAGAGGATTTGCTCACAGCCCGGTACGCTGATTGTATCTTCAATGAAGAAAATTTCCCGGCATTAGGGGGAGAATTCAAGTATCACACTGAATGCCCGAAAATAAATTGGGATGCCATAGACACCCAAAAGGAGGATCCTCGTACTAAAGAATCTGAACTTCAAGTTCAAAGGATTATAAATTTGCAAAATGCTGCAAATAATTTGCCAGACTCATTTATTGTGAGTAAAAATGTCAGAAAATCATACATTGCCGCAAGGAATGTGCCGGAAAGAATAGAGGTACCAAATAAAACTATTCAACTCCCTTCCTCGAAAGAGAGTGGAAGAAGTACGACAAATCCTCGCAAGCGCACGAGGAAACAAAGGGATGACCCTTTGGGCACAGTAAATGAAATTCAACCTCAAGTTGAGAGACACCGAGTGGATTTACACAATCCACCTCCCACATCAACAGTGCACTCAATTTCTGATGATGGGACATTGGAACGCCCCGGCGCTGTCGTATTAGGAAATACCGAGCCGTCATTTGGGGTAAATGAAATTTTCATAAACTATGTTGATTCTGAAGAATCATTCGATCGTAAGACTACAATTGTCGACATATACTTCGCCTCATCAGTTGCCGAAACCATCCAAAATGATCCAGATCCAAAATCCATGGTAGAGTGCAAGAAGCGCTCGGACTGGAACAAATGGAAGGAAGCAATTGAAGCGGAGTTAGCCTCCCCCAAGAAAAGAGAGGTATTCTCGTCAGTAATACCTACACCTCCAAGAACCTTCCCTGTAGGTTTCAAATGGGTTTTCATCCGGAAGCGGAATATGAACAATGAGGTGGTGAGATATAAGGCGAGGCTTGTAGCACAAGGGTTCACGCAGAGACCCGGCATTGATTTCAATGAAACATATTCTCCAGTAATGAGTGGAATTACGTTCCGATATTTGATATCTCTAGCAATTCAAAATCGTCTATCTATGCAATTGATGGATGTTGTGACAGCATACTTATATGGGTCACTAGATTCGGATATATATATGAAGGTCCCCGATGGAATTCCTATACCGAATAAAGGAGCAAATCGCAACATGTATTGTGTAAAACTCAAAAGATCGCTCTATGGTCTTAAACAGTCGGGTAGAATGTGGTACAACCGACTGAGTGAGTACCTTCTACAGAAGGGTTACTCAAATAATGATGATTGCCCATGCGTCTTCATCAAAAGGTCCTCTACAGGATTTTGTATAATATCAGTGTATGTAGATGATTTGAATATCATTGGTCATGCACAAGATATTGATGAAGCTTGTGATCATCTTAAGACGGAATTTGAGATGAAGGATTTGGGTAAAACCAGATTTTGCTTAGGTTTGCAAATCGAGCACCTTCACTCAGGAATTTTAGTGCACCAATCTGCTTATGTCCAGAAAATATTGGAGAAATTCAATATGGACAAAGCACATCCAATCAAAACTCCCATGGTCGTTCGATCTCTTGATCTAGAAAAGGATGTTTTCCGACCACGAGAGGAAGGAGAGGAGATATTGGGATCAGAATTCCCCTATCTCAGTCTCATTGGAGCACTTATGTACCTTGCAAATAGTACCAGGCCTGACATTGCATTTGCAGTGAATTTATTGGCAAGACATAGTGCTGCTCCAACAAGGCGCCATTGGACCAGAGGAAAACAAATCCTCAGGTACTTAAATGTCACTAAGGATCTTGGATTATTTTTCCAAAAAACTAATGATCCTAACTTGGTTGGATATGCTGATGCTGGTTATATGTCTAATCCCCACAATGCCAGATCACAAACAGGTTTTGTATTCCTTCATGGAGGAACAGTTATATCATGGAAGTCATCTAAACAGACTTTAGTGGCTACCTCCACAAATCATTCTGAAATTATAGCACTATATGAAGCATCACGTGAATGCGTATGGCTTCGCAGAATGATAAATCACATTGAGCAATCATGTGGAATAGGTTCCTCAGAATCACCTACCATTATCTATGAAGATAATGCTGCTTGTATTTCACAAATGCAAACAGGCTACATCAAGAGCAATATCACAAAACATATTGCCCCTAAGTTGTTTTATCCACATGAGCTTCAGCTAAGTGGAGAAATAAACATCTTACCGACAAAGTCTTGTGATAATCTGGCAGATCTCTTTACCAAGTCCCTACCTGCTTCCTCATTCGAGAAATGTGTTAAGGGAATTGGCATGAGACGACTTAGAGACTTGCAAGCTTCAGGGGGAGACCTCCTGAATGATGGACCTAGTTAAACGCATCACATTGTACTCTTTTCTTTTATGAGTTTTTACCATCAGGTTTTTCTCATATAAAGTTTTTAACAAGACAATGTTTTGATACAAGCATATGCCTTATCTCATGTTTTCCCCACCGGGGTTTTTCTAGAGATAAATTAAGGCATAGGGTTACTCCTTAAACCTTGCAGGTTTATGGTAGAGTAATCATCTAGCAATTTATTCCTATTTTTTCCCACAGGGTTTTTCAAAGGAATTCAAGAACATATTTGATCTCAAGATTGACTCGGTCAAAGGGGGAGTGTTAAGAATGCACATTATTGACCTCCTTAAGGAAGAATACTAAGAGGTAGCACACCATGGTTTAAGACCATGAAACTCCTCCACTAGAAGGAGAAGTAATAACCATGATGGTTGAGGATATGAATTAGTGTTATTGCTGCAAATTCATTGTCTACACTTATGTAGAGACTCATCATCTTCCATGTAATCTCTCTATAAAACGGGACTCTGAGATCAATGAGAATGACCCTAATTCACCTATTCACTTGTCTCCATATTTTACTTTACAACACTTAGCTCCTGCATCTTTGAACAGAGCAATCAACATCGTCTCTCTCTCTCTCTACTTAATTTCTGCCCCTTCTCAATTACATCAGAAACAATTGTCTGCTTCAATTTCTCAATGAGCAAGTACTAAATCTGGATCTGGTTCCTTTGCAGTTGTTGAAGCTACCTCAAAGAGAGGTAGGAGCTGTGGTGTCGTTGGATCTGCATCTTCAGTAGCATACAGGAACGAGGATTCCTCTCATTTGGGCCATTTGATGTCTTTGTTGGAAAAGCAAGCCTTTTGGTATCTTTGTTGGATTCATACATTTTAGAGAATTTGTATTATTTGGTGATGCGCTCTTGTATGATGAAACTTTGATATTTTTGTTGAATTCAATCATTTTAGAGAAACTGTATTTTTGGTGTTGCTCTTTTATATGATGAAACTTTTGATTATGTAAGTGATTGTTTGACACCTTTTTAGATGTCACACCCTAAAATTTCCAATTTCAGGATGTGAATAGAAAGAATAATTAAACAACGATTTTCTCATAATTTTAAAATTTTTCTAATATTTATTTTCTTTACAGGAAATATAGTATAAGAAAAAAACTTTTGTTTGTTTTCCGAAAATAAATAAATGGCTTGATGTCTGTTGCATTCATGCTGGAGCATTGTTTTTGGTTGTTCGAATTCAAATTCAAATTTGAATTCAAATTGTTTGATCCCTTTTGAAAAATGCAAAACCTTCTCTTTTCTCCCCTTCCTTTTCTTCGTTTGGTCCATCTCAGTTATAAACCCCGCAGCCGAGCAGCAATAGTACCTACCGCGCAGCCCATCTCCTCTATGTGGCCCAAAAGCCGGAAGTTCGGTTTTGCTCCCCGGACTCCTCCGCTCCGCCAGCGCATCGTCCCTCTTCTCTGCAGCCCAGCCGGCCGTCGGCCCAGCCAGCGGCCCAGCAGCCCGAGCTGCCTCCCCTCCGCCCGCTGTCGCTGACAGGTGGGGGCTGCCTGTCATCCCTCACCTCGCACTCGTCTCCGCGCCGGACTCTGCCCGAGTCCGAGCCGCGCGTGCGCCGCCCCTCTCCCTTGGACCGCACGCCAAGGCAAGCCACCACCTGGGCTTATATAAACAGCTGCCGCCTCGCGCGCCCGTTTCCCCAAGCCCTAGCCGCCTCAAGCTCCAGCCCTTGCGCGCGCAGCCGAATCCAAGCTCGGCCGCCGCCTTTGACCCGCTGCACCGCCGCCCTTCCGCCTATGAGGAGCAGCCCTGGAGCTTCGCAAGGAGGTGAGCAAGACATCGGTGCTGCTTGTTTGCGTTCTCGCGCTCTACACCGCCCGTACGAGCTCGCCGGAGTTGGAGTTCCGCCCCGCCGAGCCGTACGCCGTCACCGCCGCATCTATGCCGTCTTCGCCACCCTAGGTGAGTTCATCTTGCCACGCGCTACGCTCTGGTGAAAACCACACGCCAAACTGAGCCCCCTAGCTCGATAACAAGCGAGCTCGCCGGAGCTCCGCCGACCGCCGCCGCGCGCCGGCTGCGCCGCCGTGAGTCGCATCTCGCCGAGGCTAGCCGTCCGATCTAGAGCCTACGGCCCAGATCCAATCTAAGCTGAGTCAACTCGGTGTATACCGGTCAACTCAGCCTAGTCGTCGCCGTCTTGCAGAAAAACCCTTAGGTTTCTTTGGTTTCGCAAACAGATCCTTCTTAGTTCAAAAGTTATTAGATCTGAGTCCTTTTCTTTCCAGTTTAGACCCTAGCTTTTCTAGATTTAGCGCCCGAAGCCTAGCCTCTAAGTTTTTCAACTTAGACCTTCTGTTTATATACATAATTATGTATATGCCCTCCGTTTTTCGCAGTTAGGCCCCTGGAAGTTTTGAAATCTTTGCCAGCAAGTCCCTACACCTTTAATAAGTCATATCTTTCATGTTTTAGCTCCATTTTTCCATTCAAGTTGCGTTAGGTTCATAATAATGTAAAGTACGCGCTAGTGGTGAGTTTTCATCATATTTGTTTTCTGAAAAATATAATTTGATATTAATTTTGATCAATGCTTAGTTATAAATGCCTTCTATAAATAAAAACAATATAGAGCTATACACCATTTTTCATAATTAATATTAATTTGATTAATGATTACTCCATATGTATTTGTAAATAAAATCTAATTAGATTCTTACCCCGGTTTTGCATAAACCAAATGTTAATTTGATTAATAATTAATTAACTTTTCTAATTAAAAATTGATAGGCTTTTACAATGACTTTTATAAATAAATGTTAATTTGTTTAAATATCAACATGAATGACTTTTTAATTATAACTTTATTAGTTTACTCGAATCATAAAGTTACGATTAGATGATTCATATAGTTTAGCTTTTATAAGTTAAATGTTTGATTGGTATAATCTATATATGAATCTTTATAAATAAAATTTGACTAGTTCTTTACTTCGGTCTTTGCAAATAAAAATATAATGCTGTATTAATTCCAATTTAGGGTATTTTCTTTATGAAATATCCTTTACATATCTTTTGCTAATTAAAATAAACCTAGCTCATAGTTTGTTCACTCATATATGCAAATCGATCGTTAGTCGTTTTCTTTATCAAGCTGTCTCAGTGTGTCTCTGTCATAGAGCTAATCCCCTTTCAAGCTCTAGATCTTTTGATCCTAGTTCATGCTCAAGCCTAGTGTTCTTCATAAAGCTAACCAAGCTTTTCCTTTCTCAACACAGTCTATGTGCTTCAGTGATCCATAGAATCGAGCCTATCCTTTAGTGCGTTCTTTCAAAGCTTTTCTTTTGATTGTTGCATTGTTCTTAGTTTGCTTGTTTGTCTGCTTTGTATGCTTGTGCTAGATGATTGATGCGAGTAGAAGGAACGTGGTTCGAGAGCTTTGGAGAGCAAGAGGTTGAAGAATTCTAAGCAACATCATTACACTGGTTAAAGGCAAGTGTGTCCTTGTTCTTTTGTCCTAATAACTGTGTTTAATCACATTGCATATGCTTGCATTAATATTGATGGGTCCTATTAAGGTTTAACCTAGTCTTTATGATCATTCCTTGTCAACCTGGATTTATCTTTCTGTTGGGTGGCTTTGCTTAGTTGCTCTACCTTGGGTTATGGTGGTTCTAATGAACAACAATGATAAACATGATTTACTTTTATGTTGTATCTCTGGTTAATACAAGATCACCATGCTTAATCGGAACATGGAGAACCACCCAGGACAACAGTACAACCACAAGGACTAAATGACTCTGGTCTTGGCTGAGTAATTAGGGAAGTCTTGTGTGGCCATTACTCGCATAGTAGCTTGGGTACGGAGGAATGCTTTTAAGGCTCTTCTATTCCGGATAGGTATTTGAACGGAAGTACTCTATGGCTGACCGTCCATGAATAGAAATGTGGTACGAAAGATAGCCTCTATGGCATATGCTACTATGGACTAATACACATGGGAGGACTCTTTGTAAAGGCCTCGTAGCGTCTCTATGCAATCACACCTAGGTAGTGTGCTATGATGCTTGGCCGGCATCGCATGGTTGGGTTCAAAGTTCTTCAGGACTTTTACGCGACTTGTGGTGAAAGTGTACAACCTCTCCACAGTGTAAAACTAATCGATTAGCCGTGCTCACGGTCAAGAGCGGCCTGGACCCTCACATGATAATTGAACTTGAAGATGGACTTAAATTGTGGTTTATGGTTATGTTAGCCATATGTTATGGTGTATCTCTATGCTTCTGTTAATTATGGGTTGGTATATACTTATACTTTATTAGTAATCAGGTGCTAATAAAATTTGACCAACTAAAAGTGCTTAATGCAGTCAACCTGTCAGCCTTCCCTTGTTTAAGCCTTTGCATTCATACTTTCCCCACACTTGCTGAGTACGGCATGTACTCACCCTTGCTATAAACAATGTTGCTCAGAAAGAGGAAGCTGCTATGAAGTCGTTGTGAAGATGTTGCTGGTGCTAGGCGTACGCAACCCCCAGTCGACTGCTTGTGGATGTTTGGAGCCTTCATTTCCAGGATTTAAGCATAATACTCTGATAATCTTCCTTTTTCTTACGTGATATTGTTTCTGTATTCACTTATATCTCACTATATGTATGAAAATAGATCCTGGCATACATATAGTTATGCACCTGGTTTTCTTTGGAAAAACAGATGTGACATTAGAAGCTCAAAATAGACAACCTAAAACATTTTATACATAATTAAAATGTTGTAATGGGAAAGGCAGTTGCAATAGTGTTTGGAGAAGCATGGAATGAATTGTGCATCTTTCACATCATGCAAAATGTTGTCAAACATCTACATGAAGAGACAACTCGAGAAAAAGAAGAAAACAAAGAAGAAAATAAATAAAAAGAAGACATGTTGGATGGTACTAATTGTGTGCCTCGTGTCTTACCTTCGAGTTCATGATCTCGGCGAGCACCACCACAATCCACTACCTCAGGTAACCCCCTTGGTAGGTTGCCGGGTCTAAACATCGACATATCTAGTAGTAGGAGATTTTACATTTTTTAGGAGGAATATAAAGTTGTTGCTGATCCTTTGAGAAGCAAACTGTTGAGTGCACCTGTTGGCAGTTTGATGGAATGAGAATATTATGTGGCCATGCTCTTAAAGTTCTTGATTTGACAAATACTAAGTTAAGTCAGAACATATCACATACTTGACAAAAACTAGTATTTGAATAGCT
This sequence comes from Cenchrus fungigraminus, assembly GCA_036936925.1. Classification (NCBI taxonomy): domain Eukaryota; kingdom Viridiplantae; phylum Streptophyta; class Magnoliopsida; order Poales; family Poaceae; genus Cenchrus; species Cenchrus fungigraminus. Next base: position 175,022,784 of record CM072769.1, read on the forward strand.
CTTAAAGGTCGGAGTGAGGGTACAATTATAAATTTTCTACCTATTAGGGGCATGGAGGCTAATTGTCTTTCACTCTTCTATATAAAGGGCCCAAGAGTGCTTGAGAAGAGGACTCACTCTTTGATCACTCCACACACCCACACTTCACACTAGTTATGACTTCTCCATTTGCTCTCTTCTCCCCTGTTTGGCATAGTCAAATCCCCAACAATAAGGAACTTTCATATCACAAGAGAATGTAAGCAACCCAAAAGAAGGCTATAAACAATATGTTGGTTTATGATTATAAGAAAACCAGGCAGCAAGTTCACCAGCACTATAAGCTAATAGCTACCTACAGCTCTAACCGTAACAAAATATGTATTTTTTATTATAAAGAATTAATAATAATATATTTACTCAACCCTTATTCATTAATTGGACAGCCTTGACAATTTAAACAATAGACAATGTCAAATTCACATTTCAAATTACTACCAACATGGAAGTATGATAGAATTCAGTCTTATTTTCCTTAAAGTCCACAAGTTATATTGACATATGTTATAATAGACAAGATATTAGCGAGAGCACAATACAATATATGATGAAGTTAATTAGAGTAAGATTATAAATACATTCAACTCATAAGAAGATTAAATAAATGACGGCACACTGAATGTAGTAGAGATCCGCTTTTAGCTCCTCCACAAATGGAAAAACCATTTGGTAGTGACTTTCTAGATTTATTGCAAGCAGACATAACCTTATATATCTAAACTTTGCATGTTGATAATGTCCAGTTCCTCATCTGGGGAATATTACACATTAATAATAAAAATCATTTCAGATATTTTTTTATCGATTTGCAACCTTATAAATAGATTAAAAAAATTATTCATCATTATTACTATTTTAGTGACATTAACTTCATATCCTCAAAGTTGGAATCTTTCTTTTTATTTCCAAAAGTATTAGTTTGAAATACCACAAACAAGCTACAATTCATGTTGATGTCTATTTTAGAGAGCAAATAGCAACACAAATATGGTATGATATTCTTTTTCTTATTAAATGAAGTCTATCAAAAGAAGTTGTGCTACTAATCAATAGGAAATATTATGTTTATCTATTTAATGCTGCCGCCATTGGCAAGCTCAACTTTATGGGCATCACCCATGAGTTCATGACCCATCATGTGTTCCGCCATCCATGTCTATACGTATGGGGTTGGGGTAAACCTGATCAGTAATTCTGATCCACGATTTACATTCCGTAGTAGTTGAACCATGCGTCCCATTGTAAATCTACCTCTCTCCGGTTTGGTAAAAAAAAGTTGTTTAGGACAGCAACACGGTCTTCAAAACACAACTTTGACTTCGTTTTTCTATAAAAATATTTATTGAATAAGTTATATATGTATATTTTTATGAAAATGATTTTCAAAACAAATCTATTGACATGATTTACACATTTATAAATTCATCAACTTAAAAGTTATTCATCATTTATATTCTCAATGTTTGACTCAAATCTTGTCCAAAACGACTTATTTTACCAAACCGGAGGGAGTACATAATGAACTTTTGATTTGTTAATTGGCTGGGAGACGCTAAAGAAGGATGAAGCAATAAGTGGACACACGTTGTAGTATGCACACACGGGCTGAAGAAAACTTCACTTGCATGGCACACATTGGGGCATCACCCATGAGTCCATGACTCATCATGTGTTTCGCCATCCATGTTTGTACGTATGTGGTTGGGATCAATCTGGTCAGCAACTCTATCCACGATTTACATTACGCGGTAGCTGAACCACAGGTTCCATTGTAAATCTACATAGCAAACTTTTGATTTGTTAATGGTTGAGAGACGCTAGAGAAGGATGACATGTTTAGTATGCACACGCGGGCTGAAGAACACTTCACTTGATCATGCACATGTTGGAGGCTTGGATCACGCGAGAGGGTATAGTCGGGATTCGAGAATCTCATGACATGATAGATAAATAACGACAAGTTCAGGGGACGAAGCAAGAAAACTCTATTTGTTTTACCCTGACTTTGCATGCCAAGTGTGTACTCTGTACAATTTCGGTTATCATGTGATTTTTGACCCAACAAAAGATATGAGGATGAGAATCGAAAGTAAAAAAACAAGTGCCAAAATTTGTTGGGACTTTAATATTATGTAGAGGTGGAGATACTAATGTATGTGTGAAACGGCAAATTAGAAGTAAAGAAAGATGAACCATAATCATGAACATAATATGTATGATAATGCAAAATGTTTTTTATTGTCAAAATTCCTCTCTTTTGTATAAGAGAAGTTCCTCTTGCGAATAGGCTTAGTCTAATGGTAGGACGGTCTACTGAGATGCTACCTACCAGGGTTCAAATCCTGGTGCTCGCATCCGAGATTTTTCGACGTTATGCATTACTCCCTCCGTCCCGTGAAAAATGCAATCCTAACATTTGAAAAAAAATCCCACAAAGAATGCAATCCTAGCATTTGAAAAAAAATCCCACAAAGAGTGCAATCCTAGAAAATAAATCTAGTTACCTTCCTAATTAAGCAATTTTCGGCGTTATGCATTACTCTCTCCGTCCCATGAAAAATGCAATCCTAGCATTTGAAAAAAATCTCACAAAGAGTGCAATTCTAGAAAATAAATCTAGTTACCTTCCTAATTAAGCAATCAGATCTGATTTGCATGCCAAAACTTACTACAAATGGCTAAAAAATGAGGGTATTAGAGTCTTTTCACGCCACCACTAATTTGTCTTAGAAAAACTAGAATTGCATTTTTTTATAGGACGGAGGGATTAAGTGGTAAGCGACGTTCTCGTCGACGACGAGGCGCAAGTGGTGACTTCAGGAATCTCTAGATCTGTCGGTGCTCAGTCCTTCGGAGGTGCTCATAGGGATACGGTTTGCGTACGTGTGTTCATAGGGGTGAGTGTGCGTGCGTGTTATGAACGTCCGCGTTATATTGTGTAATTCTTAAAAAAAGAGAAATTCCTCTTTTCAGCATGCAGTTATTCAAGCCGACTCTTATGCTGTATGCAAAAACACAAATGCGACTCTTCTTGGGCTCTGCATGCAACCAGAATCTCTCTCGCTGGGCCTGCTTTATTAAGCAAGCCCAAACTTGAAATATAATCGACGGGCCTTTGAGGCTTAGTAACATCTTGGACCGCAAATAGCCCATTGACGATAAGACGAGCACTTTTGTTGCACTCGCAACTGGTACTCTTTTCTCACTCTAAAAAAAAAAACTGGTACTCTTTTCTCTCCAGTGCTACAACTGCGTTGACTCAGTCCTGTAGTCCACCGGCATGAAAAGCCAGCAAACTGCTCAAATTTGCAGGACATTTTATCCTTTCTGATGCTAGCACGGTGCCCGCCGCGGCGGCCGGGGATCATCGGCGTTCGGGCGGCGGTGGCGGTGGCATGCCATATCCATACCTCGCCGCAAGTGTGGAGGAAGAAGTGAGCTCATGCGCAGCTATCCAGTGTTCCAGTTGCCCTGATGATTGGATCGGTTGGAACGTGGGCAAGGCTGGCACTCTGGCAGGGAGCACGCACGCACCCCTCGCCGCCCCACATCATGCATGGATGCCACATCGTGCTCGTGTCCACGTCGCTATTATGGGACGACGGGCAGAGCTGTGCGTGCTGATGTCCTCCACCACCACGCGCCATCCCCGCGCGGTCGGCGCAGACCCACGCCACGCCTCACCTGCCACCTTCCTTGCAGTTGCAACTGCAATTTCCCCTGCAATTGCAAAGCCCTCCTGGCCCTCCCAGCATCTGCTGCCTCCCTCTATATATTGCCGGCTGACTTGTCCCTCCTCGTCGTCGACGGAGCCAGGAGCATCGACTAGGCAACGCAAGATCCCAACCAATCGAGCAACAGGTAACCGCCTGCCAAGAACACGAGGCAGCAGCAGCTGCCCAATTCGGCCGATGGATCAACAACCGACGACGGACATGGAGAAGAAGGACGCGTCGTTGTCGGCGCTCCAGAGGAGCCTCTCCGCCGTCACCTACTGGTCAGTGCTCTCCCGCCTCCGACCTGGTTTCTGCTCCGAGGATCGCGACGAGTTTAGTTCTCCGGCTGACACAAATGCTCATCGCCCAACACGTCATGATGATGCAGCTGCGGCGCGTGCGGGTACGACCTGCGGCTGCGGTCGTCGGACCGGAACACGGCGGGGATCGTCGGCGGCGGGTACGGCCGCGCGGCGCGGCGCGGGGTGGTGCCCTTCGACGCCATCGACGACGCGCGCTTCGGCCACGCCGACGAGTTCCGCTGCGTCGACGTGCGCGCGCGGAGGCTCTTCGTGCGCCGCACCCGCCTGCTCTGCCGCAAGTGCGGCGCCAGCCTCGGGTTCGCCTACGACGACCGCGCCCGCGCCCGCGCCGACGACGCCACCGGCAGCGCCACCAGGTCCCCGCGCTACGACATCAAGATCCGCGCGCTCCAGCCGCTGGCCGACGACGACGACGCCTCGCCGCCCCCGCCGTCGGAGGGTGCCTGATGATGATGGATTCCTTCCCGCGCTCTGCGATGCTTTGCGAACATTCTTGACTTGCTCCTTCTTTTTCCTGACGCGTTCGCTGCTGTTTTTTCTTTTCCCTGACGCGTTTGCTGCTGTTTTTTACCTGCACAAGTCGCTGTCGCCCGTGTTCCCATCTGCAGGCCGCTCTCGCTCGCTTGCATCTCAAGAAATGTACAAATTGATGGTGTCCTTTTCTTCCTCCCCCACTTTTCTTTGTAATTTTTTTAACGAAAAGAAAAGTGATTTGTTTGTTGATCTTGACGGATTTTATCATATGGAGACAAATTAATAAATTGTATTGGACAAACGCGTTGTTGGTGGCTCAACCAGACCAGCCTGGCAGACGCAACCTTCCCGATGTTCACATCTATTCTCCCGAGAGAAGTCAAAAGCTCCCGCGAACTGAACTTCCTACGTATGCAATTGCATATTTGCATATTCGCAAGTTGCAAGCCATGGACCAACGCGATCGACTGATCAGCCTGCATCTGCCAGCGGTTACTGTGTCCGTTGACTCGCGCGGATGCCAAAGCTGAAATTATCTTCTTGCTCTAAAGAAAAATATAAAAAGAAAAGCAGACTGCGGAACAGCCAGCTTGTGAACGCATGAAAAAAATTGTTGGAAATTCATGCGATCGATGCTCTGGAGAACTGTATCAATGAAACATATTGTTAGATTTCAAGCAACACTCCACTGACCTTGTGCCAAGCTTTTTTTTTTCCCGAAAGACACCTTGTGCCAAGCTGACTCGTGGGCTGCAGGTTGAACTTCTCTTGGGTTGTACAGGCCGAAAGCGTGCGTCGATTACCCTTACTATACATAGTACTTGTGCAAGCCATGACTTGTGAATAAACAATTTTTATACTCATATATTAACTATATTAATACATATACACGCAACAACTGTGAAGCCGTGATAAAATGACAGCACCGGTGTTTCAAAATAAAGTAAACGTTAATGCAGCCAGAGATAACCGAAGATTATTCCATTCAGCAAGAGGAAAGTGTATGCCCGGAACCAAAAAAAAAAGTATGATGTCAGGATTGGTTGGCATGAGGTCCTAAATCCATCACAATGCAATGGAGGCAGTCTGCTGCAGTGGGGGCTCCTATATAGCTACCGGAAGGTAGATAAGCATTATAACTTCCAGTCCACCAAAAGTCTACTTAAAATTTGCTAACTAATAGTTTTCACCCATCCCACCTCATAATTATTTTAAAAAATGTTGAAACATTTTTAAAAAATGTTGCAACATTTTCTAAAAATGTTACAACATTTTTTTTCAACATTTTACGTTATTTTTTCATCAACATTTTGCAAAATGTTGCAACATTTGAAGGACCAACATTTGTTGGGAGCAACATTTTGAGTTCGGCACCGACGGCGGCGCCCTCTCCGGCACCGGCAGTGGAGCCGACCGTGGCGGCGCGACCCGCGCCGGCGGCAGCCATGGCCGGCGGCGTGCCAGCTCCCGCGGCGGAGGACGTCGGGGACCGCGCGGGCAGCACGCCAAGCCGCGCGGGAGCTCGACGGAGCTGCGCGCGGAGCTCGTCGGGCTGCGGCGGAGCGCGAGGCGCGCGTGGGCGCCGGCGGCTTCCCGCAGTGGAGGCGGCGCACAGGTACGGTGGGAGAGTGGTGGAAGGAAGAAAGGTAGGGTTTCGATCAGACAGTGCCTGAATGCCGCACGAATCTTGAAAGTGGAAGGCAAGTAGCAGAATTTTTTTATATTATTATTTTTCTCTATTTTGCAAAAATAAATGGTCCGCCAGAAATTTTGCAAAACTATGCATCTGCCGCTGTGGCCCACGGCGGCAGCGACATACCGCCGTGCGGCACGGCGGCAGGGGCCGTGGCCCACGGCCAGACGTGGGCCCGTAGCGTGCGACGGACATACCGCCGTAGCCCACGGCGGTAGGGACATACCGCTGTGGGCTACGGCGGCAGGTCCTAGCGCAGTGGGCCATGGCGGCAGCAGGCCTGCTACCGCCGTGCCCCACGGCGCTAGGAACTGCCGCCTATATAAGGCCGAAATTCAGCCGAAAATGTCATAATAATTCGAAAAAAAGAAAGAGAGGGGGAAGAGAAGGGAGTGAGGAGGAGGTGGTGAAGGTGCGAAGCTCTGCCGGTTTTTCGTCTCGTTAGAGGTAATACTCTGGTACTTAATAGTTTGAAGTGTGATAATAGTAAAAATATAGTTTTAGTGTAGATCTGCTTAGTAAAAATATAGTTTTAGTGTAGATCTGCTTAGTAAAAATATAGTTTTAGTGTAGACCTGCATAGTAAAATTATAGTTTTAGTGTAGATGGATTAGTAAAATTATAGTTTTAGTGTAGCTCTGAGTAGATATATTTTGTAGTTGCAGATCCACTTGTTAATAACGTTTTTTTTTCATGCTGTCAGACATGTCGGATGCAGTCAGTGTCAAGTTGTATTTCGGTAATGGGCAGATTAGATATGGTGAACATGGAGTTGACTTGTCAGAATTTAATTCGGTTGACCATGTGATTAGAAGAGCAGCCGAAAGAACTTGGGGGTCCATTACCAACTTTTTTTATAGGGCATTCCATGTAGATATAGAGCAACATGACTTGTCCATTATGGCTCTAATCAACAGGAGTGAGTCAGTATATTGGGAGCTTATGCCACTTCAAGGCACTGAACATTGGAGGAGTTATATCAAAACAGCATGTGAAATTAGTTTGCCTGTGATGTTGTTTATCCAAGTTGTTCATAAGGCTGGGTCTAGTAGTCAAGTGCATGAGGAGGGTAGTGCTGCTCACCAGGGTGAGGCTGAACTACAAGCAGGAGATGGTCCTGCAACTGAGCCACAAGAAGGAGATGGTGCTGCCACTGAGGCTGAAGAAGGAGATGGTGACACACCCTTTGAGGCCCGTGGTGAAATTGACGAGGGGGAAGTTAATGAAGAAGTACTCAGGCAGTACGAAATGGAGGCTGATGAGGATGAACGTGGGTTGGAAGAGGACTCCTCAGATGATGAGGATGACCCGCTAGTTCCAAGGGACTGGGACAGTTACAATTTCTCACAGCTATCTGTCAATCCTGGTGAGAATGTGTCCTGGGAGTATAGAGACAATCAGGTTTCTGTTGGCGCCATGTATAATAGTGCAGTAGAGGTGAAGGATGCAGTGAAGAGGTGGGCCACCCTTACTCTGCAGAGAGAGTTCAGGGTAGTGAAGAGTTCTCCACACATATATGATGTACAATGTGTGAAGCCCAACTGTCCTTTTCGAGTGTATGCTTCCAAGGGCAAGTGGAAAAATTACTGGGAGATCAAATCTGTTGTGGATCACACTTGTGTACTTGAGCAGCTAGATGCAAGCCATCGTAATTTGTCGGCCGATTTTGTGGCCAGCCAGATGTTTGCTAAGATTGTGGAAAATCCTGCTTATGAGCCCAAGTCTATTATCTTGGCAATTGAGGAGAAATTTAGGTACCTGATAAGTTATGGTAAGGCATACATGGCGAAGAAGAAGGTATTGGAGATGAGGTGGGGTACTTACGAAGCATCCTACGACAATCTGCCTCGATTGCTGAACACAATTGCCACGCTAAATCCTGGTAGTTATTATGATATCAAGACTTATAATCTTGTATCAAGGCCAGGGAAGCAAGTCTTGCAGCGGGCATTCTTAGCATTGGGTCCAACTATTGCTGCCTTCAAACAGTGTCGACCAGTCATTTGCATAGATGGCACATTTCTAACAGGAAAATATAAGGGCACAATTCTTACAGCTGTGGCTGCAGATGGCAACAATCAGTTGTTGCCATTGGCAATTGCTTTTGCAGAGGGAGAGAATGGTGATAGTTGGTATTGGTTTCTGGAGAGATTGAAGCAGATGGTGGTGGGAGATGTGTCAGACGTGTGTGTGATACACGATAGACACAAAGGTATTTTGCAGGCTATTAATGACATCAAAGAAGGTAGTGAAGAACGTAACAGAGCAGCACAATGGCCAGATGTGCATAGCAGGTGGTGCATGAGGCATATGGGAGCAAACTTTCATAGCCAGTTCAAGAACAAAGAACTTACACAATTGTTCAAGCGCTTATGTTTGACCAATCAGGAGAAAAAGTTCTACGAGCTATGGCAAAAATTAGATGATCTGACGAAGAAAACATCAGAAGAGATAGCTAAAAAGTCAATAAGTACTGAACCCGGGGAAGAGCCAGTTTCTCTGGAGGACGTGGGGCTAGATGCTCCAAATGTCAGAAGGAGAAGGGGACGTGCTGTGAAGACCTTCAGCCAGTGGATTCAGAATGAGCCTAAGAAGAAATGGTGTCTCCTGTTTGATAAGGGAGGTGTGAGGCATAGGATAATGACAACAAATTTTGCTGAGGTCTACAACGCTGTTTTGCGTGGTGCCAGAGCTCTCCCTCTTGTTGGTATCATTGAGTTCTTCTTGTACCGCACAATGAAATACTTTCTTGAGCGTGCTACTGCAGCACATGCAGCTATGCAGGATTGTCAAAAGGTGTATTCAACATGGATGACTGAGTACTTGACCACAAAACAGAAGGCTGCTCTTGCTCACAGAGCTTACCCACAACCTCTACGTCGTGATCCTGGCGAGGAAGTTCAGTGGAAATATCAGATAAGTTGCCAGTCCAAATCACAAAAAGCGAATGGTGAAATAACAATACAAAAAACAGTTATTGGGAATCAGACATGCTCATGCTCTTGCCAGAAGCCATTGCTGCTACACTACCCCTGCTCACATGTGATCGCTGCGTGCCTTGCAACAAAGAATAACCATTGGGGTCGCTACGTGCCTAAATACTTTTTGAAGCAAACCATTCTAAACACTTGGAACCACACTATTGAGGGTTACCTGCATCTTGGAACTTTCACTCAAGACCCCAAATACAATGCGTTGTACATACCAAATCCAGATCCAACCATATGCCAAGGTGTCGATCGACGCAAGAAGAAGAGGATTAGGAACAACATGGATGAGGCTGAAGCTAGACCTCCGGTGCAGATATGCTCTAAGTGCAACAATCCAGGACACTCCTACAAGAAATGCACCGAAGCATCTTACTTTTCCACTGCCACTTCTCCAGCACATTCAGCTAGTGCACGTGGACGTCGTTCCCGTCGCTACAACGAAGGAATGCAGTGATCGTACTTGTTTGTGCTACCGTGTTGTAATATTTGAAATACTTTTGTATGTTATCGTCTTGTAATATTTGAACCATTTCATTTGGCAAGGTCTTGTAATATTTGAACTTATTCATGTTATCGTGTTGTAATAATTGAACTACCTTTTCATTTGCTTGTTGTTTTCTTCTTGCCGTCAAATTTATTATCATATCCTGTTATGTATTGTTCTCTAATATTTCTCATCTTTTTTGTAGACTTGCAATGGCTTCCTCGGGTCCTGAGTTGGACTTGGAGTTGCTCACCAGTAGGAAGGACAAGGTTGCGGTGCCAAAGGGGATCCACACTCCTATGTGCTACTGCGGTGATAACTGTAAGCTTGTCAAGTGCAACGTTCTCGGGTACTGCTACGGGATGAGGTTCTTCATGGGCGTGAACTACGAGCATGACCCCCTCCCACCATGTCGCAATGTTAGACCAAAAGTAAGAACAAACTGCATTACTAAATAAATAATATGTCATTGCTATTTTATTATGTGCTAACTTGTCTTTGAAAAAAAACTCCACCTCCTCTCTGTGATTTTATGCAGTGGCTAGATTGTGAGCAGTCCGAACAAGACAAGCGTTACGTTGAGGCGATGGGTCGTTCAGCACATGAGAGGTGGCAAAGGATGATTGAGGCAGAAAAACTAGAAGAAAAACGTAAGGAGCAGCAGGAGGAAATTCGCATTCGCCGGGAGATGAAAGAACGTGAGGCGGCCGCGGCCCGTGAAGCAGATAGAGAGAGGAAGAGGGAGAGAGCTCGCCGGGCTAAGGAAGCTGGGCCGGATGCTATGAGGAAGGGAAAATACCCCCGTTGTACCCAGTAGACGTAGAGTACTAGACGCCGAGTGCTACTGTATCCATAAAAATTTATGATTTCATTTCATCATTCTCTCGAGTCGGGTTGTATCTTTAAGAACTTGATTTCAGATGCATTTTAGATGCAAACAGTAAAACTCGTACTAGGGTGTGTTTTCTGTGAGTCACTGCACCAAACAGTGAACCTAGTACTAGGGTGTGTTTCCTCCGAGTCACTACCCGTTTTTCTTGCCCCGGATCGAATGGCCCACCGTCCAGTCTGCTTTATTGCCTACATATATGTGAGCACTCTTCTCCAGTGTCACTTCACAACACAACAAACACCAATGAGTTCCTGGACTGGGGATGATGATGGCTCCCTCAGTCCAGCACTATGGAGCCAGCAAGATCTAGAGTTCAACAACAATTTTCCAGTATTAGATAAGAGAGATTTCAAATCCATGCGTGATGTTAGAAAGTACACACCAAATCAAACGGTGAACTGACCAAGGTGTGCACACGGTGAGTTCTGTGTGATGCAGGTTTACCAGGGATGGAACAACTCTGGTCGACGCTTCTGGCATTGCTCACGAGCATGGGTAAGCAAAACTACGTGACCTCTGTCCTTCATCATTTTATGATTTACTAATATAATCACGGTTTCTGCAGTACTCCGACCAACCAGATAACTGCGGTTTCGTGCAATGGGTGGATCCCCCAGCTATTGACCCGTATCAACAGTACATCGACTACCTTGAGGATGTTGTCATCTTCAACCTGAGGCAAGAGCTCGCGTCGGCATTGGCTTCTCCAGATCCGACATCTACCAACGACGACGACGGACCGGTGACCGGACCAATGGTGGTGAAGACGAACACCGGGTGTGAGGACGAGTTCTGCTGCTGTCCGTGCCACGAGAAGAAGGACAACACTCCACCAGCAACTCCACCCCCGCCACCGTCTGATCCAACTCCACCCCCGTCGGGGTACGGGTACTACATGCCCTCCCAGCACTCCGACGGGTTTATGATGTCCGGGTTCTCCGGGTACTATTCGTACAACTAGACTACAAATATTGTAATCGTTTATCTAAATTCCCTAAGGCACGTTAGGACTAGCAGCGGCACAAAATTAAGGTAGTTGTGTCGTACGTGCCATTGCTTGTTTCTGTAATTCGTCGTTAAGTATCAATGGTTCGTCGTTAAGTATCAATGATTCAAAAAATTGAAATTTTTTAAAAAAATCCTACCGTCGTAGGCCACGGCGGTAGGTCCATACATACCACCGTGGCCTACGGCGCTACCTGGAGGCCACGCTGCCGCCTGACGGTAGGCTCCTACCACCGTGCGGCACGGCGGTAGGACCTTAACGCCGTGGGCCACGGCGGTATGTGCCCTTGCCAGTGGGCCACGGCCCCTGCCGCCGTGCCGCACGGCGGTAGGAACCCTACCGCCGTGGGTCACGGCGGCAGATGTATAGTTTTGCAAAATTTCTAACGGACCATTTATTTTTGCAAAATAGAGAAAAAATATATAAATTTTTTTTTCCAAGTAGCATCCTACCTTCCGGAAGGCCTCGTTCGGTTTTTCCGGAATGACCCAAATCCAGGGGGGGATTTTAGTGGGCCGATTCCAATCCCGGTCGACAGAAAATGTGTCGTTCGTTTCGGCCTGGTCCGGAAATGAAACAACGTCGGCTTCATTCCTGAGCCCAGGCCGCAAGGAGAAATCGAATCCCCGTGTCGCCTCCTCCGGATCGAACCCTACCCGGCGGCTTCTGCGATGCCACACGCCAGGCAAGCGGCGGCGCGAGGTGGCGAGACGCGACACGGCGCGGGAAGCAGCCAAGCAGCGACGCGAGGTGGCGGCCTGGCGCCGCGAGGTCACGGCGTGGAGGTGCGAATCCTCGCCGACGAGCTCCTTCCGCTCTCCCTCGCCCTCTCCTTCTTCCCCCTCTCTCTCGGCCGGCGTCGGCTGGCACTACGGCGCGCGGCTGCTGACCCGCCGCTGGCGCGCAGGTCGCTCAGGTACGGGCCGAATCGTCTTCTTGACTTGCTAGATGTGATCCCCGATTTGTCTCCTGGGTCGCCCGCCTGTTCTTGGGGAAACCCGTCAAGTTGCTGGTGTCGCGTGCGTGCCGCGGCCGCAAGATCTGTTCTTCTATGCGGAGTAGGTCCTGTGTCTGCGTGAAGATGTGGCTCGAATGATTATGAAAACTTTTTTTGTTCATGATTATAATTTTATGATGATCCCGTCATGGCCGAATGGTGCTGCGACGAGTACATACAAATTGTAAAAGAACATAAGTAGAGGGCTATCTTGTTCTCACTGGGCAAATATTGTCAGCACTTTTCTTTGGGCAGATTGGATGGCCTTATCTGAATATAAGCTATCATTTTATTAGTAACAGCAGTACATGTCCTTAGATCATCAAATGGATCTCCCTCTAGAGTGTGCTCCCCAGCAATTGCTAGAGCTGAACTATGTCCATCAGATGGAAGATGGCCCAAACCCAAGCGAGTAGTACCAGTAGAATTTTCATCATCCATGGTTGCATCTGATTTCTTTTTTTTTTGAAAAGAAGGTTGCATCTGATTTCTCAGGATAATCTGCCCATGAATGCACAGCTTCTACAATTGTGCAGGTATTGTTATTTAGTTCCCTACTTTGCATGAGAACATCAGCTTCAGAGGCACGCCCAAAACATTGGTTAGCATGATCAGTGTAGACATCAGAGGTAGTTCGACTTATGGGAACGTTAGCTGATTCCTGCACTCTATTCATCTTTTTTCCTGATTCAGTGTCAACTAAACTATCAGAAAATCGTCCAAAAGGGAAGCTTTTCTCTGATTTATTTTGTTTGCAAATTAGTGTTACCACTGCCAGTCTATCTTAAATTAGCACATGTAGAGCCTCATTTCTGAATCTTTTTCAGTTTCTGCAGCACAATAGCATAAGGCAATCATTATTTATTGTTTCTATATTTTGATCAGTTTCTGTTGATCAAATAATTGAACTTCAGTCAGGCAACCAAGGTAGAAAGGAAGCTTTTTTGCTGTTCAGTCATGGCTTTCGCAACTCCAGCAGCTGTTCTTCTTGATGAGAACATTCATGTACATGTAGGTGAGATTGCTTTTTCTCGAAACTAGTTTTTGTATGTAAAGGAACTTTCTTAAAAGCAGATAAGCAACTTGTTTCATCTTCATGTTCAGGCAAGAGGGCTGATGCACCATGGTCCAAACCACTGAAGCCATCTGAGAAGAAACCCGGACTTAAAGAGCGGAAGGCTATTCAGGATGTGTCCAACTTTTCCAAAAGATAAATCTTTGAAGGACAGGTCTGTGAAGGAGAGGTCCCAACAGCGGAAGGCTCTTCAGAATTTGACCAATACAATTCAAAGCAAGGAAAGGCCCACCTTGAAAGAACAGAGCTCCACTGTGAAAGAAAGGTCTGTTCTGGGCAAACATGAAGGGGTTAACCCATTGAACATATTAACTGATGAAGAGATCAAAAAGTGTCGTGAATGGGCTAAGGATGGGCCGGAGGGTGCTCACTTCCATGATCATAAGAAGTCAGATAAGGATCTGCAAGACAAATGTGAGAATAAATCTTATGATTGCTCTTTTTAGTTCTTCAGTATGTGGATTGTATTTCTTTTTCGTTGCATATGGCTGGCTGTGTGTTATATAGGCGTCGAGAAGAAAGTGAAGAAGGTACGCACAACCTTGGAGGGCTGGTCAAATGTGGTATATGGTCGTGTGATGTTTCCAGCTGCGGTACTTGAGACAAGTAGCTGAATGATGTGTGGTTATTTTAGAGCTACATGTAACTAAATTAGTTGTGCGGTTGTTGCTCTGTCTTTTTTCCTGGTTTTCCTGGTCCAGCCGAACATAATATTTCTGGTGCTGGAATGGATACAATAAATGGATTGCAACAGGATCCACTCGATCCTGGCCAGGATCGGTCCAGAGGCAGGAATGGAACCCCAACAACCGAACGAGGCCGAAGACAGATAGGATTCCCGGTCTGCAGTTCCTAGCTTTCAGATCATGGGCGCCCATGTGGCTGCGGAGTTATGGACAACTGATTTTAGCCCAGCAATTCTGAAGAAACCAACCAAAACCTATAGAAACCAACCCCTTCAGTGCCACCCTGTTCGTCTGGCAGACGACTGGTGGCTGGTGCTGATTTGTTCTGAGAGAAGTACTGCTGGCTCGTAGCTGGTGACTGATTTGTTCTGAGAGAAAAGTACCGCTGGCTGGTGGCTGATAAGCCAGACGAACAGGGCGTGACGGATACCAGAAAAATAGGCTAGGGGTTTGTCACAACTCACAACTCAGAAGTCAAATTGAAAACCTCCGGGGAAGGAAAACATTGCCCATCAGATTGGAATATAGAGACTGTTCGGCTGGTAGATTGAATAGTGTTCGGCTGGTAGATTGAATAGTATTGTGTAAGAGAAAATAAATCGAAATTAGTCGAGGATGGGCCAGCCGAACAGCCTCATAATCTTCACCCCATTCAAGTTCAAGAGTAACCAGGTCTCTGTCTGCACCATGGAAACACCTACCACATAGCTGAACCTTCCATGGCTACCTTCACCCTACCCTGAGACCTGCAAACTGAGAATTGAACATCCTTAAAGACAGCTCCACAATTGCAGAGGAGCAAGAGTTCACTGCAAAGAGGCTGGCCCATGATAAAACTCCGCTAGGAAAAGAAGATGCCAAAGGGGACGGAAGGGCTGTGCCGCTGTGGCGATCACAATGCCAATTGGTTATATCAAGCAAGCCATTAAGATGCAGTTTGCAACGGCAGTTATCTCCCCAGGTACCTCACATACCGATGCTACTGTCATCTTCTCCATTATTGAGCAGAAACAGTGTGGTTCATCACAATCACTGAGTTGTGCATGAATTAGATTCACCATTTACATACTTGATAGCATAGGATTTGCTGTACCGAATAAATAAATGAGTAGTGATACATCAAAATGGCAAATTAGACCATGGAAGACGTGCAATTGGTGATCTATCGTCATTATTGCGAGTGATTGACAGATAATTAGAAAGAACTTATTGCGAGTGATTGACAGATAATTAGAAAGAACTAAGTAAACCTTAGGCACCGGTGTTCCTAACTTTCATTTCATTTCCCAACCAACCACTGCACGAATAGAGGTGGTAGCTAGCAGTGAATGCGCCAAAAAGGACCAAGGGAAAAGCCACCAGTGAATGCCTCTTTAGAATGAAAAAGTATGCTTTTTTCGAAATATTTTAAATAAACTTATTATCAGTTTGGGAACTAGCATCAATATCAAGTATGCAAAAGCCCATCACAATTTTATGAGTTAATTGAAAAAAAAATATGTCAGAAAACGCACAAGACGGCGTACTGCTACTCTTATTATTGACCTTTTGTGTGGGGACTATCTGCTTACCAAGCGTTAGGTAATGGGTACAATCAGTTCACCTCAAGATCGATGGATGGCCGTATCGCTTATATGTGCTAGAAACCACAAAGAAATGAATCCACAGAACTATGAATCCAAGATAATACTTATCTTTATAGGTTCTAATAACCAATAGCAGTTTGATGAAAACATTTCTGTTTGTTTTCAAACTTCTTATCCGGGTTATGCTGAGATGCCAACTTATTGTCTTCTTGTAGTCATGTTTAATAGCAGAAACAGTTGTCCTGCACACCCAAAGCACATTGTTGTCAATCTTTCAATTTCAAAATGTTTTCTCGGTTCTCAAAAATGTTTCTTATATCTTCCTTCACATCTGAATTCTGAACATAACAAGTAATGTCTTAACAATGATAAAATACTAAAATAGTATAACCAAAGCTGATAGAGCAATGTCTAGCCCTGAGTTTGCTAGAACTATTTATGGACCGTAGTTCATTGGCGATAAACACCACCAGGAAGATAGCTGGGCGGAGTCGGCTTCAGGGGGAGACTAGACTGTTGGGGGCTTTGGGATTAATTCTTCTTCATTGATTGATTGAAAGGAGATACAATCCCATCCTTATATAGATGAAAAGACTTGACCCTTAAGAAACTAATCTTATCTGGTAACAAACTAATCCTAATCCCGACTGTACTGTTCACACGCTACAGTATGGTGGCCCAGGCCTAGCTGGTCCCACTACCATAACAGATGGCAAGCCAAATATTTTTCTACAGTCCATTTGTTTTATGAACTCTGAGAAGCAGAAAAGGAAAAGCAAGTTCATTCTGCTTGCTATCATGTAGTGTACTTAAATAAAATTTTCCCTCCACATACAAAGCCTAGATCAGAAGCACATTATCTATGGCAATCAGCAAACTTGTGACATTCTGAATTGAAACTTTTGCTATCGATGTAGAACTACATTGGAAGATAAGTCTGTCATGAGCACTGTAAATCGATCATAGAGGAATTCTGCAGCTGTTATGACTGCTTAAGTTCAAAGTATAAGAAAATGGGACCAATGGTATCCAGGCATGTATTAAGAGAAACAATATGTTCACCAATTTTAATGTGGGTTTCAGAAAATATGCAATTCAAAAATAGATGTTGTTTTGGTAGCTTAGTGTTGGTTCCTCAAGGTGTTAGAGAAATAATAATGCAACTATTAAGGTCCAACCATGCCAAAAATTACAACATTATGTGTATATAGAGCTGAAGCAATAATCAAATTAATTCAAATGGAGTGGATCGCTTTGTGTGCCAAAATCTATAGCACTTGTCCTAACATCCACGGAGGTCCGAATTCTAGGATTTTACACTTTATCGGCATTGCAGAAACATGCTTAATAAAAAGTTTATACATAAATCTACTCGCATTTCCATTTTATAGCATCCATTGATTTGACCATTGGTTAATCCATTCCATGCAACCTTAGTTAAATACATAAAACCATGAAGCTGTTTCGTTTCAATAGATTCATGAAGCTAGCTGTGCCTGTCACATTTATGGAAGATTTATTATCAACTTATCATACGTAATATTGACAGATCTGACGTGAGAGTAACAAAAAAAGATCATTTTAGTCCCAGCAAATTAGGGTAGAGTTGAAACCTGACGAAGTCACAGCAAATTGTGGGATAAGAGTGCACAGCTAGGCAATAAAATTTTGGAGATTAAGCAGACAATGGAAGTCAGAAATACCATAAATGCAACTTTACCGAAAAAAATTCATATCATGGTCAGGAAAGACATAGCAACCACACATGTGAAGCCAACTCAAATTACTCGTTGTCTTATAATAAATCCAGTCCCTAAAATCACTCTGTCTCTATTAGTACTCTCGCATTCCGAAATTTATCTTGAAGTAGTAGACTAATTTATTTTCTACTATTTCTTTCTGGGAATACTTCTCTAAATCATATTTTTATTCCCTGATTGGTATGAAAAATTTTACGTCAACTGAAAAAGAACTTCCATGACAACCAATCACTTTCTGCGGAGGATATACAATTTTCCTAATCTTTTCTAAACTTTTGAAAAAAAATAACTAGAATCATGCATTTGAAGAATTTCAACTAAAATCTTACTTCTCACTGAATCATTCCAGCACTTTAGCTCCAGCAGTTTTATCACCCGGTCACCCTAAAGACTTATAAAAAGAAAACGCGAACTGACAGGTCCGGGCCACTGGAGTAACAAAATTAACTAATAGTGTAAATTTAGAAAGCATATTTGTCGGTGAGGTAAAACTGACCATAAATTGACCCAAAGTGAGCATGACCCGCTATTATTGACAACCGGGCATCTATCTATTCCCAAAATGTGAAAATAGAAAACAAACTTACAAAATTTGACGACATACGATTACATAGAAGGGATTCTAGCGCGAAGGAAGATAAAAATAGTGTTCCTCCTTCAGGATTATTGTTAAGCAGTGTTCGCAAAATTTTGGTGAGAAATATCAGTATGGTAGCATTGTAAATAAATCATTCGATTACATAGTGGAGGTTCCTTAAATGTAAACTATCACAAGAAAGGAGATTGTGCTTGAAGAAGCGTGCAGCAGCTTGTATAGTAGATAAGGTGATTTACCTGAATGGTGAGGAGTAGATTCCCGCTGCTACACCTGCCAAGCACTTAAATGATTTTGGGACAAAACCGGTGCAGCATTTAGCACTCCAAGGAATCTATCAGATGTCCCCATATTGATCATTTATGGTGCCCGCCAAAACGAAAAGTGCCAATTTTAAATACTTGGGGGCAAACCCTGAAGGAGAGAAAAATCATTGTCAATCTTTTCAGAGACTTTGTATTTGTTTTTAAACATCCACGGAAAAATTGGGCAAGGTATAAGAGCTGAAAGCAACTTTTGATGTTTCCATGAGGAGTGTCTGACAGTGTAAATTGGAAGCTATCAATGTCTCATTTACCCCTATAAAAGTCCCAGGTATTACCAGACAAATAATCTGGACTGGTCCTATTGTTAAAGTGAAACATTCCCAAGTATTACCAAACAATTAATCTGGAGTGGTCCTCTTGTTAAAGTGAAACGAAACGTCTGTTTTTCTTGTTTGTACTTTGCAGTATATCAGATCGGATGCTCAGGCTTCCTTACTTCTCCCCTAATCTCGACACCAAATGTCTGAACTGACAATAGCATCATAGACATCATACAAGCCCCGTCTAAACTGATGAATAAAACAAGGCCGATCTCGGAAGGAGGAGAATGGCAACCTCCATCCAATCCACGGGCTATGGCTGGCTACGAGACGCATCGATCGCGCAGGCGTCAGAAGCAGCAGGAGATCGGGTGGAGCCAAGCCAACAGATATAAGCATATAACCAACGGCGCATCGAGCAAAACCAGCAGCTAACCAACCGCACCCCGCATCGGACCTGAACGGATCTAGGACGCGGATGCAAGAACGGCAGATCCCCCGCGTTTGCTAGCAGGGGCGAGAGCGCCCGACCGGAGGTCCGGAGAGAGAGTAATGGCCGAACCGGGAGGCAGGATGCCGCACTGACCTCGGGCGGGATAGCGGCAGTAGCGGCCGGCCTCCATCTCCGGCTCAGGTTCCCCTTCCTCTGCCTCCTCGATTCCTCCTGCCGGTCGGTCGTCGTCGTCCTCACGATCGGGAACTTTTCCTGGAGAGCTTTCTGGGCTGCTTTTGATACGGCGACTAGTAGCGACCGGTGGAGCGCCACCGGTAGGCGAAAGGGAAACACTGGGGACGGGAAGTCTGGAGCTAGCATTGACTGTTGTGCACGTACCACAGTCCACACTCCACAGGCCTGCCCGCAAAAAAAAAAAAAAATAATAATAATAAAAACAGTCCACAGGCCAGCCAGCATGTGCGGCGAGAGCGAGGGGCCCGCCTGGGGCCAGCGAACGGGTAGGTGGTCAACTCTTTGATCTCAATTCTCAACATTTTTTATTTTTAAAAAAATCTCAACATTTCGTACAAAAATTAGCTCATACAGTATTATTTTTTTGAAATAATGAAAATTAGCTCGTATTCGTGTTGCTTTAAAGAAGCCATGAGGTTTTGATGGTTTCCAGCGACAGCGGTTTCGTAAAAGTTCTATACACAATCTCACCCTTGTCATTTTAACAATGGAACTTTTAAATCTTATTACTCGCTAATAGTTTAAAAATATTCGACTAAACTGCAAATTAACTGTATTTAGTAAAGTGGCACTTCCAATAATGAATGTAAGAAAAACATAGTGCAGTGTAAGGAGGAATTTTACCCCAAAATCCTTTTTTTGTGTGTATATTGCGTGTGTTTGAAGATGATAGCATCGTTATTTCCCATCAAGGGAAACAAATCTCACGTGCTATGTTGTCCCCACACATAGATTCTGCAGATTGCTTACCCTTTCTTCTCCATCTCCTTGCTAAAAGCCATCACGATATCAGCTATTCTGTCACATGGCTCAGATTCAGAAACCACGCACGATTTGCAAGAACCGATGGTCCCAAAAGCAGTGGAGCATGAGAGAGTGATTTACCACAACTGTCGTGCATTGCAAGAATATGGAAACATGCTAGGTTTATACATAAAAAAGAAAAGATATTGATGTGCCAAATGTACAGTGATGTTTCAGTTCCAAGGGGAGCAAAAAGGTTTTTTGTCGTATCCATACTAATACATTAGACAATTTTTGTTTAATACTTTTTTTGTCATACAGTTTTCATGGAAAACCAAATTTAGATCTATCATTATGTTAGGATTTCACCTTACCAATATATATTGTCCATGTCTTCTGGTTTCATATCAAATTTTAAAATTGTCTTTATCCAAATGCAACACATTCATGTAAAATGTTCTATAGCACAACCCTAATTTTTTGTGTCTTGCACCCTACTTGACATGATTGTCTTTCTTTTCTCTCTACTAGTTTTACGAGGGAGTTTGATTTGGTAGTTTTATTTGATCCATCTTGAATAATAACGATTAGGCCATGTGACAACACCAAGAAGGGAGCATAAAGTAGAGATCCCACCCAATCAACTCACTAAATATTGTAAGCATTGTATTACATACACCATTACTGTTTTAGATATTCATTACAATCAACACCACTGCTAACGCTTAAGCATCCAACACTAACATTTTGATGTTAGCTATCCCATTCAAATAAAATTCAAACGTAGAATTGCCACGGCAAACATTGGCTTGTGAGTGGTTAGCACATGTTGTTGAGGATTATGGTTTTTATTTGACGACTGACATGGTCAAATGAAATAATAGGGTGTGAAGGAAGGGTTTATGTAGATGATTCTATTGGATGACCATCAAGGAATAAAACCTATAAACCCTTTTTCTAATTTGCACACCTTTTACACAATGTGAATTACATCTAGCTTAGTGTTCAAATCACATGACGAGCTAGCATCGTCCTAGCATCCTCCGTAGGCCGTAGCTATATGACAACAAAAGCTTCACCCTTAGAACATTTTATCATGTCATATTGACGAATCTACCGCATCTCACCTTAATCATGTTTGCCATTTCTCATAACACTTAGATATTCATTGAATGCACTAAAGTTTGTACTAAGCCTAATTATTTTGTATGCATATACATTGACGTGTAAGGTGAACAGAATTACAATTTAGAATGAATAGTGCTCGACTGGTAGAATGAATAGTACTGTGTGAGAAGAAATAAGCCGAAACAAGCCAGTCGAGCACTCTTCACTTGACCAGCCGAACAACCTCATAGACCAGTGAACAGTGCTCGACTGGCTTGTTTCGGCTTATTTCTTCTCACACAATACTATTAATTCTAGCGGCCGAACACTATTCATTATACCAGCCGAACAATCTCGTAGATCTTTCATATATAGGCTGCACGTACTATGTAGCTAGGATGTACGTTGAGTCCACGATTAATGACACCAACAAATAAAGAAAAAAAAGGAAATGCATATCCCGGTTCCCTTTGGGATGGAACCTTGGGAGCGTTCGGCTGCTCTTTTTGGTAGAAGTCGGCAGATTTTCTGTGAGAGAAAAATACTACACAAGAAGAAACCGGCAGATTGATGATAAAATGAAAGAAACCAAAAACACTGTGCAACCAGGCAGCCGAACGCTCCCCTTCTCGAGCTTGGCAAGTAAAGCCAGGCGTCAAGGCCAGGGTCCCATGAGAGAAATCACTTTCAACAGCTTGCCCGCCCACCCACCCAGCTCCAAACGCATCTCCAACAGCAAAACCAATCCTGCTTTCCCCCGGACGAGGCTAGCTGTACGCCAATCTAATCCTGTCATGATTGTCCCCGCTCCCCTTCCCTAACCTCGCGGCAGCGCATCGAGGCCGTCCGTTGCTGCGGCAAGCGGCCCGGATCCTCCTCACCCCCGGCCATCCCAAACACACCGACGCCACCACCGGCCACCGCACCCCCGAAATTTCCCCAATCCCCATCACATGCGGCGAGCGCAACTGCACAAGCATAAACTCCTCAGATGCATCCCTTCCCCGCGGCAGATCGGAGCAGCCAGCCTCTCGGGTCTCGGCGAGCGAGGGCTGCGGCTAGCTTTCGCTCACCCACCAGATCCCCCGGGGGAGCCGCGCTCAATTCCGCTCCGCCGCCGCGCGATCGATCCGCTCTCGCTGCCGAGCACAAGCTCGCGGATCGGCGGCCGCCGGACCCGCGGGGGAGCGAGCCTGCTCGCGCGCCGCGAATGGCCGCGCTCGACGGCGGCGCGCGGCGCGGATCGTGGAGGCGCCGCCGCTGTGGGGGACCGGCGGCGAGCGGCGGAGGAAGCGAGGCGAGATTGGGTGAGGGGCGGGGACGGCGTGTCCGCCCCGGTCTGCCCCTGGGAGTTGGCGCGAATTACGGCGCCTGCCATCGGCCTCCGATCCTGGCCGTTGATCGGTGGGCTGGTATTCCCGTGAATTCCGCGGCAGCCCGGGGGCAAAGATGGTAAACCCGAGCGGGCCAGGTAGGAAGAAGCTTTGTTTGGTGTTTGTTGCTTGCGCTGCTAGTTGCCAATCTCAGTTATCCTTCCACTTTTTTTTTGCCCCCCGAATATTAAAAAATCGGTTGTTATTTAATGGCGAAATCCCGGAAATTGATTTCTTTTTTTTCCCTTCTCTCTCCGGGGGGCCGCGGGCGGACGTGAGAGGCGCGCATCAAATCGGGTTCAGGGCCGGGCGCGTCCGCTTTATCGGCTCACGTTGGCAGGGCCTCCGTTTCTCCCCTCCCCCTTTCCTTCTCTTCCCTCCCGTCCCACCTCTCCCTCCTGCTACCTCTCGCCCACCTCCCTGCCCCAGCCACCGCCGCCTCTTCATCCACGCAGGCGCAGATCAGCGCGTGCCCGCCTCCCCGTGCCCCTGCCCTGGGCGCCGCAAGGGAGCGTCTGCCCGCGCCTCTCCGGCGCTTCGCATCGCCTTTTTCCGCCGCTTGCTCGGCGGCGGCCGGTGGGCGACGGACTGCTGCCCCGCCCACGCCGTCCCTGCGTGTTCTGAAGGGCTGGGCGCCCTTGCCCTGCCAAAACCGGCGCCGCCTCCGCTGGAAACCGTGAGTAGTACGCTCCTGAATCCATCTTCCGCCGGCAGGGCAGGCCGTCCGGCCGTCCTCCACCGAAGGGTCCTGTCCGCTGACTTTTGCGTGTGCTTCCTGCGTAGGTGTTCGGCGGGTAGAAGGTTGGAGGCTTCACAGAGTTGGCTTTCCCGCGCGTATGTGATTCGCGGCGGCGGCCGGAGCTGGGTACAGGCACCGCTGGGACGACGACGACGACGGCGCCGTGGATGCCTCCGCCGCCGCCGGATCGGAGGGACTATCTGTACAGGGAGGGCCGCAGGCACGACGGCGGCGGCGCGGGCGACCCGCTCCTGCCGCCAGCCCCCACGCCGCCGCGCTGGCGGGACTCGCCGTACCACCCGCCGCCGCCACCTCCCCTGCGGGACCACGCGCGGCCCTCGCCCCGCCGGGCGCCGCCGTCGGCCTCCTCAGGTAGGCCCGCCCCTCGCAAATCCTCAGATCTGAGGCGGCCGCGTCCTCGGCGGCCCTCTTCGGCGCCCCTAATTTCCCCCAACCTCTCTGCTATTTCAGATGGTTACTACCGACAGGGCGGCGGCGCGTACGACCGCTCCTACCCTGACGAGCCGCCGCTAGGCTACACGCCGTCGCGCTCAGACCGGTACTGGGTGGAAGACGACGGCGGGGGATACAAGGGCTTCAGCCGGTATGGTGGAGGCGGCGGCAGGAGGGACGGCCGTGACGTGAGGGGTTCTTACCGACGGTCCCCGTTCAGGGGCTATGGAAGTGACTTCTCCAGAAACCATCCGGAGCAGCCCCCTCCACCACCACCGAGGAGGTCTCCGTTGAGGTCAGTTGCTGTTCCGATCTGCTATGACCCTCCGGGCAATAGAGTTGACAGAGGGGATAGGGACAACCTCCCACGGGTGGCACCATGGCGGAGGAGGGAGAGCAGATCTGAGGCTGCGGATGCTGCTGGAGCTGGAACTCTGTCTCTTGGCCAGACCACTCGGACGGCGTCCTCAGAGAAAGAGGCTTCAGCTCAGCCTCCAGTTGGTTCAGCTCCTCCCGGGGCTGAGGAGGAGGCACCAAGGAAGAAGGCTCGACTTGGATGGGGGCAAGGTTTGGCCAAGTATGAGAAGCAGAAGGTGCAAGATCCTTCCGAAGCTGTTGCCGACGGGAGCCCAGCTGATGCTGAACAGAAGACTGCTTTTCCTGCTCCTGTGCCGCCTGCACCTGCACCTGAGCCTCCTGCTGTGCCTGCACCTCCGCCTCCTGCTTCGCCTGCACCTCCGCCTCCTGCTTTGCCTGCACCTCCTTCTGAGCTTCCTGCAGACCCTGTGCCTGAGCCACCAGCTGCGCCCGTGCCAGTTCCTGCGCCTGCCCCTGCCTCTGTGCCTGCACCTGTGATTTGCACATCTCCAGTTGATACACCATCATCTGCACCACCATATTGTACCTCAGGTATGCAACCTGTTTTGATCTACCTTTTCCTCTCTGTATCTTAAATGTTGATAATTTTCCCTACCCCATTTGGTTCCAATAATTTGATAATAATTTTAATATCCAGTACTGCTCAGTTTCACTGTCAATCTAGTTTCCATTCTGTTGCTGAATTAGTTCTATAATTGTAGTGGAACCAAAACAGTGTCAGGGTATTTGCAAACGAGTTTCTCTTTAGGTTTACACATACCCTTAGTTAACATATGTTTTATTCGTCTTGTCTGATTGACTGAAAACACACCTTAGTTAACAGTGTTGTGCAGTAACCTTCCCTCTGCTATTTTCTTGTTTGCCTTTGTATCAAATATTTACACTTTTACATTTGAACTACTGAAATATTAGTATCTGCAACAATTTTTTAGTCCCAGTTGTTATTTGGACTTATTTGATCCTGTTAGCATGCAAGATACTTGCTGTACATAAATTTACCATAATAGAAAACAATACGCTCGGGTTAAATGGTACCTTACTTGCTCTCTTATATGTCAACTGCAGCACCTGAAGATAAATCATGTGAACAGACGGATATGTTCACAAACCCTACTAAAGATATCCCTGAAGCTGCTGATAAAGCTGTCAACGATGAGTTCTCCATTAAGTTAGATCAGCTGGTTGATGATCCTATTAATTCCCTTGCAAACATGCTTGCTGACCTTCTTCAACATGATGATTCCTGCTCTGGGGATTCAAAAGGGCCAACCTGTACAAGTAAGCTGCTGCTACTGAAGGAAAGCATTTCCAAGGAGATTGAAAAAACCGAATTAGAGATTGATTTGTTGGAAGGTGAACTTAAATCTGTGAATGCTGAGGCCGGAACAGCTGTTGAAGGTTCTCCCACAGGTGTCACATATGCAGAAAATCTTTCACCTTCTAGCGGGACATCAAAGGTCCATGGAAGTGTGGAGATCTCTCAAACGTGTCATGTGATGAAAGAACCGGGGGAGCTCATCCCTTCTCCTGAGCTACCTGTGGTGCAGGATGCTGATGTCAAAGGTGCCGATATGATGGAATTCGAGACAGTTCCAGTTCGTAATGCAAAAACAGTTTCTTCAGAAGAGAGTGCCATATCTCCTGGAGTTGCGGAGGGTCCGGTCTGTGCTGCTGCTGATCTTAGCCCATTGAAAGCTTCTGTAGGAGCTAGGTCTCTAAATGATATGGACAATGATAGGTTGGAAACTTCTTCATGCCATGTAGCTGATTCCATCAAAACAGAAGTCAGTGATGACCTACCAGTGAGGCAATGCTCACACAATGATCATAATAGCTTATTCGGTTCTGTTACATCTGTTAATAATGATATAGCCAGAGTAATGAATGAATCGCTATTTAAATTGTTGCCTGCTGCTGATACACCCCGTCTTGATTTATTGGCATCAAGTAATCTTCTGAGCCAAAGGAAGAATGACCATCATATCAGAGAGAGGCTTGGAGTATGTAAAAATAGGCTGAGATTGAAGGAGCAGATTCTTACCTTGAAATTCAAGGCATATCGTCACTTGTGGAAAGAGGATCTGCGACTACTTTCTGCAAAGAAACAACGCTCAAAGTCTAACAAGCGCGTTGATCAGAGCAACCGGACATCACTTGTTGGAGGATCTCAGAGGCAACGCTCCTCCAATCGCTCACGATTGGCCATGCCTGGTCAGTTCTCTTTCTATCGAAAACTTTTAACTTAAATCATCATTTAAGCTGTTATGCTCCTTCAGCTTTTATTAGTTCTCATATGATGCTAACTCCTGCCCAGCTTGTGAATTGTTACGATAGATTGTTTAGAAACTTAACAAGGAATATTTTTATTTTGTGCTAATAGCTTGATGAATTAGATGATTTACTTCTTACTGCTGTGTATTTGTAGTCTTGACAGCATGATACTTGCTCCTTATTTCCCAAGTAAATTAGGTGAAGTGAAACACTTATGAGAAAAAAATCCTTAACATTCTTTATAATCTACAAAACCAATTTTATTCCAGTGAACAACAGGTATAGAGAGAATGGTTGTGGAAATATTCTTCCTGTTTTGAAATATCTATTCCTGTTTCACAAGTTTTCTGATTGATGTTAGCAATCTTGTAAGTTCAATTTTATTTTTGAACCCAAGGATTTATGTACTGAACTCTCAGTTTCACTATAACGACAATTTTTGTAGATTGCTTCTCTATTCTTCCTGTTTTCTTTCATAGTTTATATGAATGGATTTTATATCCTAGCTTCCATCACATGCTTTTCTCCTTTGAAACTGTATTGACCTGTTCCTTCTTTTTTTGCAGCTGGTAATTTAAGTACGTTTTCAACTCCAGAAATGTCAGATGTTGCATGCAAGTTATTTTCAGAATTTCAGATTAAGCGCTGCAGAAACTACTTGAAAATGCCAGCTCTGATAATAGATGAGAGAGAGAAGGAATGCTTGAGGTTTGTCAGCAGAAATGGCTTAGTGGATGATCCTGTTTTAGTCGAGAAGGAGCGGGTTATGATAAATCCATGGACACAAGAAGAAAAGGAAATATTTATGGAGATGCTTGCTAAATTTGGTAAGAATTTCTCGAAAATCTCCAGTTTCCTTGCGCACAAAACTACTGCTGACTGTGTGGAGTTCTACTACAAGCATCATAAATCAGACAGTTTCCGAGAAGTCAAGAAACTTTTGGACCTTCGTCAACAACAGCAACCTGCTAGCAATTTTCTGGGAGCAAAATCTGGCCAGAAATGGAATCCTGAGGCAAATGCTGCTTCTCTTGATATGCTAGGGGTAGCATCAGCAGTAGCTGCACATGGCCTTGAATATGCAAACAGAGTGGAGAAAATCTCTGCAAAATCCCTCATTCGAACTACACATGGGTCCAATGTTTCTTTTGCGGCCAAAAAATCTTCTGACAGGGAGTGCACTGACAATGTACCTTTGCATGAGAGAGAATCTGTAGCTGCTGATGTGTTAGCAGGGATATGTGGCACTCTCTCTCCTGAGGGAATGGGCTCGTGCATTACTAGTTCTGCTGATCCTGGCCAGAAGATTAGAATGACAAGAATGGAGCATGTCTTAGCCCCTGAAATTGACAGAAGCATTGATGATGAAGATACACTCTCAGATCAAGAGTGTGAAGTTGATCCAGTTGATTGGAATGATGATGAGAAGTCAATTTTCATCGAGGCTATGAATAACTATGGAAAGGATTTTGCTCGGATTTCGTCATGCGTGAAGAGCAAGTCGTATGAGCAGTGCAAGGTATTCTTCAGCAAGGCTCGGAAATCACTTGGTTTGGATTTGATCCCTCAAGGAGCACCTGATGTTAGTATGCCAACTAGTGATGCAAATGGAGGGCGAAGTGATACTGATGAGGTCTGCACTGCTGGAATGGATTCAGCAATCTGTAGCACACAGTCATGTTCAAAAGTTGAGAAGGATGTATGCCCTACTGAAAAAGCTATTGGAGGTATAATCGCTAAGCAGCCAGAAATTAATATGACAAATGGGTTTGATGTTGTAGATTATAAAACTGAGGTAGATGAGAAGAAAGCTGATAAAAAGTGCAGTATTGTTGATCATGGAAGGTTCAATGAAGGTACTCATCAAGCAGCATGTGGTACTATTGACATCAATTGCCCAGAAAGCACAGAGAAACTGCAAGAAAAAGTTGATGTTGTTGATCAAGTAAATGCGCAAAACAATAGTGTCATTAGCTCCTCACCTGAGCAAGCAATGGCAGTGCACCCGGAAGTCAGATCCAGTTTACATTCTGTCGAGGTACTTCATCAAACAAACAAAGACCCTTCGGGTTGCGGCACTGATGCTTCCCAGATGGAAGAATGTTCAAACCATGCTCTTGATAATAAACTAAGGAAAGCTGGAAATTCTGGTGCCTCAGCTTGCATAGCTTCAGATATCTCTACTAAGGAAGTTCACTTTGCAAACATGACTGGCGCTTCCACCATTAGTCCTGCATTTACTCCTAGTTATCAGCATCCTGTGCCAGTAGATATGCCTCCAACAAAACCAAAGCCACTGGTTACCCCCCTTACCCCAAAAGATTTAATGCCTGTGCAATTCAGTTCTGCAGTTCCTGATCCTACCGCAATTCGTTTTGATGGCATAGCTTCAATAACTATGCCCAATTTTGATGACAGTGGCAACAGAGTCAGCAGTGCTTTAGGGGCCAAAGACATGAGCAAGTACCCAGCTTTTAAAGACCCAACTGGTAATCAGCATGACACATTGTTTTGTAATGTTGATGGTTACACGAATCATCTGACAACTGAATTACCATTTTTTTCTGAAAGAACTGCTAGTGGCACTGTGAGTACTTCTCAGACTGATCGGTTCACTCTAACAAAATTCCAGAATGGCAGGTCCAGCAGCTTGGGCCTTTCAAACACTTCTGATGGGGTTCAATGGGCCAGAAAACATGAAGAAGTACTGCATGGTTCTTTGAGGTCATGCACTCACAATACAAGCTCTGAGGGTGATGAACAACAAAAGCGGCCTGGTGATGTCAAGTTATTTGGGAAAATTCTCAGTCATCAATCATCCTTGCAAAGTCCTGCCCCACCATGTAATGGTAACAAGAGCAAGGCTCCCTCACCAAATATTGACATATCGTCTGTGAGATTGTTGAACAGTCCACGGGATCGTGTGGTTTGTTCTTCCAGGCCTGGCATCACTCATTTAGGTCTGGAGGAAAGAACAGCTAAGAGCTATGGTCATTTGGATGGAAGCACGACACAGCCTGAGCAGCTGCTCATGATGGCAAAGTGCCAGAGCTTAGTTGGTGTGCCGTTTTACTCGGCTAAAAATGGCACGGTTGGTGTGTTTTCAGATTATCAACAGCCTTCCATTCAGTCACATCAATCAGATCCAAAACGGCTGGAAAGGTTTTCTGAGCCTCAGAAGCGCAACGGGATGGAATTCATCTCAGGTTTTCAGCAGCCTAGTAAAATCTCACGGTTTGGGGGTGCTGGTATCCTTGTTAGTGGTGCCTCAGACCCTGTGGCTGCTCTCAAGGCGCAGTATGGTCCCGGTTCTAAGGTTATGGGCAGTGACATGGATCCTTGGAAGGACATAGGCAGCAGGTAGCATTGGTAGTGGTAGCAGCTTTAGTGCATGTTTTTGTTGCCCCTTGTATCATATTTAGTTTTTGTAACTTAAATGAAATGAAACAAGGGAAAGTGAATGGCTTTCCTGTCCATACTATTTGTAGGTTTTGCAGTAGCTGTTGGGTTATGTTATGTACTTGGCATTAACATCTCTACCTTTTCTGCAGCTCCATACCGTTGCTAGCTTGACCTGTCGACAGTGGCACAGCGCTGTAGGTTTGCTAGAAGTGCTGTCCCCAGGCTGACTATATATGTTTGTCGGTAGGGTTTTATTTTGTCAGTTTATGCAGAAACCTCACAGATCATTGTAATATGGTAATGCCTAATTCGTATGCTAGTCTGATGGAGTTTTGGTTGAAGTTTTGCCTTGGCCGAATGGCTGATGTCTGTCTCTTGTTTTGTGCTTAACATTTCTAAGACTCATCTGTAAGCTGCTTCAGGCATGTGATGTTTCTGCTATCATGTCGAACAATTCTTTGCTATAACTAGCTCTTGGTTACCACATGGCTGTTGCATCTGATGAGCATCCTCGTTCTGTTTCTGTTCCTTGCAAATTTTGGTGCTGGTGCTGGTATGAATGGTGTGATTTGTCTCTGCGCCTGCAGGCAGCAGTTCCATGGGTCGAGCCTGATCAGTTTTGTATTCGGTGCTGAGCTTTTTGTTGATTCCTTCAAAATTCTTGACCCGATGCTGCTCCTGTGTTCAAAATTCCTGGTGATGCCACAGCAACTGCTATTGTACAGTAGGGTTGGATTGGTTGGTGCCTTTTATTTGAAACCATGTGCTCTGTGAATTACTGCTTTTTTTTTTTTGGAATAAAACTCTGAATTACTGCAATGGGCTTGTTACGTACTCTACTGATCTACTCGTCAATCTGCTTTTGGTCCAAGCCTGTTAATCGTGTCCGCCTCGTGTAGATTTTACGTCATGGCTTTTGACTCGTGTGCACGTGAATTTCTGGTTCAAGTTGGATTTCCCCACAACTGCTGCGGATTTCACGAGTTTCTTCCGGCGCCGGCCCTTTCCGCAGCATATAGGGTAGGTGGTCCAGCGGCAGCTACGCAAAGCTAGGCCATGATGCTCTGTGCTCGGTTCGATCTCATCGTGTGGTCAGCTGAAGATGATCCGCGGCCGCTCTAGCCAAGCTAGTCACGGAAAATGTGCAAGGTACCATGCCCAAGGCATGAAAAGCCTTTCACCCTGTTCGTTTGGCTTATCAGCCACCAGTCAGCAGTACTTTTCTTTCAGAACAAACCAGCCATCAGCAATCAGCCAACAGTACTTTTCTCTCAGAACAAATCAGCACCAGCCACTAGCCACCAGCCAAACGAACAGACTGTTTGTCTCTCTTTCTTCTTTTTGGTTTCGCATGTCCCGAATTTTACACCTCTTTGATGCCCACGGGCCACGGTCTTTCCTCTGCGATGGTTGTCCTCATTCCGTCTGATTAGTAGGATGATGATGTACCTGACTCAGCTTGAGTTCGTCCAAATAGATTGCCTAGTGTCTTGTGACGTGACACAGGCTAGGCTGTGTTTGTGATCGTTACCCAGCCACCCAGGCGTGTTTGGTTTGCACCAGGACTTGCCCGCCAAAGCATCAGTACGCCAAATAATCGGCGAAGGTTTTCACTGTCGCCGCTGCGCATGTGATTTGGTGAGAAACAAACTAGCAAAAGTAACGTGAGCTTCGGCGTGCTAAATATGTGCTCCAATCCAAATGTAAGTAAGCTGGGCAACATGATCAACATTAAATTATTGGCATGACACCGCGAGCGTGAAGCCAAATACGCCTAGTTAATTTGGAGATTTGGGTCATTTATTTTCATGTTGGCATGCATTGCTACATCCCCTTTTGCAAGGTTTGAGTTGGGCTAAGGGGATTATTAGGAAACAGAACATGAGAAAAAGATAAAAGATGTACCTTGTGGCTCGCGCTTCTAATCACGCGAGTTATGTATTCCTCCTCCACCTGTAACAGGTTGCACCGTAGATCTACAATAGTCAGTCATCCTCGTAAGATGACCACACAGCTCATCTTACCAGCAGTTTAAAGAACTTTTAATACTTAGCAATGTCTTATGAACCAAAATAATTTAGTTAAAAAATAACAAAAACACACATCCAAACAATCATAAGAAAATTTTATCAATTCATAGCATCATGTTCAATTTTTTAATTCAAAATTCTTGTATCACATACAAGAAAAAAAAAGAAATAGGAGATTATATAGAAGAATTATTTTTCAAAATGAAGGATACCTTTTGGAGAAAAATGAGGAGCAGAAGCCACTGACATCCCAACAATCGATCTCTAATCTGTTCATCTACTCGTGTAAGTTGCCTTCTCGGTATCTTCAAATGTGTGTGTGGTTAAGAGGCGAGGAAGGTTATGCATCTTGATCGGTGGATGATGAAACCATGACTATGTACTTATGTGAGGATAGGGATGAAGGAAGCGAAGGAGGTACAGAGGATGGGGAAGCAACATGATACAACTCTTAAACAGAAATAAAAGACCAAACTTATTGTGAAACCAAGAAGATGTGAGCTGTTTTTTCCGAAGCTTCCACGATATTCATGAGTTATCATGTCGTGTTGTGTGCGAACATTCTATGGAATATACTATATAGAATTTTTTTTCTACACATATTCTCTGCATAAAAACACTTACAAAATCCTGAATTCTTATTTAATAGAAGGAAGTTATGAAATTTGCTTCGAAAAGCCCTTGCCTAACGCTAACACCCAAAGTTTTTCCTCCCCAAGTACGCTTACGAGAACCGTTTGCGTAAACTGTCAAGTGCGCCATCCGCACCGTCGCACGTACCACACTGCACGCACACTCGCCCTCGCCCTCGCCCCTGCCTTCTCCAGTTCTCCGTGGCGGCCCACCCGCGCACACCCTTCCCCGCTAAAACCCTAACCGATCAGAGCAGCCACCTTCTAGAACCTTCTTCGATGGCGTTCCTCCGAGCTCTCCGGCGAGCCCTCCCGCCGCTCTCCTCGCCGGCGGCGGCTCTCCTCCGGCACACCCCGCATCCGCTTCCTCCTCCCGCTCCTCTTCGGCTCCTGGATCCGATCGGTTTCCGCCCCTTCTCCGCCGCCGCCACTGCCTCGCAGGCGCCGGCCATGGGGGCCAGCCTCTTTGGCGGGCTCATGGACACCCGGTTCCCGAAGCGCCGTCCGGGCTTCGAGAACCGGCGGAAGAGGGCCAGTTTGCGCCCCAAAGGTGTGGACGATTTCTTAAGCCTTTCGTTTTTAGCAGTCGAAATGCTTCGATCTGGACTATGTTGCAATAGTATTATTCCATTCCTTTGAATTTCGTAGCTCAATTGAAATATGGCTCTGTTCTGTAGTTTACTTAGATAGTTTTTGTGAGGTTTCATGGATTAAATGTAGTGTTGATCGTCCATCTGTCCTTATTTAATTTTGTAATCGGTGGTCATGCTGCTGTTCGTCCAAAGGTCCATATTACTGGGTGAAGTGCAACCCTGAGGAGCCCATACCAACTAGCCAGCCAAACAAAGGGAGTGTGCAAGGGAGGAAGGAGAAGAAGCGGATCAAGCAGCGCAAGGACTTTATCATGGTTAACACTCGTTCCATTCTTTATACCAGTTATTATTATTGTAATAACTATAAGTTACATCTTGATGCCCTGTTGCACATCTTGCTATAATTCTTTATTATTCTCTGCAATCCAAGCTACCTTTAGGTTCTGTATGAAACAGAGTGAAAAGATTAATCAATAAAATCTTTGCAGTTGATGATAGGTGCCACCTAGCAGTCCGATTGTTGTGATGAACTGGAACTACATAATAACTGTTTTATATTTTGTTTAATGTTTTTCTTTTGCGATGTTGAATTTATGCCAGTTTTCTGAACCCCGAATGTGCCTTGTACCTGTGTTAACCTGTATAGGATGAAGCTTTAGTTGCCAGTGTATTTCTATGCTAGACTTAAGTTGTATCACTCGCTTATGGCTGTCAATTTGCTTGATTACTTTGGTATGGTCTATCTATTGTATGTATGGTTGATGTATTGCCCTTTGTTTCCAATTAAATGCTTAAATGCATGCCTTATTTCTACAGGCTGAAAAGAAGAAGCGCAGAGCACAGTATTCTGCTGCTGTTAAGAGAAAGGAGGCAGAACGGACAGAAAGGAAGATGGCTGCTGTGGCAAGAGATCGAGCATGGGCAGAAAGGTTGATAGAGCTAAAACAGCTTGAGGAAGAAAAGAAAGCTGCAATGGCATAAGGAGCTGCTCTGGAAAATGGCAAGGCGTCTAACTTGTTTCTGCTGCTGCATTTTCCTCCTTTTTTCCAGATAGACTAGAATGTCATAATTCTTGTGATGGAAGACTAGCTGTACCTTCAACAGTAATATCGAATGCTGGAATTGGTTTTAATATGAATTTCATAGATCCAAGTTTGACACTGTTCAGTGATGTATTTTAGAATAAGTGGTATGATGATTTTTGTCTGCTTGAGACCTGGAATGACCAGTGTCTGCAACCAACAATTTTGTTACATTTGTGATACAGAATTTCGTTTGAAGTTACTCAGTATTAAAACAACTTGTGGTTGTAAATCTATGGTTCTTCTGAACTATCTGTCATCTGTTTCATCGGTTTTGATGTATTTGATACTGTTTACATCGGATTCCAAAATATGAGTGATAGTAATTTTCTAAAAAAAACTATTTATGAAGTAGATGCAGATTGGTATTCCACTGCCTCCAGTGATCACAGGTGGCACCTCTTCGTGGTAGCACACTCCCTGTCCGCAGCATTCTGGCTCTGCATTCTCCGTAGTGTTACCTGTCTGGTAATTCTGGTCTAGAATTATGAGTGATTGATACATAATTATCTTCATATGGTTTAACTTTCCCAACTGGAACTTTGCTCCTTATAACCATTAAGGTCATAGCCTATCAACAGGTGGTCAATAACATGGCCTGCCCTGGTTGCTTCATGGGTTCTCATGGGTTCTACTGTACTAGGCATCTTTGAAATGGTTAATTTCAATCACTTACTTTCTTAGTCCCATTGAGTGGTTTTCAGTATTTGGAATTTAAGAATTAACTAGAAATTTAAAAAGGTTAGCCAGAGTGGATAATATATCTTCTGGACTTCGAGTGGGTAATGATCGTTGATACCTTGGCTTGTGATCTTATCCACAAATCAAGCCAAATCCTGTTGCCAACTGTAACCGAGTGGGTTTATAAATACTTGAAGTGAGAAATATATCATACTGCTCCAAATCATTCTCCATCGAGGGGTCCACATGTTAGACTATTTCTTGCTAATGTTATGTCCCAGAATTTGAAGTGGATAAAAATATAACTGTTTTTTTTTTGTCTAATATGGAGCAGTAGATACATCCTGTTAAACATCAACATCAAGGTTGTTCTTGCACCATAGTACTTCTAAACTGACATATGGGTCACTGGACAGTAGCTTCCATAACACAGATTATTTCAGAACTTGAAGGAAGTCTGGCCCAATAAACCCTTGTCACCTTCTAAGAGATTGGGGTTAGTGTTAGTATGACACAATGTTGCTCCATATCGGATGCCAATTTAAAAAATCGACCAGAGGGAGGGAAATCCTGGTTTTGTCTTAAAGAAGAGGACCTTGGCTTCGAACCCAGGAGGCTGGTTTCAGGGGTTTGCATAGTTCTACTGTTGTGCCGTGAAGCTTTGGTATCAGCACCAGTTTAACATGCAATAAAATGTCGATGGTGAAGGAGACCAACCATAAATGATCACCATTAACTATTGCACTTGCATCAGATTCTTTTGTTGTTTGTGTGCTTATTGTTTTGTATGCCTTAAGTTGTTTCCTTTTGGAATTCTTGTGAACTTATTTCTGGAACATTGCTTATCGGTGTTTGAGTTCGGGTAATACTGCACCAGTGAAAAGTGGAAAGTGTTGATAAGTTACCTGGGGGGTATAACTGAAGGAGAGTTTTACCAGTATGCCATTAAAAAAGTTGGCTCACACCTGTATGCCATCGAAAAGTTCATTCGCACCCGCATGCCACTGACTTGAACTTTCGCGACCTGTGTGCTATTCCGTTCGCGATCTGTTAAATTTTCACCGTTAAGGAGCTCTGACATGTGGGATCGGGCATCTGAAATGTCCATTTTGCCCTTTCAATCACTGAAGAATGGGTCCCACATGGCCACATGTCATTATCTTTTCAACTGTTTTATTTTTTTTCCATTCTTCCTCCACGCGGGTCGTTTCCTCCCACCTCCTCCATGCAACCGTCTCCGGTCACCTGCGCACACGTGCGCCGCCGCCGGACATCAGACGGTGAGAAGGGCGCGGCCGCAAGCCTCCTGTGCACGTCCGGAGCCCCACACTGCGCCGCTGCCGGACATCAGACAGCTGCGCCCGCGACGAGCTCGTGACTCGACGGCGCCTGTCCGCGGGCCGGCGCGACGGGTGGCGGAGGTAGCGCTCCGGCGGTCACGTGTTGGAGCAAATGATCCTGCAGCTGGACCTGGAGGAGGAGGCAGCAAGGAGGGCGTGACGTACGGTGGGGGAAGCAGGAGAGGAAGGAAGAAGAGCTCTGCCCGACCGCCAGGGGCCAGCTACCCGGCCGCCACGGGCCAACCGCTCCCCGGCCGCCCGTCATCTCCGCGCCGCTGCCAGGACCCTGCGCACGCGCCGCCGCGCAGAGACCGCGGGAGCGACGGCCGGAGGAGCGCGCCGCACGTGATTTTCAAGCTCGAAATCCTAGAATTGTGTTGCTCAAATGCGAAAACTTCAAATCAATTGATTGAATCCCTATGGTTTGTCTACAAGATTGGTGTCGGGGACAGCCATAAGGGTCCCCTAAAAAACCGGGGGGAACCCATTCACTTTCGCAAAAAATAAAACACAAACGAATCCACAAACCTAAAACACGCTTGAGATAGTCACGGCCCAGCGGCCGGGCCCACAGCCCTGGTGGCCCCAGCGGCCCACCAGAACAGTCGACCCAGCCACCCCCGGGCGAAACTCCGCTTCGCTCGAGGGGCGCAGCGCCGCGCTAACAAGTCTCCGCCTCGCTCGAGGGCCGATCGCCCCCTCGGGTGGGACTCCGCCTCGCTCGAGGACCGGTCGCCCCCTCGGGTGAGACTCCGCCTCGCTCGAGGGCCGGTCGCCCCCTCGGATGGGACTCCGCCTCGCTCGAGGCCCTCACGGGCTCGCCGCCCCCGCACCTGCTCTCCCGACAGGGGCGCTTAATGTTCTGACACTTGCAGGCGCCCGGGTCAAAGACGAATCCACGCCGTGCCGTCCCTCTAACACGCCCAGGAATCATATTCCGGCGCTGTTCTGCCAACTCTCCCGGTGAGGCCATCCCCACCACTGTGCGGCAAGGCCAGTGTCAGCTCCGTGACACTGCGCCACCCACTCTCGTACGGCCAACGCGCCGCACCCTCGAAAGAGGACGGCGGAACCCTCGAAAAGGGGACAGACGCCTGCTCCGCGCCTGCCCAGGGCCACACCATGACGTCGGACCAGTGAGGCGTGTCACCTCCGTCACCGTCGGTCCTGCGCGGCCATCCCCGCCATCACGCCGCCATCCCGGGCACTGCAGCGCCATCCCTGACGCTGTGGGGGTGCGGGGCGACAAGACACCGCCACGCCCGCGGCTGTGCCCCTTACGACCTCCCGTCAGCCGCACCCTCGAGTCAGCGTACGGACGACGACCACACGGGAAGCTCCTACGCCGCCACCCTCGAAGCCGCTCCTGGACGGAT
The DNA here is from genome assembly GCA_036936925.1 of Cenchrus fungigraminus. Classification (NCBI taxonomy): domain Eukaryota; kingdom Viridiplantae; phylum Streptophyta; class Magnoliopsida; order Poales; family Poaceae; genus Cenchrus; species Cenchrus fungigraminus. Next base: position 175,060,575 of record CM072769.1, read on the forward strand.
ACAGGGCACGCCATGACGCTCCGCCGGAAGCAAGATTCGCCAGGACGGCCGTCCACTCCGTTGCACTGTCCGCCATGCCATCACACGTAGCTAGAACAGTGCGGCACGCCTGTAAACTGCCTCCTCCTTGGCCTATAAAAGGAGGGGCAGTCCCCTGGCCGCAGGGGGACGACGGAGAGCACTGACCCACACGCTTTCTGCCCTCACCACGATATTGGCACTCGCCTCAATCAAAACCTCAGGGACCTGGAGGTCCGGCCTCCTCTCCCGCCCCGCTTGTAGCTCCCCTCTGCAAGCACCACGGTGCAACGCAATACAGTGCCTCGAGCACACCACTGCTGGACGTACGGCCCCGGCCGGAACCAGGATAAACTTGTGTCCCCTGTGTTGTCGTTTGCACCGACCATCGAGAAGCTAATCACAGCGTAACTTACTAGTTAGTGTCGGGACTACTTTCCGCACCGACAGTTGGCGCGCCAGGTAGGGGCTCGTGCTGTGATCGACCCCTCACCAGCGTTCTCGATGGTGATTCGTACCGAGATAACGTCCTAGAGGTACGCCATGGGCAGCTCGGACCCTCTCCCCGCTGGATTCGAAATCCGGTTTGGGAGCCTGAACTTTCAGGCCACAGGGAACGGCTACCTCATGCGCCTCACCAACTTCGACGAACTTCACCCGTGGCGGTTGACTGGGCCGGGCCCAATGTCCGTCACGCCTGCTACTGACGCTCCGGCACCCACCCGGGTGGCTGCCGCGAGCGCCTCGACATCCCGGCGCCGCAAACGCCCAGGTCAGCGCTCGCGCCAGGCGCGCACGGAGCGACGCCGGGCAACACGCTAGGCGGCCCGGAACGACGCGCCCCCGCCGAGCGACACGGCGGCGCACCTTGCGGGGGAGCACGTGGCCGCGGGGCCGCAGTTTCCCCACGGGATGCACAACCCTGCTGCGGCGTACGCCTCATCCGTCAGCACCGACATGGCCGCGTACGAGGATCTCCCGGGCCATCACCTGCTGTCAGTCCGGAACCTCATCGCCACCACCAACGACGAGTTGTACCACAGCTCGCCCAGCGAACTGCGCCCTCAACCTCGCATGGCTACGCAGAGTGGGACTTCTCCGGCGTACCGGACCCTGTGGTCTTCCGGCGATTCCTTGATGCCGTAGACTACTAGTTCGGTTGCTCCGACGACTCCAGCGAGGGGAGCTATGATCCCTCGCGTGAGTGCTTCGTTGTCGCCGCCAACGAGCAAGCTGACGGCGCAAACGGAGTGGGCGACGGGAACGCGGCCCAGCATCCGGAGCCGAACCCGCCACCGGCCCCACCAGCGGGCAATGCGGATATCAATGCGCAGCTGGCCCAGGCACGCGAGCTCGAGGCGAAGCTCGCGGAAGAGTACCGGCAGGTGCGGCTCCTGCGTGCAACTATCGCAGGGGAAGGCTCGGCGCGCGGCGAACGCGCCCGAGAAGCCGGGAAGCAAGCCTGCGAGCGCATCAATGCCAACTTCAACGTGGACGACCCACACACGCCACTTCGTGCCAGCCAAAAACTCATCGCGGCGGCAACACTACTTCGGGCCATGCCCGAGCCATCGACACCCGAGGCACGTAACCTGCGCCGCGAGGCGCAGACTCTCATCGAGCAAGCGGCCGTGCAGCAGGCCGAGAGCTCCGCATCCCGCATGCGCAACCAGTCCAGCGCGCGGGGCGACGGCGGCGCGAAGGACCAGGAGGCATCCGTCCACGCGGACGGCGCGGCGGAGCAGCCGCCAAACCGGGACAGGGCGCCTGTCAAGGATCGGATCCTTGACACGCGCGGCGAGGCCCACGACGGAGACGCCCGCAACGTCCTGAACGCCAAGAGAAAGGGCGACGCGGAGGCGCGAGTGGCGGCGGGCTACCACCCTCGACGAGGTGGTCGCTACGACAGCCGGGAGGACCGCTCGCCAACACCGGAACCCCCGGGAACCCGAGTGTTCAGTCGGGAAATCCGTGCGGCGAGTTTCCCCCAGCGTTTCCGCCAGCCCACCACCATCGACAAGTACACGGGGGAGACGGACCCTCGTGTGTGGCTCAACGACTACCGTCTGGCTTGCCAGCTGGGCGGAGCCACCACCGATGCGGTGATCATCCGCAATCTGCCGCTGCACCTTGCGGACTCGGCCAGAACGTGGCTCGAGCACCTACCGCCCAGCCAGATCCACAGCTGGGATGACTTAGTCCGCACGTTCGTGGGGAACTTCCAAGGCACATATGTGCGCCCTGGGAACTCCTGGGACCTGCGAGCGTGCACCCAGAAGCCCGGCGAGTCGCTCCGGGACTTCATACGACGCTTTTCAAAGCGCTGTACTGAGCTCCCGAGCGTTGCTCAGTCCGAGATCGTGCACGCCTTCCTTGAAGGCAAGACCTGTCGGGACCTCGTGCGCGAGCTCGGGAGGAGCCCGCCGGTCGACTCCAACGAGCTGTTCGACATTGCCACCAGCTTCGCCTACGGAGAGGAGGCAGTGGGGGCCATCTTCGACGGCAAGAAGGGCAAGCGCGTGGACGACACGCCCGCGGAGGGCAGCAAGTCCAAGGAGCCCCAGCAAAAACACAAGCGGGGCAAGAAAGGCAAGAAGCCGCGCCACGAGGCGCGCGCGCAGGGGCGCGACGACGGCGGGGACGAGGCCCTCGCAGTTGACCCGGCTCGAAAGGGCCCTCGAGGGGCCCCTCGAGGCCCCGGCGTATTCGACGATATGTTGAAGAAGCCCTGCCCGTACCACAAGACCCCAGTCAACCACACCCTCGAGCAGTGCGACATGCTCAAGAAGTACTACCGCCGCGTCGCCGCGAAGGAGGACGAGGCCAAGAAGGACGGGGGTGGCGGAGACGCTGATGGCTTCCCCGCGGTGGAGAACGTCTTCTTCATCTTCGGGGGACCGACGGTGGACATGTCCACCAACCGGCGCAAGCGAGAGCGACACGAGGTCCTCGCCGCGGAGAGGGCACCTCCTTCCTTCCTCGATTGGTCGGAGGACGCCATCACCTTCAGTCGCGAGGACCACCCGAACCGCATCCCCAACCCGGGCCAGTACCCGTTGGTCGTCGATCCCATCATCGGCAACGCGCGGTTTTCCAAGGTGCTGATGGACGGCGGCAGCAGCCTCAACATCCTCTACGCCCACACCCTACGGCTGATGGGGATTGGGTTGGACCAGCTGCGGCCCAGCACGGCGCCGTTCCATGGCGTCGCGCCAGGCAAGCGCGTCCAGCCCCTCGGGCAGATCGACCTGCCGGTCTGGTTCGGCACACCGGACAACTTCCGCAAGGAGATCCTCACCTTTGAGGTAGTGGGGTTCCGGGGCGCGTACCACGCCATCCTTGGCCGTCCGTGCTATGCTAAGTTCATGGCGGTCCCGAACTACACTTACCTCAAGATGTAGATGCCGGGGCCAAAAGGCGTGATCACCGTGGGCTCGTCGATCGAGCACGCATTCGACTGCGACGTCGAGTGCGTCGAGCACGCTGAGGCCCTGGCGCTCGACGAAACGTTTGTCGCGGACATGGAGAAGCTGGCCAACGAGGGCCCCGACTCCTCCGCCAAGCACGCGGGCAGTTTTGAGGCTGCCGAACAAACGAAGGAGGTGCCCCTCGACCCTGCAGCCCCCGAGGGCAAGGTGTTGAGGGTCAGTTCTACCCTCGACCCGAAATAGGAAGTGGTGCTCGTCGACTTTCTCCGCGCCAACGCCGATATCTTCGCGTGGAGCCCCTCGGATATGCCAGGCATCCCGAGGGAGGTCGCTGAGCACTCCCTTGATATCCTACCTCACTCCCGAGCCGTGCAACAACGGCTGCGCCGCTTTGACGAAGAGCGGCGCCGGGCGATCAGAGTAGAGCTGCGGAAGCTCCTCGAGGCCGGGTTCATCAAGGAAGTTTTTCACCCTACGTGGCTAGCTAATCCTGTACTAGTTAAGAAAAAGAATGGGAAGTGGCGGATGTGTGTAGATTACACTAGTTTGAATAAAGCATGTCCCAAAGTTCCTTTTCCTTTGCCACGAATCGATCAAATCGTTGACTCAACTGCAGGGTGTGAACTATTGTGTTTCCTCGATGCCTATTCCGGGTACCACCAAATAAAGATGAAGGAGTCCGACCAGCTTGCGACTTCGTTCATCACGCCGTTCGGAATGTTCTGCTACGTAACGATGCCGTTTGGCCTCCGAAACCCGGGCGCTACATACCAGCGATGTATGCAGCACGTCTTCGGAGACCACATCGGGCGAACCGTTGAGGCTTACGTAGACGACATAATCGTGAAAACCAGGAAGGCGGACGACCTGGTTAGCGACCTGCGCGTGGCATTCGATTGCCTGCGAGCCAACGGGGTGAAGCTGAACCCCGAGAAGTGCGTCTTCGGAGTGCCGCGAGGCATGCTGCTGGGATACATAGTTTCCCAGCGGGGCATCGAGCCCAACCCCGAGAAGGTCGCGGCCCTCGAACGGATGGGCCCGATTCGAGACCTCAAGGGGGTCCAGAAGGTGTTGGGGTGCCTCGCCGCCTTGAGCCGCTTCATCTCGCGGCTCGGCGAGAAGGGATTACCCCTCTACCGACTCCTGAAGAAACACGAGCGCTTCTCCTGGACCGTCAAGGCCCAGGAGGCGCTTGACAAACTCAAGGCGACGCTCGCCCACGCGCCAATCTTAACGCCGCCCCAGGACGGCGAGCCTCTCTACCTCTACGTCGCCGCGACCACTCAGGTGGTCAGCGCCGTCATCGTGGTGGAGCGTACAGAGGAGGGGCACGCCCTACCAGTCCAGAGGCCCGTGTACTACATCAGCGAAGTGCTATCCGAGACCAAGGCACGGTACCCACAGATCCAGAAGCTGCTCTACGCAGTAGTACTCGCGCGGCGCAAGCTCCGGCACTACTTCGAGGCCCACCCGGTCACGGTGGTCTCCTCGTTCCCGTTGGGTGAGATCATCCGCAACCCGGACGCGGCGGGCAGGATCGCCAAGTGGTCTGTGGAATTGATGGGCGAGACGCTCGCCTATGCGCCGCGCAAGGCGATCAAGTCCCAAATCCTGGCGGATTTCGTCGCCGAATGGACGGACACACAACTGCCGCCGCCGCAAATCCAGGCCGAGTGCTGGACCCTCTACTTCAACGGGTCGGTGATGAAAACAGGGGTGGGCGCGGGCCTGCTCTTCATCTCACCCCTCGGGGAGCACATGAGATACGCGGTACGCCTGCATTTCCCCGCGTCGAACAACATGGCGGAGTACGAGGCCCTCCTTTGCGGCCTCCGAATCGCCATTGAGACAGGCATCAAACGCCTCGACGTCAGGGGGGACTCGCTGCTCGTGATTGACCAAGTCATGAAGAATGCGAGTTGTCACGACGACAAAATGGAGGCCTACTGCAACGCCGTACGAGCCCTCGAAGACAAGTTCTACGGCCTCGAGCTTAACCACGTACCCCGCAGATACAACGAGGAGGCGGACGAACTCGCAAAAATCGCGTCGGGGCGAATCACCGTCCCCCCGAACGTTTTTGCGCGGGACGTCGCCAGGCCGACCGTCAACCTCGAGTCGACACCCTCGAGTCAAGAGGAACCCTCGGGGGCTCCCTCGAACCCAGCGGGCGCGAAGCCCATGGATGAAGACCCCTCGAACGAGACGTTTGTACTCTACTTGCTCGAGGGCTACGGTGCGCACGAGGCCGAGGCCATGGACACGGAGCCAGCCCCCCGTGCGGAGGACTGGCGGGCCAAGTACCTCGCCTGGATGGAGCGAGGGGAGCTTCCCTCAGATCGGGCCGAGGCCAGACGCATCGCCAGGATGGCCAAGTCGTTCACCCTCGTCGACGGCGAGCTGTACAAGCGCGCTGCGTCAGGCGTCCTGCAACGGTGCATACCCATCCCCCAGGGGCGCAAACTCCTCCGGGACATCCACGCGGGCGTGTGTGGCCACCACGCGGCGCCACGCACCCTCGTGGGCAACGCGTTTCGCCAGGGCTTCTATTGGCCTACCGCGGTTGTTGATGCCAGCGAGATCGTGCGCACCTGCGAAGGGTGCCAATTTTACGCCCGCAAGACCAATCTCCCGGCGCATGCCCTCCAGACGATCCCCATCACGTGGCCTTTTGCCGTGTGGGGGCTGGACATTGTCGGGCCCCTGCGAAGGGTGCCCGGGGGCTACACGCACCTGCTAGTCGCCATTGACAAGTTCTCCAAGTGGGTCGAAGCGCGCCCAATCACGAATCTCAGGGCAGAGCAGGCCGTAACATTCTTCACCGACATCATCCACCGGTTCGGGGTGCCTAACTCCATCTTCACCGACAACGGGCCCCAGTTCACCGGCAGGAAGTTCCTGAAATTTTGCGACAAGCACCACATCCGCGTGGACTGGGCGGCCGTCGCGCACGCACAGACCAACGGGCAAGTGGAGCGGGCCAATGGCATGATCCTACAAGGCCTCAAGCCCAGGATTTTCGACAGACTGAACAAGTCTGGCCGAAAATGGCTCCAGGAGCTGCCGGCGGTCGTGTGGAGCCTCAGAACCACTCTGAGCAGGGCCACGGGATTCACCCCGTTCTTCCTCGTCTATGGCGCGGAGGCCGTCCTCCCCACGGACCTGGAATACGGGTCGCCCAGAGTCAAGAGCTACGACGAGGGCACCAACCAGCGAGCCCGCGAGGACTCACTGGATCAATTGGATGAAGCCCGCACTGTGGCCCTGATGCATTCAACAAGATACCAGCAGGCTCTGAGGCGGCACCAGGCCCGGAAGATACGACGCCGAGACTTCGACGAAGGGGACCTAGTCCTAAGGCTGCGCCAAGACAATCGAGGCAGCCACAAGCTATCGCCCCCATGGGAGGGACCCTACGTCGTTGTCAAAGTGCTCAAGCCCGGCACCTACAAGCTGGCCAACGAGGACGGCGAGGAACTCACCAACGCTTGGAACATCCAACAGCTACGTCGCTTCTACCCTTAGAAAGGATTTTCAAGTTTTTCTTGTCATTTACATACCCAACACCCCAGTTGGCTATAATTTCCATCAAATTAATAAAGCTAAAGGGGGACTCGGTTTTCCCCCGAAAACCAAATCCCCCTCGGGGGCTACTGCGGGGGGCGTCCCCCCCAAAAAATGGTCCCATTTTTTCGCAAAATTCGCCGCAAATGTGCTAAGTATGCCTCGACCCAAACTTTGGGTGGACTCACGCGGGACGCGAGTGGCCAAAGGGCGAAGAAGCGCGAGTCGGGGATAGCCCACGCCTCCGGCAGGATATGGCCCTTCCCCCTCGCCACTTTGCCTATAAGCTACTCGTGCGAACGAAAATCTTCCCAGCCAAGGTTCGCCTAAGAAAGCGGGGAGGCAGAACAACACAATTACCGAAATAAACAACGAGTTTTTCAACTTACAAACATCAAAGTGTTTTAAACAGCAAATGTTTATTACAACAGCCGCGCGGCTCGAATTCTAACATCAAAAACATAAAGGGCACAAACGCCCAATGGTCTTCAGGCTTGGGGGCCGCCAGCCGGGGGAGCATCCGAGAAGAGGAAGTCCATGAAGTCCTCGACGAGGATGTCGGCGGCAGGAGCAGCGAGCGCATCCGCACGGTTCATCGCCACCTCGTCGTCGACGCCGACGGGAACGACGTAGCCCGTGGAAACGGCCTCGAGGTCGACCTGGTAGTGGGAGGCCACCACGCCAAGAGCTTTCTGAACTCCCAGGTGAAGGGCACGGCGCACGCGCTGGGTAACGTGCCTGCCGAGGGCGCGGAGGCGACTCGCCATCGAGCTCCCAGCCTGCACTTCGCCCTCCTCGACCCCCTGGCACGCCTCGAGGGTGACGGCCCGCAGCTCCTCCAGCTCCTGTTGTGAGGAGTTGTAGGCCGTCTGGAGGGACTCTGCCTGGGTCGTCGAGTTCCCAAGAGCGTTCCGCAGGCCTGAAACCCATGAACGAAAAACAAAAATTGGGAGCGGATCCCAAGCAAACCAAATCGACAAGCAAAATGCGAAGAGAGGCGACTCACCTTCGACCTGTTTCTTCTCCGTATCGAGGGCCTTGCGCGCGACCTCGGCCTCCTGCTGCAGGCTAAGGACCGCAGCTTCCTGCTCCACGACAGCCTGGCGCAGATCCTCGTAGGAGACGCTGAGCTGGTTCAGCTCCCCGTCGAGCCGCGAGACTTCTTCGTCCCGTTGCTTGAGGGTTGCCTGCGCCCCCTCGAGTGCGGCGCGCTCCTGCTGAAGGAGGCCCTGGGCCTCTTCTCGCGCCAGGCGCTCGTGCTCGAGGGCGGCCCGAGCCTCAGCAAGGGCGGTTCGCTCCTGCTGGAGCTGAGCGTCCGCCTGTTGGCGCGCGTCCCGCTCCCGCTGAAGCTGCTCCCCCGTCGAGGCGAGGGAGGCGGCCTGGTCCGCCAGGCTGGCCCTCAGCTGCTCGGCCTCCTTGGCCCTTTCCTCGGCCTGGCTCTGCCAAGACCGTGCTCCCTCGAGGGCTGCACGATTCTGTTCGAGCTGGGCGCGAATCGAGGCCACCTCCGTCTCCCACTCCGCCGCCACGGTCCGCATCGCGGCTGCGTCCTCGCGCGCCTTCCGCAGCGCCTCGTCCCGCTCCAGGAGCGCTGTCCGCACCTTCGCGACTGCAGAGGCGTCTTTCGCAGCCTGAGCGTCCTGCCCCAGGAGCTCGTCCCGCACTGCCTGGAGCCGGTACTCCAGCCACCCGTTGTCAGTCCGCAGGGCCTCGACAAGGGCGTCAAGAGCGTCGTATTGGTCCCGGTACCAGTTGCGCTCGGAGCTCAGCCGGTCGAGGTGGCCGTACTTCTCCCGGGCTCGACCCTCCAATTCCTGTCACCGGCAGACAAGGCAGAAGAGAATTTGAGTCGGAAAAAGCGCGAACGCGGGAGAGACGAGGGGGGAAGAAACTCCAAAATCCAACAGAAAGGACGCGTACCTGGAAAATCCGCCACGCAGGACCCCCGTGGATCCGCAGCGCCTCGTCCAGCGCGTTGTTGAGCGAGGCGCCGTGGTCGCGGAACTCTTGCCACAGCGCCTGCTCGGCCTGGGCCTCGATGCAGAGGGCTGGCGGCGCGCTGGCTTGCTCCCGCTCCCGCTCCACACGCGTCCCCAAACCGCGCGCCGCGCGCATTAACTGCAGGCGGCTGCATCTGCCACTGACAAGCGGGGCCCACCGCACCGAAACGGCCGGCCGCGCGCGCATGCGCGATCATTACGGCGCGGCAACCGAAGAGCCGCGGCGGCCTGTCACGTCCGCCCCCCACGTCGCCCACTACGCGCGCGGCCGCGACGCCTGAAAAGGCGCGCCCGCGACGCACGACTGAAGCCACAACTGTGGGCATTTAACGGCCTGGTCCCTTACTTAGTAAGCGTGACCCTCGCGCGGCCCGAGGCCAGTGCTCGAAAAACCAGACCCTCGAAGGGTGCGATTACTGACCAGTGGCCTCGAGACCCGCTCGGTGAAAGCGGACGCCACAGGTGCCCTCGATTCTAGAGGATTACTGATCAGCAGCTCGGGGGTCGGCTCGACCGCGAACCCACGAATCCTGCAGATGCAATCGAGATGGGGGCACTTAGCTGCCACCCCGCAACGGCCCTACTAATCAGGGGTTCGAAGCCTGACCCTCGAAGGGTTCGAACAGGCGCCCCAGATCAACAGAGTCAGGGTCGACGAGGGCGCGCGCATTCGAGCCTATCCTCGAGCTCACCAGCTCGAGGGCGCCCCACATGTCGTATTCAAGAGCCAACGAGGGCAGCTAGTCGAGGGATCCCATCGAGGGAGAGCTTCCGCGCCCTCGGTCCCCAACGAACGGGACTGAGCCCTGCCTAGCAAACCCACGTAAGCGCTTTCATGGACGAGTCTCCGGACCACGAGCCAACCCTTATCGAACGGGGCATGGGCGTCCACTTGAATCTCCCGGTAACAGCTCAATGAGGAATCCGCGATTCGCGACCCGCTCGACGGGAGTTGCGGAAACCTCACCCCCCGTCCCGCAGAGGGACGGCGAGGGAACGTACAAACAAGTCGGAGAGCCCGCCCCGATCGCCTCGAACGGGCCCAGGCTCGGGGGCTCGACGCGTGGCTACACCTCCTGGATATGCACCGAACGCACGCGAACGTCGGCACATGCGTACGGCACCACCGAGGCCGGCTGAAACACCGCCGAGGCCGGCTGAAATAAATGCCTCGCACAATGACGATGCTGTGAAAAAAAAACTTTGAAGGAGTACACACACTCCTCCAAGGCTTCGGGGGCTAGACCCGCGGGTCCGCTAGCGCGCCCCCACGGAATAGCACAGCAATCAGGAGGGAAGAAAGTCCCATCAGCAAGCGTCAGCATCTGCGGGATCCTAACAGATACACCCGCATATGCTCGGGGGCTACTGTCGGGGACAGCCATAAGGGTCCCCTAAAAAACCGGGGGGAACCCATTCACTTTCGCAAAAAATAAAACACAAACGAATCCACAAACCTAAAACACGCTCGAGATAGTCACGGCCCAGCGCCCGGGCCCACAGCCCTGGTGGCCCCAGCGGCCCACCAGAACAGTCGGCCCAGCCACCCCCGGGTGAAACTCCGCTTCGCTCGAGGGGCGCAGCGCCGCGCTAACAAGTCTCCGCCTCGCTCGAGGGCCGATCGCCCCCTCGGGTGGGACTCCGCCTCGCTCGAGGGCCGGTCGCCCCCTCGGGTGGGACTCCGCCTCGCTCGAGGCCCTCACGGGCTCGCCGCCCCCGCACCTGCTCCCCCGACAGGGGCGCTTAATGTTCTGACACTTGCAGGCGCCCGGGTCAAAGACGAATCCACGCCGTACCGTCCCTCTGACACGCCCGGGAATCATATTCCGGCGCTGTTCTGCCAACTCTCCCGGTGAGGCCATCCCCACCACTGTGCGGCAAGGCCAGTGTTAGCTCCGTGACACTGCGCCACCCACTCTCGTACGACCAACGCGCCGCACCCTCGAAAGAGGACGGCGGAACCCTCGAAAAGGGGACGGACGCCTGCTCCGCGCCTGCCCAGGGCCACACCATGACGTCGGACCAGTGAGGCGCGTCACCTCCGTCACCGTCGGTCCTGCGCGGCCATCCCCGCCATCACGACGCCATCCCGGGCACTGCAGCGCCATCCCTGACGCTGTGGGGGTGCGGGGCGACAAGACACCGCCACGCCCGCGGCTGTGCCCCTTACGACCTCCCTTCAGCCGCACCCTCGAGTCAGCGTACGGACGACGACCACACGGGAAGCTCCTACGCCGCCACCCTCGAAGCCGCTCCTGGACGGATACAGGGCACGCCATGACGCTCCGCCGGAAGCAAGATTCGCCAGGACGGCCGTCCACTCCGTTGCACTGTCCGCCATGCCATCACACGTAGCTAGAACAGTGCGGCACGCCTGTAAACTGCCTCCTCCTTGGCCTATAAAAGGAGGGGCAGTCCCCTGGCCGCAGGGGGACGACGGAGAGCACTGACCCACACGCTTTCTGCCCTCACCACGATATTGGCACTCGCCTCAATCAAAATCTCAGGGACCTGGAGGTCCGGCCTCCTCTCCCGCCCCGCTTGTAGCTCCCCTCTGCAAGCACCACGGTGCAACGCAATACAGTGCCTCGAGCACACCACTGCTGGACGTACGGCCCCGGCCGGAACCAGGATAAACTTGTGTCCCCTGTGTTGTCGTTTGCACCGACCATCGAGAAGCTGATCACAGCGTAACTTACTAGTTAGTGTCGGGACTACTTTCCGCACCGACAATTGGTTAAAGGATCAAACGGAGTTTGGATTGAAATTTTGCGCAAATTTGGAATTGAATCGGAGGGAAAAGAAGGAAGAAAGATGAAGGGGGCAGAGCAGTGCTGCGCCATGCAGCTGCTTGCCGCTCCCGTCGGAGTGCCACACGCTGTAGCAGGGGGCAAGGGCGCTGCCCTTGCGCCGCTGCAGGCTGCAGCAGGGGAAGGGGCAACGCGGCCCGATCCGACAAGCGTGACACCGGCTCCGGCCACAATCTCCACAGCGCGGCGGACCTCTCCGGCGCCGTCCTTGGGCAGGAGCGCGAAGACCGGCTCGGTGAGCGCGGTGACGGGGCGGGCGAGTGCCTCGGGCTCGGTGCAGAAGAAGCATAGCACGTCCGCGAGGCCAACCTGATCGGCAACGACGCGCGTTGGTCTGGTCATCACCGCGACGCAGGCTGCGGCGCCAGAGCGGTCCACCGTCCGGAGCGCGGCGACGAGTTCGCCAGCGACGGCGGAGAGCGGGAGCGACCTCACGGCCGGCTTGCCGATGCACAGGTCGGACACCTAATTGGCCAGGTCGCCAGGAGGCTCACTGCCGTGCACTCGCGGGGGCAGGAAGATGGGAAGGGAGATACGGCGGCGGCAGGAGGAAGAGGATAGGAGGAGAAAAGGGTGGCTGACACATGGACCCACTTAAGGGTAAAATGGTCATTTGACATGTCTAGTAGACACCGTTAGGAGCAAAAAAATAGACGGAATGGCACACAGGTCGCGAAAGTTCAAGTGAGTGGCATGAGTGTGTGAACGAACTTTTCGGTGGCATACAGGTCTAAGCCAACTTTTTTAATGGCACACAGGTAAAACTCTCTAACTGAAGAGAGGATCTTTAGGAGACAAGCATTCAATTAGGACTAGTATTTTTGCTATGGATGTACTACTATTTTGACACAAATGCAAATTAGTTGCCTGTTTCTTCATCCTTGATAAGATTTCATATTGGTTATTATCTAGCAAAACTTAGAAATTATGCTACACGGCGAAGAATGTTTTAAATGCATTAGAATACTATGGTTACTGAATAGCCTTTCTCCAATTTTGCTTCAGTGTAGCCTGTGTTGGAATCTGGTGTTATCAGAGCATAAGGTAACCATGTCCCCACAACAAAATAAAAATAGAAGTCACACTAACAGTAGATAGTCATAGGCATAGCTGCTTGCGTGGTTCCCCCTGCATGTAGTCACTTATTTTTCTGAACTTGCCATATAGAATTCTCTACATGATGCAAAATACGTTAGCTATCATACTGGAAAGACTGTACATCTTGTTTACTTCATCTGCTATTCCTCTAACTCAAACATCTGCACGAGCTTAATTATACAAACTTGGAGTGAAGTAGGGAACTGTACAAATAAAATCAAATAGAGTAACACAGAGACTAACCCAGCTCTCAAGTATTATTATATTTTGACAGAATATAGAGTATGAGCAAAATATCATACAAGCATTGAGAAGAAAGGGCTGTTCTCTCCTACCACGGAACCATCGCCCCCTACAGCGAACAAACCACAGCCATGTTAAAACTGCAGAAAACAATTGGGGGAAATTTTGGTATATATATGCTGCATAAGCATAATTATAGTTGTGATAAAGGTGAGGATACAATAAAAAAAATCCTTTATTAAAAAAAATCCTTAATGATTGATGTTTTCTTTTTGGTCATGGGATTGTTTATGCTCCATAAACTAACTCATTTTCCACTTTTGCCTATATAGTTTTGCATTTTCAGTGCGGAAATCAATTTTACGAAGAAAAAAAGAGGTGCCAAATGGGAAAAAGGTGAGTAAAAACTGATTTTATTTTGCTGAGTACCAGTAGTAGTCCCAGCGTGGGTTTATCTTGGACATGCGGTTTACCCCGTATGGGTACTCGGAGCGGCGAGCGTTTCTGAAGGCGCAGCACCCACAGGAGCAGATGCAGATGAGGGCCATGAGCACGATGATGTTGAGGACGGAGATCTTGTGCCAGTCCTGGCGGATCTGCTCCATCACTCCAGCCTTGCATGAGTTGCACTGGTAGCAGAGGATGTTCGGGGCATTGTTCCACCGATAGCAGTCCTCGTCCTGCGCTCCGACAGGCATGCCCCCACTGTATTGGCATGCTGTTGGTGGTTTGCAGCAACCGGACTGCAGGATAGTTCAGGGTTGCAGTGTATTAGAGCCGTGGAAGGCAGTAGCAGTCAAAATTTTGGAACTAGTGACAGTATACAATCTTGTTTCTTGACAGGACAGGGCTAGGTTGAATTGATAAGCTAGGCTGCACTGTGGATAGTGAATATCGGATAGGAGCAGTAGCACGGCACTTAAATCGAAAATGAAATTAACCAGTGGCTGATAGGGCAAACCTGTATTGGTGTAAGATCATGCTGGAGGTAATCCATGGGAGTCCAGTTCTCAATCTTGGCACAGGCCTTGGAGCCAACCACACAGGCAAGGGCTGGCCTCCAGTACTTCATGTCCTGCATGTGGTGCTGGAGCCATGAGGAGTAGTCTGAGATGTGGTACTCCCTGTAAGGCCTTCCTGGAATCTGTGTCCCTCCACCTCCTGCTGTGACTGCGAACCCGAATGCTGTGATCCCTAGAAGGAAAGTGATGAGGACCATAATGGCGAAGAGATACAGCCACAGTGCCCAAGCGACATGGAAGCAGGCGCCCACGAAGCCAGCAAGAGAGATGAGGAGCACAGCAAAGCCGATGATGAGGAGCGGCGTCTGCAGAATCGAGGAACATGTCGTGTTGGAGCCCTTGGCCAGCCAGAGCCCTGCCCCGATGATCGGAATCGAGGCAAGGAGCGTCCCCAGATTGAGGTAGCCGATCACCACATTGCTGAAGCGGTAAGGATACATCTTGTCCCTGTTCCTGCTTGCTCTTGCTGTTGCTGTGTTCTTGGGTGCTCTGCCCTTGGTTTATATGATATGGCTATGACTGGTGCAGGGTCTTGTGTCCCAGCTCTACTGATTGGAGTGGAGTTTCTCTGAGTGGTGGTCTGGTGCAAGTATGGGTGCTTTCTTCTTCCCTTGGACAACTTTTTGATCCTGGTGACTGCATGTAAGTGCCTCTTGAAGGGGTGCTTGTGTGTATTCTATGCTTGGCTTTGCTTTGTGGCGGCCTGATGGTTTGGAAATCTTATGCACCCCTTGCTTGCTTTTTTGCGTTCTCACTTTTTTATTGAAAGCTTTTAGCTCTTTGCACTACCATCGTGACGTGTGTGTGTTTTTTCTTACGGTTCCGTGTTTTCGGCCGTTCACTCTATATTATTTTCCCTTTCAAATATTTTGTGAGTTAAATATAGTACAGCGCTGCTGCCTGTTGAGTTTTTGAAGCTTCCACATTTGAGTACTCTTGACCAAATCCTGGAGCATCAAATAAGCACATTTGAGAGTTTCTGTTGTAATATGTTAAACGAGCACCTTTTTTTCATATCCACTTGCTACAGTTTGCTTGTTTCGTGGAATAAGAATAAAACTTCTCTTCGATTTGATTTGTTTCATGGGTATTGATTCTGCTTGAAAAGGTGGCAGAATTATGGTGGGAATTTTTGGGAGATGTGTGGGTGGGATGCCTTAGCCTCAACTTGATGCTTAATCATGAAGTAAAAAAACTAAAAAAAAAAGGCATGTGGTTCTTGGTTCTGGCCTTCTGGGCTTGCAAGGATAAGAGGGAGGGAGATGCCCTTTTGCAGGAATTTGAGTGCATGAAGCAATTCTACTTTATGGCCGCATCATACCAGTATTCACTTTGCAAGTAAAGAAGGGCCCTTACTTGTCTTGCCGAGAGCATTTGCAAATCAAAAGCATCTCATATGCGCTTGCTTTAATCTCTTTGCTGACTGATTTCGTTCATTCTTTTTTGCCCTTTCAGCAGGATAAGCTTGGCAGGCAATCAGGTGAAGGCGCTTGGGATTTGTTCAAACGACAACTGGGGCGCCACGGCACGCTAGGAATTTTCTTGGTGACTTGAATAATGACGGATTGGTTCATGTGGAGCCTGCTTTTTCGTGCTGCTTTTTCCTTGAGTTCTGATGTGTTTTGAATGTTGTAACCCTTTGTAGACAGAAAGTGCACCAGGCGTCTGAATCCAGGAATGTTGAGGAGCTCGAGAGAGCTAGTCTAGAGCATTCTACCTCATGTAATGCTGTTACATTTTGCATTTTGGTAAAACAAGGGTTTATGCTGCTGATCTTTCTTTAAGCGTCTGAGCTGTCAGTTGTTGATACTCATTTTTTAGGTCTGGTCACTAGCATATAGCCGCCCTTAGTGCCAGGATTGTTGTCACAACTCCCAACTCAGCGTGCAGTCTGAAATCTGAAACATGGAGTATCATTCATATGTGGTGATGGAATCATCGAATCAGTGTGGTATTCTCGAGGCTTTTGCTGTTCGAAATTTGGACCAGAGACATGTAATGCAACTTTGTGTGCACAGACAAAGTACATGCAGCACAAAGGTCCTGACGCAATGATTCACCGGTGATTGCATGCAGAGGTGACACGATGAGTAGTGGTGACTGGTGACTCACTACGAACTACTCCGTACTCGTAGGGGGGAGCGGCAGAAAAGGGCAAAGCTGTCGTGTGGGGATGGTGGAAAAGGGAAAGCTTTGCTGCTTTGGATCGCCAGCTCGCCACCACACAAGCGTGAAGCGTGAGAGGATCGCTTTGCCGCTTTGGAGATGCACCATTTTTATTTGGTTCATGACGGAGTCACGTTTCTTTTTAGGTGCTGATTTTGTAAGCGGTATAGTGACCTGAGAATCGAAATCACGATTCATATATTAGGATTAGGATTCATCACTTAGAAGGCGAACTTTAAATTGCTTTCCGAAAAACAGAAGAAAATCCGAGTTGAGACCTGGTGCCAAGATTTAGAGTTCATGCCTTCATGGATCTGGCTGGTTTCATCATATGGAGCACGGGTTAACTTTCAGGCCTAACTTTCCTGAGTTTTAAACCCCAAAAAAGATTCGCGCAGGGAAAAAAACAACCTCGTTTAGGATGCAAACAAATACGATAATATCACCAAAGCCCACAACGGCCCATAGCTCCCCCGTCGCCTAAACAAGACCGGGAAATCTGTCTTCCAGAAGATTTTTTCTTCAACATCTTCCACTTCTTCGAGATTCGTGCAACCACCGACAACCCTTGGATCTCATCCCTAACCTAGCTCACCTCTCTCTCCCCCATACCCTCATCCCGCGAACCAGCACCGCCGCCCCCATGCGGGCTCCGCGCCACTGCAGTCCCGCGCGCGCGCCGGCCGGAGCCGGGGCCGGAGCCCCCGCGCGCGCCGCCGCCTGGGGCCGCAACGAGCTCCTCGCGTGTCGGTCATGGCCGCGCGCCCGAGCTCCGCCGCCCGCCGCCATGGCCACGCGTGTCGAGCTCCACCGCCGCCGGCCATGGCGGCCGCCGTCGGGGCCGGCTCCGCGCACGCGCCGCCGTCGGAGAGGGAGAAGGTGCCGCCGTCGGTGCCAAGCTCAAAATGTTGATCCCAACAAATGTTAGTTCCAAAAATGTTACAACATTTTGCAAAATGTTGATGAAAAAATAACGTAAAATATTGAAAAAATGTTATAACATTTTTTAATAATCACGAGGTGGGATGACTGAAAACTATTAGATAGCAAATCTTACATAGGTTTTTAGTGGGCTGAAAGTTACAATGTTTATCCACACCTTCCAACTATATAGGAGGCCCCAACAAGACCCATAGATCTCCGGCCCAAAGAGGTCCTCCCATAAGACCCATACCAACTCGTGGGCTGCATCCACATCCACCAATGAATGCTTCGTCCTTTCTCTATCGGCCCAAAACACCCATCGACCGACGAAGCGACGACCACCAGACCAGGGAGGTGGGAGGACAGGAAGGCATGGGTGGGAGGACACCTGCCACCCACCCTATTTCATGACTATGACCGGAAGAGGTGGACAAGGCTGTGTTTAGTTGGCTGAAATTTAGCAAAAATTTTGCTACTTTTCAACTTTCTCTCCATCACATCACATTAAATACACCAAAAGACATATGTTCGGAGTAGTAAATGTAGGTAAAAAAATTAACTAATCCCACAGTTCTGTTGTACATCACGAGCCGAATTTTTTGAGCCTAGTTAGTCCATGATTAGACAATATTTACCACAAACAAACGGAACGTGCTACAGTATGCTACAGGAGTTCGGAAAGTTAAAAAGACTAAATTTCAGCCAACTAAACAGACCCCAAGTTGCGATTGCACTGTACCATCCTTTGGACAGAGCAATCATGAGATGGGATCTCCCGTCTATTTGTGCAACTTTCTCCGAGGAATTCGTTCGAAATTCTTGTTCGAGCTACGAAGCGGCCACCGCGGCCGCAAGAATTTCGACGGAACTTTTGCTCACCGCGCAAATTTACTTCGAATTCTTCAAGGAACCAACACGTTTGGGCGTCGCCGCTGGTCGCAGTCACGGACGTCACGCACCCAACAACTTTGAGCGAAGAAGAAGACTGTGCACGGAAGCAGGTCAATAAAAGAGGAGAAAACAAAAACAAAAACGAAAACGAATACACGAGGGAGAGGAAGGAGCCGTCCCGATCCGTCTCATCTCACCAATCATCATCATCTATCTGCTCGGTGTGCAGAGACTGCAGACTTGCAGAGTGGATAACAGCAAACAGCAGCGGCTCGATCTCACTCTCACCGATCGCCCTGCCGCGCCGGCTCCAGCTCATCCCGTCATCCGGTTGGAAAGCTCGCCGTCTCCCCCCATCTCACCCACCCAGCACGCCGTCGTCGGGAGGGCTAGAGACTAGTAGTAGGGTGGTGTTCCCTCTCCACCCGCTAAAAGTTGCATTTAGCCCGCTGATACTAACCCAGACAGCGGCTAGTTTACGTGCCACGCTTCGCTCCCAACCTGAATGATGCAGCGGTGGCTCCCGGCGATCCTCCGCCGCGCGGCCCCCGCCGTCTCCGGCGGCGGGGCGGCGCGCCTCTTCGCCTCGTCCTCCCTCCTCTTCGACGAGACGCAGGAGCAGGTTCGGAGCTCGTCTCGCGCCGTCACTCCAATCGCCATTATTACAATTATTATTTCCCCTTGCCTGATTGCTCGCTCGCTCGCTGTCTGTCCTCCCGCACCGCATCAGTTCAAGGAGAGCGTGCACAAGTTCGCGCAGGAGGCCATCGCGCCGCACGCCGGGGCGATCGACGCCTCCAACCATTTCCCCAAGGGCGTGAACCTGTGGAAGCTCATGGGGGACTTCAACCTCCACGGCCTCACCGCGCCGGAGGAGTACGGCGGGATGGGGCTGGGGTACATGTACCACTGCATCGCCATGGAGGAGATCAGCAGGGCGTCCGGCTCCGTCGGCCTCTCCTACGGCGCGCATTCCAATCTCTGCATCAACCAGCTGGTATGGGTGATCAGTCCACAGTAGTACTCTGCTTTGCTTATGGCACATGCTGCCAATCACAGCATATACGAAAGCGATTTGCAAATGGGCGTGGTGTTTCTGTGCAGGTCCGTCACGGCAACCCTGCGCAAAAGCAGAAGTATCTACCCAAGGTGCGTTCCCCGAATGCTATCACCGTCTCCTTCATCAGACTCTGGGTACCTTTTTTCGCCCCCAATGTTCTGGGTGATGATGGATTTTGTTAACCTGTTTTACCTTTTCCAAAGCTGATCAGTGGCGAGCATATCGGGGCATTAGCGATGAGCGAACCCAACTGTAAGTATCTTTCAGTTGGTGTGCTATTTCTCCATGATTCCGGCGCAAGGTCTCATGCTCTGATGCCCCTCCTTTGCAATTTCAGCCGGCTCTGACGTGGTCAGTATGAAATGCAAGGCTGAGAAAGTGGACGGTGGCTATGTCATCAATGGGAATAAGATGTGGTGCACGAATGGTCCTTCTGCTCAGACACTGGTAATTCACTGAAGCTTTTGTTCACCCCCTTCTGCTGTCAGCGCTTGTATTGTTGTATGCTTGGTTCATCCCCTTAAGTCACCGTTGAATTGCGGACGTATGTGTAGTGTTAACATTGAGAGATTTTTCAGACAGCAGGGTACACATTTTTTTTGTATCAGGATTTTTCCTGAATTTCATGGCACTTTGCTGGAAGAGAAGTTCTGTTTGTATGCAGCCATAACTGATTGCTAATTCATGGAAGTCGGGATCTGCAGGTTGTTTATGCAAAAACAGATTTAGCTGCAGGATCAAAAGGAATAACCGCATTCATAATTGAGAAAGGGATGCCTGGGTACATATCTGCTCCATTGTCCTCATTGGGCTTGATTGAACATAAATATATAGCATTTTTCAACTTTCTTTCTCGTGTTACTGATGGACTTCGTTTATGATTACAGGTTCAGTACTGCTCAGAAATTGGACAAACTTGGCATGCGAGGAAGCGACACGTATGATGTTTCTACTTACGCGTGATAATTAAAATGGTGAATCCCGTCTCGATTAACAGATATCTATTCTGCAGGTGTGAGCTTGTCTTTGAGAACTGCTTTGTGCCACACGAAAATGTTCTCGGTGAAGAAGGCAAAGGTATTATCTCCTGACTGTTTTGATGCTCATTCTAGATAAGTTCCTGTCCCGGGTTTTTGCTTTTTTTTCGTACTTAGTTGCCTGTGCAGTAAGCATGGCATAAAGATTGGAATTATAAATTTATAATATCTAAATAAGAAGGCAAAGATATTTTTCACATGGGAAACTATTACAGTTCTATGTACTAGTACGCAGAGATCTGTAGAACTAAAAAAGAATTCTCTTAACGAGATACTTGAAATCTCTACGCCTTTTCTTGTCGCAGGTGTTTATGTCATGATGTCAGGGCTTGATCTGGAAAGGCTTGTATTAGCTGCAGGTCCCATTGGCCTCATGCAGGCATGCCTTGATGCCGTACTTCCATATGTTCGCCAGAGGGAGCAATTTGGCCGTCCAATTGGTGAATTTCAGTTCATACAGGTAAATTCGTGTAGCTGTGACTTATTTCCTGTTTTCTAGTGTTCCTTCGTGCAACATTTTATGAGTACAGGCGTGGCACTAGTAACAATGAGCATGCTTCTAATGCAGGGTAAAATGGCTGATATGTACACATCCCTGCAATCATCAAGGTAGGAGCCTCCTCAAAACTTTTGCTTATAAGATTCGAATGTCTACTTACTTCTGTTTCATTTTCCCTTCAGATCATTTGTATACTCAGTTGCTAGGGACTGTGATAATGGCAAAGTTGACCGCAAGGTACCCTTTTTAAGTTTATGAAATATCATTACTATTCCTCTGAACTTCTGTTTCTGCACTGCCCGCATGTGTTCTTCTCAAAACAAAATTGAGTGAGTAGTTCATCTCATGCAAATTTTTTTTAATCAGGATTGTGCAGGAGTAATTCTCTTTGCTGCTGAAAGGGCAACCCAAGTTGCACTTCAGGTAAGAACCCCTCTTCAGTTTATTGGGGATTTTGTTAACCCTGTTGTGTTGCTGTTTCTTGAATTATTAAGAATGTGATCGGACATCATGTACCTAGCCATTTTTCTTTCCCTGCGGAGATAATATTTGACCTTGCAAATTTGCATTTGCATTACAGTTATCTCTAAACTCAGTCTGCCCTCTTGTGAAAACATTTCTTATTAAATCACTCTATTGCAGTTTCCAATATTATGGATCACAACAGGCTTTTAGATTTTGAACTAATAATTTGTAGCATGTATCATTTTTTTTGGATGGCCCACTACTTGACCGTAACCCTTTCACTGTGGCAGGCAATCCAGTGTCTTGGTGGCAATGGGTACATAAATGAGTACCCAACTGGCCGTCTCCTGAGAGATGCAAAACTGTTTGAGATTGGTGCTGGTACTAGTGAGATAAGAAGAATGATAATTGGCCGTGAGCTCTTCAAAGAGGACTGAAATTGTTATTTTGCAAGCCAGATATCAATGTTCATTATGAACTGGAGGAGGTGAGCGAGATTTAGATATTTAGCAACCCATGCGGTTCAAAAAGATGATTCTGTTATATGCTAGCAGTCTCATGCTTCTGTATAATTCCAGTATTCATCAAATAAAGTTCACTTCCTTGTACTTGCTGTGGCTCTATGTTTCGTCCGCAAAGTATGTTGTTTAACTTCGAATCCTGAACAACAACATTGGATCACTTAGTTGAGGTGGGTTTTTTTTAATTGAGGATTTCATTCCAAATGATCTGAAAATAATGGTCCTTTTTTTAGATCGAAAATAATGGTACTTCAAACTTGTTTTGAGCAGGCAAATAGCAAAAAATAAAAAATTTATTTACATAGGCCACACATGAAAATTATGACTAATGTTTTGGAACAAATTTGAGTTCACACTAACAGTCACTATAGTAAGAATCTTTCCTTTCGGAGAGAAAATATGACAGTAGAAATTCAGAAGACAACTAGTGATCGGAATATCTGATAATAGGCTGCCCTGATAATAACATTGAGCCCTGATAATAACATTGAAGAACCAAAGATTGATGAAGTTAGTTGCATATTCTGAACATTTTTTTTTATAGTTGCTGGGGCTTAATTTCCACAGTGATGCATCATTACTTTAGTGCCTGGACTCATCTGAATGTTAAGAAAAAACTTTTGTACTTGAGTAGTTAAGCATGCAGCCATTACTTGATCCCTTAGTACATGTGGTCCATGTTGCAGGATTCATTACTTGGTTGAGGCTATTTAAATTGTTGTTCTTTTAACAGCTTAAGTTTTCCACGTGCACTTGGCGACTTGGCATATGAAACATAGCTAGAATGATCCAGTATATGCTACTTATATTAACAAACCCAAAACCAATTTTTTGCAACTACAAGACTCTCTGACATTTGATGCTGTGTACTGTAGTAAATAATGGATCACTCACTTAAGTTATAGGGTTTTATTGACCCAAGTACTTCAGTGCAATATATATTTCTAACTTTTGGATCTTTCAATGGTATGGATCCAATTATTTCAGAGTTTGGGTAACATCATTGATCAGGGAAAAAAAATGGTAACATCATTGCTGCAAGTCAATTTTGGCCTGCTTGGATTGGGGTGGTGGGATTACATTACAATAAAAACTCCTAGAGCATTCCTACCTTTCCAGAAAGGCCTAAATATTCTTTTAAAGGACAGCAAGATCTTTTCTGCAAATTTTATCAGAAAGGCTCTGTCTTAAAAGTGTATTCATAGTAGAAGAGAGTGGAAGTGGCTCTGTAGCTTTCACTGCCACATGAGTTTCTTTGATGCTTTGGTATGTTGTAGCTAAATAGATTAGTGCATTTAAAATACCCACTATGTGTATGAGAGTATTATTTATTTGTTTTTTCCACTGCTGCAAAGGAATAGACGAACCTCAATGTGCTCCTTTCTATTCTCTTATACAGATGTTAGATAAGAGGGGTAAAAGATGGTCAGTTATTGTAGTTTGTAGACCCAAAAGGGGCTATATGTATAGAAGAGATGGAATGAATTTCTTCTGGACACGATGCATACATGTTAACAGCGGCAGCGAGTACTATAGATCACTTACACCCTTAGGAGGCAAGGACTTGATTTACAAACTTAATTATGCATGAAAATTTTGATCCCTGAGGCTTGTACAAAATTGCGAGGTTACAAGTTAGGCTGGTCTAGTATATTTTACTCCACATATGTGATTTTCATAACCTGTTGGCTTCTGGAGGGGATGATATTCCTTGACTGTGAGCTTTCTTTTCTGGACTTTGAGACTTCTGTTTTTGCCTCAGCGAGCCCCACTCTATGGCCTCCGCAACAGCTTTTTGACGATCATATGTGCTCTTATCTTGCTTAGAGATGCTAGTTAATGAGATATCTTCAACTTGTTTCATTTGGAGTATAGGGCCAGACTTCGCTTTATAGCCAGCAGGCACTTCTGCAAGGAATCCTAGTGCAACAACAGCATCACTCATGTAAGGCCGGACTGAGGCTTCCTCTTGTAGGCACATTGCTGCCACGCCCACAGCCTGACCCAAGTCTCGCTCTGTGTACTCACCTCTGAGAAGAGGGTCTACTAGCTCACTGTATCTCTTTCTGTCTCTCAGCATGGGCTTGGCCTGTTGATCAGACATGAATTCAACAGTCAGAAAACCTTGCACCAGGACTAATTTAGTACTGTTCATATGCATTTTCTATGTGTGCAGTGTTGCTCATAGTGGTATATAAAATTCTATGGGCAAGCAAATTATGAGTATATATGTGGTGTAATAGAATAAAAAAAATTAGTACATACCCAGTTAACTAGGACTTGTTCACTTGTTGGTCTGGAGGAATCCACTGCTCTTCTTCCTGTGATCAACTCCAATAGGAAAACCCCAAAACAGTACACATCGGTCTTGACAGTTAGCTGTCCTGTTCTTATGTATTCTGGAGCGCAGTACCCATATGTTCCCATCACCCGAGTGGAGATGTGTGTCTTTCCCCCAACGGGGCCGAGCTTTGCAAGGCCAAAGTCTGAGAGCTTAGGGTTGTACTCCTCGTCAAGAAGGATGTTGGGGGACTTGAGATCCCGGTAGATAACAGGGGGGTTTGCCTTCTCATGGAGGTATTCTAGCCCTTTAGCAGTTCCATGGGCAATCTTCATCCTAATATGCCAAGTCAGTGGTACTTGTTCAGGAGTGGTATCTGCAATGACAATTCAAATTTGAACTTCTTTAAGTATCTAGCTCACCAAATTACAGCCAAGGGGCCGTTATCTGAATGTGCTATCGAAGACAAAAGGCATAACACTTACCAAGCAGGTGGTCTGCAAGTGAACCAAGCGCCATGTACTCGTACACCAGAAGCCTTTGATCTCCGTCTGCGCAATAGCCTACCAAGTTGACCAGGTTCGGATGGTGCAATAGACTGAGCATCAGAACCTCAACTAGGAACTCCCTGTTGCCTTGAAACCCATTCAGGTCTAGTTGCTTGACAGCAACAAGCTGATAATGCAAACGAAAAAATAAGTCAGCTACTGATTACTGAAGATGAATCAAGTGTGCCTGGTGTAGAATGTTTGAATGCTTGCTGGGTTGGTGCGTACCTGCCCATTTTCAAGCTTGCCCTTGTAAACCCTGCCAAAGCCCCCTTCTCCAAGAAGGCAGTCAGAACGGAAGTTCTTTGTGGCTGTTGCCAGCTCACGGAAAGTGAATGCTTTTGCGGTTTTGGCAACAGAACAACTTCCTTTAGGAGGTTCAATACTTGTTGATGTTTCAGATGATGGCTTGTGCTTGTGCTTTGAAGAGACTATTGATGGCTTGATGGACCCTGCAAAGGTGAGTTGTAGCATACATTAGACATATTTTTCTATTTTCTACTTATTTAGTTGATCGTTGTTGTTGTCATTTGCTGACTAAATTTGAATAGGATGCAATGATTCATGTTATATTAGTGAAAGTCACTTCCTTTGATCAATGACATTTTTGAACTAGACATAAATTGCAGGGGCAAGTATAACACCAAAATGCATGTGACACTGACAGGAGACAGTGCATAAGAAAATTGCTACATAGATTCGATTCAGACTTTCAGAGGAGTATACACATATATCCAGAAGGGAATACTGTGGTCAGGGGTGTGGTTTGTCCTTAAACAGAGATGCGCTGAATGGTCGGTGTTTGGAGGCCTAAAAGGCATCTGCAAGAAATCACTGAACCTGGTACAGTGTATTATTTAACCACTGGCATCCAACTTCAAAAACTCTGCTGTGCAGATGAGGACATATTGAGGGATTGCAAATCTTGGATCTTTACTAATAAATTATATTTAATTTGTTACTTATGATTGTTTGGCCTGTTTGTTGGCATTGCTGCCAATCAACGTAGTTTATGCTATCAGTTGAATAGCACAAAACATACTAATTTCTTGTTTCTTTTCAAGCAGTGGCAGGGGCATCTTATTATTCTTACCAGATTCCCTGGGAGGCGCTTCATTTTGGTTCGTGGACTTCCTCACGACCGCGACCTCCCTCGACTCCGTCCTCCTCGTCGGCATCTTCTTCTCAGGCTTGAAGCATGCAAAGCAGCTCATCTTCCCCCAACTGTATGTATGAAACCTTGAATCCCTAATCCTCTCCGCTCTTGCAGTTGGTAAACCTCTTCCTTCTCTCTAGAACACACACAGACGAATCCACAGACCTCGTTGTGTTGAGAATGGCAGGACGGGGTGAGAGTTTTATATGCAGCCTCCTCCTCCCTCCTTGTGCTAAAGATCTCCTATCCGGGTTATCGATTGTTGTTCGTGCTTTGTGCGGAAAATGTGACCCCTGTGAGGAAATGTGGTCAAATGGGATGATCATCCTCTCCATGCCTTTGCGGCGGAGAATGTGCTGAGCCAAGAATAGGGTCATAGGGGTCCTAAACTTAGAAGCTCTCTGCGTCTTCCAGGATCTGTGTCCCAGCTAATGCGCTGGATGCAACACTGGATCCATCGTCTTTTACCTTGCGAAGTTCCAATTCTAGAAACAATTGCTGCTGATTTTTTCTGTTCTTAAGGAGATCTGCATGGCATTGCATTGACACACGCTGGGTTTTTACCTGCGCTGCACTTAGAAACTAGCTGTCAGCTGGGTTGAGCTTGATAAGCTCATACGTTTATTGTTCCAATTTTGGCCGGTTTTGTCTGGATGCCTGCTTGGCTTTCCAGACAGTAGTGGCCACGACGGATTGGGGTCTGGTCTCTGGTGGCATGCTGCTGGAATTTTGTTCCAATTTTGTCCGGTTTTTTTTATCTGGAATGTGGTACAAAAACAACTTTCAGCCATTTTGAGGTTTTGACAGCAAGTTAAATTGTAAAAGAGATGGGGAAAAAGAAGAAAGAAAGTGCTTTCTATAGGCTCAAGCTCAATGTCTGGAACATTATAATTGTACTGTCACCTGATCATAGTAGTCCTTTCTCATGATCCAGGCCTGCAGGACATGTGAAGGGCTGTAGTGCAGACTGCAGAGTGGGCGCTGCGGTCCTTTTCAGCCCTGAGGTGCGGGACTACTGGGTGGCCGGCCATACATGAGTGTAGGCCTGTGCATGGATCATGTAATCCACTCAATCCACCCATCATAAATCCAACTCGACCCATCAAAACTTTTAGTATATGGATCGGGTGGATCTGGGTAAAACCCATGGGTCGTCAGCTTCTTCAACAATCCCCACGAGCCAGCAGCCTCCCATGGTCTCATCCTCCACGATGCCAAGACCTCGCATGGCTGCGCGCGTGTTTCGAGCGGTCGATCATACATGACAAGCCAACAAGTAGCAGCTCTGCTCTGCGTGCATGCGTCAGATAGCAACGCCGGCGGCCATGCGCGTGTATGCACGACGGCAGCAGTGGCGCTTGAGCTCGACGACGGCAGCAGCAACACAACGGCGGCCGCGAGCGGCGAGCATATCGGGACGGCAGCCGCGCGCGGCAAGTGCGACGACGGCGGCGGCAGCACAACGGCCATCGCGAGCGGCGAGCACACCGGGACGGCAGCCGCGCGCGGCAAGCGTAACGACGGCGGCGGCAGCACAACGGCCGTCGCGAGCGGCGAGCACACCGCGACAGCTAGCAGCCGCGCGCGATGACCAGACCGACGCCGGCAACAACACGGGCCGACGTTTTTCTGGAACCAGCTAACCCACCCAATCCAATACTATCCGATCCATTTAAATCATCATTAAATGGGTGGGTCAAAAAAACCACCCAAATCCGTATAAATCCACCCATGCACAGGCCTACATGAGTGTGAGTGAGATCTGTTGCTCCATATGGCGAAAAAGAATCCATGGAATTGGGCTACGTTAATGCCCTATCGCCCGGGGCCTCTCTGTGGATCTTGCAGAATGATTACTCTCGTATATGCAAGTGGTAAGTTGAGCTCCCCCTAATAAATACGCCGAAAAATATCGCCGACGTCCCCGAACTGCTTGGCTTGCGTACCTGCCATGCCATGGCACCACATAGTGCAATCCACGGCACAGTGATCATGCAGGCGCAGTTTGCAGGTCCCGGCACCGCGCGTCAGTACGGTACGGTGAACATGTGATGCGGGCTGGTGTGTCCTCTCTGGTCCTGCCTTCCTGGGGCCTCCTGGCGTCCTCCCGTTCAAGTGAACTCGTACGTGTTGTGGCCTTGTGGGGAACGCTATGGTCCCTTTCCTTTCTTTCTTCTTCTTTCTGCCGTGCGGGCTAGCACAAAGCACGGGCCAGCACCCAGAGATATTTCAGCAACCGCCATATGTTTTGGGCCTTCTGAAAAGTGGTCCTACCTCCGTTCTTAAATATATGACACCATTGACTTTTGTCGTTCGTTTGACCATTCGTCTTTTCTACAATTTTTTTGCAAATTGATAAAACAAGTTAAATCTAAAGTACATCGGATAATAGATATAATGGTATACATTTTACTTTAGTTAACTAATTTGTTCAATATATATTAGTGATCAAAGTTGGAGTAAAAAGTCAACGGTGTCATATATTTAATAACGGAGGGAGTAAAAGGCAACAAGTGCCATAAAATCCTTTTCAACCCCACACACAGAGCGGTTGGTAATCCCAGCCCCGGCGACAACGGCAAATGTTATATGTCACTTCAGCGACAAAAAAACTTCTCATCGCGCCGCGTCGTCTTGCCTGCGACCTTGGAAGAAGTGGCCGGCCGGGGGGAGGCAGGGAGGCCAGGCGGTGGGGATGGTGGTGGGGCGGCTTAGGGCCCTGGCGGCGGAAGAGGCGGCCGGGCCAGGTTGGGGTGGGGGAGGCTCGCCGAAGGTCGCGGCGGCGGGAGTTCGCCGGATTAGCACGGGGGGGGGGGAGGGAGGAGGGCGGTGCGGGGAGGCACAGAGAGCTCCCGGCGGAGCCGGGTTAGTGCGGCGGAGGGTGGTGGCAGCGGATGCGGCGGTGGGGAGCCGGAGGAGGAAGGCGGGGCGGGGGCAAAGCAGAGGAGAGGAAGGGGGAAGACTCACCCGTTTAGCCCGCGGGGGGAGGTGGAGGGTCGCCGGCGACGATAGTCGCCGGAGACGGTGCAGGCGGGCGGAGGCGAGTGAGAGGAAGGTGGAAGACGACGCCGCCGGTGCAGGGGGAGGGAGGAGAGGATAGGGTGGACTGTTTTTGGCCGATGGGCCGCCGGGATCTTAATAGGCCTTTGGTGATGGATTGCCAATCCGTCACCGAAGTGATGCCTAGCATCACCCACGACAACGACGCTACACCAAAAGCTCGCAAAATTCTCACGCCCCGACTCGCTTTTCCGTTCCTGCGCTTTTTGGCGGAGATATTTGCAATTTGACCATTGTCATAATTGGGTTTCGCCCGTTTGCCATTATGAAAATGTGATTCGCACTTTTGCCATTATCAAAAGACACCAACCCGCTGCAATGCCTTGCTTTCGAAATTGCCCCTGGTTTTCTTCCTCCGGCCTCCGTCAGCTTGCATCTCCTCCGCCAGCCCGCATTCTCCCGGTCTCCCCTCGTCGGCGAGCCGTGCCAGCTCCTGTCCTCCTCCACCAACGAGGAGCGTCGTCCCGTCCTGCTCCGGAGACTCGGCCTCGCGTGCGTGCGCCGCCGCGGGCGAGCTCGGCCTCGCGCGCGTGCGCCGTCGCGGGCCAGCTCCGGAGCTCCGCTCGCGTGCTGGTGGCGCGGCTCCCCCAGCTGGCGGCTTCATCGCTCGACCTCGACACGCACCCGCCCGCCGCCTAGGCCTCCTCGTCCGCCAACATCACGTCGCCGTCAGCGCCCGACCTCATCGTGCACCCGCGACGGCGGGCGCGGCACCCGTCGACCTGGCGCCTGGAGGCGGAGCTCGGCCTGGAGCTTGGACGCCATCGAGGTGAGCCGTACCTCGCCCGAGGCGAAGCACGCCGCCAGGCCTCGTCAGAAAATGTTGTGCCGCTCGCATCTGGGGTCGAGCTCGCTCGTCCTCTCATTGCCTCGCTGGGGAAGAAGATGGGGAGAAGATGCGGGGGCAGAGCTCGCCAGTGAAGGAAGCAGGGAGGGGCACCGCGCAGCCCGCATCCGGGAAGAGCACGCCGGAGCTAGCATGGCTCGCCGACGAAGGGAGGACGGGGGCTAGCGGAGGAGGACGGGCCCGCCCCGGCTCACCGGTGGAGGAAGAACAGGGTGGGCGGAGGAGGACGGGGAAGACCAGGGGCAATTTCGGAAGCAAAGGCATAGCAGCGGGTTGGTGCGGTTTGAAAATGGCAAAAGTGCGAAGCCTATTTCCATAATGGCAAACGGGCGAAACCCAATCTTGAGAACGACCGAATTGCAAATATCTCTTTTTGGCGAAATCTGCAGGGGGGTCCATCGCGCCAGCACGTCGGAATTTCGGACGATTCTGATGAGCATGAGCAGGAGGTCATCATGTGTTATCTCTCCTCAAACAGAGCCCATGGTTTGGTTCGTTGCTTCCCCTGCGCCGCCTGTAGCTGCAGGAACATGTAGCCCGAAAGCGTCCGGTGAGACGTGATGACCCGTCGCGCGCGCGATAGTACTCCTACCGTCTTTTCGCACAAATTGTTTCGTCAAAAAAAAGAAGGGAAAATGGAAACATGTTTCGGTGGCAGGGCAGTGTCCAAATGGGATTGGGAGTCGTTCGTCCTTGCAGTGAGCCAAGAAGCCAAGGGTGTGTTTTCCCTGAATTGGGATGCAAAATTCTGGATTTTGCACGGATTTTAGGCTGAAAAGCACCGTTCCGAACTGAAAAGCACGGTAGCACTTTTCGTTTGTTTCTGGTAAATATTGTCCTACCATAGCTTAATTAGGCTCAAAAGATTCGTCTCGCAAAGTACATCCAAACTGTGTAATTAGTTTTTGATTTCATCTACATTTAGTACTCCATGCATGTGTCGACATTTTTGATGTGATGTTTGATGTGATGAGAAATCTTCTTTTTGCATAGTGAATTTTGAGAGAAGTTGGACTTCTAAACACACGCCAAGACACACTTGCCTGCCACCACTGCACGCTGCTGAGCAGGATAGCGCATCTGCTAATTATTTGTCTCTCATCAATCCTTTGTCCAATTCCATCTGGATAATGTAGACCTGCCGCGTATCATCCCCGTTCATTCTCTCCTCTCGTTGGGCGACACACGCCAGGCAAGCGTGCGTGCCACATGTTACTACTGCGAGTACGTACATGAGGGTTTTGTTTAGTTGGTTGAAAAATTTGCAAATTTAACTGCTGGAACTTCTGTAGCACACTGTAGCACGTTTCGTTTGTTTGTGGTAAATATTATCTTATCATGATCTAACTAGGCTCAAAAGATTCGTGTCGCAAAGGACATCCAAACTGTGTAATTAGTTATTTTTTTACCTATATTTAATACTCCGAACATATCTTTTGGCGTATTTAATGTGATGTGATGGAGAGAGTGGAAAAAAAGTTAGAAACTTTAGCCATCTAAACCATGCCGAGGAGTACATGACCAACTCATAGTGGATCTTCAATTTCGGTCGTTATGTTGCCCTGTCCAAAAAGAAAGGTTCAATGTGCTTTTTCTTCTTCTTGAGCGTCACTTGTCACACTTGTCACTACGAAAAACAATGACCACCTCCACCTGGAACCGGGAGGCCCTCCCTCCTTTTCCAACCATCAAATTAATCCCAGCCAAACAGCGAATCTTCACCGTCCGACTGGATCACATCTCATCGCAAACATCATCCATTCACCCCCACTGCCCTGTCTGCCTGCCCGTGGTCCGGAAAGGTTCAACCTGCAAGTTTTTACAGATCGATCGACTCCCTCCCTCTTCGCTCGCTGCGTTCATAGATCAGGTACCGATCCGTCAGACCCACGCCACGTCACAACCAGTCCAAACCCACCGATCGTGTTGAGCTTGAGCGGTCGTGTTCTCTGGATGTCGTCTGAGAACGTATGATGATGATGGTGAGCATCAAACCTGTCGCAACTTGTTTGACAAGTACAATGCAATTCCACAGAAGCATCCAAAATGAGATGGTACAATTTCGCGATTCGTATCGTAGGAGGTTAGCACATCCATATTGCTCATGGAATCTGACGGCCTGATGGCTGCTGATGCCCATGCTCTCTTAATCTCTTTCCAATTCTATCATGACAACATCGGATGGTCCAGATCGCGCGCCAGGCTGACGGAGCCGATCGGACGGCTCGTAGGCTGATGGCCGAGGATATAAAAAATGCCACCGGGGCCACGGGACAGCGACTCAGATTGAGTTCACGGGATAGCCAAGTAGTAGGCCCAATGATTTGAGCACCTGGAGGTCGACAATTTCCATGCGTGCTAACAGTTAGGTCTGGGCACAAAATACCGAGGACCGAACCGAAATTTACTGAAACCGAAATATTCGGTTCCATGTTCGGTTCCGAGTTTTCAGGAACCGAAGTACCGAGGTAAATACCGAAACCGAATCGAACTTACCGAAGTTACCTGAAATTTGATAAATTTAAGTGTTATTATATTATTGATTGTACTATTATAGACTATTATATATGTAATTTTGGCACTCACACTTGTAGTCATGTGGACTTTTGTATGTATTTGTATTTTGCACTATTATTATCTATGAAATCATGTCAAAATTAATTTTTGAACATGCTATTACATCTTCTTTGGGATCAATTCGGTACTGTTCGGTAAATACCGGAACCGAACCGAATACCCTCGGTAGCGAGTTTTTAAAGAACCGATCGGTACCGATTTCTCAGGAACCGAATTTACATAGATACCGAAGAACCGAACCGATCGGTTCGGTATTTACCGAATGCCCAGGCTGACTCACAGTGGGATCAGTTGGTGCGAGCGAGAGTGACCGGTGGTGCTTTTCCAGTAGGGAAGAAAAGGGTTGTATACTGGTGTTAGGATTAGTGCTCCTTCTAGATAGTGGTGGACTAATGGCGGCGAGACTTTCGGTTGGTGACACGCATCATGGATGGCTTCCACGCCATGGGTGGTGGTGGTGCACAAGACGAAGAGGAGGAAGACTAATGGATTGGATGACACACAGATAGATGCTTTCCGTGACATGCGCCAGCCAGCTCAGCTCATCTTGCTGCTGCTGCCCGGTTGCCCAAGCACAGGATCGCACACCAACGCAAGGCAGATATTTCGTCGATCCTAGCGATGATGTCATCATCATAGGATCAGGGAAAGCAAATCCTTTTTGTTCACAACGCAAAACGTCTCTAGAGAAAAGAGAGAGAAAGGTGGTGTTTTGAGCCGCAACTGCAATCACGAGGGAAAGGGAATGGATAATCTGAATTCTGAATCATTATTGAGACAAATTTTACAAATGGAAGCTTTGGTTTGGACTTTGGAGTCCAATGCTGCTAATCTATGTACTTCAATACATACACATTGTGCCCTCTCTGTTTTCGCGATGCCATCGACAAGGAAGAACAACTCTAGCTACCTACGGGATTTCCGCTTGCCACCGCCTCGGTCAGGTCAGGTCAGGTCAGGTCACCTGGCGTCGCCGGCGGTGCTGCTGAACCCGATGTCGTGGCCGCCCCTCCGCAGCGTGCTGGTGAGCGACGACGAGCTCAGCGAGTCCGACGACGAGTCCGACAGGGTCAGCCCCAGCGCGTTGTAGTCCGACACGCTGTCCTGCAGGCTGAGCAGCAGCTGGTGGTTGGCGCTGAAGCTCATGGACGGCCGCGCCGCCGGCACGAACGGCGGGTCCGCCTCGCCGCTCAGCATCTGCACCACGGCGCGCATCCCGGGCCGCAGCGCCGGCTCCGGGCTCGAGCACGCCAGCCCCACCAGCAGCGCCCGCCGCATCTCGCCCTCCTCGAACTCGCCGCCCAGCCGCGGGTCCGCGGCGTCCAGCAGGCGGGCCTCCCCGTGGAGGCTCCACACCCACTCCACCAGGTTGTTGCACCGGCCCTCCGTCCCGATCGGCCGCCGCCCGCACGCCACCTCCAGCGCCAGCGCGCCGAAGCTGAACACGTCCGTGCCCTCGGTGGCGCGCCCCGTCAGCAGGTACTCCGGCGCCAGGTACCCCATGGTGCCGGCGGCGGCGGTCGCGTCGGGGGACTCGCCGTGCTCCGCCTGCCGCGCCAGGCCGAAGTCGCCGAGCCGCGCGCGGAACGCGTCGTCGAGCATGACGTTGCTGGACTTGACGTCCCGGTGGATGACGCGCCGCTCGCACTCGTGGTGGAGGTACGCCAGCGCCGACGCCACGCCGGCGAGGATCTCGCGGCGGTGGTGCCACGGTAGCACCGGCGCCGAGGCGTCGAACAGCGCCTTGTCGAGGCTGCCGTTGCGCATGTAGTCGTAGACCAGCAGGATCTCGCCCTTCTCGTAGCACCAGCCCTGGAGGCGGAGCAGGTTGCGGTGGCGGAGGCCCGCGATGATGGAGAGCTCGGACAGGAACTCGGACCGCGCCTGCTCGCCGTTGGCGCTGGCGCCGGCGTTCGTGCACCGCTTCACGGCGACCATGGCGCCGGTGTCGGGCACGATGCCCTTGTACACGGTGCCGAACGCCCCGTTGCCGATGACGCGGGACGCGTCGAAGCCCCGCGTGGCGGCGCTCAGCTCCTTGTAGCTGAACTCCCGCGGCGACCGCGCCAGCGCCGCGGCGGACGCGACGCCGTCGCGCTTCGTGGCCACCGCCAGCGCCGTGCGCTTCCGGGCCCTCGCGCGGCGCGCCAGCGCCCAGAGCGCGAAGCCCGCGAACGAGGCCGCCACGAAGGCGCCCGCAGTGGCGGCGCCGGCCACGGCCCCGTTGGCGGGCGGGCGCGGCGATCCGCCGGCGTTCCTCGCGACGGCGTTCGTCGGGGCGCTCGCCGCCGAGATCGAGCTGGTCGGCGCCGACACCGTCGCGGTTGGCGGCGACGGCGTGGTGACTCCCGGGAGCAGCGGCGAAGGAAGCACCGGGTTCACGTTCGGCGGAGGTTCAAACGCCGGGGATTCCGGCGGGGGCACGGGCGCCGGCGCCGGCGATGCGGTCGAGAAGCTCCACCACTCGATCGCGTGCACCTCCGTGCTCCCTTGAGTGGACGCCGAGAAGCCGACAAAAGCCGCGTCCTTGACGGTCTCCCCAAGGTTGAGCGGCGCGGACAGCAGCGGCGCCCGCGGGCGCTTGGCGGCGTAGGACACGGACACCTCCAGGATCCCCCCTTTGTCGGGGCGGTAATCGATCCAGGCGTTGATGGTCCTCCCGCTGGTGAGGTCGACGCCGGCCTGGTCGAGATCGGCGGCGGCGGCGGAGACCATGGAGCCGAGATCCAGCCCCACGTGGTTGCCGTTGAGGTCCCCGAACTGGACGTCCATGAGCGTGTCGAACTCGACCGCGGCGGCGTCGGTGGCGGTGGAGACGCCGATGTAGGGCCCGGCGTCGCCGACGGTGGAGTCGTCCGCGGCGACGACGAAGGCGAGCCCCCCGCCGACGGATCCTCGATTGAGCGTGGCGACGGTGAAGGCGAACTGGGTGGAGAAGCCGGCGCGGACGGGGACGGCGGAGGCGTAGAGCGCGCGGCCGGCGCCGGAGGTCGGGACGGGCATGTCGTGGGAGAGGCGGATGGTGCCGTTCTTGAGGTGCGCGTCGCCGAGGAGCCGGAGGCTGCCGAGGGTCAGGGTGGCGTAGTCGAAGCGCACCGCGGCGGCCGGCTCAGCGGCGAGTCGCAGCAGGAGGATGAGGAGGAGCGGCGGCAATGCGAGCGAGAGCGCGGCCATGGCGGGCGGGGGCGCCGGCATTGGGTTGGGGCCAGGCGCGCATCAGCCGCGGGGCTTGGGAGCCCGGCCCGAGAAGCAAGCGATCGAGAGGTGCGGAGATTGGGGAGATGCTGAGGTGGGGGGGACTGGACACTGGAGTCTGGAGAAGTGGATGGAGAAGAGAAGCCGAGAGAGGATCAGCGGATGCCGCCGCCCGCCGCTTTAGAGAGGGAGAGAGAAAGTGGCGAGGGAGGGAGGGGACACGTGCGCCGGGGTGGCAACGGTAGGGAGGTCAGGGGTGGACGACGCTGGAGCGAGGAGGAGGAAGAGTGTGGGTGGAGGGTGTGACACGACAGTGGGCATGTTTGGATGGGGGTGTTAGTGTTAGTTTGAGGCAAACTAACACCAAAACTAACACTTTTCATCCAAACACATGTGTTAGTTTGGTGTTAGTTTGGACTAACACCCCAAAAATTCTACCACCCTTAGGAGGTGGTATTTGTGTTAGTTTGGTGGGTCCCACAGAATTTAACTTCACTCCTGGATCCTATCCACCGCACGCGATCCTCCCCCCCCAACCCTATCCACCCCGCCCGCCCCGCCCACGCCGCCCGCCCTGCCCGCCGGCCGGCGGCGCAGTTCCCCACCCCGCCCGCCCCGCCCACGCCGCCCGCCCCGCCCGCTGGCCGGCGGCGCAGTCCGCCACCCCGCCCGCCCCGCCCGCGCCGCCCGCCTCGCCCGCCGGCCGGCGGCGCAGCCCGCCCGCCCGCGGCGCAGTCCGCCCCCGCTGCGCTCCGCCGCGGCGGCCCCTCGCGCCCGGTACGCAGTTCGCCGCCCACCCCTGCCGCCGCTGCGCTCCGCCACGGCGGGCCCGTACTCCTGCCCGCCCCGCTGCGCTTCAAGCGCACCGCCGCCCGTACGGCTCCCCCAGCGCCTCCGCGTCCAATCGGGTGCTCCAGCGCCGCCGGCTAACCAAGGGCGCGTGCCTCAAGCGCCAGGGCAACCGCGACGCCGCCTCCCCAAGCACCAGGGTCGCCGCGACGCCGCCTCCCCAAGCACCAGTGTCGCCGCCCTATCTGCAGTAGAAGATGGACGGACATGGCTACGATTTCTTCTCCCAGGAGTCCGCCACCGGCAACACGTGGGCGACCACTGCGAACGGACACGGCGGTGGCGCACGCCTGCACGGCGGATTTGAGGCTTTTGACCTCAACTCCCAGGCGGCAGATGGCTTCCCCAACATCGGTGAATACGGTGCCTTGCTGCAGGGCGACGCCGACCAACCACTCGGTCGCAGCAGGAGCTCCGGCCTCCCTCCCCAACCCCCACTTCGCGCTCCGCGCTCGCTTGGTGTGCCGAACCAGCGTGCCAGAGGTGGTTCGGGATGGGGTGGTCGAGCGCCACAGAGCGCCCGTCATCTCAACTTCGGTGCTTCATCCTCGTCGGCAGCTGGTCGCGGAGAACACGGTGTCGAGTCGTCGATTGGTGCATCTGCAGGTGCCCGCCAGCGTGTCAACACAGCCGCAACAGCCCCAACTCGTCATCGTACTGCCCGCTCCAACACCTCGCAGCGTGGAGGCGGCGGCCTACGCGGACGTGTGAGTCGTCCCCCTGCACCAAGGAATGCTGGCATCATCATCGGCGGTTCAGGCCAATCCTTCAACGACGACGATGAACAGACTGATGATGTGGAGGAGTTGGACAGCATCGGCGGCTTTCCGGTGAGCCAAGGCACTCGAGCATATTGGTCTGATGAAAATAATGCATGTTTGTTAGATTTGGCTATAGAACAACGTAGAACAGGAAGATATAGTGGTGCCCAAATGAGTGGTGAAGGGTATAAAGCTGTTATTCAGGGTTTGAGAGATAGGAGGGGATTGGTGCATGAACGAGATCAGGTGAGGAATCAACTTCGCACACTAAAAAAGGTTTACAATTTCTGGTGTTACTTGGAGAAGCACACGGGGTTGGGCAGGAAACCTGATGGGACTGTTGATGCTGAATCCAATTGGTGGAAAACCCACACAGAGGTAGAATTCTATCATTTGTCATTGATGTCTTCTTTTTTGAGCCAATTGTCATTGCTGTCCTCTTATACATTGCCCTTCATTTCCTTGCTGCAGAAACAACCGTACCTAAAGAAGTTGCAGTACGGTCCTCCGGCAAACTTAGATTTGCTTGAGGCACTGTTTAGTGATGTTGTTGTGGATGGTAGCTCAGCCTTTGTCCCAGGAGATGACTTTGGAGAGGAAGCAGATGGGGATGAAGGGGAAGAAGCACATGAACAAGAGCCTATTGTCACCCCTAGGAGTACAAGCAGCCAGAGGAGCAAGAGGTCAGCAAGCAGCACTACAAGTACTTTGGCGAGTCCAGTGAAGAAAATCAAGAGCCCAATGGTTCGGTATGTGAGGGACATAGCCAACACATTCAAAGAATCTGTCAATGTCAACACCAAGGAACTGAAGAAAAGAGTTGAGCAGAAGGAGGCTTTCTCAGTGAAGAAGTGTCAGGACTTGGGGTGGGAGTGTGGCATTGAGCCAACTGCACAAGCTGTACTTGCAATGTCCAAGTTTTTTGAGTCTGCATATCAGAGGCAATTCTTTTGTGGCCTGCCAACTCCACAGATTAGGCTGAGTTACTTCAAGGAATGGTGCAGGGACAACAATATGGGGTAGTTAGGACATTGCTGATTTGGAGTAGGGACAATTATAATCTATGTTTGAGTCGGAATCATCTATGTGTGTGTCAGAACTATCTATGTTTGATGTCAGAATTATCTATGTGTGTGTGTGTGTCAGAACTATCTATGTGTGTGTGTGTCGGAACTATCTATGTTTGATGTCAGAGTTATTTTGGAAATTTATGTGTGCTGCAACTATCTGCTTCTTGTTTTGGAAATTTATGTGTGCTGCAACTATCTGCTTCTTGTTTTGAAAATTTATGTATGACCTACTAATATGTGTTATATTTATGATTTTTCAGGGTATGATGGATGAGGGCAACATGATGGAGGAAGAGGATGATCATGATGGCAGCACATCATCTAGTGAGGATGAGATTGTGTCGATGTGCTGCAAGAATTTGAAGGATGGCCAGGATGTTATTGCCCAGATAGTTCCTATTTTGGGTATGTATTCTGATCACTTCTTCTGGAAATTACCCTACAGGATCGAGGGAGATAGTGGAATTGAGTGGGTCATGAGGACACTAGCCCGAGATAATTTTTGCTACAATATGTTCCGGGTAGAGAGACAATTATTTAACAGGTTGCATAATACCTTAGTCCAATCATATGGGTTAGAAGATAGTACCAAAATGTCATCCATAGAGGCTTTAGCTATGTTCTTATGGATAGTTGGGGCACCACAACCTGTTAGACAGGCTGAAGACAGATTTAGAAGGTCTTTGGAGACAATAAGCCGAACCTTCAACAGAGTTCTCACATGTGTCCTTAGGTTAGCCAAAGACATAATTGTACCTAAGGACCCAACATTTTCGGAGGTGCACCCACACTTAGAAAATCCCTCTTTTTGGCCACACTTCAATAACTGCATAGGAGCTATAGATGGAACCCATATCAAGATGGTGGTACCGAATAGGGACAAGATTGCACACTTGAACAGGCACAATGAAACAAGTCAGAATGTGATGGCTATATGTGATTTCGACATGAGATTCACCTTTGTTTTGGCGGGATGGCCTGGTTCAGCACATGACATGAGAGTTTTCAAAGATGCCGTGACTACTCATCAACGGTGATTCATCGTGGCCAAATGACGAACCTCTTGTTGAAGATGCCAACATGAATGCCTTCCGTGATGAAATTGCTAGTGCGTTGTTTCACTAAGTGGATGGGGCCATTACAAGCCACTGGTTTCACATGTACAGGTCAGTTTTCCGGTTCTTGCAAGTTCCCAGTTTGTTTTTTCAGTTGTTGCAAGTTCCCACTTTGTTTTCAAGAAGAGATACTGCAGAAAATTGGTGCTAGATACTGCAGAAAATTGGTGCTAATGTCAAAGGCAATTTAGACCCTTAAACTACTGTTGTACTAATCTGAACTGTGTTTTAGTACTGTGTTGTGTTGAGGCCAGCTGTGGCTGTAGCTTGCATAATCAGAAAGAGATACTCAGCTAGCTTTGTGGTTCAGTTGCCTGGTACTTGCCCCTATAGATGCCTCTCTGAATTGGTAGCTGCAAAAGATTCTAGATATTTGTCATTTGGAAATTTACATGAACTTAGGGAATCTCTAAGTTGTTCTCAGATGCATCTTAAATCGACCAATATGCATCTTTGCTGTTCTCAGCTAGCTTTGCTGCTTATTTTCTTTGAAATATGCATGTCTTGATGGCTGTAATTATAGGGATATGTCTTGATGGCCGCCGCCGCCGCCCTCCCCATTTCTGTTCCTGTCAGAAGCGCAGAGATATGTCCTTTGGTTATGCAGATATTTGTCCCGCGGCCAGAAGCGCGGCGAAAAGGCTATATGGCTGTAATTTCTGGATGGGTATGTTGAATGTTTTTTCTCATATCCCTATAATTCTCTTGTAGTAATATTTTTTGGGTTGTATTCAGCCTATCTATTGCTGAAGCACTGTACATTATGTGACATTATCAGTTCAGAAATTGCAGAAGATCTCTGGTGCCATGGTTTTTACCTGATATGCATGCTGACTTGGATTTGCTTTTATGCTCTTGCTACCTGAACCATTATCATGTTAGCAAATTTGCTCCTTGAAAGGGAAACATTAAGAATTTGTTTCTGAAACATAAACACTGTAGTGCTATGAATAGAATAGTCAGGAGCATCATATGATTTTAGTGACCAATCCCGATAGGTAGATAATTCCATGTAATAGTTAAGTCATTGATAGATACTACAGATTGCAAAAGCAAAAACTATGGCTCAGTCATAGAAATACATAAGCACCCTGTGCAGCTGTTCTTTGACAAGAAAAAGATTTTGAATATTTCTTTTGTTTTTACCAAAAAAATCCTGTCAAGCTAAAGAAAGAGTTGACACTTTTGGACTATGGATGACATTGCCTGCTTGTAAGATGTATCTGCTGCTGCTTGTTCTTCATTTGGCTTCTTATACAGGATTTCATGCAATGAGTTGTTGAAATAGCTAGATGGGATGTTTATTAAACATCCGCAACATAAATGACGACTGTGTTTTTAGATAGCAGTGTTTGGTAAGATGACTTTTGCCTTCAAATCCTAATGGCTCAAGTTGATTTAATGACTGAAGTGAATACAGTAGCAACTCAAGTATCATGGTCACGGTTGCCAATGTTGCTTCAGTTGGGTCTTCGACAGGAGAAGAGGAACGTTTTTGCGTCAGAAACCCACTCTGTTTTTGTGTACTTGAGAATAGAATGCTGAAAAGATTATCAGCTCTTTGGGATCTGCAGCTGAGGACAATGAATTTTGGTCCAAATTTTCAAACATTATTTGTATGAACAGTTTTTTGGAGGAATATCATACAGCATAACAAATTTATACACTTGGCCACACAGTGGGCTACAACACCCCCTTGCAGCCCAAATCCCACACCTGGATTCTCAAATGATTGGAAAAGTTACTTTAAATGCAAACTAACACTCACATCCAAACACCCAAGGTGTTAGTTTGTTTAGTGTTAGTTTGGAGGTGTTACAAACTACCACTAACACTACCACTAACACCTGGTATCCAAACACGGCCAGTGTGAGTGGGCGAGCAGTTGGGTGTGCCGCGTGAGCGAGGCGATGCGGGCGCTCGCCGTGGTTTTCCGCGTGGTGGCTTGCGGGTTGGACGGACGCGCGGGGGCGGGGCTCTGCCTGTGCTGCGCCTGCGCGGTCGTCCACCGCCGCATCGTACGGGTGCCGGCGTGGCAGCGCGGGGCAGCAGAGAGGCCAGCCGCCAGCTAGTGCGGCGCCGACTGCCGTGTCGTTCTGCGGCGGCGCCCATCCTGCCCTGCAGCCGAACGGTAACAAGCAAGGCAAGCGGACGCCGGCGGCTTGCCGTTGGCGCGTCACGTCGCCGGGGGATCGCGTCCGGCCGTTGCCAGCCCGGCGCGGCGTTTGTAACGTTCGGCCGTTGCACTGGCTCGGTATAATCCAGTTGTGCAGTGCAGCTCACTGCCTGTGTACAGTAACGAGGCAAAGAGCCTTTTGTGCTCGTTGACTACAAGCTGCTGCTAGAGTCCACGACGTGGTGGATCGCCATAGCAGCCAAGGTGGCGTAATCTGCAGTGCACTCGTCGATGGAAGGTGGGAGAAGCGGAGATGGAGATCGACTAGGGATGAAGATTATGGACTCCAGCGAGTGTCAGGAGGAGCTATCCGAACCGTTTATGCATCTGTCATGTTCATTTCGAGATATGCATACCGGAGATGAGATCAAATCTAGGCACGAGCTGTAAAATTTCGGCGAGCGATGCATTGCATATACGAGCGGCGTTCCCGTGCATCGAGACGATGCTGTCCAGTGTCCGCGCACTGTGCTTACCGTGCACGACGCGTCACGTGCCGCGTTTTTTGTTTGCTTCTTTGGCTGTTTGCTCTTTGCTCTGCACCAGCTTATACTCCTGATACAGCATTCAGCAGGTGCATGCACTGCTGACTGAGTCACAGGTAAGCCTTCCTCTTCAAATTAAGCATTCGTTGCACACGGATTGGGTTCGTGTTTGCGAGAAATGCACAAGTTTCCCGAGAGATGTTTCAGCCCGTGGCGGCAGTGGGGCATGTGGCACGAGTGGAGCCCACTCGGGTCGGCCGGCGTTGAGAATAGTCCATACCAGCAAGGTTGGCATCCATTCCTTGCAAGCAACCTAATTAAGGATCTGCATATATATCCGACAAATTTAAAAAGATGTGAATGGCTGTGCACGATTCGTCGACGATTTTTTTTGTTGTTGGTTTGGTTCGACGGAGCCGTGCGAATCATGCATGTACACATGCTTGAGGTTGAAGCGTACTCATGTCGAGAGGGAGGGAGGGAGAGCAAGCAATTAGTGGTTCGCATGGCTCGCTTAATCATCACCGTTGATGCTTAATCCTGCTGGCATGTTAGTCGCCGTCGTCCGCGCGCTAACTTTTGCAGGTTAGCTCGTACTACTACTGAGTACAAACGTGCCAGCAGCACACTAGATGCAATTGGATTGTACGGCATGGATATGTCACGTAAATTCATATGAAATCTGACGGCTCGGTCTCTCCAATGTGCTTGCAAACGTAGTGATGGGTGCGTGCATTTCGTAGAAGTGATTAGTGAGTGTGCACGCATCGTTTACATTAAAAAAACATAAACGGGGAAACCAAATTAAAAGAGGCAATAAGAGCAACTTTAGCAGCTCCCCTTTCCCATCCCTAATACCAAAAAACCAGTGATATAGGGGATTAGATGCTAAAAAAACCTCTCCAGCAGCTTCCCTATCCCCTTCCCTCTTTTTCTCCATGGACTAAAAATCCCTCTCCATCCCCTCTATAGAGGGGATCTCTCCTCCACCCCCAAAACGGTGGGACCCACGCCAAAACCAGATCGAGCCAACACAGAAACAGATCGAGCCGGCGCCGCCGGTGCCCGCAGGCCGCCGCGCCACTCCTCCCGCTCGGCCGGTTCGGTCTCGCCGGCGTTGCCCGCAAGCCGCCGCCAGCATGGCCGCCTTGCCCCCCTCCTCCCGCTCAGCCACCACGCCCCCTTCCTCCCGCTCGGCCGCCTCGCCCTCTTCCTCCCGCTCCTCCCGCCGCGCGGCCGCAGCAGGCCTCCCGCTCCTCCATCACCAGCAGGGCGGCGGCCTGGATATGGAGGCATTTGGAGGCGGCGGCGGCGGCCACATCTCCGGCGACCCCTTCAGAGGCGCCGTCGCGGCCTCTAACCATGGCGAGGGCTCGCGGCGCCGCGTCCACCAAGCCGGCGGCGTGGACGGCCACCTCCCCGGCGAGCCCTTCGAAGGAGGCGCTGCCGCCGGCTATGCCGAGGGACCGCGACGTCGTGGCGTCGCGGCAGGGCGCGCCCACCTCGCCGGCGGCGTGGAGGAGGGCCACATGTCCTGGGCGCAGGACGACGCGCCCCCCTGGCAGCAGGGATCCTCCTCTGTTGGCGCAAGGGAGGTCTGGGAGCAACGTCCGCCCGTCTCCAACCTCCGTCGTATGGTGCCTCCGGCCGTCTCCCGCCTTTCCACCATGGGTCCCCCCCTGTGCCCACCATTGAAGCAGGCTCCAACAGCCACGAAGACAAGTGCTGCAATGAAGAAGAAGGCGACCACCATACCAAAGGCCAAGAAAGCGACCACCATACCAAAGGCCAAGAAAGCGACCACCTCATCTACGAGATCAAATTCAATTGCATCCCGTCCTCAAGGACTGCCAAAGCCGCGTTCGCGTGCCAATGTAGCCCTCCATTCCGATGTCCCTGCCATGGAGGTTGAAGCTCAGGCCAATCAACACGCCATACATACGGACTTCCAATCCTTGCTAGACAGTGAAACAGCCACAGAGGATGATGGTCTCGACCTCTTCGATGAGGCGCCAAGGTACAATACTGACAATTTCCCATGATTTAGAGCATGTACTTCTTCTTTTTCAATTTATTGTGCAGCATTTCCTGTGCCATTTCTTTAGGGCAATTTGTGTCATCCACAGCGGTGACCTTGTGATTTTGATATAATCCACAGCGGCAATGATATTTTGTTTGCACCAAGGGATCAGATCGTGCGACCTAACTTTCCTGTCTCAGGCCCAGTATTTAGTGGAATTGAGATTCATACCTGTAGGTGAGGGCATGTATCTGATGCAACGCATTTGAAAATCCTATTCCTAATGTGTGCCCAAAGCATGCACTGCAATTTGTTCCTCCAAAATAGATAACTTTGAACATATATTTATGTGTGGTAAGTAGAGAAGAAATCCAGGGCTTTTCTGCTAGTAACATATATTTATGTTCATGAGCAAAACTGCGCATGTTCTTGCTGAAGATTTCATCAGTGAATATAGTTTTGTAGTTGTAGCCTTGTAGCTGTTGTACTTGTCTGGATCTGGATAACAACATGCTTTACATTGCTGTAATATAGTTTGTCTTCTCTTGTGCATGCACACACATACAGACATGTAGTAGGTTCTTCAAATCATAGTTAAACAGGCTTGGACATATTTTAAAAGTTTAATTGGCTGCAAGAGTTTTGAGAGTTAAGGGGCTGAGTATTTCTATCGCAGGGAGAGTTTCGTTGGAGCCATGATGGATGCTATTGATGA
Organism: Cenchrus fungigraminus; assembly: GCA_036936925.1. NCBI lineage: Eukaryota > Viridiplantae > Streptophyta > Magnoliopsida > Poales > Poaceae > Cenchrus > Cenchrus fungigraminus. Next base: position 175,105,176 of record CM072769.1, read on the forward strand.
CTATCCCCTGAACAATGATGAAGATTCAAATGTCTTTAATGCAAACTCCAAGAAGAGTTCTAGAGGGTCCAACTACTCGGTTGATGAGGATGAAGCCCTGGTTCTAGCATGGCAGAATGTGAGCCTTGATCCAGTGGCGGGGAAAGACCAATCGGGCTCAACGTATTGGGCGCGAATGTCGGAGTACTTCCACGCTAACGTCAAGTATCCTTCCGACCGCTCAATTGGATCCCTCAGCCACCGGTGGACGAGTATCTCGGAGTGCTGCACACGGTGGGCGGGTTGTGTGGTTAATGTCGAGCGGCAACACCGAAGTGGGACGACAATGCAAGAAAGGGTATGTAATGTATCATTTTCGCTGATAGGACATGATGCACCATTTTGGCATTAGTAACTAATAAAATGCTTACTTTTGTAGCTGAACGAGACCCATGCACTCTACAAGCAAAGGGAACCAAAGCATAGGTCATTCGTCATGATGCATTGCTGGGTGTTGCTTCAACACAATGAAAAGTGGAACAAGAGATACGCCGATCAACAGCCTACAAAGCACAGTGGCTTACCTGATCTGAACTCTGCCACATTGCAAGATGATGATGATGGTGCGAGCAACGGTACAACTTCAGATTGGCCGCCGTCAAGCGAGAGACCGCCCGGAAGAAAGAAAGAGAAGGAGAGAAAAAAGAGAGCAGGGGATGTGGATGAGCTGCAGGATGCAGTAGAAAAGATAGTTAAAGCCAAGAAAGATATAGAGGCATCTAAGAAGCTAGACAAAGATGAGAGGTGGGAGTACATGAAGTCGTTGCAGGAACGCCAGATAGCTGTCCAAGAGAGGCAGCTAAAAGTTCAAGAAGCAGAAGCAGATGCCAAGAAAATGGAGATAGCTGTCCAAGAGAAGAAATTAAAAGTTCAAGAAGCGGAAGCGGCTGCCAAGAAAATGGAGCAGGAGTCCAAAATTATGCTTCAGGACTTAAATGGCCTTGATGAGACTCAGAGAGCCTATTTCCAAGTCATGAGGGCTGAGATTATGGCATCAAGGACAAGAGGGGCTAGTGGTAGTGGAAGTAGTTAAACTCAGTCTGTGATAAGTGCTAAGTTAATAATTAGTGCTAAGTTAATGCTGCTGCTCAGTTAGCTAAATTATTTATGTAAACTTTCACAGAACAGTCACATGAATGTTATATACTTATACCTCTGTTGCATGTGTTCTACCAGCCATGTTATTATCCTGCTTTGTTTAAGAATTTATGCATGTGACAAGTATCAGAATTCTTCTATCAGATGTGGGAGTTGTTTGACAATTTATCTTATTTACATGAGTTGGCCAGCTCCAAATTCTGTGATTGACTGAAAGTTTTACATGTATCTGTTGAGACTCATAATGCTTACTTTTGTAAATCTGGTTTCCAGCAATGTGGCTGCAGGACTGCATGTAAATTTTTCTGAAATGTGGAGCCTATGTTCCATTTTCAGATTTCTGAGCCCTGAAGCTTTATTTCTCCTTTGCTTACCATAAGCTGATATGTTGCAGGTACTTGAAGTGGAACTTCACCAGATGTAACTTTGGCACTGAAATTCTGTGGTATGCACACTGAACAAGTCAATAGGCAGAGAGACCCATTCCAGTGAGGAAGGGAAGTCCAGCAAAGCCTTCACTAAATTCTGATGGTGTAGAACCTGTGAATTCAGTTCTGTAAATAAAATGTAATTCAGGCAGGCAGTACATTTCAGATCTTCCAATTTTATGTTTGTCACTCCATTTGTGTCCTGCTGGTCCTCATTCAGGCAACCAGATTTGGACTTGTCAGTGTAATTCTTGGAAATATTAATTAGTGAAAATGTAACAGCCCATGATCTCCAAATTTGAGTGAAAATTCCTGTAAATATGCATATATGTACCAGCCCATAGTTGTGGAAATTTAACATACACAATATTTCCAAGAATTGAGTAACCACATAGTTGTGCTGCAGGCCAGCAAACAGGATCACAAGACATTCACTACAGCTGGGAATATAGTTCCAAATCACAATTTATAAGTTAACATGCTTTGGACAGTTAAAGCACACCCATACATTGGACAGGTAAAGCACACCCATACATTTTATTCAATAACAGATATTACATTTATTCAATAACAGATACTTCCAGCTGTTGCACTCTGAGTCTACTGAGATGAGTGCATTGCACTCAGTAACTGATATTACATTTTGAACTGCTGGACAAACTTCCCTGACCTGCCAGACATCCTACAAAGCACAACAGCTAGTTGCAGATCTTGCTTCTGGTACAGATCATAAACATCCAGTAGCGCAGGTAAGGTAACCATGGTAGCCTCACACTCATATTGTTTCCTGCTGGGTTTTTGCCAGGGATCTTTGCTTACAGCCCCAGAATTATGCTGCTGCGCCAAATTATGACAAAAACAAGGTGATTTTCAGAAGCAATTTGGGAGCACGAGGCATCCATAAATCTATTCATAAATCGGCATATAATAAAATGTCATAGTTAAATTATACCTTGCATAGTCCGATCCATGCAAATGGCTTGCGGCTAAAGTAGCAGCATCAATCCAGCACCCAGCATCTTGAAGCTGAAACAGAAAATAATATTAGATATCAGAAAGTTGTTACAAAAATACTACTCGTTTTGAAACCAAAGAACTGCTTGCTTGGATTGTTGTATTTAAAGTTATGATGAATCTTGTTACTTACCTATGTGAACCAATGGAACTATAACAAGTCATCGCTTCATTTTCTAAAGGGTCACAGAGGACTTGCACTCCCAAACAGTTTGAACTTTAGTTTTGAAAGGAAGGAGTACAAATCAATATCACTGAACTCTATCTTGACACTTATGATGATCCACAGGACACAGGCTAGACACAAACATTAATTATGATTTCAGTGAGTTGTTAATTACTGTAAGAAGGAAAACTAACAAAGACGAACTGCATGTTTGATTGTTACTTGTTACTGCCAATCTTGCTTGCTAGCATATATACCTAGAAACACTTGCATCTGCCACACTGAAGACTGAACAACGACCTTCAATTACAGAGATCACCACATGTCGATCTTCTGTTGTTTGGCATCAATTGGCAATTGGCAAGGTGTCAGGGAAGCTTACCGTGCTCAAGCAGGAGGCGGCTGATCCGTGGTGCACGCCGGCAACCGGAGCGGCGACCGGCCCAAGCAGGAGGCCCCTTGTCCCCTCGCTCTCCTCCGTCGTCGTGCGGTCGTGCCCGCTGCCGATCTCCTCGATTATCATGACGAAGTTGAGGGAAGCGATGGAGGTCGGCGAGCGGAAGGCGGCGGCCGCTGCTCGGCGCGACGGAGAATCTGGCGGCGGGGTGGATGTCCTCTCGTCCGCAAAGCAGCGCGCGGCGCGGGGTGGTGCTGGGTGGCGAGGAGGAGGCCGTAGGGCTCGTAGCGTGGTGCGGACGGGCTTCACCGGCGGCCGGGGGTCGTCGAGCACGGACGGGCGGGTGGTGAGGAGGGCGGCCGCCCGCGTCGGCTTGGCACGCAGTAGGCGGTCCCCTCGACGGTGAGCGGCGGGCGGCGGCGGTAGGGGACAGAAAGATGCGGGTTTGGGGGAGGGGAAGGACTGGAATGGTGGGGCCCACGGGTTGGGATGCAAAATAGGGAAGCTGCTGAAGCAAATTGTGTTTCGGGGATGACAATATTTTTACTCCACTCCCAATAACTACATATAGGGGATGGAATTTGCTCCATCTGCTGGAGTTGCTCTAAGGGAGGACCAAAACAAAAGGAAGAAGTGCCGGGTGAGCAAAAGGCCGCAGCTGGGCCCACGGCACAGAGGGTGCATCGCAGCAAAGAGGCCCCACCCTGTTCGTCTGGCTGACGACTGGTGGCTGGTGCTGATTTGTTCTGAGAGAAAAGTACTGCTGACTGGTAACTGGTGGCTGATTTGTTCTGAGAGAAAAATACCGCTGGCTGATGTCTGATAAGCTAGACGAACAGGGCGCCACAGCTGCTGCTGATTGATGCTGGTCCTTGAATTCCTTGGCGCTCCTTGCTCTCACGTGGCGGGGGCGCGCAAAAAAGCTGGAAGAAAAAATGGAGATCGCTATGAACTTTTAGGCTATAATACGTATGCTTGCACTCGCACATGCAAATGGACCGCAAAAAGGGTTGCAGCAAAAGCTGAATTTAGATCTTTGAGCAGCTCCGTGCAAATTGGTCACATGTATTTTTTGGTGCTATCGACGCGAAATCAATCAGCTGTTCTTCTTTTTCCATGGACTGACTGTTGGAGATTACCGCTTGTTCTTGGGCCAGGCGTGATTTTTGGGCCTGCCGTGCCATTGGGCCTGGAATATGCATCTTCCTTTTGTTGGACATGACCACAATCAACCATATTAGTACGGAAAAAATCCTTCTCACGTCCCTCATCTACCGTCGAAGTCTGATTTTGGTCGCTCATTCGCAAAACCGGGTATCTGCGGTCCCTCAACTATCAATTCTGTTTATTTTTTTTGTCCCTTGGCTGTTTTGAAGGTGGTTTTCGCATGATTTGGCCGCAATCCGATATATGAGATCTCTCAACTATCAAATCTATTTATTTTAGGTTTCTCAGCTGTTTTAGAGGGTGATTTTTGCATAATGTGATGATGAGTCCCACGTGCGAGGTACATGTGATGGTGGGTCCCACGTGTCATGTGGCTTCCTTCTTTCTCTCTCCTCTTGCTCTACCACACGAGCCCATCGTGCCGTATCGCTCTGCATGCTCCATCACAGGAGCCCGCCGCAGTTTCGCTCGTCTTTCTCCACCGCACGAGCTCGCCACCGTTGGACGACGACCCTAGAGCTCCGTCGTTCTGGATAGGGATGAGGAGATAGAGAGAAAGAAGTGTTAGGAAGAGGGAAGGAAGAATGAGAAAGGGGAGAAGATAGTCACGTGACATGGGTCCCACCTCCACATGTACCTAGCATGTTGACCCAGCACCACGTCATGCGAATACTACCTTCCAAAACAGTTACGCTGGTAATTAAATGAAAGTGGAATAATGGAGGTCTAAACCTTGCAGTATGAGCATATTATGGGGAGCAGATGTGTACCATACCAACCTTGTTGGGCAAAGACTAGAACAGCCCCGTTGGCATAACGAGGTAGCACAAGGCCTCGGTAGTCAACGACAACGGGAATGAAGAAGGCACCCACACAAAGGAGCTGCTGGTTCGCCTCGTCGAAGTAGTCGACGGTCCCCGCTTCCGATCTCAGCTTCCGAATCGGGTCGAGCGGTTGCAGCTTGTCGAAGGCAGATTCACAACCACTGGAGTCGAAGCTGGAGGAAGCAGCTGCTCCAAGCAAAAGGAGGAGGCCGATGCACAAGCAAAAGCAAGCGGGAGCCATGCGAGCGTGCATCTAGTATGTAGCCGGTTAATTGTTATCGTATTAGCGGGTAGATACACATGCTGCCTTTCCTTTTAATTTATAGGAGTTGTATAGATAGCATCAGGGAACAAGAAATTGGAACGCATCAGTCAACCTTTTAATATACTCGTACATACTAGTATTGATGATCAACTAGTGTACTATATTGATAGGTCTGTGTCATCCGGGAAGGATATACGTAGGAACGACGACGTGCAAGTGTGCAAGATGTGGTTTGTCAAGTTCATTTCACAACTTTATTTGATACAACTTTTCCATAGGTCAGACGGTTACGTACATGTACATATACCGCGTATTATATTTCCACACAATGCAGTTGTGGCTGCAAAGAAATTATTGATGTATCGTACCAATGGAAATCCAAGGTTAGTTTGGCATGCCAAACTGTACAGTGCACACACTAAAGAATAATTTGCATGCATAAGACGATAGCACCAATAATTTGCATCGATCACCTGTGACAACGCTGATTTGTGACCTAAGAATTCGTTGGTGGTTGCTATGAATGACTTGATATTGAAGATTTCTGATCCGCATTAGTACGTACATGAATGACACGTGTATCCATCATCCTCTTGATTGATATTCAATTTGTACATGACTCCTCGATTGAATGTGAACTATGTTAAGTTGTTGTACTTCGGTTCGAGTTTCCAACCACTATGACTTTGAGAATAGAGCATCACTCTCGGCTCAGCACTCATGTCTTATCACTCATGGTTGCGCAAAAACTAGTAGTGGTCATAGCATCACTTCCGATTCTTTAGTTGTAACTTGTAAGTTAACCTCACATGCATGCGGGCGTGACCGCAAAGAAATTATTGATGTCTCATACCAGTAGAAATCCAAGGTTAGTTTGGCATGCCAAACCGTACAATGCACACACTAAAGAATAATTTGCATTCATAAGACGACGGTATGAATAATTTGCATCGATCGCTTCGGATGGCATTGATTTGTGATCTAAGAATTCGTTGGTGTTTATTATGAATGGGACATGAGATTGAAGATTTCTGATCCGCATTAGTACATATGTGAATGACAAGTCTGTATGCATCATTCTCTTGATTGATGTTCAATTTGTACTTAACTCCCCGATTGAATGTGAACTACGTTAAGTTGTTGTACTTAGATTCAAGTTTCCAACCACTGCGACTTCGAGAACAGAGCATCACTCCTAGCTCACCACTCATGTCTTATCGCTCATGATTGCGCAAAACCCTGTAGTAATTATAGCAGCACTTCTGGTTTTTTAGTTGTAACTTGTAAGTTAACCTCAAAGTGATTATATCACTACTTCTGGTTATTTAGTTGTAACTTGTAAGTTAACCTTGAATAGATCGATGATCAAGTAGCCACCAACTAGTAATGATATCAATCAAAATGGTTGGGTGTCTCACATCAAGTGCCCTTCTTCGGCATATATTTGTCGGAGACAGTCATTAGAGGTCCCCTAACTTAGGGGATAATCACCCTCGCTAAACGCAATCGCGTATGGACTAATCCCCGCAAATCCAAGAAGGGAGCATGGGACGCAACAGGCCCATGTCCTGCTACGGCCCAACAGAAGCCCTCATCGGGAAGGCCCATTCGCGCGCCCCGTTTTTCACCTCGCTCGAGGGTTCCGGCCCCTCAGACGGTTTTCCGCCTCGCTCGAGGGTCCCGGCCCCTCGAGCAGGTCTCCGCCTCGCTCGAGGGGCTCGACCCCCCCTCGAGCAGGTGACCGACTCCACCTCACTCGAGGCCACCCCTCGACCAGCGGCATCCTCCACTTCGACTGACAGCGGCATTCAATGCCCGGATCCGTGGCGGAGCGCCAAAGTCAAAGACGAATCCTTCACCACGCCGCGTGGCTGACACAACCTGATCATCTGACACCGCTACAGCGCGGCCTAACCTGGCACTGTGCAGCCACTCCTGGTCCTGTGAAGCCGCGGTGCAGCACTGTGCGAACAGGCCGACGTCATTCCACGTTGTTGTACCACCTGCTCCCGTCCTCCCCCAACGACGAGGCCCTCGAAAGGGCATGGGGACACCCTCGAAAGGTGTACGAGCAGCGTGCAGGCGCACGTGCTGACCGAGGCCGCCGTACGGACGGCATGCGTCACGTCTCCTCCGCCATCCCCGGCACTGTGCCGCCAACTCCGGCACTGTGCCGCCATCCCCAGCATTGCGCCAACCATCCCCGGTGTTGTACCACCATCCCTAGCGTTGTGCAGCGGACTGAACCACATTGTGCGGACAAGCCGGTGATGTCGCACGGACCTGTGCCGCCAATTCCCGTCCTCTCCCTGACAACCGGACCCTCGAATTGGTGGGAGCACACCCTCGAAGTCATGCCCGGACAAGCAACAAGAGTCGCCATGCCACCCGCGGAAGCCGAAGCTCGCCGCCTACTCGCACTAGGAGCAAGAACGTGCAAGGACAAGACCCCCGATGCCATACCTGCTAGTACATAGACATTGTACCGCTTCACTGTAGCTGTCCTCCCTTGGTCTATAAAAGGGAGAGGCAGACGCCCCTGTGCGGGGACACGCTCACATACGCTCGCTCTCACGACACACTCCACACTCCATCGCTCCTGATATTGGCACTCGCCTCAATCATCATAGTTGGGACCTGGGGGACTTGCCTCCTCTCCCGCCTTGCTTGTAGCCCCCCTCTACAGGCACCACCGGTGCAAGCTAATATAGTACGCAAGCACACCCTGCTGGACGTACAGCCCCGCGGTCGGAACCAGGATAAACCCCCGTCTCCGTTTAGCTTAGCACTGACCATCGAGAGACTGATCACAGCGCAAATCACTAGTTAGTGCTGGTGCTAATCCGGACACCGACAATATTCACAATGGTTCGTGGCTTGACATGAAACAGTGATACTTTTAGAAACACAACCAGTTTGTGGCTACATCCGATTATGTTGCAGATGAGGCATTATCACACCAGGTTTATGGTCGACACAAACTAGTAGTGGCATTTGGGCATCACTGCTGTGTTGAGCCACAAATTAGTTGTGATGGTTTCACACTATAGCAAGATCATCTTCCTCCTCTGTTATTGCACGACTGTTTGCTTTGGGGAGGAGGTGCTACCCCAAAATTCCAAGATCTAGGGATTCTACTCCAATCCAAGTGCAGTAAAAGATAGGTAATATCATCCTTGCTCCACTTGTAGTTTGCTTTAGGTGCTTTGTTATGCTTTAGATTTGGGGAAAAACAAGGTTACCAAATGGTCAAGAATTTTGCAATCATCATCTTATTTTGAAATCTAATTTTTATGCCTAGATTTTTTCATTTTTTTTGAAATGATTGTTAGGGATGCATGTGTGGAGATTGCTTATGTTATTCTTTATATTTGGACTTACTTCTACTAGTTTATGCTTGGTTGCTTTATATTTGAACTTTTTTTTCTCTTATCATTGTGAATAATCAAGAATGAACTGCACCTCTAACTTTTAACGCATTCGCACTAATTACCTAATTATAGTTTATTTGGAAATTCCTTATGACATTTATAAACATCATATAAAAGTTAAAGTTATGTTGATATGTCCCCAGGTTCATTTTTTGGTAAACACTTAGGATACTTATAAGAGAGATTTTAGAGCGTATTTTTTATAAACCGTCCATCCGATGAAATCCAACGGTGTAAGTATCAGAGAAGTACCGGGAAGTTCCTACAAAGAAGTACGGGGAGTACCAATTTAGTGGGACTCACAACAAATTTTAATTTTTATTAAAAATATTAAAAAAGGCATATGAGCAATTTCTCTGCTTTATCAAATCCATCGGCCGCTCCCGAGCACGACCGCACGGGCACGCGTGGCGGTCGGTGAGCCGGGGGGAAGCGGCGGTGATGTAGGCCGCGAGCCCGCGACGAGCCGGCTGAGGGTAGACGACAGCTGCCTCGACGGATTCGTTACGGACGGCCGACTCGAATACCATATCGCACTACTAGCGAAATAACCTTCTATACCGGTTAAGAACCCCCTTAGTACCGGTTTTCAAACCGGTATTACCAGTCGGTACTAATGTGAAGTCACATTAGTATCGGGTGGGGAAACCGGTACTAATGTACTAATAGGTACATTAGTACCGGGTCCGGGTCACCCGGTACTAATGTGTTTGCTGCCGTATCTCGTTCCGTCCCCTCCTCTGTTCCCTTCTCTCTCTTTTTTTCTTTCCTTTTCCCCAATGTTTTCTCAATCACATATTCACAAACACACATATTCTTTTCTCAATCACAGATTCACAAACACACATATTCTCACAACAATCACAGATCTTACAACAAGAGATTTGAATCAATCTCACACACAGATTCATATATATAGTCAAAAATTTCCCAACAAGAATGATTCAATCTCACACACAAATTCATGACAAAATCTACAAGACACAATGCAAATTGAACTGGATCTAATCACCTATAAAGAGGCAGCCCTCGCGCCGCCCGTGGCCGGCCGCGGCCCCGCACCCGCGCGCGCTGCCTCCGCGCGCGGCCGGCTCACTGCGGCCAGGCTGGCCTCCCGCCGCGCCGGCTGGCCGCGGCCTGCCCGCACCGGAGGCGTCGGCCTCCCGCACCCGGCGGCCGCATCCGGTCCGACCGGCGGCCCCAGCCTCCCGCGCCAGCGGCGCCTTGGCCCCCGCGCCCGGCCGCCGGCGCTTTGGCCGCGCCCTGCGCATGGCCCCCGCGCCTGGTCGGCGGCGCCTTGGCCGCGCCCCGTGCGCCCGGCCTGCGGTGAGAGAAGAGATCGAGAGAGAGGAAGCAGTGTGAGGGAGCTGAGGAATCGAATGAATGGAGATAGAGGAAGAGAAGAAAGAGATAAGGCTGCGCGTAATGTGAGGTATAGGAGAGGGGCGACGGGGACTGAAATAATTTCTAAGTGTTGCGTTGGACGATGGGGTGGTAGCATTAGTACCGGGTTTCTTTTGCTCCGGTATTAATGTGGACGCATTGATACCGGAGCTAGTTCCCACCCGGTACTAATGCGCCCAAGCCACATTAGTACCAGGTGGGAACTAGCCTCGGTATTAATGCGTCCACATTAATACCGAGGTTAGTTCCCACCTGGTATTAATGTGCTCTCACGGGGGCGCGTCAGGGTATTTTTTTTTCACCCGGTACTATGTATACTTTAGTACCGAGCGTAAAAAAAACTGGTATTAATATCAAAATTAGCTTGGGATGGAAGCTTCCTTTCCTGTAGTGTCAGTGGAGATGCCGGCGTAGTAGGATGGGGTGATGGCGAGCGGGCACGGCTCCGACGTCGCGTTCCCGTTGCCGCCGCCGGCGGCCGCCCGGCGGCACGTGTCGGTGAGTCGACGAGCATGACGACAACGCAGAGCGGAAGAGGCCGCCTGATATCAGGGTGGACAGTGAGCCAGGGAGTAGTCAATCGGAGCGCTCTCTCATGGCTTAGCTCTGACGAATAGCCAATAAGCCAAGCAAAGCTCACCCGCTTCGGTGGCTCGCCGGAGCTTGCCTCCACGACTTCTATTGGGCGCTAAGCCAAGCCTGTACGACAGCGTTGACTTGCTTCATTTGGTGTTCTATTGCACAATGACGCTTGCTTGCTTGCAAAATCGATGTTTGTTTGCTTGATTACCACGGAGGTGCATGGAAATCAGTCGGAGGATGCCCATGTGGAGGGAGAGGATGAGGCTGCCACCGTCGGGCTCGAGCTCGTTGGAGTACACGCGCTGTCACATCCCAGCGGGCGAGCTCTCCCCTGGCCTAGCGCCGCCCTCCCCGCGGGGGACCTCGATCACCCCGGAGTCTTGCGCGCTGTTGCTCCAGGTGGGAGCTCGAGAAGCCTTCGGTGATTAATTATTGTGGGGATTGATCGACTTGAGAGAAAGAAATTACCATAATCTCTTTTTCTTAATTAATTTAATTTTTAATTAATGAGGTGTGGAAAAATCAAAACACCTGATACTTCCTAATACTTCCGGTACTACATAAGCATCATTAAAAAACTCATTCACTCTCAAGATATAAAAATTTCCATCTTGATCCTAAGGAAAGAAGAGAGATATGCTGCTATTTTTAGGCCAAAGTTAACAGTTCACACCTATTGTCCCCTTGTTCATCTCTACACGATGTATTTTAACAATCAGGTTCACACTTTGATCAACAATTAACCCAACAATACGTGAATTATATGCCACAAAACTGATACCATTATTCATTTAGTATGAGAAAACCATATGGACTTGTATACAATAACAGAATAACCGGAGGAATCTGCATCCATGTTAACTGTTAAGTCAATATAAAGTGTACATCTGTTGCCATTCCAAGATGAAATTTTGGACTCCAAGAATAAAATAATACTGCCGCGGTATAATGAATGACATGTTTTTCAGTACATTGGTTCACCAGAGCCCGATTAGAAAGCAGCAAATTAAAGCTGTGAAAGCAACATGCAGAAACTGTATAGTACAGAGGAAAAACCACCATACAATTCATCAACCAACCACACAGAACACACATGACTAGAATGGCATGTTCAGAAAACCTTGGAAGCACACAGGACACAGCCAAACGAAGCCAAGGGAGTTTCAGATTCTCAAGGTCCACGAAATCGCTGGCATGACTGCACCAAGTTGCTGCTGGCCGTTCCCAGGAATGGCGTCAATTTGCTGCTGGCTGCACGGCCTTCTTCTCCTTGGTCGCTGGCTCTAAAGAACACCAAAAACCGAATCACGCGATCAGGGTTTTTATATGCACGAAATTCATAGTTATTGCCGACGCAAATTGGACGCAACGGAAGACGGTGGATTGGTTGGTTACTTGAGATGAGGGCCTTGGGGCGGTCCTTGAAGAGGATCTTGTGCCGGATGACGCCGATCACCTCCAGCTCCGCCTCCTCCACCGCCGTCGGTGGCTCCTGATCCGCAGCACCACCGGTCACCTTCTTCTTCCTGAGCACCAGCAGGGGCTTCTTCAGGGTCACCTTCGTCCCGGCGAGTTCATGGTACCCCACCGTGAAGGTGTACCCCCCCTGCTACCATCGCATTCCCATAATCGCGTCAGGGACCAACACCTCCAATCAGGCGAGAAGAGAATACCGGCGAATCGGGACGGGATATCTTGCCTTGGAAGAGGACGGGGAGGGGGCGGAGCAGAGGCGGCCGATGTGGAGTCCCCGGATGTCGCCAGAGAAGGATGCCTGCGGCTGCACCACGCCTTGCAGCTCCACGATGGCCCACTCCGGGCACGACGAATCGCCGCACCCGCAACGCACGCGGATCTGCATCCCCGCCGCTTCTCGGCGACGCGCCTCTGCTTCCCCTGAGCTGAGACAGAGCAGGCGCAAACGAGAAAGTGGGGGAAAAGAAACGCGAGATCTTTCAGTGTGTTGCCGCTTGGCGGCTGGCGCCAAATTGCTGCTTTGCTTTCCCGCCTTCCCCCTCCGGTGTTTTGTTTAGTTGGCGCCAACGCCAGGGGAAAAAGGGGAGGGAGGTCACTTTGTCTAGGAACAATGGAACATTTCATGAGAACACGACATTGCTCACGAGAGCTACAATCCAGACACAAGATCTTGAAGTGTACTAATCGTGTACAAGAAAATCTATCCAATCACAAGAAAACTACCTTATTATTGTCTTTATATGGTTTTATTACACAATAAAGTTTCCTCTGAAAGAAATTGTACAATAAAATAGAGAACATGATAGTATTTCAGTAGACGACTTGCTTGTCACTTACTGTAGTATGTAGACGTAAGCAAAGTGCTGGCTGGGCCAGCAAAAATGCCGGAATGATTCGGGTTGAAAAACGCGACCCCCGCTCACGGAACAGTTTTTGGGCCGGAAAAGGCCCAGAATGATTCGGCCTTTCGGGCTTTTATCGGGCTCGAGCCTTGTCATGATCCCTACCCTTACGCATATTATTTGCCATCCTTAAAAGGGATATTTAATCTTTTGCCACGCTAAGAGTGAGCACTCCTTGAAATGGGACTTTTACATTGGCTTCTACACTTTTGCCACCGTCGCTCGTCCGGTGCAACAAAATTGCCACTATCGCTGACGTGGCGGGCCACTTCACCCTTGCAGCGCGGATCCAGCGTGGATGGGGCACGCAAAAAGACCCTCTTGCCCCAGCCTTATCCTTTCAGCAGCCGCGCCCAGCACCCGTGCCTTGCCCAGTTGCTTCTCATCCACCTCCCCGTTTCCTCCTCCATGGAACCCTAGCAGCGGCAGTGGCGGCGGCGGGTGGCGGCGGTGGTGACTGTCGAGGGCGACGGGTCTTGAGCAAGAGGTGGACAATGGAGCCTGGTGATTGTCCTCCTTGGTAAGTCAAACCGTCTCTCCTCCCCTCCGTGGTAGTTAACTCAGTGTGTGTGGGGTTGGACGCATCTAACTCCTAGATTTGTTGTTCATGTTGATGATTTGTGTCAGGATCGATCCTGGCAATGCGTTTAGGCTAGTGGTTAACGCTGACAAATATAAGGCAAATGCTGAGTACGATTTTGTAGACATGGATGAGCAGCAGCATGTGATTTGGTTTGATAAATCTTGTGGGTACAATCTGGATAGATTTGAGATTGAGATGGCTAGCAAGATATACTGGGGTAGCACTCAAACACTTTCAGTTTGGTCAGTGAATGTTGACAGTGAAGCTTCATGGAAGATTAGGAAAAATGAGCACTTTGAGTCAATGCTTAAGCACAGATGGAATGCTGGAGTGGCACATCTCAGGGTTGAAGTGGTTTATAAGGAAGGGTACCATAATTTTCAGAGTTGGACTGGGTCAGTGGGAGCTTCTGGGTCAGTGGGAGCTTCTGGTGTAACAAATGAAGGTGCAGGTGAATCTTGGAGTTCTCCAGCACAATCATTCCAGCCAGAGCAGATGCCGGAAATCATTGATTGGAGTACTTTGACAATAGTGGCTGATGCTGATAAAGATGGTGAAGCTTTTGTTATAGCTGATGAGGATAAGGTGTATGAAGCAATGGGTTTCAAAGCTGCAGATGAGGCAGCTGCAGCAGCAGAACAAGAAGAGGCTGCTATTCCTAATATTCCTCCTGATGTAGAACAAGACATGGCTGAAGCTGGTGTTAATGTTGATGACAATGACCCTGAGGAGCCAATACTAGATTGGGACAGGGACAATCCAGATATGAGTGTGGGGACAATGTATCCTAACATGGTAGATTTCAGGTTGGCAGTTAGACAGCATGCAATCCTCAAGGAGTTTGAGCTTGGAACTGAAAAATCTGACACAATACGGTACAGAGGTTATTGCAAAGCTAAAGGGTGTGGATGGATAATTAGAGCTAGGAGACAGCGTGATGGTTGTGTCAGGGTACATTTACTAACTTACATGTGCTGTTTTTTTTATTTTTTGTTGTTTTGTGTATGTGTTATTGAGCTGATTTGTTGTTGTCTTGTGCAGATCCAGATAGTGTCAGAAAAACACTTATGTGCTTCAAGAAGCAGGGTGAAAGGCACAATGGCTAATCAAGCTTGGGTTGCTGAGAGGGCAATACCTTTGTTGAAGAAGCAGCCTGGAATGGGTGCTGCAGATGTAAAGGAAGCACTAGAGGATAAATACCAGATCAAAATAAATTACCAAACTGTTTGGTATGGTAGGCAGAGAGCAGCTGACAAATTATTTGGTAAGTGGGAGGAGTCATTTGATTGGTTGTATAGATTTAAGGCAGAAGTGGAGTTGAGGCAACCTGGTAGTGTGGTTGAGATACACACTGTGAAAGTTGAAGAAAAGCACCACTTCAGTAGATTTTTTTGTGCTTTCAAAGGCAGTATAGATGGATTTTTACAAGGCTGCATACCTTATATTAGTATAGATTCCACTGCTTTGAATGGCCAGTGGAATGGTCATATGCCTGCAGCATTAGCAATAGATGGACATAATTGGATGTTTCCTTTGGCCTTTGGTTTCTTTCAAAGTGAAACCAAAGAAGATTGGATCTGGTTTATGGAGCAGTTAAAGAAGGCCATTGGTGTACTTCCAAGACTTGCTATATGTACTGATGCTGGCACAGGCCTTTTAGCTTCAGTGAAAGAAGTGTTTCCTTGGGCTGAGCAGAGGGAGTGTTTCAGACACATGATGGAGAACATGAAGAAGAGGTTCACAGGACAAGTTTATGCTGAGAATATGTGGTCTGCTGCTAGGGCTTACACTATTGACAAGCATGAGTACTTCATGAATAAAGTCTTTCAAAGTAGCCCACAAATTGAGACTTGGTTGAATGAGAGACACTCTCTTCTGTGGGCCAGATGTAAATTTTCCCCTGACATCAAGTGTGACTACATCAATAACAACTTGGCAGAGTGCTGGAATGCATGGATCAAAGAGTTCAAGGACCTGCCACTTCACTTCATGGTTGATGCTATCAGAGAGAAGGGAGTGATCATGTTTGAGAGGAGGAGGAGGATATCCAGAGCTCTGGATGGAGTTATTCTTCCTGCTGTGATTCATCAACTCAATGCTTCCTCAAAGGGAATAGGCCACTTGAAAGTCACCAAAGGGCTACCAGATAGAGCTGAGGTCTCTGAATCATATAAGGATGAGGAAGTGAGAAGGCATGTGGTGTACCTCAGTGCCAACAGTTGCACCTGCATGGAGTGGGATATTACTGGTAAGCCTTGCCCCCATGCATTGGTTGTGATGACTACTGAGAGGCAGCCAGATTATGGGAAATATGTGGATATGGCATATTCTGTGCAAAGACTTAGGCAGGCTTATGATGTTGGGTGGCCCAATATAACTGACATGCATCAGTGGCCAAAAGTCCAGAAGGATTTCATATGCCTCCCCCCAGAAGGCAAGAAGAGAGGGGTTGGTAGGCAGAGGAAGAACAGAATTCCATCATGTTTTGAGAGGTCAGGTAAAGCTACTAGGCAGACAATATGTGAAGGTTGTGGTGAGCTGGGACACAGGAAGACAAGTTGGAGGTGTGCACTGAATGGGACTAGAAAGAGGTATGTTTGCTCTCATTCATACCCTATCAAATCTACTACCTGCATGTCCTGATTCATTTACTTGCTGACTTTGTTTTATAGGAAAAGAACCAAGAAGCCCAAATCCAAGCCAGGGAGGAAGAAGGACAAGAAAGACCAAGACAACCCTCCTGAACCAGTCAAAGTGGCAACTCCTAGAACTAGAGCAGTAGCAGCTAGAGAAGCAGCCCAAGCAGCAGCAGAAGCAGCTAGGAAGGCACATGAAGCAGCAGTTGCTGCAGAGGCTGAAGCAAGTGCTTCAAGGGCTAAGAGGTTGATTTTCAAACTCATTTATTCTACTGATTTAACAAAACTCTGTAGTAATCCCTTGATTTTTTTCCACAGAAGACTTGATTTGGAACCAGTTCCAATAGCGGTTGCAGGTCCATCAGTACCACTTGAAGTTGTTGGAAAGAAGATGACCCCAAGGAAGAAACTGGCGACCAAAGTGAAGAAGGCCACAGAAAAGAAAGATTAAATTGTCTGTGTGTTTGGCCATGAACAATGTCTTTTGTACTGCTTTTGTGTGTTTGGCCATGAACTGTCTGTGTTGGTCATGAAATGTCTATGTTGGCCAAGATGAAATGTCTGTGTTGGCCATGAACAAATCTGTGTGTTGGTCTAGAACTATGCTTCTGTGTTTGCTATGGCCAAAATGATATCTATCTGTTGGGATCCCCTAACTGTTTGTGTTCCATGATACTTTCATCAAATTTGTTCATCACAGATTCAACAAATAACAGTAGGCATTAAACACATCAATTTCCATTCATTCTTCAATAGGCAATACATCAGATTGTTCAAGTACTACAGACAATACAATTCTCCTACTGCTTGAACATGAAGCCTACTCCAACACCTATCATTCCTACAACTAAAACAGTTAAGAACAGCAAGCCATTCATCATTTTTTCCAGTTTTGCCTCCATGGGATGCTTCTCCAGGTTCCTAATTGCTCCACCCCTTGCTACATGCTCAACATCCCCTTGTTCTTCTTCACCTTGGCCATGAAACACAAGAATCAGCCCAGCTTCAATCAACTCTTTGAAATAAGGCTTTTGCCACCTGTAGTACTTGCACCTATCTGGAATCTGAACATCAAGAGCAAGAAAAAATATAGCCAAAATCAATGTACCGAATCCAAAACCCAAAGGCCAAATAAACCGAAATCCAAACTCACCCATCTCTCATTCCTTGGACATTTGATATAAATCCTACCGTAGTTCTCTGGGGAATCTTGCTGCGTGCGTCGCTCAATCACTCGTTGCCTCTTGCAGTACGGGCACAGGACCAAGGGTAAGCCCGTCTCCTCACCGAATCGGGGATCTGCAACCTGCGGCATCCTCGCACTTGACGCTGCGGATCCCTGCCTCCTTCCACCTGACGAACCAGCAAACTGCGACATTGCTTGTGTGTGGCAACGGCGGCGGTGGCGGCGGCGAGCAGAATAGGGCGAGGAAGAAGATGGGCGTGAGGAAGAAGAAGGCCGCACTGGTGGGGACGCAGGGATGCGGGTCTAAAGGATAAGGCGGGGGCAGAAGGGTCTTTCCCTGTGCTGGATCCACGCTGGAAGGGTGAAGTGGCCCGCCACGTCAGCGATAGTGGCAATTTTGTTGCACCGGACGAGCGACGGTGGCAAAAGTGTAGAAGCTAATGTAAAAGTCCCATTCCAAGGAGTGCTCACTCTTAGCGTGGCAAAAGATTAAATATCCCTCCTTAAAAGTGGTGCTCCTTCAGAAATCATTCTTAAAATCGTTCCTACAGATTTGCCATCGTGTACACAAAGATGTTACAATTTTACCAATTTATCCTACGTGGCCAGCCAAGTCACCATTCCAAGGCGGACAAGTGACATGAAAAGACTATCCTACCTCTGTCCGTCACGCAGCGGACTAGTCCGTCTTCTCTACCTCTATCCGTGTCTCTCTCACCGATGGTACTGTTGAATGATGATCCAAATTATATCAAGAGAGAAGACCGCCTACTTTTGACGAAGCGGAGCGGAGGCCCGTCGCCGGAGGCTTGGGCCGGTATAACCCCGTAGGGTTTTCCATTAGAGATAGATTCTCTCGTCTTCTTGTAAACCGTTGCCGTTGGCGTTTGTAACCGGACTCCGATCATAGTGAAGTTCTTGCTGGCTGGCGCCTGTGGTTTTTACCTCTCGTGTTGGGAGGATTTTCCACGTTAAATCTCGTGTCTCTTGCGGTTTGATTTCTTAACTTTCGTGGATATCGTTTTATAACAGGTACCCGCATGTCATCTTCAACCTCCAGAGCTTGAGTAGCAAAGGCAAGGCACATGCATCAGCTCTGGCTGGGCCGAGAGGATAATGGCCGGCTGCAGTTTTCCGTCGACGACTTGAGCATGTTCCGTTCCATTGCTAGAATGCTAGCCGAGGCTATCTGTCTCCCTTTGCTTCCCGCTTCTTATTCATGGGAAAATTGGCCCAACGAAAAAAGCTCTGTTCTCCATTCGCAGACCAAAGGGGGACAGATAAATGAGAGAAGAAAGCTTCCACTGACCGCATCTAGGCAACACTGGATCCTTCAAAGATATCTTTGCTAAATTGGGAGTATCACAAGAAACTGAAGAAAGGTCAAAGCAAGTCCGTCCATGGAGCTGAGATTGGTTGACATCCAGATCAACTAGCGACGAACTTGACCTGATGTCGTGATGCGGGCGACCGGCATCGAGCCGTCCAGCGGAACGGCACGTAGGACCGCCGCAGCGGTGTCACGGCGGAGCTGCTGGTGCCCGCAGCTGCCATCCCTCTGGCGGTCCGGCCCCGTGGCCTTGCCCGCGGGGAACAGATTGCAGCGAGGCGGAGGGAAGAAGGTAGGAAGGAATAGAGCTGGGACTTGGGTCGGACCGTGCCGGCCCGGCCCGGCACTCTCGTGCCTCGTGTCGCCTCATACATAGACTTCTAGGCACGCGAGGTACGTCGTGCCGTGCCAGCATGGCATGACAAATTTTTTATTAGGCCCAAGCACGACCCGTGGCACGGCGGCACGTCTTCGTGCCGTGCCGGCCCAAGCACAGCTCTCGTGATGTGACTACTTCTGACCATACGAGAACACAATATTATTATGATATGAATGATGATTAACACAATTTCATACATGTAAGATATGTTTTGTGATCTATTTCTATACTATTAGTTATATTAGACTATATAATGCATATAACGTATGCTATCAGGAAGGAATAACCTACAGATTTGCAAATGAGTCATTTTCGTGCCGTGCCAGCCCAAGCACAGCTCAAAATACGTGTCGTGCCGTGCCGCTCATCGTGTCGAGATCCTAGGCACGGCACGTCCCTTGCATTCGTGTCGTGCCGGCACGGCCCAAAATTTATCGTGTCGTACCGTGCTTTGAGTCGTGCCAAAATGTCGTGCTTCGTGCGGTCCATAAATAGCACGGCCTAAGTCCCAGCTCTAGGAAGGAAGGTGATGGAAAAAAAGAAAGAGACAACCATGCACAGTCAAAAGAGGAATTGCAAGGGGCAGGACTGTTATTTCTAGTGATCTATCCACGCTGGTTCTATGATATGGAATGCCATGTCACACAAAATGGTAAATATGTTGACTAATTCTCGTCACATTGGTAAAAACGTACTCCTTCCATCTCAAAATAAGTACTCATCTCGTATTTCAAGTAGTCAACAAATTTTAATTTTGACTGAATATATAGAAAATAAATATATGATGTGGCCACAAACGGAGAGAGGAGATGGACGCGGCCCGCCTCTATCCGCAGATTCCCAGCCCAACCAACAATCTGCTGCCGCAGCGCCGCCTCGAGAGCTTGGAGTCCTCAATGTCGACGGGGTCGACGCCGATGTACTACGCCGCTGATGAGCGAGCGCCGCTGGGAGAGGAGGAGGAGGAGGGAGGAGTCTAGGAGAGGCGGTGCTGCACGCTCTCCTGCAGCATACGTTCTCATCTGTTGTCCGCGTGCACAGCTGTAAGCCGTTCGGCAATGCTGGAGCGAGCATCCGCCCCACCTCCTCGACGGGGGCGACTCCGTGGGTTCGCCGCAAACCTCTCGATCTAACTCCGCCGGCGTTTCGAATCCCATCCCCACATCGTTCAGAGACCCGCTCGATCAAGACCGACGTCCTGTTCGCTGTGAGTTTTCCCACCTCCTTCATATCATCAATTTGTCGTCAAATCCGATTTTGCCGTTGGTACTGGTCAGTGGTCACGGCTCTCCCCTGCTGACAGATTAATGGTTTGCTGTTGATTTTGTTTTGGCATGTTCCCATTTCGCAATATGTTAAGCGGTTACTGGGCATGGTGTCACTTAACTGCTTACTACACATTGTTGTGATTGTTTGAGGTAGAGTTCAGAAATTATATCCTGGGATGCCACTGTCTGGGCAAATTATAATTTTATTTGCACTACTTGGATGTGTTGCCACCAATAGGCACCCCGTCATAGCCTTTTCCCTCCTAAGCTTCTGTGTTTGTTATGGACAACAGATTCCTCCCTTATTCAGGTTTCCCTCCTATGGTTTCGCTATAGCTAATTTATTATCTATTTCTAATATGATGCTGCAAAATCTTGAAATTTGAATTGTTCAGTATGGAAGAGGCTGATCCATGGAGAGTAATATTATTCTTGAAATAGATGTGTTTTGCAGATATCATGTCAACAAACTTGCCCGTTTTTCCTTTTGTACTAGACTAGAAGATGTTGTATCGTCGCACATATGTGCTCTCTTTCGTTGGCTATAAATCTATAATCCTGAATCAATATGACTTCTGATTGACTCAGTAGCAAAACCAACAAGGAGCCACATGTCTCCACGTGCTCTGCTTACTAAAGTAGTGTGTGTTAGTAATTATCAGTTGAGTGTTTATGGAAGGACAAAGTTGAAACTTTTTCAATGTTCTGCTGAGATGAAACACTGATTCACTCTGCTACTTGTCATGGTAACTCTCACTTGGTACTGAGTACTGACTGGAGGAGATTCCTACAATCCTACTTACCATTATAACTGAGTAGGCATTTGATATAGATATAACTGCCTACATACGTGCTGTTTCAGGGGTTGAAATAATCAATAACACATGGCCAATGGATCATTGATTCAACCCAGCTGAAAGTGTCCTGTCATCTTCAAGAGTTATTTGTGTGTCTTATCTGAGCCAGCCTCACCAGCTATGAAGGCAGGCGGGTGGCCAAAACCTTAACTTGCCTACTTCTGAGCTAGTATCTTCTCCTTCTGCTAACACGGGGTGATCAGGGGAAGAACCACAAGCAATTGAAGTGCATGCCAATGCAATATACAGTTGAAACTACTTCTTCAGGAATGATACATTGCATACCGCACAAAATGCATAATGGTCCAGTTACATGAAACCATGGGCACCTTCAGTGCTGCACTTGCTAGGGATAAAATGGCCAACAAAAAAAAAGGTCCAGGCATACCATTAGAAACTTGCGACCTTTATATATAAAACTTTACTTTTAACTAGACAGGCACAACAACAACAGATAGCTTCACAGGAAATAGGTGGTGCTTATTATACAGGTAGCTATATAATGAGTTTATGATACCTAATCAAACCACTTAAATATTGAATTGCACCACCTAGTCAAACCACGCAATAGAACACCTAGTCAAATGTGCACACAAGCATTGCACTTAGTACATAAAACCATGCATGGAGCATGGTGGTCCAGAGGAAGCCACAAACCAAATATGTGAGCATAGATACACGGCGACCATATAGCACATGGTACATTAGTATTTAGTAACAATTTAAGAAGCTGAATGTGTGCACAAGCATTGCACTTATTACATGAATGGAACCATGCTTGCAGCATGAGGGTTCACACAAATCCAAATCCGTGAGCATGGACACA
This sequence comes from Cenchrus fungigraminus, assembly GCA_036936925.1. NCBI lineage: Eukaryota > Viridiplantae > Streptophyta > Magnoliopsida > Poales > Poaceae > Cenchrus > Cenchrus fungigraminus. The sequence goes on from CM072769.1 coordinate 175,127,434, forward strand.
ACCATTGTGCTTAACCATGATCAGAAGGCACACGTGTAAAAGATAAGTAACCAGGCACACTCAATCGACACACATGCAGAATATAAATGCACACACGCCACGGACACAAACACGCTGTCAAACCACATAGCAAACACATTACACACGCACAAACCTTAGCCCATGAGAGAGACTCGATTGACAGATGGATACCCTCCAGGCCAGGCCAGCAGCATCAGACCTGTTTCTTCCAGCAGCATGGGAATCTTGTGTTGCCTTTGTTCTCTTCTGATCCTTTTTCTTGGTCCCATGTTTCTGGTTTGTTGTGTAAAAAATAAGGTCTGTTTTTATGTTTTTTAATGGCTTCTTTCACCTGATGAGGCATAAGATCACCGTTGAACTCTAGCTCTCTAAGTCTCGGAAGGTTGTCAAGGCCGGAGAGATGAAACTCCATGTTGGTGTAGGACCAAACAATCTTACTGATCTTAGGAGTAGATCCGCTGGTAAAGCTGATCGCAGTGATGTTACGGCAGCTAACAATAAGAAGGTTGAGCTTTGGAAACTCATCTTTGTTGAATGTAAGCTCATTTGTGGCGTAAGAATCTTCCAAGAGCTTTAGGCAGCATATGTTTGAATTCTTGGCAATGTTTTGTAGATCACCTTCCTTCAGCATTGTACCACGAAGAGTCACCTTGGTTACTTTTTTGGCATTGTCAAATATTGAAAGCAGTGTGCTATTGTTGCTGATGCTGGTGGTCATGGTGCTACTGTTGTTGTTGCTACTGCAGGTGATGTTGCTGGTGGTGGTGCTGGTTGTGTTATTGCTGTCGCTGCTGCTGCTGGTGGCCTTATTTTTGCTCAGCTCGAGTTCCTCCAGTTTTTGAAGGTTCTCGACTCCAGAAAGCTTTAGGTCACCAATGAAGGGCAAAAACATCTTTTGAAGCTCAGGAGTTGCTTCACCAGTGAAGGTGATGTGGTTGATATTGGTGTCCTCAACAAGAAAGTACTTGAGAGTTTTGAAGTTCTTGTTGAAGATGAGCTCGTGGTCATTGTATGCATTGTGACCGAGCTTCAGGTACTCTAATGTGGGCACCTTAGCAATGACATTCAGATCGTGCTGGCTCAGACAGGTGCTAGTTAGGGTTACCCTGGTGAGTTTCTTACTTCTTTCTATCAACAATTGAAGAAGCTTCTCCTTTTGAGAGATTCCACTTATGCTTAGGCTCTCAAGGACGTCCAGATCATATTTCAGGTGGGAGGAAATATCATCATGTTGTAAGTTTTCTGTGGGAGGAAGAGTGATTGACAGAGACCGGAGGCATTCATGCAGGTTACTGATTGCTTGGACCAACTTACTAAGGTGCTTATCCTTTTCAATAACTACACCGAGCTTCCTTAGCTGACACAGCCTCCCAATGTCTTTCAAATCTCGATCCCTCCGTGGCTTGACATTGGACAGTACCTCCATGCTCAACATATTTTCAATCTTTTCTGGAATTAAGACAGCGCTTGCACTTGAATCAATATTACCAGCCAGCAGACGCTTCAGCTTTAGTAGTTGTAGGTGCCAGGTTGCATTTGCTTTGACCATGGTCTCTCGGATATCCAATACCTCCAGCTCATGGAGATTGTTGATTTGATCAGGCAGCTCAGTAAGATCTGTTCCCCTTAGGCTCAGATACTTGAGCAGCATTATCTTGCGGCAAATTTGCTTGAGTTTGTGCTTGCTCTGCTCACCAAAGCAACGACAACAACCTTCTAGATCTAGAACCTTGAGCACGGACAATCGGGATGGTTCAGATATCCTTTTGAAGAATTTGTGTACTGAATCAGAGCCGCTTAGATGGAGATCGTTGGAAATAGAGAAGTGACGAGCCAAGTGATGCGACAGTCGTGCCTCCACAATGTGTTGCTTTTTAGCAATCTTGGTGATGAATTCATGAACTAGATCAGTAACTGTGCAAGTCTTCACCTTTCCTGTAGCACCAATATCATCCGGACAAACAAGCGACCGGTTGATGAGCTCTTCAAAAGATTGCTCAGCTTGATCCACTGAATTTTCCCAGCTCCAGTCTTCTGTAGTTATCAGACCTTCTGTAACCCAACGTCCTATCAAGGTTGAGCGCCTGATTTTGTATCCTCGTGGAAAGATTGCTAGGTACAGCAAGCAGGCCTTGTGTTCTTTAGGCAGATCATTGTAGGCGAACTTGAGCATCTTCTTAGCGATGGTGGCGAATGGCTTTGATGCAGCCTTCATCGCATGCAGGGTTTTGTGCAACTTGTGCAGGTCTTCATTGCTTCTCTTGGGGTTGGCATGCAACGTTTGAGCAAAGATCTTCATGCAAAGCTCATTCGGGCACGTTTTCAAGATCTTGCCAAAAATATGAGGATCAATGTGTTTCCTGTCTTCCTCATCTAGCTGCTTCTTTGTAGCCTGGAGCACAATGTCATGGTAGAGGCCAACAAGAGAATACTCCATAGTAGAAGCCCCCTGTGGATGGTGATATTCCTTTGAGGTGTTCACTATCACAGCACCAGCTATATTGCAACCCAATGGACTCAAAGCATTTCTGATCTCCTCCCATCCGGTTTCAGCATTATTGAGCCTGAAGATGACCAAGGCTTTATCCTGTTTCAGATAATAACGAACCTTGTTCACGATCCCTTTGATCTTCAACTGATCTTGAAGCTCCCTCTTGATGACTTTCTTTAGCTTCTCCATGGCTACGATTATTTGATCCTGGATTTTCTCGACCTCCACCTTGGTTCCTGCAGCTGCAGTATGAGGTTGTGGGTTTTGTTCCTGACAACCTGCTGGTTCATGATCTGTTGCTTGTTTCTTGTCAGATTTGTCTTCCAGAATCTTCTTTACCAACTCCTGTAGGATTTCTCCTTTAGCCTCGTGGATCATTGCTTTGATTTGCCCCTCCCCCAGCTGTGTAGTAGTACTGGCAGCCACTGTGCTTTCTCGGGCTTGCTTGGGGGCCTGCAGAAACACCTCGCGCAGGATGCGTTCATAATCATCTTGTTGCACTTCATTATAGATATTGTCCCTAAGCTTGTTGGATATTGCCTTGATGATGTCATCGTGCCATTCAGCCAATTTAGACCAGTTTTCCTTCGTTGCTTGATCTTGTTCAGCTGCCGCGTCTGCTGACTTGATGAGTAAGCAGAGGAGTACAGGTAAGGGCTTTTCGGTGATCTTCTTCTTTATATCCTCTTCATGATCCGTTTCTAGCAGGTTCAGCTTCTTCAGCTCGTCCTCGCCCTTCACATTAGCAACCTTGTTCTCGATGTCCTCAATCTTTTAGCCAAGCATATTTTGCGAATCTTGCTCGACATGGTCAATTGCCTTCCTTTTCTCACGGTGGATAGCATATCTCCATCCACTACTGGCCTGCCACCAACGACGACGCTCCGGCTCCCCATCCCCTTGACACGTGCCTTGCTGCAGGGGATGGGCGAGCTCGAGCTCCCGCCAAATGTAGCAGAGGATGTCCTCGGTTCGTGGCGGATCAGAAGAGCCGTGAACGCTGGGGATGTCAACCATGACACTGCGGAAAGGCTCCGGAACTTGATGAGCGGCTCCTTTGGCAAGAGCCAGGGCGCCATCTGGATTGCTGGGCGCCACAATGGTGATGGATGGTATTTCTTCGGCGGCCTCGCTTCGCTGCTCTGCTTGCTGCTTCTTGATCCAGTCGGCTAGCCTCCCGAGGAAGTAGTCCTCCAGATCTTGAACGCCACCAGGTCCAGCAAGGGCTGTTCGGAGATCCGCCGTCGCCTCCCATCTGTCGTCGCCGTCGTCGTCTTCGTCTTCCTCTCCTGTGGCGGCAGCAGGTGCGTCGTCGTCCGCCTCCGCGAGCTCAGCCCCAGAAGCCGACGACTTCCGCCGACCCGCCTTCTCCGGGATGTTGACGCCGTACCTCACCCGCCGCTCGCCGACGTTGCGGGCCCGGTCCTTGAGCTTGGCCAGCTCGACGGCGGCGCTGCGCTGCGTGAAATACTTCCGCACCAGCCATGGGACCAAAAAGAGGTAGCGCCAGGGCCCGTCCTTGGCGAGGTGCAGGTCGGGGTTCTCGCGGTAGAGGTAGAGGTCGATGAAGTTGTTGCAGTCCTGGGCGAGGAGGCGGACCTGGTTCATCCAGGTGCGGACCTGCTCGTCGTGCCTGCCGCCCGGGGGCACCGTCCTGGCCAGGTGCTGCAGGAAGCTGTTCATGCTCTCCATCTCCTCCCTGATGAACTGCATGTCGCCCTGGACGCGCCCCAGCAGCCGCGCCTCGTTCTGGATCACGCCCAGAAGCGAGCTCACGGCGCCCGACGCCAGCTCCGCCATCGTTCTCTTCCGGCAGCAGCAGCAGAGGCTGGTGGTTTCTGTACTAGTTCCAATTTGTTTTTTTTTCGTTAGGGGCGGCAGTCTAGGAATGCAAGGCCGTGGCGGCGGCTATGCATGCATAGATCTACTGTCTCGATCGTGCAGTGGGCATATCAAAGGATTACAGGAGGCTACCTTGCTTATCTTGTTAGCAGCACTGCACGTGAGAGTCCAGACATAAACACTCGTGTAAAGCGAAGGCAAAGTATCCTGCTAGCTAGCTACTCCCTCCGTCCCTGAATGATGATCGTCCGGGAAGCGTATTTGTGAGGGAAACACGGTTTTCTAGAGATAATCATTTAGGGACGGAGCGAGTACCTTGCTTGTCTTGTTAGCAGCACTGCACGCGGTACTCGAGCATTACAGGCTGGGAGTATCGATGTGGCAAGCATGAAATGAAATGGCTATAATTAACCAGCCGAGAGCTGAGCCAACAAAGGTGTCATTAGCTAAACACAATATTTTAATTTTCCGAAAAGAAAATCCCAGTTCTTCTCCTATCTCCTATTTTAAAAGATAGGAAAACCGTTTTCCTATCTTTTTAAAAAAAAAAGAAAATCGATGCAGGTTGCAGAGGCCGGCCGGGCCTTCTTGCAAGACTGGAAACGATTTTTGTGTACGCGCCCTGGGTCTTTTTTTTTTTAAGGATCCCTGGGTCTTTGTTAATAAAGTGATAAAGTAGTAAACCACACTGATGCTAAATCGCCAAATTTCTGCTTTTGGTCCTTGGGAAGAAGGAGAGACGATCCCTTGCCCTGTGCTATAATTTTGGCAAATGGTAACTTCGATTCCACGCACAGCGCGATTCTTCCCGTGGGCAAACCTACACTTTTGTGAATTCTGACAATAAGGTGATTTTTAGTTTTTTTTTTGGGAAAATAGATAGCACAAAAATTATATACTAGGTCATTTTAATTTTCTTGGAGGGTCAAACCATCTTATGTTTGAACAAAATTATAAAAAGGGTTACATAAATTGATATGCACCTAGATATATATTTATGTCTACATACATAACAAAATGAATGTAATTAGAAGAGCTAAAACGAATTGTAATTTGGGACGAAGGGAGTAGTAGAGATGCAGTTCTACCAAGGACCCAATGCCATCTTAATTTTGATAGTTACTCCCTCCATTCTCTTTTGATAGTCTTATTTCATCCTGACATAGTGACCAAGGATAAATAATTCTACTTATCATCCATCTAAACATACCACTCCCTCTGTTTCAAATTATAATCCATTATTTGACTTTTTTTACCTCAAGTTAGACCACTCGTTTTATTCAAAATTTATGACAAATGTCATATTTGTTGTTGTGGCTTGATCTATTACTAAAATATATTTAAGAATGACTTAAATTTATTGGAACAGAGAGAGTATTAGTTAGTCCTTGTGAACAAGTGATTCATTAAGGTTCACGTTTCTTGATGCCCATGTAGCTAATCTCGTGTGGAAGAATGAAGTGTCACGTGTTAAATCCGAGACAATCATTAAGAGGATGGATGGTTGGATTGAAATAAGACTATCAAAAGAGAAATTTTCAAATAACTTTATCAAAAGAGAGAATGGAGGGAGTATTGCCTCAACGGACTTGGGAAGTTCAAAATAAGCTCTTGGTTTGTTGTATTGGTTGTAGGGGTGGGCAAAAATTCACCGAAAACGATTAACCGAGAACCGAACTGATTTTACCGGAAATATCAGTTATCTGAATTTTTTGTGATCTATTCGGTTAAGACTTTGTCACTATTAAGTTAACCAAAATTTATTCAGTTTTGAATTAACATTAACCAAAATTCTTTCTAACCTTGTCATATTATACACTAAAGTTGTCACTTTTTACATACTCAAATATATTTCTAGTAGACTTTATTTGTTAGAAGCATTAATTGTTATTTTTTCCTTTTGTTTTATTGCATGATTGATGTCTAGTTAGGTGCTTTCCAATACGATTATGCTATAACATTATTTTCTATAGAAAGTATAATATGTATTTCGGTTAACCGATTAACCGAAACTGATTTGTGTCGGTTATTACTTTCTCAACAACAAATTCGGTTAACACTTCTCCATAAATAAAATATTTGATAACCGATTTAACCGAACCGAATTAACCGAATGCCCAGGCCTAATTGGTTGGTGGTGGGATGATGTGATGATTATGCTACAGCATAACAGCAATCTAGCATGAAGCCCATTAAACAGTAAGCCAGGCCCAGGATCCCTCCCTTCTTCAAAGAGGGAAACGGGAAAGGATATAGCCCACTCACACGGTGCGTGAAGTGTTGAAGAGGCTTGAGGTAATAAAAGTGTGTGGAAGGAATGTGGAGAAAATGATATTGCCGGATCGATCCAATGCTACACCGTCGTTGACTTTGTTCGATTGGACGATCTCGTTCATGATTTTTATCGATCGGCCAAATATCTAGCCTATAGCATACTAGCTACTAAACATGTTCCCACTCGGTCACTCCTCTGCCGGGGAACGGATTTACAGGATGCATGTGTTACCGTCTCTGCTCCAATTTACTTGTCGTTCAATCTCATCGACTTGACTACAATCCTATTTCAACTTGTGTTTTTTTTAATACTAATGTCGAGATGCGATCTTTGGAGCGCAAGCTTACATTTCTGATGCTTGCTCATGCATGCGGTAATTACTAATTAGCTAGCAGCAGAGCAAATCAAGTCCTCCGTTCAGCTCCCAACCCAAAAGAAAAACAAAGTGAACAACAGTAGCCAACAATACGCCGTCCCCCACATTTATTTTGACCTGCCATGCCAGGCCCCCCAACATCTTTCCAGTCCGTGTCCATTGGCGACTACTGCACCTGTACGAGTACATGTACATGTGCATTGTTGTTTACACGTAAATCCCAACTGCTGCCTTGTCAATAATCTACTACGAGTACTATGAGAGTATACTGCTAGTACTATTTCTTCACCGACTCGATCAGACTATTCCGAAAGTCTTGATTCATTATTGTTTTGACTCAGTATCCTATACTTCTACGGAGTAGTATGGTAGTACAGTGCTTGTTGTGAAGGGTCTTACGTGTACTCCTGAGACACATATTATCCTCTTAAATAATGGATTAATATATTTTTTCTTGATAGGATATTGAATGGATCTATAGAGACACACATATGCACCCAAAAAGTCCCCCTTGCCTATAGCTACATCTACATGTACTCCTATCAAAGATAAGATGACCGCAGTGATGAAGTGACTCTTCACTTGGCACACCCTAGGAGAGGAGGGTTTTGTCAATTGCCATGCTAGCTACAGTACATGTGATGTGAGGTCCGATCCTCTCATGCAGAGAAGAAAGACCAAGAGAGATGGACATCCACAAGAGAGAGTCCTCTTCCTACCTCTAGACTCTAGTATAGTAATCTATATCCTCATCTATCTCACTACGGGAAAACCGATGTTTGCCGTGCGTTACGATCTTTGTCGTGCGTTTTCTATCAGGCGCACGACAACGAGCTCATTTTGCCGTGCGTCTTGAAAAACGCACGACAAAGAATCTTTGCCGTGCGTTTTGTTTCGTGGCGCATAGCAAAGACATTCTCTTTGCTGTGCATTTCTCTCCTGCGCACGGCAAACATTTTTTTCCCACCGGCCGTTACCCACCGTTAGCAAGGGGAGGGGAAAAGTTTTTTGTTGTCCTCTTTGCCGTGCATTTTTCAGTCCAGCGCATGGCAGAGATACTTCTTTGCCGTGCGTCTCTGAAAAAAACGCATGACAAAGTTTTTTTTTCCATATATATGTCCTCCTAAGCCTCAAATTCAATAGCCCCTCAAAACAAATTCTCCTCACTTTGAAATTTTTTCTACTCTATACATACAACATGTGATACTTCATGGTAAAATTTGGTAGATTTTTGTATTAATTTGCTATGTTTAACTAATTAATTGTATTTTAAGCAATTTTTTCAAAGAAGCCAAATTTGAACTACAAGTGATTCAAATAATAGAGTAAAATTAGTGAAAAAAATAATATTTATGTTATTTAGCCTAATTTAAGACCTCTTCCATGAAATCAAAAGAAATTTTGAACATCTTGACTAGAAAACACGATCATGATCGTGTGTCCAAAAGATTTAAAAATTCTAAAAAATGCAAATGATGTCCGAAAATTATAAGATTCGTCAAGGGCTCATGATATCATGCGTGGAGGTTGTAGTAAAAATTTGAACAAGTTTTGAACATTTTGTCATGTACGGTGCTTACAAATCGAAACATCTCCGAACAAGTTTCAGAGAGTTGAGAAGTAGATGGTTAGGTTTGAATGAAAAGCGACAATCAAATTTGAATTTGAATTCAAATTTTTTTCTATAAGCAATAGACAATATAAGTTGTTCTATGTAAAAGTTTGGTGTTTTTTCGAAACCATTTGATAATTTTAGTGTTTTTCTATGTAAAATGTAGAATTTATTAAAAAAAAGATATGGTTAGATTTGTAGGTAACGCGACATTCAAATTGAGTTTTGACTTCAAATCTTGTTTCTATAAGTAATAGCCAATATAACTTATTTTGTATTAATTTTATAATTTTTTTTAAATTCATTTGATAATTTTTATGCATTTTACAAAATTGTATAAAACTACTTTGCCGTGCGCTTTTTGCGAAACACACGGCAAAGAAATAGCTTTGCCGTGCGTTTTACAACTGGCGCACGGCAAAGAAAAATCTTTGCCGTGCGCCTCTTTTGAAACGCACGGCAAAGGTCCACCGGCCCATCCCACTCCTGCCGGCCCAAATTAAAAAAAACAACCGGGAAGTTCACCGGCCCATCACACTCCCTCCGGCCCAAATTAACCGACCGAACTCCACCGGCCGTCGGATCCCATCCGACGGCCAAAAATCATCACCCGCTCCCCCCTCCGTATAAAAGCCTAAACCCTAACCCTACCCGCCCGGACACCCCGCACCTCCAAACCCTACCCGACCGCACACCCTCCTCCTCTCCCTGACTCCCTCCCTGTCCCCTCCTCTCCCTCCGCCCCCAACCCCTCCTCTCCCTCCCGCCGGCGCCCTACCTCCCCTCCTCTCCTGACGCGGCAGCGGCCTGGCGGAGGTGCCGGATCCGGCCACGGTGGCGCCGACGGAGGAGGCGGAGTGTAACAGCCCAGCACATAAAAAGGCCGGTTGGGCCAAAACAGGCCTACATACATGTGTGCTGGTATGTAGGGTGCTTGGAGAGCCACTTTAGTCCCATATTGCTTAGGCAAGAGGAGCTAGACCAACTTAAATAGGTGGCTTGAGGAAGCTAGTTAACTCCGGTTGCAACCTTTTGCACGAAACGAGGACGAAAGTAGAAGAGTATCTTGGCCCCCTAAGTGGGTTTTGGTGATTTAATGACGGACCATTAAGCTACTAATGATGTATTGAGTATATGAGCAGGTACTAAAATTCTAAGATGGCATCTAAGCGCTCCATTGCTATATAAAAATGAAGTAATGATAAAAGAAGGATTCCTTGGAGGTTTATTTATTTTATATTTTGAAATTGAGTCCTAGGAATGCCGTACTATAAAGAGGGACATGGATTGTATCTTCCAAGAGTTGAAAAAGGTGTTCTAGATGACTAACCAAAATCCTATGAGAGACACCTTGCACTGCACGATCACCAAGATATCCTTAAGTGTGCTGACTCTGGAAGGCCGGACAATCCGGGTTTTATCCCGGACAGTCCAGACTTCCCGGAGTGTCCGGGTCTAGTCCGGATACTCCGAGTCTTAGAGCTGTAACGGCTCTTTTCTGGGTGAGGAGGTATTTATACCCCCTCAACCCTATCCATTCTCTCTCTCTTGCCTCATTTCGACCTGTAGCATTCAGAACTCCCTCTCCCTCCTCTTTACTCCCCTTGGCACTTGGTTGTTGAGCTTTGGTGGGGATTAAAGGAGGAATTCAAGGCTTGAGCAAGTGAGAGTGCTAGTGAGTTGATTTCCCATCTCTAGAGCACCTCGTTCTTCACTTGGTTGGCAAACTCATGTTTGTTACTCTTGGAGCTTTGAGCTCCTAGCCGGCTAGGCGTTGCCTTGGAGCATCCAAAGGATTGTGGCTGCCCAAGGAAGTTTGTATTACCCCGTGATTGAGTAAGTAACCCTAGCTCGATCTTTGTGGTCGCTAGGGGGAGGAAAGTGACCTAGGTGTAAAGGTCCACCCTTTGTGGGTTCCTCAACGGAGACGTAGAGCTCAAGGTGTGAGTTTGAACTCCGGTAACAAATCCCTTGTGTCTCTTGTGCTTGTTGCTCTTGTTATATGCTTGAAATCCTTTTGAGTACATTTTTAGGGTTTGTGGCCGATCTACTCCGTGGTGAGGTTCCTACTGTTTCTAAGTGGTAGAACAGGCTTGTATCTCTGTATTGCATAACCTATTTTCACAGATTTGAGTTTGGCCAAGTTTGATTGCAGTTGATTTAGTCGCCCCCTCAAAGGCTGGACAATCCGGACATTTTCCCGGATACTCTGGATTTCCTGGAGTATCCGGAAAAATATCCGGAGACTCCGGACCTTGGTCTGACAAGTTGTTTTAAGTTGTGATTTTCAGGAGTGACTATTCACCCCCCCTCTAGTCGACCTCTAGATCTTTTCAATTGGTATCAGAGCCGGTTGCTCCGTTTGAAGCTTAACCGCTTGGAGAAAAGAGATGTCGACCCCAACTAATCAAGCAACGCCGCCCGATGGTGACTTGACCAACCCCGTTGGGAACCAACCGCCCGTGAACACACCCGAGGATCCTACGGGTGCAGCGGGAGGTGCCGGTGGAGCAAGCACAAGTCATCACCCAAGAAATGAAGATGGTGGATCATCTTGATCAAGTGATGACGACTTTGATGATGTAAGATCAAACCGCTCCACTCGTCGGCCTTCGGGAAGGGAGTTTTCTAGAATCCCTTACGATTACTCGAATTTAATCTTTGATAAACCATCTAGTTCCCACCACATTGGAAAGATACCCCAATTTGATGTAACCGGCTATTCCAAGTGGAAGAACTCGATGGAGGAGTATATGATGGCGGTAAACCCCGCACTTTGGAGTGTTGTGAACAGGGGAATCACTTTTCCTAGTGGAGATGCTACTTTGACACAAGCTCAAGCGAATGAAATACAACGCAACTATCAAGCCATTCGCATCATCAAGAGCTCTCTCACCACCGAAGAATATGACAAGGTTGATGGCTTGAAGTCCGCCAAAGATGTGTGGGACACTCTCTTTATCAACCATGAAGGAACAAGGCAAGTTAGAGAAGGAAGAATTCGAGCTCTTGAGAGTGAGTTCAACCGTTTTGTCATCAAAGAAGATGAATCTCCACAAGACATGTACAACCGCTTGAACAAGATCATCAACAAGATCAAGTCTCTTGGAAGCACACGATGGGGAAGAAAGGAAGTAGTTGATAAGATCCTCTCCACGTATATGGCTAGGGATGTTCAACTTCCTACACTTATTAGAGATAAGAGAGGCTTCAAGAAGTTCACTCCGGCGGATGTGATTGGTAGAATTGAAGAACATCTTATCACCATCAAGGAGTCAAAGCTCTCACAAGAAATGTCAAAGATGCATGAACAAATTAAGAAGAACAAGGGAGTAGCTCTCAAAGCTTCAAGCAAGGACAAAGAGAAGAGGGCAAGCTCATCATCCTCCAAGACCGTGGTCAAGGAAGATAGTGACGAAGATAGTGATGACACCTTGACTCCCGAGCAAATGGCTCTATTTGTGAAGAGGTTCACCAAGGTAATGAAGAAGGGTGGCTTCTTCAACAAGAATAAAGACAAGGACAAGATCAAGACCAAGAGAACGTCCAAGAGGCCATGCTTTGGGTGTGGTAAGGAGGGTCATTTCATTGTGGAATGTCCCAACATCAAAGTGAGAAGAAGAGACACCAACAAGTATGACAAGAATAAGAAGAAGGAAGTTGGTGAAGCTCATTTGGGTGAAGAATGGGATTCCAATGATGATAGCTCCGACTCCGATGATGAAGCGGGGCTTGCTACAATATCCATTGCTCAACCCATTGACAAGCCATCACTCTTTGGAGATCTCACCGACGATGAAGATGACTTCACCCACACATGCCTCATGGCTAGGGGCACTAAGGTAGACACTAAACCTTCTCCCCTAGATGTTGATGATGATGTTGATAGTGATGATGAATTTGAAAAAATGATCACTAGTTTTGGCAAGAAAACAACCAAAAGAATCATGAACCTTCTAAATGAAATCAAGAATAAAGATGAGACTCTTGAGGTGCAAGAAGAGCTTTTTAGACTTGAGCGAGAGAAAACCATTGCCCTTGAGGATGCCCTTGTAATTGAAAAGAATGGTTTCAAGGTGCAAGAGGGCTTGCTCAAAGAAAAAGAGGAAGAAATTCTTAGCCTCAAGAACTCTCAAGCTAAAGAGGCCGTTATAGTAGATGAATTAACTAGGAAGTCTTTCCTAGCTAAGGATGCTTGCACTAGACTTGAGAGTGAAAAGGTTGAACTTCAAGAAAGCTTAAAATGCTTGAAAGCTAGTCACATTGCAATTGAAGTTCAACTTGACAATCTTAAGAATAATGCTAAAACAATCTCTAATGATGCTACCTCTAACTCAAATGCTTCTACAAGTAATGGTTGTTCTAGATGCTATAAACTTGATATAAATGCTTATGCCACTAACATTGCCAAGATAAATGCAATGAAGAAAGAGATTGCTCGGTTGTCAAACTCTCTTGTTGAGGAAAAGAAGAAGGAGCCTAAAAGAGGAGAGTTTGAGAACCATACCAAGGGCTTTGGTTCAAACTACATGAAGAAGTTTGGCTTTGAGAATGGGAAGGGGCTAGGTAACAATGAGCAAGGCTCCAAAGACCCTATCCCATTCATCAAGAACAACCACACAAGGGGTGTGGGAACAAGAAATGTGGTGCATGGAATGAAGCAATTGGGTGCCAAGGTTGAAGGTAAACAACCTAGGCTCAACACTCCCATCAAGTTCAAGAGCTCCAATGGCACATCCCATGAACCACAAGTAAAGACCAAAGTGGTACAAGCCAAGCAAACCAAGAAGCCCAAGGCACATGCTTCACAAGACAACTTTTATGCCGATTATGTGTTGACTTGGAACCACAAGGGTAAGGTGGTGGCCAAGTATGTGGGACCCCGCACACAAGATTCTATAATCAAAAGGAATGTGTGGGTGCCCAAAGTTCTTGTGACTAATGTAAAAGGACCCAACTCTCATTGGGTACCTAAAAACCAAGCCTAATTTGTTTTGTAGGCATACTCCTCCGGTGGATCCAAATGGGTGATTGATAGTGGATGCACTAATCATATGACCGGGGAGAAGAAGATGTTTATGTCTTGTGAAATGATTGAACATCCTACGGAAAAGATTGCCTTTGGAGGCAATGGTGGTGGAACGATTGTTGGTCTAGGTAAAATTGCTATCTCAACCAATCATTCAATTTCCGATGTTTATTTGGTTGAATCTTTGGACTACAATTTATTGTCTGTGTCACAACTTTGTGAGATGGGCTACAATTGTTTGTTCACCAATGAGGGTGTGACCATATTTAGAAGAGGCGATGACTCCCTTGCTTTTAAGGGTGAACTCAAGGGAAGGCTTTATTTGGTGGATTTTACATCGGAGAAAGCCCAACTTGATACATGCTTAATGGCAAAGTCTAGCTTGGGTTGGCTTTGGCATCGCCGGCTAGCCCATGTTGGGATGAATAATCTTAACAAACTTCTAAAGGGGGAACACATACTAGGACTAACAAAAGTTCATTTTGAGAAAGATAGAATTTGTAGTGCCTGTCAAGCCGGAAAACAAGTTGGTGCTCCTCACCCCTCCAAGAATGTACTCACCGCTACAAGACCATTGGAATTGCTTCATATGGATATCTTTGGTCCCGTGGCCTATGTTAGTATTGGAGGGAGCAAGTATGGATTTGTCATTGTTGATGACTACTCTCGGTATACTTGGGTTTTCTTTTTGCGTGACAAGAGCAAAGTTCATGATGTGTTCAAGAAGTTTGCAACAAGAGCCCAAAATGAGTTTGATGTGAAGATCAAGAGAGTAAGAAGTGACAAGGGCTCCGAGTTCAAGAACACCAACATTGAAGAGTATCTTGATGATGAAGGCGTTGGTCATGAATTCTCCGTCCCATACACTCCTCAACAAAATGGGATAGTGGAGAGGAAAAATAGGACTTTCATAGAAGCCGCAAGAACTATGCTTGATGAGTATAAGACTTCGGATAGTTTTTGGGCGGAAGCGGTCAACACGGCGTGTCATGCTATCAACCGTTTATATCTTCACAAGCTTCGACACAAGACCGCCTATGAGCTCCTAACTGGTAAGAAGCCTAATGTGTCTTACTTTAGAGTTTTTGGTTGTAAGTGCTTCATTCTCAACAAGAAGCCCAAGAACTCTAAGTTTGCACCTAAAGTTGATGATGGTATTTTTCTTGGCTACGCCTCAAATGCTCACGGCTATCGCGTTCTCAACAAGACCACCGGTAGTGTTGATATAGCGTGTGACGTGACATTTGATGAATCTAATGGCTTTCAAGTGGAGCAAGTTGATGAAGTGTATGTAGGTAAGGAAAAGACCTCTACAAATGACATCAAGAAGATAGCCATTGGCGAAATCAAGCCTCAAGAAGAAGATGAAGAAGTTGAAGTCATTGAAGCATCACCAAACCTCACTACCGCTGCAAAACCGAGACACTCCAGAGAAAAGTCTAGAGAATCCGGAAATCCCGGAGACTCCGGACCCAACCCCGGAGAGTCTGGGCCCTCTGAAGATGATGCTCAAGACATTCAAGAAAATGAGGATTTGATTCAAGAAGAAGCTTCTGAGCCACATCCAAGAGTTCGTCAAAGTGTTCAAAGAGATCATCCCGTTGACAACATTCTTCGAAGCATAAGAAGAGGAGTTACCACAAGATCAAGATTGACAAACTTTTGTGGGCACTACTCTTTTGTGTCCATGATTGAGCCTCTCTCCGTGGAAGAAGCATTACAAGATGCTGATTGGGTGATAGCCATGCAAGAAGAGTTGAACAACTTCACTCGGAATGAAGTCTGGTCCTTAGTGGAACGCTCTAAGCAAAATGTGATTGGAACAAAGTGGGTGTACCACAACAAACAAGACGAGGATGGGGTAGTGACCAAGAACAAGTCAAGGTTGGTTGCAAAGGGCTATACTCAAGTTGAAGGCTTGGACTTTGGAGAAACCTATGCACCGGTAGCAAGACTTGAAGCAAGCCGCATCTTATTGGCATTTGTTACTCATCATGATTTCAAGCTATTTCAAATGGATGTCAAGAGTGCATTCTTGAATGGCCCAATCTCCGACGAAGTTTATGTTGAGCAACCACCGGGCTTTGAAGACCCTCAATTCCCCAACCACGTCTACAAGCTCCATAAGGCGCTATATGGTCTTAAGCAAGCACCTAGAGCATGGTATGAATGCCTTAAGGAATTTCTCTTAAGAAAAGGCTTTGAAATAGGCAAAGCCGATCCTACTCTTTTCACTCGCAAAGAAGGAAATGATCTATTTGTGTGCCAAATTTATGTCGATGACATCATATTTGGTTCTACTAACAAAGCTTGGGCGGATGAATTTAGTAGGATATGACTAAAAGATTCGAGATGTCCATGATGGGAGAGTTGAAGTTCTTTCTTGAATTTCAAATCAAGCAACTCAAGGAAGGCACGTTCATAGTCAAACAAAGTACACTCATGACATGCTCAAGAAGTTTGACATGGACAAGGCCAAGCCCATCAAGACTCCAATCCATCAAATGGACATCTTGACCTAAATGAAGATGGAAAAAGCGTGGATCAAAAGGTATATTGCTCCATGATTAGATCTTTGCTTTACCTTTGTGCATCTAGGCCCGATATTATGCTTAGTGTGTGCATGTGTGCAAGGTTTCAAGCCAATCCTAAGGAATGTCATCTCATGGCTGTTAAGAGAATCTTTAGGTATTTAGTGCACACTCCTAACCTTGGTTTATGGTACCCAAAGGGCTCCACTTTCAATCTACTTGGCTACTCCGATTCGGACTATGCCGGTTGCAAGGTAGATAGAAAGAGTACATCCGGGACTTGCCAATTCCTTGGAAGGTCCTTGGTGTCTTGGAGTTCCAAGAAACAAAATTCCATTGCCTTATCCACCGCAGAGGCCGAGTATGTTGCAGCCGACGCTTGTTGTGCTCAACTACTTTAGATGAGGTTCGCTTTGAGGGACTTTGGGTGTACGTTTAGTAAGGTGCCACTGTTGTGTGACAATGAGAGTGCCATCAAGCTAGCGAACAACCCCGTACACCACTCAAGAACAAAGCACATAGACATAAGACACCATTTCTTGAGAGACCACGAAGCCAAAGGAGATATCGCTTTAAGTCATGTGAGCACCGAAAAGCAACTAGCCGATATCTTCACAAAGCCTCTTGATGAACTAAGGTTTTGTGCTTTGAGGAGTGAATTAAATATCTTGGATTCTCGTAACTTGGCTTGAGATCATGTACATGTTTGATTGACTTAGGCTAGATCTTTACAAAAGAAAAGGATTTTGAAAATTGGTATGGATTTACTTTGAAAAATATTTGGATTTTTCTCTAGGTACAACACGTGAACTATTGTTCTCATTGTATGATTGTGGCTAGTATCAAGTGTTAGAACCTCTCTAGCTCACATTAGTTTCAATCATAATCATCTCTATCCATCTCAAAATCAATTCCTTGAAAATTTGCTGCTCAGTCTCAGGGGGAGCCGGATAGTCCGGGTTTTTCACCGGAAACTCCGGATTTCCCGGAGAGTCCGGGCTCAACCCGGATAGTCCGGACCTTAACTCCTATAAAAGTGTTTTCACCGCAGTCAAACCCTAGCTTTTCACCTCTTTCACTGCGTGGACCGTTTTTACCCTTCTCCCGTCGGCTCCCCGTGCTCCTCCCGCACCCCTCTCCTTCTCCCTTGGTTCCTCCATTGAACCTAGGGTTTCCACCCTCCAAATCTTGAGAGAGTGAGGGATTCAAGCCTCCAAGGTGTGGGAAGCAAGGTGCTGCCGTTGGTTTGAAGATTTGAAGAAGTTTCCCCTCGGTTTCCTCTCTTCCCTAAGGTATTCAAAGGCCCCTTTGCCCGATCTCCTTTTCTAGGCCATATCTTGCGAAATCTCTTAGATAGGATTGTTCCTTAGACTCTAGAAGTAGTGGATCTGCAATATCTTGAGTTTCCCGTGGTGGATTTGTGAGGCATTGTGATTTATGGTTTCGCCAGGAAAATCCGGATACTCCGGACTTTTTCCAGACATTCCGGACTGTCCGGGAATTTTCCCGGAAACTCCGGTTTTTCGTGGTAAAACTCCAAATCACAGTGTCACACACCTTTTCCATGGATGAATTCTAATGTACTCCTTGCTACTTATCTTCAGATCATGAGGAAGAAGTACAAGCAAGACGAGCCGGCCACCCAAAGGAGGACAAAGGCTAGGCCCGACCCTCAAACCTTGGGGGTTGTGCACGAGACTTTGGGGCTTGGCTCATCTCAGAGATCCACTCGTGCTCGTGCCCCTGTTTACACCGAGCAAGAGATCGAGGAAGAAGAAGAACATCAAGTTGGTGAGGAAGAAGAGGAAGAGGAGGAAGAAGACGCCGATCAATATAGGGTTGCTCCTAGGCGTCACGGGAAAGGTCCAGCTCACATCAAGGAAATCCCATGAGGCCCCCTAAATCTCCCGCTCTAGACCCGTGTCTCGTCCCCCCATGCCAAAGAACCGTCCTACTCCCTACTCCCAAATCTGTCCCAGAACTCCACCCCATCTCACTGCATCTTTTCCATCAAATGTGAGGGTGGTGACTACTCCTGTCAACCTAAGGGACCCCGGGGCTGTGCAAGGTTTTGCTCAACAGATGGTGAGAGACTATGCTAGAAATGCTCTTGCAGTCAGACAGCAGAGGGATGAGGACGTCTACATGTATATCTCTAGTGAGGCACTTGAGTCGAGGTTTTGGTGTGACTTCCATAGGGACTTCTATCAGACAGTGATAAGAAGCCCACAGATGAAGGCAAAGAACAAGTCACCCATCGTGGAGATGAAGTACATTGAGTGGGCATACTATGAGAAGTTGGAGAATCCCACCTTTGATGCCGTCATTGATAGGTGCAAGGAACTTAGACTATATGAGATCATGGGTTTTAGATATGGATGGAATAGAGAGATTCTTGCTCAATTCCATTGTTCCTACTTCTATAACTCTCATCAAAACACTATCACTTGGACCACTCAAGGAGAGAAGTACACCATTGACTACATGACCTTCTCTCGCTTACTTGGTCTTGGCTCAAAGGATAAAGCTCGCACTCCAATCCATAATGAAGACAAGTACAAGCCCAAGGATATGGCATATATGTTCCCCTCCGCCTTTCTTGCTCATGAGGGAAAAGCTGATAATCTCATTCCTTATTATTATTACTTCAATCAGTTTTTCTGTGCCACCATTGATCCAAAGATGGGAGACAATACCGCTCTTAGGCACTATGCCGTCAATCTCCTCAATCGTGTGGCTCCCGAAGAAGAAGGCTTTTGCATCTTTGACTTCATTTGGAATGAACTTTGCCGTGCTATGTGTGACCCCATGAAGCACCTCCCATATGCTCCATACATCATGTATATGATTGAGAGGGTCACCAATACCCAATTTCCAAAGGATGTCACTCATGAGCCCCTTAGGCATCTTCGTGCTAGAGACAAGAGAGCCCCCCCAAAGAAGAGCACAAGATTTGCCGGATCCTCTAGTGCTGCCCCTCGCCATGATGATGAGCCCCTTCCTCGCTCCTCACACTCATCCAAATCTTCTCGGAAGGTTAAGGGCTCCATGGTCAA
Organism: Cenchrus fungigraminus; assembly: GCA_036936925.1. Lineage (NCBI taxonomy): Eukaryota > Viridiplantae > Streptophyta > Magnoliopsida > Poales > Poaceae > Cenchrus > Cenchrus fungigraminus. Next base: position 175,146,667 of record CM072769.1, read on the forward strand.
GAGGGCTTTCAAGAGTATCTTCTCCATGTGCAAGCGCATTGTCACTGAGACTAATGAGAACCGCCGCAACATCATTGAGATCAAGTCTCATCTTGGGCTTCCTACGGACACTTATCATGAGCTCCCCGAGTTTGATGACCCATTTGCAGAGTGGGATGCCCATGATGCCGCTGCTGCTGCACAAGAAGAAGAAGAGCACGAGGAAGAAGGACAAGAAGAAGAAGAAGAAGAGGAGGAGGAGGAGGCCAACAATGAAGAAGAAGAAGAAGAAGACGACGACGACGAGTGATCACGACTGCTCCTACTACTGCTCCTACACTTCCTTTTTGGCGCTTGATGCCAAAAGGGGAGTGAGTATCTTAGTTTCGTTCCATGTTTGAGACTTTGAGGATTTGAGACTATGGTCTGTAATAACTCTTTTATGTGTGAGACTATGTGATGTGAGCTTGAGACTATTTGGTTGTGTGCTTGTGATGCTAGATTGGTTGCATTTTATTTATCTAAGGATGCACTTGATAGTTTGAAAATTTTCTGTGATGATTTGATTTCTGCTGAGTCTTCAAAGTCCGGATACTTCGGATTTTTCTCCGGATACTCCGGGTTTCCCGGATTCTCCGGGGTGAATCCGGACACTCCGGGCTTTGACACTGCAACCCTTTTCTTTTCTTCTTTGAGTGCATGAACTGTCATACGCATCACATATATCTTGTTGGTACACAAACAAGCACCCCACTGTTGATCATCTTGTCACACTCTCGTGTTTTTCTCTCTTGTGCAAAATTTGGTGCTAAAAGCATCTTTGAGATTCAAACTCTATATGCACAAACTAAGGGGGAGTGTTGCAAGATAGATCAAAGGCTTTTTACTGAATTTATTTACCTCTCTTTTAAAAAGCTTAAAGGTGTTGTCATCAATCACCAAAAAGGAGGAGATTGAAGAGTATCTTGACCCCCTAAGTGGGTTTTGGTGATTTAATGATGGACCATTAAGCTACTAATGATGTATTGAGTATATGAGCAGGTACTAAAATTCTAAGATGGCATCTAAGCGCTCCATTGCTATATAAAAATGAAGTAATGATAAAAGAAGGATTCCTTGGAGGTTTATTTATTTTATATTTTGAAATTGAGTCCTAGGAATGCCGTACTATAAAGAGGGACATGGATTGTATCTTCCAAGAGTTGAAAAAGGTGCTCTAGATGACTAACCAAAATCCTATGAGAGACACCTTGCACTGCACGATCACCAAGATATCCTTAAGGGTGCTGACTCTGGAAGGCCGGACAATCCGGGTTTTATCCCGGACAGTCCGGACTTCCCGGAGTGTCCGAGCCTAGTCCGGATACTCCGGGTCTTAGAGCTGTAACGGCTCTTTTCTGGGTGAGGAGGTATTTATACTCCCTCAACCCTATCTATTCTCTCTCTCTCTTGCCTCATCTCGACCTGTAGCATTCAGAACTCCCTCTCCCTCCTCTTTACTCCCCTTGGCACTTGGTTGTTGAGCTTTGGTGGGGATTAAAGGAGGAATTCAAGGCTTGAGCAAGTGAGAGTGCTAGTGAGCTGATTTCCCATCTCTAGAGCACCTCGTTCTTCGCTTGGTTGGCAAACTCGTGTTTGTTACTCTTGGAGCTTTGAGCTCCTAGCCGGCTAGGTGTTGCCTTGGAGCATCCAAAGGATTGTGGCTGCCCAAGGAAGTTTGTATTACCCCGTGATTGAGTAAGTAACCCTAGCTCGATCTTTGTGGTCGCTAGGGGGAGGAAAGTGACCTAGGTGTAAAGGTCCACCCTTTGTGGGTTCCTCAACGGAGACGTAGAGGTCAAGGTGTGAGCTTGAACTCCGGTAACAAATCCCTTGTGTCTCTTGTGCTTGTTGCTCTTGTTATATGCTTGAAATCCTTTTGAGTACATTTCTAGGGTTTGTGGCTGATCTACTCCATGGTGAGGTTCCTACTGTTTCTAAGTGGTAGAACAGGCTTGTATGTCTGTATTGCATAACCTATTTTCACAGATTTGAGTTTGGCCAAGTTTGATTGCAGTTGATTTAGTCGCCCCTCAAAGGCCGGACAATCCGGACATTTTCCCGGATACTCCGGATTTCCCGGAGTATCCAGAAAAATATCTGGAGACTCCGGACCTTGGTCTGACAAGTTGTTTTAAGTTGTGATTTTTCAGGAGCGACTATTCACCCCCCTCTAGTCGACCTCTAGATCCTTTCAAAAGTGCAAGAGAGTTAATTAGTAGGTGTGATTTACTCAACGTGTAGAGTGGATTTTAGCTGTTTTCCTAAGCCAGATTATTACACAGAGCTCCTGGCCCGCGGCGGAGGCCGGAGCTCCTGGCCTCCTTCCGGTGGGACGACGCGGGATCCGGCTCCCTCTCCCTCCTCTCCTCCACCGGCGCCGGATCTCCTCTCCCCAGCGCTGAAGTCGTCTGCGAGGAGGAGCACGACATCCACGGCGGCGTCGTCCGCGAGTAGGAGCACGGGATCCACCGCGCGCTCCTCCCTCCTTGGCGCCGCCGTCCCTCCACTGCGCGCGGCCCGGCCCCGGCCAACTCCTCCTCCACCGACGGCGCGGCGGCCCTCCTCCCCCGACGGCAGATCCGGGGTTGAATGGCAGGCGGGCGGCGAGGCGGGATTCTGGCGGGGGGCGTCCCGGGGCTGAATGCTAATTTTTTTTTTGTGACATTTGCCGTGCGTGCAATAGTGAGGCGCACGACAGTCTGCAGCCCGAGGCGCACGGTAAACCTCACTCTTTGTCGTGCGTCTCCAAGGCAGGTGCACGGAAAAGCTAGCGGCCGCTGTCTCAACCGGGCGCGCCGTCATGCACCTTTTTTTCGCCGTGCGCGGGCTATAACTCACGGCAAAGGATCTTTGTCGTGTTAATCGCTGTTGTGTGTGATTTGCCGTGCGTTTCTTGCCCTTTGCCGTGTGCTCGAAACGCACGGAAAAAGCTGTCTTTCCTGTTGTGTCTCTGGCTACTTCATCCATTATCCAAAACATCCAAAACAAACACGGAGGGGAAAAATTGAAGGCATGAAGTGCAGCTACCGTATACAGTATATATTAGGAAAGGGAAAAGTTACCGACTGACCGAAAGGATTAGACACTCAAATGGTAAGACCGTATCCGAATCCGTACATTTAATATCTGTAACTATCCGTACCGCATTAGTATCCGGAAATTCAAAGTTGAATTTCTATGATCCAAATATGATGAATATCACTATTCGACACAAAATATATATACTATCCGTATCCGAATTCGATCCAAGAAAAAAAATTATCTGTATCTGTTTCTGTAATATCTGTTCGTATCCGATCCGTTTTCATTTCTACTCATGACGTTGCCGTGGTCACCGCACGGCAGAGTGTACTTAAGGATGGCAGTTTTACCCATGGGTAAGGGTACCCGCGGGTACCCTACCCTGTTGGGTAAGGGTACGGGTACAAAATTCTACCCACGGGCAAGGGTAAGGGTACGAAACTGTACCCGCGGGCAAGGGTAAGGGTACGAAACTCTACCCGTGGGTTACCCAAGGGTACCCGCACTAATGAAGCCCATAAAAAACATTTGATCCAACTAGACCCATATATCCTAACCCTAGCACACCCCTTCCCCTGCCCGAGCCTTGTGACCCACGTTGTGCCTTGCGGCCTCGCCTAGTCACCTATCCCGCCTCCCCCCGACGCCGCCACTGGATTTTTTCCCCCGCAGGCCGCAGCCAGCGCCACTCGCACAACCCCCGCGCCCCGCCGGCCGCCGCTCGCACAACCCCCGCGCGGCCGTGCCCTACCGCTCGCCAGCCGCCTCCCCGTCAGGATCCCCGCGCAGCCGCGCCCCGCCACTCGCTAGCCGCCTCCCCGGCCAGATCCCGGCGCCAGTCCAAGCCATGACGCCGCCGCCTCTTCCTCGGCTGAGTCGCCAAACTTGCTGGCTCTATGTCAATATGTGTGTGATTGTGAAGTTTGAGACTTATTTAGCTATCAAATTATTATTGTACTATTAGATATGAACTTATTGACATGTTTATGTTAATACCCTACGGGTACCCTGTTACCCTACGGGTACCCTGCGGGTAAGGGTAAGGGTAAGGATTCTTACCCGTTACATTTGGAGGGTAAGGGTATACCAGAGATAGACGGGTATGCCAACGGACGGGTAAATACTTTACCTTTACCCTACACTGCCCATTGCCATCCCTAAGCGTACTGGCCTTGGCCCAGAGGGGGCTCACGCCCATGTGTCGTGTACGCCTCCATCCACCATGCATGCACGTACGACCTGCAACCCACCTATAAACACGCTAGCTACTCTTGCGTTTGTAGTTCACACATGCACGTAACATCATGTACTATTAAGTAAAAGATTAAATGAAGTAAAAGATTACTAGATGAACAATTAACTGGAAAAATGCATTATTGGTACGGTCACGGTGATCGTATCCTAGCTCTTTGCAGTTGAAGAGTTGCTGTGTGGCTCTGTTTGGCGCGTCATTCATGCACCGGGAGACATACGGCTAGCCGTGATGGCAAGGGTGTTACCGTGCTGCCTACTAGTACACTTTTTTTTTTTTGGGCTTTCAGTAGCTCCGTGCTCAAGAGTCAAGGCACGTCGTCCTTCCCTGATTCCGACTTCCGAGTGGCTCGCTAATGTTAATGCATGCATATATAGGGTACATACACTAAGTTTTGCCATGCACACACAAGGCTATATAAAACTTTTTGTTTTTGAAAAAAAAAAAGAGCTAGCATAGCATAATATATGCACATATGTCCGACATGCCACTACCCAAGCATGCATACTACGTTTTGTTCCTAACTGTGGTGGAATAATCATCCTCGGACACAACCATTTTTGCATGCTTTCATATAGGATGTGTGTGGGGCCAAAATTTTGCATATTTCTTTTCGTTTCATGACCTTCCACCAAGCCAGCTCGATCACCAAAGGCCACCAGCAGCGATATGATGCTTATCTTGTTACTGTTTTCGACGCTGGTGATGTGCTTGCTTTCAACATAGTACAGTAGGTGCCTTATTTATCGTACTTGCATTGCATTGGGTCTGGGGGAACAAATGCATATGTCCCCATGTTACTATTGGGTCTGCTCCCAAATTTATTGTGCTACATACAAGAACGAATTCAAATATGAGAACTGCATCTATCTCAAATTCAAACAGGGGTAATATTCCTAGCCCTACAAGTTGAAGTAGTTTTTGCCTTGGTGAGGAAGCACACGGCGGCCGGCTGCTAGCAAATTGTTGTGCTACTGCCTGGGGAGTGGGGAACTGGGGAAGATACCATTTGCAAATTGTTTAGAGGTACAGGAAGGAACAAAAAGAAAGGGCTGATTCAGATCAGGATCCAAACACACACGCACGAGATGTCCAGATCCCTAAACGAGGAGGTCCACATGGCACCAGCTCAGAACGCATATGCAGCTTGCCTTCGTGCTCTCGCCCTGACACCCGAATAATCAAACAATCAGCGGGAGCAGCAGCTGCTGCTGCATCCAGCGGACACGGACACGCTGTAGTTTTGATTTGCAACAAGAAAAGGTTAGCAGCCACCAGCCAGACCAGACCAAACTACGAGGAGAGAAAGAGAGGGACGTGTGTGAAGGAAAGCTAGTAGCCCTGTAGCTGCCAGTGGCTGATGCACCCACTCGTGCAACGCCTCTTTATTTTACGATTGCACGCACCTCTGCGCGGCCTCCGGAGGTGGGCGACAATGAGAGAGGACGACCATCTTTGCTGCTACGGGAACCCACGTACTGATGCATGTATCATGCATCCATGCATAGTTTCTCTAGACTTCCAGTTCTAGGGGCCTGTTCTAGGCACCACTCTAGATTCTTCTCCAATAGTCCAATGGCCTAGTTTGGTTCCCAGGGACTAAATTTTAGTCCCTGGGAATCTTATATGCATGGAGTAATAAATAAAATTTATTTGTAAAACCTTTTCACAGATGAGTGTAATTTTGAGTGACGAATCTAATGAACTTAACTAATCTATGATTTGATACAGTAATGCTACAGTAAACATTTTCTAATCATGCGGTCAAAGACCTCATTAGATTGATCTCGCGATTTAGTCCGGAGTTGTGAAAGTAGTTTTGTAAACTAATGTTGTTTAATACCTGTAATTAATGGTCAAAATTGTAACTTTAGTCCGACTAGACTAAAGTTTAGACACCAAAACCAAACACGCCCAATGTTATGCTATGACTAGCAAAGTAGCAAGTGTCTATTAGTTTGTTTTTTATTTAGCTCCTATTTTTTAATGTCAAATTGTATACAATCAGTTTTTTTATACTTGGTAATTATATTGCAATCAAAGACAGTTTACAAAGATGTGATTGAAATCATCCCACTGATGATTTCCCAATGGTAATTGTATAGGGCAAGAACCATTGTGAGAGAAATTTATGCAAGTATGGGTACAAGAGTTTCTTGTAGCACGCCAAGCAAAATTGGCTAATGTGTGCGCCGTCTCGGTCATTGCTCTCAGAATATTGTTGCAGGAGTATTCAATATTGTCATTGCAGTGTAAGAACTTGGCCACTGCTGGTCTTATACGCCAATCTGGAGTCATGAGAATTAGGTCTTCAGTATGTATGTTGGTTGCAAGTATTTGCGAGTCAGTGTAATATACCACCTCCTGGATGCTGAGAGTATGTATGAGCTCTGATGAAAGCTGTAAGGCCAAAGCTTCAGCATGGAGGGGATCTTGTGCTTGCGGATGAGTTGCTTGAATTAGTAGCTCTGTAGTGGAGCCTTGGATGTCACCTTGGATGTGTATCCCTATGCCTGCCTTCCTTCCCTGATATCTTGCTGAAAGCAAAGGTGCAGTGAAAAAACAGAGATGATCGTCAGTCTTCATCTGTCCACAAGTTGCACAATGCTTGTCAATGTTAGTAGAGAACCTTAGCTTGCAGCTCTATCTCCAGAAGCCAGAGCTTGCCTGATAAGGGCCTGTTTGGTTCGTTAGAAATTTTTGGAGTTCCCTCCCAAGATCTATTAAGAGTATTAAATGTAGACTACTTACAAAACTAACTATACTAATAGACTGGAAATCGCGAGACAAATCCATTAAGCTTAATTATTCCATCATTAGAGATTGTTTACCGTAGCACAACGTTGTCTAATCATGTCATAATTAGGCTCATTAGATCTATCTCGAAAATTAAGGTAGGGGTTGTGGAATGGGTTTTGTCATTAATCTACATTTAGTACTCCTAATTAGTATCGGACGATTGATGTGACGAGTAGTTAGTGAAATTAGTATCGGAAGGTTGGATAGTTTTGTGTTTCCAGATTTTATTCAGAAGATTTTGGGCTTGTGTTGTGATTCCTCTACTTCCTGTATGGTTGTTGGGCTGCTGTAGAGGCGGATTTAGGCACTCATGGTGCCGACGGCGGTAGGGGGGCTCTAGCCCCCCAACCCCACCGTTGGCTTCGCCACTAGATTTAGGTATTTGTAAGCTGATTCAGAGGTGCATTTTTCATTAGTAGAAGGTTGTCAGCAAAGAATGTCAGGTCTGTTGTGTTGAGATATTGAGAGTTGCTGAATTTGAGCCGTGGCCTGTGGTCCAAACAGGAGTTTGATTTTGTTTAAATCCCACATTTTAGAATTGGGCAGCCAAAGATCAGAGATTGTATTTGGCAGGTTTTGATCGGGTGATGTGTTCTGAAGACGAGAGTGAATGTTTTTCCAGTCCGGGTGTGCTTGTGCCACAATACAAGTTGCTCAACATCGGGTGCTCGGCCTGCTATACCACTAGTGTGCAATAGATGTTGGTTGACCAAGCTAAGCAGCCTCTTGTTGCAGACTTGCAGTGGTGCATGGTAGCCCTAGCATTTGCATTTCATCGAACTATTGGAACAACAGGGGAAAAAATAAAAAAGAGAAGGAAAAGAAAAGGCTGAGCAGCGTGACATGAGAGGCCACAACAGACCAGCGAGAGAGGCGAATGAAGGGACGTATGGACGTGAAATGAAATGAGCTTTTGCTTGTCAGGCAGGCATGTGTGGGAGATCGAGGGAGCAGCAGAGGATGGAGGAAGCTCTTGGGCAGGTCGGCAAGCAAAGCAGAGGAGAGAGAGGATGAGCAGCAGCAAGCAGCCTCACATCACATCCATTTCAGTACAACTCATGTTCACCATCCCATTGCTGTGGACCCGGCCCATGGACTGCCCCACGGGCCCTCCCAGAACAAGCCCACGAAACCGCCTTAAATGCATGCCCCAGATCCATCCATATCTCGTCCGTCACATGATGGTGATTCATGCTAGGAGCATGTATAGATATTTTAAAATTTCATACATAACGGAGTATATACATATACATATATACACTACAGGTACATGTATATGTATATATTATTTCTCTTTTTTTTATTGTGGCAGTCTCCAAACCTTCATTGAAACTGAGGTTCATTTGTAATTGATTTGTCTTTCTGAAATTTTATGTAATTTAGAAATAACTAAAGACACAAATGCAAAAACCAGCAGTAGCTAGTGCCATGGTCCAGTGGACCCGGTCTAAGGTCCACGAGGGTGGCTGGCAGGCAAGCGAATCCTAAGACGCACACGCACACCCACACTGCCACACGCTTGACGCTTCCAACGCAAGGAGCTCATCAGCCCATTAATCCGCTGCCGCCCGGTATCTCGCTGCGTCCCACCGCTTCCAAGTCAGCCAGCCAGCCGCCGCCGCCGCCGCCGCCGCCGTCCAGCTGAGCGCGAGGAGGGGGAGGGGCCATGAAACCGCCGGCCGCGAGCCCGGGCCGCGCGGAGAAGCCGCAGCTGCCGGCGCCGCCGGGGCTGGCGCGGCTGCTGCTCAGCAAGAGCCGCCGGGGCGGGCGGTCACGCCGCGCGCCGGCCACGTCGCCCATGTTCGTGTCCCGCGGCCGGAGCCGCGCGGCGGACGGGGAGCCGTCGTCGCCCAAGGTGACGTGCATTGGCCAGGTGCGGATGCGCAAGGGGAAGAAAGGCAAGAAGGGGGCGGCGGCGGCGAAGGCGTCCGCGCCGGAGAAGAGCGGCGCCAAGGGGTACTGCCGGTGCCTCAAGAAGGCGTTTTTGTGCGGCGGGCTGTTCGAGTTCGACTCCAGGAAGCGGAGGCAGAAGGCGCCGTCGCCGGAGGTGGAGAGGGCGCGCCGGTCGCCCTGGGTGTTCAGCAGCAGGGACGTGGCCGTCGCCGCCGCGCCCAAGGCGGCGGCGGATCCGAGGAGCGGAAGCCAGGGGGAGGGGCATCACGATGAGGACGACGAGGAGGAAGAAGAGATGGTGGTGGGGGTGGGCGTCTTCGGATCGATCGGGAGGGAGGAGGGGGAGAAGATGATGGGGATCAGTAGCGACGGCGACAAGCAGGAGGACGACGACGAGGAGGAGCAGGAGGCGCAGCTCGTGTCGTCGGCGACCACGACGCCGCCCAAGAACGCCCTCCTCCTGATGCGCTGCCGGTCCGCGCCGCAGAACCGCACGTCGCCGCTCACGTCCCGGTTCCCCGCCGCGGCGCCGGCGCCGGTGCCGTCGCCCTCGCCGACCAGGGACGCTCTCGCGGCGGTGGCGCTGGAACTCGCCGCTTCCCCTTCTCCATCCCCGTCCCCGCGCAAGCCGGAGAAGGCGTCTCCATCCCCCCGCAAGCCGTCCGCGGAGAAGGTGGTGTTGTTGTTGGCCGACGACGAGGACGCCGCGGAGAGGCAAGGAGGGGGAGCGGTGGTGGCCGCGCAGGATCAGGATCAGGACCCGGCCCCGCATCTGATCGGGGGACAAGGAGAGGACGACGAGGAAGAAGAAGACGGCGACGACGACGAGTTCGAGGAGGAGGAGGACGAGAGCATGCGGTGCTCGTCGGCGCGGCCGCTGGTGCTGCAGCGGTGCAAGTCGGAGCCGGCGACATCCGCGGGCGCGAAGATGGCGGGCGGGGGACCCGGAGCGGACGCGACGACCGCCGGGTGCTTCTGGGCCCACGGCGGGAGCAGCGGGCGGAGACGGCACGCGCCGCCGCCGCCGGCCGCCGGGGCGGCGGTGGCTTTGACCGGTCACTGAGGAGGAGGCGGAGATCGGGGGTGCGGTGGGACCCGCCCCGCCCCGCCCCGCCCCGGCCCGTCAGTATAATCGTTTTCCTTTGTCTGTTGCTGTTAATTTGGTAGTAGAATATTGTATTATTGGTAAGCTGTGTCTTCCTTCCTTAATGCTACCCTCTTGTACGAACAAGATGCTCCTGCTGTACAAATATATTTACTTGATTTTATCATGCAAATTTCTTCTCTTGGCCTGGAGTACTATTCGTAGCTCGTTCATGATTAATCTTAATTTGGTGTCATTTGAAGGAAGATTATATTTAAATCAGGTGATTAAGCCAGGAAATGCATGCAAGATTCGGGTCAGGAGATTGTTGTGGGTTGGGGGGCGCGAGAGCGATCAATCGCTTTCACGAAAGCTACGGTTCCTCCATGAAGACTGAAGAGCAGTAGAGCACACAGAGCTCGCTTTCTTTCATGACAGTTACGGCTCGATGCGTTGCCACTCCACTCCAGTGTCCTGGGTGATGGAATTAAAGAGGAGGCCCGTCCCGTCCCGTCCCGTCCCGTCCCGTGCGGCACTCGGCAGTAATAATGCTTCTGTTTTTGTCGACGACACCGACTGCACGTCTCGGCACGCCTCAGTTCAGTGTCCTAGCAACACATGAGCTAGCAGAGAATCCACTTGCAGTTTAATTTACGGGCACAAATTAAACAGCATCAGCATGGGATGCTGCTGCAAGGAATTGCGAAGCGAGATGTGATCTGGCTCACTGGCTGGCCTGCCATCCGCATCCACATCGCACATGACCTGCAGTTTTAGCAACGAGCTGGGGGGTTGACCTGCGAGCACTGTTAGTGGACTAAAAATACGAGCACGCACGCCGGCCGTGTCATCTCGAGATCTGCTCGCGTTTGACAATTTCTGGGCGGGAGGGAATCATCGGCGACAAAGGCTTTTGCAGGAGAGGGAGAGGAGTAGAGGACGCTACGTGCGGCCGTACGCCTCGAAGCGGCAAAAGTATCCGCCTGCCTTTCCTTTTCCCAGGCCATCATCGCCTCCGTCCATCACCCAGGTGCTTCGCCGTGCTAGCGTTGGAGTGGTTGTGCTACAGCAGCTAGCTGCCATGGCCGCGTAGCTCCGAGCAACCTACGGCGTTCTACTGCGAAGTGCTCTCAGATCCGGGGAATCTAGGTGTGTTTGGTAGTGTGTTTGCCGGAACCTCTATCTGATTATCATGTTTTATTTTACCAAAACTGATTCTTAGAGACATTTTTTTTTTCATTTCCCATAAGAATAACTTCACAAAATCACTAGAGAATCACTTCTCTCTAAAAAAAACTGTTTGGGCGAGCTCTCGTTGAAATCGAATCAACAGAGAGTCAAAACTTAGAACTCTACCAAATGCACCCTTAATATTTTGATATTTGACATTAAATTCGTAAACCTTTCAAGATTTGACATTCATGTCACAATAACACGTGAGCTCAGATGAGTCATTAAGTGGAAAATAGGTGTTTGAAATTTCTCGTTTCAGCCTGCACTAGCCTGCAGCGCGACGGATTTCACGATTTGATTCTCACGGCCGTAAGTGTTTATTTGCACCGCGTCCATGGTTTAGTGCTTTATTGTATCCGACGTCTGTTTATTCACTTCGCTGTCATGTCTACTGTTATATAAAAAAAACATTTGGGTGCGCCCTCCTACAAGATGTACTCCGTAGCTCGTTTGTTTGGGTAGCGCCTACGTCGTGTAAACTCAACATTGGGGATCCTAACTTTTGGTAGGGGCATCAACTTTGTGTTATAGTTGTTAGAATAAATAGGCCTAAAACCATTTATTACAATAAATTAAAAGCCCATTTATGTAATGTTAGGGAAAAGTGATAAATACCAAATGGGTATTAGAGGAGCCTCCCATCCAACTTATGAGGTAGCCTTTCGGTACACATCTTGTGAAGTTGAATAAAGGAGATAGGCGTGATGTGGGGCGGGAGCATCCTTTTGCTGTTGGCTGTTGGAAAGGAATAATGGCTCCTTAACTGTGACTATTACTGAGCCTTAACCATGGTGCCTTAAACCGCGACCGTTACTACTCAGTACGTCCAGGTTCATCCCCCTCCGTGTCTGCTCGTCTATATAAGGAGGCCCTCCTCCTCCTCCTCAACTCACCAAGTCACAACTCAGGTACTCCTGGTTAGGAGACCTCTCCCTTCTCCCTTTTTGTTTGCTGCTTTGCTTTTGCATTCCCATCGCTTGCACCGCGCGCACGGTACCGGCGAGAGCAGAGCCTCCGGAACCTCGTCCTGCTACTGAGATCCTGCTCGAGATAGGCGGGCGATAAGGTTTTTGGGGAGCGTCTTCACGCGACTGCTCGCTCCCGTACGACTACTTCCTCTACGACGACTCCGTACGACTATTTCCTCTACGTCGACTCCGAACAACTACTTCCTCTACAGTTGGGTCTTCACTGCGATCATCTTCCTGCACCGAATCCGTACGGCTACATCGACTGAGATCACTATACGATCAGTATGACTGATCCAAGTGATATCGGAACTTCGGGTGACGCCGTCACCCGACCTTCCACGGGGTACATTCTTAAACTAGTATTCATGCTTATTAGTGGTATAATCATGAATAGGTTTATGTATAATTGTTGTTTAAGCATGAACATTTGCACATGGATTGTTTCACTCACAGCAATATTGAAATGTCTGTTTAATTATGGAATTAAAATATACCAGAATATTGCCTATCTTCTAACAATCTAAAAACCTTATTATGTTGATTGGAATATGTTTGGTGTGACTAGCTTTGCAAATGCAATTAAACCAAAGCCTTTTGATGGTTCCAACTTTAAGAGGTGGCGTGAGTTGGCCACCCTGCGGCTCACTGCCATGAACGTGATGTACGTCATCACCGGAAAAGCTCCCGAGGGTGTCTCGGGGGAAAAGTTCAATTCAGATGATAATCTGTTCCGGAGTGCCGTGATCAGCGTTCTGATTGATAATCTGGTGGATACCTATCTCCGTTACAAAACGGGGAAGGACATTTGGGAGGCTCTTGAGGCTCAGTACGGAGCTTCTGACGCCGGCGGTGAGCTGTACGTAATGGAACTGTTCCTAGACTACAGGATGGACCATCCTGTGGTGGAACAGGCCCATGAATTACAGGCGCTGGCTAAGGAGCTTGAGAACTACAGCAGAGAGGTCCCATGTGTGTTGCCCGAAAAGTTTGTGGCTGGAGCTATTATCGCTAAGCTGCCACATTCTTGGAGGGACTTTGCTACCTCTCTAAAACACAAGAGAAAGGAATTCACTTTTGATGACTTTGTTGCGACTCTTGATGTTGAAGAGAAGGCGAGAGCAAAGGACACACGTGGAAAGGCAATAGCTGACTCCTCAAGCGCAAACTTTGTGCAGAGGGGCAATCCCAAGTTCCAGTACAACCAGAACAAGAGGAAGAAGCCTTCACAGAATCCGCCCAAGGCTAAGCAAGCCGACGGGCCTGATAAGAAGAAGAGAAAGCCGGGGGGTGCTTGCTACACATGTGGCAGTCCGGATCACTTTGCTGCAAAGTGCCCGGATCGCAAAGATCGCAAGGCCCCCAAGACAGCGAACATGGTTGTTAGCGAGGGTGGAGGAACATCGGGGTACGGTAATTTCTTACCTACAGTTCTTTCAGTATGCTCTTCACCAGAGTGGTGGATAGACACCGGTGCTAATATTCATGTATGTGCTGACATTTCTATGTTTTCTTCTTACCAGGTCGGGGGGACTACATCCTTGTTGATGGGGAACGGTGCCCATGCGCGTGTTCTTAGTGCTGGTACGGTCACTCTGAAATTCACTTCGGGGAAGACCATACAATTGAAGAATGTGCAGCATGTACCTACCATCAAGAAGAATCTAGTCAGCGGGTCTCTACTGTGTAGAGACGGTTTTAAGTTAGCCTTTGAGTCGAATAAATGTATCATTTCTAAGTTTGGTACCTTTGTTGGAAAAAGCTATGATAGCGGAGGCTTGTTCCGCTTTTCTTTATCGTTTGATAATAATGTTGTGAACCATGTGATGAATGATGAATCAGATGTTTGGCATTCGAGGCTTTGTCATGTTAATTTTGGTTGTATGTTGCGCTTAGCTAGTTTGAGTTTAATTTCAAAGTTTACCTCTGTCAAAAATTCTAAGTGCCACGTATGTGTTGAATCAAAACAAACTCGCAAGCCACATAAGGCTGCTGAGGCGAGAAACTTGGCACCTCTAGAATTAGTTCATTCCGATCTGAGCGAAATGAACGGTGTGTTGACAAAGGGCGGCAAAAGATATTTCATGACTTTGATAGACGATAGCACTAGATTTTGTTACATCTACTTGTTAAAATCAAAAGATGAAGTGTTACATTACTTTAAGATCTATAAAGCTGAAGTAGAAAATCAACTTGAGAGAAAGATTAAACACCTAAGGTCTGATAGAGGTGGCGAATACTTCTCTAATACTTTTGATTCATTCTGTGAGGAACACGGTATCATTCATGAGAGGACACCGCCTTATTCACCCCAGTGAAATGGGATTACCGAAAGAAAGAACCGCACGCTAACTGACTTGGTGAATGCCATGTTAGAAACCGCGGGACTATCTAAGGAATGGTGGGGTGAGGCGATACTGACGGCCTGTCATGTCCTGAACCGTGTGCCTGTGAAGAATAAGGAAGTAACACCATTCGAGAAATGAGAGAAGAAGAGGCTAACTCTTTCATACTTACGTACTTGGGGTTGCTTGGCCAAAGTCAGTGTGCCAATCACCAAAAAACGTAAACTTGGACCAAAGACGGTAGACTGTGTCTTTCTGGGGTATGCTTTTCACAGCATCAGATATAGATTCTTGGTAGTAAGATCTGGAGTGCCTGACTTGCTTGTCGACACAATTATGGAGTTCAGAGACGCTACATTCTTTGAGAATATTTTTCTAATGAGAGATGAAATAAGTTCATCTAGGCAAGAATCTGTCGAGAAGGACGACTCCACCAAGCTGATGGAACTCAATGAACCTACACTTATTGAGCATCCTGAGGAGGATAATGATGAGGCTCCTAGGAGGAGCAAGAGACAAAGGACAGAGAAATCCTTTGGAGATGATTTCATCGTATACCTCGTGGATGACACTCCCAAGACCATTGCAGAGGCCTACTCTTCACCTGATGCTGACTATTGGAAGGAAGCAGTGAGGAGTGAAATGGACTCTATCATGTCAAATGGAACTTGGGAGATTGTTGAGCGTCCTTACGGGTGCAAACCTGTGGGATGCAAATGGGTGCTCAAAAAGAAGCTTAGGCCCGATGGTACTATTGATAAGTACAAGACTTGTGGCCAAGGGTTATACCCAAAAGGAAGGAGAAGACTTCTTTGATACTTACTCACCAATCGCTCGATTGACCACCATAAGAGTACTACTTTCTCTGGCAGCCTCTCATGGTCTTCTCGTTCATCAGATGGACGTTAAGACGGCTTTCCTAAATGGAGATTTGGAAGAGGAGATCTATATGGATCAGCCAGAAGGATTTGTAGTAAAGGGTCAAGAAAGAATGGTATGTAAGCTGGTGAAGTCTCTCTATGGCCTCAAGCAAGCACCTAAGCAATGGCATGATAAGTTCGACAGAACTTTGACATCTGTTGGCTTTGTTATAAATGAAGCTGACAAATGTGTGTACTATCGCTATGGTGGGGGCGAAGGAGTGATTTTGTGTCTGTATGTAGATGACATACTTATCTTTGGCACGAGCCTTGAAGTGATCAAGGAGGTCAAAGACTTTCTATCTCAAAAGTTTGAGATTAAGGATTTGGGAGAGGCTGATGTTATCCTTAACATAAAGCTGATAAAGGGAGAAAATGGTGGGGTGACTCTATCACAGACTCACTATGTTGAGAAGATGCTAAGTCGGTTTGGCTACAGCAACTCTATACCAGCACCAACTCCTTACGACTCCAGCTTGGTTCTAAGGAAGAACCTGAGGATAATGGTGGATCAGCTAAGATACTCCCAGATCATTGGTTCATTGATGTATCTGGCTAGCGCCACGAGACCTAACATTGCATATGCAGTTAGTAAACTGACCCAGTTTGTTTCAAACCCGGGCAGTGAACACTGGCGTGCTCTCGAGAGGGTAATACGCTATCTAGTGGGCACAATGAACTATGACATTCACTATTCCGGAGACCCCAAAGTCTTGGAGGGATATAGTGATGCAAACTGGATTTCTGATGCTGATGAGTTAAAAGTCACAAGTGGATATGTGTTCACACTTGGAGGTGGCGCTGTTTCCTGGAAGTCTTGCAAGCAGACCATTCTAACCAGGTCAACAATGGAAGCAGAACTCGCAGCATTGGATACTGCCACTGTCGAGGCCGAGTGGCTTCGTGAACTCCTAATGGACTTGCCGATAGTTGAAAAATCGATACCGGCAATTCTAATGAACTGTGATAATCAAACTGTGATTGTCAAGGTGAACAGTTCAAAGGACAACATGAAGTCATCCAGGCATGTCAAGAGGCGGTTGAAGTCTATCAGGAAATTGAGAAACACCGGTGTCATAGCTTTGGATTACATCCATACGTCTAAGAACCTGGCAGATCAATTTATAAAGGGTTTACATGTATTGTGATAGATAATGCATCTATGGAACTGGGGTTGAGACCCACATGAGTTTTTCCATAGTGGAAACCTGTCTTATGTGATCGGAGATCCCGTGAATTAAGATGGTGAAACAAGCTATGGTTTGACTGAGAGAAGAGAACCTTTGAGAAGGCTCGGTCCATAGAAAGATGCATTTCTCTTCAAAATTGTATGGCAGGCTGGTATATATACCTTAATGTGCTCCAAGTGGCTTTCATGAAACAAGGTAGTTCTTTCTCTGAAGCAAAGACATAGTTCTACAGTATGTCTAGAAGGAACACACCTATATGAGTATCGACTACTGGTCATAGTCTATGAGATTTGGGTAATCTCTAGAAAACTCATGAAGAGGCATGGAGTGTGACCCATAAGCTCCAACCCGCGGGGATGCTATGTGCAGCCAAGTATCAGTAAAGGGGTCTAGCCAAGCTTAGATGCACAAAACTGGCAATTCAAGGCATAGTCCATTGTTCAGTTACAAATAAGTGTAACTTGAGTTCCTGGTGGATGTTCAACTTAACAGTCTCCATCGCAGTGCTGGTATATCGAAAACAAAAGGGAAGATGAGAGCATTTCCAATGTGGCTTATAATTCTTGGTGGGGATTGTTAGAATAAATGGGCCTAAAGCCATTTATTACAATGAATTAAAAGCCCATTTATGTAATGCTAGGGAAAAGTGATAAATACCAAATGGGTATTAGAGGAGTCTCCCATCCAACTTATGAAGTAGCCTTTCGGTACACCTCTTGTGAAGTTGAATAAAGGAGATAGGTGTGCCACACGCGCGCGTGCTCGCTCGCCTCGCCGGCCGGGCCGGGGCTGAGGACGAGACGAGCGGTACGGTACGGACGGACGGACGGACGTGATGAGTTGCGGGGCGGAAGCATCTTTTTACTGTTGGCTGTTGGAAAGGAATAATGGCTCCTTAACTGTGATCGTTACTGAGCCTTAACCATGGTGCCTTAAACCGCGACCGTTACTACTCAGTTTTTAAACCGCGACCGTTACTACTCAGTACGTCCAGGTTCATCCCCCCTCCGTGTCTGCTCGCCTATATAAGGAGGCCCTCCTCCTCCTCCTCAACTCACCAAGTCACAACTCAGGTACTCCTGCTTAGGAGACCTCTCCCTTCTCCCTCTTTGTTTGCTGCTTTGCTTTTGCATTCCCATCGCTTGCACCGCGCGCACGGTACCGGCAAGAGCAGAGCCTCCGGAACCTCGTCCTGCTACTGAAATCCTGCTCGGGATAGGCCGGCGATAAGGTTTTTGGGGAGCGTCTTCACGCGACTGCTCGCTCCCGTACGACTACTTCCTCTACGACGACTCCGTACGACTACTTCCTCTACGTCGACTCCGAACGACTACTTCCTCTACAGTTGGGTCTTCACTGCGATCATCTTCCTGCACCGAATTCGTACGGCTACATCGACTGAGGTCACTATACGATCAGTATGACTGATCCAAGTGATATCGGAACTTCGGGTGACGCCGTCACCCGACCTTCCACGGGGTACATTCTTAAACTAGTATTCATGCTTATTAGTGGTATAATCATGAATAGGTTTATGTTTAATTGTTGTTTAAACATGAACATTTGCACATGGATTGTTTCACTCACAGCAATATTGAAATGTCTATTTAATTATGGAATTAAAATATACCAGAATATTGCCTATCTTCTAACAATAGTTCGGTCTAAACATTAATTGTAGGAAACTAGGAATTGACATTTTGATGCAGGATCAAGAGAAGCTTTAGACCCAGTTTCAGATTACGGTCGATTTTGAATTTCCGATTATGGGAGATCCAAAAATTAAATCACTTCCATAATCCATCTCTTTCTGGATTATGAATTATGTGAGTCGTATGACTTTTAGACCTCTCATAATTGGACCTTCCAAATCAACCATAATCCAAAACAAACACAACCTTAAGGGCAGTCCCAACCCAAAGTGTCTTGTTGCAATGTCCAAAATGTCATGTCACCAAGACATCTCTTGAAGAAACTATACTTCCAACTCATGATTTCTTCTCATGGGCCCATAATAAATTACAATCACATTTTTTGATGCATGTACAAGGATTAACCGTGGCAAGAAGAGCTCCACATTCACAGAAAGGGAATAACTTCACTGACTACTTGTCATTTTTCAGAATAAAAGAGGAACAACTATATAGAATAAAAGTATTTTCTGGCAGCTGATTTCCGTTAGGATAGTTCACATAGAATCTGAATGTGAAAGCCTGAAACTTCTAAAACTAAACAAAACAAGAGTTTGAGGATGAAAAACTGAAACAAGAGTTTCAGGTAATTGCTCGAGGAACCAACACTCTAGCTGCCAGAAGACGATTCAAAGATGCCTATCCACCATGGATTGGCAGGATGAGCAACAATAGAAAAATCACCGGTCACTAGACAACATGCTCCCAATGAACTACCAGCTTCTCGAACCGTGCTAGCTTAGCACCACTGACGACTGGATCAGATGGCTGGAGCACCATCAACACCGAAACCAGGAGATATGCAGGATTTGGAGATGTCGAGAAGCTACAGCCGGCACCTGAAGCCACAACAGCCTTTCTCTCTTTGATAGATTGACTCATTCTTGCACAAATTGGAGACGATTATCAGGGATGTGAGATTTAGGGGTGATTTGACTAATTGGGGATGAATGGATGAACCCTAAACTCAAAACAGTGGGTCAAGGGCGAGCGGGAGATGGACCTTGGTGCTAGATTTTGGTGGGGGAGAGAAGCGCTCCTCAGCGGGGATTTGCGTCGCGCGGGAGGAGCTCGCGCCCGCGGTAGTGACGGAGAAGGGAAGCCGGCGCACCAGATCGAGGGAAGAGGAAAAAGGGGAAGGAAGAAACGAACCGTCCGCCCCCAATGCGGAACGAGCTGGTTTCGCACGCCTCGGATGGACCGCCGACACCAGGTCGTGCATGCGACCCAGTGTCCACAATTTTTGTTCTCTCTCTTCTTTGATTATCATGCCACATCATATTTTTGCTTTGTTGGCAACTCAATTAATTGCTAAGACACCCGGTGACATGGAGGGTTGGGACTGCCCTAAAACGGCAACACACAGCGTCTTATTGAGGGAGGGGAGGGAGGGAGAGGGATCTTTGAGTCTTTCCAATTTGCTGGGCCTTCCATGCTTATTAATTTACTAGGTGATACTTCGCATGTTGCCGCGGGAATTTTTAAACAAAATTTTAAGGTGAAATGTGAAAGTAGAAACACCAAAACGATTACATGGTGATATTCATATGTAAACAACATTATATATGAAAGTATGTTAATTTTGTTGAGAGAGAACCATTTTTAAATGATTGATCCTACATGTATTTCAACTGCGAGAATTTTATGGTGTGCTACTCGCAAATACAACATGCTATTAGTCATAGAAAATCGACGAAGACATAAATATATGGTTTGGTGGATGTTGACATGGCTTGGTGGATGTTGACATGACTTATAGTGGATAGTGACATGGCATGTAGTGGGTTATGACGTGACGCGTTGAGAGGCAAGAGAAATCGTTAGTAGGTACCAATTATATAGTTTATATAGATTTATTTTTTCTGATAATTAAATTCCTTATCACGGAGTCTGAAAACATATTTTTTTAAAATAAAGCTTCTTGTTAGCAGAGGTAGCTAGCGCACAAAGAAAATAATGAATTCATAAAGAAAGGTATTTCTTGGGGGTCCTTATTAGAGTTGGATGGGTAACAGCGGTAGGGCTAGCCTGTTTTATGAATTCGGATGGAGGTATACTTTATACGAAAATTGTAGCTTTCATCAAGATCTACAACTTTGTAGTTCAAACTTTTTTCATTTTAAATCATCTTGAGACCCAAATAATCGATATACTATGCAGATCTAAGTTTTGAATTTTAAATCTAAACATTGTTTCAATCATTTGAGAAACAAAATGAATTCAAATAGACACTTTGAACTATAAAGTTGTAGATCTCATCGAGATATATAATTTCGGTGTAGAGTTTGCCTTCATCTGAGTTTATATCAAAATGTTATGATTTTTTGAAGTACGTTGTGAGAAAAAAAATTTGTTAAAATTTAGATCTGAATATAGTGTCAATTATTTAAGCATCAAAATGTCAAATGAAAAACGTATGCACTACAAAGTTATAGCTCTCAACAAAAACTACAATTTTCGTATAACTTTTCCCTCTATCCGAGTTCATACGAAAGAAATATGATTTTTCTAAAGATATGTTGTCAAGAGAAGAAAAGTTTGTGTTAGTTATCTGAGCATCAAAATGATTTCAAATGAAAAAAAATTGAACTACAAAGTTGTAGATCTTGATGAAAGCTACAATTTTCTTATAAAATTTATCTCCATCCGAGTTCACACAAAAAGTTAAGATTTTCTGCGCCCTACCGTCGGCGGGGTACACCTCCTACCGCCGTTTGAAACAGTAGTTGGGAGGGTACCACCGTTTCAAATGGCGGTATAGGTACAGTTTTGCAAAACATGGGAAGTGATGTATATTTTTTTAATTTGTAAGAAAATAAATAAAAAGAATTCCCCAATCCACCAGAATCCATTTCCTAGTCAGCCACGGCCCACCCGCCGTGAGTATGCACCATCATTTACCGCAGCAAAATTTTCAAGTTTCACCTCGGGAAGACACAACGGATGGTAAATGGTGTTTGTAACCACTAGGATTGTGCCCGTGCGTTGCTACGGTCTTTTATACCAAATATTTACTGCTATAAACTGAAAGACATGCAAAATAAATAAGGATTGTTGGGTCGAGGTTTCATTTCTTGCTGGGATATTTTTGAAAAGTGGTCTGAGACCCTCAGTGGAGGAGGCTACGTTGCTAACAAATTGCTATCATAAAGTATTACTGATGCCTGAAGGTATTGCCGTCATCATCATTTCTATAAACATATCCCATCCTCCGATAAACAGAGGTTGCATTATACATGCCACGCTATTGTGAGATCAGTAATTACACTGATGCTTCCTAATGTAACTCATAACTAAGATGCTATTTTGATTGACAATTTTTCTCTACAATGGCATATCAAATAATCTAACCTGCCTAAAATATGCAGCCCTCCAAGACCTTAAAAAAATTCAACATCCACCATGATGCATCCATGTCACGATGTTTATCTTCCAACTGCAAGGACTGAAAAATAGGAAGAAAAAGGGGCAGAGCGCAGAATTGCACATAAAGCCTAGCAAGGTTGATTGTTAGAGGATCAGCGATGGTGGGAAGCTGCTGATTTGGTTGTACTGCAACCTGTGCTGTTTGACTTCCACTTCACAAAAGATAAGTCCTCTGCTGGTGCCTGCTTACTTGAGGCAACACCTGAAATTGAGCTCATAATGTGTAAAGTTGCTAAGACCACTAAACGAATTGTTCGGCAGGGTCATATTGCCTAACCATGGTGGGTTATTGTCATTTAACAAAATGAATAATGTGTTATATACATATTGCAGGCCAACAAAATAAGACTTGCTCAATTTTTTTTAAAGACTTGCTCAAATTTCAACTTCCATATCACATAATTAGCGACCAACTTTATGTTAGCAACAGGAAAGTCCAAGGCCAACATTGATCGAATTTCTTGACAATATTGCATGTTCGAGTTAGCAGTCCATTCCATCAACACCTAACATCTTCTATTTATCGAGCATCTCATACTTAACAGTAAGAAATTGAAATGCCACAAGAAAATATAGTACTTCCAGTCAATTGGAGATAAGTAGTATGTGCGTACTATATTACCTTTATTTTAAATAGTACCAAATATATATGATACAATTCACAAATATTTAATAAAATTATATAGTATGAAACATCAAGAAATCATAATATTTAATTAAATACATCATGCAAAGACATGTATTTCTTAATTTAAAACTTTATATGAAAAGAACGACTTAAGTTGCTAGAAAAAATATTAAATCAAATACAAGCTACAGCCAACAGAAAATCATATTGTTATGTTCTATATTGCCATATGTATATAAATTGTAGAGTGCAAAGAAATACTAATTTCCCTTTCAAAGAGTGTGTCTCCTCGGTCACAAAGAGAATACATGAGAAAAATATAGTTACAAGAAGACCAAATATAGCGGTTTACTTTATACAGTTTACTTTATAAACAAGAACAGCAGAAACTGTGGAATCGGATTCTAAAAATATAGAGCTCATCTCTGCTGCTAATTCATGTGGGGCATAGTGAATTGTGGTGACACACTCTTCATGAGATATGTCAAATGCAATGCTTGAACTTTAGGCAACAAATATTAACGTAATATTTCAGATGCAATGTCCCATTCATCAAGTGTGTCAAAATATTCAGATTATCAAGTTCAAGATGCTGGAGATGCTTATTGCAGGCACGAAGCTGCCTTGGTAGACTATTCTCTACGATGAGTAGATTGTCTGGTGCTCAGTAGTCAGTACTAAGTTTCCTAACATGTTAAAACACCAGCTGTGCAGTTGGCATAACAGATCTGTTTAGTAAGGCAGCGGAAACACTGTGAGTGTTGTGCAATGTTACCTGTTTAATATGGTCAACGGTAGCGACTTGAGCAGTCCTGGGGTCCAGATAATTGTTCTTGTCAAGCTCCCCATATGTTGTGATGATTATCTGTAGGCATATGCCATGGATTTGAATATAAATGTTTCACCAGCAAGCATAAAGGCATTATACCCAACTTTCATTTGGCAGGGACCATTGCAACACAAAATGCCCCTACTTATCATGTTATCAGAGAGAGGGATCTGCCGAAATGTTCAAAGCTCTGTAAACAACAACTATGCAGTCCTCAGGTGCTCTGAATCTAAAAGGCATAGCAATGACTGATGCAAAGGCAGGATTCCTACGACTTAATTAATTACTGGTAATTTAAAAATGGCGATGCCTTCGCAAATATAGCCTTCAGTTTCCAAATTCATAACCGCTGCGCACATATATGAATATAGGAAATGCCAAAACGAATCAGGAGAGAGAGGTGCTCACGTCGCCGCTGCGGTCGGGGAGCTCGAGGGACACGAGGTGGGCCTTGTTGTGCTCCGGGAAGGCCTCCGCGGCGGCGGCCTCGTACACCGCGTCGTCCCCCAGGCCCCCTTGGGCTGCTGCTCGTGCCCCGGGGTCGTCCACCGCCCGGCCCCCTCGCCGCCGCCGCGGACGCGCGCCGCCCCGCGCAGCCGCGCCCGCAGCATCCCACCCACCGCCGAGGAGATAGCCCGCATCGAGCCCCGGTTGGGTGCGCGTCTAGATCGGAGAGGGGAAAGAGGTCGTCGATTTGGGTGCTCGTCTGCTCGAGCTGGGAGGTTGAGCTTCGAGCCGGTGTGACTGGGCTGGGATCTGGAATTCACAAGGAGGATCTGGAATCGGTGGCGGCGGAGCTCCTTTTGGTACCGTGATGTCAGGCGGCCTGCGTGAGCATGCGAGTGAGGAACCTGCCGCGCGTCGCATCGCCCGAGCAGTGGTGGAGATCGAGCGCTGAGCGACCACTGCGGGGAAGCTGCGGACAACCAGGCGGCGGAGCTCCATGCGGCGCGAGCGGCGAGGGGAGGGGGAGGCCTAACCTCCAGGTGGCGTCGGGGAGGTGGGGATGGTGCGGGCCCACATGTCGGCGCGGTGGTTCTGCCGGCAGAACGCCGAGGGGGGCAGAACCACGGCGTGAAGCGTTGCCCTTACGCGTTTTTTAGGGTAGAGATTAACCATTGGATGCTACGTACTACTTGCTACATCGATCGTGCGTGGTCAAAGAGAGAACAACGAAGCCATCTCTTTCTGTAGCATTGACGAAACGAAGACCCATGCAATCATACGTGAAGAAGTTTGATTAGCGAGAACATACGATGAAACTTTCCGATTGTTTAAACCCATCACATGAAACTTCCAATAATGAGCTTAATTGACTAAAGAGAAAAGACCAAGACTTGCATGATCCAGGTTTTACGATCCATAATCCCTAGGCACACTGATTTATTTGCCAGCAGGCACCATGCATCATCATGCACACAGGCCGTAGTCCAGGCACGGCGACGGCACGTACGACCCAACTGGCCGGTGGTGGCTAGCCGCAGCTGCAGGAGACGGAGGCGACGCCGAGGTCGTACTGGAACTGGTTGGAGTACTCGAAGGAGACGGTCTCGCCGGGCCGCATGGCGCCGCCGCCCCTCACGATGCAGTTGCCGGCGGCCACCCGCCGGAAGTCGCCCGGGTCGACGAGCTTCCCGGACCCGAACTCGCCGCAGGAGACGCGGACGTCGCGCACGGCGCAGGACACGCAGGTGTTGGTGATGGTCACGCTGTAGCACGGCATGCCGCCCGGCCGCTCGCCGGCCTCCGCCTGGTACACCACCACGGCGTCCTGCGAGCACTCGCTCGGCGCCGCCACCGCCGCCTTCCGGTGGTTCTCTGCCGTCGTCGTCACCGCCCGCACGGCAGCTGCTGCAAAAGCAAAACGCACACACGCCGGCGATAGATAGATGCATCAGACACGGTAACCATGACCAAAAAAATGGATGCAGTGGTGTGGTACGTCGTGTTGCTTACTGAGGTTGAGTAGCTTGCGGACGTGCACGGTGGCGTCCATCTTCTTGTTGAGCTTGACCGAGGAGGAAGATGGAGGATCATTGTTGGCTTCACAAGCTAGGAGGAGGACGAAGCTGAGCACAATCACTATGGCAGCGGCATGTTTTTGAAAGCAAACCATGTTTGATTTGGCTAAAAAGAAGAGCCTATTCCAACCACGCAAGCAAATTCTCTGCAAGGATTTTGTATGCCAAACACAAAGGAAGCTCCACCCAAACTACACTACTGGACGAATGAGAACTAGGAGGGGTTATGTATAGGACTATAGGCGGTGGTGTGCTAAACCTCGAGGCATCACGATTTAGAGCCTCGAGTCTATGCACACGGGAAAGACCAATAGCAGTGTTGCACGGGGAGTTGGGGGAGACCGCCGCGCCTATCCTTTTCATTCCAACTTCACCTTTTCTTCTTTTTTCGAGTATAAACATTATTGGGCGCAATCCGCAATCTAAATTTCGATGGTGCTCACAGTACCAAAAAAAACCACTAGAATTTTTTTTTACTTGTAGTATCTCTCACTCACATTATATATTTGCATCTAAATATCCTCTACGTTTTCCACGTGTCAGGTGTGCTCCTGTCGTTTGAGTTGTTCAGGCCGGTGCGTGTTGATGTCCCAATCCAACCGTCCGAGTCTCTTCAGTTGAGTTGAGCGGTACTGGTTTTGATGTCCCAATCCAT
Organism: Cenchrus fungigraminus; assembly: GCA_036936925.1. Taxonomy (NCBI): domain Eukaryota; kingdom Viridiplantae; phylum Streptophyta; class Magnoliopsida; order Poales; family Poaceae; genus Cenchrus; species Cenchrus fungigraminus. Next base: position 175,172,643 of record CM072769.1, read on the forward strand.
TTCACCGGAGTTGTTGGTCTGCGGACTAGAGTTGTTCGGGGTTTCTACCTCTTGAGTTGTACGGTCTTCTGACCTTAGTTGTGAGGGATGGTGTTTGCCTCCCTAGTTGTACGGTCTTCGGACTGGAGTTGTATGGTTTTCGGCCCGGTTTTTCTTATAAACTGGGTCAACTCTCTTCTTCTAATAAAAATTCGGGAAAGCTTAAGCTTTCGCCGTCCCTTAAAAAAAAGGTGTGCTCCTGTGTGTCCAGTATCGCGTCTAGAGAGGAGCTAACATTTAATTTGATTTTCCAAACTTTTTAAACTATAGATAAGTTGTTGGGACGAAGTAAATTGTTGCAGACTTTCAATAAACACACTTCATTCCTTTACAAGGTTTATTTCATTTTTTTCATATGCATATGGTGATGTGGTCATATATGTGCGTCGTTTCGTTAGAAATGCAAAGAAAAAATAGAAGTGGAAGTTTTTGGCAATCTGGCAATGTTGTGGATAACTAAGATATTAGCTCAATCTGTGCCTCAAGCCAAAAGAAAGGCCATTTGACATTTTATCACACAACACTTGATAATTAGATGCTACCACACAACATTTGCTAGCTAGCTACTCCCTTCGTCCCACAAAGAGTGTTCATAGAAAATTGTGTTTGTCTCACAAACACTGTTTTCTATGAACACCTCTTTGTGGGACGTAGTTGTAGCTTATTAGATGGCTGATCTAAGCATACTCTCAAGTTTAATTCTTACATTGCATAAACGGGGAGTTGTGTTCGGTGGCGATGCTACTATATTTCTTGAGGCAAATCTATCATAAGTGGCGTCAAGCAAGGATCAGAGGAGTTTTACACCCGTACAATTTTTACTATTTTTTAAGACGTGCAAAGCACGTTTTTCATTAAGAGAGAAGAATTGAAGTACAAAGAAGCGACTCTAGTAGGGGACCAGAGCGATAAACACAAGAGCAACACAGCACGCTACAGGAAGAAGAAGAACCCATGACACCACCACACCAAACAAGAAACTAGGGGAAGGGGGAGGCGAGACCTGCTGACAACAGCACGCCAAGAACACACACGTCACCGGACGCCTAACATCTAGAGGCCTTCGAAGGTCGAGTAAGGATGTCAAGCAGGACGATGCCACCAAGGAGGGAACGACGAGTACACCGCCATCATCCATCTCTCCGGGAAGGAGCAGACAAGTTTTCACCTTGCAGACCAAATGGCATTGGGGCCGCAGCAACAACGCCTCCAACGAGGTAAACTACGCCAACAAGCGTAGCCGTTGTTGGCCCGACACAGGTCGGGCGAGGCTTTCGCCAAGCCCCAAAACCAACTCCATGCAGCCGACCTTGAAGGCGTGGATGGCAGACAAGCCGATGGAGAACCAGCGTGCAGTCCAAGGCGCGGTAGGAACTGAGGATCAGCAGCAGGCCGGCAAGGCTTGCCCGACGACCCAAAAGCGAGGATGCGAGGAGGCAACGCGCCGGGAGGGAGGGGAGTTGCAGCTCGGAGCAGCCCCGACCAGCGACCAAGCCCAGGAGCAGAAGCCAGCGAAGGGGAGGTTGAGGGGTGAAGGTAGGAGCCGCAGCCAACCAGAACTACAGCACCGCCGTCGAAGGTCCTCGTGAAAGTGCATCTAGGCCCCTAATTATTTTGGTGATAATGACAAGTATAATTTGAATATTTGATGGTTTATCTAAGATGTGTGCAGGAATAAATGAGACAAAATTTCATATGTGAAGGAAGGACCTCAATTTCTCTTATTTGTGTTGAAGCTCAAATGGCGATTTAAATTCAATTTCTATTTCGAATTTGAGTTTAGGCAACACCGTACTATAAAGAGGGACGAGATCAATCAATCAAAGTTTGCTACAAGTGCTTATCTTCAGAAGTTCTAGCCACAAAAATTCTAAACAAAACCCTTAACCACCTTAAAAAAGCCTTTCCTAGCCCCCTGAGCTTAGCCGGGTCAACTGGCCCATCTGGCCGAATCACCCGGCACGGCTCTGGTGGTTGCCGGCCCCTCTGGCCGGATGACCCGACCCCGTCGCTGCAGCCAGCCAACGGCTCTTTGAAGGGAGGGCCCCTCACTTCTTATTCCTAGGGTAGCTGCCTCCAACGAAAAGAACACCTCCTCAAGCTCCATTCCCCTTCTCTCCACTCCTCTCCAAGCCACTCCAAGCAAGGATCCTCCTAGGGTTTGGGTGTGAGAGAGTTTTGAGGTGCTAGTGTGTGCTCCTTGAGCTAGCTCTTCACTTGTTCATCTCGAGAAGCACTTGTGGCGGCCAAGATCGATTGATTCTCGTTTGTTACTCTTGAAGCTTGCTTCTAGACGGTTAGGCGTCGCCCGTTGAGTGCCCTCCACGTGTGGAGCACCCGGGAACGTTTGTATTACCCATCCTTTGTGGATTTCTCTTAGTGAGCACCAATCTTCCTTTGTGGGGATTGGGTGAGGCAAGAGGCTCTTGGTGATAGCCCTCCCTTTGTGGGATCCTCAACGGAGACGTAGCTTCCTTTGTGGGAGTGAACTTCGGATTAAATCTCTTGTCTCTTGCTTGTTTGAGTTCATCCCCTTTTTCTCTAACCCTAGAAGCTAGGTTTGGATCGATCTACATATTTGTGTTGTTTCTTGTGAAATCCTTTGTTGCAGGTGGTTACAAGCTCAAATACGCAAGTTTTGATTTATATACTTTCTGCAAATTCAAGTTTTATTAAGCTTATTATACTCTATCTTCGCGTGTTGGTTGATCCGGCCCAAGTGACAGGGTGACCCGGACCCCCCCGGGGGTCATCCGGCCTATTGAGCCGGGTCATCCGGCCCCAGATCCGCTGCTCAGATTTTGCAGATTTTTAAAGTGATCCTATTCACCCCCCTCTAGGCATCACAAGATCCTTTCAATTGGTATCAGAGCCTAATCTCTTGATTTAGGCTTAACCGCTAAGGGATCAAGATGTCGGGGAGTGGTGGAAACCTCTCCGCTCAAGAACTCGCCGCCAAGGAAGCTCAAGAAAGAGAGCTCAAGGCCGCTCAAGGCCAAGCCGCGGCTCTAGAACTAATGGGGAAGGCCCCAAGTCGTACACCATCCAACGTCGCAAGCTCCGACGATTCCGACTCGGACTCCGATTCAAGCGATGAAGATGTCAAGGATGGTGACGATGATGCAAAGAAAGCGGCGAAGAAAAGAAGAAAAGCCAAAAAGAAGAAGAAGACAAAGAAGATGTCCAAGAAGCTCCTCAAGAAGATGATCAAGAAGGAGCAAGCAAAGCACTCTCATTCCGGCTACTATGAAGTGTCATTCCACTACGGACACATATCGGGCAACAATCCTAACGAAAAATTATATTCCGTACATTTGGGAAAGCCTCCCCACTTCGATGGGAAAGACTATCCCAAATGGGCTTATGATATGCAAATGCACCTTTACGGGCTTCACCCTTCTCTTTGGAAGATTGTGTGTGTATGTGTGACAATACCCGCCGAAGGTGAAGCTATGACGATCGAGCATGAACAAGACCTCCACCGCAATGTTCAAGCAACAAGAGTCATCACATCATCCTTGTGTGCTCAAGAGTTCAACAAAGTCCGGAACATCCAAATTGCCAAGGTGATTTGGGATACACTCAAGGAGGCACATGAGGGTACCGATCATGTGAGAAGAGGCAAGATTGACTTGATTCACGGAGAGCTTGAGCTCTTCGTCATGAAGGATGGAGAGACCGTAAGGCAAATGTATGATAGGCTAATCCTCCTTGTCTCAGACATCAAAGCACTAGGAAGTAATGATTGGGATGATGAGAAGGTCACAAAGAAGTTGCTAAGAGCCTTCACACCGAACCCAAACCTAGCAACTATGATAAGAAGAGACCCAAACTACCACAACATGACTCCCAATCAACTTCTTGGTGAGATCTTGCATCAAGAGCTAGTTGATCAAGACGTGGAGAAATCACTTACCTTGAAGGTGAACAAGAGTCTAGCCCTCAATGCTAGATCTAGTGAAATGGTGGAGGTAAAGCCCAAGACTTCCAAGACTAAGAATGAAGAGTCAAGTGAAGAAGGAAGCACGGATGAAGAAACCGCCTTTGCCATAAGAAAGTACAAGAAGTTCTTGAAGTTCAAGGCATCAAAGAAAGGTGGTGATGATAGAAAGAAGAAGTCACAAAGAAAGTGCTATGAGTGTGGAGACTATGGACACTTCATTGCCGAGTGTCCCAAGAACAAGAACAAGGACAAGAATGAGAAAGAGAAGAAGTAAAGGAGAAGAGCAAAGAGTACAAGAACAAGTACCAAGGGCGTGCTCACGTGGGTCAACAATGGGACTCAAGTGATGAAGATGAAGCACCAAAGAAGAAAGGCATGGCAACACTTGCCATGGCTCAAGGAGCATCTTCACCATGCCTCTCCATCAACTTCTCTGACGATGAGGACAACTCCCACTTTTGCCTCATGGCAAGAGGGAGCAAGGTACAAGAGTCAACCACCTCATCCTCTCTCACCTCATCATCATCCACACCTAGCAATGACATAGACAACCTAGATGAGGAAAAAGAAATGGAGGCAAACATGATAAAGCAATTTGGTAAAAAAAGCCATAAAGAAGTTAAAAAGCTTTTGGACAAATTAGAGGAAAAGGACGAGATTCTGCATGAGTAAGAAGACTTGCTTATCCGTGAAAAGGAAAGAAACCTTGCTCTAGAGAAAACCCTTGCCGAGGAGAAAGCTAAGGTGGAGAAGTTGACTGTAGGCTTGTCCTTGGCCAATGACTCTAACAAGAGGATGCTAAAAGACTATTCTTTGGCAAATGAATCTTTGACTTCCCTAAAGGCCACTCATAGTGAGCTTCAATCAAGCTTCTCATGCTTGACGGATAAATATAAAAATCTTGAAGCAAACTATAGTGCTCTTTGGGAAAGCACCAAAGCCAACCCCAAAGCAAACTTTGACTCTAATACCTCCACTAGCAAAGGTTGCTCCATATGTTCTAATGTTGATATAAATGCTCTTAAGACTAACCTTGCAAGGGTAGAGGAAACAATTAAGAGCAAGGATAAGGAGATTACCCGGTTGAACATGTTGATCAACCAAGGTAAGTTGGGTGCCAAGTTCATTCCAAAGGCAATTGACACAAGAGGACTTGGACACCACAAAGACAACAAGGTCAATGGTAGAATGGTGGTGAAAGGGCATGAGATCCCCTTGTGGAACAAGGGTGGCTGCCTCAACACTATTATGGATATTGCCCATGGAGTAACCACCTCTACCACAACAAAAGAGAAGCCAAAGGTTGTGAACATCACAAAAGGAAATAGTGGGGTTAATTCTCCATCAAAGGCATCGAAGAATGTGGTGGAACACAAGCCTTCTCCCAACTACACATGCGACTATGTTGTGACCTTGGACCACAATGGTAAAATGGTGGTCAAATATGTTGGAGTCTATGCCAAGAAGGCTATGAGGAAGAGTGTGTGGGTTCCAAAAGTTTATGCTTCTAACCTACAAGGACCCAAATCATTTTGGGTACCTAAACCAAAAGCTTAAACTTGTTTTGTAGGCCTACTCCTCCGGTGGAACCGCATGGTTAATTAAAAGTGGTGCCACTAATCATATGACCGGAGATGAAGGCTTGTTTGCATCTCTTGAGCATTATGACACCCCTACGGAAACTATCATATATGGAGATAATGGTCAAGGAGATGTGATTGGTTTAGGTAAAATTGCTATCTCAACAACAAATTCAATTGAAGAAGTTTTTCATGTTCAAGGTTTAGGGTACAACTTGTTGTCGGTCTCACAACTTTGTGAGAAAGGCTACAATTGTCTCTTTACCAAAGAGGGTGTGACCGTCTCTAGAAGTGAGGATTCCTCTATTGTCTTTGCGGGTCACCTAAGGAGAAAGCTTTACTATGTGGACTTCACAAAAGTAAAGGTGGACTCTAAGGCTTGCTTAGTGGCAAAATCCGATATGGGTTGGTTATGGCATCGCCGACTAGCTCATGTTGGGATGAGGAACTTGGCCAAACTTCAAAAGGACGAGCACATCCTAGGACTAACAAATGTTATTTTTGAGAAAGATAGGTTGTGTAGTGCATGTCAAGCGGGAAAGCAAGTCGGAGCGCATCATCCCGCCAAGAACATCCTTTCAACATCAAGACCGTTGAAGCTTCTACACATGGACTTGTTTGGGCCAATTGCCTACATAAGCATCGGTGGTAACAAATATGGATTAGTAAGTATTGATGACTTTTCCTGTTTCACTTGGGTATTCTTTTTGCAAGATAAAAGTGAAGCAAAGGGAGTGGTCAAGAAGTTCATAAGAAGAGTTCAAAATGAGTTAGAGCTAAAGGTCAAGAACATTAGAAGTGACAATGGCTCGGAGTTTAGGAACACTCAAGTTGAAGAATTTCTTGATGAAGAAGGCATCAAGCATGAACTTTCCGCTCCATACACTCCTCAACAAAATGGCATTGTTGAGAGGAAGAACCGTACGTTGATTGAAGCGGCAAGAACAATGCTTGATGAGTACAAGACTCCGGACTCATTTTGGGCGGACGCCATCAACACCGCGTGCCATGCCGCCAACCGCCTCTACCTCCATAAGTACTTGAACAAGACTCCCTACGAGATCATCACCGGTAAGAAACCTAGTGTGCACTACTTTAGGGTCTTTGGGTGTAAGTGTTTCATACTTAACAAGAAACCCAAAGCCTCAAAGTTTGCATCCAAGGTTGATGAAGGTTTTCTCATTGGTTATGGAACTAACGAACATGCCTATCGTGTTTTCAACAAAACCATCGGTTGTGTTGAGACCACGGTAGACGTGAAATTTGATGAATCCAACGGCTCTCAAGCAGAGCAAGTTAGTGAAAACCTTATAAATGATGAAGAATCTCCAAGTATATCCATCTTTAGAATGGGCATCAGTGAAGTGATGGCAAGGGAAGTTCAAGTTCAAGCTCCGGTTGACACAAGTAATGAAGATCCACCATCATCAACAAGAGTTGAACCACCTAGTTCTCAAGTTCATCAAGATGAAAGTCAAGCTCATGGTGACGATCATGGGAGTGGCTTTGATCAAAGGGAAGAACAAGGTGGTGAAGCTCAAGAACAAGCGCCTCAAGTTGAAGATGATGATGATGGACCCATTCAACGTCAATCTCAAGCACCACATCCAAGAGTTCATCAAATGGTTTAACGAGATCACCCCGTTGACAATATTCTTGGGAGTATCCAAAGAGGGGTAACAACTCGCTCAAGATTGTCAAACTTTTGTGCGTTTTACTCGTTTGTTTCTTCTATGGAACCTCTTAGTGTGGAACAAGCTCTTGAAGACCCAGATTGGATTATTGCTATGGAGGAAGAGTTGAACAACTTCAAGAGAAATGAAGTTTGGGAGTTGGTGCCAAGACCCAAGCAAAATGTGATCGGCACCAAATGGGTTTTTAGGAACAAGCAAGATGAATTTGGTGTCGTCACAAAGAACAAGGCAAGGCTCGTCGGCAAAGGTTATACTCAAGTTGAAGGCTTGGACTTTGGAGAGACTTATGCTCCGGTGGCTAGGCTTGAGTCAATTCGTATACTCTTGGCCTATGCTACTCATCATGACTTCAAGCCTCATCAAATGGATGTGAAGAGCGCGTTCTTGAATGGACCTCTCCAAGAAGTTTATGTTGAACAACCACCGGGTTTTGAAGATCCAAACTTTCCAAACCATGTGTACAAGCTCCATAAGGCGCTCTATGGGCTTAAGCAAGCTCCTAGAGCATGGTATGAATGCCTTAAGGATTTTCTTCTCAAGAATGGCTTTGAGATAGGCAAAGCCGATTCTACTCTCTTCATTCAAAGAAGTGGAAAAGATATCTTTGTTTGTCAAATTTATGTTGATGACATTATCTTTGGGTCTACTAATGATAAGTTTTGTGAAGAGTTTAGTAGGATCATGACCATGAGATTTGAGATGTCTATGATGGGTGAATTGAAGTTCTTTCTTGGGTTTCAAATAAAGCAAATGAAGGAAGGGACTTTCTTATGTCAAACCAAGTATGTGAAGGATATGCTCAAGAGGTTTGACATGGCCGATTCGAAGCCCATCAAAACTCCTATGGCATTAAATGGACATCTTGATCTCAATGAAGAAGAGAAGTCGGTCGACTAAAAGGTATATCGCTCCATGATTGGCTCCCTCCTTTACCTTTGTGCATCTAGGCCCGATGTCATGCTTAGTGTGTGCATGTGTGCAAGATTTCAAGCTAATCCTAAGGAGTGTTATCTAATGGCCGTTAAGAGAATCTTTAGATATTTGGTACACACTCCTAACCTTGGCTTATGGTATCCCAAGGGCTCCACTTTTGATTTACTTGGCTATTCCGATTCGGACTATGCCGGTTGCAAAGTAGATCGAAAGAGTACAATGGGGACTTGCCAATTTCTTGGTAGGTCTTTGGTGTCATGGAGTTCTAAGAAACAAAATTCAGCTGCTTTGTCCACGGCTGAAGCCGAGTATGTGGCGGCCGGTGCGTGTTGTGCACAACTCTTGTGGATGAAGCAAACGTTGAGTGATTACGGTTGTGTGTTTAACAAGATTCCGCTCTTGTGTGATAATGAGAGTGCTATCAAGCTAGCAAACAATCTGGTGCAACACTCTAGAACAAAGCACATAGATATTCGACATCATTTCTTAAGGGATCATGAGGCTAAGGGAGATATTGCTCTACGTCATGTAAGCACAGAGAGGCAACTTACCGATATCTTCACTAAGCCTCTAGATGAGCAAAGGTTTTGCGCTTTGAGGAGTGAACTAAATATCTTGGATTCTCGAAACTTGGCTTGACATGTTGCACACACTTGTTTGTTGCCTAGATAGGTTGAAAACGCTTTATTTTCTTTCACTTGTGTGAGTCCTTCAAAAATTTGGATTTTGAGATCCTTGGATCAATCTTTAGCCCAAGTGACTATTGTTAAGGATTGTTGATTGTGGCTAGTCACTTGTGGTTAAAAGTTTATTATATGTCCACTAGCTATATCTCTATATATCTCAATCTCCAAATCTATCAAAGTTTCCATATCTTTCATCCCTAAGCTTTTTGGGCGTCCTCTGAGCACGCCGGATGACCCGGCCTACCCAGCCGGATGACCCGGCGCGGCTCTGGAGGATGTCGGGTCATCCGGTCACTTCCGGCCGGGTCACCCGGGCTAGTCGCAGGGGGTATAAAAACCCCAGACCGGCGACCTTCAAACCCTAATTCCTTTTTCCTTCCACTCAAGCCGCCGCCGCCGCCCACTCTTGCCCTTAGGCGATTTTCGAGCTCCATCGTGGGATTCGGCCGTGGTTGGGGGCATTGGGTTGCTTTCCTCCTCAAGAGCTCCTTCCTCTCCGGATCATCCGGAAACTTCGCGGGAATCCAACGGTAAAATCCATTCAAATCCCCGAATTTTCGATCTCTCAATGTGGTTTGTTCTAGATGATTTCCTTCGGTCAAATGCTTCTATATAGACCCTAGAACATACCCCTGTGATCTTGTTCCATTTCATCAACTCCATCCACGCCTAGCTCGATTTAGGGTTCGTCCCGACCGGTCGGGTCACCCGGCCCCTCTGGCCGGATGACCCGGACAGGGTCTGGACGGCCCAATGAAGGTTGTTCCAAGCATGTTCTTTGCCTCCTTATCAAAACTTCTATCAATCTTAATACCCTATATGCATTCTTACTTCACAGATGGGTAGAGACAGAGGAAGTGCTCGAGGCAAGGAAATTGTATCGGAAGAAAGTGAGGAAGAAGAGACTCGTGCTAGTGATGAAGAGGAGTATCGTGCTTCGGATGAGGAGTACGGTATTCACTATCATACAAAGAGGTCCAAGCCACAAGCTCCTCCCGCTCGTGCACAAGGTCGTGGCCGTGGACAAGAAGGCAATCCCATCCTTAAGAAGAAGACCACCTCCATTGGTGCGAGGACTAAGAGAGCAAGCTAAAGTGAGGTTGGGGACCGCTATGATGCGGATATGGACATCTCTGACTATGTGAACATGGTGGTTCCCATTCACGCCCCGGAGCGTTGTAGGCGTGATCCTCCTATGGTGACTTACATGAGAAGCGGCAACGACATGAGACCCCATCGCTTTCAAGACCCAAGGCGGCTCCAAAGGTCTTTCTTTGGTGATGATCGGTTTTGGCATGCTTATCAAGCGGATTGGTATGAGTCCACTATCTTGAACAAAGGGCGTGTCACCACGGAGATGAAGTGGATTGATTGGCAATTCTTGCTTGATTTACCTCCTCCTCTTCAAGAACTCACTCAAGCTGTGTATACTCACTGCCGCCATATGGGAGTTTCTTATCTCATGGGTTTGTCTTGCGATTGGTCGGAGGAAGTGGTGGCTCAGTTTTATGCAACCCTTTACGTTGACAACGACAACAACACCATGCACTTCACTCTTTGGGGTAAGAGATTCTCCTTCTCAGTTTGGGAGTTTGCAAATATCTTTAAACTTGGAGGTGCCACATCCACAAACTGTTTCTCTAGTGATCTTATGCGCATTCATAGTGGAGATGAGCTAGAAGTGACAAAGATGAAATTCATGTATGATAGAGCCTATGGAAACATCAAGTTTGGTCATACTAGTGGTCTCACTCCCTACTACAAGATGCTCAATCTACTTTTTAGGCACACTCTCACTCCTAGAGCCGGTGATTCCGATAACATCTCCCATAGAGCTAGAAACTTGCTTTATCAAATGGCTCCGGGTTTACCACAATTCAATGCTTGTCATTATCTTTGGACGGAGATCATTACATGCTCTTACACTGCTTCTAGTGGTTGCCACTATGCTCCATATATCTTCATGCTTGTCAAACATGCCACCAAGCTTGACCTTCCAACCGACACTCATCATGAGAAGTATCAAACTACCAAGGGCAAGCTCATCCAAACTTTCAAACTTGGCAAGCATCAGACTAGCATTGACCCTAAAGGAGATTATCCGGGCATATATCCTGTTGATGGACCCGATGATGCGGGTGCCTCATCCTCTCAAGCTCAACCTCCAAGGTGCTCATTTGATCCCCTTCCAATGGAAGGTGCCTCTCACTCTCAAGGGGTCCCTAGGAATAAGAAGGGAAAGCTGAATTTTCTTGCCAAAGGGATCTTTGCTTGCTTCAACCTTGGTCGTCAAAATGCAAGAGAACGTGAAAAGGATAGAAAGTGGCACGCCGAGGAGTATCATAAGGCTGAAGTGGAGAGAAAGGCCATGATGACAAAATTAGATATGCCACACTCTCCCGTTCGTGAGCTTAGGACTTTTGATCCTCCCTCTCCCATTCCTAATCCTTGGGAGGACCTTGGTTCTTGGGTCCCGGCGGATGATGAAGAAGAAGAAGAGGACTATGGTGGTGAGGAGGAAGAGGACTACGACGACGAGGATTAGCTTCCCTTTTTGGTGCTTGTTGCCAAAGGGGGAGTGAAATTTGAAGGATGGAAGCCCCTCACAAAAATTATCTATTATTTACCTTATGCTATTCATGTAATAGTCTAGTGGACATGTAATGAACTAAGTTGTGTGATGGTGTGATGGATGGTTGTGCCAAGTGAGAACTTTTATTTATGTAAGACTTATTTGTGGTACTCTATTTATGCTAGTGTGATGTAATGAATCTTATTTATCGTGTGTGATGCATGTGTTGGTTGATGATATGTTATTTCTCACTTTGTTGTTGTGATATATCTTGTCATAAGCATCACGTTTTATTGCTCATCACACTTATGCACTACGTATTGTATGCAATGATTTAGGGGGAGTCCACTCTAAATATGTGCAATTGGCATTTGAGGCCATTCTAGTTGGTGAAGCACATATTTAGGGGGAGTTCTTTTCTAAATAATTGGACACAATTCTTGAACTTTATTCCTATCCTGTGAGCTCAAATTATGGTTGTCATCAATCACCAAAAAGGGGGATATTGAAAGTGCATCTAGGCCCCTAATTATTTTGGTGATAATGACAAGTATAATTTGAGTATTTGATGGTTTATCTAAGATGTGTGCAGGAATAAATGAGACAAAATTTCATATGTGAAAGGAAGGACCTCAATTTCTCTTATTTGTGTTGAAGATCAAATGGCGATTTAAATTCAATTTCTATTTCGAATTTGAGTTTAGGCAACACCGTACTATAAAGAGGGACGAGATCAATCAATCAAAGTTTGCTACAAGTGCTTATCTTCAGAAGTTCTAGCCACAAAAATTCTAAACAAAACCCTTAACCACCTTAAAAGAGTCTTTCCTAGCCCCCTGAGCTTAGCCGGGTCAACCGGCCCATCTGGCCGGATCACCCGGCACGGCTCTGGTGGTTGCCGGGTGACCCGGCCCCTCTGGCCGGATGACCCGGCCCCGTCGCTGCAGCCAGCCAACGGCTCTTTGAAGGGAGGGGGTATTTATACCCCCTCACTTCTTCCTAGGGTAGCTGCCTCCAACGAAAAGAACACCTCCTCAAGCTCCATTCCCCTTCTCTCCACTCCTCTCCAAGCCACTCCAAGCAAGGATCCTCCTAGGGTTTGGGTGTGAGAGAGTTTTGAGGTGCTAGTGTGTGCTCCTTGAGCTAGCTCTTCACTTGTTCATCTCGAGAAGCACTTGTGGCGGCCAAGATCGATTGATTCTCGTTTGTTACTCTTGAAGTTTGCTTCTAGACGGTTAGGCGTTGCCCGTTGAGTGCCCTCTCCGTGTGGAGCACCCGGGAACGTTTGTATTACCCATCCTTTGTGGATTTCTCTTAGTGAGCACCAATCTTCCTTTGTGGGAATTGGGTGAGGCAAGAGGCTCTTGGTGATAGCCCTCCCTTTGTGGGATCCTCAACGGAGACGTAGCTTCCTTTGTGGGAGTGAACTTCGGATTAAATCTCTTGTCTCTTGCTTGTTTGAGTTCATCCCCTTTTTCTCTAACCCTAGAAGCTAGGTTTGGATCGATCTACATATTTGTGTTGTTTCTTGTGAAATCCTTTGTTGCAGGTGGTTACAAGCTCAAATACGCAAGTTTTGATTTATATACTTTCTGCAAATTCAAGTTTTATTAAGCTTATTATACTCTATCTTCGCGCGTTGGTTGATCCGGCCCAAGTGACAGGGTGACCCGGACCCCCCCTGGGTCATCCGGCCTGTTGAGCCGGTCATCCGGCCCCTGATCCGCTGCTCAGATTTTGCAGATTTTTAAAGTGATCCTATTCACCCCCCTCTAGGCATCACAAGATCCTTTCACCTCGCGGCAACAACGCCAGGCCCAACGTGGAGACCTGACGGGAGGCCACCGACAGTGGTACCGCAGCCGTCAGCAGGAGAAGGGAGCCGCGACCGCCGACGCGAGGGAGGAACATCGGCCGCCGACTCGAGGGAGGTAGCCGCGACCGCTGATGAGTAGGGACCGCGGCCGCCGACTGGCGGGAGAGAGTCGTGGTCGTCGATGTGGAGGGGGGACTGCGGACACCGGCACGGGGAGAGAGCCGCGGTCGCAGGCGAGAAGGAGGGCCCGCGGCCGCCGGTAGGGGATGCCACAGAACCACAGGGGTGCTGTCGAGGAGGTCAACGGGGGCCAACGAGGGTGCCGTGGAGGGAGCCGCTGGCGACGTTGTCGAGGAGGTTGGCGGGAGCGGCGGTAGGAAGGGGAGCCGTATCGTCGGTGAGAAGGAGCTCCGGGAGGTCGGGGAGGGGGCTGCCGGTCGCCGACGAGGAGGGGGCGTCACGATGGGCATCGACGACGGCGGCCTGGCACCCAAGAGAGGGCCCGGGCCCCGATCTAGGGTTGGTGGGGGGCGCCGGCGACGACGGCGCGGAGAGAGAGGCCGGCACCGCTGGGCCCACCCAACCCAGATCGCTGGAGAGCCGCGTCACCACCCGCGTGGGAGAGAGGTCGAGGCGAGGTGAGGCGGGCGGCCACTCCCCCAAGACGGCGGTAGGGTTGGGCTGCCAAAGCCGCCGGAGCGCCGAGCCGGCCGCGCTGAGACGCAAGCCTCGGCAACCCGCCAACGGAGGTGGACAGGGAACGCAGGCAGCGCGCGAAGGGGGACGTGGTAGGGCTACCAGAGGTCGAGCTTTCTCAGGACCGCGAGGAGGTTGTCGGGGAGGAGACCCATCCACACGAACCCGCGCAAGCCCCCACCGGGGCGCCACCAGATCTCGCACTCCATCTACGTCACCCACAGGCGCGCCGACACCGCGAAGCTGCTGCTGCGTCGTCGCCGGCGGAACAGCAGGCGGAGGAGGGGGATACGGTGGCGGAGGCGGCGGGGCAGGAGCGGGACAAGGCCGTGGAGACGGCGCCCGCCACAGCCCGACGGCGCCGAGGAGGACGGCGGAACAGGGTCGTCGGCGCCGCGCAGAGGCCAACCCGACACCACCGGCGCAAGATCTGGGGTTCCCGGCGGAGGCGGCGGCGGCCCGCCCCGGCGGCGGGGAGACCGCAGCGGCAGCCGGCACCGGAAGGTCCCGACTCGGCCAGCGGCGCTAGTCAGCACCCTTGGGGCGGCGGCGGCCACACACCTCCAGATCTAGGGTTTGACCCTAAGAGCCCGGCGGCGGAGGTAAGAGAGGGGAGAAGGAGATCGAGGCAAGGTCGCGAGGACCACCGGCCGGGAGCCGCCGGCATGGCCGGGACGGGGGAGGGAGGGAGCAGCCAGGAGGGCGACCTGCGTGTGGTGGTGTGGGAGGAGGAGGAGGAGGAGGGGGGAGGGAAGAGAGGAAGGGGAAGAAGAGAGGACGCGCACGGACTCCTATTGCGGAGCCGCCGTCGGCCGCCGCCGCCGCTGGAGCCGGCGACGGCGGCCGTCGACGAGCAGCCCGGGCGGGTCTTGGCGGCGGCAGGTGGGGAGCTCCCGAGTTGCCCTCACGTGAGGGCGACGCGAGGGGAGCCGTATAATTTTTTCTCGTACACAAAATTAGTTGGCCATTAGTTAGGTATGCAAATGTTAATCTTATTCTTATGCTCATGGATTGGTTCAGGGATCTGATGTCCTAAAATATAATTTGATCATTTTATTTATGGTTAGAAACTTATGATCATTGGAGAATAAATTTCATTATAAGTCCAACCATTTCAACTTTACATTTTACAAAAAAAAAAGCAAAAGTATTGAAAATTTGTAGAAATTGAATCTTGATACCTACGTATGCCTTTTTATAAATCAAAACGGAGGTATAGACGTATAGTGAGCATCTCCAAAAGTTCCCCGTCCCAATTTGCCATTCTTATTTTTTTGGCAAAAAAAATCATCTTCAACAGTTCCCCATCCGAGGTTGGTATTTATCTCAAGTTGGGAAAAAGAGCCTCCCCATATATGCGCGGGTTTCCGCGGTGCATCCATTCGTTAGAAGAGGTGGAAGAACATAAAAATAATTTTGTTTCTGTTTCAAAGTTCCTGATGTAAGTTTTTAGGTGGAATGGTATAAACATAATTTTGTTTCTCTCTTAGGGTTTCCGATGTAAGTTAGATCTGAATTTGGTAAGTGAATTATGCCAACATGTTAGAGATCAACTCTTTTTTTTTGACATATCTTCTTAGAAATTAGTAAAACATAAGATTTACCAAGTAAAATTTGCCAAACTGTTGGAGTTGCTCTTACACGATGAAAGGGTAAGTTTTGTTTTTCCCCAGCTCACCCTTACCCTGTAACCATTATGAAGTCTTGCGCCAAGTGATATCCTCTTTTGCAGTCGAACGGATCAGCGAGGTCGCGGAACTAGCAGAAGTACTTGCTAGACAGACGCAGTGAACTGAGGATAATGGCTACAAAGCATTCTCAGTTCTTCCTATTTTCCTTTTTGCACCGTCTAAAATCACCCGGTTGCAAATCTACGAGACTTGATGCGATGCTGCCTTCCAGGCCTCACTAGGTGCGAGTTGGATTGCTGTCTGGATGGGACGGGAGAGGCAACAGCCATCAAGATCCATTGATATGATCTATTTGCCAGCTCCAACAAATAGGCTTTACAAAATGACAGCCTGCCCACAAAGCTTATGATCGCCAACCGCCTACGTAAAAAGGAATCATGATGCCCCGTATACCAGCTACATGTATGGGTAGCAGCAGATGCTCCAGAACGCCTATGCTTGGAAAACCAAGCTCAGTAATTTCACAAGATGCACCACTGCACTGCACCCCGAGTAGAATAAGCATCGAACCAATGAAAAGATAGCCATAGTGTGGCACCAGTAGGCAGTCACCACCGCACAGTTCAGTGACGTTGAGAAACGAGCACCCACAAACATCCTCTATCTGAGCAAAGATGTAAGCCAAAGCTTACCATTTGGGAGATCAAAAAATCTGCAACATGCTCGTATCACAGCAAACTGATTCTTCTGCTAACCATGATTCTGGTTTGATTTGCCCTTCCCGGGAAGCTCAAGCTGAACAAAAGCTTACCACTTCACAAAACATATTATCCGTCAGCAGCTCCAAGTCAAAACTGAAGGGCTCGGTTTATTGACCGCCACTTCAAGGAATAATTTATTTTCCATCAAACATCAGGGTAATAAACAATCTAAATTAGCACCCAAACCCTAAATACAATGATGGTACACACAAACATTCACATGTATTTTTCTTGCGCCAAGCGATGGCCCCCCTATTCCTTATACCCAGTAAATGTCAGGAAAAATGTACAACCTGCTCCGCTAGCCACACTAAGCCTTCACTCCCAGTTAGAAAATATCCTGTACCAACCTGATACAGAAAACACACCGGTTACCACATTCTTTCATCACGTGAACATCAAAATAGCAAAATAAACTACAGACATCCTCATTTGGTTCAGTTCATGCTAAACAACCAACCAGACAAGTATTTTGAATTGACATTTCACATAACAGTTAAAGCCTACTATTTAAATAAAGGGACATTGGTGATTCTACCCTTACATTGAAGGCTAATGGTGATTTTGCCCCTCTTTTTATTGGTTTGAAGCTGCCGTCTACCCCTGGTTTGGATGTCTGTTAGATGGGTCCAGATTATATGAATTAAAAAAAAGAAAACACATTAGCAGAATAGGGAAAAGACCTAACTGCCCCTTATCCAATCAATCGCTTGAGGCCGTGACTCTCCCTCAAATCGTTCCACTCAACGTGAGGAATCCGACTACTCGAGCGACAACGACAGGACAAATTGAGTGCGAAATTCAGGCGGCAGCGGAAATCTAATCGATTTGCTGCCTGATTAATTCAGTCGGTTTGCTGCAGCCTGCAGGAGCAGGATGACGGCGTGCGAGGCCGGGGGAGCCTGTACCGGCTCGCGCGGAAGGTGCTGAAGGACCGGACGGCGTCGCGCGGGGTCGGTGGCCGGTGGGGCTGCTGCGGCAGCACGCGCGGCTGATCCCGCATGGAAGATGCAGCAGGACCAGGACGGCAGCGCGCCAGGCCGATTGGACGTGCAGCGGCGCGCGGGGTCGGGCAGCCACGGAAGGAGTGGCGGCGGCGCATGGGCCGGATGCACTGTGGCGGCGGCCAGGCGCAGAGGCAGTGGCCTCAGCGCGTGGGTCAGGTTGTGGCGTCGTGGCTGTGCCGGCGACGAGTGGGGCCGGCGAGCGCGGAGGTGGCAGCGCGCGGGACAGGACCGCTAGTCAGGCCGGTGTGGGCTCAAACTGCGAAGGAGAGCAAAATCACTAAGGGCAAAGTTGTCTTTTAACAACAAATTTAACACCGTTACCTGCTTTTAACAGAACAGGGGCAAACTGGAGCTTCGTTTGGAAAAAGCGAGGGTAAATTCACAAAGTTCAGAAAATAGGGGCAAAATCACAATTAACAATGAAAGTAGGGGCAGAAACACCAAAACCCCTTAAATAAATGTCAAGTGTGGTGCTAACAGTTTTAACTCTAAGGCAGATGGACAGGCACAGCTTACACCTATATTGTAATCATGCACTACATGCTTTGTTTTCTATACAAAACCCTCCAATCTGGCAATGCCATTGATTCGTGACTCCTCCAGTCAAAAGGATAATTACATTGAAATAACGCAAGATGATGTCGCAACCAATGCCTTCTGTACTTTCAAATAAAATTTGTACTACAATTTAAAAAATTACAGGAACAGCAATAAGGATATCTTTGTGGGAGTTTAAAATAAAATAATACTCCATTCTACCAGGCATAGTTTTAACCATAAAAGATTGATGTAAATTATACCAAAGTTTTACTACTAGTTACAAAATCATAATCACTAGCATTGATTTTAAAGCCTATTATAGGCTTAATTATTGGTCAGAGCATGAGATTTGACAGTTCAACACTTCAACTACGCCTTATAAAACTGAATGGAAGCAGCAACTAACAAAGTATAAAAGAATGGATTAACCGGCTAGTGGGAGGGGGGCATATATAACAAAGCCTTTTCAGTCTGAAGTGAGTTGTCTAGGGATGAAAATCAACTTGAGTCTCGGTGCCAGATTGTTAGCCTAGGTCATGATAATTCAATTAGTGATGAAATTGTACCAGCTATTGTTTACTTTTATTTATCCTGCTCTACTTTATTTTTTAATTCATAGGCCCTCACCAATCCTGTGTTAACATGTCTACTTATCACTCAACCAGTCAGACTCACAAAATGCAACATAGTTCATGAAATATAGTAACTTATAACCATCACACAAAAAAAGCTGATTGTCTATCCTTACCATCAGATGAACTCTGCAGATCCCACTTGGATCGTATAGCACACTTGGATCTCACCAGGTTGAGGCAACAAAGCATCCACACTGGTGTCTGTTTGTGTCAACCATAATAACCTGATAGCCCTCCAAAGTAAAAAAACCAAGATTCTGGAAGCCAGCTTTGCCAAATTAATAGCAAACTCCGCAATTCCAAAGCATTGTCCAAGCTACTCTGAATCAGTATCTAATGATAAACACAGGCGAGGTCTAACAGACCGCGGTTGGCGAGGATGAGAAAATATATTTTCAATCCTTCTTGGATTTAGATTCACTCCATTGCATCTGTCATTGTTCGTGCTTGGGAGAGCAGAAGCTGCAATCGAGAACAAAAATGTTACAACAATAACATTAACCAGCAAATATGTTACATGTATAATTGACACCTGCGTTCAAAACTGTAGGTCATTTTGACTTTTCTAGGTTCATAGATATTATTATTCATCTAGACATAACACTATATCTAAGTGCATAGCGAAATCTATGCACCTAGAAAAGCCAAAACAACCTACAATTTGGAACGGAGGGAGTACATGTCATGTATAATGGCAAAGGTGAGAACGGTCAGGAAGAATTAGAAGGTCCAAAACTGAAAATATCAATGTTGAATTTATACAGAAATTCAGCTTAAAGAACATGGTCTCGCATCAGAGCTCTATGTTTATTTCTATTCTACTAATTATTAAATCATTAAACCTGTTCTAAGTGCAAGCACAGCAAATTGTAACGCTTCACAGCCTACAGGTACCAGCCACATGCTAAACATAGGGGGGGGGGGGGGGACAGCAGGGCAGGTAATACCCAAAAGTAATCAAAGGCTGGTTCTTGAAAAATTCTTTCCCAGTAAGTTACTAGGAAATTCAATAGATTCTGCAATTTATTTTAAAATATATCAGACTTTGCACATCTTCTATGGAAAAAAATATGACCTAAGATGCCTGCCTTGAAAAGTTGACCATGATGATCCTGAAAATGGTTGTCGGGCTACCAAAAAGAAAAGGAAGCGTAGTAAACCATTATATTTAGGAACAAAACAATAACAAAAAGGAAATAATCAAATTCAAAAAAGGGAGACAGACCAGCATCAATTAAAGGCTCGACCCCTGTCTCTTTTGATGGAACTTTTGGCTGTGATTGTAGACCATCAACACTTGTAGACTCTTCATTGCCGCCTCCACCTGCCGCAAGTGTAAGAGAGATCCTCCAATCATCAGGGTGGACCCCATTTGGAGCATTAGAACGCTCACTCAATTCTTCCTGAAGGGGAACAGTGGAAGGTTGACTTGGAAACAAGATTTGCAAAGATGGATCATCGCCTGCTAAAGCCAATGGATTATCAACCAAGCTTCCATGCATTTCATTACTGTTCCGGATAACTGAAATATCGTGAGCTGCTGAGGGCTCGTCTATGCCAACATTACAATCAAGAGAATAGTCTTCTGGTGCAATATTAAAGGAATTATGTGAAGCAACAAAAGGATTGGCAACATCAGTATCAGTCCCAAAAAACTGGAACCCTTGCTCTGGTTGTGGATAAGAATGCATTTGCCAGTTATTTATCTCAAAATCACCAGCATTGCTGCTTAATAAACTAAGGCCACTTGTACCGACGCCAGCATCCTGGTATCTTTCAGGATATCCAGATCCAGCACCATTAGTGGCAAAAGGAAAATTGTTGCCATTTGTAGCAGCATTTTCATAGACAGCTGGCGGACAAAGAATAGCATCATTTTCTTCATCAGAATCACTAAGAACAATGACATCTGCAGCATTCTGTTGCTGCTGCTGCTGCTGTCTATCCTCTGTATTGTATGCCTGACCAAAGTTACGAGGAAAACTGTCAAACTCTTGGTTCAGTGATATATCAAATTGAATACCACCCCCTTCTTGGTTCACACTTGCGTCATCTCCATCTCTGTAACTCTCAGTGGGGCTACTGATCATAGCGTTTGGTGCTGGAAACCCAGTGTTATTCTGGATGTGATTACCAACCACAGAAGGTTTCTTGTCATCTGCCTTACTGTTAACTTGCCATATTCCATTATTTCTCTTGATTCCAAGTTTCAAAGATCTATGTCCATCCGAAGTACCCTCTCTCTTGAACTCGTTAAGACTTTCCACACCAGGGTTTGTATCTTCCTTTGAGTCACAAAGTGTACCATCAGGCATATGCCATTGAGATAGCTCTCTGCTGGCAGCATCCCCCTTCACACGCCATGACCCATCAGGTTTAACATCAAGTTCATTAACATCTTCACTGCAATTGAGCAACTACATCCAAAATGAAAAAAAAAAGGAATGAACAAACATGACATTCTAGCAAAAGGCATATGAAAATGTGTGGCAAAGACCTACCAAAGAAGTAATCCGATTGAAATAAGGATCAATCATCAAGTTCTCAATGGAGTAATTCTTCAAACATATTGGACATTGCCACTGCACAAAGAAAGGATTAATCAGGGAGGTAGGATACAAAATATGAAACCATGAGAAAGAAAAACATGATTATTTCAATCATCAGAAGTGGCATGATGTAAAAGGCAATAAGGATGGTCCCCCTCATCTTACACAAGAGCAAAAGAACCCTTTCCTATTCCATTCATGAACATCAGACTTGCTCAGGAATAGCATAGTTTGGCTAGCCTTGCATGCATCTTAAGCATGGCCTGATCAAGCCCATGAAATTATTACTAAAGCATTTTTCTTTAATCCACTGTCTCCTACTAGAAAACAATACAAATTAATAGCATCTATGGGCATTTCTGACTCAAGTTTACAGACCGGTCCATATTCTTCTTGCACAAGCAGAAATTAGACCTGGCCTGGACCAAAGCACCGCTAGGACAAATGTTTAAACAGGCCAGCACATATAAATTTGGATGTGCTTCTCCAGGCACAAATTCTGACCTTGCGAGAGCGTTGATTCAGTTCCACAAAAGTTTCAAGATCAAAACAACCCATGTGAACGCAAGGCTTGAACCTTCCAGCAATCTTCATTCGGGATCCACTATTCTGAAAAATAAAATATATTTGAGAAAAAAAAAGTTAGATAAATTCCAATCACACTAATAAAAAAGCATCACATAAGCTTAGCTCAACATGCCCGCTATAGCCCACCAGAAAACATATGCCGGCAAGGAGAGCACGTATTACAACGCTTATGTATGTTTCCTAGTACATAATAGCAACTCTTTCCTAAAACTACTAGGCTAGCGGAGCACAAAAACAACACTATTGCCTAATACTACTAGACTATTAAGAGAACTGGAAAATGGTACATAGTACTGACATAGCACCTGTTTTAAAAAAATAACTGCAACAGAAAAGGATGCCTGCAGAAGAAAACTCACAGGACAACGAAGGTTGACTGTAACGGATTCAGTGACCACTTCCAGATCGCTGTCACTATCAGCATTATCTGTAGCACTTCCACCTCCAAGACAGCGCCGGACACGAGCAAGAGCATCCACAAAAGACTCCCCTTCACCTTCCTTTGGGATCAAGTTTAATACCTGGGCATCAATAATAGTGTCAGAGGAGGGTAGGTATGGTAAATAATGTGCTAGGGATGAACTAGCCATAGTATTAAAAACAGCACAAGCATTACAATAATTATTAACAAACTGTTGTTGATACTGCGATACTAATACATGAAACTTCCACCCATTTAGTTAGCTCGTTCCGTAACACATAATTTACACTAGTCAAGTTTGAAACATAATATGAAACATGAAACAAGCTAAAAGTTGTCAATATATAGGCACTACTTATAAAACAGGAAACCGCATAAAGCCATAAACCACTTCAACTGCATGATAAGTAGCAAATCAAATGTACAAAACCTGAGCAGAAGTCCTCCTCCTCACAATTCGGACTCCAAAGCAAAATGTTCGAGTATCAACTCTTGATAAGCTAATTTTATTGATTCCTTCTCTACTGCATGTGGTTACCTGCAAATGGGCAAACACAAGAATGACAAGTTTAACCTATAAACAGAGAACTTGGGAAACAAATTTCGAAGTAATACAATGTTGTGATAAAACTAAATTACGAAAGTGAAACATTGCCTCATCCACTAGAAACCTACACTTATAACTCAAGCTTGAGGAAAGCACGAGAAAACTAAGTGAAATCTGTATCGTACCAAAATAAATAAAAGTAGATAAATGTGTGAGAACGCCAGTATGCTCAGAACTTAATAGGTGTATCATACAGTTATAAAGAATGCTACAAGACACAGGAGACCTCAAAACAGCAGAAACCAGAAGCGTAACATAGCTCATACTTTAATAGATGAAAAACAATCTTATATTCTGTTCCAAAGGGAATCCATTTAAAAGGTGTATGTGAACCAAACAGAACAGGCCCTGACGATCAAAAGATGACGGAAATGTTGGTTAACAACATCCTCCAAGGAAACAAAGGCTAGTACAACATCGCCACTCAACCAGCATCTAGATCCTAGCAGTGGAACAAAGTAAAAATTAACTCACCAGTGGCCCGTCATCCCGTCCATTTATACCTAGTAACTGCGAACCAGGTCTGGTCACTACTCGTACAGGCATACCTGAATAAATGGAACGAAGATCAAACTGAAACCCCCTTAATTTCATCAGATATCGATGTAAATTAATTGTATGTGTCTCAACTACATCTGTACAGCATATAGGCCAAGTTTTCAGTTTGGATCCTTTTCAATAAATCTAAGTTATACAAGAAAACTTTGAACATTACCATTCACTTGCAATTCCGCGTATTGAGGCCACTGCATCCTGAATTGGACTTTGTCATTTATAAGAATGCACCAAACCTGTCCACCAGATCCACAAACATAATTCTAGTTAGCAAGGCAGTACAATAGAGCCAGTGAGAGTGTTCAAGTGTCTTCCTGCTATGACATGATAAACCTTAGTCCATGGAATCATGATTTTTTTTTTTTTTTGCATACAGAAGCAAATGCTCTCAATGTGCAATGCTCGAGTCTATATGGTACACACAGTTCACAAGGATGTGAATATAAATCATTGGCGTACATGAGAAATCAAAGCAATTCCATGTTATGTTGCAGAACAAACATAATTAAATGTGCAATATTTTATCAGGATCTAGGCAAGTGAACTTCTGTTAGGAGAGTGCAAACCTGGAGCTCATATTCTTGTCTCTGAACTGTTTCTCTATCTGATCGAGAAAGTTGGAAGGTCTTCTCCACAGTTTGGGATACACTTGTTCTAAAGATATAAAAGGTTCCACAAGAACACATTTATGCATAAGTAACCCAACAACATCAATCCAGAATACAAATTAAATAGCAGAATAGTTACATCTACTCAATGGAATGCTATATGATAGATGTGCCAAAACACAACTACAGACGGCCTTAGCTCCATGCATTTGGATGCTGAGACACACTAATAATGAACCTTAACAATTAATAAGCAAAGACGATAAATGTTGTACTTTCAAAGGTGTACAACATTATAACATCAATTCAATAGATTGTAGTTATATACAAATGAGCGCTAGTGCTAACCATTATAAGTTTTTAACACATTAATATTAATGGAGAGCTTTATGCTGTATCAACAATTATCAAGACAGGGAGGATTAACAAATCTGTGATGGATTTAATGACTAAAAAAAGATTTTGAACTGAGGTAACCCCTATAGTCCTATTGGAGATATTAGCATTTGTTGACTGGATAACAAGCATGTATTTACGCATACACAGAAGCAAGAGGATAACAGATATCCATATGGCTAAAAATTAACTCCTGAAAACAATACATCATCAACTTTCCCTCTCAAAAGTTAAAATTAATATTAACTATTACAAACATAGAAGTACTTGTATTGACAACCTCCAAAAAAAAAAAGAATAGGCACATTGCACATTACGTAAAACAGTTGTAAGAGAAAACATGGCTAGCAAAACAAGTTCCAGTATATACCCACCCATCATTTCCAACACCAGAAGACATGAATTTCACAGGGGGTAATGGATTTCCTGTAGTCACCCAAAACCTGCAAATTCAAAGGGTCAAGTTAGATGATGCAAACAAGAATTGCAAGTCCCAGAAAAAAATTTAAAACTTTCAAGTAAAGCTGTTCAAGTGCATTGCCAAGATCAGAGAACCTAAATAGATTTTCAAAGTTTCACCAGTGGCTTTTGGTCATAATACATTTGAGGCACTGACCAAAAGGCATAGTAACTTCAATTGCAAAAAGGCGTAGCAACTTCAATTGCACAAAAAACTAGATGTGCCTAGAAGTTTAGTCTTCAACAAACATACTTCCATTTTCATGTCATGTTTGTTGCAAAAGGAAATAAACCATTAACGTGTTCAACCCAAGCAAATTTAAGTAGACGATTATGATAAGCACACTATAAACTCAAACAAATACAAATAACAGTGTTACTTAACCTAAGGAGTGTTTTCGCATAATACGTAAATATAAATTTAAAAAGGATAGGTGCATAGCAACTCCAGTTAAATAAAATGACAAATTCAATAGCATTCATCTGGGTACCAACATTAAAAAAGCATATCAAACTAAGAGCATCACCAGGCAACCAAGAAAGCACTAACCTAGTGGTAGTAAGTTAGTAACCTGGGTTGTTGAACAAGAGGCCATGGAATCGATTAATATACCACAGGTGGAGAGATTAGTAGAACAAAATGGGATTCTAAGAAATGTGTGATGGGTTAAAAGGATCATATTACAAAAACACAGTGAACCATACAAGAAAGAAAACAATATCAAGGTCGATTCACTACATTTTAGCCATCACTGGGCATCGCAACAGCTGCTCTTGAAAAATAAAAGGGAAACAAAGTAAACCAAACAAGGCATAGCAGGACATACGGGTCTGCTCGGTTCAGTCGGCACAATTCACAATAAAAATGAGGTGGAACTTCAGGGCTAACACCCTCTGTGGGCCTATCTGGAATGAGTACACAGGTCATATGCTGCCACACTTGGCATTTGGCATCTTCACACTGCAGAAAACAAGATGCAAGATAAAGATTAACAAGGGACATGACACCAAAAGAAACTGGTTGTAGTTAAAGAAATAGTTTCGTGTAATGCGTGCCTTTCGAATGAAAAGCAAAAAAAAAAAAGGATATGCTACCTTGATCATATTGTCATTTAGCATGGTGCTACTGCAAAGGCAGCGGACCTTAGTCTCACGATAATAGTCATTCGCTTCCTCTTTGGGCCTGAAATGACTGAAATCTGATCCACTGTGGCTCCTAGACGCTAGGTCAGGAGCACATTGAACTTGCATTTTCCTGCTAAAGGAAGCATCGAGCCATCAAAAGAAACTGAGTCAATAACCTCATCTGACATGATCTACTCTCTGTAAGTATTCTATCCTGAAGATTTGGCAAACATATGGAATCTAACCTGTATGTGTCATCGACAACTTTTGCCACCGCTTCCCTTGAAAGAGAATTTTTCCTTCCCCATCCATGATGGCGTTGACCTGCAACAAGCAAATAAAGCATAAGAACCAGATTTCATTGAAAGAACGAACTTAACAGTTCAGGCGGAAAAAATGCAAGCTGTCTGATGCTCTAATGACGAAGTCTTGATCGACGACAG
This sequence comes from Cenchrus fungigraminus, assembly GCA_036936925.1. Classification (NCBI taxonomy): domain Eukaryota; kingdom Viridiplantae; phylum Streptophyta; class Magnoliopsida; order Poales; family Poaceae; genus Cenchrus; species Cenchrus fungigraminus. The sequence continues at coordinate 175,198,927 of CM072769.1, forward strand.
ATTTAGAAAGTATTCGTACTCAATTATAATGGCACAAATGTGAATAACAAACCTACTGGCTTGGACCCAACTGAAAAGAAAGGCTATCCAATATTGAACATTGAAAAATGGAAAAATGCACTAGTTTAAGGCATCATAAAGAGGCATACGCAGAGAAGACAGGCATACCTTGCTCATCTGATAACAGCGCCAACACCCTGTCAACTAGGTCCTGTAATCAACGATTAAGAAAATGGATCAGATACCATAAAAACAATGTTGAAATAGAAATACTGAGTTGAAGTTCTTTCCACAAAACCATTGTTACCACCCAAGCAAGCTGTACACAGCAGACAAGCCTAACAAAGATTTATTACTAGAATTCGAGTCGCCTTGGAGGCTCGTAGATCACGCTTCCATTCAGTAGAAATTGTACATGCCCGGGGAAAACGAAGTGTAGGAGAAGTGAAAACAAAAAAGGAAAACATCTGCTGACCTGCTTCTTTCCCTGCTTGGGTAAGCCCAGCTGATTTAAGATATCTTTGAGCTCCTTTATTCTAAAGTAAGCGAGTTTATCCTGCAACAGACAAGGAAAGGATCGATTGAGCTTCAAGAGTAATCCAATAGCATGATGTGTGCATGAAGCAGACTACCAGACTCCTCGTGTCCGATCGATGCGGCCAAAAACTACCAAGTGAACTATCAACTCTAGAACCGCGTGTGAGTTACAAACAACATAGATTTCGGTGCGTAAGCAAGCTTGGAGTAGCTTACGTAAGTACCGCAGCATGCGACAGAGGGATCCAATCTAGCCCACCAATCACAATCCATGAGCAATTACCTCGCAGGCTAAATCGGAACAGAACCACCCCCTAGGACCATATATAGCTCCAAGACCCAGGACTGAACTATTGTGGGCAGTGGACTAACAAGCTAAACAGCAGGCTAAGCAATTCCACATTCGTTTTAGAAGCCACGAGGTGCCGGTGCGGCTGGTACCAGAACCGCTGGAAGCCTGGAACTCGGAGTTCCCACAATCCATCCATCCATCCCTCTAAAATCGTCACAGAATTAACTACGGAGGCGGGGGGCGGAAAATCCCGTAAAACCAAGGGAGCCCCGCGGGGGAATTCGCGCGTAATCGGCGGAGATCGGGGGAGAATTGGCGCGCGCACGCGCCTACCTTGCAGGTCGAAGCGAGGTCCGCCATGGCCGCCACCCGCCTGCTCCCGCGCGAGGAAAGCCGCGGAGGGGCACGGGCATGGGGAGGGGCCGATCGGGGACCCCCCGGGGGCTGCCGGCAGCGGCGCCGGCGAGGAGATCCGGCGATCGGAGCGCCGAATTGGGGGGCGGGCGGGACGGCGGCCGCGCGTGGCTGCTGCGGCTCTGGCGACGGCTTCGGCGGCGGCGGGGACGCCTCTATCCCTTCGCCTCCGTTTGTATCGACGGTGACTGGTGGGTTGGGTGTTTTTTCCTCTCTCTCTCTCTCTCTCTCTCACCTCGTCGTCTCGCGTCGCGCGTGCTTGTGGGGCGGGTTCGTCGACGGGGGAGGGGAGTTTCTCTCTCCTATTCAGCCGCCGCGGCGGACGTATCGGCCGCTATCAAATCCGGTTTTTTGCGGCCGTACGAGTCCGCGACCGACCCAGCCGGCGAGGGGGGTTGGTCGTCGTGCCCTGCCGCGCTTTTTACGCCTTCATTCATTCACTCCTTCCTTGCTCAACAGCAACAGCTACCCGCGCCGTGCTCGCTCGCGCTGGGCCACATGACTTCACCGTGGGCCAGGCACGCCTCGGATGATGGGTGGGGGCTGGCTGACATTCAACAAGCCGCTCGCAAAATTGTGCTGTTTCATTCAAACAAAAATTCTTTTTCTAAAAAATAAATAAAATACCCCCTGCAAACAAGAATAAAATACCTGTATACGTGATTATGTGAAACATGAACAATCATAACATGTTATTTGACGAGTTTTGAATAAAATCAAAGGGTGTATCACAATTGTACTTGTGTCAGTATTTTCTTTCTTTCGTTTCACCACCTTCCACACCCTCAGCGTGTATCCCTCCACCATAGCTATTTTCATCATCCATGTCTGGTGATGAAGTCAGTATCTCATTTCTAGTCACCTCTTTTCTAGCCACACATGCGCTAATCAAGACATTTGCTCGACCTTACTGTTCCGGACTCTTTCCCTCTATTTCTTAGTCTTAGATGAATTTCACTTCCAACCTCGCAAATTTAATCCTAACCTCGAACCCTAAAGCAAATGTTCAACTCATACGTAATATAGTTCTTCTATAAAATAGGTAAAATAGGTCTCAACTCTCGTTTCCTTACTCTAACGAAGTGATTCGTATACTCAAATATAATTGTACGTTCAAGCATCCAATAGATTCACAACTTTTTATTCAATCATTGAATCTTTAATTAAAATAAGAAAAAAAAAGTATGCTAACATACGAGAGCAACGAAAGATGTCTACTCGTGCTATAATTATGATATGATATATCATTTGATTAGAATCTTTGAAGTCAAAATCTTTTTTTTTCTAAAAAAATATTTAATAAGCATTTAAAAAAGATAATCTCTGAATATCCACCTAATCTTTTTTTCAGGACAAACGCTAAACATTGATCGCGACGGATGCCGCCCTGATGTGCAAAGCTGCAACTGCAAATCTCGAATCAGGGATCTGGGAAGAAAAGAAGAATTCGATGGCGGGAAACCGTTTGTACAGGGGAACGTAGTGGATTGCCGGAGGGCAACGCAGCCGGTGGTCGCCGGGAAGAAGGGAGGCAAAGGGGCGGCGCGAAGGATTTCTCTTTCGTGAGGTTTGCGATGTAGCCCCACTCGTCAGTGATAGCGGAGCGCTGCCTTGCGCCCTTGCGGGGCCGCGAACCAACCCGGCCGACCCCACCCACAGCCCCCTTCCTCCTCCGGCCCCGATGCACTCCTCCCCCGCCTCCGCCGCGCCGCGCCAGGAGCTCCCCGTGGAGGTCGTCAGCGACGAGGAGATGGCGCTTATCGACGCCGCGCTCGCCGCCGCCGCAGCGGGAGCCCGCCCCCTCCTCTCCTCAGCCGCCCGTCGCGCCGCCGCGCCGCTCTCCTGCGCGGCCTACTCGGCCGGCGGCGGCGACATTGAGGACTCCCCTCTGCCGCGGCGGTCACTTCTCTCCCGGTTCCGGGAGCGCCGCGCGCTCGCCGTCACCGACATCACCGCCACGGTAACGTCGTCGCCCAAAGCTCGTGCCTTTCGCATTTCCTTGTCTCCACTCTCCTGGGTAGGGCAGATCAGATGTGCTAGCGTCCTTCCCTGCGGCAGGAATGGTGTGAGAAACAGATGGAGTTCGTGCTCGAACACGGCAAGCCGAAGAGGACCGAGGCTATGAAAGCAGGTTCGGACCGGCACGCGCAGCTCGAGCAAGAGGTGAGACAGTGAGACCTACATTTCTGGTTCTCCCAATCCGAATGCTGCTTCGTTGCACCGGTTCTATCTTGAAAAGTTGAAATGCATCCCTGCGAGGCAGCAAGGCAGTAATCTATGTTTTTTCACCATGACTTTGCCTTGGAGAATTTCTCTGAACGAATCTGACGACTTGTTTCCTTTTGGAGCAGGTTGTTCAAAGAGTGGACGTGACCATTAAATCTGCGGAAGAATTTTGGGCAGTTAAATTCATGAACTTCATCATGGGAACAAACCAGTTAATGTTTGAGGGCATCACACGGGAAATCCCGGTGTAAGCACTAGAAATTTATCTGTTCTCTGTGCAACTGCAAACTGATATACTGCAATTTTTTTTTGTCGAGACAACCATACTATGTACTGATGGACATGCTCTGCTATACTATCAGTTATATGAATCTTTCTATCTTAAGAAACATTATACTTAGTAGATCTGATTGTAAATCACGTCACTGCAGGATTGGGGTTGTTGAAGGTTCATGGATGGTAGGGATTATTGATGAAATCCGAATGCCCATGGATGGCATTTCATTTCAACCCATCTTGGTAGATACAAAGACACGTGTCAAGCCCACAGTTCCCTCAGAAGCACAAAAAAGAAATGGAAGGTTTGCCCCTTACTGTTTCTTTTCAATTCATTTATTCAAATTACACAAAACAAAGTTGCATTGATGCTTTTTCGCCTATATCCCATTGTCAAATCATAGTGTGATTACTTGCTGACTGTAAGATCTTTTTAATCTACACAATGGTAAAAAAAGGAAAAGAAAACTCAAAAGTGTGGAGAAGATGTCCTTCCTTTTCTTTCTTAAGAGAGGGGATTAAACGAGCAAGCAGGGAGGTACTCACACGACCACTAGCCACCTTGGTTTGAGCCTATTTAGGCAGCCTCTTAGCTGGAAACTCTACAGGCCATGTGATCCCTCAGTATACCCATATTCGCTTGTTGCAGATATGGTATTTTGTTAGTTTTGTTTAAGGAACAACTCATTGGCCAGCTTGCTGCTTAAATTGCTTCCAGTTGATGTTACTGGAAAAGCATGCTTGTTAAAAAAATGTACGAAAAGATTGTACCACGTGTATTCTCATTGTATTGTGCCATTTAATTTGCATCTTACTAACATGAGATCTTTAGGTAATTTGTCAGTGTTACTGATTAGCAAATAGAATCCATATGATCAGTAGTATTTGTAGTTTTCTTCAAGTTTTACTGTTTTGTCCTGTATAGGCTTAAAAATAGCAGTATTTGTACTGTTTTTTTCGAAAAAAATAGCAGAATGATAGCAGATCTGAAGTCTGTATGATATGATGATTATCTGCTCAATATCTTTATGACAGGCTTCAGCTGATGTGTTACAAATATCTATGGGACAATTTGATTGCTGAGAGATTTCCAGCAGAGAATTTCTTCAGCTATTTTGGCCTGGACCCAAACTACTTGTTATCGGATGAGGTCAAGCAGTACATCAGCACATTGGGATTCGATGCAAAGGTGCTAAGTCTCACCTTTAAACTTTGTTTTTTTTTTCCTTCTTATAGTTCTCAGGCAATTTACTGTGATTCGACCGACCAGTTTATTTATGGGAAATCATTCAATTCCATGTGCTAGGAAACTGCACAAATCAAATGTATGCTAGACTTGTTTGCTGCCGGACTGTCGGATATTCATGCTATTGTCCACAAAGTTTTTGATAATCCTTGCGAATTGTGACATACTGACATGGTTTCTGCTTGCAGACCTTTGATGATGTATTGAAGTATTACATGGTTACCTGCCATACTCTACCCCAGTCTCAAGAATTGCTGTTCTTGAGGTAAATATGAGTTGCAGGCTTAAACAACAATAGTCTGCAATACATACTGCTGAATGGCGAATTCATTATTCTTTGGACCTTTTGCAATTGTTACATGGCAGATATGGAGTCTGATTTTCTTATGTTTTATTTACTGGTGCAGATATGAACTACAGGCAGACCATTCCCTGCTTGAAGAATACCAGTTCACTTATGATGCTAGGTGGTTCAAGGATCAAATCCAGGAAGTCCTCGGCTTCTGGCAAGGTTCACGGGAGCCTAAATTCGTGACTGAAGAGGAGATGTGGAAATGCAGTTTCTGCAAATTTGCGTCAAAATGCCCAATGATTGCTTCCATATCACGGTGTTGACCCTATTGGAAAAGGCTCTGACTTGGTCGAAGCTTGGTGAAATATTTGACTCTGAGCTGAAGAACCAAAAGTAGTGATGATTTTTTTTTGAAAAGAAAGTAGTGATGAATTTTAACATTTGAAATGACTTGCTTTCATTCCTTTGTTTATTATTTTGCCCCCTTCACGGGTGAAGAAATGTAACTGTTGTTATTTACTCCACGTGCAGCTTTGTAACCCAAATGTTATCGAGTGGCAATAGACTTCTGTACTTTTCGACCTGGTGTACATATTCATCATGAAGAAATCACTTTCTCGAATGTTCTTTTCTGGGATTTGGATTTGTGTTAATGGATTGTTAGTGCATATCATTATGTTCACCATTTTTCTGGAATGGAGACAGTGGTTTATGGTCACTCTTCTTCTTCCTCCTCGTCCTGTCCATGGCGGCCTCTAGGACCAGGAGAAGGCAAGGAGTCAGGCAGCACACTCCAGTTGACAGGCGGTGGCGTGGTGAGCCGGAACCAGCGGCCCGGGCGTGCCCATGCCCGAGGGAGCCGCCGCCGGAGCCGCGTATTTGGTGCGCTCTGTGGGCGGATGGATCCGCCAGTTGCATCGCGACGGCCGCCGGTGGCACCGCCGCCTCGCCGGCCGCCGTCTCGCCGGCCTGGAGAATAGGGGGTTTTCTGAAAAATATCGGACCAAATAGTTTTCAGTAGCACCTCTAATTGGATCGCGGTTATCGGTCGCGATACAAAATAGGGGGTTTTTGCAAAATACTGACCGCGATCCGATATTTTACATGAAGAACCCTCGGTATTTACAAATAAACACACCGTCGTCGTATGGGCACCCTCCTCTCCTCTCCGCGATGCAGTGAGGACATGGCGCTCATCGGCGCCGCATTCGTTGCCGCTGCAACGGGAGCCCGCCCCCTCCTCTCCTCAGCCGCCCGCCGCGCTGCCGCCCGGCTCTCCTGCGCAGCCTACTCGGCCGCCGCCGCCGGCGGCATTGAGGGCTTCCCTCTGCCGCAGAGGTCGTTTCTCGCCCGGTTCCGGGAGCGTCGCGCGCTCGCTGTAACCGACATCACCGCCACGGTAACTTCGTCACCCAGAGCTCGCGCCTTCTCCCATTTCTTAATCTCCTGGGCAGGCCAGATCAGATGTGCTCGCATCCCGTGGTTCTGATGGCGATCTTCCTTCCCTCGGCAGGAATGGTGCGAGAAACAGATGGAGTTCGTGCTTGAACACGGCAAGCCGGAGAGGACCGAGGCCATGAAGGCAGGTTCGAACCGCCATGCGCAGCTCGAGGATGAGGTGAGAGTGTGAGACCTGCATTTCTGGTTCTCCCAAGCAGATTGCTCCTTCGGTTCTATCTTGGAATGCGTCCCATTACTAATGATGATACCCCGGACGAGGCAGCAACCCAGTAATCTATGCGTTTCCACCACGACTTTGCCATAGAGAATTTCTCTTAACGTATCTCGTTTCGACTAGTTTCATTTTGGAGCAGGTTGTTCGAAGAGTGGATGTCGCCATTAGATCTGCGGAAGAATTATGGGCGGTAAGATTCATGAACTTCATCGTGGGAACAAACCAGTTATTGTTGGAGGACATCACACGAGAAATTCCAGTGTAAGCACTAGAAGTTTGTCTCTTCTCTGTGCAATGGCAAACCAATTCCGCGTACTGATGGAAGTACTCTGCTATATTGTTGGTTTCCTGAGTGGATTTGAAGCTTTCTATTGAGGAAACAATTGATTTAGTAGATCTGATTGTAAATCATGTCACTGCAGGTTTGGAGTTGTTGAAGGTTCATGGGTGATAGGGATTATTGATGAAATCCAATTGCCCAAGAATGGCAATTCATTTCAACCCATCCTGGTGGATACAAAGACACGCCGCAGGCAAAAAAATCCCCCAGAAGCACAAAAAAGAAATGGAAGGTCACTGCTTCTTTGCTAACCACTTAATGTATAGAATGGCAAATTATGACTTGCCATTGGCAAGTATGTTCCCTTAAACCAACTTCTGCTTTGATCTGAAATTGCATGAAGTTGTATTGATGCTTTTTTGGCCTGTCGCCCATTGTCCAATCGTAGTATAATTACCCAAAAGAAGATTGTTTGATGCTGAGTGCTGATTGTACTTAAGATTTTTGTTGCAGACTGTGATCGCTTGATTACCCACCCAAGGATCCTATTTGTTGCAGATCATAGTGTTTTGTTAGTCTTGTTTTAAGGAACAACTCTTAGGTCAACCATTCAGTATACAAATGCAGAATGCTGCTTAAATTGCTTCAAGTTGATGTTACTTGGCAAGTGTGCTTATTACAAAAGATTGTACCACATCTATTCCCATTGTATTGTGCCATTTGGAGTACATCTTATTAATACAAGATCTTTATGAGGTAATTGATGTCTGTTACTGTTTAGCAAACAAATTTCTTCTTCCCCCCTCGAGCATGTAGGAGAGCTGCATATCATTGCATTGATAGAAGAAAAGAGTCGTACAGAAACCACACACATCTCCTAGATATAATTCACATTCGCACTTGTTTTACAGCATAGAAACATGACCCAACCAGAACAAAATTCATATGATGAGTAGTATTTGTATTTGTCATTAAGTTTAAATGTTTTGGCTCACAGTAAGATGGTACAACGATGGCATTTCTGAAGTTATCTGCTCAATCTCTTTATGACAGGCTCCAGCTGATGTGTTACAAGTATCTATGGGATAATTTGATTGCCGAGAAATTTCCCACAAAGAATTTCTTTAACTACTTTGACCTGGACCCCAACTACTTGTTATCGAATGATGTCAAGTGGTACATTAATTCGTTGGGATTCAATGCAAAGGTGCTGTGTCTCACCTTTAAACTTTGTCTTTCTCCCCTAATAGTTTTCAGGCAATTTACTGTGATTTTGATCAACTAGTTTATTCGTGGGAAATCATTCAATTCCATGTGCTATGAAACTGCACATGGAATACAAGTTTACTGACTGTCTTTTTGGATGTTCATGCTCCGTGTACAATGTATGTATAATCCTTGTGAGTTGTGACTTGAGACATGATTTTTGTATGTAGACCTTTGAAGATGCATTGAAATATTTCAAGATTACCTGCCATACTCTACAGTGGTTTCAGTCTCAAGAACAGCTGCTCTTGAGGTATAGGTTCGCCGCCTAAACATCAATAACCTATTGTACAGACTACTGAATGGTGAATCACTCCTTTGTTTGTTTGTTTTTGTTTTTGTTTGTTTTTTTGTTTTTGTTTTTTTTGTTTTTTTTTTTTTTTGCAAATGTGGCATGGGAGCTATAGAGCGTAATTTCCTTATGCTTTACTGGTGCAGATATGAACTACAAGCAGATGATTCCCTACTTGAAGAATACAAGTTCACTTATGATGCTAGGTGGTTCAAGGATCAAATCCAGGAAGTCCTCAGCGTCTGGCGAGGATCACGGGAACCTAAATTTGTGACTGAAGAGGAGAGGTGGAAATGTGGTGTCTGCAAATTTGCGCCAGATTGCCCAATAATTGCTTGGACATCAAAGTGCTGACTGCTCTGATTTGGTTGGAGCTTGGTGAAATATTTGACACTCCAATGAGAAGCCAATTGTAGTTCTTACATCCATTTTTTCATTTGTTTTCTTTTCTTCTTGGATGAAGAAATGCAACCTGTTGTTATTATACTCCATACGTGTGCAGCTCTTTAACCCACATGCTTGTCAGACTTCTTGTACATATCATAATGAAGAAATCACTTTCTGGAAATTTGGGTTAATGGATTGTTAGTCCATTGTGATTTTATACGGTCACCACTTGTCTGGAATGGAGATAATGGATTCTAGACAGATCGGAACAGGATGCTTCTCTTACGAGGTACAAGTAAAGAGACTGCAAGGGTAGCACATTTGAGAGGAATTTTCAGAAGAAATATATGGCTCACATAAATAGAAGACCTGTTTACATACAAACATCATGGATTCTAGTGGCGAATCGATATTTGTTTTACAGAAACAACAAATGGAATCAACTGGAAGGTACTGTGAATCTTATAGAGCAAACAATGTGGTGGTAACTGGAAAACAATTCAAATCATTCGTAGAGCTGATATCACGTAACCTCTCTTCATGGATAAAATATATCTTCATAATCCACTCCCCCCTCCTGGTACTTGTCACATGATTCAATTGCTTCCACCATTGATCACCAGGGCCTCTGGCTGTGGTGGTGCAACAATGCCCTTCACTGCACTCTCCACCTTGGGAGGACCAGAATGTCGCCGCATTGGTGAGGCAGCCGCTGTTCCACCTTGAAAGGACAACCTCTTCTTGACTGGTGCAGCAGAGGATCCTTTCTCCGGTGTCTCTACGCCATTAGTCGATGGTGATCCTTGAAGGCGTGACTTCGCCCTTGCAGATTCCGTGGGAACCATGTAGCTTGGAAGTGACGGGGAGCTTGCAAGGCTCTCATCATCCCGCACAGTCGAGGTGGCTATGCTGTGCCTCCTCGGTCGCTCAGACTGCACACTGAACACACTTCTTGCGTCGTCGTCCACCTGTGGAAGTCCATTCTTTGGCGTGGCAGATTTCCTCCTTGCAGGTAACGGTGCCACTTTAGCAGAGGGCGTTGAAGGGGACTGTCTGGAGGCTGGACGGGTCAGTTTTGGAGTTGGTGGTGATGGCTTTTCTGGCTTTAAGTCCCGGCGGTTGAAAGCTTTTGTTATTTCACCCTCTCCAAGGTTCAAGCTCATGCTCTTAACAGATCCACGGTCAATGTTGCTCTCCTTATCAGCCCCATTGCGGCCCTCCCAAGGTTTCGCTGCCATCCAGCGCTCCAACCAGCTCCAGCCCCACTGCAAGTTGTTTGGGTCTACAAACATTGCGTTGACAGATCTTGATGTGCTCTTCCACTGTAAAAAAACACACATTTTGAGACACTTTAAGCTTTCTATCATAAACCGAGTTGAAGTACATATATATTGGCATCAGTTTTGAGAAAGAATCCATACCTGATGTGAAAATGCATATGCAAGCGCTCTTTCTCTTCTTATTGCTGCCTCTTGCCTGCTTATTAGGCTCGCCTCGATTTGCTCCTTGGATTGAGTGCTGTCATCCCAGTTCTCACCCATCTGATATAGCATTATCCACAAACAGAATATGTTTAATGCACTTAATAATATTTAGAAATTATCTCAAGGTTTAGAGCAACGGAGAAAACAATACTACTGAAGTTAGTTGAACAGCACAAGCACAAGGAATATTTTTACTGCGAAGCTTTGAGATGGTTTGCATACCCTGAAATTCTCCAATTCCTGTTTGAGTAGGAGCTGGCGCTGGAGGGCCTGGTTCTCCTCAGACATCTTTGCTCTCCTAGAACGTATTTGTGACTGCACCCGTGATAGAGTCTGCATACAGCGCAGAGTGCTTGCAGATTGACGCTTAACTGAATCACCCTCAACCAGGGACTTCAATCGAACAAGACCCCGCAACGCTCTCAACGCCCTCCTTGCCTACAATATCACAGGATAAGATGCTCTTAGCACAATATTGATCACAAAAGTAAGATTCAGTTATACTCTAAAAGAAGTAAAAATGTCTATGAAGTCATATTTCCGATGGAATAAAGGTTACAGTCACAAATTGCTATCTCAAGGATGGATCAATGGCAAGACCACAAGACAGACAGGCCATCAGTATCAAAAAAAATAATTGAAAAGAACATCAAAATGAGTGATGAAAGGTGGTTGCCACCAACTGCCAGTTGTTCAAGAATTATTTTTCTAACAAGAGCAAGAATGATTTGTAGGCCCTTTCGACAAATGTACATTCACTGACAATAGAATAAACCTAAAAGTATAACAACTAGTCGAAAGGAGATGAATTAAACTAGAAAATAACAGTTTTTCAGTGATCAACTGAAGCAAGAAAATCTACTTCTTTACCCATAAAAATCTCATTTACCACACAAAGTTGTTAAACGAAAAATGACATGTTAATAGCAACTGGCCAACTACCACTTGCTAGGTTGGCAAGCTGCCGACACCTAAAAGTTAGAAAAGAAAATGATAAGAGAAAATCTGCAGGGTAGCAGCCACCCATAGACATTTGCTTGCATGTTCAGTCATGTCGATGTGGAAACAAAATCATAAAAAAGAAACAAATAGCTGTTTTCCTGAAGTCCTAAACTCAAAATTGCAAATACATAATCAACCAGCTACTAGAAACAAACACTTCCTTAATGCAGCCATCAATAGAAATCAACTTCCAACTGTCACCAGACGGTAGAATTCAGAACTGATTTCCCATTACCAGGTAACCTCGGAAGGCGGTTTGAATCTTGATTGCAGCAAGCTCTTCACTTGGCACACCAGGTGGCAGTACCGACGCCTGTGCAGGGGCAGCAGGGGCCTCCTCTACGGTGAGGTCCTTGCTCTGCTCTTGCTCAGCTTCAGGGACCCTACTCTCCTCAGTCTGGTGAAGTACTGGAGGAGCTGGAGGGGGTGGCACCGAAACATTGACTTCCAAGGAGGTAGACGGGGTCAGATCTAGTGGAGTTGGGTTGCTAGCTGCGGATTTCCTCCTCTGTCTCTGTTGATGTCAAAGACAAAGTTTGGTTTGTGAATTGCAATTAGAATTCAGTTCGAACTAAAGTGGGAAAACAAATGAAACAAGAAAAAAAAAGGCGATGCTTTGATCACAGATCTACAAGCTAGTTGTAAAGGGGGGAAAGCACCATCTTGACAAGAATGCTACTGGAATTCCTGAATGCGAAACCAAAAATTCAATCTTTTTTCCCAAGAACACGAAAGCACAATAGAAGATGCCATTCTTAGTATGAAAACTTTGAACTCAATCTACTGAATTATTCGCAATTCCTTGAGGGAAACCCCCCAAATTTGCCCAGATCCGAGTACAAACCGCAAGAGGAATCTCCAATGAAACCTACAAAAAGCGAGAGGATTCCGAAGGCGAAGTATTACCTCCTCCTTCTTCTCCTTGGATTCAGGGCTAAACACCTTCTTGACCGCGCCGAACCACTTGCCCTTCTTCCCCATGGCTCCACTCCACGCTCCTCGAAACAATCACTCTGAAGAGGAGCAAACAAAGTCACCACCAGATCTGTATCCACCAGACCTAACGCCGGACTGCGATGATACGGGGGCAAATCACGCACAGAGAGATGCAAACTTTAGTAGAAGGGGAGGAAATCGCCAAATCTTTCCGCGGAAGCAAAGAGAGGAAGGCCCTTTCGGTTGAGCGCAGCAGCGGCGGGGAGGCAACAAGAAGGCGCCAGCGGCGTGGGAGGACAGATGAGCTCCGCAGAGGCCTGCAATGCAATCATGTCGCGTGGAAGGGCGTGGGAGGGTGAGCACTGCGCAGGCGGCCGGAGCCAACGATTTTTGGCTGGAGCGCTTTGGATGTTCGGAGGTTGCAACAGCTGGGGGCAGTGGCGACAGTGACGAGGGAGGGGAGAACCGGAGAACTGGAGGGAAGCGTGTGTACGTTACCTTGGTGCCTGTTGCCACGATGCGCTCCTCCTCGCTCTCACAGTGATGTGGTGGGGGAGATTTTTAGAGGGGAAGGGGAGTTGGGACAGCTTGGAGACAGCAGATGTAGGGGTGGGCACTTTGAACCCGAAAACCGAACCGAACCGAACCTAAATAACCTGAATTGTCGGTCTATTCAGGTTTCGGGGTTCGGGTTCGGTCCAGATAATTTTATAATTCTGAGTTCGGGTTCGGTTTCGATTCCTATGGTCTATGACCCGAATAGACCGAATAACCCAAAATTCAATATACTTACGTATTTGATGTTACAATTTTGTGTTTTAAACTATTTTAATTTCTTTTCATGCTCTATTCCTGGTGGACTTGCTTCCGTCGAGTAGTATTTAAATCCATAGACTTGAAATGAGTTGGGAATTTGAATTTCTACCATAGAGTTTTGAGAGGTGACAAGGATACCTATGAAAATTCGGGTAATTCGGTGGACTGAATAGACCGAACCGAAATAATCGGTCTATTCGGGTTCGGTTCCTATTATCCTTTTTAAAACTTCGGTCCTCACTTTTATAAAACCCGAAATTCCTAAACACCGAATAGACCGAACCGAAATGACCGAATAGACCGAATGCCCACCCCTAAGCAGATGATTGAGGGAGGGGATGGTATTGGAATCTCCACTAATCATATCCTTGATCCTTTTCAGTAGTCTCTCGCTCAGTCACGCCTTGTGTTGTTGCGAGTATTCTTAAAAACCAAAACTTTATTATTATTTTTCTGAACTAAGGGTGTTTGGATCCTAAACAAGTTGACAGAATCAGATGTAGGTGTATGTGGCACTAGTGATGAAGCTAACAGAATTCATCAGTCTGCAGCATGGAGTGAAACAGCAGCAAAGCTGTTTCAGGATCTGTCATTCAGGGCCTGCACGCCTGCATGGACGTATGGATAACACGATGGAGCCGTCAGTAGTAGTTGAGACTTTCCTCCACCAAAAGCCAAAGGCATTAGTGTGGTAAATGAGACAAAAATGCACATCAACTAACAAAGGTAAAGTCAAAACAATAGGAGGTTATTAAGTGTATGTAAGTATGTAACAAAGTTAAAGCTGGATCCTGCACCTTATAAACAATGCAAGTAGGGTACATGCAATTGCAGAGTCTGTTTTATTTTTTGAAATATTATTGCAGAGTCTCTGCTAGATATATAGGATATAAATTTCATGATCTCAACGTACTTGCTGTACCATACGTGCAATTAAATTAGTACCACATTGCAGGACACAGCCACTACTGTTCTGCAGTACACCACTGGCACGGTGCTATCTGTATCTGGGACTCGGACTGGGAGTAAAAAGGAGATAAAAGGAGAACAAAATGCTAATGATCAATGAGCAAGAGAATTATGATATAAGTATGTACTGTGTGCCTAGGTGTCAAAACATTATTTGGTGGTTGATGCTCAATCATATGCCAACTCATCGGGAACCTGTTTGTATTTCTCTGTCAGCCTCATGCCTGGCTCCGGCCCATAGGTAAGCGTGTTGAGCTGGCAGAGCTTTGTTAATTAAAACACAAATTCATGTACTACAACAACTGCAAAGCTTCTCAATTGTCATTTCACATAGTCCATTTTTATTTTATTTTTTATAAAAAAATCGTCCTGACTTTCAAATTTTAATTGATTGTAAATTCAAAGTACCACATTTTATCCTAACACACACACAAAACTACCACTTCTATGTTTTTGACTCCTACAGCCTCTTTAGCCCACTCTAAAACGTCACATGGTGCGAGACAGCAGTAGACCCACTCCGTTTAGCCCGATGTGGCACTAACAAGCGGGCCTACTTAATTTTCATCATGTGCTTCTCTCCCAGAGCAACCTTTACGAGTGAAGCAAAAGAAGCTGGTGGGGCAAAAAAGAATGGCTTCATCCCATATCTGATTCATCTTTATCTAGATTTGCAAAACGACTGCACACTATAATGCCTCGGTTTGTAGAAAAGGATACTGCCAGAGCTGGTATAAGCCCCTCTCAAGCAGAAGATGTTCCTCTGCAGTTGTTGGGACTTGGGAGTCACTGATATTTGGGCTCAGTTTCATGACCCAACTGCAGAGTAAATACTTTCCTCTCAAATAAACGAATATATAGTGTTTAGAAAACAAATGGAAAATGTGGTAGGTTTGAGACCGGCAGATTCTCATCTTCGTTTTCATCCTTTTTCGATCCCCAATAAAAATCATCAAAATTCATGGAAGTTTGGCCGACATAATCCGGGTTTACCTTTCAGCTATAATGGTACTGAAATTTTGAATGAACCTCAATTTTGGTCGCCATTGAAATTTATGAAATTGCAACCGAAATTTTGATAACCGGTGAAGGGGCCCTAACATAGTGGGTAGCTTTGTGATATAGGAGTACTGCATAGGTGCCAAAAGTGGCTATTTCGTGATAATTTGGACAGCAATATTGTAGTTTTGCAACATTTATTTCAAGATGTCGAGATTGTGTCTTCTCTCGGTATGATATACTTGGTTAAATTTTAATAAACAGGTACCAGCGGCTAAGATGGCTGAAATTAGGGTAGTAGTGCGTGCATGTGGACATGGATAGATCTAGCTAGCTACCTGACGCTGTTTTGTCTTGTCATGTGGTTAATTAGCAATGCCCAATCGAATATATAAATAAATAATCTGACACGATATTAGAGGTCAATCGGTAGCAAACATGGTCAAAGAAACACTAATGGCCGAAGCATATGGTGGACGAGCATCCAATATAACAATCTCGAGTCTCATTCATAGTGTCTCCCATCAGATAATTAAAAAATGTCACGAGTTGCAAAGCGCGACAGCCTAACGCGCGCGCTTCTACTAGTACCTTTTTTAATCATTTGCTTTGAGCCTCTCAGATTATTGTAGTACTATGGATGGACTCGGTATGTATACATTTCTTCCCGATGTTATTGCGTGCCACTTGCAACATGCATGCATGGTTCCACAACTCGTGATTCCAGCCTAAAGCTAACTAACTACGTATGTATATTGAAACATGTATTGAAATCATAAAAATCCAACTCGTTCACATATCCATGGGTGATATTTCAAACCAAGCGTTTTTTTAACCAGTCGTATAAATTTGCTTCAACAAGAAATTGAACTCGGATCTCTTGATTGCGACCATACCTCAGCCTCCTCAAACGAACTAGGTTAGAAGACCTTTGATCCATAGATGATATTTCAGTTGCAACAAGTAGGACTTAAGTTTCTATAAAACTAAGCCGGTGAGGGTAAAACCGCTCCCACAATTTTTATTATGAGAAGAAAGCCAACTCCCGGCTTAGAAAACCTCCGAACCCCGGCTTCACCGGCGAGAGGATTTTTTCGGGGAATAAATTCCTGGAGAGGAAACCAGTGCTCGGTGAGATTCAAACCCTGGCCGGCTGGGACGCTCACCTGCGTCCGCAACCACCCGAGCTACGCTCGGTCTCTGTTTCTATAATTTGTAGCATTTGATGATGGATCTACAAGCATGATAAAATGAGCTAGAATGGCATTCCAAGGAATCAATTTTAGGGTGGAAAATGGTCTAGAATGGCATGCCATCACAACTAATGAATAATAAGGGAGTATAAGTTTTGGGGACTACGTACGGTGATGACCGCAGGAAGAAACCATCCCTTATACAGAAACACACACGATTTCAATTCGTAGGAATAATAAAATTGGTGCGAAGCTGATCAATCCAAAGAATAATGCACCATGTATCGAAGAAGAAGATGAAGGTTGGTTGCAACATCGACCGACTGATCCTCCTCAGGTAGTGTGGTTTTGTGACGCATGCATCATGATGTGTGTAATTAGGTAGGAGGGCGTTTTCTCCTTTGCTAAAGGGATGCACAATTAGGTGACTGACCCATCGACTAGCTCAGTATGTAAGCTCCCTTTTTTTCCTAGAAAAAAGCTCAGTAAGCCTGCCTTTTAGTTTTAGTATCTGCCCTCCTTTTCTCTTTCTCTGCTTTCCCCCCTGCAGACGAAAAGCACAACACCTCTCTCCTACAATCCTACTGTGTGACCCTAAAAAAAATCCTACTGTGAGAGAGAATGCTCGCAAACGGATGGATGGTTCCTCTCCCGTTTGAATGAACCAAACAAATGCACGGAGCCGTGGCGCCTGTCTAGTTCACGATCGGAGGTGTGTGGCAGCGTAAATGGACACGACACGATGTACGCGCGCCGGCGCCGATGGACGTCGTCGGTCGATCACGAGGCGTCCACGGGGTGGCGTCAATGCTGCTAGCACCCTTTGTTCATGCATCCCTCTCGTCGATCAGCCTGCGATGCACACGCTTCACATCACACATTTATGCAAGCAACGGGCGGATGACGCAGTTCTTCTTCTTCTTTTTTTTTTTTTTTTGACTCGAGTTCTTCTTTTTTTGTTGAGCCAGTCACACACACGTTAACGGGCCCAAGAGAAACCTTGTCAACTAGAGTAACTTGCTGAGTGGGCCCACCCACTATGGTCTGATCTCCCCCTCCCCCAGCCAGAGCGAATGAAGCGGGCTCTAGATATGCAGATGGGCCGGACCTAATTTCCTTGTTGTACTCGGCCCCGCCGCCCGACTGACGGCCCAAGCCTGCTAAATGCAAGGGGACAACGGAAATTCCAGATCCGAATTCAAATGAACCTACCAAATCCTCCTCATCCGTACCCGTATCGAGTATCGACCTCGACCAGATACTGCAGTGTGTGTTATCTGTCACTCAAATCTGTCTCGCTACTCCCTCCGTACGATCGATGCAGAAAACTGGATGCAGGCGCCCAGATTTGGAGCAGAGTTTCTCTTCTATCCAATGGTCGTATGCGTTCGTTATTTGCAGCTTTCTTGCATTGTCCTATAGAGACGGACAACTCAAACAAGTAATAATAATAGCATATATTTAGCCTCGAGCGTATTTTGAACTTTTCCATTCACAGTTTGATCTCCAACTTTCTAATTCTGATTTTTTTCATTTGAGGTTGTAAAAATGTTCAATTAATAATAATATCACATTTAACCTTGAGGGTATTTTGGACTTTTCCGTCCATAGTTTGATCTAAATCTGACGGAAGTGGCATGGAGGTCAAAAAAAGCATACAAAAGCCTTCTCAAACAACACTGCGTCCCAAAAGGAAAGATGAAATGGAAGGGCTTTTTTGTGCATACTGTATATGTTTTTTTTCCTTGACATGGTAATTGCTGGAATTCATGCCACAACTAACACACAACGCACACTTTCTCCTGGTGCCATTCCCATTTTTCTTCCTCAAGTCCATTCTTTCCTCCTGCACATGGTTTTATTGCAATTCCACCAGACAAATTCACGAGGCAACATCGCCTCGCGAATACAACAGCACCGAGTTAAAAGAATCACAAATAAATCTGAATAAATACTATCACTTTTTTCTTTTCTTTTTTTTTTCTCAGGTCGGGGAGATCTCCCACGGAAAAGCTCTTCATCATGCATGCCCCCAACCCCAAACTTGACAACCCAAAAATGAGACAGAAAAGGGGAACCCCAGAAGAAACAAAGAAAACTTAGTAATCCACCTTCTTTCTTTCCTTTCGTTATCGCCACATTTACATCGACTCCGATCCCCGCCAATTTCACCTTCATGCAAATGCCATCCTCTTACTACCTTCTATCGTGAGCTGGGCACGCTATACTGCCACACCATGATCTGGGAGCAATCAGAGGGAATCCCCTTCAGCTTAGCTCGGTCTTCCAGTACCACTTCTTGCACAAACTTGATCGAGTCCTGCAAAACCACATCGCCAAAAACTCATCATGCTAGTTGACAGTAGAAGATCAGCTGACCTGGCAGAAGAAGAACACTACTACTCTGTTAGGTATATGAATTCTATCAACTAATGTTTAGTTTCAAAGTGAAAATTTTGGGAGTCTCTTTCAAGTCCATCAGGAGTAATAAACATAGACTACTTAAAAAACTAATTATATAGATGGACGGGAAATCTCGAGACGGATCCATTAAACCTAATTAATCCGTCATTAGAGATTGGTTACTGTAGCATGACGTTGTCTAATCATGACATAATTAGGCTCGTTAGATTCGTCTAGAAAATTAAGGTAAGGGTTGTGGAATGAGTTTTCATACTCCTAATTGGTGTCTGGAGATTGATGTGACGGATAGTTGGTGAAATATATAAGAACTAAACAGGGCTTCATAGCTTATTGCTTGCACAGACAAGTAGAAAAGAAATTGAATGCAACCAACATCAGCTCATAGTTCAGCGTAAAGCCCTGCGGCTTGCATACTTGCATCTACATGTTCCTTGCACATGTTGCTTTGTAAGGGATTACTTGTCCCATTGGGTTGTTTACAAATTAGGACCTTCCTGATGCAACTACCTTGTTGGGTGGCCCGGTTGGATAGTGTGGACTGAAGTGTTTGATGAGGCATCAAAATGCGTGTTTGCCTCCCATTCGGTCAGCAATCAGTATCATGGTTTAGTGCCACATGCACAGCTTTCAGTACCATTAGTGGCCGTAGCTCAAGGATTGGAAAAGTAGGCCACTCAAAAAAAAAAAGGATTGCAAAAGTAGGTTGGTAGGTGATATAAACAAAGTTAGAACCAGAAAATAAAAAAATGCACGAAAGTGACGGGTGCTGAAGGGAATTTCACAATTGTGTAACTCTAGTCTAGGGTAGTGACATCTGTTCATGAATCCAAGTTGATAATTTGTGTAACAGGGACAGTCCAACAAGATCAGGTAAGGTCCACGAAGAAAGGACGAGATTCTGTAAAATACGTTGCGAGACTTGGTCCAAACTACTCCATTCGGTTAGAAATGAGTAATTTAGTACTTGATTACCTCGATGAAGAAAATTACAGTGAATTGAATTCAGATGATTTATCTAGTTGACAATCGTAAATCTTGTTCGGAAGGACCAAGGAGTGGCCATGCTTGACTTACAATGATTGGCTTAAACCATCAACAAAGTCAGCATCCAATCTGTTTCCAACTACTTGCATTTTTTATTCAAGATTGTGCTTAGCATGTTTTTCATCAAGAAGAGTTCGCAGGACCTCACAGCGCATGGCAATCACCACAATGACAGCCCATACTTAAAACACAGACACTATTTCATTGCGAACTGGTGACTTCATTTTCCAGAGAACAAAATGAAAGCAATCCATAGAGTATGAAACAATTTGTACGATTTCTTCATATAATATTTCAAACTGCTAATGCCGATGGTTTAACATTTCCTATTTAAGCTAGACATGCACTCCACAATTCTGAGAGGTCAACGTATCCTATATTTTAGGAGCTTTGCATTTTATTTTATATGATATGATCAAGAAATGGACAGCACAAATCTGCTGTTATCTCAGATTCAGTCCCTTCACTGAGTCGCTAAGTATTTTGTGTCAGGAGAAAACAAAATTTAATAGATTAGACTTTCTCAGTTACCAACATTCAGAAGGTGAGGGTGGACTAACCTGTGAAGTATCTGGTAATGACGTTGGCCGACCCCACCGCTCAGGATCCCACAAAATAGAACTATTGAATGCAAACCCTGAGACGTCGATTGTGTGGGCTCGTGTACCAGCACCACCAGCAGGATTCGAGTCAGCTTCTGTGTTATATGTCACTGCACGGGTAGTCCCATCGTTCCAGTCTCTTGAGAACCAGCCCACAACCTTTGAGGCACTGCATAGTGGGCCTTCCACTACCACTTTCTTCTCGCCTGCCAACATTGTTGCCACAGGCCATGTGCCAAACGCCCTGTGCATTTGAAACGTTAGAAATAATATCTATAGGCGACCACATCTAAAATGCAATTCAACAAGAACTGTGCAACATTCACCACCAAACGTGTAATGAAGAGTTAGCTATGCCTGTGATCTTTCTACCTCATCTTGATTGGTCAGTAGAATTAGGGAACTAAAGAGCATTGTGACACCAAACGCTGGCTAGAATTTGACTACATCAACACTAAGCAGACATCAGCCAAGCAAGCCTAATTTGAAGACAAGGATGGAGGCTTCTGATTTTCTCAGTTCAAAGACAAGATATTATAGGAGATAGCTCTATTGACAGATCTTCCATTCTGCCTTGTTGATATCGTCATAAAAGCTAAACTATACTTTTGACCATTCATCCCAATCACTTGACACTAGACACAGGCTGAGTTATTCCATGCAATGACCCTCCCATACGAGGGCATACACTGCTACACTACACTATAGTAAAACTCAACTTGAAAAATGTGAACTTACTTTAGTGAGCACACACGTGTTTCCAAAATGCAGTCAAACAAAAGTAGGAATAGTAAAACTCAACTTGAAAAATGTGAACTTACTATTTAAACACCTGGGGTAAACTGTAAACATATTTTAGCCTTCTAGGATTTAAAAGAATCAAATGTTGAATCTCAACTTGACACAAGTAAACTGCATCTAGTGTCACTGACTCACCATACTGTGCACTTGCACTCCTTTGTTTCTACTTTCTAGTAACTGGTAAAGCTGTTGGCCTCTTGGCTCTTGGGCAGGCATGCTACCAGTACCATACGTGCGACAAGGCATAATGGATGCTCTTAACTTTGTTGTATTTATGCTGGAGAGCCCACAAAAGCATCAGGGTCCACAAGTGCAGATTTGCACGATTCACGAGGACTGTGAAAACTTGAAACGAAAAAAAAGAGAGAGCAAAATAAAAATACAGTGGGTTATTGCCAGAGATGCAGCAGGTAAACCTTGCTTGAGAAAAAGAGGGATGCTTTTATCCCATCATGTTCCCCTCAGTAAAAAAAAAGATTGTTCTTCCAGGGAACATTACCACTGTGCTCGCACATGGCATGAGTAGTAGCGATCATATAGTACCATGTACTGGACCAAGGTGTGATTCCCTCTCTTTTATGAACGCAAGCACTCATCAATGTTAGAATGCTACCATCAGGAAAGTGAATGCGAAAGGCAAGTCAAATGTTTAAGGATATGTGTGTTCAAGTTGAAAGGAAAAATGTTTTGGATGATGCTGAGTAATATTGTTTTTTTTTTGTTGAACTGTGGATTGCTTTTTATCCATAAGCATCTTATGTTCTAATAGCTTAACATTGTTTGGCTTCAATGGATAAGCAAAGGTTAAAGGGGAGGTCTAATGTTAGGACCAAGGGCAGAGTGAACAACACAACAAAGCAAGAAGGATGGTAACTTTTTGACCCAGAATTCAGGGGCCAAAAGGCAGACGAACTTCAAATGCTACTAGTTCCATACTCAGCATCAAGTGTTGGGATTATTGGACTACAGCTATGCTTGAAATGCATGATCATGCAACTAGGCCGGTTAATCAGCATCAAGTGTTGGGAAAATGAAAATGTGAATTATCTTCTTTCCAAGATTTCAACAGAAAACATCTCCAAGGACAGCTGGTGATCTACACAGAAATGAAGTTCCACAGCGGTCTGCAAAAAGAAAATGTTTCTTATGGGTTGCCCCAGATCTATCACAGGTACGCAACAATGTAGAAAAACTGCACCAAACGTGTGGGCAGCTTTTGTAGTGTATATCAGATGGCCATTCATGAGGTCGGAGGAAGCAACTACTGGTGTGGATGGCATCTTCTCTGTGGGAACTCGATCAGTTACAATGGCCATGGCATAACGGCCTCTACTATTTTTTCTACCTGCTAAGTTGTAGCTATTTTCCCCAGCATACTTGCTTCCCCATTTGAGTACCAACATTTCGGGAGTCAATTCAAGTATGCTATATGTTCATTTACTATCAATTTTGTTAGGTGCCACCGACACTGTTACAGGCCCACTTGTCAGTGACTAGCAGCTAGTACTACCACTATCACATAAAATAATTATTGCTGTTGTTGCTTTGTTCAGGAATCAGGAGCCGCGCTTAAAGTCTTAATTAAACTAATTGGAGTGGTTAGCATTAACATATTTGTTCGTTGGGTTGAGGAAAAGCAAAAGATTTAAATCTGCAAAAAGAAGCATTGTTTGTTGGGGCGAAAGGGACTAAAAAAAGTGACAAGCTAGATCCAATAATTGACTCCTTGCATCAGAGAAATGGAGAGAGAATAGTGTTCTTAGCATCTGCACTGTCCATGACAAGAGCACATGAAGAAGAGGCACTGTCCCACCCTTATTCCCCCACTAATGACAGCTTATGCCTTCAGTTATTTGCTCACCAAACTATACGGCTACTAAAACTTTATTAGAAGAGTAAATTAGTGGTGCTAAATTAAGAAGAGGTGATCAGCTACGAGGAACCCTAGTCCTAGTCGGTGCATTAAAAAAAATATGGTTTTGTGAGCTAGAATTGCAATTTGAGGCATTGCGATTCAGATTCAAGCAACACCCTGGAAGAACAGCAAATAGCTAGGCATGCTAAAAACGGAGATCAATTAGAGCTCGAATGGAAGAATGGGAACAAGCAAAGCTCAAATCTTAGCTTGGAAATCAACAATTGGCAAGCAATTAAGAAGCTAGCTTGAAAATTAAGGCATTCTAATTTGCATCTTACTGTACGGATTCCAGTATGAACACGAACCAATCGAGTAAAATGAAAGCAAGATAACGAATGATGTAGAGAACAAGATGCACGGTGAGAGAGGCAATGGCGTGTACTCACTCGATCTGGCGGATCTGGTCGAAGAAGCCGGTGTCATAGACGCCGGCGGCGTCGGCGAAGTGGAGGACGCCGGCGAGGCGGTGCTTCTCGACGTGGGCGAGCGCGGCGTTCCGCTGCGCGTGCGCCTCGGCGGCGGCCGTGGTGAAGTTCTCCTCGGGCTTGAACGCGATGTGCCTGTACATGACGCCCGTGCCCCGCAGCACCTCGGCCGTGGCGGGCGCGTCGGCGGCGGGCTCCACGACCACCCAGACGACGGGCGGGCGCACGAGCCGCAGGGTGTGCGCCAGGCGCAGCAGCTCGGGCCTGCGCCGCCGCCGCTCGCCGGCGCCCGACCGCGTGGTGGTGACCACAATCAGCAGCCGACGCGGGCCGGCCTCCTCCTCGTCGTCGCCCACATCCACCATCGCCCCGCCGCCGGCCGCGGCGGCGCCGGCGAGCCCCACGTCGCCAGCCGCGTCGGGCGGCGACGGCACCAGGTTGACGTGCGCGTCGACGGCGACGCGGGAGGCGGCGAGTTGGTCCCCGGCCCGGTGCGGGGTGGCTGCCTTCCAGGACGACGTTGAGGAGGGCGCGAACCCCGTGAAGAAGCCCATGACGAAGCAGAGCGAGAAGTGGAGCAGCGCCTTCTTCCAGAGGTGGCCGCCCCGGCGCTGCTTGGCCCGGTCCGGCGCCGCCACCGCCACCGCCCCGGTCCCCATGCCCTCCCGAGCCTCTCAGATCACGGCACGCGAAGCTTCCAGATCAGGATTGGACGCGGCAAGAACCGAGCCGACGAGGGGCGATGGTCAATGCGGAACGGAGCTGGAGCTCGGCTCAAGTTGCCGTGAGAGAAGAGGTGGGGGAGTTAATGAGGAATGGAGAAAGGCCTGGCTGGCTACCTCGAGGCCATTAATGTGACGAACGAACTCAAGATCGGTGGATCATCGCCGAGCTCGCTCCAACCAAGACCGGAGGAGGAACCACAGGAACGCGTATGGGAAATGGAGACGAAGCAGTAGTTTGGAGGGAGATGGGGGCAATGAGGAGGAGAGAGAGGAAGATCAATCGAGATGCAGCGGCGGCGGGAGTAGAGTGGGGGAGGGAGGTGGGGAATGAATATGGTGGTGAATTGGTGAGGTGAAAGTGAAGAAGAGGAGGATGGTTGGTGAAGGGCGGGAGTGCGGTGAGACTTGCCTTTCTCAACGGCTACAGGTTTCACTCGCCCGTCAGTCGCCAGTGAATGTGCTCGGCACGCAGCAAGGCCCAACAACAGCTGAGAAATGTATGTAGCTGAAAGCGATGCTGCTCCAAACATACTCCATCTTTGTATAGCTTGGGCAAGAGACATGCTTTGCTTCGAAAGAAATGGTAGTATACATTTCTTGCTAAAAATCGGGTGCATTTGATAACTAATTCAGGAATCATCACTTGTATCCAACTTTGTAGAAATTGAGCTAATTAATGTGAGACTCCCGTGGAAAATATCTTGGGTGGTAAAAAGATTTGGTTTCCATTTCTAGGGATGAACATTTTTGCCACCTCTGTTTGTCTTGTCATCTTGTGTGTGTATTTGTCACTTGCCTGCCAGGGACTGTAGATTGTGTTTGGTGGCATCTGACCCAAGCATGTAATTTTATTAAAAATGGCGATCGCCTGGTGTCCAAAACTGTTTATATACCCGCATCTTGGCTGGAATTGACCGGCGAGAACGAAACAAGATACCAACGCTGCCTGGTTCTTTGGCTGGTTTTGAGGATTCCGTTGTGCGGAGAAGCAAACACCCGCAAAACCAGAGCAACAGGCCAAGCAAATCACCAGGTGCAGGACCTGATGATGAGTCCACAGCTTAAAGATTTTTAACAGCATTTCAAGTACCTAAGTTCACTTACAATAATACCTGCACCACATAATTACAAGGTAAGGTGTAAATAAAACCTGATAATGAGTCCACAGCTTATAGATTTTTAACAGCATTTCAAGTACCTAAGTTCACTTACAATAATGCCTGCACCACATAATTAGTACATTGAAAGGAGTAAGATATTCGTTTTTCTTGCAGCAGGTGATTGGCTTATTGGGGTAAATCTTTTAGGAGTCAGACAATCAGCTAGACGGGAAGAATATTAGGTGGGATGCAGCTTTTGCTTTTGCACTCACTTGTATAACACACCTCCAGTCTCCCTTGAAGCTAAAAAGAAGAAGGTGGGCGATGTGAGGTGGATGTTGAGGCGGCCATTTCAGAGTTGGTTGGGATTGGAACATGGAACCTACTATGGCGATCAAATAAAGAAAAGAACATGCTGAAATGCACTTGCTCTGGAATGGAAATGGCGTAGAAGCTCAAGTTTTCTTTCTGCGATGGTGCATTATCATGTACTTGTTTGCAAATGCCCAACAGAATCATTCACAATCAAGACATCGTTTCAAAAGAAATTACCATTGCAGACATTAAAATAAACCATATATGGTATGGTTAACTGAAAATGTCTTTTGCATTATTTATTTATTTGCAAACATGCATGCTAGGGTATTTTTTCTTTTTGCAAACTCGCTAGGTGTTTGTTTTAGCATAACTCGCTATATGTCACTGATGAAGATTGAAGAAGAGATGATCAGATGAGATGAGCTGCTCCTAGTATTTTGTATAGGAAGGAGTCGGGAATGTGCGCCCGTGGATTAAGAGACAGAGCACCCTCTCCCGGCCTGTCGACTATCCAGGGGATCCCTTCTTCTTCAAAAAAGAGGAGAGAGACCAGTTTGATTGAAAGATTTCATTGTGATCACGGAGGCCTTAGGCCATGTGATGGATGGACTACGGATGCCCAACCAACTTCTTCGTCATCGATATATTATTGACCCTTTTTTTCTTCTTTTGCTTAGCTTGTACACATGCATGTTAGTCCAGGTAGGTATTAGCTGCGTGAATATATATGTTGAGAATTAGGCCTAACGTAATCTCGCGCTCACCAAGTAGTAGTTGGGGAATATTTGTTCTCCACCTTCACGAACGATTGTTCGTCGTGAGATAAAATATAATGTTGCATTGGCCGCAGCCTATACACTGTACATTAATACAGTACGACGGCAAATAGTACTGGACCCTCGTGCACGTTCAGGTACGACCGACGCACATAATACGCGTTATAGTTTGGTCGACCGGGCGCGCCGGAGCGGACGGTGGGGTTGGGCTCCCGTCGCCCTCGGACGACGGTTCAGAGCTTCAATTCAGTCCAGCTCCGAGTATAAGGCTATCTGCACCGGCGTGCGGTACCCGCACGCTACGGGACAGTGTGGACGGGTGGCGTTGGCTGTCTCGTTTTTTCGCCGCACCGGTGCACGCCAAATGATACGCGACCGTTGCGATCAGCCGCAGAAACGCCAATCCTGGCATCCTCCCCGGATACGCGCCGCAAGCGCCGCGCGGGTCCCACTTGTCCTCCCGCTCGGCCTCGGAATCCGGAGCAAACCGCCGCCGCCATCCGCACCGCGAGCAAGCCGAGAGGGGTCGGTCGCCGGTGCTGGAGCTCGCCCCGCAGACCGGCGAGCAGGAAGAGAAAGGGAGGGGTCGCGCGGCCCATGGCTCGCCGGCGGACAAGGTCCGAGCTCCAGCCGCAGCCGCCGCCGGATCTGAGCTCGACGCCTCCTGCTCCGCCGTGGGGAACGCCGCCGCACAATGGGGAACTCCGCCTGGATCCCGTGGTCGCAGAGGCTCCTCGTCCCGCTCGTCGAAGGCCACGCGGGGAGGGCGTCGAGCTCCTGGGAGGCAGAGGAGTCCAGCTGACGCAGGGGACCGCACGAGCGCGCACGTGACCGGCGGGGGAAGCTTTGCCGCCCCCTGCTCCTCGTCCTCGAGCTAGCAGCCGCTCCATGGCCCGCGGGGAAGCTCGCCGTCGTCGCTCGAGCCGCCGTCGCGCCGGGAGAGGAGGAGCCGTGCCGCCGCGGAGGAAGAGGGGAAGATAGGGAGGGAGTGAGGGCGCCGCCGGGGAGCAGCCGCGCCGTCGGGGCCAGCTGCGGCCGGCAGCCCTTGCTCCTCCTCGCGAGGTCGCCCCGAGCTCGTCCCCGTCGTCGATCTCGCCGCGCCACAAAAGCATCTGCCGGAGGTGCTGCTGCCGCATCGCCGCCGTGACGAAGGGGAGAACGAGGAGGATGGAGCAGGAGCGCGTGTCGGCGGAGGCTGCCGCCGACGTCAAATCGAATCCCCACGCCCACGCCGACGAGCTCCGGGCCGCGGCCGGCGACCTCCGTGCCGTGCTGGAGCAGCAGCGGAGGGAGCAGGAGCGCCGCCGCCTCTCGCTCCTGCAGCTCGTCGGGGGGGGGGGGGGGGGGGGCGGAGCAGGGGATCGTGGAAGGAGAGAGACAGGGGAGGGAGTAAAAAAAGAAGAGAGGCTGACGTGTAGACGTTACGATGGGTTGTTGGTATGGAGTACGAGATTTAGGGGATGACGGGTGTGAGAAAAGTGGTACTGCACTATAAAATCACGATGACCAGTCAGAAATATTCCTTTTAGGGATGAATTTAGGGTATGACGAGTGTGGATAGCCTAAGACTGGTAGCACTCGTCGTACTCCATTTGCATACCCTAAAAGAGAATATTCTGCCTGGTCATCGAAATTTTGCAGTACAGTATCAATTTTCCCGCACCCGTCATCCTCTATATCTCGTACTCCACACCAACAACCAGCTGCGGGGCCCACTAGTCAGTGTCTTTTTTACCCCCGCAGCCCCCCTCCCTCTCTGTCTCTCTCCTGCTCTCTTCACTCCGCCGCCCGCACCCCCTCGCCCATGGATCGAACGGCACCGGGGCTTTGCTCGCCGGCGTGGCCGGCTGCGTTCCGGCGGCGGAGCTCACAGGCGCGGCGTCCGCGGCTGCCCCTGCGCTCTCGGATCGAGCGGCCTCGGGAGCACAGCTCGCCGGCGTGACCGGCCGCGGCTCCGGCGGCAGAGGTCGCAGGCACGGCCCACCGGCGACGGCTCGTCCCTTCCCGCGCGCGGAACCCCTGCTCCCTCCGCCCCTTCCCAGCCCGTGCCATGGACGAGCCACGGTGGATCTGATCAGGGGCGCGGCGGAGCAGCCGTGGCGGAGGGCAGCTCCCTCCTTCCTCGCGGCCGGTCACGCTGACCTGGGCGGCGGCTCGAGGTCCCGGAGGCCCTTCCCCTGCCCATGGCGGCGCTCGACGGCTCGTCCCTTCCCCACGCTGCATCTCCCGCCCCCTCCTCCCCTGCTTCTCCCTCCCCCCTCGGCGGCGTCGGCGTGTCCGTGCCCCCTCCTCTGCTGTCCGATGACGGCGTGGACAAGCTTGGGTGCAGTGCCGCGCCGCTGCTCTCCCACGCGGCTGTGCCCCTGCTCCCTCACGACGCCGGCCGCGGCGCGAGGCGGAGGAGCCCAAGGACGGCGACGGGGGCAGGGGCGGAGGTCGGCGGTGGGTTGGACCTCGAGCTCCTCCCGAGGCCAAGCTCTGCCCTGCTCCCCTGCCTCTCCCCGACGGCGAGCGCGGCGGAGGTGGGGCCCGTGGACGGCTCCCGGAGGCGGCGCAGCCGAAGTCAGGTGTGGTGGCCGGCGGCGCTCCTCTCCATCGACCTCACCAGCGCCATTTTCTCTCCTCGGCGTCATCTCTCTCCTCTCCTCTCCGATGGCGCGCAGCAGCAACGGCGACGCAAGTGGGGCTGCTGCGGGGCGTAGCGCACACCCTGGGATGCGCTGGATTTGGCGCGGACGGGGTGCGAACAGGACGCCGCGTACGCGTTGGCGTCCCCCGGTGCGGGAGATAAAACGCCATTCGCATACTGGACCAGGCCACCGTGTCCCGTAGCGTTGGTTTTACAGCACCCAGTGCTACCAGTCTAAGGCTGACCGCAGCAAGGGCCTGGATAGGACCCTGTACCGCTAATTTTAGCGGCTCCAACTTCCTTGGACCAGCTGCAGCAGCAGCCTGTAAACAATCTGGTACCGTCCAGGATCTGGTGTGGAGACGGCATATTCGGAGGCTCCCGACTCGTCCTCCAAATCGCCGTCGCCCGCCGCCGTTGACCGGCGAGGAGGCGCTGGCGGAGGCCATGCCGCCGGCGATGTGTGCGCCTGGGTGCAGCAGTGCGTCGCAACCTACTGCGCGCTCGTGGTGGTGGCGGCTGGCGTAGACGGCGACGACGGGAGGAGGGAGCGGGGAAGGCAGAGGCAGACGAGGCGACAGAGGCACGGGGCAGGGACGTGAACAGCGCGGCGGGGACGAGGACGTCGTCGCGGTCACCTGGCCGCCACATCTCGGCCGCCGGAGACGAAGAGGCATCTCCACACCAAAGTAGCTCCACACACCGGTGCGGAGGGAGGAGGGTAGGGAGCTCGCAGGCCGCGGCCGGGATGACCTTCGGCGGCACGGAGTAGGGTGCAGCGGCGCCCTTCCCCATCCTTCGCGGTCGGTGGCCCTCCCCGTCCTCAACAGCGCAGGGAGCAGGGCAGACGGAGGAGGGAGCGTGGGAGGCCGCAGCAGGTGCGGAGACTCCTTTCCGATCCGGCGGCCCCTGCTGGTGCTGCTCCTCTCTGCTCTCGCTGGAGAGGACGCGTCGCCAGCCAAGAACACCGCCGCGGCAGCAGGGTCGAGGTCCTCAGCGGCGGGGGCGCACATGGGTGGTCCGAGAAGGAGATGCGCCGCCTCGGCACAACGATGTGTGGTGGAGTGCGGCGTGGATGGCCGCCGGCAGCCCTGCGCTGCCCGACGTCGGCGTGCGGGCCCAAGCCCTACACGAGCGGCGGCATGACTCTACGCTCCGGCTTCGGCGTCCGGCGGCAGGTGGGTGGGGCGGCGACGGCGGCAGCACGCACAGGTGCGTGCGGTGAGGTCGTGGAGGAGTGTGGAGCACGGCCGACGCGGATGGAGGCTGGGACCGGCGACGGAGGTGGAGGCCGTGGGCGCGAGCACCGGCGCATGGGCAGGAGAGCCGTGGAGGAAGGGATGGGTGGGAGGAAGGGGTAGGTGGGGAGGATAGATACCAAGAATATTTCTTTTCAGGTGGAGGATGGAGAACACTACTGTAGCAAAATGTTATTTAGAGGACACAAATTTTTTAAGGACCCTCCAAATACTTTTTTGAAGGATGATTTTTAGAGACTACCGCTGCCTCGAAATCGAGCTCGAAGGCAACAGGCGGGCCTCTCCCCATGGCGGATCCTCTGCTACTGCAGCCCTGCACGCGAGCCAGGAACAAGAGCTGCAGACCGGGGTGTCGATAGGTAGGAGTGCTGGAGGCCAAGATCTGAGCAGTGTTGGCGGAGACTAGGCTTCCGAGCGGCTCGCGACGATGGCCGGTGCCGGCCGGTCATAGCGCGCCGCCGCAGCTCCTCGCCAGCCGTCGCCGCCATTCACCACGATGCGCACCTACCTCCGCCGCTCACCCACGCCCACCGAGAACTCTATAGGGTTCGCTCTTTCCTCCTCTTCGCGGTGGTGCTGGCCTCGCCAGCAGCCGCCGTCATACCGGTCGGCGACCGTCGGTTGGTCTTGTTGCCTAGGCCCGGCCCCACGTGCAGAGAGGAAAAGGAAGAGATTAGAATGGGCTAGGTGAAGAAAGAAACGTCTAAATTAGAGGTCTCTCATGCCTGAAGAGTCTAATTTAGCTCGTCTGTTGCAGTGTACTGAAATATAAAAAGGAAATATTGGTTAAATGACTAGCTAAATGAGAATATAGAGAGTGAGATTTGACTAGCTCCTAAAAATGCTGGACCGAGTACTCGGCGGCGGCTCATCGCCGCCGTCGTCGATCACCCCACGCCGCCGCCGCCGCGTCGGGACGGAAGGTTCGGCTGGGGCTAGCTCGCTCGATGTACGTATTGTCCTGCATGCAGGCAGGGCGGGCGCGCGATCCAATGCGTACAAAAACAAATCGCATTGGCTGTATATATGTGTGTGTGCACGTACGTACTACGCAGTATGAGCTGGCTCGCCTTGTCTTGTGTGATTGTTTTTTTTTAATTAAAAGCAGGAGCACTACCGTATCATATAAGAAGGAGAAGCATGCAGTTCTTACAATATTGTGATTACATATAAAAAAAGCAACACCTCACTCTTGTGTGATTGTGTCGTAGGTTGATTTCCTCTGCATTTTGAGACCAGCTAGCTAGGTTCAATTCCTCCTCGCCGCACGTACGTACTGTACACTCCTACGTGTTTATTACCCGCATATATGCATGCATCAATGCAAGATTGCAAGTCCTCATTTCGCTGGGACACTGCATATCTTGATCGATCGGTACATATATATCGACCAAAAGGTTGGGTTGTTGGTTGGTGTTAGACCGGCCGGTGGATCACCCTTTATCGCTGCGACGGCCGTGCTGGGCAGCTTGGCCATGCTCCGCGTCTGCTACGCAGCTAGGGTGCTCTCTGCTCTGCTCCCCCAGCTAGCTAGCTGCACTGCATCCGCATGCCACGTGTATGAGCGAACGCGTGCATGCGGTGCACCGTGGCGATTGGCGAACGCGCACATCATCACGCGACCTTGTCCGATCTATATCGATCGAGCTAAATAATTGAACCAGCAGGTTGTATTTCGGTCAAGGCATCGTGGGGGTCAATAATTGAACCAGCAGGTTGTATTTCGGTCAAGGCAGAATATTGGATTGAACACTAGTAGTTGCAGCGCGCAGGTCCATGGTATTTAAAGTCTAGAGGAAAACATGGAATAACTAACAGTAGAAATTTGCCAAAATATTTGCAGAGAGAAAGCTAGCAAACATATGGAGCACGTGAGGTACCTAGCTAGTATGCAGCATCATCGTATAAGTACATGGATCACGGTTACCTTAAAAGGCGGTCATCTCGCTTCAAAACGCAGGCAATGACGATAATGTTTGTTTAACCACTACCTAGCCCCTCATCTCCCTAACATAATCTTTAATTTAGGGCTAAGCAACAGCAAGAGGTTAATTGGTTGCTAAAAGCAGAGCCAAACTCTAAACAAGACAAGATGGGCACCCCAAGGGCCAAGACCAAACCCTAGCTGTTGCCGCCATACGTGTCAACTGCAAGAGCAAAGACGTTAGACATGTTGCACAAATTGGTGGTGCATGTAGTCCCGGGGCCCTGGCGAGTGGCGACTGGTGTGTACATGCAGCTAGGCTAGTGATGTCGATGTGGCAGCCTCCAAGAAAGCTCCAGCGAAAGCTCTTCGCACAACCAGACAAGCAATGCGACGATGGCTTCCTGTAGATGTTTGGTATTTCTCCTTGTACCCGGAGCAGCATGGTTCAAAAGCTCCAGCAGCAGCTGAAAGCACCTTGGTCGTAGTAGCCGGTTATTCAATATTCGGGGTGTTCCTCGTTCCTGGTAATCTGGGGTAACAGCTTCATCTCGTTTTCAGTTGCAGAGAGAAGGGAGCAAAAATGGCCGGAACAGTAACCTACTGCCGTTTTTGGTCGCAACGCAGCTCTCACAATATTTGTCCTTGACAGTTGACACTGAAAAGAAGATTTGCCCTGACATATTGGCATACGTTTTTTTACCGCCGGTTACATATGTAAAAAATGGTCAGTTAGAGCTGTTGGGAGCCAATGAGATAATCTGTAGATGCCCAACCCGTGGAGTGATGGAGGTACTAGCTTGCATGTGAGAAGTGTGACCTTATTATTATCTAGAGGCCAGAACAGTCACCATCTATCCCATGATGATGATCAGGACCTGAATGAAAACCCTCAGGGTTGGGCTGTCAAAGGACTCAAAGCGAATGCCAAACATGATGGCGTGGCATACGTTCCTGAGGCTCTGAAGAACACCTCCCCTCCCCGGAGCTCAACCAAAGTTGCAGACACGACACAGGGCCTGCAGAAATAAACTATGTACGTATGCCTGGCCTGACCAGGAGGGCAAATGGCACATGCAGGTGACCAGCCTGTTGCATCCAGCCAAATCCCCCGGCTGTAACTGGAGGGAGGTCTGGACTGGAGCGAGCCAAGAAAGCTACAGCAATGACTGCCGGTAAATAGGTACTGTAGAAGAATGCGCAGGGATGAAGGATGGGCTCTGCATCTGCGCGCATCTTTTGCATAATTGCATCCATCCCGTGAGAAGACATGGCTGGCGTGGAGATCAGTTACTGGCAGTGTCAGCGTAACATTTACTGGTGATGGCCCCATGTTTCCGTGCTTTGGGAAGCAGTTGGCATCTGATCTGTATGAACAAAGGACGTGTTTGATGTGGAGCGCAAAGGGTGGCCGAGCCTATGAGCCAGACTCTGGCCAGCCACGGCCAGGTCCAGTTGAGACACACTAGTGTGTTTGATTGCATTTTCGCAATGGAGCCCAAGAGAGTCAAAATTTTGTTTGATTGCACTAGTGGAGCCAGGCCCAGAGGCTAACTACCATCAACTACCACAAAGGGACGGTGTTTGATATGAGCCTAGCTCACCGTGACCATCAGGTTTTAGAGGAAACACCAGAACAGAAGGGTGAATAAATGATAATAGTGCAGTACATCATATGGAATTATCATTAGCCTCAGACTAATTTTGTCATAAACTAAGGAGTCATTGCTGCTACAAGTTCAGAAAGGACATAGGCAAAACAACATCAAAGAAACAGACAGGAGTCCATGAGTTTAACAACGAAAACAGCAGTTCATCCCTCTTCATCCACTTTGTCATCATAGGCCTACGAAAAGGTCTTCTTGAACCACAGATCGGAGAAGAAGAAAGCACATGATAGGCACAACACTCTCATGGAACAACACAGATAATCATCAGCACCAGCCATCTCAACTTGAGGAGGAAGAGCACTCTCACCAACAGGCATCCCAATTTCAGGACAAGGAACAATTTCAGAGGCACATGTTGTTGGCTGGGCAGCCATGTAAGCGGTAACAGCATCATCATAAGTCTCATATCTTTTGTGCACAACACCTTTGAAGTGTAGAACATGCTTACTGCATTCTTGCCAACTCGAATAAATCCCAGGAACCCTTCCTTTGAACACAACATAGTAACCTACCATTCCTATTCAAAGAAGCAAAAGGTTCAACAAAGTAATGTGCCTCAGATATAGGAGAAGAATGTCTTCATGTCAATCATGGAAACATGAAACTCAACCAGCCCAGGGTTGAAAACATAGGCCATGGATGAGTTTCATGTTTTGATAAGAGACATGAGAAGGCATGAAAGAATATCATATCATCATTGGCAAGAATAACAACATGACCAAAAAATAAAGCAGAGGTAGATTATTTTTGTCATCACATAAACTGGAGATGGAGCATAATAAAAATAGTAGCAGGAAGACAAAGTTCATGGCAACCATAGAAGCATGGGAGGCACCATCCCAGGCTTGGAAAACATGGGAATGGATGTCTCCCATGTTTTGATGGGAAACATGAGAAATATTTAATATAAAGGTACAACACAGCTTCATCTCAAAAATTGTCTCATCATAGGCTAAAAGGCAAAGAAGAATTGGCCTCAGTTATGTTTGCACTATCATCTGAACTTCAACTTGGAGCATAAGGATACAGTTTTAGGGAAACAAGGTCAGGACAGCCATGGAACCGTGTGACCCATCCATCCCAGCCTTGACAGCATTGCCTGGGCATGGATGTATCACACGGTTTGATGACAGCCATGAGAAAAAAGAACAGGAACAAGCAATAACAGATTTAGAACCACAGCTCCAGTTCCTCACAAGTGAAGTTCATCAACTTATATTTGCAAACATGTGTAACATCATAGGCTAAAAGAGAAATTAACAGGAAGCATCCACAGAAATTAGATGAACAAATAATGTGCCAACAAGCCAAGCAAGTTTCATCCATGAAGCTGCCAACAGAGGCAGCAATAATGTGCATTACAAACCAGCATGTAATATAAATGAAGTGCAAACACCCTAGCAGTTTGCCAACTGTACCCACCCCTACCCAAAATGAAACCAAAATAACAGCCCACCAGCCTAGTAAACTTCACAAAATGTACACCAAAGTGTGGTCAAAAGAGGTGAG
Source organism: Cenchrus fungigraminus (assembly GCA_036936925.1). Classification (NCBI taxonomy): domain Eukaryota; kingdom Viridiplantae; phylum Streptophyta; class Magnoliopsida; order Poales; family Poaceae; genus Cenchrus; species Cenchrus fungigraminus. Next base: position 175,234,633 of record CM072769.1, read on the forward strand.
TAGAGAGGGAGGAGGAGGAACTATACATTTCCATTCAACCCCCTCAAAGGCTTCCCCAATCATGCTGAGAACTACTCATAGTAGTTCTTAGCAAGGTAGGTCCTCATTCAGATGTCCCTGTGGCCGGCAGACATGCTCATGAACCCAGTGGCAAGGGGCTTATTCTCCAACAGGTATGTGTATGCAACTATGAGGGCCTCTGTGGTGTAGGCAGGCGTCTCCATAACAGCAAGATACAGGGCAGGGTCCACATGAGCAGGGCCAGTCTCCCTAAGGCTGCGTTTGGAAGCATACATTCAGCTTGTGGAATTGCATTGGATTATGAATGTCAAAGCCAACTGGAAATGGAAATGGATTGCAATGCAAATGCTGCTGTTTGGATGCATACGTAATAGGTAGTTGGAATCAAAGGTAGCAACCAATTCCAATTCTTGTTTGGATGTACAAACCTATGATTTGTATACCTTATTAGAGTTTGAACAAGATGCTATGCTGTACATGTATGAAATTTCGTTCGCACAATTTTTACATATATAATGTAATGTTTTAAATATATATTGTAATAATAATATTAAAATAGCAAAAAATATTCTGAAAAATAAATAAAACAGTGCTATATAATGGAAAAATATCAGAAAAATAATGAAAACAATAATATAACACCAGCCATTATATAGACAACAACATGACTGCAATAATCCAAGTTTATCACAACATCCATACATATAACATATCACAACAGATAGTTTTTGTCCATCACAATATGAAACACATACTTAGGATAACAAGTTCTTAAGTGCTGAATAATAGAACAGACAGTTTTTGTTCATCAATACATGAAACACCTACTAGGAATAAAAGTTCTTAAGACCTAAATAATAACCATACAGTACAACCCTCAATTGACATTCCTTTAGTTCAGCAACAAGAGCCATTCCTTCCTCATGTCCATAGGAAGTTCCATGAGCGCTTGGAATAAGCGTTCATTAAGGATGAACTTCCCATAAGATTTCAGCCTGTCACATCTAGCCAAATCAGGTATCATTTGAAGTGTTGCAAGGATCTCAGCAGGAGTAACACTAGGCATTGGTAGTGGTTCGGTGGACTTCAAAGAATCATTGAATGATGTCTTCATATCTCCAAGTATAGATAGAATAGCCTCACCAGTTCGCTGCTTTTTCTGGGGCAAATCTGGTGATGCATCATCAACTTGTTCAGGTTCAACTTGAGCACTCTCAGCACCTGTCTAGGCACCTTCACCATTGGCATGATCTTTTGAATAAATGGTACTGATTGCATCCCAATTCTTCACAACTTTGTTCTTGTAACAAGCTGCTGACTTGTTAGCCTACACAATACACACACATATATGTATCAATTTGCTGCAGTTTGCATTGTGAAGAGTGAAACAAGCAAAGAAAATATTCATGTACTTACCTCCACATATTTATTCCAAACATCATCACTATCAATTAACAGCTTATCATTAACCCAATCCCAACCAAAGCCGCTTTGAGAAAGAATCTTGCTAATGACCTCATAGTGCTTGTCAAAAGTTTTGCACCTTGATGTTATGTTGTCCTTCGTGATCTCCAAGTTACACTTCTCACGTACATTCTTTATAGCAGCATTGTAGACATGTGGCTTCCAACCATTTTGGGCATGATCACCATTGTTGTGATGTTCCACGAGGACAACCAACAATGCAGCGTCCATCTCATCAGTCCAAGTGAGATAAACCCTCTTATTTCCTTTTGTTGTAGCCATGGTGCTAATCACATACATTTGCCAAAATACCACAATAGTTAATATGTCAAACTATATGGTGCATGCACAAAAGCTCACAAAAGGCACCACACACTAGCTGCCCAACACAAAATAATGCAGCCAGCTTTGACACAAAAGATATCCCACACGGCCTACTCCATCTCTAGTTCACCATGCCTCAAAAGGTACTCATCAAACATGTCATTGGCATGCTGATCTCTAAAAGAGTTCCATTCAGCAGTGACTTGAACACTAGTAATTAAGTTAGCATCATCTACAGGCTCAATTTTAGCATCAGCTAGTTCAGCATCCACTTCCGGCAACAATAAATCATCCTTATGATGCTGCATATCCCTTGCATAGTTGTGTAATACGCAGCAAGCATTAATAATTCGAATCTGCAATAATATTACTAGTTAGCAATTTTCATTCAGATTGATGTTGTTGAGCACCATATGTACTTTTGTTACCTGATCCTTAATGCCAAAGAAACTTCCTGTGCGTAGGATGGCCCATTTTTTCTTTGCTAAACCAAAAGTTCTCTCTACAACATTTCTAGCACGAGAATGACGCAAGTTATATAACTCTTTGGAAGTTTTAGGCTGCTGTTGACTTGAAGCCCACTCTTTCAAGTGGTACCGAGTGGATCTGAATGGAGCTAGAAATCCAGGTCCATTGGTGTATCCAGCATCAACTAAATAATATTTTCCTATTGCCAAGCAATCGAGTTAGTTATGAAGCAAATGAAAGAAATAAAATACCAAGACAAAGAGTCGTACCCTTAGGTACAACAAATCCATCTCGGTGACTCATTGCATCACGTAGAACTCTACCATCACAGGCTGAGCCCTCCCAGCCAGGTAATACATACAAGAATTTCATGTTCCAGTCAACCACACCTAGCGTGTTAGTGGTGATCTGTTGCTTTCTGTTCCTATACCTCCCTTGGTCAACCACAGGCACACACACATCAACATGACACCCATCCAGTGCTCCAAGTGCATTGCCAAACCACTTCCATTTGTAATCATCAGGTGGTTGAATAGAAGGATCAGGAAGCTTAATGAACTCCGCACTTAGAGATAGAATGGCAGTCAACACATCAGAAAAGTGCCTACTGATAGTCTCTAAAGAACGCTTGTAATCCGAACGAAGCAACCTCAATTTTAGACCATGTCCAACTACTAGCAAGGACATAGCAACCTTTTCTTCCACACTAACATATACGCTATCACGCAGACCACACCTTTCCCGCAATATGGCGCACAAATCATGGAAGTTTCTTTTAGTCAAACGCAACTTATCATAGCATGTAACATCAGACCGATCATACATCTCCTTAAGCAAATACTTCCTATAATTGTGCAGCTGCTCATCACTGCTAAAGCACCCTACACCCCTTGGTGCCCTCTGTGAACTAAGATATGCAAGCCCAAGAACCACTGACTCAAAGTACAGTTTTGTCAACACAATCCTTCTCTTCTTCCTTCTTTCATTTTCCTCAGTTATATAAGAAATCAACTCAAGATCTGACATAGTATAGCTACAATGCACACACAGTTCATAACCATTATGACATACAATGAAGACATAGTCACACAAAAAATTGGCATCACATACCTTGAATCGTCTAGACCAGCAACCCAACGCTTGGAGAAGTAACCTGAAATTTCCAATAAAGAGAGTTTTAGGGTTTCCATGTGTGCTGAAAATTAGTGCCAGAGATGGGGAAGGGGGTAATGGGGAGGCGTCATGGATCTGCAAGAATTGGAGACTAGGCAAAAGGGGAAAGGAGCCGCCATGAATCTGAACCGGCTGCACAAAATCGATCTGAGAAACAAAGGGGAGACAGGGAGAGAGATGGTCTAGCAAGAAGAAGGGGAAAAGGCAGAAGTTTGCCGGAGGAGGGCTGGAGGACGAGTACCTGCAGCAGAGGGGACGGCGGTGGCAGCGGCGCCCTCCCGAGGTGGCCTTCCGCCGGCTCGTCGCCCGCCAGAGAGAGTCGCGGAGGGGCGGCGTCTGTTTTTCTTTTTTTTCGCGAGAAGGAAGTGAATCGGTACGCGGGGAGGCGGAGGAGTTAAGATACCGAGCAATGCAGAGCGGGAGGCCTCCGAATTGTGGGCGGGCACCCGCGCCTTGGCCGAATATTTCGCGGCATTGGACTGTGGTTTCCGTCCGTCAATACCGAAGCCGCCCAAACAGACGCATTGGACCGTGTTCGATTCCAATTCACGATTCTGGCCTTCAATACGTGCTTCCAAACGCAGCATAAGGGCATTGGCAACATTGTTGACTGCATCTGTCATGTTTGTCATCATCAGCATCTCATCCTCAGTGAATATGGGCCTCTTCCTCTTGCCACCAACAGATGGAGTGAGCAGCTCAGTTGCCTTGCTGCCCTCCCCTACCTCTGTGGTACCTCCCTTCACCTCATGAACCCCCTCTAGCTTAGCAGCAACACTCTCAGCATTATTAGTGCTAAGAGGCTCACTAGAACCTACAGCAAACCTACCAGTGGCCATGGAACTACCAAAGATGGTCTCCATCTCAGTGTAGAATCTGATAGGAGTGTTGAGGAACTCAGCATCCTTAGGGTGGTCTTGCAGGCATGGTAGTGCACACAATTACATAAATGGGATCAGACAATGTATGGGTTCAAGTGTGAGGTAACTCTAATAGGGTTTCTACCTTGCAGTGACCAGTGAAGTGGTCAATGTCAAGCATGATAGCATTGACAGTGTCATCCCAAAGTGCCCCACTTAACTCTTTCAGCTTTGCCACCTTACCCCACTTCTGCCTCCACTTCCTCAAGTGGTTATACACTTAAGTTGGGGTAACAGCCTCCCCAGTGTACTCATTAAGACACTTGGCCACTTGGTTCACATCCTTGTCCTTAAAGCACTTATCAACTCTACCATCAGTTACTATAGCAGCTAGGGATGAAAACAGATCGGATACGGACGGATACTGCGGATACAGATACAGATAATTTTTCTTTCTCGGACAGAATTCTCGGATCGAATACGGATACGGACAGTATATTTTTTGTCGAATAGTGATATTCATCATATTTGGAACATAGAAATTCAACTTTGAATTTCCGGATACTAATGCGGTACGGATAGTCACGGATATTAAATGTCCAGATTCGAATACGGTCTTACCATTTGAGAGTCTGACCCTTTCGGTCGGTCGGTCGGACGGATAATATCCGTACCACTTTCATGCCTAATAGCAGCCATCCTCCTAAGGACAAAGCCAGAGCTGTTGTTGTTCCACCTCATTAGAGGCCTGGCACCAGCACCAGCACCAGCCTCTTGGGGAGGGACAGCCTCACCATCATCACCCAGCAGATCAACCACATCATGACCCAAAGCAGGAGCAGCAGCCCCAACCCCCTCAATGCCAGCCATCCTATTTGTTCACCACTCAATTAGACAACCAGATGCAGTAGGAACAGCAAAGAGGCATAGCTTTACAAAAAACATAGGTAAAGTGGTCTCAGATATGTCCCTAAGCACTTATATAAGCATGACACAAACAAATGCAGAGTGGTCTCAGTTATGTCCATTAAATTATTACATCACATGAGTTCCATTTCCAGGGTCTAGCAAACTGAATAGCATACAAAAATAAGTAGCATGATCAGGTCCTACTTGTCCCCCTACCAGACCACATTGCATCACAAATAGCATCCCTTCTATTTACCATGGCCACAGAATCCTGTGTATCAGAACTTCAGAAGGTGCAGGTACATCATCATGACTACCTTCAAACCCCTCCTCCAATGGTACTACTTCATCAACACCAAACCCCAATATCCAATTGTGCAGAATACAGCAGGCCAGGACAAGCTTTACTTGTGTCTTGTATGTGTAGAAAGGCTTGTTGTCTAAAATACGAAACCTCCCCTTCAAAGCACCAAAAGCCCTCTCAACTGTGACCCTAAGGGATGAATGCCTTAGGTTGAACAACTCCATTGCATTGGTTGGATAATTCCTGTCCCCAAATTCTGATAAATGGTACCTAACCCCCCTGTATGGAGGCAGGAAACCATTGCGGTAAGCATAGCCAGCATCTACCAGGTAAAACTTGCCTACAAATGGACCAAAATAGTCTATAGTGAAGGTATGTGTCAATTGAATGGACAACTTAAGGAACTATTGCAACAAGTTATACCTTCAGGCACAATGAACCCATCAGCCCTCTCAATTGCATCTGCCAATACATGTGCATCATGGCCAGATCCCTCCCAGCCAGCTAGGACGTAAGTGAATTTAAGATCAAAATTCACTGCAGCCATCACATTTTGTGTTGGATGCTTGTGTCTACCCCTGAAAGGCTGCTGCATGTGTCTAGGCACCCTAGCCAACACATGTGTGCCATCAATGGCCCCCACACAGTCCTAAACAATTTACAGTGAGGTGATAAGTGCAAATATTGGAATGAACTACAACCTTAAACAAACACACAAGTATGACATATACCTGAAGGTAAGGGTACCACCTGGGGCTGCCCATGATTTTAGGATGTGTGGTAGTGCTTAGAGGCCTGATCATTTGTGACCTCAGCTCACCAACTGCATATAGGACTTGGTGGAAAACTCTACTAACAGTCTCAATTGATCTCCTCCAAGCTTGATGGGCAACCCTGAACCTCTGGTTGTGTCCAACAATACGGAGAAACATTGCCACCTGCTCCTCTACAGAACATCCAGCTGTCTCTCTAACTAATCCTCTAACCCTAAACAGGTTACACAGAGCAAAAAAAGGAGCTCTTTTCATCCGCAACATTGCCAAGCACTCAGCATCAGTGCTGTTCATAATCATTTGGAGGGTAGAAATCCTATGCTGCATGCCAAGGGACCTAGGACCATAAGGGGAAGGCTCAAGCTCGGCCCTTACCCTCCTAAGCCTACTGAACAAGAAAGAAACCATCACTGCAACCATGGCAGCTGCTTGCCTGGCCATCACCACACGCTGACCATTTGGATCCATCTACATGCATACAAGATTGAAGCATACAACTCAATTTAGCTAGACCCTGGCTGGCCTCAACATGCAAGTGTAATCATTTATAAAAAATGTGTAACAGCACGGCTGCAAAAAATGCCTCCTGTGCAATGGACAAATACATCATAGACCAAAATGAACTAACACCTAATCACAAGCATTGACAGTTCAGAACAGTATAGGACATTTTTCATCATCGACCAAATCAAAATCAAGAACATCACCGCAACGAGTGTCGACCGGGCATCCCTGGGCCCACCAACACATGTGGGCCATACCCGGGAGATGAGTTCCTACACACCTGGATTACTCGATTAGTGGGCCAGGGTGCTGGTACCGTGGACCACAAGGCAAGACAAGACGGACAAGGACTTGTACTACTAGGACAGCTTTCCATACCTTGTATAGGCTACTCCGGGTCCTACTCGAATAGTACCCTTGTACCAATCCGACTTGTAACCCTGCCTCCCGTGGCATATAAGGTGAGGCAGGGACCCCTCTCAAAATATACACAATCAATACAGAGCCACGCAGCATACAGGACATAGGGTATTACGCACATTGCGGCCCGAACCTGTCTAATTGTGTGCCCCGTGTCTCACCATCGTGTTCCTGATCTCGGCGAGCCCTACCGCATAATCTACTACTTTGGGTACCCCGTCGTAGGCTCGGTGTCTAAAACACTGACAGCTGGCGCGCCAGGTAGGGGATCTCATTGTTGATCCACTGGCGAACTCGATGGCTCTCATCATCATCAAGCCGACCGTCACTTTCCAGCAAGGCGACACCTTCGTTTTTGGCTCTTGGGTTTGCGTTGCTGATGGCGCCGGATCGTTCCTGGGTTTCTTGGCATCAACTCCGGTGTAACGCCCCGGATTTTCGGTGAGGAAAACCCGAGTCTCTGTACCTTTGCGATAGTCCCGGGATCAGTGGCTATCGCGTACAGATCTCATCACAGAAGGTAAATCACAACCATACATCGCATCACACAAATATTAGTACATAATTTATTACATGTCCATAATGGAGTACAACATTACAAGCCTCTTGGCTGAATCAGAGTGAAATTCTACGCAGCGGTAGCTAGCATCTCAGAAGGGTCTCCATCTTTTATTCTTCACGCCCACAGGCATCCTTGAGCGCAGCGACGCATCCCTCAGTCGTACCATCCATCGGCGTTGTTGTCGAAGTCAGACTCGTACCCTGCACACCCAAAGTCTATCCCCAAGGAGTGGGATAGGTTCACGTCACCGACTGTATGCAGCTTTAAGTGGCCTATCTTCTAAAGGGTAAGAAAAGAGACAAGGTAGAAGCTCGGGTTTCCTATGCAGCAGCAGCAAAGCTCAAAAGGAAAACATCTCCATATAGGTCCCAATCCATACTCTCATCACAACTCGGGAACACCTGGTACCCCAGGGACCCGTCTCCACTTCCTATCTCCATCTAGGGTCGATGCGAGAACTTCCTCTCCTCGCACCTCAATGATTGCAATCGGATCGACGAGGTAGAGGGAGCCACTCTCCTCTAACCGACTGCAACCACGGCTCACCACACTCTCAACTACAGGGGGAGGTAGAAATCCCAAAACATGAGAACCAACAATCCACTGGGCTCGTCCATGACCGAGGACGCGGCTATACGTATAGATCTAAACTCTGCAGAGCGTGTACACCTGTACCCAACTCGGGATGGCACCCGGTGGTGATCAGCCAACCGAGCCCACCCTACCGTGCGAACTCTCGGTAGTTACGGTCCCATCCTGCATCCGGCCCTCAAAACGATCCCCCCTCGGAAGGGATTGCACCGGAACTGTGAAATGCCCCCGTGTGGCCACACGGGAGTCGCTCTGAGAGGGTGGTCTCACTCCCACCTCTCCCCCACTGATACCCCGCTATCCTGCTGGCAGGTATGGTTCCGCACTTGCCGAGCTCAACTCGGCCCTAACCCCACTCTCGGCGAGGTGGTGTGTACGAAAAGTCCCGTGAAGCGGTTGGCCCACTCGGTTTCAGACCGGGGTGAGCTCATGTCCTCCAAACGTCAGTAAAACCCCAACACCTGTGCTCCGAAAACCGTACAAGCGGGAATGCACTGAGGAGTGCACCCTCATCCCCGATCCCAGATCGGTTGTTTCGAGCTCACCCCCGCCAAAGTACCCAAAACGCCTTCTCCTGCCGGTTTTTCCCCACTCACGCCAAGAACCACTATTCCCATCCCAACACATGCATCGCGAAGCTCAACGTATATACACACATATATATACATATATAGTAGTAGGGCAATCAAGGACAGGATAATTAAAGAAGGCAGTGCAAGGTTCATCATCATCATGCATTTAAAGTAAAGCGCTAGCATTCTACATAGCAATGCCTAATAGGTATTTCAGATTCAGTCGGGCGTGAACACCTGCGTGCGAGTAGTCGGCGGCGGCATAGTCGTCGGTGTAGTCGAACTCCGAGCTCAGCTCCCCAGCTCCAGCTGCTCCTAATAACGCGTAAATAAAATAAAGACGGATCTTATTGCAATTAACTCCAAATGAACAACGATTAAGAGCCAAAAGAGAGCGAACACTAACCTAACACGAAGTTTATAATTTTAGAAGAGCTTTGGAAAAGGTTTCATAATTTTCGGAGTCAAAACGGATTTTCTAGGATTTTCTGAAGATAAAATACATTTCTGAAATTAAAATACGCATACACAATAGCATTAACTTTAAGCTATCTACAGGCTAGCTCTAAAGGGCTTTAGGCTAACTACTGGCTGACTGCTGGCTAGCCCTTCAAGCACACATGGCTGCCACGTAGGCGGCTATAAGCCAGCCCATGCACATGTGGCTGCTGATTGTGCAGCCCGAGTGGCCGGCGCACGGGATCCCGGCCGGATCCACTGCGGCCAGGGGCGGTGCAGGCGGCGGTGTGGCTCAGCCACTTAGTGGCCAGCCGCACGAGATCCCTGGGATCGGCTGCGGCTCGGCGAGGCGCAGGCCGTGGTGGGGTTCAGCTGTGGTTGGTCGGCCACACGAGATCCGCGGGATCAGTCTGCGGCGTGGGCGACGTGTGGCCCCGTGTGCAAAGGAAAACCCTACCAGGTTCTAGCATGGGCGCCAGGTGTTCGACGTCTGGCCCCAAACGGACGGCGGACGGGAAAAGAGTTCGCCGGTGGTGAGCTCTCCGGCGGCTGGACAACAAGCGACACGGTGGGGTCGAGGGGACCCTAGGGTTGGATCAGGGCAAGGAAAGGGATGGCCTTTGGCCGGGATTCCGGCACGGCGGCGACGAGATGTGGTCCGGTGCGGCGGACCGACCTCCACAGCGGCGACAGGCACCGGTCGGTGCGCACGACGGAGGGCAAGGGCGGACGGTCGGACAAGCGGACGAGCGGTGGAGCGCGCTCGTTTGGCCAGAAAGGCAGAGCTGTGGCCCGACGGTGGAGTGCGTGTGAGCAGGTCTGTGTGCACGTGCAAAACGCCAGCGGCGCAGCCATGGCGACGGCACAGAACCGACGGCATGCTCACGGAAACGAGACAAAGACAGGAAGACGGCGAGCGGGAACAGGGAAGTGCAACGGCGCGACGGAATTGCCCAACACCGGCGAGGTATCACGCGTGCGAGCGCGTGGACGTGTGCACGTGGGTGTGTGCGAACACGTGCTCGTGATCAGAATGCCAGGGAGGCGTGTAGCAGCCGCAAAGCGACGGCTTGGTGTGGCTGCGCGCGGGCGAGCGCCAGTGGCTCGTCCACGGCGGCGAGAGCAAGAAGGACGGCAGCGCGGTCGCGACAAGGACGAAGTGAACGCCGCAGCGCGCGCTGGGTCGCGGCTCGGCTGGGGACGTCCGGCCAGATAGGCCTCGACACCGGCATGACCGAAAGTTCGGCCTTGGCCTTGGCGGCACGGCGTGCGCGCGAGTGCAGGGCTCTGCGCGACGAGGAACCGGTCGACGGCACGGGCGTCCTGGTTCGCGGTGGTGTGTGCGTGTGTGTTGGTCCTGAGTTCCTATCCAGAAAAGGGAGGATTTTGGACCTCGGGAGTGCATGTGCGGGCAAAACAACGGAGGCGCAGCCGTGTTGGTGCCGGCGGTGAAAGAGAGTGGCAACGTGACACCGGCGGCGTGCTCACGGTCTGGATGGCACGGTCATGGTTAGGCTACCCAGCGGCGGCTCGGTCGCGTGCGCGCGCACGGGTGTGATCCGGTCAGGAGTCCCTGTCCAAAAGACAGGAGCTTGGCTCCTTGGGTGCATGCGCGTGCAAGACGCCGGCGACGTGGCCATGGCGGCGTCACGAAATCGACGGCGTGCACACGACGAAGGAACAAAGAAAGGGGAACAACGAGCAGAGAAGCGCGCATGCAGTCAGCAGCGGCACCTGCAAAACGGCCGGCTCGGCTCGATGGCCAGCTCTCAAGCGACGGCGGGTCTGCGCGGCGGCGCAAGCAGGCATGGTCCAACAGCGGGCACACAAGACAGCGAGCTCACAAGGCTCGGTTCAGCCTCGGCTCGAAGGCCGGGTCCACAGCAAGGTGAAGGAGGGGTGAGGCTCACCTTGCGTTCCTGGACGTGACGGCGAGGCGGCGGTGTCGAGGTGCGGCGGCGGAGCGGGCGCAGAGCAGAGGATGCAGAACCGGGCTCGGCGCGGCGCGGTTCGGCTCGGTGTAGGGGGAGCAGATGTTGCGCACAGATGGCTCCGGGCTTGGGTGTGTCGGCGACCTTGGCTTGAGCAGCTCCGGCTCCTTCTTCCTCTCCTCTTCCCCTTCGGTCTTCTTCTTCACGAACGGCGAAACGGCGGCTCCAGCGCGGCGTCGCGGTCCACGCACCGCAGCTGCGCCCGGCTTCTTCCCCGCCTCCTTCCTTCCTCCAACTCCTCCCTCCTCTACAGCCAGGTGAGCGCGGTGGATGGATTGGGGATTACCCCAGGCGGCGGCGGATCAGGGAGATGAGGCTAGGAACCGGGTATTTAAGGGGCGGCGCTAGGGTTCCCGGGATGCGGGTGCACGGCGGGGATGCGACGCGGGGGGTGCGTGGCCTCCATCGCGCGGCGCCAGCACAGCAGGGCGGCGGCCATGGGGCCGGCGCGAGCTCGCGGCTCCCCCCCGGGCTGCCCCACGGTGACGCACGGGAAAAGCAGAGGAAGGGGAAAAGGGAACAGGGAAGGGCGCCGACAGGCGGGTCCCACATGGCGGTGAGACAAGAAGAAGGGGGTTGGTGGTAGACGGGCTGCGGTTGAGATGGGCCGAAAGGGCTAGGCGGGCTGGCGGTTCGTTAGGCCGGAGGTGAAAGGTGGGGGTGATCCGGTAGACTTCTTGAGCTGGGTTAAGGCCCAACAGAGGAAGGAGGTGGTTTGCCTATTTTCCCTATTACCTTATCTCCTAATACACTTTAGATTCAAATTTGAATTTGCATCCAAATTCGAATCCCACACAAATAAGATCCAAAATAAATCCAATAAACTCCAAAGTTCTCACACTAGCATTTTATATTTCCTAAATTAATTATTCAGCTCAAAATAAATCTAGGATTTTCAGGGAAGGATCACAGAAGACAACCTTATAGTTTAATCAAGCACTCAATTTCAAATCGAAATTTTGAAATCCACATTTTTGCATTACTAACATTCCGGAGAAATTCCGGGATGTTACATCCGGAGTCAAAGCTCAAGTCCTCGACGCTTACGCAAGCTTCGATGGAAGATTTCGTCGAAAATTTTGGTGAAATTTCGATCTCTGACCCGATCAGAGAACTCGTGTCGGAGTCCGAGTACAACTCGACTTTGTCTCTTATCCAGCCTGAGTTGCTTTCTTTAGCTTCACAACTTACACTCAGCTTGGATAACATTCCAGCACCACCTCTCTTCGGTCATCGCCATGTCAGTGCTGCTTACCAAGCCGCATTGAAGCGCCGCATGTGCCCTGGTTCGAAGATCGTGCTCGAGTACTCTTCGGATTCGAACGTCAACCTCGACTACTATTCGGATTCATCTGAGTTCGAGTTCGACTACGGTTCGGATTCTGCTGAAGTACAACAGTTGACTGGCCCTGCTCAAGGACTGGTGATCACATCGACACCTGAGGGTAGATTCGTCTACTGGCCTGAGCATGTGCCTGCTGATCTCACATTGGATGATCAGGAGCACTTTATCGCTTGTCTCGACAACTTACCTTTCCAGGAAGGCGTCAAACTTGTTGATTATGACACTGATACTGAGCTCATTCAGAGTATGGGTACTTACTCATCATATCGAGAAGTTTTTGTCGTTGATGCAACCACTCCGCAAGGGCATCGTGCCAATTATTGCTTTCCGGATGATGTATCTGATGATGAACTCTCTGCCAATGCTCCTGCTGATGAAACCGCGGAGGCCAAGACTGCACGTCGCCAACGCAATGCTGATCGTGCAACCCTTCGTCGGGAACTCGCGGAAGCTCTACCTACTCGTGAGTATCATACTCCAGAGGAAGCTATCAACGCGATCAACCTGCTTGGTCGCTCTATGCCTCGTGACAGGGCGGCTGCTGAAGTCACAAAGCTGGCTGAACTAGCCTACACTATGCTACGTCAAAATACCCGTGCTCCTAGTCACCATGGCAGCAGTGGGGGTGCTCATCGTGCCACACCTACTCCTCAACGCACACGACCAGAAGCTAGCAACAGAGGCAAGGGTGATGATGGCAGTGTCAATAGCAAGTTGGGAGACTCTCGCTATGATGCTCGTACGACAATCAACGCCAGACGTGCTGAACGTGAGAAGCAAAAGGAGGTTGATTCTGATTCTTTCCCTGCTTTCTCCGCTCGACTACAAGCTCTGCTTCTTCCGGAGAAATTCAAGCCTTATGGCATCTCTAAATATGATGGCAAGCAAGATCCAAGGCAGTGGTTGCACTGTTATGCTTTGTCTATCACTAATACCAGAGGCAATGATGATACCAAGTGTATCTATTTCCCTTTTGTCTTGGAGCAAGAGCCCCTCACATGGTTCGAGTCTCTCAAGCGCGGCTGCATTGACAACTGGGGACAACTCAAGCATTGATTCACCAGCAACTTCGCAGGTTCTCTGGGCCGACATGGTACTCGGATGGACCTTGCCCTGATCAAGCAAAAACAAGGCGAGACTCTTCGTGAGTACATGCGCCGTTTCTTCGAGAAAAGGGCTACTGTTGTTGATGTTACCGAGAAAGAAGTCATAAACACCTTCCAGGATGGTTTTTATGACGATAGGCTTTTCCAAGACTTCGGTCGCGCTCACCCAGCCAACATCACCAAGCTCAAGGAGATGATCACTCACTGGGCGGACGAGGAAGACAAGGCTCGGAATCGGTTCAAGCATCTTCGCAACAACCAGAGCAACAACAACAACAACAATGCTGGAGGAAGCAGCGGTGGCAAGCAACAACAGGGCAACCGCCAGGGTAATAACTACTCGAGCAATCCCAATCGCAAGCGCAAGCCCGACAACACTGTTGCAGCCATGGAAACTACTGCTAAAACTGAAGATGATTCTCACAGGGCAACATTGACAGAGCAGTGTTATCAACTTCGTTGTGCGCTGAAGAATACACCTGAGCCAACACATTCAAACCCGAGGTTTCGTAAACACAAGGGAAAGAAGGCTAATACTGGAAAAGACACTGGGTTTCAGCACCCCTCCAACACTGTCAATGTCATATTCGGTGGGATTCCAACCAAGCACATGCAGAAGCTCGCACTCAGGGAGATTATGTCCATCCAACCAGCAGCTCCCACTTTTCTAAAGTGGTCTGAAACCCCCATTACTTTCTCAAGGACGGATCAATGGACTAGTTTCTCTGAGCCAGGACGATACCCTCTCGTTCTGGATCCAGTGGTGGCAGGCTCCAGACTCACCAAGGTTCTTATTGATGGTGCCAGTGGTCTCAATGTCCTGTTTGCCAAGACCTTGAAGAAGATGGGCCTGGATATCACCAATATGCTTACCAAGACCAACTCACCGTTCTATGGTATTATACCGGGCAACGCAGCTGTTCCTTTGGGTTCAGTTGTACTACCCGTTACCTTTGGGACTAAGGATCACTACCATACTGAGTACATCAAATTCGAGGTTGCTGACTTCGAGACTTCTTATCATGCCATCCTCGGCAGACCTGCCCTGGCCAAGTTCATGGCAATTCCACATTACGTGTACCTTGTACTCAAGATGCCGAGCCCCAAAGGAGTTCTCTCATTGCAAGGGGATTTGAAGCGTTCTTACGACTGCGACACTAAAGCCGTAGAACTTGCTTCGACAACTCAAGTACCCAATGCTACGATGGAAGTCTTCGCTGCAGCCAAAAAGCTTGCTCCGAGCGAGCTGGAGGTTCCTAAGAAGACAGACAACAATAACAAGCCTGCACCGACTGGTGATGTCCTGCTCAAAGCCATTGACCTTGGTACTGGTGACAGTAGCAAGACAACCATGATCAGTGCACAGCTTGATCCTAAATAGGAAGACGCGCTCGTCAACTTCCTTCGGGCTAACCGTGATATCTTTGCGTGGAAGCCATTTGACATGCCAGGTGTGCCCAGGAGGTTGATTGAGCACTCACTCAACGTCGATCCTAACGCTACCCCCAAGAGACAACACGTTCATCGCTTTGCTGATGACCGCAGGGATGCTATCGAGAAAGAGCTTGCCAAACTACTTGCGACTGGCTTCATCCGGGAAGTCTTTCACCCGTAATGGCTTGCTAACCCTGTGCTCATCAGAAAGAAGAACTCTAATGATTGGAGGATGTGTGTCGACTACACTGATCTCAACAAGCATTGCCCCAAGGATCCTTTTGGATTGCCACGGATTGATCAAGTCATTGACTCTACGGCGGGCTGTGCTCTACTCTGTTTGCTGGATTGCTACTCCGGATATCATCAAATTGCAATCAAGGAATCTAATCAAGAAAAGACAACATTCATCACCCCGTTTGGCGCTTATTGTTACACAACAATGTCCTTCGGGTTGAAAAATACTGGTGCTACTTATCAAAGAGCTATCCAAGCGTGCTTCAAGAGGCAGCTTCACAAGAACGTGGAAGCATACGTGGATGACGTCATTGTAAAGACTAGGGATCCAGACATGCTTATCGCGGATCTTGAGGAAACTTTCGCTTCACTACGGGAGTACCAATGGAAGCTCAACCCCAATAAATGTGTCTTTGGCGCGTCATCGGGAAAACTACTCGGGTTCATCATTAGCCATCGTGGCATCGAAGCAAACCTCGAGAAGATTACTGCCATCTCCAACATGCAAGCTCCGACTACTATCAAAGATGTCCAGAAGCTTACTGGTTGTATGGCATCACTCAATCGCTTCATCTCACAACTTTGAGAACGAGGTCTACCTTTCTTCAATCTACTCAAGCGGCAAGAGAAGTTTACATGGACAACTGAAGCTGATCAAGCTCTTTCTCAGCTTAAGGAGTTCTTATCCAAGCCTCCAGTCCTCACAACTCCTCTGCCCAATGAAGAGCTCTTGCTCTACATCGCTGCGACTACTAATGTTGTCAGCACTGCTATTGTCGTTGAACGACAGGAGGAAGGCCATGGCTACCCTGTTCCGAGGCCGGTATATTTTGTCAGTGAAGTACTCTTAGAGTCCAAGGCTCGCTACCCTCCGGTACAGAAGCTACACTATGCGGTTCTGATTACTTCACGGAAGCTCCGCCACTACTTTGACGAGTACAAGATTTCTGTGGTTACCAGCTACCCGCTTGGCGAGATATTGCACAATCGGGACTCCACAGGAAGGATTTCTAAATGGGCTGTAGAGCTTGGCGCTCTATCGCTCGAGTTTAAGCCTCGCACTGCTATCAAGTCTTAGGCCTTAGTTGATTTCATGGCTGAGTGGCGGGAAAATCAAGTCCCAACTCCAATTGAGCGTCCAGAACACTGGGTCATGTACTTTGACGGTTCCCTCAAGTTGGAAGGCGCTGGTGCCGGGGTACTTTTGATTTCCCCCAAGGGTGAGCAACTCAAATACGTTTTGCAGATCTTCTGGAAGGTCTCAAACAACGAAGCTGAATATGAAGCTCTACAGCATGGTCTTTGCCTTGCAGCCTCTCTTGGCATTACACGATTACTTGTCTATGGTGATTCTTTGGTGGTCATCAATCAAGTTAACGATTCTTGGGATCATAATGCTGAGAATATGGATGCGTACTGTCAGGAAGTACGCAAACTTGAGAACAAATTCCTTGGTCTCGAGTTCCATCATGTGGTCCGCGACAATAATGTTACTGCGGATGTCTTGTCGAAGCTGGGATCTACACGAGCTCAAGTGCCAGCTGGAATCTTCGTCCATGAACTCCATAAATCATCAATTCTGGAGCAATCATCTACACCTACAACTACTTCAGTTCAACCTGATCGAGAAGTGCTTATGATTGATGTGGACTGGAGAACTCCTTTCATCGACTACATTAAACATCAGTTGATTCCTGAAGACAAGTCAGAAGCTGAGCGCATTTCACACCGCGTCAAGGCATATGCTCTAGTCGGAGATCAACTCTACAAGCGAGGCGCAAGCTCTGATGTACTCATGAAGTGTGTTTCTCGCGAAGAAGGCAAGGAAATCTTGGAGGAGACACACAAAGGAATCTGTGGTAATCACGCTTCTTCCCGCACCTTGGTGGAAAAAGTGTTTAGACGTGCTTTCTATTGGCCTACAGCTCTTGCTGATGCAGAGGAACTAGTCAAGAAGTGCCAGGGATGCCAGTTCTTCGCCAAGCAACAACACGTTCCAGCCTACAAACTCATTACGATACCACCAACTTGGCCTTTCACTTGCTGGGGGCTGGATATGATTGGTCCTCTCCCAAATGCGCCAGGGGGATTCAACAGAGTTCTGGTGACTATCGACAAGTTTACCAAGTGGATTGAGGTCAAACCTGTTACCTGTCCCAAGGCTGATAGAGTCCTCGACTTCTTGGATGAAATCGTACATCGCTAAAGGTTTCCTAATCGCATTATCACAGACCTGGGTTCGAATTTCAACAATCACCAGTTCTGAGAGTACTGCGAGAACAGTGGAATTGACGTCCGGTACGTCTCCGTGCTCACCCACGTGCTAACGGCCAAGTGGAATGCGCCAATGAGATGATACTCGATGCTCTCAAAAAGCGACTGTATGATGCTGCAAACTCCAAGGGCGGCAAGTGGATCAAGGAACTACCCAATGCACTCTGGAGGCTGCGCACTCAGCCTACTACCCCCACAGGGCAGTCACCTTACTTCCTGGTCTACGGCTCTGAAGCCGTTTTGCCTGCTGATGTCATGTGGTGTTCTCCAACGGTTGATCAGTACGAAGAAGGTGTAGCTGAAGAAACAAGACAAACAGATGTCGACAGTCTTGAGGAAGCTCGCTGCAACGCACTTGTTCAATCTGCTCTATATCTTGAGAAGATTCGCTGCTACCATGACCGTAACATTAAGGAACACTCCTTCAACATTGGTGATTTAGTCCTTCGTCGCATCCAGAATACGACAAGGCTACACAAACTCAACTCGCCATGGGAAGGTCCTTTCTCTGTTGCAAAGGTTACTGGCCCAGGCTCATATCGTCTTCAAACTCTTCAAGGTGAGGAAGTCGACAACTCTTGGAACATCGACTAGCTTTGTCACTTCTACCCGTAGGGGGTCTCAATAACCCTCTCCAGACGGCTACGGCTGTAAACAACTCGTAGGGGGCTTCATCAACCCTTTCTATGCAGCTTCGGTTGCAACCACTCAACAGACAGCTACGGTTATCACCACTCGTAGGGGATCATGACAATCCTCTCCAGACAGTTTCGGCTGTATCTTCTCGTGACTTTCAGCTGCGAGCACTCGTAGGGGGCTTCATCAACCCTCTCTAGGCAGTCTCATTCTGCGACCTCGTAGGGAGTTATAATAACTCTCTCCAGATGACTCCGTGTCGTGTAGAACAATAAGTGGCACATGTTGTCCATGTTTCTACTTCTTATTAAGAGGCTTCGGCCTAGAGTAACACCCTTCTGATAGGGTCTCAGTGGAACTCTCATACAAGTTGCTGCTACAGCAAGAATGAGTTCATCACATTATCCCCTACGGTCTTACTCGTTCTTCGGAACATCCTTGCGAGTACTCTCTCACTAGGCTCCTAGCTTCAGAGGTACTTAAGATATTGTAAACTCTGTACAATGTATTCAGTAATAAAGTTGTTTATCCTATATATCGACTTGTTACTGTCCTTTACTTATTCACAAGAAAGCCTTCTTTTACGCTGCTACAGCTAAGGTGTTCAACTCGTTGTGGATAAGTTCTTTTCGAGTACTCTCTCACTAGGCTAATAAGCCTCAGAGGTACTTAAGACATTGTAAACTCTGTACAATGTGTTTAGTGCAAGTCGCTACTCTACATCGACTTGTTACTATTCTTAGCTTATTTCATGACAAAGTCTTCTTTTACGCTGCTACAACTAAGGTGTTCAACTCGTCATGATTAAGTTAACGTTCTTCAGAACATATATACACTTGAGTACTACTCGTGTATCGTAACTCATACGGCACTAAAACGCTGTTGAAGTGTCTGGCCGTCATCGTCGCTTGAAGAGGCGTCCTCCACCAAGACTTCTTCTTCTTCCCCTTGAGCAGATCGACTACTCTCGGGGGCTTGAGCCTCAACTCCAGTTGGCTCTCCTTCAGTCGCTTGTAGTGGATCCTCGGGACGAGGAGGAGGGTCGGACACAAACTTCAAGACATCCTCCTGCGAAACAAGGCAAATATTAGTTACACGACTACTTATAATAAGTACTCGGGGGCTAGTTCTTGGTAACTTACCAGACGTCGGGACGGCTGCAGGGATTCTGTGAAGATTCTTGAAGATCTTCTGCAACCTTTCCATCACAAGATCATCGCTGATCTCTTCTGAAGACAGTCTAGAGCCATCATCAGCGCCAGTGTACTCGAACCCGAGATGTTCCCGCTGCATCAAAGGTTGTACCCGTCGCTTCATGAAGCTGAAGGCTACTCTCTCAGCGGTCAAGCCTTGTGCCTTCTTCTGCGCAATCTTCGCCAACAGCTCTGGGATCTGGATGCACTCCTGCATCGTTGGTTCATCCTTCCAGAGCCTGTCATACACCGGCGCGAACATGCTGGGCTTTGGCAGCTGAGGCGGGGTATTGTCGATGTAGAACCACTTGTTCTTCCAGTCTTAATTTGAATCAATCAAGTTGTATTTGAAGTACAACTCTTGTGCCTTCTGGCGCATCTGGACACCGGCTCCACCGACTACAACTGGGAAGTTGGCGTTGGGCTGCGGCTTCAAGCGGAAGATCTTCCTAAACAGATCCCAATGCGGGCGGATTCCGAGGAAGGCTTCGCAGAAGTGGACGAACACTGCAATCTGAAATATGCTGTTCGGATTGAGGTGCACGTGCTCCAGCTTGAAGAAGTCGAGGAAGCCATGGAAGAAATCTGATGACGGCAGCGTCAACCCACGCTCGACGAAGTGACCGAACATTGGGATTTCATCGGGGCTCTTCTCCATCGGCAACGCATCTCCGGCGGCAGAGCTCCAGCCAGCAATTGCTTTCTCGCGCAACAACCCACCGGCTTCGAGGGCTTTGATATTGAAGCGTCCCCTCATCAGAGGTGACTAAATGTGACATAAATACCAGTCCCAGGAGGCTGGCTACACATTTATTACAACAGGTGGTTCAGTCCCTTACATCACGGCGGCATAGTGGGCACGGAAGCGCCATTGCCACGAGAAACAACACAAAAGCTAAAGACCAAACTACGATAGCGAAGGCTTCTAAGGCCTCATCAGAGTACCACGCAATGGAAGCTCTCTGTGGCGACCCTGATTCCACAGGCACGGGTTGGGTGCAGGACAGCGACCTACTCGACGTCCTCGGGAACGAAGTCGGGATCCTTTTCTGAAAAACAGTTAATTAAGCAAGGGTGAGTACATACGTACTCAACAAGTTCAACCCCACCCACGGAGGGGCTTATAAGCAGGTCATGCACGGAATATATCAAGGATCAGGATAAGGTTTATTTTACAAACACATTTACTCATGCAGGGGTTTGCTTTCGAAAAGGTTTTCGCAAACAATTTTTATAACTCAGTTGTTTTGTGAAAACCAAATGAAGACTACCGGACTCCCCGTCCGCAGTAGCCCAGGCACACAGCCACACACTTTGCCAGAAAACAACTCACGCCATGAAAACATCCCAAACCCAAACACTAGTTTTGTGACCCCACCGTGACTCGTCCAATACCGTGGACACGGCTATTCGAATAGGTTTTACACTCTGCAGAGGTTGTACATCTTTACCCACAAGTAGGGTACCGCCACACGAACACCGTAGTGCCGGCGCGGATCCTATCAAAGCCATTACCCACCTTAGCTAACCCTACGAGCCATCACGGGAGCAACCAAGGGGTTATCTCACGTAACCAGGGCGTACCTCACACAGATCGTACCCCTACTCCTTGATCTCCCGCTGCTCACCCGCACTCCTGATGGCAAGTAGATTAACTAGTGGGATTTATGCTAAGCCGTTGCCACATACAACGGTCGAGTGGTAGTACGATAATTGGGTCAGGTGAGATGTCACGCAACCCGGTCCTTAACGACAAGATGGACATCTCCAACACGCTCAACCACAAAGGTACGAGCTCACCCATACTCCTGACACACGCGTCCATCTCGTCTACCCAGTTCTTTACTCATTTTTCAAACATATCCCATTTCCATTTTTAAAGCACTCACACATTTTGAAAACACTCACACATTTTTAAAGCACTCATTTAGGCCAAAACAGGGTTCAATCATAGCAATCAAGGGTGGCTATCCTACCATGTTTTTGCAGTGAAACAACATGCAATTTATAAAACGGGTATAGGGTTGTGTTTATAAAACTAGGACAGAAGCATGCATCAAAGGATGAGATTGAACTTGCCGTCTTCGAAGTCTTCGGGGAGTGCCGGCTCGGCGTTCGGGATCTCGGGCTCCTGCTCGCAGTAGTCGGCTCCGATCTCCGGCTCGAGGTACCTTCCTTCGTCTACTTCGTCGGCTACGGCACACACAAGCAAGCATGCAATCAATACAAGCACACAAAATTTACCGGCTGAGATCGGGAAGAAAATAGAAAAGGAGGAATAAATTTTATTTAGGGGAAAAGGATGGGTGGCTCGGCGGAAATGTGGAGGAAAAAGGCCGGGGCAAGGGTTGGGATTGATCAGGCGGAAAAATGAGCAGGAAATGACGCGTGAAAGGCGTCATTAGGATTGATTAAAAGAGGTTAAGGACTTAGTTGTAATTAAGAAAAAGGACTTAATTGTAACATATCTATAAGGTGAGGTTTAAATAGAATAGCCCAAGGGCCCATTTGTAATTGACTTTGGAAAAGTAGGGCTGGTTCGTAAATTAGTTTAGGGAATAGGGTTTACTTGAAAGAATAAAGAGAGAGAGGAAAGAGGGGGAGGGCTCGGGTGGAAAAAGGGAAAAAGGGCAGGGGGCCAATGTAAAAGGGGTTATTCCCCTTCCTTCTCTTCCTTCGAAACCGAACAGAGGAGAGGGGGGGTCGATCCGGCGGCCGGCTGGCCGGGGTGCTCACCGGCGCTCCGAGGCACGGCGGCGACCCGGAGATGGGGGGAAACGGAGAGGGGAACAAGGGCTACCTTTCCCGGCTCTCACCTTGGTCGGGGACGGCTTGTGTAGGTGGCTCCGCAGCGAGGAACGGGCGGCGGCGGCGGTTAGCGGCGGCGGCGCAAATGGTGGCAGTGGTGGAGCAAGGGAGGGTTGTGGGGCTCAGTGGCGAGGTGAGGGACGACGAGGAGTCTTCGGTGCTATTTATAGGGAGCTTGAGGCGGTTCTGGGGAAATATCTTCCCGGTGACCCGGCGGCGGCTTGGCAGGGTGGGCCGCGGCGGCCGGCCTCGAAGGGCGCTGCGACGAGCCCCGGCGAGGTGACCTCTCGGCGTGGCGGAGTAATGGCGGCCGCAGCGTTTGGTCACTTCGCGGCCTAACGCAGCAGGGGATGTGACGGCACAGGCAGGCGACCGCGGGGCTGGCGACGCGACGCGCTGGTCAGCGCGGTGCGCGCGGCGCGGCGCGCGCGTGTGGCGTGGTGCGCGTTGGCGCGGCCGGGGGCGTCGGCTGGCGCGGCCTACGCGGCCTGGCGCGCGTGGCGTGTTGCAGGGGCGCACGGTCGGGCGCGGGACTGAGACAGGGGCGTAGCGGGGCTGGCGGCTTGCGGTGGTGGTGATGGTGGCAGGCCGGCGGGGCCAGGCGCGGGGTGGCCGGCGGCGACGGCACTGGTGTGATGGTTCGGGCAGGCGGAGTAATGGTGGTGTGCTAGAGTGTGGTCGCGTCGCGGGGCCGGGGTGGCGTGCTGGTGGTGGCGAGGGACAGCGCGGTCGGGTGGTCGTCGCTTGTCAGCTCGGCCCGGGCTCCTGCCGGCGGCGCGGGGCTGGCTGGCGTGCGGCGCCGGCGAGGACAGGGCGATGGCGTGCTGAAGGGAAGGGGAGCCGGCGCAGGCGTGCGGGCCCGGAGCGGTGCAGGGCGTCAACGGCGCCGGGCGCGGGGCGCGGGCGTCGTGGGCGCGCGGCCTGGCCGTGGGAGGAAGAAAGGAGGAAGAGAGAGAGAGGGAAGGGAGAAAGGAAAAAGGAAAAAGAAAGGAAAGAAAAAAGAAAAAGGGAGGAAGAAAAGAAAAAAAAAGGAGAAGAAGAAGGGAAAAGAAACGGGGAAAAGATTTAGAAAAAAAAATTGGAAAAATGTTAGGGAAATTAGGAGAAAGGATTTTGCGGGGTTTTCCGATTTCCGGCGTCGGCGTGATTTTCGGGACGGCGGAGATGGCGAGGCGGACCGGCCGGCGGGGACCGCGGCGTGCGCGGGATTCCCGGCACGGTGGCCGACCGCGGCGTTGGGAAGGCACGCGTGGGTGCTGGCCCAGGTGCGGGTGGTGCCGGCGGGATTCGCGGTACGCGCGCCGAGGGTGAGAGGGGGAGGCGGTGACTAGGGTTTGGGAGGGGGGTAAATGAGCTCAGCTGGACAGTTTTGGAAACACGCACGATTTATTAGGTGATTTATTTGGAGCTAAAAACGCGGGCGTTACAGATATCTTCTTCCCTCATCTTGGACTTCTTCCAAGAGACGGCCTGGCTCGGGGGCTTCGTGATGACCACCGTCTTGTACTTCGGCTCTGGCAACAGATTTTTACCGCGGCTGGACTTCCTCTTTTGACCCTTGGACGGTGCTGGCTTCATCCTATCAGTCACGAGAGTCTTCTTTCGCATTGACTTGAACGAACTCTTGGCGGTGTAGATGCTCGAACTCTGCGGCGACTACGGATGCTAGGGCGTTCTGGATCTAAGGGCGAATGAGAGCAGTGAAACCCTAAGGGATACCCCTTCGGGTATTTATAAAACCAAAGCCCTAACGGTTCGACCTGGTGACCCTTCGTATTCAACAGATTGGTTTCACACAGGGAAACTTTTTGGCTAAGTCAGAGGACTAAAATCCAAGACCTGCTCGGCTCCATCTCGGGGGCTCGACTACTCGATGGAATTGGATTTTACCCATCTACAGTTCACTGAATTCAGGCCACTATTCTACAGTCAGATTGGATCCTTCAATTCGAGAAAGTACTCGACTCAAGGCTCGGGGACTCCGTACCACGTGTCCTTCAGTTTTTCTCAGGATTTTATGGGATTATTTGACGAAGACTACTGATTGACCCTCAGCTTGAATTATCAATTCGAACTAAGACTCGGGGGCTACATCCATATATGACGCGATTTTTGCAAATCGCATTCCTATATTATTTCTTCGGATTGTCTACGAATTTTTCGGAGCAAGATCAAAGAGTAGAAGATTGACCCTCAGCTTGAATCCTGGATTCGACCTAAGGCTCAGGGGCTACATTCCATATGGAATGTGATTTTAGTAATCGCATTTCCATATGGGTCTTTGATGCAAAGATTTCAAGAACGAAGCGGATATTATTGAAGACCTTCAAGGGAAGTACTCGGGGACGCTTGGGTCTTTGACTACTCATGGAGTTTGCTGGAGTACCTTCCAGCCTCGTAATGATTCAAGTACTATTGAAGATTGAAGCTTGTAGAACTCGGGGACGCTTGGGAACTACTCGTGGAGACCTTCAAGACTACTTGGAGCATCGCACTCGACTACAAAGTACTCGGGGGCTTGTCGACCGGGCATCCCTGGGCCCACCAACACATGTGGGCCATACTTGGGAGATGAGTTCCTACACACCTGGATTACTCGATTAGTGGGCCAGGGTGCTGGTACCGTGGACCACAAGGCAAGACAAGACGGACAAGGACTTGTACTAAGACTAGGATAGCTTTCCATACCTTGTATAGGCTACTCCGGGTCCTACTCGAATAGTACCCTTGTACCAATCCGACTTGTAACCCTGCCTCCTGTGGCATATAAGGCGAGGCAGGGACCCCTCTCAAAATATACGCAATCAATACAGAGCCACGCAGCATACAGGACGTAGGGTATTACGCACATTGCGGCCCGAACCTGTCTAATTGTGTGCCCCGTGTCTCACCATCGTGTTCCTGATCTCGGCGAGCCCTACCGCACAATCTACTACTTCGGGTACCCCGTCGTAGGCTCGGTGTCTAAAACACTGACAACGAGTACCAAATCAAAAGCAACAACATCACCGCAACGAGTACCAAATCGAAAGCAAGTACATCAGCACAACGAGTACCAAACCGCAATCAAACTAGGGTTCTGCAAAACCCTAGAACCATCAAACGACTAGGGATTTGGGGGAAGGGGGGGGAGAAGGCGGCAGGGATTTCACCTCGGGGGAGTCGAAGCAGAAACGAACAACAAAGAAGGCGAAGAAGCAGATCCGCAACGAGTCGATGCAGCGGAAGCAGATCCAACCGAAGAGGAAGCAGATCCAACCGAAGACGAAGCAGATCGACCCGAATCGATACCTCCCGCGTCCACGGAGCCCGGCAGGAGGAGCAGCGGACCAGCGCCCAGGCAGAACCGGAGAGGAGGAAGCAGACGACCGCGACACCACCGCACCAACTCCGCCGGTGACTCAACACGAACGCAGCACAGGTCAAGACGGAGGGAAAGGGAAGAGAGGGGGGGAGGCGCCATATATAGGGAGGGAGACGGAGGAAGAGGAGAAGGCGGGAGGATATTTCCGCGCGCGCGGGAGCCGGCCAGGGCCGCCGAAAATCGCCCGCCATCGCCCCCAAATCCTCCGTCAGAGCTCAGCGCGCGCCTGGCTCTGGAAAAACGGAGGGGGGGAGAGCGTTGCATGGGATGCAGGAGAGAGACGACGATTTGCATCCCTGTGGCCGGGCTGGGGAACAGTGAAACGCAATCAAACACGGGCCGCTGCAGCTGGGGGCGCGCGGGCCACCCTAAAAGCCCCACATCAAACGCGCCCAAAAAGATTGTTCTTTCTCCCCTCTACTATCTATCTCTCTCGTTCAGACTTTCTATTGCTCGTTTTCAGACTCAGAGTCAGTCATCGAGAGAACTCACACCGTTCGTGTCACTGTTGACGCGCATGTCCCTTCTCCTCCGGTCCAGATCAATGGAAATTCATATGACGCATGTGTCTTGAAAAGTCGCCAAACATGAACTTATTTTGAAAGACAATTTGGCCCCTTTTGCTTCTTATATTTAAAAACATTTCAGTAGAAGAGAGGTCTGCTGAAATTCTCTTCCCTTTTTCTGCCGTTGCCGAAAACAAATTTCTGAACACTAGGAATGTGCCTTTTTATAGAGAGAATAGTAATGGACTGGCCTCGCCTCGCCTGCAAATTGCGGCCCATAGTCTGTGGGCTGGCCCATGGTTCCGATCCATCAAGTAGTGCTTAATGTTTCTCAAAAGAAAAATCAAGTAGTGCTTAATCTTGAAAAAAATCAAGTAGTAGTGCTTAATGTTTCTAAAAAAAATCAAGTAGTGCTTAATTCCTCAAAAAAAATCAAGTAGTGCTTAATTCCTCAAAAAAAAATCAAGTAGTGCTTTTAATTATTACCAAGAGGCAAACCGGCAATACAGCAAGCAGCATTGTGTATCAACAAATCTAGTAGAAGAGCAAATCATGCAGCACAAGGGAGGCCGTCAATCCCCTAATAATTCCTGTGCAGGAAACAGGCGGGCCAAAGGCATGCACATGCTCCTCTGTCGAGTGGACATATACGTCTACGGCGCAAGCACTACAGTATTCGAGATGCCTTTTCCCTCTCCTAATCTGCAGAATTCAGAAGCTATCCGTCCAGCAGAATTCCAATCCCATCATCAGTTCCCGCGTCTGCGCCGGATCGTGGAGTTCGGTACACTGCCACCATGCATTTCGTCGCTTGCTTGCTCCAGGGAAAAAGGCATGGAGATGCATCAGCTGATGGCAGGAAACAGTTGCAGAGGAGAAGAGAAGAGAGGAGATCACGTACAGAGCATAGTGGCATATAGTGGCATTGTGCGCTTGGTAGTACAGCGGATGAACTGGCACAAGCACAATGCCTACTCTTCGATCTATGATCTATCTCCAGCATCTGCATGACTGCATCATGCTGAAATGCACGATGTATATATAACCCGGTTCACACCTGACAGATATCTGAAACTAGCTCGAGCCATGTGTCGAGCAATGCAAGTCTTGTCAGTGTTGTGCTGTGGCCTGATCACCATACCTAACTGTCGTAGAGCGGGAGCAGCTAAGCCTTCCAGGTTGGGATCAACCGGGGCGCCACAAAGTGCGCTCCAGCCACCCCCGATTCTATTGCTTCTGAATGTTAGGGTGTGTTTAGAGCCCAAACGTTTGGGTAAAGTTTGACAATTCTGACCAAAATTAGTGCAAAATACACTGTAGCGTTAGATGAATAGTGAGAGGTGATGTGATGAGATGTGATAGATGATGGGATGTTTTTTCGAAAAATTTGGGCTTCTAAACACACCCTTAGTTGCTTGCCGATCTCTCTCTGAAAGTTTCCAGTAAATCTCGCAGATGTTCAGTCACAGAGACTCGCAGATTTTCAGTAAATTCAGTAATTTACTTGGTAGGAGGCAGGAGCCATAACCGGTCAGTGTGGAAGTGACATATCGAGGAAACCGTGCCATATGCTTGGCATGTCGGCACGATTGCAATTACACCCTCCTTTTGGTGATTTGGTTTTGACTGCCAAAGTAGTAAAAAGAGTTGCATGCAGAAGTGCTTTGTTCGGTTAATTCAGCTCTGAGTTGAGAATTTCAGGTGGCAATCAATCAGTGATGAGTGAGTAATCTAAAAGCGCATTATATATTATTGAAGCAAGTATAGCTGGTGCCGGCCGTGAAGTCCACACGGAATGCGAATACAATTATGCGAGCTTTAGAAATGGGGAATCACGGAACAAATAATCGATCGGATTTTTTTCCATTGTATATATAATAACAAATACAGGAGTTATGTACAGCGTGGAACATATGGGGGCGTACGTAGTGGGTGCTGTCTGTCTTGGCTATACTACCGGCGCAGGCAGCGGAATTCCGCTTCCACTGCACCTACCGTATACCTTGCGTTCCATGCATCCTGAAATATCTCCACAGATTTTCTTTCTTCCCACTTAATTTCATCACCTTCAAGGCTTCAACCTCTCTCTCTCTCTCTCTGTTTTCTTTTTATTTTCTTCTTTTTCGAAAGTTCTCTCTATTTTTCAGCGGCGATCAATTTAATTTACTTTTTGCATTTGTCATTGTTTCGTTAACTATAGTTTATGCTTCTTGGTTGAATTTTTAACCTAGACAGATTTAGTATTATTATACGAGGGTTGTTATTCGTTTTATATTCAGAAATGCATTACCGCTGGTATAAGCGACCGCGGAGTTTATCGAAATAGTCTTGCATGTCACACTTAGAAGTTTTCAAAGAATTTCATCCAATAGTACCAAATTAGATGTCTGAGATTCAAACAACTTTTGTAAACATTAATATGAAAAAACAAATTTCAGCCACTAGAGGACAAAATTTCAGGATGGGGTGAAATTTGTTTTTTTTCATATGATTTTTTACAAAAGTTGTTTGAATCTAAACTTTTGGTAAAATACACATCTAGTTTGGCACTATTGGTTTGCAAAGTTTCAAAATTTTTAAAACTTCTAAGTGTGACATGGAAGACTATTTCGATAAGCTTCGCGATCGTTTATACCAGCGGCATTTTCACTCCGGTTTTATATTGCTACAACTAATTTTCTTTTGTAGTATACTGATATATATGCACGTTGCTGTCAGTAAGTGTGCATGCATGTCAAGGAGGAATCCGTTAATCCTTGACTCCTTTTCCCGCGCTCCTACGTGGTGGGCTCCAACCGCAACGACCATCCCCGGCCGGCCGCCACATAACAGTGTAGCGCTAGTGCAATGCCGGGTAGTATATGGGCCAACATGTAAGTACACGCGTCGTGCCACCGCTATCATTTGCAATCTAACTGTGTGTTGGCAAACATTCGCAGTGTTAACGCGGTGAGTATCACTACAATTTACAAGCAGTGTCCCAAAAATTGAGATTCAAACAACTTTTGTAAACATTTATATGAAAAAAAACAAATTTCAGACACTAGAGGACAAAATTTCAGGATGGGGTGAAATTTGTTTTTTCATATGATTTTTTACAAAAGTTGTTTGAATCTAAACTTTTGGTAAAATACACATCTAGTTTGCCATTATTAGTGTGCAAAGTTTCAAAAATTTTAAAATTTCTAAGTGCGACATGCAAGACTATTTCGATAAGCTTCGCGATCGTTTATACCAACGGTATTTTCACTTTGGTTTTATATTGCTACAACTAATTTTCTTTTGTAGTATA
This sequence comes from Cenchrus fungigraminus, assembly GCA_036936925.1. Lineage (NCBI taxonomy): Eukaryota > Viridiplantae > Streptophyta > Magnoliopsida > Poales > Poaceae > Cenchrus > Cenchrus fungigraminus. Next base: position 175,264,223 of record CM072769.1, read on the forward strand.
CTGATATATATGCACGTTGCTGTCAGTAAGTGTGCATGCATGTCAAGGAGGAATCCGTTAATCCTTGACTCCTTTTCCCGCGCTCCTACGTGGTGGGCTCCAACCGCAACGACCATCCCCGGCCGGCCGCCACATAACAGTGTAGCGCTAGTGCAATGCCGGGCAGTATATGGGCCAACATGTAAGGTACACGCGTCGTGCCTCCGCTATCATTTGCAATCTGTATATTGTGTGTTGGCAAATATTCGCAGTGTTAAAGCGGTGAGTATTACTACAATTTACAAGCAGTGAAGCAGGTGATAATACTCCCCGTTTTTAAACATAGCTTAGACGGTTTATAAATTAGAACGAAATTTATAGCTTGCTCAGAGCGTTATATTGTTAGAAATGTTAACACTAGATATTACTTCCGTGATGGTCTACAACATGGGTTCTAGAAGATCCGTTGACCAAACGGGCCGATCGAAATTAAAGGTCACGCATGGATGGGGAAGCTAAAGCTGTCACGAACCGAAGCGCGCACGTCATCCTGACGTCATGAAACCATTTATTCACGCATGGCTTCCCCGTCATGCAATCGAACTACTTAATCGAAGCGAATTGTAGTGATTTAATTTGCATACATTGGTAGTGTATAATATACAGGGTCGGTCCTGTGTTTTTGGGGGCCAGGGCAAAATCAAAATTGGGAGCCCCTAATAACCATTCAACTTCAATTGGAAAGTTTATTTTGATGCATTATAAAAAAATATGGTGAAAAAGTGGTAATATCACTACATCAAAATATAATTTGCAATTACAAGTGTGTTGATGGGTTGATTGTTTGCAATTTTTTGTTAAGCTAATGTTGACCAGCACTTGTTTTGTAACAACAAATCACAGTTTGGACCTTAATATATATACTGCAGTTCATGATTGGGGGCCCTAGGCGGCTGCCCCACCTGCTAACACTACAGGGCCGGCCTGATAATATACTAAGCAAATTATTAGCAATACGAACGTCAGCAAATCAATAGGCAAATCCATGACCATTTACCATTTGGGTTCTTTATACTGATTTACGATTTGAGATGGATCTAGAGAGATGCTTTGAATTATAAGTTAAGCGAAAATAACACACCTCCTCGGTTGTAATCATTAGAATCATGTCTAAACAGATAATTTTAAAAGTATAGCAAACTCTTATTTTCGAGTTTACAAGATTTGAGATACTGCGAGCGAGGAGTGCTAGATTATAAGCAACGACAGAGCTAGGGGGCTCTAGTCCCCCACCCCTCCTAGCTAATCTTGGTCAAAGTTGAAAAAAATTGACTTAAGACAATTCTAAAACATCATTTTTTTGGGACGGAGGGAGTAAGCAAATTATTAGCAATACGAAGGTCAGCAAATCAATGGGCAAATCCAAGACCGTTTACCATTTGGGTTTGGGTTCTTCATACTAATTTACAATTTGAGGTGGATCTAGAGAGATGCTTTGAATTATAGGTTAAGGGAAAATAGCACACCTCCCTCGGTTGCAAGCATTAGAATCATGGCTGACACATATAAATTTAAAAGTATAGCAAACTCTTATTTTTGAGTTTATAAGATTTGAGATACTGCAAGCGAGGAGTGCTTGATTATAAACAACGACGGAGCTAGGGGGCTCTAGCCCCCCTATGCTTTGTAAAATGCCACTATGCTCTGATCTTGGTTAAAGTTGAGAAAAATTGACTTAAGACAATCCTAAAACATCATTCTTCTTGGGACGGAGGGAGTAAGCAAATTATTAGCAGTACGAAGGTCAGCAAATCAATGAGCAAATCCAAGACCATTTACCATTAGAGTTCTTCATATTGATTTATGATTTGAGGTCGATCTAGAGAGATGCTTTGAATTATAGGTTAAGGGAAAATAACACACCTCCCTCAGTTGCAATCATTAGAATCATGGCTGACACAGATAAATTTAAAAGTATAGCAAACTCTTATTTTCGAGTTTATAAGATTTGAGATACTGCAAGCGAGGAGTGCTGGATTATAAGCAACGACGGAGCTAGGGGGCTCTAGCCCCCCCCCCCCCACCCACACACAAAAGGGAGTGTGTTTGGCTGGTCTATTTTCGACTTCTTGCACAATATTTTCCTTTCACAACAAATATCAGTTACGCATCAGCATAAGCCGAGATAAGCCAGGTAGTAAATCTTGCCATTTCATGTTAGCTAGTCCATACTGGAGATTATTCATCCGCGTTGCGGTTTCATTCGAGACCAAGGCATTATTACATTAATTACCTCTTGCACTGTGCCAAAATGTGGCTCACCATACCTTTTAAGACCATAAGCCCAAGCCTTCTTATTAACACTTTGTTACCTCGTCCATTTGGCTTACACCGGCCGGTATCTAACTAGGCTTTGACCTTGATGTAATGTTAACTTCTCTTCGTCACGACGTCACCCATGCGATTAGGTGACTTGGGCCATAACATTGTGATTAAGCACTGAATAAGGATATGAGTCATGTTTGGATGGTAGGGGTAAATATTTACCTCAAGACAAATGTTTTGCCTCTCTCATTTGCCCCTACTAATATTTACTCTTTGAGGTGTTTGGATTGAGGGGTAAATGTGGATGTGAATGTGAGAGAGGGCTAGGGCTAGGGGGTGTTTGGATAGGGGGGTAAATGGGGTAAATAGGGCAAATTTACCCCAAATTTACTCCTAAGGTGCCAAACATGTGGGGCAAATGTGGTGGGGTAAATGTGGTGCCTCCCTAATTCCATTTACCCCTAAAAGGTAGTAAATTGGAGCAAAATTGTGGTAGACCCCAACCCTCTCTCTCACATCCACCTCCACATTTACCCCTCAATCCAAACACCCCAATGAGCAAATATTATTAGAGACAAATGGAAGGGGCAAAACATTTGTCTTGAGGTAAACATTTACCTATTGCTTCCAAACAGGCCCTAGGTCCACCATAATTTGCTCCAATTTCCTACTTTTTGGGTAAATGAAATTGGGGTGGGGGGGGGCAAAACATTTGCCCCACATGTTTGGATCCTTTGGGATAAATTTGAGGTAGATTTACCTCATTTACCCCATTTACCTCTTCATCCAAACACCCCATGATTATCATGGATGTCTAGATATTTCCCTGCATTAACTCCAAGTTTCAATGACGTATGGACTAGAGAGCCTTTAAAGTAGGAGGAGAATGCACACTGGTTGGACTCTGCAAGACTGCGGTAGTCGGCAGCCCGACGGCGCCGAATAATCCTTTGGTGCCTAGCTGGCAGGACGACGATGTATGAGTCATCACCCTCCTGTTCAGCTCGCAGTCGCAGCTACCTCAACTCTGCCTATATATACACAGGTTGCCGCCAAACTTCAAAGGCATCTTCTCCACCTCCACCACTCCGGCCGTGTCGCTCACACAAAACCAAATGGACTCCTCCTCGAGCGACACTACTGCCACCGCCGCGCTGCCGCGCGGCGGCGGTGCCTCGACGACCACGCCACCCACGTCGCCGCCGCTGGCTGCCGTGGTGCTGAGCCCCTGCGCGGCGTGCAAGATCCTCCGCCGCCGCTGCGTCGACCGCTGCGTCCTCGCGCCTTACTTCCCTCCCACTGAGCCTCACAAGTTCGCCACCGCCCACCGCGTCTTCGGCGCCAGCAACATCATCAAGCTCCTCCAGGTCAGTTCACTCTCACTCTCGATCATCTCCCCCATCATATCGCCGCCATTGACGCATGTGACACCGGCCGAGAGCGACGCCATTATTGACGCCCTTCGAATGACCGACCGAACACAGGACCTGCCGGAGGAGCACCGCGCCGACGCCGTTAGCAGCATGGTGTACGAGGCGAGCGCGCGGATCCGTGACCCCGTGTACGGCTGCGCCGGCGCCATCTGCCAGCTGCAGAGGCAGGTCAACGACCTCAAGGCGCAGCTGGCGCGGGCGCACGCGGAGCTCGCCGGCGCTCGCGCGCAGCACGCGCACCTCCTCGCGCTGCTCTGCGTCGAGGTCGCCGCCGCGTCGTCCCCGGCCTACTGCGGCGGTGCCGTCGACTACACCTCCTCGCAGCTCGCGGCCGCCGGCGCCACCCCCGCGGCGGCGCAGGCCGATGCGCTGTACGTCGTCAACGGCGGCAGCGGCCTGCAGCTGCAGGCCAGCCCCGTCAGCTGGGCCGACGAGCCTCTCTGGACATGAGGTCGTCGCCCTCAAGCTCGCGGGCGAGCTCGATCATGGTGTTCGATCTGTGTCCACTGTCCACGTATAGTTAATCTAGCTGTTCCGTATATGCAGACGTATACAGTTACATATACAGTCAATATGTGTACGTACGGGTGTATGTTTTAGTCGATGTCATAATTCCAAGTTAACCAAAGGGTTAATGCGGATGGGGTTTGAAGAAATTTGACGAACCCCTGAATGAGCTTTCCTTTCATCACCTGAAACTCTCTGTACCGTGTGTGCCTGTGCCATGACAGTGCACTACTACTTTTTTTTAACACTACTGTCTATGGAAAGCTATGCCATATATGATTCCTACTTGTTTATACATTATCTCTGAACAGACTTCATTTTGAAAATCCAAAATAAACACATTACTGTCCTAAATGTTTATTTTGTTTATTACTAGCTAGCTCTAGCTAGCACACTTGATTTTGAAAACAAACAAAGGTTCAGACGTCTACTAAACCTGCAAAGGTTCGTTTGCCAATCATTAGGACAGGTGCTGGAGATTGTTTAACATTTCCGTCTCTTTTTTTAGTAAACATTTCTGTCTATATGATCTACGCAAGACTACGGAATGATTCCAAAATCCAAACAATTGTTATAAACGCATATATCCAAATAATTGGACTACCTAAAGAGGACTATTCTGTCTACTCCTATATGTCAAGTACCTTATTGTTCACGTATATATATATTCTCTTGTGCAGAACTGAAGGCACACACAAATATCTCATATTTTAAACCTGCTCATCATTGGCCCGGCGTACTAAACGATTAGCATTTGGAAAATGTGAGAGATTTCGACCGCCATTAATTTAAAATGGAATCAACTTATTAACCCCCCCAGTTGATTGACTTGCTCATCAGCTAGGTGATGCGCTCATCAACTGCATATATCTTAAAAACTTTATAATAATTAGGCTGTGTACGTCTCTTGACGTAGAGTCCGGATATTATATCCTTTATCTTAAAAAAAAATCAACTGCATAAATGGATGTGCTGCAATGTATACGAGCTAGCGAGCAGCCACATATACAACTACATGTATAGTACAGATCAATTATATTCTCAGTGAAAACGCGCGCTTCTTTTCAGACATATATACTTGGCCTTACATTAGTTATTGCTGTTTTGTCCCGTCCATGATGGGTACCATCAATACTGTATTCAACGTGCACATCGGTCTCGAGCAGAAGGAACAAATGTAGTTTACATCATGCATTAATATGTCAAAACAGAGTGTACGACGTATCCCAATACTATAATTAGCCTATTTGATGCTCCATGAATGATTAGAAAGCTACACAGCTATAGGAACAGCAGGGGCAGGTCCAGGATTTTGAGTGTTGGTATTCGAACTTAGTAAAGGGCGTAAAAAATTTTTTTTGACAGCTTAAATTGCGGGCTGAGGGGAGGGAGGCGGGGCATGAGTTGGGCCCAATTGTTGGGTTGTTGGCCCAGTTTTGCGAAATGAGGTAGGGTGGTCTGAGTTGCTGTATTTTTCCATTTCGTTGAATACACATGATGTATATACTATATATATCCAGTTTTTTTGCAAAAATAATTGGTATTCAATGAATACCATTGAATACCAAGTGGGCCCGCCCCTAGGAACGGGTTACCACACATTAGTAAGCACGAACGAACTTGGTAGCAATGCAGTAGCTTAATACTACTACTTGGTAGATAGCAGCACACATGCATTGCACACTGACCTAACTTGATTAAGATTTTACTCCCTCCGTCCCATAATAAGTGCAATTCTATTTTTTTAAAGACAAATTAGTGGTGGAATGAAAAGACTGTAATACTCTCATTTATTTGCCAAATGCAGTAAGTTTTGCCATGCAAATCAGATCTGATCACTTAATTTGGAAGGTAATTAGATCTATTTTCTAGGATTGCATTCTTTGTGGGATTTTTTTCAAAGTTAGGATTGCACTTATTATGGGACGGAGGGAGTAGACTGTAAACAGCTGTAGAGAAAGGTTTGACTGCCAGAATTTTTTTGCGAGTCTTCAAGCACAATAGGGAAAGCTAAAGTACAGAGACATGTAGTTTGTCCCTGCTGAAAAGTAGGTCTCCCATCTGCTTACTAGCTACTAGGTTATTACAGGCAAGTCCAATTTACAGCTCCTAACCTCTTTCAGTTACGTCTAGTCACATAGTAGGACAATGGATAGACACAAGAGGGAAAAATGGTAAATTACAAAACAAGTTAACCTAACTAACGGCCTTATCCTGACCACATGCAGATGGTTCCATGTCCATATGCGGCAAGTTCATTTGCTGAGAGGCTGGCAGATGTGTACTCCGATCCAGACCTCCGGTGGTCTGTGCATTGGCTGGGATGAGAGGGACTAGAATTGCTTGGCCTTGTCATGGTCTATGTGTAGGACTGCAGCTGGACGTAGCAGCAAATTGGTTGCATTCATGAGACGAAATGTCAAGACAGGTACAGCTATAGCTGGAGAGTGACTTTCAACATTCATATATGCTTTCAGTTTCAGGGCTTGAGCGGTTGAGCCTGCCGCGCAGGAGGAGCTACGACCTTCTCTTCTCTCTGCATGCCCAAGCTGACACTTGAAACCTGGCTTGGCTCCATCTGCACCTGCCAAGCTGCGTCCATGGTCGACATGCGAGTGTCGGCATGGAATGGAAGCCGAGAAGAAGCAGATCGATCTGCATGGCCATGCGTGCCGCCGTTTCGTGATTTTCGGTTCACATATCTACAAAAGGTTGGTGGAGATCGGTTTGTCGTTTACCAGGAGACACGTACAGATATCTGAACATTTTAATTTGGCAGCTGATCAGCGTCAAACAAAGCACTTGCCCGTTCATAGGAACTTCGCCGAGGCTCTGACTTCAGAGGTCATGCTGCGGCCGAACAAAGCTCACTGCTCCGAGAGTCCGAGTCCGATCCCTCATGTGCAGGTCACTCAGGTTTCAGCATAAGATCAAACATCGAATCGATGTTGACAAGACTCAGGTGATATTTTTTGCTCTGTTATACATCCAAGTTAGTGTTCAAATTAAGAGTTTGTACTCTGAACAGAAGAATGAGTCATCTGCTAAATGAAAGTTTGCCATGCAGATGTAGTGGTCGGAGTAATGAAGCTCAGGTGCCAACGAAGAACCCAGTTCACACACTTGAAACCTGTTCAATGTTCAGGATTGGCAGACGAAGCAGACCGTACTTGAAAGGACTGCATCATTGAAAATGAGGAGATTTCCGGGTCCCAGCAAAAATGTATAATTCACAACGGTATCAGAATAATTCCCTAGTTGATTGACTTGCTCAGCTATGGTCATACGGCCTGTTGAAATGTGATCAGAGCATGCCCAATAGAGTGCTGCTGCTGAATGCGGATGAAGCTGCAGTGTGCAAGCATTCTCTGCACTGCCCAGCACCTACACTAAAAATAGTTGTTTAGACCGTATCTTGGAAAAACAGGGGAAAAAAGGCAACTGGGGTGATAGATTAATACTAGGACTGACCTATGTAATCAACCACATGCATGACAGCATGAGCTAACTTAGGACCTAGCAGAGATGCGTTGTACATTGACCTAACCTAGGTTCATTCTAGGTAGAGATATGTCCAAAGGACAACTGGTAAGTTCAAAACTACGGAACCTAAAATTATTTGTAGAAAAAATACATGCATAATAGAACTTAGTGAGATGCCTATGCTTTAGGATGTAGAGGTGGTTGATATGATTATATTGATCACGTTTTCATTTTACATTCATTTATTAAATCAGAACACTGCATAGTCATTCTTCTGTTTCCCCCCTGTCATGCACATCTCCAAGCTTCTAACTCTAAACCGCTTAGAGAAATGAACTCAGCACATAATTGAGATCGAGGAGTAGAGAGACAGAGAGACCTAAAATGAATTTTCAGGTGAAACATATATATAAATACTGAGTGCAAGATAGTGGCGCTTCTGGTATTTGAGCTTTTTCTAAAATTTACCCTTCCATGAATGGTAAGCATATATAGGTATTTCAAAAGCAGTTGTTGGAGTTAGTTGTGTTAGCTATTTAGTAATAATAGACGAAGTGGGTAATTTAGAAGCCTATGTTGAGGACATTGGACTAATAATTTTAAACGTAGCTATAGCTACTTTACTGAAAAGAGATGCCTATATAGCTACTCAGAAGCTGCTCTATTCAGTCACTCTAATCATTGTAGCTGGTTCATATATGTGGTAAGGGGAAAAAAGCAAAGAGCAAACAACCTAATCAGATTGACACACAGATTAACCAGATTGACCTCAACAAGCTGGAGAAAGAACACATTGAAGCATGCAAATATGCCTCCAAATTCAGTACCAAACTCCCCGCCAATTAATCCACATGAGCCCCATGACGTGAAGAAGCGCGTGCACGCGCCGCAACCATGGCATCCAGTTCACAGATATTCCCCCAAAATTGTAGGGGATCTGCTCTCCATCAGGGGACACCCGGACATGAACATCTCGCCGGCGTCCGCGTCCGTTTCACGGCGGCGGCTGTCTTCTCCGAGCCTTTGACTCCCCGCGGCTACAGAACAAAGCGGCGCGGATCATGAGGGGTGCCGGGTTTTTCTGCATGGGATCAAACTGACGCGTTTGAACCGGAGAAACCAGACACCTCTCTCTTTCCCTCTCTGTCTGACGACCAGCATGTCAAAATTGCTAGCCTGCTTGGTTGTGACCCATGCATGTCAAGTGCACACCACTTTAATTAGTTTTCTTGCACATTCACATGGGGGTCAGTCCTTTTCTTCGATCCTCTCCTCATATCTTTACCTGGAATCAATCGTAGCTCAAGTGGTCTGAATGGGTTTTGTTTTGGCTTTTTTGGGGCCATGATTTTCTACAATAAACAGTTGATTTACCGGGTGGTAGGGACTAGGGACATCAGGACATGCTAATGATCTTCTTTTTCTGCTGCCTCTGATCAAATCAGTCAGTCCCTGCATTCTCACTGGCATGCATCTTTGGTTGACGTGTGTGTAAACCCTTCCAGAACTTTTTTGATGGGCATAATAACGGTAAAGTGACATGCTTTCTCTAGAATCTTTTTTAGAGTGGTTTAAGCAGGTCTAGCTTTACCTCTCTGGCACTGAAGACTTTTCGTTGACAGGAGAACTCCGGCTGTGTGGAATTTGGCTGTGGATCCTGTAGAAGAGGAGGTAGGCTTATGAGGGGCCTCAGATATTTGGATGTGGGCATTTGCCGGCCTTTTTCCATATAAATATGGTCCAGAAACTGTTCTGCTGGTGGGCTTCTTTTATCGAAATAAGGCCCACGAGACCACACTCACTGACAAATATTTTTTTTCGAACAACACACTCACTGACAATTGCAACAGCCATCATATTCTCTGCAGAAATCTTGACGAAATTCTTAGGAAACATCTCACAGAGATCAAGCAAAACACGAGCTCAGCAGCAACATGAGCAGTGAACAATTTGTAAAGCTTCATACTGGGAGCAAAAATTCAAACAAAAAAGTTTTGCAGGCTCATTAGGACACACAGACACCCTTGGACGGTTGGACCTAGCAGAAAATGTCAACAGCGTAGAAAGTGAAATCTGCACCCACTGTCAAGGTTCGTCAAATTCCACAGAAAACAGATCATATAATGGACACTAAACAAATGCTCCATCCTGGCCCTGGAACAACTGAAACATTGCCATTTAGCGGCCCTGTCACACTGAAAGGTGAAAGCTCTTGTATTGCCATACAATCATAGACATTCAGAGAACACTCCATCATAGCACTATCTTCTAAAATGCACAAGATGACATATAAAATCTCCCATACAGAACAACACACTCCTAATTGAAGCAATTTCTCTTGTTTCTTGCAGATCCCATCTTTGTTTGCACCCAATACATAATAGACCTACCCTAAACACTAAGGCAAGCACAAAATGAAACCACACCGGAACTTTTTGAACTTCTTGTTCACCACACAAATGCACCTGATCCTACATTTCAGTAAGATCTAACAAAGCCCAGCCTTAGCATCACCCACTGTGGTCATTTGTACAATGCACCCGCCACTGAAGCCTAGAACTGGAACCTGCTAGGGTGGGACTTGGTCATCCGTGCCATGCCGATTGGCTCGTCGTTATCGATCCTCTTGGCGTTGCGGAATGCAGCACAGCCCGCGACATAGACGATAACAAGGATGATCAGCACCACAATGTTTAGGATCGCCACCTTGCGCCAGCTCTTCTTGATGCCCGCCAGTACACCTGCCTTGCACGAGTCGCACTGGAAGCAGAGTGTCTGCTGGTCGTTGCTCCACCTGTTGCAGTCGGGATCGCTGATGACCGGGACACCAGGGTTTGGTGTCCAGTACGTCTCGTTATTGTAGGTGTACGCACATGATGATGGTGGCTTGCAGCATCCGGACTGCAGAGTAATCAGTCATAAAATGGCATTAGTATCCTGAGAAATCTAATGGTTAATTAGTTGCTCTGAGAGAAAAAGAACTTGAACCTGTAAACACAGAAACCATTTTTACCAATTTAGAGAATGAAGATAGCTATTAACAAGAAATACTCAGCCTCTGAACTCAAAATATTGCAGGCAATTGAACGTTTAAACTTTAGGCAGAAAAAGTATTGTACAATTAGGAACTTGAAGACAGCTCATTAGCAAGAAATACCTGAATATGTAAAGTTTAGACATAAAAATAGTGTTTCTTCAAGAAAATATACATCAAACAACAGTTGAAATGAAGACAAACATACCATGAGAAATCACACGATGGTCAGTAACTCAGAGACAAAGAACTTACAACTGTAAAACCCAAAACTAGTTTTACTAACAGAACCAAAACGTATCTGAAAGGATTATGTTGTTTAGGAGCTTGACACAGCTCAGTGCCCTGAAATACTCGGCCTCTTAACTCTAAAAACTCTTGCAGCCAATTTAACTTGTAAATATGTCCAAACCTGTTTAACTACGATTTGAAGAACCTACTACATGTCTGTATGTGTGTGCATGCACAAGAGAAGACAAACTAACAACACTGATAGAACCATCCATTTAACAAACATTTGATGGGTGCCTGTCCACTGCGACGCATATCTAATAAACGATTGTCACAAGCCCTTGCACTCAACCCACTGACCTACTCACCATATACAATAGTTATCTGACATGGACAATAGATATTCTGTGACTCACTATAAACGGTTAAACGCTACACATAATGTAGAGTATCATCTCTACAGAAACAATCTAACAAGTAGAGGCCAAAGGTATATTTGCAAAAAGTAAAGGCCAAAGGTATATTTGCAAGTAATTTTGAGGCTGTTAACTAGGAAAAGAAAAACAACAAACTTGACAGCATAGAGAATATAAGGACAAGCAAAGGCAAGGCTTCTATGGTCCAATTCCAACTCTGAAATGTGACACCTAGCAACTGGCTTTTTCCCTGTCCTGGCACACTGTGGTGTATTTGGTAGGACGCTGAGAGAGCCCTGATTCTTCAATCATACAGATATTGTGGTCCTCCTTGTCGTCTGGTATCCGAAAAGATGGGGTAAAAAGCTAGGAAAATGACATTGTCCTCAGCCTCACCTCACCACCAGAGACGGAGACACCAGTCTACTTACTACTGCAATAGTGCCAACTCCTAGTGCTGCTTGTTCATTGCACTGGAATGGTGACTGCAGGAGGAAATAACTGACATAGACCAGGACTCAAATGGACTAATGAGTCAAGGGGATACTTACAGGTTGAATGTCTTATTAGGGGTAGTTCAAACTTCAGAGGTACAGATTTGTTTAATAAGAGAAGACACTATGTTTCAGACATATGTTCACATTCAGTGAAAATATTAGAATTTTTTCCCCATCATGGTAAGGATGGATGATAAACTTATTTTCCCATTGATATAAGTCTAGAATCAACCAAAAGTTTCTGTACTTAAGGGCGCCTGCTACAGGATTATCGACGCAATTACTTTCCGTGATGTAAAGTGGAACAAAAGGATTGCTTTTGAAGAAAGGTATATGCTGGAATCGAAGGAGCTGCCACAGTCAGTGGCCCTTCTAGCTGCTTTACCCCAAATCAGGAACAAGCAAAAGGCCTGCCGAATTAATAATTTCTGAAAGGTGCAGGATGGTGCACGAACAAATGAATTAAAGGCCATGACTTGCTAAGCGAAAGGGGGGCTGGTGATAAAAGGGACAAGCAAAGTTCATCTCCAGATCCACACTGACACTAGTGGCGAGTAGAAGTAACTGGAATATCCTACGCCACCTTTGCAGCAAGCAATCACAGGTCAGGAGAAGCCTGGAGTAGATTGTTTTCCCTAGTCGCATCTTTCTGTGTTTTTTTTAAAAATAATTATTTGCACAAAAAAATGCAGTCTTTGTTTCTCCCTAAATTGCATAGAACAGCAGAACTGAGTGATGGAATTAAATCGCTTAGTCATCACAAAGTTCCAAGTTTTCTGCTGCAAAAATCCAATCTTTCCTCAGCGGAGCAATACGCGTGCTCTTGTTCAGTAACCGAAAAACAAGAGCCGCAATTTTCCGGCCCAAATCACATGGAAAGCAAGGCTGGCAAGAACTGACGAATCTTTTTTAGAGACTAGAGAAAAAGAAAGAAGGCGAGGAATTGGGGGAAGAGAGAGAGGACAAGAAAAGATACCTGGATGGGGGAGAGGTTGCGGGAGTAGAACATGTCCGGCGTCTCCGGCACGAGCATGCCGGTGTTGGGGTCGCGCGCTAAGCGCCTCATGCCGGAGCAGGCGTGTCCGTCGCGGAGGCATGCGCTGATGGTGGCCCAGTACTGGGGGTCGGCGACGCGCTCGCGGAGCCAGCCGCTGTAGTCGGAGAGCTGGTACTCGAGGAAGCGGCGGTTCATGACGACCTGGCCGTCGCCGCGGTCGGTGACGGCGAAGGCGAAGACGATGAAGAAGAGGAGCGCGAGGACGACGAAGAACATGGCGAAGAGGTAGAGGCGGAGGAGCCAGGTCTGGCGGTAGCAGGCGCCGGCGAAGCCCATGAGGGAGATGACCATGAGGACGAGCCCGACGACGATGATGGGCCACTGCAGGAAGCGGATGCAGTCGGTGGAGTTGGCCCGCGACGCCAGCCAGATGCCGCCGCCCAGGATGGGGATCGAGATCAGGAAGGTGATGAAGTTGACGATCCCCAGCACGCTCGACCCGCTGCGCAGCATCTTGCCCTTCCTCCTCTTCTTCTTCTTGGGCTCCTAGCCGCCGCCCCTTCTCCTTCCTCCCTCTTCTTCTCCTCGAACCAGCTCCTCCTGCTGGCTGCTGCTGCTCTGTTTCTTGGCTCTGCCTGTGCCTGCTTCTCTCTCTCCCTACCTGGCTGTGCCGTTGCCTGCTTTGTTTGTGCGTGTGGAGACGGGAGGGACCAGAGGGGAGGGAGAGGCAGAGGGCGGTTGGGTTGGCTTTTAGCGAAGTCGAGGAGGCTGGCTGGCGAAGCAGCACGCTGCACCTGTTGGGATGGAACGGGGGGAGGAGTATGGATGGAGGCAGCGGCAGGTTCGGGTTGGAGTTGGAGTCGCCGAGTTGGATTCCGGATTTGACGATGACGAAAGCTAAAGCGGATTTTGCAAAAGCGAAGCCACATGATTCCTTATAACCATAGAGTGATCATGAATCATGATTTAACTCGTTCATTGTACAATCTACAGTGATGAAATGGAACGATCATTGCAGCTGCACGTTTCGACGGACCATGCTTTGGTCGGCGCTGATGTGACGCTCCGTTCTCCGACTCACCGTTGCTGTGATGAATTAACTGACTGTCTTTAGTGAACCATGTTTTTCTCATAAACACATTTTTCTCTGCTAAGACTGTTCGGCTGGTAGATTGAATAGTGTTCGGCTGGTAGATTGAATAGTGTTATATGAAGATGAAGGGTTTGTAGTAGCGTGAACAAACCAACCCAACATGAAACAGGTTGTTCGGCTGGTAGATTGAATAGTGTTCGGGTGGTAGATTGAATAGTATTATGTGAGAGAAGATAAGTTGAAATAAGCCGAGATAAGTCGTGCCAAGGTCAGCCGAACAGCCTCAAAATCTGCCTGAAACCTCCCCTTGGAAACAAGAGAAGAGAAATCTATGCAACAGATTCTGGTGCCGGATCCAACTTCCTGGAAATCAGGTTGCTTTTGCTTCCCGAAATCCCGTCCCGTTCCAGCGCTGCTACGTCGATCTGCAGCGTTGCCCATCTACTCCTGCTTGTTTAGGTAAGAACTGCCTCTTGTTGCTGACGATGCACTGCTCGTTTTTGTGCAAATATCTCTGGATGGGAGCAACCGCCCCATGTGGCCACGATTCCTTGATTTCTCTTCACATCATTACGAGATAGGTGCCCCTGCCTGCGCTGGTTCGAAAATCAAAAACCCTGCAACTTGGATTAAGTAAAGTATCCACCAACTGCTTCGCCTGAAAATGACGGAGGAAGATGGGCCAGCATGTGCAACAGACAGTGCAAGTGCAATCGGCTGACAGAGAAGCATTAGAGTAATGCATAGCATGTCCGGGTAATTTCGTCATCATTTTGCGTTGAACAATTGGCATCAGATTGGTCCACGAGGAAATGTGACAGAAATCTCTTAAGAGTCACTATGATAAGAAAACACCACTGATTAATCTTGTATAGTTATCAGTTAGGAGCACTGCTTATGTGTGCATCATGGGCACCAAACAGATGCGCAACGCTGCACCTCCCTGCATCCACATCATAGAGTCGACGTGGACCCGGTTGATGGCTACCGGAGTCATCTTCTCCCTTTCTCTAAAAACTGTAATGCAAAAATATCTCAGACTGATGTTACAGAATATACAAGATGGAGCATGTGACTCACACAGGTGAGAAGGACGGTTTAAAATAGGGACAAAGCTCCAAAGAAGGGGACAATGTGTTTTCTTTGGATTTCAATTTGTATTGGAGACGACACAGATCAAAAGAAAACAAATATAATGGGGACATGTGGTGCTAATGGGCTATGCATTTGCTGAAACATCCATGTCATGTCATCATGTCGATCTTAGGTAGGATCGTAAATCAGTGGGATGCTCTGAATTTGGAGATATCTGCCTCCAAAAGAGATGTTCAAGTCAAATTTCTTGGAGAAAGACACAAGAGTGGGCTCAAGTACGAGATAGGATTATACACTATTTGTGACTAACACATTTTAGGATATACTATCGTGTATGTCATGCTTCTTTAATTTGTGAGTCCGTGATGAAGGGCTGAAGAGTTGGGGAGAACAAATTGAGCATGATAAGAAGGGGCCAGATTAGGATTAGATGTAAAAACTAGCTAGGTTCCTGACAATTCTTTTTGGGTATCACAAGCGACAAGAAACAGAATAAAAAGACTACTACTATACTGATACATTAGTAAATCTGTTGAGTAAGATGACATAAATATAAGCTAGTCCCTCTTTGACCAAATTGAACCTCAACCCAGAAAGCCTTACACACTCTCTGATGGGAATTAACCTAGTAGAGTTATATGTCAAAACATCACTCTGTAGTCTGTACTGTACGTAGACCGTATTGATGTGTTTGAGTACTGTACTTGTATTTGTGATTTCGTGTACATCATGTCCCTTTTCTGGCTGCATGAAAGTATGCTCGCAAAAAGAAAGAGAAAAAGGGGGAAAAAATAAAAGGCTCTATATATGTAGGATTGGTCCTGGCTAACAGATTTTTAAGCTCTAGTGACAGGAAGGTTATGTAGATTGGAGTAGTGTTCAACTACTACTGTTATAGTAAATCAGGTATATATATATTCAGGTGAACCATGAACTACTTAATTATTATTAGTCCAATAAATAAACTAGTGGAAGTTGTAGCGAGGAGGCAACGAGGTGAGTAAAAAATGATTTGCAAGGTGGCGAGATTAGCTACTAGACGGCCGGAAACCGGAGGTTGCTCTCAGCCGGATACTGGCGATCGACCAATGGAGCCGCGTGACGTGCCGCCCGGAGGACGACACGTCGGCGCGCCTACATCGCCGCTGGTAGCGGCCGTGTACAAGTTGCCCGGTGCCGCCGCGGCCGGCCGACATCGCGCACGTGTCGACCTCCTGCACGACAATTGCCTCATCGATCAGTGATCAAAACGTCCCCCGCTGGCGCTGGGTGGTGAACGCCGTGCAATGCAACTCTTCGTTGCCAAAGCCTGGCAGGTGAAAAAGGAACGGAACGGCTGTGCCAATCCGATCCGTTCCGGTCCATCATCCATGGATAGATTTGACTTTTTTTAGCAAAAAAAGAAAATGATAGATTTGACACTTATGGTTGCTTAATTCGCATATTCATTTGGCGCTGGTGTGCTCGGGCGGAGGTCTTGCGAGCCGTCTGTACCCAATCCAACCGCACAAGGCAACCACGTCATTAAGAGAGGAAGGATGATCAGCAGCTTCCTAATTATACTCCTAGTTCTTTTTTTACTCCCCGACGGACTCTTCGTCTCCGTCTCCTTGTTTCTTCCTCTCGTTTTCACCCCCTCTCTGTCCCGCTTCTCTCTCATCTATGTCAAGGCTCCCAGCCATGGAGGTCCGACCCTTCGTTGTCGGGGCAGATCCGGCGCCCCCCCCCCCCCCAATGTCGGATCTATGGATTGCCCTGGCGATGGCTGCCACGGCGGGCGGCGGCGGCGTGGCGCCTGGAGGTGCTGGAGGGGGTGTGTTGGCCCGTCGGTGAGGTGCCAGGACGCGATGGAGGAGGCCGCACGGTGACGGCCGCACGCTGGTGTGGAGAACGGCGACACCCGTGGAGAGTAGCGGCGCGAAGGAGGCGCCAGCATGGGGTCCGTGCTGCTGGCGTGCGAGTGAAGGATGTGGTGGTGACCTCCCATGGCGGCACATGCTTCTAATTCTGATCTCCTCCATCATCCAGTTGCTCGAGCTCGGCATCGAAGGTAAGAGAGAGCCATATTCTTCCTCGACAATGACATGCAAAATGCTGGATCGATTCCACAGCAGCGTCAAATTTGTTTGCTTGATGTCGTGAATGAATTCAGATCTGCAAACAAGATTTGTGAAGGAGGTCGGATCCACGAGATCCTTGACCATCCCCACCGAATCTCTACATGTATAGCTTATTAGCTTGAGGGGGAAAAAATCTTGAATGGAACATTAGATCTTATATGTAAATTGTATTAGTTGATGTGGAATGTTCAATTATTTTCATTTCATTTTCTGAATGTAAAGATTTATAATTTCATGGAGTGATATGGGTTTTTCAAATTTTATTTCTCATTTTGAATAATCCCACCATTTATCGAGCCAGATAGCAATTTACCTTTTCTTTTCTTTTTGTTTTATTTTCTGAATGTAAAGTTTTTTATTTTCTTAATGTAAAGATTCTTTTATCAACGTTTTGTTGAGTGAGATAACAATTTTTACTCTTTTTCGAATTTTTTAAATTATTGTTTTCCCAAGTGCTTGTAAACTTTGCAATGTTCCATCGTACCGCCGACGAAAATGTACGCACACTTGATTTGAAACGCTAAAGGTCCACTGATTATAAGTCTGAAATGATAAAATTAATTAACCCACTAACTCACCTTCTATAAAACTCATAACAGCATCTTCTTTCTCTATTTGCCACGCGTCATCTGTTCAGCAAATTCATAAACACACGTGTACAACACGCAACACCACCGCCCGCGCACACCGCTTCCAAATCTTCACGCTTAATTGCTCCGTCAGTTGCTCGCGGGAGTGTTTGCAGACCCTGGCGACTGGCGTACGTCGGCGTCACTCACACACCGCTTCAAATGCACACGAGGCATGGTCGGCACGACACCGCTGGTTGCGTTGACTACTAGTACGTGCTGCACGATGGGCGGCGCCCCGATCGATCGACATGGATGCGCGCGCGTTACGTCAAATAAAATTGAGCAATGGGACGAAACGGATGCTACATGATGTTCTGTGTGTGTTTGTGGTTTCTGTGGGCATCCTTTGTGTGATCAAGTGGTCTCAAATGGCTCCTGGTGAAGCTTTCTATGTTGCACGTAGGGTGGATATGTGAGGGAAATGCTGGACTGTCAAACACTTTGTTACTTTCATGTTCTTTAACTTTGAATAATATGTTCTTTAACATAATTCAATAAATTGGGATGATACAGATTTGTGGAGAATGGAAGTAGAGTTAATTAGTACCAAATTTTCCTTATAAATTGAATGAAAAGTTTTATAACTAACTATTAATATTACAAATGCATTGATGTAAATAAGTTTGGTGATATCACATTATTGAGTTTAATGAGCTAATCAATCAGGTCACCAGCTGGTTGGGCACCCCTATCTAGTCTATATATCGAAGACTCTATCACGAGCAAACATGACTCTCAGTGCAGATTTTATATCTTGGAGTCTATTCAATATTTATATCGGATCTTCTGCTCTAACTATATTAAATAAGCAGACACAATGAGCATGTGGGCTGCCGCACGGGATCCGCACGAGCCTCGTTTTGCATGTAGACTTGGTGTCTAACGACCTAGTTTCTACGTTTATGTCTTTCCCTTCTCGTTAAATTGCATGCCACATCAAAATGTCTATGTGGCAATGTAATTAATATAGATAGACTCTGCGGTGGAATTTGCATTGAGAGTGCCATAAGAAAATACGTAAGCTTAAACCAAGACTTAGCTCAGTCCGTTTAACCAAGATGAACATATGAATCGAGTCAGCCATCCCTATGTGAGCCTGTTTCGTCAAAGATGACGGTTTGCCCCTATAATGCGGCAACGTACGCATGAAAGCACTAGCTGGTTCCATCATGTAATATTTTATTTTTGAACAATTTTTAAATAGTATTTTAAAAATGAACTACCTGAAACTATATTTTTTCTGAAAGTTTGCTATATTTTAAGTCTAGTTGTTTATCACACCAGTACATTTACCATGGCAATATATACACTATGTCATGCCACATGTATTGGTGTGACAAGGTGTACCACATTCCAAGTGGCAAGCTTGTCACGCCACGCTGGCGTGTCACGCCTCTCCCGCCGGCGTGGTATCTTGTTGGTGAGAAGCACCCACCTTAGAAAAATCATAGTATCTTCTTGGTACGAAACATGGATGAAGATGATTTTTTTTAGGTTTATTGGATATATGTCATTACAACTTTCACGTTTTTGAGATATGCCATTACAATTCGTGATATTCAAAACTTGCCGTTACAATTCACTCAAAGGTCTAAAATATGCTATTGCGTACCCCTTCAATGCTTTTAAAAAAATTATGGACTAAAAATGTTCTTGTCTTCTTGCTCTTGTACCTCTCCTCCCTCTTCTCATCTCAATCCAATGCGCCTGCCTCCCTTCCACTGGCAGCACACGCGACTGGAAGCGCGCCCTCCCGACGGGCCCTCCCAACCTCAGCCTCACTTGGGGTTGCGCCGCCACCATCCTACCTAGATGTGGCTCCCCGCCGCGGACCTCCGCAGTCAGCGCCGCCGTCAAGACTCGACACTCGACAGCGTCCCCTCAACAACTGCCGCGCGGAGGGGGATGGTGCGAGCGTGCGAGTTCGACTCGAACGACATCGCAACCCGACGGTGGCGACCGTGGAGGGGGGTGGCGCGGGCGGTCCACCTAGGCTCGGACGACCGCACATCCCGATGGCGACGTTCTCGGAAGGAATGGCACGAGCGGGCAACTGGGCTCGAACATCGGCGGCAGCGGCAGAGGGGGATGTCGCGGGCGGGCGAGAGCTCGGCTTGGACGGCGGCATGTCCCGACGGTGGCGGCCACTGTTGGCGGTCAATTTCCGTCAACCAAGAACACTTGTTATGTTATAGTTTGGATTTCATTTCGGAACTAACCCGCCACTAGGCATACTAATGATATAACAAGTTCATCGTTGGATGTGTGTTTTGGAGTATAATGTTTACGCAGGAATTCATGCACTAAATGAGAAGAGATGTACTCGGTTCGGAGAACGATTTACATGATGATCAAGGGACTCCAACCGTGCGTGAACTTGACTCCAAAGGTGGCAAGGACCAATGTGCTTCAATGAAGAATCTCCGAGAACCAAGATGAAAACACCAGAAGATCATGCGTGAAGACCCCTTAACTTGGTCGCGGAGATAACGGCGTTCAAAGCCCATATCCGAAGGAGGAAAAACCCCAAAGTGCAAGAAATGACACGTGGCAAAAGACAGAGGCGAACCAGCCGGCCCACCCCCTTTGCACGTCGGTTCGCCGCCGCCTTTCTTCGGTGATAAGTTCACGGAACCCTAATTGTTTGGGAGAGGGAGCCATTCGCGAAAGACGACCAGAGAAATCTCGGGAGATCAAACACAAGGAAGAGGGTTGATCGAGAGGGTGAATATTCAAGAGAATCATCACCTAGGTCAACGGAGGCCACCACGAGGAAGGAGGATGCCGAGGTCTTGCCACGGCGCCGCCGAAGTTGAAGGACACCGAGATACGAACTCCATCAGGGGCATCCACCATGTTCAACGGTGCCATGCCTAACGTCTTGATGGGGTAAAGTAATCGTTTCATGGAGTTGTAATGGATCTTGATATGTAGTCACCCACTCTCTTTTGGATCTTTTATCTATCATACCTTTTGTTGATGATGCTTAATGTTTAAGGTTAGCTACCATTGCCTTCGGGGTTGCTCCCGTAGATCACGTCAACATACCGTGTTCATTAGGGTTAGCGACGATTACCTTCGTGTAGTGACTAGTACGAGGGAAGGGAAACGCCTAATTCTTTGTTCACATCCTTAGATAGATTGGATCGGGGTTTTATCATGTTTTGGGTGATTGCATATCAAGTACCTAGACTCCATGAGCATACGTCTTTCATACTCGTGAACCACCTTTCTCTTTCTCTTTAACTTAATCTAGGGTTAGTTTGTCTTTACTTTATAGATTAATCTTAATCAACTAAGTTAGTGTTAGGTTAAACGCAAGTAATTCCCTTGCTCTGTGGATTGACAAGAACCTAGGGGGTCCCCTCCCTTGGTGAAAAAGGCACCAAATCACTCCGCGTACTTGCGGTGAAGTTGAACGCAGTTTCGAACCATCAACAACCACGGAGGGGGATAGCGCGGCCGCGCGAGCTGGGCTCGGACGGTTGCGCGTCCCGATGACGGTGGCCTCGGAGGGGGATGACGCGAGTAGGCTCGGCTCGAACGACGACGAACGTGATGAGGGAGGGGGCTGGGCAAGTGACACGTCCCTTTGGCGGCACCCATGGAGAGGAAGGGGGCGGGCGGGCAGCTCGGATGAGGAAGTACCCTCGACGTCGTCATGAAGGTCATGAGAGAGGAAAGGGGAAGAGGAACAGAGAGGAAGAAGACAAGGACAATTTGGTCCCAATAAATGAAAAATATGTCAAAAGGGTACGCAATGGCATATTTCGGACCTTTGAGCGAATTGCGATGGCAAGTTTCCAATATCAAGAATTGTAATAGCATATCTCAGAACTGCGAAAGTTGTAATGACATATATCTAATAAACTCTTTTTTTCATATGAAATTGTAGCTCTCGACAAGATCTATCTAAAGTTTAGGCGGCATATTAAGCACCCCAGCCTAGGTCGCATCTTCTTCAACTTAACTTTGCTCACCATGGTTCCACCAAAGAACCATGATAAGACTTAGCCTTGGTTCCTTATAAGGTTGAGACAAGAGATGAACCTACGAACGAGTCGAGTCATCACTCATCAGCTCACAAAGCCTCTCAACTTTTATATCAGCCCTATATGATCCTGTTTGGTTAGAAACTAGGGGTTGAACCTCGAAACTCTTTGTGCTAGTACTGGGTGAGCTGAACGTACCCCTGAGGCCGTGAAGCACGCAGGCGACTATACATCGCGCCTGCGATGGTTACGGGGGCTGTGACAACCCGCCCAGGAAAATACCGTACTATCGCCTAAACCAATCCACTTTGGTCATTAAGCAATAATAAAGTATCATCCTGTCGTTAGTTGCCGGGTTAACGCCCGGTAAATCACTTACAAAGCAACAAGGATCGACATATATGCATTAAAACTCACGCGAAGGCAAGTCCAGAGAACAACATAAGATTAACATCCAAATTTACCCCGAAGGGCTTAATTATTACAAACCGAAGTCTTTGACACGACAACGAAGTTCAGAGTTTTGAAAACAGCGGAAATAAACTAAACGGCACGAGGAAACATCACGGGAGGCCTGCCATGATGCCTTCATTCATCGTCTTCAACCCACTCCAGCTCCCAGCCGGGCGGGATCTCTCCAGGCCACACATCAGCAAAGGCATTACCTGAAGCAATAGATTATAGCAAGGCTGAGTATACTAATACTCAGCAAGACTTACCCGTCGGTGATAACTACTTTACCAACTCTAGACATGAAAGGCTTTTTGGCCACTGGGGTTTCTTCTGCTGAAAAGCAACAAAGAGTATGTCCTTACTTTCAATATTTTAGCACAAGTTCTAGTTGATTATTCCTTTCTAAATTAGCAAGCTAGTTCAAGCATAAGTTGTGCAAACAATTAATCAAGCATAATATTCATCAACTTCCATCATTAGGGATCTCGTGGCCAGCAGGATAAGTAGTCTCAGATAACGGTGAGAGGCCGACAACCAGTTGATTTAAACCTTGCAAGGTAGACCTAAACACACGGTAGGGTGCCCCCGCGAGGACAACCACCAGGCGGTTCCCAAAAATCTTCGGATTGGGATCAGATGTTACAGTCTTAAGTACAAGGCTTGCTAGGCTACGCCACCAAGGTCACCTAGCCTCACACATGTACTCAGGTGGCGAGCCCGGGGCCGCAACCCTAAGATTAGTAGCGCAAAGTTCCCGCACCGCCTCATTTAGGTACTAGGCTTACCGTACCCATTTCCGACAAGTGTTTAGTACGTTCAAACACTTAACCCACGAAAGCCATTGGACCGGAGCCCACATCCCATGCTCTTACCACGTGAGCAATCCATTTAAGGAGATCTTATGATTCCAACATAAGAACCTATTCTCGCGAGTGACAAGCATCACTCGACTTGTAACGGTCCTATAGCATAGCAGCTACCGACCTATCATACTAGTAAGGACATAGGTACCTAGGGATCATGCATCTAGGGTTTCATTTCAACTCCTGAACGTAAATGCACAATCATCCATAGATAGTTGCATAAAGTTTCAAAAACACTTGGTTAATGCACCGGGGCTTGCCTTCGTCAGCAGGGTTAGCCTGCGGGTCCTCGGTGTCGTCGATCACCTCCACGTACTGCAGCTCCGCGTCAGCTCCTCCTTCCTCGGCTTCCGGCACGAGCGCGTAGTTACCGTCAGGAAGCTCTACACGGAATGCAATGCAGGGTTCAGGTGATGTGATAGATTGCTTATTTTATCCAACTCTTGTTGGCCATATTCACCTTAACAAACAATTAATTATTAATTCTTTTTCATTAAGGTTATTATCGATATGGGTTTATTCCTTTAATAAACACTTAATTAATGTTCTCTTTTATAATTGTTATTTCATGTGAGGATTTAATATTCCATCTCTCAATAGCAAAGGGGTGCACAAAAATGTAATTAATTACATTTTAATTTCTTAAACAGCAAGGGTGTATTCTTAGGTCCTAAACAAACTATGCAACCATTTTATAAAGGGTCACAAGGAATAAAAAGGCATTTTCCTATTTAACAAAACATTAAACCTATAAAGGCCTCCAAGGCTTTTATTCAAACATTAAAGTACTAAAATTCAGTGGAGGGTTTCTTAAGCACCAAAACACCTATATCAAGCCACTGAACACACATGCATGCTTGGAAAAGCTAGAAAATTAATTATATCAAAAATAACAAAGGCTAGCTACTAAAGCAAGATAAAGGCACACAAAAATACATAAGCATCCAAATGCTCCAAACTTCCTCACACATGCTCTCTGGTCCAAATCTAACCTAGGCATGCAGCAAGTACACCTAGAACTACCACTGATCTTGCATTATTAATTTACAAAGGAAAACAAGCACATATCAAGAATAAATACTTCTGTTCATTATAAAATTGTGGTTAATTCACCAGAGGTGTATCTTGGCATAAAGAGACCACATGCAGAAGTTAGGCACAAAAACATAACTATTTTTAGCTACAAAAATTATCTAGACAGATTCTGCATAAATAGAAAACAATTCATATAAAAAGATTTACAACATAACTTTGCGCAATTTTTGGTACAGGAGCTAGACATAACATAACACACAACATATCCAAAAAGTAGCTACAGAGGACTTGTAAATTTTGAGATACAACAGATCTAGGTTTTTCACATTTCTATTTTTCATGCAAAAATTATCAGGAAAAAGCATAGACAAGCTTTACAAAAGTTGTAGTGCTTTTCACCAGGAATCCAACAAAATTGGGTTTGCATTTTTCTTATTTTTCTATGATTTTCTATGCAATTTACAAAAATCAGTAAAACTGCACACACTATTCAAGAATCAATTCACCCGGGGGTCCCTGGAAAGATTTGGGATCTTACAAATATGCCCTTGGTTCGCGCTTAGGCCCTCAGAAAGAATCGAGGCCTCGCAATTGGGTCCTCGGGCCAGGGAGGCGGCGGGCTCGCCGGAATTCGCCGGCTCCGGCGGCGCTCTCGGCCGGGGAAGTGGCGGGGCTCGACCACGTGCCCACTTAGGACTTGCTGGTGACCGGAGTTGGGGCAGGGGAGTCGCCGGCGAGGGGGCTCGGCGGCGCAGGAGCTTGGCGGCCGCTGGGGCTCGGCTCCGGCGAACAGGAGGGCACGGCCTGGCAAATGCGTGGCCCGGGCAGCTTCAGAGAACTACGGGGAAGAGCCTAGGGTGGTTGGCCGGCTCGGGAATGAAGCGCAAGGATGGCTTGGCTGTGGCGGCTATGGAGGACAGCGACGGCGCGCACAGGGAGATGGAGACGGCTGCGCACGCGAGTGGGGGCTTGAGGGCCTTAAATAGGCGGCTGCCGCTTGCTTCGTGACGAAGGGAACGACGGCATCTCGGCCGTGGTACGGCGGCGGCCTTGGTAGGCGCGCACGCACAGGGAGAGGCAGCGGACGGACCGGCGGTACACGGCGGGCGGCCGACCGGCGAGGGGGAGCGCGGCACGTGGCAGGGGAGGACGTCACTACTTCTCGGTGCGCGCGTGGCCTTGGGAAGGCGCGCGGCCTCGGGAAGGCGCGGCCCGGACGCCGAGGTGGCAGGGCGCCACGCAGCACGGCGCTCGCGCTCGGGCGCGCCCGGCGCTCTGGCCGGCGCGACGTCGCGGCACGACGTCAAACCTATTTCATGTGGCCCGGTTTGAAAGCGAAATACTCCAAAAGTTTGAATAGAACCCCACCGAGCTTTGAATACGAAAGTTGTAGAGCACCTATAGGAGAGTATTTTTCGTAAAGGCCGACCTATGTTTCGATCAACCCTTTGAGCATGAACTGCAGGCAAAGTGGCTGTCTTTCACGGCGCTAGTGAATAGTACTCGGCTGCAGTTGACCAAGTTTTTCGCCAATTTACACTACAAATTTGCAATGCCACCCAAAAGCAAAGTGGTGTCCCTCGAAAAACTGGACAACTTTTATATTGGGAGATTTTGGAGTGTTTAGGTGAAATTTGGAGAACGCGGCAAAAGTTCCGGAGGACGTTCAAAGACATAGGGTTTAAGCAGGGTTTGACCGTGCCTTTGACCAAGGTTTGACCACAAGGGTGTGTTGACTTGATCAAGAGGGTCATTAGGGATTGTTGACGAGACTTTCGAGGTTTTCGAAGTGATGACCCAGGTTGACCACAGTTTGACCAAAGTCAACAGGGTTTGACTCGGCTGGTTCGGTCATTAGCACTAATGAGGCTAATTAAAAACCTGGGGCGTCACAGGGGCCACGCGGGGACCGCTGGAGGGGGAGGCCCTTTGTTTTTTTATTTTTTTATATATTTCATTTGAGTTTTTTCCCTTTTATTTATTTTATTTTTTATTCTTCTTTCTTTTTATTTTCTATTTCCTCTTTTATTTTTTGTTTTTTTATTTTCTTGTTTCTTTTTTATTTCTACTTCCTTACTTATTTATTTCTATTTTCTATTTCATTTTTTATTTCTATTTTCTTTTTTATTCTTTTGTTATTATTATTATTTATTTCTTTTTAAGTTTTTATTTTTTGATTGTTTTAATTTTTTATTTCTTTCCTTTTATTCTTATTTTCCTTTTCTCTTCTATTTTCTTTATCTTTTTATTTTTTCTGATTCTCTTTTATTTCTTCTTTTCTTATTTATTTACTTATTTCTATTTTTGTTTTCTGTTTTTATTTTTATTTTTTATTTCTTCTTTTCTTTCCTTTTATATTTATTTATTTGTTTATTTATGTTTTATATGCATTTATGTGAATATAAAAAATTATTTTTACATTTTTATTTTTTCTATTCGGCTCGAGCGAATTTTTGTTCGACCGCATTTGTTTGGCTTTAGTAAATTTTTTCTTCCGCCTAAGTGAATTTTTGTTCAGCTAAGTGAATATGTTTGTTCGGTCCCAGTTAATTTTTGTTCGGCTCGAGCGAATTTTTGTTCGGTGCAAGTAAATTTTTGTTCGGCCCTAGTAAATTTTTGTTCGGCCTCAGAATATATTTGTTCGGCCTCATTGAATTTTTGTTCAGCCTATGTGAATTTTTGTTCGTCCCAAGTGAATTTTTTGTTCGGCCTTATGAAATTTTTGCTCGTCCCTAGTGAATATGTTTGTCCGCCCTAGTGAATTTTTGTTCGGCCCAAGAGATTTTTTGTTTGGCCACACTAAATATGTTTGTTCGGCCCAAGTGAATTTTTGTTCGGCCTCGGTGAATATATTTTGTTCGGCCCAAGTAAATTTTTGTTCGGACCTAGTAAATTTTTGTTCGGTCCCAGTGAATTTTTGTTCGGTCCAAGTAAGATTTTGTTCGGCCCAAGTGAATATGTTCGCCCGAGTGAATTTTTGTTCGGCCAAAGAGATTTTTTGTTCAGCCACAACGAATATGTTTGTTCGGCCCAAGTGAATTTTTGTTCGGCCACAGTGAATATGTTTTGTTCGGCCGAAGTGAATTTTTGTTCGGTCTGGTAAATTTTTGTTCGGTCCAAGTGAATTATTGTTCGGCTCAGTAAATTTTTGTTTGGTCCATAAAAGTATAATAATAGAAACAGAACTAAAAAAATAATATTCACCGACGTAACAAATATTCACTGGGACGAAAAAAATATATGATGCCGAACAATTCTATTCGTTCTACCTAGTAATATATTTGTTTGGTGTGACACTAATTAATATTTGATATTAAAAAATATTTTTAAAAATATTTTATCAAAACATAGTCAAGTGGGATCTTATTTTGAAAATCTCGACACAAGAAATTCATTTTCAAAAATCGAAATTTAATTTAGACACACGATTTATGATTTATAACTTTTTTAATTTTGGATTAGATTAGTTTTTGGGTGGGCCCCTCGCCTCCCGATGCTGCACCCGCGACCCATGCCTGCGACGTATATTCGCACCCTATATGAGCGTGTTTGGTTAGAAACTAGGGGTTGAACCTCGAAACCTCGAAACTTTTTGTGCTAGTACTGCGTGAGGTGAAGGTACCCATGAGGCCGTGAAGCACCGTGCACCGGTTTGGTTCCACATGTTTGTATTCCATCGTTGTATTGTCATGCTATTATGATGACGCGTCAAGCCCAAACGACCATTCGTCTCTGTTGGCCCATGCAAGTGTGGAACGGCATCAAAACGCGTGTGAAACGGAAACGCGCCTACTAGTACCTCCCCGATGCAACTCCCAAAGATACACGATAATAAACTCTTCTCGGCACTGCATACTCGATCTAAGTCTCATCGGCTTCTAAGATCCAACTGTGTATTTATATACAACACCACCACCTTCCTCCGATCGGGCTCATCGTTCACAATCATCTCCTAATAATCACCCACCCAACGAGCACCCACGTCGCCAACAATGGCCGCCCCCTGATCCATCTCTGACGACGTCGTGGATCTCGGCAAGGCCGGCCGACAATCTCGACGAAGCCACCTCGAAGATCTTCTTCAGCGACGGCGATGCCACCGACGACGCCAACTTGTCTTGGCCGGCGGCGGCGGAGATCACCTCCACGACGCTGACCAGCCAGAGCATGCTTGCCCTGAGCCATGTGCGACATGCAGGAATACAAGCCAACCTGCACGCCGCCGCCGGTGGGCTCCCGGACCTTGTGCGTCTACGCCGCCGCGCTCGACGCCGGCCTGCGCTTCCCGCTCCACGATTTCTACGTGAGGGTGCTCCGGCACGACGGCCTCGCTCCCAGCCAGCTATCGCCCAACGCGTGGCGTGCTACCTGGCCGCCTTCGTCCTCCGCCGCAAGGAAGCCGCCGTCTTGCCGCTGGTGTCACCGTTTTTGCTCACAGACGCAACAGCGAGCCAGTGGGTTGGCACCACTTCCAACCTTATTACACCGACGGCGGTCGCCGCTTGTTCACGGGCACTCCGCGGCCTTCCAAGACGGGGTGGAAATCCAAGTTCTTCTTCCTCGAGTGCCCGACGGGGTTGATCTGGAAGTGTGCCCAGTGAAATGGGGGAAGCCGAAGAGGGAGGATGTCCGGACAGTGGAGCTCACAAGCATGGTTATAGAAAGGCTGAAGGAGATGATCGTCATCGATTTCAATAGCTTCTTGAACAACCACGTTCAGAGCGTTCACCGGCAATGCAGAGACCAGGGAAACCACTTCGGCGCATCTACAGAGTGGCCTGCCTAAAGTTAGAGCGTCCAGCAACAATGGGGACAACAGCTTCACCACTCTGCCGCAGCAACAGAACTTCCCTGCGTCGAAGTCATCACAGTGGAACTTGCCACATAGGAGAGATGTTGACACCGGACGCAGCAGTGTGAACTCAGCCCACCGCACAGGATGTGTACTAGCACATACTGTTGTTTTGGGAGGCCATAACCAAGAGAGATGAGATGCTGCGAGCGGGGAATGGCGAAGCTAGCGAGCACGCGGTCAAGATCGCCAAGCTCAATGAGGAGCTGCGTGTGGCTAGACCTCAGCTCGTTCTGATATTGGACGTTCTAGGCTTTGGCGAGGCGCAGCTCGTCATTGAGCTTGGCGATCTTGGACGCGTGCTCACCGGCTTCGCCATTCGCCGCCCCTAGCATCTCATCTCTCTTGGTTATAGCCTCCCATGTGTCGCTAGTACACATCCTGTGCGGTAGGCTGAGTTCACTGCTTCCTCCGGTGCCAACATCTCTCCTGTGGGAGTGGGACAAACTGACAGCGGCTGTAGCAGCAGCATCATCAGCACTCAGCAGCGAACATCTTGTTCTAAAAAAATAGTGAACATGCACGATCGATTCATCCATATCTCTGTTGCACCTCTTTTGCACCGTCAGGTACACTAGAAATCCACGTCTGAAATAAGACGACCAGATCGACTTACAATTTGGCTAGCTGCGAGTTCATCCATCTAAGCTACTCTCTCGAATCCATGGGGGGCACAACGCAACAAATGGATCGGGACTTCAGGGAACAAGACTCAAGAGCGGCCGCAGCAGCTAATACTACCAGTACTTTACAAAGGCTACATGCATGTTGCATATATGTTATGTTCCGGAAATCTGGATGAACAGGCGGTGGTGTGGTCGCCGGCATGAATCTTCTCATCATCATCATCATCATTGATTCATCATGCGACGAGGACGTAGACGGCGTAGATGATGCCCGGGATGTATCCGAGGATGGTGAGCAGCAGGCAGATCCAGAACTCCACCTGAATTCAGAATCGATCAGAGAAGGGCTTAGTGAATCGCATCAAGTTAAGAAGGGAAGAGAGCTCATCTGATGGTTGACCACTGACCCCGATGCCGTAGCGGAGGAAGACGCCGAGCGGCGGCAGCAGGATGGCCAGCAGGATCTCCAGGAACGTCTCCGACCCCATTGCTGCTGCTGCCTTCTTCTTCTTCTTCTGTGTCGTCCTAACACCTACTAGCAGTGCAGAAGCACAGGCAGCTATCTCCTCCGCTCAGCTCAGAGCTGGGCACCACCTTTCACCAGATGACGAAGCCGGCCGAGGGGAAAACTGCCAGCAGGGATGATACGTGGCAGCGCCGAGCTTCAGCGGCGCGACACCTGGCTCGCCTGCCGGACACGTGCCCAGATGCCTAATGACTATGCGCATGCGCGTGCATGAATCATATGATCATTTGCACTAATCTGCACATCATGATCACCTTCCTACCTTTCGTGAGAGATCGATCAATTCTTTCTCCTGCAAAAAGGTTTGCTCATCTCTTCTCTACTAGAGTGAGCGAGGGAGTTGGTTTTGGGGTCTGCCCTTTTGCCGTGCGTGAGAAGCACGCGGAGTATGTGTATTGCCCCCTTTCCAGCTCAAACTTGCTTATGCCGCTCCTTTTTATCGACCGGATACTACGTACGTACATATCCTCTTGTTACCTTTTTTTAAAATTATTTTCCACTGCGGATTTTGTTGTTGATCGATGGTGACGCCGCATGTATTTATGAGTTAACGAAATACTCCTAGGTCTATGATCGAGATGTTTTGCGCGCCCAATAAGGAATTCGGCTCAAATAGACTACAATCAAAAGTGGCCGGTACCTGTTACAAAAAAGTAACCTGTGATATTTTATAATTTCTAGCTCTTTTTTAGGCGTGGTGGTAGGTATGGATTATTGCTCCGAATAAAAACACTAGACTTGTATTTTTTTTCAATAATAATAGTACTAGACTTTGTCAATCTAATGCACCGGCTACTGATTTTTTTTTTTGAAATTACCATTTAACGATTTGAAGCCTAGTAAAAACCTTGTGATTCTTCGCCAACCGACCACACGGAGATGGAAAATTACTATGACACCGAATCTCTCTGAAGGAAGTGTATACATATTAAGGGCAGCGCTCCGGATGGAGCAAATTTTTTCTTAGCTAGTCAATTTGCCATCCAGCATTTATTATTGGCAACCAACCACATGAAGAATTTGCATTTGGTGGGGGATCTGCACTGATCAGAGCGTTCATCAGGAGAGACAAGGGAAAGCAATTTGACGCACCTACAGAGTGACCTGCCTCAAGGACTCCAGTGACATTGGGGACAGCAGCTTCACCACTCTGCCGCAGTAATAGAGGTCCACTCTGCCGCAGTAATAGAGGTACCCTGCGTCAACATCATCACCATGAAACTTGCCTCATAGTCCCACCTCCCCGCCCCGTTGAAGCTTTTCAACTGGGCCAGCTAAGGCCCAAACTATCGATGGGTTTGTTGTGAGGTGGAAACCCTCCCTCGAGCTTGCTTACTGACTGACTGACTGACGGACAGACGGACGGACGGGGCAGGAAGGAAAAAGTTAGATGGCCTGTTTGCATTGGGCCTTCCGGATGGAAAGAACAGATGCGGAATTTACCAACCCAACTATATATCGTCTTTCAAAAAAAAAAAATCCATTCATTCCTCTAAAAAAAAATATATACCTAATATTAAAAGTGTGATAATTTCCGTCAATCCACTGTAGTTTTTTTTAAATCACTTACTTTGTTATTATTAATTAACGCACAGTCGTAGGTCGTAGTTTTAACTATTTGCAAAAAAGTTCCTTCAAGCACGTTCCCTGCTGGCCTCGCCGTCCGCCATTGAGAAGCCCGTTCCCTGCTGGCCTCGCCGTGCAGATCCAACCGACCTGATCCTGTTCGTCATCGCCTCCCGCTACGGCACCCTTGGCGCCAAGTCTCGAGGTGCGCATCACGGCGGCACAAGATCAGCTCCTCAATGTCCGCGCCGACACGGAGGTCCTGGACCTAGAGGTCGCATGAGCAGACGGACCCCACCGACCCGACCCTATACGCTACCTCCTCTCGCCACGACGGGCTCATGACACCGAGCCGACAAAGAAATTTAGCTGCTACCACCACGCCACTAAGCGGGGCGCGTTGACCGACGTCGACCTGCATGGATTTCTCACAATGAGCTTCGAGAGACCAAACAGACGATGTGCATCTGCTCACTACGGAGCACAAATCGTGAACCGCAAGACAAGGCCATGCCCCGGTGCCTACACCCGCGATCCCACAAGTCTGTGTTCTTCATTCACACGTTCATGTTGCACCTATGCCACCGATCTTGGTCCCCCGCGTCTGGATCTGGCGGAAGAACAGACGCATGAACTGACTGGGAGTAGATGTGGAGGACGAGAGGCATGTGGAGACGGTCGACGAGCGGAGTCGAGGTGTGGACGACGTTAGGTAGGCGAGAGGAGGAGAGAGCGGCGATGCAAGAGCTGGCAGCGTCGGCCTTCGGAGCCCAGTAGGCGGTAAGCAGAGAGCAGATTTTTTTAGAGGAATAACAACGAGTAGATGAGCGACCGCTTTGAGGATGGACATGACATCCAATGAGTTGGGCCTGATTTTGGCTAGCGACGTCTATTTACAAAGTTAAGTAGATTTTGTTAGATTAGTTATTATAAATACTATTGTGTAAAAAAATTGTTATAAGTAATACACAGTGAAAATTATAGATTGTAATTTAACTTATTTACTCCCTTCGTTCTTAAATATATGTCGTTTAGGACAACCTATTTAGTTCAAAAATGAACTAATTTACTTGTCCCAAACGTCATATATTTAAGAAAGGAGGTAGTATTAATTAAACATAAGATAAATATCAATAATTAAAATTTTACAAACGAATAATCAAATTTAACAAATAATAAATTATTAACTAATTTTTTCATTATATGTACGAAGACGTTCGATATTTTTTTCACTCACGTGCAATGTACGAGCATATTTATAGTAAAAATTAATTGCTGAATCGGCACAGAAAACGGAACGGTGCGTCAACAAGCAAAGGCATGCAAAGGTTCTTGCTAAAATCGTAGGAAAGCACTACAGAATAGGCAGCCCAAAGCAGCTGCTCCTCGACAACTCAACAGGTTCTTTCGAGTTCTCACGGGCATCAGCCAAACAAGATGAACATGTCCTACAAAGCTAGAGTAATCATGTTCTGCAAAAAGCATTACCATCCCTGCTGGATTCATCAGCTTACTGGTTACTTCTACTTTTACAGCATCCGGATTTGTAGCATTACAAAGCAGCGTTGACAACCACCTCTGCTGATCAGTATTACCCTTCATCCTGGTTGCTGTTAACATCTCATCTTGATGCTTCCTCCTGCTGCCACACCTGCAACTACACTACAAATCGACCCCATCTCACTTGGGGCCCTTCTTCCAGAGTCCGCTCATCCTCCGCAGCACACCACTGCTGTTGCGCCGCTTCGGGGACGATTCATCCACCTCGTCTGAGAACGGCGAGCTCATCAGCTTCCCACCAATGGAATTGTTGTACTCCGGCTCCAGTGACCCCGTGCGCTCCACCGGCCTCCCGATGCCGTTGTTATCCACACCGCCAGGGCCTGACAGAGCGGCTGCAGCAGCCTCAGCAGCCTTGCGCCACTGGTCAGACTGCACACGCAGCCGGCGCAGCTCCGCCTCCATCTCCCCGCTCGTGGCCTGCGCAGCATCCAGCTGCTCGGAGGCCCGGGCCGCACGCCGGCTGCTCTTGTCGGCCTCCTCAGTGACCAGGCCCAGCCGCATCCGCACATCCTGCTCTGCAGCCTTGGCCAGCTCCAGCTCTGCCACCGCCGCCTCGTACTTCTGCTGCAGCTCGGCCTCCGTCTTGCCAGCCTGCATCTTGAGGGTCTCGTTCTCTTCCGCCAGGCTCTGCAGTGCGTTCTCCTTGTCCATCAGGCTTGCCTTCAGCTCAGCAATGTCCGTGATCGACCTCATCAGCTTCGCCTCCAGCTCAGGCTCCATGGTATCTGAGTTATGAGGGTCCTGCTGTGATTTGCCCGACGCACAGGCTGTGCCCGTTGCTTCCACGAGTGCATCATTCTTGTTCTTCAGCTCAAGCTCAAGCTCACCCACTCTGCGCATGTACTCAGCCTTCATATTCTCCAACACCTCGTATGCCGTATTTGTCTCAATAGTCATCCGAGTTTGCTCTTCCTGATACCTTATCTCAGCCGCCTCAAGTGCAGTGCGCAAGTGCTCAATCTCCTGGTCAGAACTTTCACATAACCCAATGGCATCACCAGTGGTCACCACCTTTTTCAGAGCTTCAGGCTCAGGGTTGCCAAAGCTGACCTCAGTATTGGCCATGTCCTGTGCCTTCTTCAGGTCTTCCTCTAGCGACACTATGTGAGCCTTGGACTCATTGAGTTCCATGTCCTTTGACCTCAGGCACTCTTGCATTCGAACACCCTCAGCTATGAGCGAATCAATGGTGGTTCTTGCTGTCTCCAGCTGCTGCTTGGCCTCAATTGCCACGGCATTTGCCTCAGCTGCAGCCTTGTCACTCTCAACAACATTTACCTTCAGACCCTCGATGGTCGCCAGGCGGATCTCCATCTCCTGCTTTAAGCTCTCGATCTCAGCTTCTGCATACTCACATTGCTTAGCATGGGCTGCGTCAGACTCTGATGTGGCTTCCAGCTGCTGCTTCAGCCTCTGAATCTCAGACATGGTCGAGTTGAGTGCAGTGGCATCTACTGACTGCTGCTTCTGCACAGCCTCGAGCTCTGACTCCCAGGCACGGTCACGCTCCTGTGAGATCTTGCGCAGCTCCTGGAGACGGGATTCCTCTGCTGTTGAGTACTCGTCAAGCTGGCGCTGCAAGTCCTCCAGCTTCGAGGTTGCAGCCTGCTCTTGCTTTTTTGCTTCCTCAGCCTCCTGCTGTGTGTGGCGCCTTCGTGCCTCTGATGAGCTAAGCTGCTCCTTGGCCTTCTTCAGTTCATCTTGCAGCTGGCTGACCTTAGATTCCAGTTCAGATAGCCTACCTGGGCGCTTCTTCTGAAACAGAGCAAATTATGTGACTGAATAATTCAAAATGAAAAATAAAACAACTATATTGTTTCTATGATGAATACCATACAAATGTTGAAATAATCAATAACAATAGTCATTTTCTGAAAATAAATAGAATGGTAATGTTACAAAAGTAGTGAAGAGAATTGGCTGGCTACAAGACATATCACTACCTCGGTAATTGGGCTTCGTGGAGACCGCCGCTCAGTGACCTTAGGACTCCTGTCTGTAGGTGTTCTTGTCGGAGTAACTCCTGCAGAATCAGTTTCATTCCCTCCAGTTTTGGCCACACGAGATGCCCGTGGTGTCCTTGGAGAAGTCCTCTGGGGGGCATCTGAAGGCCCATTCCTGCAGAGCTCAAATGTAAATATCTAGCATCAAGTCATGATCAAAGGAACATCTAAAGAAATTAACAACCAAAAATAGGGTAAGAATACTTTACAAACATCGAAAAAGAGCCAACAGCCTTTATCAAGTTGATTGCATGTGATAAGAAGTATGGCCACAGGGAGTCAGTAAAATAATCAAAATATCCATGATCCTATCACCTACAGTTATATACCCAGTCCATTTTTTCTGTTATGTAAATGGTAACTTTCCACCACCAGCTCTAACTAAGCACCTTCAGAATCACCAGGTTCAATAACTTATCTTGGAATTTTAGAATGTGAACGTCCCTAACCTCAATGGGTCCATAGACAAACCAAATCCAGATAATATAAATTAAACTCCTTTTGCAGGCCTTAATGCACTGAAAGGAACCGTCCAATCGGGAAGTAAACAATGTACACTGAGCATGACAAGGCACCATTCTAAGTTGTTAACCTCTCTGTTTTTTTTTGTGT
Organism: Cenchrus fungigraminus; assembly: GCA_036936925.1. NCBI lineage: Eukaryota > Viridiplantae > Streptophyta > Magnoliopsida > Poales > Poaceae > Cenchrus > Cenchrus fungigraminus. The sequence continues at coordinate 175,300,156 of CM072769.1, forward strand.
GTGTGTGTGTGTGTGTCAAACTGCAAGTGTACTGAAGCTATACTGATGCAAGGACAGGGGGGAAACAATTGCTGCAGAAGACCTTACAATGTTGCGGATGGTGAGTTAGTGAGAAACATGCAATTTTGTGCAGAGGCATGCACACGGTTCAGCCATTAACTAAATGAGCTGCCCAAAGAACTAATTAAATGATTGTATGACAGTACAACATACAAAAGATGGGTGCCACTTATATATATATCTATATTTCAATAGAGTTTGCGCAGATCACAATTTGATGTGTGTGTGTGTGGGGGCGGGGGGGGGGGGGGGGGGGGGGGGGTATATATTGTAGTATTTTTGCACATGGAGGACCATAAATCACTTGTTTGTGTGGTATGCAAGAGCCAATGTAACATAAATGCAATGAAGTACTAAACAGTACTACATTCAACAAATCTGCTACTAGCTAGGTAGGGCAGTAATGTTAACTCTTAAGCAAAATGGTAGTCTACCATAACCTGAAATGGTAGCATGTCACCCTCAAATTCTAGTATAACTTAGCTCCATGGCTTCACCAAAGCATGGTAAAGAACAAGTTGGGTCTAGGCGATATGAGATTTAAAATTAAATTTGGTAAATTATTTCCAAAAACTAAAAGTGGCACAGTTACAAAAAAACATCTGTCAGGCCTGTTTACTTCCCCAAAATTTCACCAACTACCCGTCACATCAAACTTCGGACACTAATTAGGAGTATTAAATGTAGATTAGTGACAAAACCTATTTCACAACCCCTACCTTAATTTTCGAGACGAATCTAACGAGCCTAATTATGTCATGATTAGACAATGTTGTGCTACAGTAAATAATCTTTAATGACAGATTAATTAGACTTAATGGATTCGTCTCGAAATTTCCCGTCCATTAGTGTAATTAGTTTTATAATTAGTCTATGTTTACTACCTCTAATAGACCTTGAAAGGGACTCCCAAAATTTTGGTGAACTAAACATAACAACAAAATCGTCTGCATAGACTGCATTTGCCCCAGTGCAAATAGATACATTAAATAAAAACCAGGTATTACTCCTTGGATGCTCACTGTCTACTGTGGTCGTAAACATGGCCACCCAGAAATGCATGTGCATGTGCAGAACTGCAGTTGTTCTTGGGCAAACACAAAACAGAGAAATAAAATAACCCAAGAAAGTTCCAGTGCATCTAGAGCTAACCTTGTTTTTGAAGTCTGCATGATGAGATTCCTCACCAAATCCTTCTGCACTGGAATGCTGCATGAGTACTGATTAGTAAGTAAAAAATTGCATATAGGCTGCAGCAACTCAGAACATGAACTTAACATTATGAAAAAAAATACAGCAATAAATGGCGTATAATTGAATGAGCTGAAATCTTTCTTTGCAAAGATAACCTGAAAAGTTCACTATTCAAAATAGGTGAAAAAGGAAATGGAGGTGGTGATTAATTTCCACCTCTGCACACTGCACCCCCCTTCACAACGAATTAAAAAATACGCACGGTCCACACCCTATAGCCTCAGGCAGAGGTAACAGTGCCACCAAGCCCCAATCCAAGGACTATGGTAGAGGGAATCCAGCAAAAGAGCAGGAACCCACTTCCAAAACAAACCTTAAAATATTGCAGATGTACCAAACTGCCCTTGTTTCAAGCATATAGCAGTGAGGGCGAAAAGAGGGATTTTCACCAGGAGGAGAACAAGAATGGCAGCCTTTACATGGAGTGGAGCAATAGCATTGCACAAAAAGAGGGGTAAAACATTCAAAAGGACGATAGTAACTCGCAGAATTACCGTGTTAAAAAAACACAAACAGTCGTAGAGGTGGATATTTATGATATGATAGATCTTGAACCATGCCTGCTCTCACGTTTGTGTGGTTGTGGAGTGGAGAGACGCATTCATATGGATGGACAAGAACAGCCGGATGAGCAGACTGCAGATGGGGGGAACACACCAGCAGACCGGCTGCTGCAAACAATGTGATGCAATACCAGAGAGATGCACAGGGAAGGGTTCAGAGATGAAGCATTTCGAAGAACTGTGAGAACTGTATGCGTTTCCTGTAACGCATCATTTGTGGGAGTAAAAAGCATTAACCCTGTACGAACAGTACTATGAAAGAGGCGTTATCTGCATGTGTTGTAAACGCTAACGCATTGTATGCGGATTAAAGCATTGTTATTTCTACTGTACCAACAGTACTAAGAGAGACTTGATTAGCAATGGTTTCAGTTGCCGAGAAGGAATCCTACTCCACTTGCTTGTTTCAGCCGTTTGTGGCCAGCAAGAACAGAACAGACTTGAACAGGAAAAACAATCCGAATATGAAAGTTTTTAGTCAAAGAAAGCTAGAAAGGGATGAGCAAAACCAAAAGGATGCGGAAGAAGACGCCTTTGTTGGCCTTTGAATCCAGTACAGCCCAACCCATTCGTCTTCCTACTGCTTTTCGCCATTTCCCTACCACGCCAAGCTACCAAAACCGAACAAAATCGACGCCCCTCAGCCTCTCCGACCACAAATCGATGGCGCAAGCAACGCCAAGAAGATGCACTTGTGCAACGGGAAGAAATGGATGGAACAACGGCGGAAGCAGCATTGCGGGAGTGCTCACCTCAGAGGTCCGCCACTCTCGCGTCCCTTCTTGAGCTTATCCTCTCTCTCTCCCTCTCTCTCTCTGCTGATGAGCAAACGCCTCCGCCTGCTGTGAGGTGACGAGGTCAGGTCTCCCACCCACGCTTCCCGGTTTGCTTTCGCTTGCTTCAATGGCCTGCCTGTGTGTGGGTAGGGGGCTGGGTGTGGAGGTGCTGCGGCCGCTGCGGCTGTGGCCTCCGTCGTGGCTCTCCGCACGAGGCCGCCGCGGGGCACGTGTCCCGGGGCGTGCGGAAACCGCGCGGCCTGCGGGCCCACGAGCCAGCGACCGGGGGCCTCGCCGGTCAGCTTCCTTTGGCCCTGGTCTCGAGGGCTTTGCTGCTGCTGAGTCTTTTCGTCCACAGCCAGAGCGGGTCTGCACATTATGTGTCACTAGCAGATGGGGACAGAGGAGTACAGGGGCCCACTTGTCAGCTTGCTGTGTACGAATAGGGCAAGTTGCGGCCCACAGGGCCAGCTCCCGACAAGAACTGCCCGGTCAAACGGGTGTCTATCGGGTCGTACGTGCAGTGCAACCAAACGGGGAAAATATTGATTTTCGAAACAAAAATACTGCAGTTGTGTTCTTCTTTTCATGCTTCTTCCTTCTATTGTGGTCTCATCCTTCTTTAGTCTTGGACTCTTTAGTACCGTTTATTAAATCCAGAATCATATTTTGAAATGGATTTAAATCCTATTTGTTTCTCATAAGTCACATGCAAGTGTAAATAAGTCACATGTGAGAGCCAACAATTCTAACTTACATACCCTTATTTATTACTCCCACCGCCCCGTATTCTTTGTCGCTCGGGATTCGGGAAGCGAGATTGTGAGGGGACGTGAAAATCTAACGACTATAATAACGAGATAGAGGGTGTAAGTTCATAAGTTGCTCCACTCGTCACGTTTTCTCTCTCACTCCAGGTAGGGACTCACCAGAACCAAACACAACTAACAACATAAGTGATTTAATGACTTAATAAGACTAACTCCAGCAAGGATACGGATCTGCATCCTCAAAGATCCTCTATGAGCCAAAGAGAGAGAAGGGAACAGTGCGGGAACAAGACTAGCACTCCAGCAGCGTGCGCATCCCCTCACCGCATCCTGCTCTGGCAGTTGGCTCCCGCGCGCGAGGGGATCCGCCGCACAGAGAGGGCCGTCGTCGACCGCGTCGAGGGGAGCCGCCGTCGCGCCGCGTCGAGGAGCCGTCGCACAGAGAGGCCGTCACGGAGTGGACGAGGAAGGGGCCCTTCCCCGGCCGCACCACCCCGAGCTTCTCGCCGTGGCCGCGCTCGATCTGCCGCCGTCGAAGAGCAAGGAGGGAGCAGCTCCGGTCCCGCAGATGCAGGCTGGCCCGCGACGGAGCAGGGCAACGCGCACGGATCCGGGCCGGGAGGCGACGCCGGCACGGGACCTCCATGGCCGCCGCCGCGGAGCCAAATCGAGGGATGGAGCTATCACCGGCCGCGGATTCGGGCCCGGCGAGGGAGAGTGAGGTCGCCGTCCGCCGGATCCGCACCCGCACTCCACAGCCGACGACACCGAGGTGGGGAGCTGTCACACCCGATTTTCCGAAGAAAACCGAATGCATCTCATATGTGTGCCATGATCTCAATTTCACACATACGATAGACATAATGAGTGTAATAACAGAAACAATGCTAAAAAACGTACAAGAAGAGGTTTATTAACTTTTATTACACTCATGGATAGACACGAAGGTCTTTACACGAACATCGATAGCTAAGACGATGAAACTCCGTCTTCAACTCCACAGGCATCTGACTGGGGGAAACGCATCCTCAGAACTCATCAAAGTCGCTGAAGTACTCTTCTCCAGTGTTCTCCTCTGAACAGCGGGTAAGCAAGGGTGAGCACACTTATGGTTGGAGCTCAGCAAGTGGAGGAATATGCAAGGCTATCAAGGTTAGGCTAAGAGTTTGCAGCGGTTAGCATTTTAATGTTGGTCAAATTTTATTAGCAAGCACCTATTTACTAGGTGTAAGTTTATACCATCCCCAAAAATTTAGCTTTAGAAAACATTATCTCAAAACCACATAAAACCATGATTTAACTTCATCTTCAAGTTCACTTATCATGTGAGGGTCCAGGCCGCTCTTGACCATGAGCACGGCTGATCGATCAGTTTTCACTCTGCAGAGATCGTACACTTTACCCACAGCTCGTGTTCCCCATGTTGCCCGGGTTGATCAGACCCTTAAACACTTCCGAGGTGAGTGGCTAGGGGTCCACTACGAAGCCTTCACAAAGATATGCAGAAGACCAACAACCCGCGACAGTTACAGCAGCAGAGCGGACCATAACCCTCCCTAGTGGTCAGCACCTGAGCAAAGGCTGCTACCCCAAAAGAACCGGGCTATACCCCTACAACTCCGGCCCTCTGTGCTCCTTTCGGATAAGGCTGTCAGATAATTCCACACACCTAATTAATTGGCTAAGTCAGAGCCATATGGACTGTCGTTGCACTGTTTTCCAGGGTGGTTCTCCATGTTTCGATTAAACTATATGATCTTGTTATTAAGCAAAAGCATCATCTTCACCAAAGTTATCATGATCATCATTCATCATTTTGAAAAGTTCCATTTGAACCATCCCAAGGTATAGCAACTAAGCATTTCTACCCAAAACATTTATTTAAAAGGGTTGTTCAAGGTAAAGGGGATAAAATCTAGTCATGTCCTTAAAAAGGTGATTTTCCCATTAATTTATGCATAGTAACATTGAAATATAAACTTAGTTGTCATGCAATTGTGTGGGAAAAAATAGAGTATGCAGGGGAGGAAATCCACTTACCTTCCTTGCTTAAACACTGTGATTCTTCTTCTTCAAAAACTTGTTCTTGATCCGCGATCGGTAGCTCAACACCAACTGGCACGATATCTATGCGCACAGCAAAAATCATACAATAAATAAAAACAATACACCAAACATTACAAAACGCTAAAACAGGCTTCTAAAACTGATGGGCTCTGAGAGACGGTCGCATGGACACCAAGCACGCTTAAAACGGATAAAAGACGGAAAAGATATGGCTAAAACAAGGTTCAGGGGCTAGATTGTAAGAAAACTCGGGCTCCAGGGACTTTTCTGCAAGAAACCAGGGGCCTAAACACAATTACGCGTATAAACTCAAGGTTTATAGCATAAAAGGACAGGCTTGGACCTCGGGTGGGAAAACTTAGGAAGTCTAGGGCTTAACTGAGAAAAACTGAACTTGTTTGTAAAGATCTTTGGAGGTGGAAGGGCATTTTTGTAATATTAAAGACTGTAGGGTCTTTTTTGCAAATTGGTGGCGGAGGCCTCTGTGTTGACTGTTATAAGCTTGTTTGACCGGCGGGGGGGGGGCTGATCTGGCCGTTGGATCAACGATGGACGGCAGCGGTGGCTTGCGGCACGCAGGCGGCGGCGCATGGCCGGCAGACGGCGGCGCCGAGCGGACAGCTCGCCGGAGAGCTCGCCGGCGACGGCCAGAAGGACTTCCCATGCACGAGGCTTCATGGGAAGAGAACCAAAATGAAGAGGAGGACTTGGGGAACTTACAGAGAGGCTTGGAGAGGAGGGAGAGGCACCGGCGAAGTAGATCGGGGGTGGACAGGAGCTCCGGCGGCGGCGTCTCGGTGCGGCGGCGCTGTGAGGGCGAGGAAGAGGCGAGGAGCGGTGCGGGGAGTAGAGGAGCTCGAGGGCACGCTTATATAGGGCGGAGGGGGACGCGGAGGGGCGCGGAGAGGCGGTGGGGGTGGCGCTCGGTGGAGGCCGCCATTAATGGCGGTGGATCTCGGTGGGAGCCGGGTGGAGGCTCGGTGCGGGGGTTTCGGGAGTGGAGGAGGTGAGTCGGCGCGAGTGGGGCTGCGGCGCACTTACTGCCGCTCGGTGGGGAAGAGGGGAAGGCGCGGGGGAGGCCGGAGGGCGGGCGGCCGGCAGCTAGGTGAGGAGCCGGCGGCGGCGGGAGGTAGGGGACGCCCCCGACAGGTGGGGCCCGCCTGTCGGTGGGAGGCGGAGAGAGGAGAGGGGCTGGAGTGGGCCGCGGTTGTAGACGGGCCGGGAGAGCTGGTGGGCCGCTCGAGGACAGCTGGGCCGGCGGAAAGAAAAGGAGGGAAAAGGGAGGGGAAAAAGAAAAACGGCCCGCTGGGCTGAAAGGGAAGGGAGAGAGGGGTTTTGGGGGTTTTGGACTTTTGTTTTTTTCTCTTTTCTTTTTTTTTCAACACTCTCAAGCAAAAACAAATGCAAAGGCATGTGTGCATTCAAACACTTGAGTATTTCTAAATTAATTAATTATTATTTAATACTTTAAGAGTAAATTTAATTAGTCAAAATTATTAAACCCTTAGAAAAAAAATCTAACCATGTTTCTAGCACTTTTAATTGAGATGTAATTTTAGGGTGTGACAGGAGCGGATTCGGCAGCCACGTCGCTGTGGAGAGGTGGGGAGCCGAGGTGGGTAGCGGATCCGGTGGGGGTGGCGGGGGTGGAGGTAGAGGAGGCGGCTTGCGGGGATGGTGGGGGAGAAGGAGGCCGCCGGCGGGGGTGGCGAAGGTGGAGGAGACGGGTGCAGCGGCAGGATGGAGGACACGGGGGCGGAGGTGGAGGAGACGAGCGCAGCGCGGGGTAGAGGAGACGGTTGGGCACGAGAGTGATGAGGAGAAGAGAGAGAAACCCCAGAGATAGAGGTGGAGAAGACTGCAACCTCAAAATGAAGAAAGGGATGCAGCACCTGCTGGAGGCGCTACAGTGGCAATTTCCCCTTCATTTTGAGGATGCGGCAGGGTATCCAGTAGCTGCTGGAGTTAGTCTAAGTCGGGGACTTATGAGAACCAGGGCTTACAATCTAGATTCTGAGCACCGGATGGATTTGTTTGAATAATCCCTGAATTCCAGAATTAGATTTTACGAATGTATGTTCATACATGACTATTATGTCCTTGCAAGAACAGCATAAAAGTTCACACGCATAATATTTGTCAATTAGACTGTCGCCAGCGGTCTCTGCAGCCCGTGCTGCAACCGCGATTTGCAGACGCCGGAGCCCCTGTAGCGGCTCCAGCGGTCTCTGCACATACAACTGCAAAATGCAGTTCCCCCTCCCCGCTCGCGCATTCCCGGGATATCCACCGTTTTCTCTCTCCTTCGCTCAAAGCAACCGTCCTCCCTCCCTCCTCCTCTGTCGCCATCTGCCCCCGCGCCCTCCACTCCTGCGGCCTCGTCGACCCCGCCACCTCCTCCGCCGGATCCGTCGCCCTCCGTCCCCCGCGGCCCTCCTCCTCCGGATCCGTCGCGCTCCCTCCCCGGCGCCCCTCCTCCGCCGGATCCGTAGCCCTCCCTCCACCCCCGCGGCCGTCTCCTTCCTCGGCTGCCTTCTCCACCCCCGGCCTCCTCCTCCACAGCCGCGGAGGCAGCTCGAGCTCGGCGGAGGGCAATCCGACGCAGATCCACTCGGCCACAGCGACGTTGACCTTTGAGTTCGACGCAGATCCGCCCGGCGGTGGAGCTGAGGTGGGGACGGCGGAGCAGGCCGGCGGTGATGATGAAGGGCGCCGCGGTTGGCGCCCGCCCCGCTCCCGAGCGGCGGCCCTCCTCGGATCGACGCCTCTCCCGGGGCCACCCCTCTCCTCGCCCCTGCGTGTGCCCGTGTCGCCCTCGGGCGGGCGTTGGTGCTGCGGCGGCGGGTGGGTTGGGGTTGGGGACCGTGGCGGCGGGATTTGCGGCGGGTCCTGGTCGGGCGGCGCGGGATCTGAGCCGCCATTGATGCCTCCTCCTCCTTGTCCTTCTCCCTCTCTCCCGGCCGACCCCCTCTCTCCCCCTTTCGTGTCGGCTCCTTCTCCTCCCCTCTGCTCCCTGCTCCGCCTCCCGTGGCGCGGCGAGCTGCTCGAGGTCGAGGTCGCCGCAGATCCTCCCTTCTCCGCCCCCGGTGAGGTCGAGCGGGGACGCGGAGATGATTCCGACGGCGAGCTCCCCGATGAGGTCGAGGGGGACACTCGAGCTCCGCACACCCGCTCGTCCGCGGCCCCCTCTCTCCCCCTCCTTGCGGTCGCGGGAACCAACTACCCGGGTGGCTGCGCGAGGGGATGCGGCAAGCTGCTGGAACGCCCACGGCCCCCCTCTCTCCCTCTCTTCTCTCTTTTTTCTGCAGAAGGCATGATTTGCAGATGGAGATCGGCGAGCTGCTGGAGACAGTCTTAGCATCTCCAAAGCTCGTAGGGGCTACGGCATGAGCAACCTTCAGCCCTCGACCTGCATTGGTTAACAATGCAATTACTTCGATAATTAGCATATGTAGCTGGGCTTAATTACAAGAGCGAAGAGATCGATTTGTGCCCTCCAGACAAGCTTCACTACTTATATGGCGGAAGAAGAAGAAGTCACTCGTGAAAAGTCATGATGGTCCACTTTGTTTTATCGCTTCTAGAAAGTAAGGCGCATGCACGATAACCAGCCTCGTTTGTCGTTTGTTTCCAACAATGCAATTTGTGCATGCAAGCTTTGCCATCACTTCGCTATTCACCAAACTTGTTTAGTTCGTTACGGAATTTCAAAAAAAAAATCATTATAACAATTGTAAATTAAAGATTATAAAAGGATTAAACATAATATAATTATAAAATTAATTATACGGATGGATGAGAAATCGCAAGACGACTTTGTTGAGCCTAATTAATCCACTCGTCTCTAAATCAACCATGTTACAGTGTCACCGCCCATTACCCAGTAATACAAGTATGCTAGCTGCTCGATCTACATACAACTATACAAATAACTCGAGCATTTTTTTTTCAAAGTTTGGAGCAGTTCGGCATCGTAGCTAGTACTCCCTTGCAGTAGGCAGTAGATGATCCCTTAGACAAGGATGAAGACAAGACAATACAGGTCCAAAAGGTAGAGTGGGGCCCGCTAGAGGAAGCGTGCGGATGCTACTGCCTGAAAAGCTCCTCCTTTGTTTCTGAAAAGAAAAGAAAAAATTAGCAGTGCTCCTGCTTTCTTTAAAAAAAAAAGGGTTAGGGTTCTTGCTCTTTTTAGATTGTTGTGTAATGAAAGCAGCGATCCATTCCCTCGTGGTGGTTGATTGATTGAGAGGACCTCTGGCTAGTGCAAAATGGATTCAGCTGAGCATCTACTAGTAGTACGCAGTAGAACAACACTGTATTAGTGCTGACTTTTAGCCGCCCGCTTGGATGTTTAGCAGCTACTCCCTCCGTCCCACAATAAGTGCAATTCTAATTTTTTTAAGACAGATTAGTGGTGGAATGAAAAGACTTTAATACCCTCATTTGTTTGCCAAATGCAGTAAGTTTTGCCATGCAAATCAGATCTGACCACTTAGTTTGGAAGGTTTAGATCTATTTTTCTAGAATTGCATTCTTTATGGGATTTTTTTCAAAAGTTAGGATGACACTTATTATGGGACGGAGGGAGTATCAACAAACGGAGGATGAGCGGCAAGGTTCCTGAAATCATGGCGCATCTAGCGTGCATACCACCAACCATTTTCGTCTTCTTCTTCTTTGAGAGGACCCGTCTTCTAAATAAAGAGTAATAATTTGCTAAAAAAAATAAAGAGTAATAATCATTTTTTGTAGAGCAAAGTCCAGTAATCATTTTTTTTTGAGAAAAGCCCAGTAATCATTTAGTGCCAATTCATATAAGCAGATCAGTACATGGGCCGGTCTCACTGTACAGCGGGACAGACCCGGCCCATTTAGAAGAAATCCCTTTGTTTCGTAACTAAGCCCACATAAATGATTGAGAGCTGAATTCAGGCCCATGAGCAATACGCTCGGCATGGCTCGCTCCAGTATATTGCATTTTTTACTTGTGAAGAAGGTTGTTGTGTGTTACTCCTTACTCGTACCATATTCATAGGAGCAGTAGTATTTTGGGTGCACATGGTTGCTGTCACGAGTTACTCACGGTTATGGGTACAGGCCACAGTAATTCACGTATATCCTCCTCCCCAAAGGGAGGGGCAGCACCGCAGCAATCAACTTGCAGCGTTAAAGTAGCTGCCTATCTCAGCTCTGCCGCAGCAAAAACGCAGTGATATCCAAGTACAGCATGAGGCAGCAACTCTGGTACGGTGCCCGCACTGCCAGACCCCAAACCTGGCCAAGAGCCTCTGCTTCAAAAAAAAAATCTTTTTTGAATAGGAAAATGATGCTGATGCCAGAAAAGAAAAATAACAGCGTGCTCCATCTTCTAGCGTACATGTCGTGATTCACAACGAATGATTGGATTTTGAATGCGAATCATTAGATCAGCCGCTAAATGGTCAGAAGCGTCACCTGCCACACCCACCTCTCGCTGAAGCATCAACCATGCATTCCCACCGGCTCGCCTGCAATGAGAAAGATTTTGAAGAGAGACGACCGGTGTTGTGACTTGTGAGGAGTGCTTTGCAAACAACCAGTTCTGACGACAGCAGAGGGTAATTCAGAGATGGCAAGCAGTTTCGGAAATGAATCTCTTCAGCAGAGCTCTTGCTCTCATCCTCTGCATCATTTTTCTTTCCTTTTTCACTCAACAGTCCAGTCCCTCAACGACGACGTTCCCAGCTATAGAATCCACAAGCAAAATACTCCATTTTCCTGATTTGTGGCAAGAATAATGATTACCAAATTAACCCTCCACTACCGGCGCTACATCATTTTTTTTAACGAACGGGCACTGTGTGGTTACTGTTGAAAGATATTGTAACAGCACGGCTGCGTCCGTGACGCCCTGTTCGTCTGACTTATCAGCTACCAGCCAGCAGTACTTTTCTCTCAGAAAAAATCAGCCACCAGCAACCAGACAGCAATACTTTTCTCTCAGAACAAACCAGCACCAGCCACCAGCAACCAGCCAAGCGAACAGGCCGCCAACAACTTGTAAATCTTGTGATGTACTCCCCAAGGTTATTGGCCTATATAATTAACACGCAACCATGGTGAGCCAAGATAGGCAACCACGTTTCTTTCACATGGTAATCAGAGCCTCTTCTTCCTAAACACATCTACAACCTCCTTCCAACCCTAGCCATGGCCGCCTCCTCCTCCAATGCGCCGCATCACTCACCCTTCGGTCCTTTGGTGGCTGAGAAGCTCACCAGGGACAACTTTGTGCTTTGGAAAGCACAATTTCTCCCCGGCATTCGTGGTGCTCATGCCATGGGCATCCTTGACGAGACCGATCTCGAGCCGGCGAAGACCGTCACCGTCGAGAAGGATGGCAAGACGGAGGAGGTGTCAAACCCGGCGCACGTCGCATGGGTGGCCAAGGACCAGCAGCTGCTCGGTCATCTCCTTAACTCGATCACCAAGGAGGTGCTTGGCCAGGTCGCCACGTTGACCACCTCGGCTGAAGTCCACCAAGGAGTACAAGCTTTGGAGCCTCGTCGCGCGCGCGGGTCACCAATCTGCGTCTGCAACTCGCCAATCTCAAGAAGGGCGACATGAAGATGGCGGACTACTTCGCCAAGATGAAGAACATCCGCGACGAGATTGCATCCGCTGGTAAAATCATAGATGAAGATGAGATGGTTGGCTTTATTCTTAATGGTCTTGGATTTGATTACAATCCCGTTGTTTCATCCGTTCTTGGTCGCACTGATCCCATCTCGTTGAGTGAACTTTACGCTCAACTGGTGGCCTATGATCTTCGATTGGATATGTTCAGAGGCAGCGAAGGGGGGCAATTCCAGTCCTCCGTCAATGCTTCTTCCCAAGGACGCCATGGTGCACGTGGTCGCGGTTCAAACCGTGGCGGGCGTGGCCGTGGTACTGGTGGTTGCAACGGTGGAGGTCGTGGTGGCTCCAACCACGACAGCAAGCCAGGGGGCTCACGCCGAGTCCCTTGCTAGATCTGCAAGAAGCCCAGCCATGAAGCCCGTGATTGTTGGTACCGCTACGATGAAGACGATGACGAGTACCAGTCCAAGTCTGCAGGGGCTGCCGCGGGGTACGGGATCAACACCAACTGGTATGCTGACAGTGGTGCTACGGACCATATCACCAGCGAGCTCGAGAAGATGATTGTCCGCGACAAGTACGGCGGGCAAGATCAAGTCCACACTGCTAGTGGAGCAGGTATGAAAATTAGTGACATCGGATATTCAGTTTTGCATACCCCAAGTAAAAATTTACGTCTCAAAAATATTCTCCATGTGCCCAGTGCAAATAAAAGCTTGCTATCTGTTCATCGCCTTACATCTGACAATAATGCCTTCCTTGAATTTCATCCGAATTATTTTCTTATAAAGGATCGGGACACGAAGGCAATTCTACATCAAGGAAGATGTGAGAGGGGTCTTTACCCTCTTGTATCTCGTTCTTCTCGTTCTAGGCCGGTCAAGCAAGCTCATGGAGTCAATAAATTGTCATCGTCCCGGTGGCACAGTCGTCTGGGTCATCCAGCATATCCTGTAGTTCAGCGTATTCTTAGAGATAATAATCTCCCGTGTGCAAATCCTTCAAGTAGTGAGTCAGTTTGTGATTCATGTCAAAAAGCTAAGAGTCATCAACTTCCTTATGGAAGATCAGACAGTGTTTCAAGCTCTCCTTTGGAGCTTATTTTCTCAGATGTTTGGGGTCCTGCGCCTGTTTCTGTTGGCAGGCATAAATATTATGTGAGCTTCATTGATGACTTTAGCAAATATATTTGGGTCTATTTGATCAAGCAAAAATCCAATGTTTTTCAGGTGTTCAAGAACTTTCAGAATCTGGTTGAACGAAAGTTTAACAAGAAAATCATTTCTATGCAAACCGACTGGGGTGGGGAGTATGAAAAACTTAATTCCTTTTTTCAGGAAATTGGGATCGCTCATCGTGTTTCCTGTCCCCATGCCCATCAACAAAACGGTGCAGCTGAACAAAAGCATCGTCATATTGTTGAGGTTGGACTTGCCCTTCTTGCTAACGCCTCTATGCCCTTAAAATTTTGGGACGAGACCTTTTTGACCGCTGCATACCTTATTAATATCCTACCGAGTCGAGTTATCAATCATAGTACTCCTGCTGAGCTGCTCCTTCAAGAAAAACCCAACTACAATTCCCTTAGAATATTTGGCTGTGCGTGTTGGCCAAATCTCCGACCCTATAATACTCGAAAACTTGTTTTCCGATCTATTCGCTGTGTCTTCCTTGGCTATAGCTCTATGCATAAAGGTTTCAAGTGTCTTGAACCTTCTACTGGGCGAGTATATATCTCCCGTGATGTCGTCTTTGACGAAAATGTTTTTTCCCTTCAGTGAATTGCATCAAAATGCTGGTGCTCGTCTTTGCCAATAAATTCTTCTCCTTCCAGATAATCTTTTAAATCCTGGGGATGCATCATCTGATTCTGGTGTTACTAATTTTAAACCTGGTTCTAGTACATCATCTATTTTGCAGGACTCTGAAAAAATTTCGGTGCAAAATTCGGTGTCAAATACATGTGATCAAGGGGTATTTGTGCCACCCCTATCTGCCGGCGCGCGATCCCAGGCGAATCCGGGCGCGTGATCCCAGCTGGATTCGGCTGCACCGTCAGGCGGCGTGCAATCCCAAGGGGATTTGTCCCCACGCCAGCATTCGTCGCGTGGCCCGGCAGCGCCTCCGTCGCCCCGGACTTCCTCGCCTGCGCCCACTCCGTCGTCGCCACGTACTCCCGCGCCAGCAGCCTCTCCGCGTGGGGGGGGGGGCGGGACAGCCGCACGACCGAGGCTGATCTGCCTGCTGCGGATTCGCCTGCTGCAGCTCCCGGTCCCGGATCTTCTGTGGCGGACGGATCTCCTGCGCCTGCACCGGAATCTGATGCATCAACGTCACCTGTTCATTCACCGGAACCTGCAACTCTTGATTCTTCATCACCAGAAATTCAGCGTCCCAGGACACGATTGCAAAGTGGTATAGTTAAACCTAAACAATTTACTGATGGTACTGTTAGATATGGACATTTGTGTTCCACAGGCGAGCCCCAGTCTCTAGAGGAAGCTCTTGGTGATCCGAAGTGGAAGAAAGTTATGGAAGAAGAATATGCAGCACTTCAAAAAAATGGTACCTGGCATCTTGTCCCTTATAGATCAGGTATGAATCTCATAGATTGTAAATGGGTTTTCAAAATTAAGATGAAAGCAGATGGGTCAATTGACAGATACAAGGGTCGGTTAGTAGCAAAAGGTTTTAAGCAGCAATATGGCATAGATTATGAAGATACTTTCAGTCCGGTTGTTAAAATTGCTACTGTTCGACTAGTTTTGTCATTGGCTATTTCAAGAGGTTGGTGTTTAAGACAATTAGATGTTCAGAATGCGTTTCTTCATGGTATTCTGGAAGAAGAAGTATATATGAAACAACCCCTTGGTTTTGAAAGTAGTACAAATTCACACTTAGGATGCAAGTTAGATAAAGCCATTTATGGTCTCAAACAAGCGCCTAGAGCCTGGTATTCTAGATTGAGTTCAAAGCTTACGAGTCTTGGTTTTAGAGCTTCGAAGTCAGATACTTCCTTGTTCATTTATCGGAAAGGTGGAGTTGTCATTTATATGTTAATCTATGTGGATGATATCATTGTTACTGCCTCGTCTGAAGAAGCTGTGGCGGCTTTACTTCAAGATTTGAGGAAAGAGTTTGCACTAAAAGATCTTGGAGATTTGCATTACTTTCTTGGTATTGAGGTTAAAAGGGATGAACAAGGAATCACTTTGTCACAGGGCAAGTATGCACGAGATATCTTGTCTCGAGTCGGTATGACAAACTGCAAGCCATCACCAACGCCACTTTCTGCTGCTGAGAAGATGTCACAATTTGAAGGAAAACCTTTGGGTGTCAATGATAGCACAAAATATAGAAGTATTGTTGGTGCATTACAGTATCTGACATTAACAAGGCCGGATCTCGCTTTTGCAGTGAATAAGGTTTGTCAATTTCTTCATGCACCAACGAGTACTCATTGGACATCTATTAAACGTATTCTCAGATATGTTAGCTCTACAGCTGAGATCGGTTTGACAATTTCCAAGAAAAATTCCTTTGTGATAAGTGCCTTTTCAGATGTTGATTGGGCAGGAAGTATTGATGACAGGCGCTTTACTGGGGGTTTGCGGTTTTTTTTGGATCAAGTCTAATTTCCTGGAGTGCACGAAAACAAGCTACAGTGGCACGGTCAAGCACCGAAGCAGAGTACAAAGCTATGGCAAATGCTACAGCTGAAATCATCTGGCTAGAATCTTTGCTTGCAGAACTTGGAGTCCGGTTGAGAACTACGCCAAGATTATGGTGTGATAACTTGGGTGCTACCTATTTATCTGCTAATCCAGTGTTTCGTGCAAGAGCTAAACACATAGAGATTGATTTTCACTTCGTCCGTGAACAAGTTGCTCGGAAGCAATTACAGGTTCAGTTTATTTCATCCAAGGACCAGTTAGCAGATGGTTTCACTAAAGCTCTCCCAGCTTACAAGTTTGAAGATTTCAAAAGCAATCTTAATCTCAAGTAGTATGAGAGTTTAGATCGAGGGAGGGTGTTGAAAGATATTGTAACAGCACGGCTGCGTCCGTGATGTGGTTGTTGAGATAAGCCACAAGGTTGTTTAGATAGATATGGTGATCCAACAACTTGTAAATCTTGTGATGTACTCCCCAAGGCTATTGGCCTATATAATTAACACACAACCGTGGTGAGTCAAGATAGGCAACCACGTTCCCATATTCTTTCACAGTTACAAGCAAAATGCATCCGAATTTCAGAGGGTCGGTCTGTTTTAGCTGAAGCATGTTTTTTTTCTTCTGAGAAGTAATTTTTTTCTTTCTCTTTTTGAATAATTGCGCTGGATTACTGTTTAGCCAAATTCCTTAGGCACCGTTTAGTTCAGTGAAAATTTGGCAAAAGTGATGAATTTTTTGCATTGGGAAGCGTGTTCTGTGAGAGGAGGCACGGTCTGCGATGCGAAAATTTTAGGACTTTTTGGAACTAAACAGAGCATTCTTGAACAGCAAGTAGAGGGGGAACGGGAGGCGGCAGGCAGCAACGGAGATCGGTTGGATAAAGCAGATGCTGTTCTGCAATCTGCTGCAGTCTGCAGAACAAAAGCAACTGCCTGTCTCTTGTCTCTGGAGCAAAAGAACAAAGGCCTGCGAGTTCTTGGACGCCAATCCCTCTCGTGCTACTGGGAGCTGGACGACGGTAGTACGTAAGTAACCCAACGCCACAGAGATGAAGATGCAGCCAAATCAAAGCAAAAACATGCACGTTAGTACGGGCACGAGACACCTTCAGGAAAACATCCTACATCCCAAAATCCAATTGCATAGTTCTTGTGTTTATCCTTTTTTTTTAAATGTCAGTAAAGGAAATCCTATCACAACCAAAATACTTTTAAAATACCAGTATTTTCCATAAAGAAAAGGAATAATTGGATCCATCCAAATTTCCCTAAAGAAAACTACTAGGGCCGGGGAGGCAGAAAAGGAAGAAGTACTTTCTGCACAGCAGATTACAGAGTGACAGGCAGGGCTCATGCAATGCAAGAATCAATTTTCGCCAAACCCCCCAAGCCTACCCACAATCACACACTCCACCCACCACCACCACCTCTCTTCTCCCCTGCTACTGCTACCGCTAGTATTTTCCTTCCGGCTCCCGGCTCCTCCTCCCAAAACCCCAACACCAAACCCCTCCTCATCCTCCCCCTCTCCTCCCTCGCTGGATTCCGCCGTCCGCCGTCCCGGCGTCCTTTCGCCCCGGACGCCCGCTCGCGCCGCACCGGCCCCGCCGCTCCTCGGTAAGCACCGTTCGATCTCTGTTTCACCCAACCATCCCCGCCCGTACGTTTCTTTCCTTGATTCCTTCCATGTCTCGACTCGCAAGAAGAGGCGACCGCCGACCGGGGCCGGGGTCGGGGAGGAACTCGCGCCACGACGCGCACTGATCGATCGTTTGATTCTTTGTCTCCAGGCGGATCGCACGACATGGCGCCGTCTCCGATCGTGGCCGAGGGCGGCGACGTCGCGCTGCGCGTCGCGGTTCCCCCCAAGAACGCTGCTTTCGGTGAAGGGAGCACGGTGCGCCGCCCCGGGAGGCTCCACGTCATGCACCCACACGTGGCGGAGTTCCTCCGGAGCCCGCGCCGCCTCGCGCGGCCGGCGAAGAGGCCGGTGCCGGAGCAGGAGGCCGCCCCCGCCCCCGCGCGGTACGTGTGCCCTTTCGAGGACGACGAGGACGGGGCGCGCGGCACGGCCGGCGTCGCGGCGCCCGGCCGGATGGTGTGGGGAAAGGTGCGGCAGCACCCGTGGTGGCCCGGCCAGGTGTTTGACGCGGCGGACGCGTCGGGGTTCGCGCTGGCGCACCGCAGGCCGCGCCGCGCCGTCCTCGTCGCCTACTTCTGGGACAAGACCTTCGCGTGGAACGAGACGGCCACGCTCTGCCCGTTCCGCGCCGGGTTCGCGCGCCACGCCGCCCGGTGCGGGCATCCCCCGCTCGCCGCCGCCGTGGAGACCGCGCTGGACGAGGTCGCGCGCCGCGTGGAGGTCGGTCTCTCGTGCTACTGCGGCGGCGGCGGCGGCAAGGACTACGCGACCGCCAGCAAGCAGGTGATCGACAACGCCGGCATCCGTGAGGGCGCGTACGGTGCGACGGTGGACGCGGCCTTCGCGCGGGGCGCGCTCCGCGGCGAGGCGTTCGTCGGGTACATCTCCGCGCTGGCCACCGCCCCGCTGGCCGGGGCAGACAGGGTCGACCTCACCATCGCCACGGCGCAGCTCAAGGCGTTCGACCGATGGAGGGGCTCGACGAGGGGCCTTCCCGAGTACACGGTCGTCCACGGTATCGACGGCATAGCCGTGAAAGCCACTGGGAGAGCCAAGAGGAGGAGGTCGTCAACGGGAGGCGGTGGCAGCGATGGTTCTGGCAAGCGGAGGGTGTCAAGAAGCGGCGCCAGAGGGAATGCGGCCAGTGATGGTGGAGACTATGAAGCCCTGGAATCGGAGGATTTCCCACTGCCCACACCTCAGCAGATGTGCACAAAGATTGGGAGGCTCATGAGCCGAGCCGCGCAGCAGATGTCAATCTCACCGGTGATCCTCAGGGCCAATGGCAATGTCGCTCCGGCGATGCCACACATGGCAAAGTGCCCAAGGGTTGCAGACAAGCTTCCTCCAATGCACAATGGTGATCACACCAGTGGTGCAGTGCTGGTGAATGAGAGGACTGCTGCAGAAATGGAGCATCACGTGCAAGTTGGGCTGGTTCTGAACTTCAGCAGCACCATCACAGTGCCTTCGGCAACTCACCTGACCATGATCTTCAGCCGGTTCGGGCCTGTCAAGGAAGTCAGGACAGAGAACTCAACTGCTCTGGTGATCTTCAAGAAGGGTGCGCATGCTGATGAGGCGTTCGCAGGCACCGCCGAGATCAGATCCATCAGCTCGTCCCTGATCAGCTTTCGCCTCACCAAGTTGCTTCCAGCTGCACCAATTGATCCTCCACAGAGCATGTGTGTTGGATCCCCTCCCTGTTGATGCTCTTCAGTTGCTTACTCAGGTAATAATGTCTTCTATTGATCTATGAGAAATTGAGAATGCAGCTTTCTTAGCTCTCCATGCTTACTGTACTTGGATGGTAATTGCAATCATGTTTTCAGGTGATGGATACGTGGAGGCAGTGAAGACTGAAGAGATTGCTCTTTCATCCATAGACAAGGTTTTTTTGGGGGTTGCTAGGTGACAGTAGTTTGTTTGAGGAAATTTTTGGGATCATAGGATGTAGTCGATCAAGTTGAATCGTCTCTAGCAGTCAAGTGGTCGCTTTATATTATACCAGTATCATCCTTTTTAGCTGTTATCTAAATTGTGACATTTTTATTATATGCCGCAGATGATGTGAAACCATCCAAGTGATGAATTGATGATGGTTCATGCTTTTGTAAGGTTATGGTCAGACCTCTTATTGGTGTTCTGTTGTCTGTTTGATGAGAATTCTGATTATACAAGCGAGATCATTTGTTTGGTTGTTCGAATTTCTTATGGCCGTGCTGCATTTCAGCAACTAAATTCTGGCAGAATACATACTTGTCATGCTGATTTCATACCCCAGTCAGTGTAATTCTATGCCACTAAGAATAAATATCATTTGGTTCAGAAGAAACTGTTTGCATTGTCTTTGACAATCATTAAATAAAAGCAATGCAGACCCAAGAGCTTTGGGTGCAGTAGCTATGTACATACAACAAAAATGACACAATTATTCGGGAGGGGAGAAACTTTGAGTTACATCTCTAGCAACCAATCCCCAACCAGAAAATCGCTCAATCAGAATTCTGGTAAATCCAGCGCCTATTTACATCAAGTGTGTTTTACGTGATTCTTTCTAAATCCCCAATAATCAATGTCTATCTACCCCTTGGAGTCTATAATGTACACTGTTCTTCCATCGTCTTGTACCTTTATGCCTTTTATCATGACAAGTGGAAGGAGTCCAAACCCTCTGTAATCGCATATTTGAGCTTCTTTTTCATTATCTCCTGCCATCAAGAAACAAATAACAGCAGGAAATAATTCTCAGTTTTTCTGGTTGACAAAAATGTAATCTCAATATGATATGTTTTCTAACAGTACCTTGGACGAGTAAGGAGGGAGCTTGATAAAGTGCCGGCAGGTATTGACACTTGGCAATTCGTCGTCTACATTGCCATCACATTGCTGTCGAGAAAGATGCATGTCAGACGAGTATTCATTGAAAGATCAGATTTTGAGCCCAAGTATAATTTGGTATTCTAAAAGAAATGCAAACCTTGCACACGACAGTGAGCTTGGGATCAAGTGAAGCTAGGCCGCCAAGTGGGAGTTGAGGTGCTCCAGTAGTGAATTGTATGAAAGCCCTCTGCTCCTCTCTTCCAAACTCCCGCAATATCTCCAAGAACTGCAAGTTGTAAACAATTTAGTCCTTAATTAACTAGTTAAGAGTTAAAGAAATATGAAGTTTGATGCGTATTGGCATATCTGTAGTACTTACAGTAGTAATCGATGGACTGCTAATGTCATAGCCATGCTCAAACTCCATGTGATCCTCAAGGTTCTTTAACTGCATGAAGAAATCAAAATTACAACAATAACTTTTTGCACACAAGCTGAAGGAGTGCAGAAAGACACGTACAGCCCAAGCATCCTGTTCACCACATAGTATGCATTCCATTTCCTCTTCAGTAAACATTTTGAAGGCCTTAAGGGTAAAAACCTGCAAATAGTAGACCTAAGTCAGCACTTGTTGTCTACAGGTGTTCATTTAGCTCTATTTCCATGAGAAACAGACCTCGTTAATTCCAGATTTGAAAGCCTCCATCTGCTTGCCAATCCCGCTCTTCAGGGTTGCATCAACGACCAGTGAAACATATTCCTCTAAACTGTCAAGTGTCACCATCTTCTGGGAGCCTCCACGAATAAGTTCATATTCAGGACTTCCAGGAAGAGTGAAGTCAAGGCACAGATCCTCCAATTTCACGTTTTGGTAGTACAAACCAGCAGTAGGTTTATATGTTCTTAAAGATGTTCCCATAAATTTCTTCCGCTTAGCAAGTGCTTGAAACTCTATTAATGTCTTGCCCAGCTCAGGATCAAATGATGGGATGTCATATATATCGAGCTCCTAAAACAAAGAGCACAATGATCAGAACAATAGAGATGAAAAATGAGGGTTGTATACTTGTATAAGAGGGAAGAGTCATGGGTGATTGATAAAAGAATTACCTGCTCAAGTACGATCTTGTAAAATGCTTTAGAAAGCGGAATGTCCAGAATCCTTCCATCCAGTACTGCTCTCGCAACAAGATGCCCAAGAAGCTTAAATTTCTGTAGCACATTAGAAAAACCAATCCCTATCGTGCTTGATGACGACCAAGGCTTTGGAAATAGTCCAAAGGAGGCATGAATGAATCCATCTTCACAGTTGTCTCCTCTCCACATTCCAAGCCCGGCTCTTTGAAGTTCATGGCTAACTGTAGTGTAGAATTCGAATGTTGGACCTCGCCCAGTCCCAGCCTCTCCTTCGAATTCCACCTCAACAATTCTGCTGCTTGGACCGTGATTGGTCATCATTGATACAGCGCCTTCAATGATTGCACTTCGGGTTACTCTATACTTTTTAGTCTGTGGTGGACTCTTAACCTGGTCTGCATTACCGTTAACTTGGTCTGAAGTATTATTATTCTGGTCTGGAGAACTGTAAGCCTGGTCAGTCACGAAGGAGCGATGTGCAGTCAGGCAAAAGTACTTCCACCGTGTGTCGAAGGACAATAGGAACGGGCAGGTCTCAACAAGATAGACACACCATGAGGGTATGAGGCCATCCTCAAACAAGCTATCTTGCATTTGCAGCTCTAGCTTATTTGTCAAAAGGCTGCTGATGAACTGATGCTGTGGGACTGGATAAATTGCCACCCTAAGATCATTGATATCTTGTAGAGTTCCTTCAGCAAATTTGTTTATCTGTTCATCCATCAACATTTGATATGAAAAACGGTTCAACCCTTCAAGAACTTTCAGCATGAACAAGATGTTGTACGATGGATCGGACCCATCCAGATCACCAGGAAGTTTGCCAAGAAATATGGCTGTGAAAAACGGGTCCTTTAACCATGTGTACTGAAGGTTTTCTTGCACGTGGGATAGCTGAGTTTTATAGGCACTCTGAGAAGAGATTTCTTTGCTCTTGTTTCTCTTCCTATATGTTATATAGTGTTCTTCATCCCAGAAAGATGGGTCAATCAAGAGATCAGATTGTCCCTTGTTCATCAGATGGAGGATTGACTCAAAAAAAGTAGCAGATGGTTGGAGTATCACACCATTGTACAAGAATCTCAGTTTTGAGGATATGTTCCCGTCATCTGGATAAGAAACATGGGTTTATTTATGTTAATATATCATAATCACCAATCATACTAACCAAAGCAGTTGCACTTTATACATCCACATAAGCTAAAGAAAATGAGACATAAAAGAGAGATTTTTTACCATTTTTTGACTCACCTAATTTTCTATTCCCATTTGCTTCCTTCTCCTGATTTGAGTTCTGTAATCGTAGCAACAAGAGAAAATTATTAAGCATCGCTTAGTGATTTAGATATATCGAAAAATAGAAGTGAAAACATGCAAGATCTATTCCTAACCAATATTATCTGTCTGCATGTAACTGCATTAGTTTATAAGTAATTCAAGGGACACTCTAAAAAAAGAATAGCTCAAGAGAATCAACCCTGTTAGAGTATATGTGTGTATATGTGAGTGTGGCCCATATGGCCTGTGTATAACCCATATAGAGGCCCATGTATAGCTGGCTATATACCCACCATTCTAGGGTTGGAGGAATAACACAGAGAATTATTCCTTCTACATGGTATCAGTGGCTTAGGTCTTCTCCTACCTCCCCTGCCGCCGCCGCCATGGCTGGCACCCAGCCACCGGCGCCACCTCCTCCCCTCTCCTCCAATCCCGCCGGCGTTGTGCCCGCGGTCGTGCGCCCGCAGGTCGCCCCCGCCCAGGCGCCGCCGCCGCTGGGCCTGGGGCCGCCCGTCGCCGGCACGCGGGGCCTTTCCGCCGCGGCCGCGCGGGCTTCTTCTGCCGCGGCCGCGCGGGCCCCTTCCGCGGGCGCGCGGACCTCCGCGCGGGCCTCCTCCGCATCTGCCGCGGCCGCGCAAGCCACCTCCGCCGCGGGCATGTTCGTCACCCAGGCGCCGCCTCCTCCTCCGGCCGGCCTGGAGCACGTGGTGCTGCGTCCGTCGCCTCCTCCGCCCGGCACAGGGCGGCCCGTCCTACCTGCTGGCGCCACCTTCACTGCCGCCGTGGCTACAGCTGCTGCCGTTGGGTATGCAGGCCAGGTGCGGCCCGTGCTGCCGGCTTCCTTCTCGCCTGCTGCTGCTGCTCCGCCGGACACAGCTGCGGCCGCCTCCCCCGCTGCTATGCTGGCCCCTGCAGCGGGTAGCCACTTCCTCTGTTTTGCGCTCCCCTGTTCCAGCTCCCTCGCTCCGGCTCGATCCCTGGTCGCGAATGGAGGACTGGAGGGCGGCCCCTCTACTGCTTTTGCGTGCCTCCTTCCGCTCCCCACCCAAGGACTGGGCCCCTCGGCTGCGGACACTCCCTCTCCCACAGCGGGAGCTGCTGGCCTGCGCTGCTTCGCCGCCGCCGAAGCTGCCCTCACCGCCGCTCTGGCCGAGGCCCAGGCTGCGCGTGCGCGCGCCCTCGTCATGGGTGCGCCGCCCCCTGCCGCGCCTCCTCTCCGGATGGCCCTCGTCGCGTCGTCTGCCGTCGGCGTCGCTGGGCACGCCGCGGGCGTGGAAGCCCTCCTCACTCCGCCCGCGGGAGCTGCTGCCCCTGCATCTTCGGCCCTCGCCGCCGATGCCCTCGCCGCCGCCTTGGTCGCGGCCCAGGCAGCTCGTGCGGGGACCGCGTCCTTCCCGGTGGTCCTCTCTGCGTCGCCCACCGTCAGTGCCGGTGGGCACGCCGCAGGCGTGGAAGCCTCTTTTGCTCCGCCTGTGGCCGCTACTGCCCCGCCTCCTCCCGCCGGCACCTCCGCCACCGTCCCTGCTTCACTCCTTGCCGCAGGCGTGGGAGCCTCCTCCGCTCCGCCTGTGGCCGCTGCTACCGCACCTCCCGCTGGCACCTCCGCCGCCGTCCCTGCTCCACTCCTCACTGGCGGGGTCCCCTTTTTCTGCGGGCTCCGGAGCACGACGCCCGTCGATGATGTTTGCTCTGGCACCGCCGCTCTCTATGACGCCGCTACCACGACTACTTCCCCGAGCCGAGCGGGGGTGGCGGAGGTCGCGGTGGGTGCCGTCGGCGGAGGGGGCGTCGTCGGCGCACGCCTCCTACTGCTGCTGGTGTGCCCTGGCCATTCTTCAGCGACCCATGGTCAGGGCGCATCTCGCCTACTCCCACTCAGCCTCCGGCGCAGGCACTCAGCACCATGAGGGTGACCCCTCCTGTCTGCTCCGAGTGGATCGCCGGCTCGAGTGCCTCCTACCACACCACCCCTGATGCTAGCCTCCTGTCTTCTGTCCGACCTCCACATCCCTCCTATCCATCTTCGATCATGGTTGGTGATGGGTCTTGTCTTCCTGTCACCTCCGTGGGTTCTGCTCCCGGTCCCTTTCGTCTTCCCAATGTCCTCGTTGCTCCTCAGATGATCCACAACCTTCTGTCTATTCGTCAGTTTACAGCTGACAATTCTTGTTCGGTTGAATTCGATCCTTCTGGCCTCACCGTGAAGGACTCTGTCTGGGCGTCCGCTCCTCCGGTGTGATAGCTCGGGACCCCTTTACACCCTTCGCCTTCCTGCTTCCGCTACCCCACCTTTGCCCTCTTCCCCGGCAGCTGCTCTTGCCACCACTCCCTCTTCCACTACCTAGCACCGCCGGCTTGGTCACCCCGGCCGCGACGCTTTGGCTCAACTCAGTCGTAGTGCACAGCTCCCTTGCACTCGGGCTTCTGATGAGTATCTCTGCCATGCGTGCCAGTTGGGTCGCCATGTTCGCCTTCCTTTTTCTTCTTCTTCTTCTTCGCATGCGATGCATGCCTTTGATCTTGTTCACTGTGATCTGTGGACTTCTCCTGTTCCTAGTATTTCTGGCTACAAGTACTACCTGGTAGTGCTCGATGATTTTTCTCACTACTCTTGGACTTTTCCTTTACGTGCCAAGTCTGACACTTTCCCCACCCTCCTTCACTTCTTTGCCTGGGTGTCCACTAAGTTCGGCCTCACCGTTAAGGCCGTCCAGTGTGACAACGGCCGTGAGTTCGATAACAACACCTCTCGCTCCTTCTCTCTCCCGAGGTGTGCAGCTGCGTATGTCTTGTCCGTACACTTCTCCACGGAACGGCAAGGCTGAGCGCATGATTCGGACCACGAACGATGTCATGCGCACTCTTCTGATCCAGGCCTCCCTGCCCCCGCACTTCTGGGCAGAGAGCCTTCACACCGCCACATATCTTCTCAACCGTCTTCCTTCCACAGCTTCACCTGCTCCGACTCCTCACCACGCTCTCTTCGGTACCCCTCCCACCTATGCTCACCTTCGTGTCTTCGGGTGCGCTTGCTACCCGAACCTTGCTGCCACTGCTCCTCACAAGCTCGCACCTCGCTCGACACGTTGTGTGTTCCTTGGTTACTCCCCGGACCATAAGGGGTATCGTTGCTATGATCTCGCCTCTCGTCGGGTTTTTATATCCCAACATGTTGTGTTTGACGAGTCGGACTTCCCCTTCTCCTCCACCTCCACACCTTCTCCTGATCCTGACCTTGAGTCCATGTTTTCTGACCCGGTGGTTCAGCCACCTGTTTTTCCCTTTTCAGCAGGTCCTTCTGTTCCACCACCAGCTCCGACGCCTTTAGCTGCGCCACGCGCGGCGCTTGAGCCTCTTCTTGCACCACCCGCTGTTCCGGTGCCCTTTGTCGCACCCGACGCGGGCTTGGTGCCTCTGGCCGCGTCACGCGCGGCCCCGGTGCCCTCCACTACGCCCCTGGAGCCTCCCACTGGACCACGCGCGGCCCCGGCGCCTTCTGCTGCGCCCAGCACCGTCCCGGTGCCTCCTGCCGCGCCACGCGCGGCCACGACGACACCTGCACGCTACGCCGAGCCGGTGCAGGTGTACCGCCGCTGTCCGGTACCTCCACAGATGCCCGCTCCTCTGCCGCCGGTCCCGGAGGTGCCCGTGGACTATGCGCCCCCTGTGCGCTATGTCTACGAGCGCCGCTCGACGGCTCCGCCTCCTCCACTACCTCCACCGGAGCTGACACCGCCTCCGCCACCGCCTCCGCCGCCTCCACCACATCGTTCTCGGGTGGAGCCGGCCGTGTACCACCCGCCGGTCATCCATCGGGATCCTCGTCACACCCATCCCATGGTGACCCGGCAGGCGGCCGAAGTTCTTCGGCCGCGGGCTCTCTCCGCCACTGAGGGGGAGCCGCGGCTCTCTCCGATCCCGACGTCGGTTCGTGAGGCTTTGGCAGATCCGAACTGGCGTCATGCGATGGAAGAGGAGTATGGAGCTCTTCTTGCCAACCAGACTTGGGACCTTGTGCCGCGTCCGTCTGGTTGCAATGTGGTGACCGGCAAGTGGATTTGGACGATCAAGCGACGGGCTGATGGTACTCTGGAGCGCTATAAGGCGCGCTGGGTCCTTCGCGGGTTCACTCAGCGTCCTGGTGTGGACTATGATGAGACTTTCAGTCCAGTGGTGAAGCCTGCTACAGTGCGCACTGTTCTCTCTCTGGCTCTCTCTCGCTCTTGGCCGGTGCACCAGCTCGATGTCAAAAATGCATTTCTTCACGGCACTCTGACCGAGACAGTCTACTGCAGCCAGCCAGCAGGGTTTGTGGACTCCAGTCGTCCGGATTTGGTCTGCCGGTTGAACAAGTCTCTCTACGGTCTGAAGCAAGCTCCTCGGGCATGGTACTCTCGGTTTGCCACCTTCTTGCTGACAGTGGGGTTTGTTGAGGCCAAGTCAGATACTTCGTTGTTCATATATCACCATGCTGATGGGGTTGCCTACCTCCTCCTCTACGTTGATGACATTGTTCTGACTGCCTCTAGTCCACAGCTGCTCCAGCGGATTATCTCCTCTCTTCAGCAGGAGTTTGCTATGAAGGATCTGGGCACGCTTCACCACTTCTTGGGCGTGACAGTTGAGCCTCGTCAGGCTGGTCTTCTCCTTCACCAGCGTCAGTATGCCCTTGATCTCCTGGAGCGTGCTGGGATGACTGATTGCAAGCCTTGCTCCACTCCTGTTGACACTCAAGCGAAGCTGTCTGCTACTCTGGGTGATCCTGTGGCTGATCCTACTGCCTATCGGAGTCTTGCTGGAGCCTTACAGTACCTCACTTTCACCAGGCCGGACCTCACCTACGCTGTCCAGTAGATCTGTCTCCATATGCATGATCCTCGGGAGTCACATCTTGCTGCGCTGAAGCGCCTTCTTCGCTACGTCCGAGGCACGGTTGACTTCGGTTTGGTCCTCCACCAGTCTCCTTCTGCTGAGCTGGTCGTCTACACTGACGCTGACTGGGCGGGGTGCCCGGACACGCGCCGCTCTACCTCAGGTTATGCCGTCTTCCTCGGCGGCAACCTGATCTCCTGGTCGTCCAAGCGACAGCAGGTTGTCTCCCGCTCGAGTGCTGAGGCGGAGTACCGGGCTGTTGCTAACGGCGTGGCTGAGGCGTCCTGGCTCCGGCAGCTCTTGGCTGAGCTTCACAGCCCGCTCGCCAAGAGTACGCTCGTCTACTGCGACAACGTCAGCGCCGTGTACCTCTCCACCAACCCGGTTCAGCATCAGCGGACGAAGCATGTGGAGATTGAC
Source organism: Cenchrus fungigraminus (assembly GCA_036936925.1). Classification (NCBI taxonomy): domain Eukaryota; kingdom Viridiplantae; phylum Streptophyta; class Magnoliopsida; order Poales; family Poaceae; genus Cenchrus; species Cenchrus fungigraminus. The sequence goes on from CM072769.1 coordinate 175,328,112, forward strand.
TTGCATTTCGTTCGTGACCGGGTGGCTATCGGCGATGTTCGGGTTCTCCATGTACCAACCACCTCCCAGTTTGCTGACATCTTCACCAAGGGTCTTCCCTCCTCGACTTTCTCGGAGTTTCGGTCCAGCCTCAACGTAGCCGGTGGCTAGTTGTGGCTGCGGGGGGGCCTTGTGTGTGAGTTTCTTTCTTTGTTGGTCAGTCTTGTACACCGCTGCGCCGGTAGTCCAGACTGCGGGGGGTGTTAGAGTATATGTGTGTATATGTGAGTGTGGCCCATATGGCCTGTGTATAGCCCATATAGAGGCCCATGTATAGCTGACTATATACCCACCCTTCTAGGGTTGGAGGAATAACACAGAGAATTATTCCTTCTACAAACCCAAGTGTTTCTTTTTGCATCTTTTGCATCAACATTAAATAAATTATAGTTTAAGCAACACTGTGATACCTTGGGTGCAGGTTCCTGATCAGCTTTTCCACAAACTTCATGGAGTAGAACTGGTTCAATGGCATCAGGTGTTGAGAAAAGATCAACACTGAGAACACCATGGTAGTTGCGCAATTCCTTCTCCCTTTGTGACCTCCGAAATTTTAATTCCAATGTTGTGGATTCCTGAGTCTCAGAATATCTCAGCGGAATCATCATGCTCTCACGTGTACTCTGTTCATCAGAGAGCATTACTGGAAAACTGTCATAGCACATCTGCAAGGTGTCTAGTAGCTTCTCCACCAGAATACCAAGGGGGTTTGCCGAGTTTTCATTGGAGACAGTGAGAGCCAAAGAAGCAAATTTCTGCAGCCGACTCTGCACCTCATCAAGCTGCCCTAGTACATCCTGTCCATCACTGAGATCCGTATTGCAGTATGCCCCATTTGAGAGATAAATTGCCAGATATTTAATTGATCCACTCTGTACAAACTCAAAAGTAGAAGTAACTGGCAGTTCATCTGACAATAATCTCCTTGAAAGATCAGATAATTGCTTGCAGCTATCTTGATTTTCAGTTCGGGGTGTTGCAGGAAGAACATTCAACCTAGCGAAAATATCCTTGATACTTTTAAGAGAAAATCCAAACCTATGTGGAGATTTTTTACTTCCTTTCACCGAGAAGAAGCGTTTCTTTATCTCTTCTCCTAGTTTCATGACAGCATTGTTCTCAATCCTACATGTCTCACCAGTCGAGGAAGAGTCCAGGTCAAAGCAAAGGCAACTTTCTTTCTTCTTTGTTTTCGACAGGTGGCTAGAGTTTTTTTCTTGTGATACTATGGAATCAATCGAATGCTTTACACCCTCCTTGGTAAAGATCTCAAGGAAAAACTGTTGGCATTTTTCCAGGAGGGTCCTCGAAATCCTGAGTGTTTGGAATAAGATGTGGCGATTTTTCCGGGCCAACATACAAGTAAGAAAACTGATACAAAGACGAGATAAACATGAACACCATGCATGGTGAAAAAGAAGTATTTCAATAGTTAAAATTAAAGAAATTAAGTTTGTGAGAAAAATTTCACCTCGACAGATTTGCAGTCTTCTGTAACTCCATAAGGAAACCAGGTGTGCTTAATTCAATAATGTTGCTGATGACAACAACACATCTGTAGCAAACTGATGACAGTGCAGCACATTTTGCAACCTACATTAGACAAGGAATACGCATGTTAAGGGAAAGTTCTGTAGTCAGATCCTCCAATTCTGGCCCTGAAAAGATACCTGTACTGTGAGGACAACAATGCTGGCAAGCTGGTTCATGTACGCACTTTGTCCCATGATGCCATTCTTCTTTGCAGTGACTAGTTTAGCATGTTGCTCAGATGCTCCAAGAGGTGGCATAAGCTGGTAAATGAGCTCCAGAAGCATCTTCACCTGCAGTATGGGGTTTAATAATGTGAAGAGACTCACCAAGAAGTTTGCAAGCACTTCGTGAAATGCATGAAGATGTCATCCACATAACAGTCTTGTGATAACAGCCACATACATAAATATACCTTCTATTGATAACCTGAATGTACAGGTTTATCCTTTTTTGAACTCTCTAAAAATATATATATGAAACTATTCTCTGATTTTTGTTAAATAAATATGTGATACGTGATATTTAACATTCACGCAAGGAACTTGGCAAGTTAATCTGGAAGTTAAGGCACCTCAAACAAATGTGCATGACCACAAAATTACACATTGCTAAGTAATGCAAGGAGAAGAAGTGCGGTACCTTATCGTTATCACAGTTCATGGAACTGTAGTAAGTTATCATCTGCTTGAGCAATTCACAAAAATCCAACTCGAAAAGAGACTTCACGGCCTTTGCGGAGACAGAGGCAAGATTTTTAAGCAGCCCAAGAATGCCCTGTGAAACATGTTCAATTCAGTCATGAGTCTTCAGGTGCTAAAGCTGTAACAGTGATGGTGATGACCAAGAAAGGAAGGATGATGCAACGTACAGCTAAGGTGTCATCACTGAGGTTCTTCCACTCCTCGTTACCCATCAAGCTCATTGTTGCCTCAACAGCATTCGTTTCGCAGAGCTTACCCATGTGTTCAGCATTTCCGGAAGCACCAGCAGCAACCAATGCCAAGCAAGAAATAGCTGATTTGAGAATCTAGCATCCACAATGATCAACAACCCATCAACATAAAGTTGTGCATGAAAGAAGAAACAAGAGCAAACAAAGAAACCAAACTACTTTTCATCATATAATATATATCATCTTTAACACTCATACCGTCTTATCAGAAGACTGCAGGAGGTTGCACAGAGCAGGCACAGCCTCCATGGCCGTAGACACATACTCTTCATCATAATCACTGAAGATATTGGAGACGATCTGGAGAGCCACTTTCTGTAGGCATTTCCACAAACAGTTGGTGAACATGGGGCATACACGGACAGAACGAACAATGCAGAACCAGAGGAAGCCGCAAAGGTACACTCTTGTGCCTTACCTGCTTGTTCGTCGAAAAGAAGTCAAAGAACTGCAGCACAGCAGCTGCCACTCCCCGGCTTAGGCACGCCTCGGGGCATTCTAAAGATATGACGTCCAGAGCTCGCAGGCACTGCCAAAATAGGGGGTGTTACTTATAGAACCAGGTTGCAGCGTAAAGAACAGCAAGCAACGGTAGAAGGAAAACAAAATGGCTTAACCATAGTCACATGATCACAAGCGGTTAGAGTTTTAGGCACGAATTACCAAATCAATTGACTAAACAAATTGTAACACGTCAGCACGTGCTTTTGTGCAAGGGAGCATAGTAAACAAAACCCATCGCAGTATAAAAACTACCCTGTTTTCTCATCGAGTGTCACACCTTTGGTGCGTCCAGCTCATGCCTACTGCCATATATAGCAGTTTTACTATGCGTTTAGTGAACTGGAACATGTATAAACTACATACCAGCCCCCAGTCAATTTTAATTCCAAATTTGACAACTTTACAACCACTGCATTGCGATCTAGACAGTCGTCCTGTCAATATTAATTGCAGTCTCCACTTATTAAGTATAAACAAGGAAAGGTGCAGAGCTGCAACTGCAGGGGAGCAAGGCTACCGCGTCGTGAGGGCGTGAGCACTGAGCAGTGAGCACCACACATTTGTTTCAAAGTAACCAAATTTACGGCATCACGATTCGACCGGCAACAGATTGATTACAGCCGGGGTCACTAGCATTAACTAATTGTTAAGAGTAATATAGACGAGGAACCTAAATTAAGACTTGTGATAGCCCACCAACCTACGATCAATCAAGACAACCAGACAGGGGTTTAAGCAGGGGAGGGTTTAGCTTCAGGGAGGAAGCAGATTAATGATGGGGTTTGCAGTACGAGGGGGGGACGAGTGCGCCAAACCTCCTCGGCGAGCTCGATGGAGGTGACGGCGAGCAGGTGGTCGCGGAGCACCTCGACGCCGCCGTGCTGCGCGAAGCGCCCGGCCCACAGCGGCGCGCCCTCGCAGGCCTCGGCCATGGCGCGCGCGGCGAGCAGCGGCACGTCGCCGTCGACGGCCGCGGCGGAGGCGGCGGCGAGCTTCGGGAGGCGATTGGCGAGCGGCTTGGGTGGGATGCCGTGGATGAGGTCCGGGCCCGAGAGAGCGAGCACGTCGCAGAGCACGGAGAGCGCGGCCGCCGTCTCCCCGGCCTCCGCGCCCTCGTTGGCGATCGCCGCCAGCGCGTAGGCCAGCACGGCCTCCCCCGCCTCCTCGGCCGCCTCCATGAGGACCACCTCTGGTAACCTGCACTAATAGCTTCCGCTACCGCCGCGCCGGCGGCGGCGGGTGGAGCTAGGGCACGAGGGTGGTGGTCGGCCGGCGAGGCGTGCGGGTCGGCGGGGTCGTTGGCGATCGGTTGCGCCGCGCCGGCTCGCGCGAGAAGTTGGTTGGTGTGGGTAGGGTATTCGGGGATGGCGCGGCCGCGCGGGCGAGGGCTTATATCACGGCGGCGGAGAGAGAGAGAAAGGGCGGCGGACCCGGACTCCGACGCGAGCCGGTGTACTGGTCGGATCCGCCGTGCCACAGGGGGGAACGAGTCCGGCTGCGCCACGCCCCACGATTCCCCACGAACCCGACCCGAATCCCCGCGCCCGTGACGTCGCCGTGCCACGGCCTCCGACTCCGCGCGGGTACACTACTGGCTGGCTCGCGGGCAGTCGCCGCCGCGCCGCTCCCTCGCTCGCGTCCGAGTCGGATACCGGCCGGGAGCGCGCCACGTCGGCGGGTCCCGCCCTGGCGAAGCTTTCCCAACTTCCCACTGGATGGATGGCCGCGGCAGCTGCGGCGAGTCGACACGTGTCGCGGGCGAGGCGCGTCCCATTCTCCCAGTCGGATACCGTAGTACGGGCGCGTCGCGGCCGCGCGCTCCCTCCCGGTTCCCGGCTGACGGTGACCGCCTGGTGGGCCCAGGTAATCGAACGCTGCTCACGTTTGGTTGCGTGACACAAACCGTGAAACTGACGCTGCACTCTGCACAGCATGATAGCGTGCCTCCATCCTTCAATAGTATGCCGATGATGGTAGCCGCGAGTAAATTTTCGGCATCAATATTAAGTCTGGAATTTCGACTCTGTAATTCGATGACTCGGCGTGCAAAATCTTTCGAGTCCACATCATCCCATTGTGCCAAAACATTTTTCCGTGCCGGGACAAATTTTTGAAATGTATTATTATTTCGCGAAAAAGTTTATTTTTACCATCAAACTATCCTTTCGGTTTGTTTTTGACATCCAACTTCAAAATCAGAAATCTTCTATTAATACCGTGCATATTTAACCATCAAGTGGTTTTAGAGGATGGTTTTGCTGACATGGACGTCATGTGGCAGTGAGGCCCACGTGTAAGCATGTCTCTCTCCTCTCTCTCTTGTTTCTCCTTCTTCTCTCTTCTGTCGCACCTCACTCCCTCTTCCCCATGCCACCGGCCCTCTCTCTCTCCCCTCTCCCTCTAGTGGATTCTCTCTCTCTCCTGCCGACCCCTTCTCCCCATTCAGCCTCGTCCTCTCCGGCCGATCCCACCCTCTTCGGCCAAATCAGGCCCACTCCCTCGATTCATCTCGGGCTCAGACCTCGGTGGCGAGGCCGGACAAAATCCACAACGACGGGGTGCCTCCAGCGCCCTCGGTGGCACGTCAAGCTCTCTTCAACGACAAACTCCCTCATCCTCCTGCTCTCTCTCTCTCTCTCTCTCTCTCTCTCTCTCTCTTCCCGTGTCGGGTCGGCCGCAGCTGAGCTCCAGCTCACATGCCCGCCATTGCGGAAATTTAGGGGGCCTGCGGTGGGGACTCCTCCTGCCTCGCTGCCGTCGAGCCTTCAGCAGTGCGCCCCTGCCTCCCATTGCCAGTGCCTCCGCGGAGCATGTCCCTGCCTCCCCTGCTTCGTGCTCGCGAGGAAGGAAGGAAGGAAGGAAGAATATGGGCACGGGGAGGGCGGTAGAGAAGAGAGAGGAGAGAGATGTGCTAACATGTGGGGCCTACCATCATGTGGCATCCACGTCAACAAAAACACCCTCCAAAGTCCAAACCCACCGATAGCCAAATATGCACGGTATTGATCGTTCGATGGTCAAATATTTATGATTTTAGAGTTGGACGTCCAAATTTAAACAAATGCAATAGTTTGAAGGCCAAAATGAACTTTTTTTATTTTGCTAGCCGAGTTATGATATTGGTCCAGCTTAATATTCTTCGACCAGCCCAACGATGGGCCGTTCGTTTTACTTGTCATTCTGGGCCAATACTAAATATGGGCCGGCCAAAACAGAGAAGAAAATGAACGAGTCGCGCGCGATCGAGTCGAGCGTCCCCGTGCGGATGGCGTCCTTGAGCGGGAGGTGCGTCAGGATGTGCTGCCGCAGCTCGTCCGGCAGCGCCGAGATGCAAGTCCGCTGGCACCGCACCCACACCCACCGATCCGCATCGGTCCCCTTGCTCATCCACTCTCTGCCTCTTCTCTTCGCCGCTGCCGGCGCCGCCGGTGTCGATCGCCATTTCCCGCCCGTTGCCCAATTTTGGGGAACTCTTCTCTGTCTCTCTCCGCCGCCGCCGCCGAGGCGCCGATACGACTACGAAACAGCTTTCCCTTTCCATACCATCCGGAGTACATACATAATTGTTCTAAAACCAACCGGAATACATAAATGACATTTTCATTCTGGAAGGAACTGACTTTTTCGATGCATTATTCATCCACACAGACGTGCACGCCGTGAACCTGCTGCCGTCCTCCTCCCATCAGAGTCCCGCAAAATGTGAATATACAAACCCCATGTACATAAACAAATTAATTATCAGGGACGACAGACAGATCGCGCCGCTGCGTGCAGAGCTCGTCATTTTCATGCCCCCACAATCCAGCAAAATACACCTACGCTGCTACACAATATCAATTCCAAATCTCAGTGTTATCGTGTCGTCGTCATTTTCCAAGCCCGCAACCGCAAAAGTCCGTACGGGAGCAGTTGTAAACTAATAGTCCACGCGACGGGTGCGTGCGACCATGTCCCGCCGGGCCGCTGCACGGCGGCGTGCCCCCCCCCCCCCCCCCCCCCCCCGTTCCTCCTCGCTCGGGGTGGCTGCTCGAGACGCACGATACGGCATGGTTTGCCGCTGGGCGTCGCTGACCATGGTTCCATGTAATTACACCGGAGAATGTAACAAAGCGGCCTGTCAAAAAGTGTCAGCGCCTTGCGATCATCGAATCGATTAGTCAGAGGTTAACATTAACCAAAATGTTTTTGTAATCTCGGAGGTGAGAAGCTGAGCTGCCAAGGCCCAAGAGGCCCCACAAATGGAAAACGGAGGCGCGTCACGCGTCCCGGCGCCGGGCAGGCGACGCTGTCGGATTCGGATCCTCGCTGTTCGAGACGGCACGGCACGCCACGTGTCCCCCTCGCGCCATGTCTCGGCCCAGACACGCCATTAGCGCGGCGCCAACACCTACTAATCCGCCGCAGTCACGCGTAACCCCTCCCAAAGCCCGGCACCACCAGCAGGCCAAGGCGCAGGCCAGCCGGCTTCCCCATCTCCGCCGCCCCTCCGCCCCCGCCGCCGCATCCGGGTCCGTTCCGAGATGGGGCAGGACGCGCACCACCACCACCACGCGCTCCCCACGTCCGCCGCGGACGCCGCCGCCGGGGCCTCCTCCCCGGCGCCCGCGGCCTCCAGGCTCTTCACGACGGGGCTGGTGGCGGCGTGGTACGCCTCCAACATCGGGGTGCTCCTCCTCAACAAGTACCTCCTCTCCGTCTACGGCTTCCGCTTCCCCGTCTTCCTCACCGCCTGCCACATGTCCGCCTGCGCGCTCCTCTCCACCCTCGCCCACGCCGCGGGCGCCGGCGCCTCCTCCACATCCTCCTCCCCCCGCCGCCGCTCCCGGGGCCAGCTCGCCAGGGTCGCCGTGCTCGGCGCCGTCTTCTGCGCCTCCGTCGTCGCCGGGAACGTATCCCTCCGCTACCTCCCCGTCTCCTTCAACCAGGCCATCGGCGCCACCACGCCCTTCTTCACCGCCCTACTCGCGTACGCCGTCGCCGCGCGCCGGGAGGCCTGCGCAACGTACGGCGCGCTCGTCCCCGTCGTCGCCGGCGTCGTCATCGCCACGGGGGTAAAAAAGTCGCATCCATCTCCTTCAATATCTATTCCGTTCTGATTTGTCTGTCTGTGTCTCCCCCCCAAATTGCACAATGCCGATGCAGTTGGATCAGATGGTAGCTTTAGAAACCGGATTCTGATTATCCTTTCAACCACCTCACCGCCGAGAGATGATTTGTTTCACGAACTCTGCAACGATTTTCACACCTCTCTGCAACGTGCATTGCGTTTCAGGGCGAGCCGAGCTTCCACCTCTTCGGTTTCATCATGTGCATCGGAGCCACGTTTGGGAGGGCGCTCAAGACCGTGCTGCAGGGGATCTTGCTATCATCAGAAGAGTAATACATTGACACTTCTGTCTGTCTTCTGGGATTTCTCGATCCGTCAGAATCAGAGGATTCAATTCGTTTCCATCTCCTTTATTTACACCTGCAGGGAGAAGATGAACTCCATGGACCTCCTCCGTTACATGGCTCCGGTGGCCGTCATCCTGCTGGTTCCGGCGACACTGATCATGGAGCGAGAGGCCTTTGGCGTGGTGGCCACCCTTGCACGGGAGGACCCCAATTTCATCTGGATCCTGCTCTGCAACTCCTCCATGGCCTACTTTGTGAACCTAACCAACTTCCTGGTCACCAAGCACACCAGCCCACTCACTCTTCAGGTGATTCTGTCCTCCTCCCCCTTCCTGCACTGCTATGCTCTGCAGACTGCAATCCTGCATGTTGCTTCAAATGTTTTCAGACAAACTGGAAAACAGAGCTACATTTTTTTTCAAATAACGATGCAAATATATTGACATGCCTAATCTTTATTCAGGTTCTTGGGAATGCGAAGGGTGCTGTCGCTGTTGTGGTCTCCATCCTGATATTCAGGAACCCGGTAACATTTGTGGGGATGCTAGGCTACGGGATTACAGTCGCGGGTGTTGTTTTGTATGGCGAGGCCAAGAAAAGGAGCAAGTGAGCTCAAGCAAACAAGCTAAGGCTCCTGTGTTTAGTCTTTGAGCTCATGCTGTACATTTCACTGGTGCCCTGATTTAGCGCTGATCGAATCATGATGATGACGATATGACTAAGACAGCAACGATAGATGTGTTTCCTGCTTGCATGCTCCAGAATTGCAATCTGAGCTGCTGAACAGTAGGAAACTGGGATGCTGTTAGCTTGACATTTGGCTCATGTCATTGAGATGTACTACCTCCGTTCTTAAATATATGACACCATTGACTTTTTTAATTCGTTTGACTATTCGTTTTTTCTGCAAATATTTTTTCAAATTGATAAACTTACAAGTTAAATCTAAAGTACATGTGACAATAGACATACCCATACATATTTTACTTTAGTTAACTAACGTGTTCAATAGATATTAGTTGTCAAAGTTGGAGAAAAAAGTCAATAGTGTCATATATTTAAGAACGGAGGGAGTATCTATCCTTGTAACAGTGTTTATGTACATTGCAATCTGAGGTGCTAACCAGAGAGATCACATATCTTGAATCTCGACAAGCATGTTATTCCTGCAAATATGTTCCACATTCAGTTGAAACCCATTGTTTTAAACTTTTCATAACAGTTCATGCAACTCCACAGTAGCAATTCTGTTATGCCTCCGGCTAGCCGGCCTTGTTTTATCCACTCTTTTTCAATGAAATAGCTACAAGCTCGTGCCCGCTAGTTCAAAAAAAAATCTGTTATGCCTGAAAGCAGTCCTGAGGTATATAGTATTTTCTTTCTGCATTCGGCGTTGTTCTTCCATTCCTGTTTATCAGCATCCGGTATATATGCTCGTTGTTGAGGCTTTGATGTTGCCGTTGCTAGCTGTTGCTGCCTTGCTGGTGTGTGGTAGCCTCTTTTGGCCCAGCGCCCTATCTATGCTGCTACTGCGACAAACGTTATGGTATGATTTTCATCTTACTCAATTACGCCTTGCTTCGCGTATCAGCAGTTCATTTGTGGATTCAGTTCCAGTGTACATCAATGCCAAGGAAAACTGAAAGAAGTGTCAGCGCGAGTCCTCCACTCCTGTGGGCTGTGGTGGAGGAAGACAGCCGCAGAAGCACAGTACACAGCTAGCCAACAAACACTGGACGCCATCGCTGATTCGCCGGCGTCCATGAAAGACCAGTTCCGGTGAAAATGGTGAAATTTTGGCGCTTGGGAAGCACGCGCAGAGTGAAAAAATGAACTGACATGGTCCTCTAGGTGAGAATTTTGATGAGAATTCAAAGAACTAAACAGGGCCTGGAAGAAAGCGAAATGAGACAGCTCTGGTGGTCAATAGGAGGAGGCACACCACGCCACGAGCTTCGCCAGCGTCGAGCCGCGTTGCCAGTGCCATACACGGCGCGATCGTAGCGCTTGCCTATCGGTGTCCGACAGGAGTAGGTCCCATCTGCGGCGGCTCCTCCTGTCACCCTGTGACGCGCCCTCCGGGGGAGGAGTGCGGGCCGATGAGGAGCTTACGGCACGCCGGCGTACGTTCGGAGCTCCCCGTAGGCCCCGGAACGGGGAACGGGAGCAGAGGATGAAGGGGAACGACCGGAACGCGGCGGTGCCCAGACGGGCAGACTGTGCAGCCACCCCCTGGGTACGTGTGTCCGTCTGATCGGATTTGTGCGTCTAGGATTAGCGTTAGCGATTGCTAAGGGCGGCTCTCTTCCTCTCCTCTGTTCGCATCCCCCTTCAATTCGCTCGCGCTTGAGCTTGACTGTTAGCGGCGGTGTGGCTATCGGCGGAGATGGTAGGGTAGCGGCGGTGCTAGGGTTGGCGGCGGCGCACACAAGACAGAGTTAGGGAAGAAGCACAGCACAAGGTAGGAAGGTAGAGGAAGATTCCAGATCCAGCACAGTGTTTTCATCTATGCCCTCAATTACAACTCATGAGCCTACATATATCACTTGCTCCATTCGACACCACTCACGCGCTTGTTGGGCTTCGCTTCTCGCTTGGGCCTTGGGTCGTTCATGGGCTTGTCGGAAGCGGTGTCAGTACAGGAGTTGCTAACATTCCCCTCCCCTTGAGATGTGACTTGTCCCCAAGTCGGAGTAAATGGAAAACGGCAGCGTAATGCATCCAAATTCTCTCATGTAGCTAGTGCTTCCGACATACCTGTCCACTGCACCTTCCCCTGAAGCTCTGGTCGACCCCCGTCAGTCACACGTCACTGAAGAATGTGTTCTCGAATTTGTGTGGATCTTTTATATTCTCTCTTGTGTTGTATGGATTTGTTACCATCGAGACAGGAATTGCACGTGATAGTCTTCCTGGGACTATCACTAAGGTGCAGAGGATCGGATTCATAGTTTCGAAAATCTGGTTCGTTTCAGGAAAAGAAAGCACAAGTGTTGTAGACAAAGAGGTCTTCAATGTAGTAAAGGCTTCGTCATGTACTGAGGTCCATACAAACAATGTGTTCTTCTTGAGAATGTTGGTTAGCAGCTTAGCAAGAATGTCAAAATGCTTGATGAACTTCTGATAATTAGAGATGGCATGGGCAGGATAGGATAAGGGTAAAGTATTTACCCGCCCGTTGGCGTACCCGTCTATCTCTATTATACCCTTACCCGCCAAATATAACGAGTAAGAATTCTTACCCGTGCCCTTACCCGCAGGGTGGCGGGTACCCGCTGGGTATAGGGTACCCGCTGGGTATTGAACATAAACATGTCAATGAGTTCATATCCAAGAGTACAATAATAATTTGATAGCTAAATAAGTCTCAAACTTCACAGACACACACATACTTTAGGAAAAAATAGGTTAGCTGTGACATAAGAAGTGCCAGACAATATTTCAGTTGTATCATACAACAACTTCAACCTATCACAAAGATACCTATCAAAATATCAATCTTGTTTTGTAGGCTGAAATGGGGCACACTGTTTTTCTTTCTTTGCAAGACTATCAAACACAGGTATGTAAGTCAGTGCAACACTAAGCATAAGGTAGGTTTGTATGGGCTTTTTTAGTATGGGTACCCGTTGGGCACCCACTGGTAGAAATTCGTACCCATAGCTTTACCCGTGGGCAGAATTTCATACACGTACCCTTACCCGCGGGTAGAATTCTATATCCTTACCCTTACCCATGGGTAAAATTGCCATCCTTACCGATAATACCTAAGGTCCCTTTGGCACAGCTTAAGCAACAGCTTAAGAAGCTGTTTTTGGCACAACTATGCCAAAGGGATGAGAAAAATAGATTCTTGCCCGAATCGCTGCCTCCCTTCCCGCGATACGCGCTCTCTAGAGCCAAAACGCGGGGACGTAGCGGAAAATAGCAGCTTCGCCCGCTGCGCCTCCCGCTCCGCGCGATCTTTGCCAGCCCTGCCCCCCGGCGGGTCGCGGGCCATGGCAGAGAGCAGTAGCAGCTCGTCGGCGCCGGCCATGGCTGACGGAGGAGCTCCGTCGGCCGCCTCCATGGCCGACGGCGAGGCTCCGGCTCGGGGAGGCCAGCGGCGGAGGCGGCGGGGGAGGGCGAAGGAGGAGGACGGTGGGCCCGTCGGGGCACGGCGCACGGGGTAGATGGCCGGGGCGGTGGCGCGACGCGAGGGAGGTCGGCGGGCCGGAGCAGCCGGAGCGCCTAGGCAGGGGAGATGCGCCGCCGGGAGAGGTTGGAGGCGGCCGGCACGGGCGGCAGAGGAGGTGCCGGCGAGGAGGATCGAGAGGAGCTGGAGGGGCGCCGACGCAGCTGGAGGGCCACCGGGGCGGGGGACTGGGGGAGCCGGCGGCGAATGGATGCATGTGGCCGGCGGCGGATGGATGGATGTGGCCGGCGGGATGAGTGGATAGGGGATGGATGTGGCCGGCGGGATAGGAATGAGTCCGTGGGATGGATAAGAAGAGAAGGGTATATTGGACATTTCACAATTTTTTTCATTTTAAACCATCTGGAGAAGCTGTTTTGCCAAACGTTCCTCTGGAACAATTTCAGCTTCACCCCCAAATCCGCTTCACCAGCACAGCCACAGCCGAAGCTGCCACAGCCACAGCCGTGCCAAACAGACTGCTAGCTAACCCCAGGAAACTGCGCAGCTCTTTGACGGATGAAGGAACAGGCCAATCCACAATCACCTTGACCTTAGAAGGATCTGTAGCGACACCTTGACCGCTGACAATATGACCCAAGTAAGAAATGGACCTCTGAGCGAAAGAACACTTGCTTGAGATGCTCTAAATGTTCCTCATAGGATGCACTATAGACCAAGATATCATTGAAGAACACCACGACGAATCCGCGGAGGCCGGGAGCAAGAGTTTCATTCATGGCGCCTTGGAATATTCTTAGAGCTCCTGTAAGTCCAAAGGCAAGCACACGCAATTCATACTGGCCAAAATGTGTCTGAAAGGCCGTCTTGAATTCCTCACCAAGCCTGAACAATATCTGGTGAATCCCGGAGCGAAGGTCCAATTTGGTAAACCAGCAAGCCCTGCCCAGTTCATCCATCAGCTGTTCGAAGACCGGAATAGGGAACTTAGACTTAATTGTCAGTGCATTCAAATGACGAAAGTCCACACAGAATCTGTAAGAACCATCCGGCTTCTTGACAAGGAGCACAGGAGAGGAAAACAGGCTCGAACTTGGCTGTATGATCCCCTGATTTAGCATCTCTGCCACCTGTTTTTCAATTTCGCTCTTCAAGGCAGGAGGGTACCTATACGACCGAATATTCACCGGTCTTGCTCCTAGCACCAACGGTATCTCATGGTCACAAGCGCGAGAAGGAGGAAGACCCACGGGGTCGTCGAAGAGCACTGAAAACTGGTCCAAGAGTGACTGAACTTCGACAAGCGGCAACAAAACTTCTGAAGAATGAAAACTGTCATAAGTGATAGCACATAATTGAACCAAAACTTCATCAGGCAAAGCAAGAACAACCCCTTGTAATTTGACAATTCTACCCTAATAAGGGATCTCCATCCACTTATGCCTCCAATGCACTTTCATGGGGCTGAATGCCTCGAGCCAGTCCATTCCAATAATCATATCATAAGCGGTAAGGGGCAACACCCGTAGATCAGAATGGAAGGCCACCTCATCAAGGAACCACAAAGCATGGGGCAATACTGAACCACAAGAGAGAGTCCCACCACCTGCCACTTGCACTGTAACCACCCTGTCCAGAAGCATCACACCAGACAACTGAGCCGCCAAAGTAGCACTTATGAAAGAAGAAGAACTTCCTGAGTCCACCAGAACGGTAATTGTCTTGTGCTGAATTGAACCCCATAATTTCACTATCTTCGGAGCTTCTGACCCATGAGCCGCTGCCTTAGAAATGGCAAAGAAAACATGTTCCGAAGCATCAATGGCCAGAGAAGACAACGAAGCAGAATCATCATCAAGTTGAAACACCTCCCACAACTCTTGAACAACATGTTGCTGCATTGTTGGCGAGCATCTGTGGTCCTTGCTCCACTTCTCGTTGCACTTGTAACACAATCCCATAGACCTGCGGTAAGCACGGAGAGCAGCCGCCTTTGTATCAGGGGAGGAGGCCGCTCTAGCTGCTTTTGTTCCACGACTGTCATCTGCTACAGGCAGAGAAACTTGCTTGTCACGAAGGGGAGGGGCAGGAAGCGGCAGAGGATTCTTGAAGGCCGACCTCGAACCATAATATGCTTCTGGCTTCTTGTAATCTCGTTGTTTATAAGATTCACCAGCTTCTTCCTGCAAACCTGCAAGTACACAAGTAGTATCCAAGTCTTGGGTCTTTGAACAAGAACAATAGACCTGATATCGTCCCTAAGCCCATCTATAAATCTTAAGTTGTAATACAAGGGATCAGTGGTGGAAGTGTAGGCTGACAGCTGATCAACCAACTGAGCAAACTGTTCAACATAATCAGCTACTAAACCCATTTGTGTTTATGTGGAACAATTGGCGAATTAGCAGCTCATGTTGATCCCTACCAATTCTATCATGGACCAGCTTACAGAACACATCCCACTCCATAAATTTAGCTCTACCCTCAACAGATTGTAACCAACAGGTGGCAGGACCATCAAAGAACATAGATGCAATTTTCACCCAACTAGATCTATCTACCCTGACATGTCAAAGTAATTTTCACAACGAGATTGCCATAATTTCGGGTTCTCTCCATCAAACTTGGGAAAAGGAAGTTTCGGTCAATGGCTAGATGAATTATGCATAGCAGGACCCTTAGAACCCTGAAACTGATATGTGTTGAACTGATGAACATCTTTAGTAGTGTAAGAACCAGAAGGATCCGTAGACGTACCCTTGACCGGGAGGTGAGTTGAAACGAACCGGATTTCCGAGAATGAAAACCCGATCCCTGCACCTCAGTGATAGTCCCAGGAGGCTATCAGGTGCAAATCCCTGTCTCAGATAGTAACAGATCCATACAAAACAGAAGGAAATATGGAAGATCCACATAATTAATATTATTATAAATAATCATCTGAGTACATCATTTCGGCACAAGCCGGGTACAAGTCCAATAGGACTGAATCAAATAGAGTAAACATCTACGCCGCGGAACTCATGTAGCGGAGTAGACACCATCTCCCATAGGCACCTCGAGTGCAGAACAAGCCTCAGTCCTCCCATCTGTCGTTCTCGAAGTCGTAGTCGGGCTCCTGGTTTGAAAGTCCGTCATCTACTCGATAAGTGAGTAGGTCATGTCTGCTTCCCAACAAAGAGCATAAGCAAAGGAATAATTCTAGTATGCATGGAAAAACCTATATATGGCTGTAGAAGGTTATGCATGCAGCGGTAGCAACATCAAGGTAGCAGAAATGCAAAGAGGTCACCATCTCCGAGGAGATCCACACCTCCGAGGCCAACGCCTCCGGGGTAAACACCCCAACCAAGGAAAGAACACAAAAGCACTGGATCTCAACCGAGACTCAGCATCCCACTCTCATTTGCGATGTGGGGTCACCAACTCCTATCCTCACATCTCAACGGCACAAGCCGGGCTCACACACACAAGGGAGAGAAAGCAGCATAGAAAATACTAGCCAGGTGAGAGATAGAAAGGGCTGTCCATACCAGTGGACACAGACTACAGCTATAGGTTTAACACTCTGCAGAGGTTGTACAACTGGACCTGCCGGATAGGGTAGAAACGGATGCCTCCGATCCACATCTGTACCTAACGGCCGGAGACCTAGCAGTGGATAGCACTCTCCTGCCTCTCAGAGCCAGACTCGTCCTGAACTGGGGTGCGAAACTTGCCAGCAGGGCCTCGAAGCTGTGAGACCATCCCCGGAGGAGCCGGGGCGACGTCTACTCGGGGGGTATAACCCGTCCCCCTCACACGATCACACCGATCCGCCTACAAGCTGAATGCTATCCACCTACTAGTTCTCATACCAAACCCTGCCCATACGTGAGCGAACAATTTGTATGAAAATAGCCTAAAGATCAAGGTCACACAGTCGATCGGTCCTTAATTGCAAGGAGCGAGCACTCACCAACTCCATCCGAACGACACGCCGCTAGGGCGGGAGGCCAGGTCGCATCTCCCCTAGACAGGCGTTCACAAGTAACCAAAGCGGCTCGCTCCCACGGTAACACATCAAGGATACACACTCACCCAAAACACACGCCAGAATACCGAGATTTCCCAATCCTAGTCCAAACCAGAGATCCATCCATATTACAGGGTAAAATATATGGATAGTAAGTATCGGGAACTAGCTAGGGGTCCGTAGCTAGTTCCAAAGGTAGGAAGTTCAAGGCACAGGATAAATCAAACCAAGGCATGGCTAAAAGATTGTCTATGCAATTCAAAAGCATCCATAAATAATAATTAAGCACTAGCAACTAAAAGCATGCATGGGATCTATATGGTCAGGAGTGACATGACACCTAGTTGGCGTCCGTAGTCCTGGTTGTAGTCGGGGTCGAACTCCTCCTGTGGCTCGTAGCTCGGGTCTGCTCAGCACGAGATACGAGACGCTAAATTACCGACAAGCATCTAGATATAAATCCGAAGAAACCCAATTTTAAAAGATCCAAAAAGACCCAAACTATCTACAAACAGCACCAGCTCGATTTTAGAGAAATAATGAAACTGGTTTCATATTTTTCAGAGTTATAAATAATTAGTTATGAATTTTCAAAAGTTAAAGGATTTATAAAATAATTATAAAATTCAGTTATAAAACAGAAAAGGGATTTTTATTTTTTAAAATATTAGGATGACGTCAGCATGAGGTTAGCATGACGTCAGCATCCCAGGTTAGTGGGCCGTTAATGGGCCAAAAGTGTTAGTGGGTCGAAATCGGCCTAGTGGACTCGGCCCAACAGGGCCAGCAGGCTAAGTCCAATGGACCCCCTCGAATTCATTTTAAAACGCGCAGAGTCAAAAGGGCTGGCTGCTGGGCCTTAATGGGCTAAGGCTCAAGCGACGGCCTGCTTCAAGTTCCAGACGTCACAAGTCTGATGCTGGTCCTCGAACTCCCCAGCCCAGTGCACCGGCACTCCCAGATCTCAGCTGGGGTTCGCCCGTGCGGCTGCCCGTGGCGCGGCGTGGCGTGAGGCGCTCCGACGATGGCGGAACATGGCAAAACAGCGGCGCGACGAAACGTAGTTACCTAGGTTAGCTCCCTAACGCGCTTAGGTATCGAGTCGAGGCACAAACGGCCTTCATCCGGAGCAGCACGGCGGGGCGGCACGGCGAGGCGGAGCTCACCGGCGTCGACGCAGCCGAACCGGCGTGCGCATGGCTCCAGAGCTCGTGCTGGGGTGTACGCGCATCTGGACACAAGCACGCGAACACGCGCGCGTGGTTAGAGCGGCGCGGCGATGCATGCACTTGGATGCGCACGGCACGGGGGGTCTGCGACACGTCACGGCGGCGACGACGGCGAAAGCGCGTGCACCTGCAATAGAGATATACGGTGCGAAGGCCGAGGTACAACAGCGCGGCATCACGTGGTGACACGAGACGACGAGGTCTGGCGTGGCGTGGGGGTGTGCCACAGCGGCGAGCTCGCGGGTAAGCACGGCACGAAGGCCGACGGACGCATCGCAGGGGTGCGCTCCCATCCATCGCAGGCAGTTCAAGGGGGGAGAAGAAGCAAGGACAACGGTTGGCTCACATTGGGGCGACGGTGGAGTCGTGGCCGACCTGGTGAAGACTAGCCCTGGGCACAAAAAACCGAGAACCGAACCGAAAGAACCGGGAACCGGAACCGAAAGAACCAGAACCGAAGGAATCGGTTCCTGTTTCTATGGAATTGAAATACCCCGGTTCTTTCGGTTCGGTTCCGGTTAACCGAAGAATCAAGAAAATAGCCCATCCACACATTGAGGCCCATGATACTATGGCCCAACTGACAAAAAAAGCTCAAGAAACCCCAAACCCTAACTCCCACCTACCCCGACCCCCCACAGGCCACAACCGCACCTACCGACGCCCCTGCCCCTCCGGCGCCTCTCCGCCGCCGCCCGCGCCTAGCCTCCGCACTCCGCCGTGCCCACCTGTCCACCGCGCCCAGGCGCTCTCCCTCCGCCGTGCCCAGACGCCGCCGAGCCCTCCGTCCTCAGAGCACGCGGAGGCGCCCAGCCGTCGCGCCCTCCGTCCTGCCTCCGCCGCGCCCTCAGGCCTCAGATCCGCAGTGCCCTCCGTCCTCCTACAGCACACGGAGGCAGCCAGGTGGGTGGCGAGCCGCCACGGTGCCACCCTCCTCCTGCTTTGTTTTTTCTGTTGAATTTGTGTTTCATGTTGTTTTGTACTCAAATTTCCTACTGAGTTCATGATTTTGTGCTCGAATTTCTCATCTATTCCATGCTTCTGTTATACCTCAGTTCCCTCGGTTAGAACCGGAACTGAACCGAAAGAACCGAAACTGAACGGTTCTTTGTTCGGTTCTGATTTTCTAGAAACCGGAATTTTGAGAAAACCGAAGAACCGAACCGACCGGTTCGGTTAGAACCAAATGCCCAGGCCTAGTGAAGACGGCGATGTGGCAAGATGATGCGGCGGCGTGGCGTCCTCCTCTGCTCCGGCTCCTACTTGTCACGGGCGGCTTGCTCCTCAGCTCGGACGGCTCTGGGTCTTGGCAGCTCCGGCTTCAGCGCGTCGACGGCGACGCGTGCGCGGCTTCTCCTGCTCCCCTCTCCTCCCTTCTTCATCTCTCTCTCGGCGGCAGAACAGGGGAAGGGCAAAACCCAAGGGCGCTAAGGCTTGCAAAAGGGGCTTGACCCTGGGTATATGGTTCGGTTGGGACGACGCAGGAGCAAGGATGTCCACCGCGTGCTCCAATTGGCAGCTGCAGTGCATCGGCCGACGTGGCCGCTCCCTAATGGAGGTGAGCTCCCCTGTTGGCGTGGCGGAGAGGGGTATGGGGGTCCTTTCCCTCTGGGATCCTCTCGAGTCGCACAACCGGGTGCGCCTCCTGGCTCGGCGTCTGTGCCAGCCGGGCGGCCTGTGCATGGGCGGCGGCACGGAAAGAGGGAAATGTGCGTGTGAACGGGCGACCGGCGAGACGAGGACGAAGACCGGGGTGGGACCCTCGCATCAGTGTCTCATCACCGGCGGGCGTAGTCGTGGTTGTGGGCTGTGTAGGAGGCCAGGGTGTTCGGGCGAGCATGGGCCAAAGGAGGAAGGGGCTCCGGCGGACTTCACGTGAGTTAGGAGGCCCAAGGTTAGTTAGGGGATTTGAAATTAGTTTGAATTTATATTTAAACTTTAGATTTGAATTTGAACTATTTCAAATTCAAAACACACTCAAATAAATCCAAATAAAATCCATAAAATCCAAATCACATATTTATACCATAATTTGAATTTATATTTTTTAATTTGGTTTTATTTATTTAGAATAGGAGAGAGAAGCTAGCATTTGGTTTCAAATTTGGTAGCACACAACAATAAATAAAAAGTTTTAAATTTTTCAGAAAGTCACACCATTCAAATTTACAGGATGTTACATGAGTATAGGCCATAACAGACCCAAACCCATTCTCCCGGTACAGATTGTCGAGGCGGTGCCCATTAGGGCCGACAACTGGGTTGCCGACAGATGGAGTCGCCGCGGACGCCTCAGGCTTGGGCAGGATGCCCTGTGCAGGCCCCCCCACGATCGAGAACCACTCATCGTCAACCACACCAGCTTTGTTCACGAGGTCACCAACTGCTTCCACCTTGTTGGCGATACCTTCGACTGCATCCACCTTGATGACGAGATCCGCCACTGACGCGTCGATCTCTGACTTCCACGCTGTGACCTCTTCCACCTTGTCTTCGAGACTTCGACGGTCTTGAAACTCTTACTCAGGTTGTCCACGCGCGACTCGAGGGAGGTGAAATGGTCGCCGAGCTTCTTCATCTCGTCGAGGAGCAACTTGGTGTTGGGATCCACGGCTCCTCGTTGCTTCTGGAGGCGGGTGAAGTGGGGATTTAGGGGATGGGGCTCCAGCAGGTACCGGATCGAGTCTCTGATACCAGGTGTTAGCGGTGGTGTGGCTATCAGCGGAGACGATAGGGTAGCAGCGACACTAGGGTTGGCGGCGGCGCACACAAGACAGAGTTGGGGAAGAAGCACAACACAGGGTAGGAAGGTAGAGGAAGGTTTCAGATTCATCACAGTGTTGTCATCGATGCCCTCAATTACAACCCATGATCCTACATATACCACTTGCTCCACCCGACTCCACTCACGTGCTTGTTGGGCTTCGCTTTTCGCTTGGGCCTTGGGCTGTTCATGGGCTTGTCGGAATCGGCGTCAGTACACACGAGTTGCTAACATTGAGTGTCGGTTCCCCCTCGACAACGCGGCGCGCTGTGCCCCCCAGGCCGGCTGGGAGGCGGAAGCACGACACACAGGGAGTCGTCGGCTACGGTGGGTGCGGCACGGCTGCTGAGGATTTTTTTTTATATATTTTTTTCTTTGATTTTCGAAAAATAAATGGAGGAATCAAAAAATTTGAGAAATATACATCTGCCGCCGTACCCCACGGCGGCAGGAGTTCCTGCCGCCGTGGGGCACGGCGGTAGGGGTGCCGCCAACGGTCGACTGACCTGCCAGGTGGGGCCAGATTCCTACCGCCGTACCCCACGGCGACAGGAGCCCTACTGCCGTGGGGCACGGCGGCAGCGTCACCCCTATATAAGGGGGCGACGGCTGCCGCCACCGCTCCTCCCTCCCTCCCTCTCTCCTCTGTATCTTCGGCTTTCAACCCTTCGGAGCACTTTTGACTAAGGTATGTTTCCAAATTTAGTTTAGTTTAGTTAGTTAGTTTAGTTAGTGTAGTTAGTTTAGTTAACTTAGTTTAGTTTAGTTAGTTTAGAAATTTCAAAAATTTTAGAAATAGTTATAATTCAAATAATTAGATTATATTAATATAAAAGTATTAAAAAATTATTTTAATTAACATAATTCGTTTAAATTGGTTTTAAACTTCTAGAAAATGGTTATAATTCACATAATTAGATTAAATTGATATAAAATTCGTAGAAAATAGTTTAAATTCACATAATTCATTTTAATTCATTTAAAATTTCTAGAAAATGGTTATAATTCACATAATTAGATTAAATTTATATAAAATTCGTAGAAAATATTTTTAATTCACATAATTCGTTTGAATTCATTTAAAATTCCTAGAAAATGGTTATAATTCACATAAATAGATTAAATTGATATAAAATTCATAGAAAATAGTTTAAATTCACATAATTCGTTTTAATTCATTTAAAATTTCTAGAAAATGGTTATAATTATATTAAATTCATGTAAAATTTTTAGAAAATATTTTTAATTCACATAATTCGTTTTAATTTGCAGTTATGGCTGGGCCGTTGGAGTGCGTACGGCCGGAGTTGTTCGACGAGGTGGTGGACCGGCACCCCCGCTCGTACGTGTCGGCTGTTCTTGGACGTTCGCCCGGCAGTATACGTTTCCGGACCACCCGCACGGTGATGCCGATACACCAGCGGTGGATTCCGAAGTATGTAATTCATTTTTATTATTTATTTCTGTTTATTTACAATAGTAATTGCGTTAAGTAAATTAATTTTGTTTTTTTTCAGGCTACGCGCTGCAGGACTTCTCCCTTTTGCGCGGTTGGTCGAGGGGGACAGGCTACGAGCTGAGGTTCCCCGGGCGGAGCGGTTGACGCGGTTCAGCTACGACGTCCCGCTGATCGCCGCGTTCATGGACCGGTGGCGACCAGAGACACACATGTTCCACTTCCCCGTCGGCGAGATGACGCTCAGTCTGGAGGATGCCGCGATGTTGGGAGGACTGCCGTGTGCTGGCGAGGCGATGGGGCTGATCGACATCCTCGCGACGTGGCACGCCGACTTCCTTGCTCGGTTCGCGAACGTTCCTCGGAACGATCGCGCGCCTCTGCCGTACGTGCCCTTCGCCAACACCCACGAGCCCACCTGGACTTGGATCCAGCAGTTCAGCGTACGTGATTCTAACTCTTATTTTCAACGTTTGTATGCATTTTAAACGAATGTGACGATGGACCTTTGTGTGTGTGCAGGCTGACTACATGGCGGACGAGGCCGACGACCCGACGTCAGACAGGTTTTTGGAGGTCTACCTGCTCTGGCTGTTCGGGTGGGTGCTGTTCTGCGAGTCAGCGGGAGACTCGGTGTCGAGGTACCTGCTCCCCTGGGCTCAGAAGATCGCCGCCGCACCCGTCGACCAGATGCCCCAGATCAGCTGGGGCAGCGCTGTTCTGGCAGCTACCTACAGGGGGTTGTGTTCGGCAGTGTCGAGGCCGGGGAGTAAGGAGGGGATCCTCCTGGGGTGCCCTCTCCTGCTGCAGATGTGGATCCACGAGCGGTTCGACATCGGTCGGCCCAAGGCCGACCTCTCGGAGTACCAGTCGCTGCCCGAAGACACCGACTATCGTATGGACATCCCTGGGCCCACTACTCCGGTGGGTACCAGGACCGACTACTCGGTGGGCCCCTGGGACTACTCAACTTGGGCAACACGGCACCTGCTGACGTGGGGCGCAAGGATTACAGAGGGATAGTACTCGGATAGGAAGCTGCACATATCCGGATCCATGTAAAGAACTCCTAGCCGTACCCGACTAGTACTCTCCCCTTAAACCGACTTGTAACCCTGCCTCCCGGACTATATAAGGCGAGGCAGGGACCCCTATATCTTCATCCGCATCATTTTGTAAACACACCCAATCAATCCAGAGCTACGCAGCATACAGGACGTAGGGTATTACGCACCTCGCGGCCCGAACCTGTCTAAATTGTGTGCCACGTGTCTCTCCTTCAAGTTACCGATCTCGGCGAGGCCACATTCATCTACCTCGGGTACTCCCCTTGGTAGGTTGCCGGTCTAAACCACCGACAGCTGATGCGTCAGGTAGGGGGACTCGCCGAAGATCACATGGCGAACTCGACGGCTTCAATCGTCATCAAATCAACCGTCGCCTTCAACCACGGCGACACCTTCGTCTTCGACTCCTGGGTCTGCATCGCTGACGGCGCTGGATCGTTCCAGTGCTACCTCACCATGACCCCGGACCCAAAGACCGGGCTCGTGACGCTTCCCAAAGACGCCACGGGCCCACTCGTCGAAAAATTCGGCGAAATTTTGCTCTACAACCAAGTCACCGACTTCGAGCTCGGATCCGCCTCCAACTCGAACTCAACATCACCCTGGATCGCCTCACACGAGCCGGCTCCTGAGCCATCGTGTGAAGCGGCCCCTCTCCATGAGCACTTCCCATACGGTCTCTGCAACGCTAGCAGGGCCCACGCGGAAGCTCTCGCTGCACGCCGGGCCGGCAAGGAGATCGCCTCCGGGTACTCCTCGGACTCCAACACCGCAACCGGCTACTACTCGGACTCCTCCTACGAGTTCAACTTCGGATCGGACCCAATCGAGTCCGAGTCCGAGCTCAACATGACTGAGGAACCGCTGTCAGGTCCTGCCTCTGGCCTGGTCATTACATCTACTCCCGCCGGTAGATTTGTCTACTGGCCCGACCGCAAGCCTGCAGACCTGACGGACGACAACTCACGTTGCGTCGCCTACCTCGACTCACTCCCCTTCCAGGAGGGGACCCCGCTGGCTCTAAACGACGAGCACACCCCCACCGAGGTGGCGACTACTGACTCCAGTCTCTGCACTCCCGACCGTGAAGTCTTCATGACGGCCACAGATGTCGGGACTTCGAAAACTCGACCCGACCGGTACCTTGACGACATTTCGGAGGATGAGTTATCTGCCAACGCACCTCCGAACGAGACCACCGAAGACAAGAACGCTCGGCGTGACCGCAACAGGAAGCGGAACGATCGACGCAGATGTCTCCGGGAAACTCTCCCCATCCGGAACCTCAGCAAGGCCCTGGAGCAAGTCGCCAACCGGGTACACACTACTCCTGAGCAGTGCCTCATGTCTATCACCACGATAGCACGGCAGGCCCAGGGGATCCGCGCGGGTGAAGTCATCGCCAAACTCGCTGAAGACGCCTACTTCATGCGGGTCGACAACAGGGTTGCTCAAGTACCCCCCGTCAGAACTCACGACGCCAGAAACAACGAAGCCACTAGCCGCAGCCCGGTAGACGGCGGACGCAACCGTGTCCGTGGTGAACACCAGCCAAATCCCAACCGCTCTAGGGCCTCGGGTGGAGGACCCTCACAGGGCGGCGTCAGCCAGGGTGGCACCGGAGGTAGTCGTGGTGGCGGCGGTGGCAGCAGCGGCGGGAGCTCATCCCGTGACGCCGGCAAAAGAGCTGGTGGCGGCGGCGATCGCGGCGGCCGAGGCCACGCGACTAGCCACGCCACCGGCAACGCACGTGGCGGCTACGACGCCCGCCACAAGATCGACGAGATCCGTCGCAAGAAGGCTACTGAAGCAAGCGACAGCGACGGCTTCCCCGCATACTCCGCAAGACTTCGCAACCTGCTTCTTCCCGAGAAATTCAAACCTCTCGGGATCTCCAAGTACGACGCGAAGCAAGATCCAGTTCAGTGGCTCAGGTGCTACGCCCTGGCCATCGAAAATGCTGGTGGCAACAACGACGCGAAGTGCCTCTTCTTCCCCTTCTGCCTGGACCAGGCTCCACTCACATGGCTCGAGTCACTTGAAAAGAACTCGACCGACCAGTGGGACCAGCTCAAGACTCAATTCACCAGCAACTTCGCGGGTGCCATGGGGCTCTCGGGTACTCGCATGGACCTGGCGATGGTCAAGCAGGAACAAGGCGAGACGCTTCGCCAGTACATGCGGCGCTTCTTCGACAAGCGCGCGACCATAGTCGACGTCACCGACAAAGAAGTCATCGACCTCTTCCAAGACGGACTCTATCACCGTCGCACCTTCGAAGACTTCGGTCGCCGCCGCCCGAGTTCCATCACCAAGCTCAAGGACATGATCACATCATGGGCCGACGAAGAGGACAAGGCAAACGCCAAGTACGACTCCATTCGCGGCAAGAACAAGAGCAACACGGGCGGCAACAACAGCAACAACAAAGATCAAGGGGGTCACCACAACAACAACTACTCGAGCTCCAACCGCAAGCGCAAGCCAGACAACACAGTCGCGGCTATACAGCGCCCTGCAAAGGACAACTCGAAAAAGACCTCAGGCGGCTTCAGAGACTTGCTCAAAGAGAAGTGCCCGTGGCATCTGGATGGTAATCACACCACCGAGCAGTGCTACCAGCTCCGGCGAGCACTCAAGGATACTCCCGATCCACGGTCTCCTCACGACAAGAAGGGCAAGAAAAAAGTCAACGAGGGCAACGGCGACTTCCAGGAACCTGACAAGACGGTGAATGTCCTCTTCGGCGGACTACCCACTAGACGGTCTCAGAAGGCCACCCGACGGGAAGTCTTGAACATCGAACCAGCGGTGCCGACACCTCTGAGGTGGTCGGAGGTACCCATCACCTTTTCCCGCGCGGATCAATGGACAAGCTTCTCCGAGCCAGGACATTTTCCACTCATCCTGAAACCTGTAGTCGCGGGCTCCAGACTCAACAAGGTCCTCATCGATGGCGGGAGCGGACTCAACGTCCTCTTCACCAAGACCTTGAAGAAGATGAAGCTCGACATCACCGACATGCTCACCAAGAGCGCGTCACCCTTCTACGGCATCGTCCCCCGTAACGCGGCTATTCCAGTAGGCTCAGTGGTCCTGCCAGTTACCTTCGGGGAGACAAGGGAGAACTACCGCACCGAGTACATCAAGTTCGAGGTTGCGGACTTCGAAACCTCCTACCATGCCATCCTCGGCAGACCAGCTATCGCCAAGTTCATGGCGGTACCACACTACACCTACTTGGTACTCAAGATGCCAAGTCCTGCCGGAGTACTCACATTGCAAGGGGACTTGAAGATTTCGTTCGACTGCGACACCGAAGCTGTGGAACTCGCAGCGACCAACCAAGTACCCAATGCAATGATGGAGATCTTTGACGCGTCCAAAAAGCTCACCCCAACCGAACTCGAGATTCCCGAGAAGACCGACACCGCAAACAAGCCTCAGCCATCAGAGGAAGTCCAAGTGAAGGCCATCGAACTTGGGATGGGCGACAGCAGCAAGACTACCATGATCGGGGTGGGCCTTGACCCGAAATAGGAAGACGCGCTCGTCAGCTTCCTCCGGGCTAACCGAGACATCTTCGCATGGAAGCCAGCGGACATGCCAGGGGTGCCCAGGAGGCTGATCGAGCACTCACTCAACGCCGATCCTAAAGCTACCCCCAAACGACAACACCTTCGCCGTTTCGCCGACGACCGACGGGATGCCATCAAGAAGGAACTCGCCAAACTACTCGCGGCAGGCTTCATCCGTGAAGTCTTCCATCCTGAGTGGCTCGCCAACCCCGTCCTCGTCCGCAAGAAGAACACCAACGAGTGGAGGATGTGCGTCGACTACACCGACCTCAACAAGCACTGCCCCAAAGACCCCTTCGGGTTGCCGCGGATTGATCAAGTCATCGACTCCACGGCGAGCTGCGACCTGCTCTGCTTCCTCGACTGCTACTCCGGGTACCACCAGATCGCTATCAAGGAAGAAGACCAGGAGAAGACCGCGTTCATCACCCCGTTCGGCGCTTACTGCTACACGACAATGTCGTTCGGGTTGAAGAACGCCGGCGCCACCTACCAACGAGCTATCCAGGCCTGTTTCAAGAACCAGCTCAACAAGAACGTCGAAGCCTACATGGATGACGTGGTCGTCAAGACCAGAAACTCCGATACGCTTATCGCCGATCTTGAAGAGACTTTCGCATCCCTGCGAGAGTACCAATGGAAGCTCAATCCCAACAAGTGCGTCTTCGGCGTACCATCTGGGAAACTACTCGGCTTCATCATCAGCCATCGTGGCATCGAAGCCAACCCCGAGAAGATCTCCGCCATCACCAACATGAAAGCTCCAACCTGCATCAAGGATGTCCAGAAGCTGACCGGGTGCATGGCGGCCCTGAACAGATTTATCTCGAAGCTTGGAGAACGGGGACTACCCTTCTTCAAACTACTCAAGCACCAAGAGAAGTTCGCGTGGACCGCGGAGGCTGATCAAGCTCTGGCGCAGCTCAAAGACTTCCTGTCTAAGCCACCGGTCCTCACGGCTCCTCGCAAAATGGAGCAGCTACTGCTCTACCTCGCTGCGACTACTCACGTGGTCA
This sequence comes from Cenchrus fungigraminus, assembly GCA_036936925.1. Taxonomy (NCBI): domain Eukaryota; kingdom Viridiplantae; phylum Streptophyta; class Magnoliopsida; order Poales; family Poaceae; genus Cenchrus; species Cenchrus fungigraminus. The sequence goes on from CM072769.1 coordinate 175,355,797, forward strand.
GTACTGCCATCGTCGTCGAGCGGCAGGAAGAAGGCCACGCCTACCCAGTCCAGCGACCAGTCTACTTCGTCAGTGAGGTTCTGTCAGAGTCCAAGACACGGTACCAGCCGGTCCAGAAGCTACTCTACGCAGTGCTCATCACCTCGCGGAAGCTACGACACTACTTCCAGGAGTACTCGATTGTTGTTATCACCGACTACCCGCTCGGTGACATGCTCCGCAATCAGGATGCTACTGGAAGAATCTCCAAGTGGGCGGTCGAACTCGGTGCCCTCAACATCGACTTCAAGCCACGAACTGCTATCAAGTCCCAGGCACTAGTCGACTTCATGGCAGAGTGGCGGGAGAATCAGCTACCAACTCCAACCGAGCGCCCAGAACACTGGGTGATGTACTTCGACGGCTCACTCAAGCTCGAAGGGGCAGGTGCAGGGGTGCTACTGATTTCTCCACAGGGCGAACAACTCAAGTACGTCCTGCAGATCTTCTGGAAGGTCTCAAACAACGAAGCCGAGTACGAAGCCCTACTTCACGGGCTTCGCCTCGCAATCTCTTTGGGTATCAAGCGGCTACTAGTCTACGGCGACTCCGCAGTGGTCATCAACCAAGTCAACAAGTCTTGGGATTGCAACAAGGAGAACATGGACACCTACTGTCTGGAAGTCCGCCAGCTCGAGAACAAGTTCTACGGTCTTGAGTTCCACCACGTCATCCGCGACAACAATGTTGTCGCGGACATCCTGTCGAAGCTTGGTTCTACTCGCGCGCAAGTACCTACTGGAGTCTTCGTCCACGAGCTTCATGTACCATCCATCCCGGAGCCGGTGCCAACGACCACTGACCCTGTGCCACCACAGTCCGGTCAGGAGGTCATGATGATTGACGTAGACTGGAGACAACCCTTCATCGCCTACGTACTAGTCGGAGACAAGCTCTACAGGCGAGGTGCCACTTCTGGAATACTCATGAAGTGCATACCTCGAGAAGAAGGCAAGGATATCTTGGAGGAGATCCACAAAGGCGTCTGCGGCAACCACGCGTCTTCTCGAACGCTGGTGAGCAAGGCTTTCCGACGAGCTTTCTACTGGCCCACAGCTCTAGCCGACGCTGAAGACCTCATCAGAAAGTGCCAAGGATGTCAATTCTTCACCAAGTAGCAACACGTCCCGGCCTACAAGCTAGTCACCATACCACCAACCTGGCCCTTTGCCTGCTGGGGGCTCGACATGATTGGGCCTCTGCCAACTGCGCCAGGAGGATTCAACAGAGTCTTGGTGGCCATCGACAAGTTCACCAAGTGGATCGAAGTCAAGCCGGTCACCTGCCCAAAGGTCGACAGAGTACTCGACTTCTTGGATGAACTCGTGCATCGCTACGGGCTGCCCCATCGCATCATCACAGACTTGGGTTCCAACTTCAACAACCATCAGTTCTGGGAGTACTGCGAGAACAGCGGGATCGACGTCCGGTACGTCTCAGTCGCCCACCCCCGCGCCAACGGTCAAGTTGAGCGCGCTAACGGGATGGTACTCGACGCCCTCAAGAAGCGTTTGCACGACGCAGCTAACACCAAAGGAGGCAAGTGGATCAAGGAACTACCCAACGCACTCTAGGGGCTTCATACTCAGCCTACCAAGCCAATGGGGCAGTCGCCCTACTTCCTGGTCTACGGCTCCGAAGCTATTCTACCTGCCGACGTGATGTGGGAATCCCCGGCAGTAGAACAATATGACGAAGGCATCTCAGAAGACAGCAGACGGGTTGACATCGACGGTCTCGAAGAAGCCCGCTGTGCCGCCCTCGTCCAATCAGCACGGTACCTCGAGGGTATCCGACGCTACCACGATCGCAACGTCAAGGAACGCTCCTTCAACGTCGGCGATCTAGTCCTCCGTCGTATCCAGAACATGGACGGACTACACAAGCTCAGCTCACCATGGGAAGGTCCCTTTTCAATCTCTAAGGTGACCGGACCAGGCTCCTACCACCTCCAAACACTCGAAGGCGACGACATCAGCAACTCGTGGAACGTCGACCAGCTGTGTCGCTTCTACGCGTAGTCGCTCGATTACTCTACGGGTCCAGGTCTACACGACTACTCACGGACTCCTCGCTGTAAGCGGCCTTCCGGTCCTGGCACTAGTCTCCGGACTACTCTTCTCCAAGATCCAGCGTCAACGGCTACTAACGGATCTTGGGCCGCTTAGAGCACTGAGGACTCTAGCGGCGGTCTGCAAGACCATGTACTCTAGATCCAGTCTATACGACTACTAACGGATCTCTAGCTGTAAGCGGCCTAAGGGTCCTAGCGCCACTTAGCCGTAGGCGGCCTCCGGGTCCTGGCGACTACACTTGTAAACGGCTCTGACCATCCAGGTGTACTTATTCATCAATAATAAAGTTTGATTTTCATTCAACTTCTTTACTGTGCCTTCCAATTAGGCATCTCTTACTGAGTACTACTACTCACAAGCTCCACCATGGTTTGGTACTCCGCACACTTCGTTGCAAGTGGCGGCTACGAGTACTTATTTCACAGATATATCGTGGTCAACTTTCATTGATAATCCAAACAAGTTACTAACAACTCTGTTTGTTTTACATCAACTACTTTAAGCTACTCCTACAGGTACACCTACTGAAGGTTGAGCTTTTCCGCCACTTGTTCAGCAATGGGTGCCATTTCCTCCAGGAGGGCTTTGTACTGATTGTCAGTACAGTTCGCCGCAAGTCCACCGGCGACTACGTTCACTGGAGCCTTGGGGAAATATGACTTCATATATGCCAAGACTTGGTTCGGGATCGACTTCGTCAAGTGCTTGACATACGTCGCCAGACGCCCGGGGGCTTCCTTCAACCGGTCCACCAGTGGAGCAATCTTGGGCCCGCCCGGGTGTGGCACCAGCAGCCTTGCAATGGGTAGCACGGCTTCCTCAAGTTCCTTCAGCTGGCCCCGCAACTTCTCGCAATCTTCATTGAGCTTCTGCAGAGATTTATAGCAATTGACAAGGTCACGGTCTGAGGCTTCACGAAGCTCCATGTGCTTGATACACTCATGGCGCAACTGAGCGTACTCATACTCAAGTACCTCTCTTTTGTCGGTCTCACGATACACGATGTTCTTCAAGTCCGTCTCCGACGCCTTCAGCTGGTCGACACTCTCCTCAAGCTCTGCAGACAACTCATCACACTGTCAGATTACACCATGGTACCCTAATAAGTACTCAAAGGCTTTGGCGGGAAGCATACCTTTATTCTTCTGGCGCAGCGACTTGTTTTTCCGAATCAAGTCGTCCCTCTTCGCCTACATCTCTTGCACTTCGTTATGATATTGGGCGAAGGCACCGTCGAGCTTGGATTGGAGCAGGGCGGAATGTTTCTTCGACTTATCGAGCTCCTTCTCCAAGGCTTCGGCACGAAGGACCGTGTCGCCGTACCCCTTCAGCAGCTCGGACTTCTCACGGGATCTTTCAATAACATCCTGCGTAGACAGAACAGTCAATCGGGTACTTGTATTTCGTCGTACAAGACTACTCGAGGTACTCGCAACGTACCTTGACCCACTGCTGGGTACGCCGCCATGACTCCATGTTCAGAGCTACAACGGCCAGATCGACAAGATTGTCTTCCAGCAGCTCAAGGCCTCCGCGGCTCGAAGATGCCTCCTCTGCCATAGCCGCCGAACGGATCGGCGTGGCTTCCTCTATGATGGGTGAGCGGATGACTACGTCCGTGCTCGTCCCATGGAGCGGATCGTCCTGCACTTCCGCACCCGACTCAGGGGCCACCGCAGTCTCCAACTCGGGGGTTGTCTCTTCTGCCGTCCCGGCCATCGGTCCTGTGGGCTCCGACTCCACAGTAGCCATCTCCATGGCCACGACGTCAGGAATCGAGGTTCCCTCAGCTTGTGCTCCTAACACAATGAGTACACGCAGTCAATCTTAGCGGCTACGACTACTATGCACGATGACTACCAGTGGTGACAGGACACATACCTTCAACCAAGGTGGCTTCCTTCAACGTCGATTCCACCGCGACTTCAGTCTGTGGCGGCGGCTGCGGTTCGCGCTCCTCCGCCGAGCGGCCCTCTCCAACAGCTGGAGTGTTGGTCTCCTCACCGTCCCATGACAGGTCCGTGGATTTCCTGCATCACGAAGTAATCAAGTCAGTAATGCAAGTCTATCGTCTACACGACTACTTGAAAGTTCATAAGCACTTACAGTGTCGACCGCACAACGGTCACGGTCGGAGCACCTAGTATACTGGCAATATCAACTATGCCAGCCTCGGCGGCAGCTCCGGCCTCAACAGACACCTCCTTCGGTTGCTCCACAGCTGCAGCCGGCGGAGGGCTTCGTCCTTCTTCAACCGATGGCTGCGGCTCCGCAGCGCCGGTCTCCTGCCGTGCCGCTGCTGCCACAACTTCTTCGGTTGACGGAGGCGGGCTGATACTCCTATCAGCTGCCGCCCCCACGGTATCCAGGACCCCCTCGTCGCTCTGGTCTACGAGGTCCGGGGAGGGGATATCCTGCAACATTACAAGACAATTCATCAGCACACGACTACCTATCAGCTGTGCTCGACTACTCTAGTCGCGGTGTTTACCTCTTGGCTGGTCGTCTCGGAGATCTTCAGCTTCTTGACGGCGCGTTTCCGTGCCACGTTGCGAGGCCTCCTCGGCGGCGCCGGCAAACTAGCCTCGAGGCTGGATGGCTCCTCGATGATTGGGACGTCTGGCATCCCAGCTCGGCTGAACCTGGAGCGCAGCTGGAACCTTTGCTGCAGTGTTTCTTCATCTTCATCGTCATCAGAGCCGGACTCGATGACAACGGCGTCTTCGCCTTCACCGACCACGCGGCGTTCCTTCTTCTTGCCCTTCTCCTCCGGTTGCTCCACAAGTCGCGGAGGAGAAGTCGGGACTAAGACGTATTTCGCCACGTCATCCTACAACATGTAGCACATATGAGTACGACTACTTCAAGCAAATCAGTACTCGGGGGCTTATGTCGCAACTACTGACCTGATTTGGCGGCCGTGCCACAGAGTACTCTGGCACCGGGCACGGTGTATACGGGGGCATGTCCTTGAAGATCCTGCCCAGCCTCTCGACGATGACGTGGTCCTCGTGTTCCAAGCCAGGCAATCGGGACGTATCCTTGTCGCCGGTGTACTGGTACCCGAGGGTGTCTCGTGCCATCAGTGGCTGCACCCTCCTCTTCATGAAGCTGAAGGCCACGTGTTCGGCCCTCAGACCGGCTTCTCGCAAGGCCTTGATCTTCTTTAGCAACTCGGGTAGCTAAATACCCTCTTGCATGGTGGGCTCTGTGTTCCACCACGGCTTGTGCTTCGGTTGACACCCGCTCGGCTTCGGCAGCTCAGGATGGTGGTTGCTGATGTAGAACCACTTGGCCTTCCAGTTCTGGTTGGAGTCTATCAACTTGTACGGCAGGTACTGGTCGGTGGCGTCTTCACGCATCTGGATACCGGCACCTCCGACTACTCGTGTATCGTTGGTGCTCGGTTGCGGCTTCAACCGGAAGAACTTCCGAAACAAGATCCAGTGGGGCTTGATCCCCACAAAGGCTTCGCAGAAGTGTACAAAGATGGAGACGTGGAAGATACCATTGGGATTGAGATTGAGGTACTCGATGCCGTAGTACCTGAGCAGACCCTTGAAGAAATCACTGGCGGGGAGCGCCAATCCGCGCTCTACGAACCGGGCGAACATTGGGATTTTGTCCGGGTTCTTCTCCATCGGGTATGGATCGCCGGTGGAGGTGCGCCATAGATCCACCTCCTTCTCACGAAGGAACCCACTGTTGACCAAGGCGAGGAGGTCCTCGGTCTTCAGTTTCGCCTTCTTCCACTCTTTCACCGGATTGGGGCGAGGGGACGGAGGTGGCGACGTCGACGATTGGCCGGCATCACCGGTCTCTTCATCGCGGCTTCTTTTCTTCGACGCACCGGTCTTCTTGCCCTTCGCCGGAGACCCCTTCATTCTCCAAGAGACGGGTGTCTTCACTCGCATTCGCTCGGGGGCTACAGCGGCGGGTGTACTGCGGCGGCGCGAGCAACTGGATCTACGCCTATGCGCGGCGGCGGCAGCAGAGGAGCAGAGGAGGCAGCGATTCAGATCTAATCTGAGGAATGCAACTGCTAGGAGTGAAAAACCCTAAGGGACTCACTGGTTATTTATAACCAGCCCTGGCGGCTCGGTTCCCAGCGGGCAGATACGGCGCCAGGCGGGTGACCTAGCGGCAGCAGCGTGACTCTTCAACTTCCAGTACTCGATGCTCTCCATCTCGGGGGCTCGACTACTTCAGATGACCTCCGTGGGATACAACCAGATACAAGACCCACTCAGGACACATTCTACAGTCAAGATGACCCTTTAATTCGAGAGGAAGTACTCGACTCAAGGCTCGGGGGCTCCGTGCCACGTGTCCTTCGGTTTTTTCTCCGGATTTTTCGGGATAAGATTGGCAGAACTTCAGATTGACCCTCAGCTTGAATCTACGATTCGACCTAAGGCTCGGGGGCTACATTCCATATGGAATGCGATTCTCCGAATCGCATTTTCCATATGGTTTCTTCATCAAGACATCACGAGTATTATTGAAGACCTTCGAGAGAAGCATTTGGGGACGCTTGGGGACTACTCGAGAAGACTTCAAGACTACTCAAAGATCAGCTGGAGTACCTTCCAGCCTCGGGATGATTTAAGCACTCTTGAGGACTTTCGGCTTGTGGAACTCGGGGACGCTCAAGGACTACTCGCCAAGGCCATCAAGACTACTCGAAGACATCCTGCTCGACTACAAAGTACTCGGGGGCTTGTCGTATGGACATCCCTGGGCCCACTACTCCGGTGGGTACCAGGACCGACTACTCGGTGGGCCCCTGGGACTACTCAACTTGGGCAACACGGCACCTGCTGGCGTGGGGCGCAAGGATTACAGAGGGATAGTACTCGGATAGGAAGCTGCACATGTCCGGATCCATGTAAAGAACTCCTAGCCGTACCCGACTAGTACTCTCCCCTTAAACCGACTTGTAACCCTGCCTCCCGGACTATATAAGGTGAGGCAGGGACCCCTATCTCTTCATCCGCATCATCTTGTAAACACACCCAATCAATCCAGAGCTACGCAGCATACAGGACGTAGGGTATTACGCGCCTCGCGGCCCGAACCTGTCTAAATTGTGTGCCACGTGTCTCTCCTTCGAGTTACCGATCTCGGCGAGGCAACATTCATCTACCTCGGGTACTCCCCTTGGTAGGTTGCCGGTCCAAAACACCGACACCGACCCAGCGGACCTCCCCACCATGGGTTCTCTGTGGTGCCTCCGGAAGGTAATTACCTTCCTTATCGTTTTATTCGCTTTATGAGTTCTTTAGTTCGATTCAATTAACTTTTCATGTTCTGTGCAGCACGTTTGGGCTGGGGAGCAGTCGAAGAAGGCGTACAAGGACTTCGTAGGTCAGATCGACCGGATGGTCGATGCCCAGGTCCGGTGGACGCCGTACGCTCCTGCCATGGTCGCTGCCCGCGCACCACAGGGGCTCTCGTCCCTGTGCTACCGAGATCAGGCGTACTGGATGACGCGGCGACGATTGGTTTTCGACGTCTACATCGAGGAGTACGCCGTCCACCGGGTGATGAGGCAGTTCGGCCTCTTCCAGGAGTCGCCAGTACCCGCTGCGCCACGTCTGCCGCCTACAGCGCACAGGTGAGCTACCATGTGCCAGTTATAATTATTTTCCGTTACAAATAGTCAGTTGCCAATAATTTTCTGTTTCATCTATGCTAGGTGGACGCGTAAGGGCGTGTCTGCGGCGACGTCGTTCGTCGACAAGCTGCAGCCGTACGTGGACGAGTGGACGTCCGCAGCGCACGAGGAGAACATCGTCACCGAGCACCGCCTTCACGACGGCGCGGCCTGGGTAGCGTACCTTCAGTGGTACCTCCCGAGGACGCGGACGCGGGTGACGTACGTGCCTGCTACCCCGCCACCGCCACCGGTCCCGGACCACGACAGGATCCTGCCGGACAACACGTACCCGGTGCGCCGAGACCAGACCACCGACACAGCGGTAAGCTACGATACTGCAAACATATTTCATTCATATGACTTTTCATTATAACATGTGTTACTAATTTTGTGAGCAGCACGACGTGCTTGCTGAGATCGTGCGGCTCGCAGCGTCCGCGAGGGAGCAGTGCTTTACCTGGGGGCCTCAGTAGCACCAGAGCACGTACGACAGGATCGTCGATGCTGCCATGAGGTACTCCGCCGTCGTGAACTACGCCGGGGCCGCAGAGATTCCTCTCCTTCCGCGCCACCCAGCGTCGTCCTCGAGCTCCGCCTCGACAACGGCTTCGCAGCCGATGCCTTCCACCCTTGCCGGCGGCTTCTCGGCTCCGACGGCACAGCAGCAGCCACAAGCGCAGGGCCCGCACACCTACGTGCAGCGGCCGTTTGTTTCCCCCGACACAGGTACTTTCAGTGGACCTTATTTTCAACTAATGCACGGAATTGTTGTGTGTTTGTGTTATACTATATTCTAATCGTACAGGGCGACCACCGCTCTTTCCGACAGCCGGAGACGACGGCACCTAGAGCGCCGATCTTTCCGCTAGGAGGTTTCAGACCGCCGGTCTTTCAGTTTGCGGCGGCAGATATTCCTTCCTCGTCCACTCCGCCTATGTTCCAGCCTGGTAACGACCTTAACTTTACAGTAAAATTCGTTAAGTGCGATACGTTTTGGAGAACTAATACTATTCGTTGCAGCAGGTTTCGACGCGACCACCGAGGAGCACCTGGGCTGGGATGAGTTTGGGTACGGCGACATTCTCGCGACCATGGATGCCCCGCAGGCCGAGGAGGTTGGCCCGTCACAGTTCACACAGGCACCGCCTGTTGGGACTCAGCCGACACAGCCAGTGGGCGGAGCGACCCTGACGGCCGGCGGAGCGACACCGGCTGCTGCAGGGTCGTCGTTGGCGGGCGGAGGGACACCGGCGGGCGGAGCGACACCGGATGCTGCAGGCTCGTCGCAGGCGGCCATGGCGACACCGTCTCCCGACCAGCTCGGACCGCGGGTGGTCAGGGCACCTGACCCCTGGACGTACGGCCGGGACCACACCTGGGCTAGCGCTAGAGCTGTTAGGCCGAAGAGGCACCGGCGCATTTAGATGTAGTAGTACTTTTACCATGATTTTGTATAAACTATTTGCATCTACTCGTTGATTATGATATGATCTTGTGATTATGCTTACACTTATCAGTTTGTTGTTTTTTAAAAAGGTTAAAAGTGTTTTAAAAATGAAAAATTTAAAAAAAATAAAAATGGTCTTATTGCCACGTGGCACGGCGGCAGGGGCCTGGCGCCGTGGCGCACGGTGGCAGGGGCCTGGCGCCGTGCCACGCGGCCCTGTCGCCAGTGGCGAATCTAGGATTGGGTGGTAAGGGGGGCTGGAGCTTCATCTTCTTCCTCCTCCCTCCTTCTTCTTCCTCTTCCTCCTTCTTCCTCCTCAAAATTTCCATGAAAAACTTGCAGGATTACCATTGGATCCAGGGTGGTAGGGGGGGCTGGAGCCCCCCCGACCCACCGCTGGATCCGCCGCTGCCTGTCGCCAGAGGTGCTCTCCTGCCGCCGTACCCCACAGCGGCAGGGACTTAACACGGTACGGCGGCAGATGTATATTTCTCGAAATTTTTGGTTCGTCCATTTATTTTTCGAAAATCAAAGAAAAAAAATATATAAAAAAAAATTCGCTGCTGAGTGCTGACCTTGACATTTCTGTCTTGCTTTTTTTTTGAGCGCACTGCGCCTTGCTATTAAATGGGCCACGCTGAGTGGGTGCGGGACACAAATAAGAAGGCCTAAACCCCCTCGCAACAAAAAGGCCCGCACCTTCTAGGTGGGCTCGACAAATGGGTTACCTTTTGTTTTTCTTGTTTTCTTCGTCGCCTTTCCAGCCAGTTCCGTCTCGCGAAAGGAGGAAAGAAACGGCGGCAGGAGAAGAATAAGCGCGCAAACAAAATCATTTCGAATCCCCATCCCCCGAACCTTTCCTCACTCCCCTCACCTTCCTCGGCGATCGCGATGGCGAACATGCCGGTCTCGGAGATGCGCCTCCCTCCGCACCTCGCCCACCTCCTCGCCGCGCGCCGCCTCGAAACCGCCAAGGTCAGCCCCCACCGCCTCCCCACTTCTCTCCACCAAAACCTCCCCTGACCCGCGGAGGCCGGTCCGCCGCCGGCGACCTTCCCAATGCAGGACGTGCTGTCGCTACCGGAGGTGGAGCTCATGGCCGTCCTCGACGCCGGCCTCCCAACCACCCGCGCCGCCGTCGCCCACGTCAGCGAGGCCGCCTGCCCGCCCTGCCAGACGGTACCCAATTCCTCCCTCCCACGCTCCGCTCCCTCGCGCAACGGATTTTGGGTCTCTTGGCTGACTGCTCGATTTAAGGTTTCGGGATCTCGGTTGTGTGCTCGGCTTGCGCAGGCGCTTGCGCTACTCGAGGAGCGCGTGAGGTTGGGAGGAGGCGGGCGGCTGGCCACCACGCTCCGCGGGTTGGACGAGGCGTTGGGAGGTGGAATCCCCATGGGAAAGCTCACTGAGGTCGTTGGACCCTCGGGAATCGGCAAAACGCAGGTGAACTGCTGATTTCGCTGTTTTGCACTTAATTCGCGCGCTGCTAAGTGTTAGTGGTGATGTGGGTGCACGGGTGTACCGTGTACGCAGGTGGGCGCCAAGTGTTTGCGAATATGCACATTGCACAGGCTATGCGCCTGTATGAACTTGGTATGCAATACATAACTGGGGAGAAATTAAGGAAAATGTACTTTGCTTACACGCTTCATGTGGTGCTGCATTACAACCTTGCAAGTTTTCATGATTCCGATTCCAGTGACCTGGGCCTCTTGATTGAGGCCACTGATCAATTGCCATTTTCATTGCAGAAATATTTGCCTTGTGCTTTCATTAGTCATGGAAATATAATTGGCATTCACCGTGTTTATCATCCAAAGGCACCTATTGGGTTCATTTATGTTGTGGCATATGTGTCAAATGTTTTTGTACTTTTTCCTCTGGAGAGAATCTCAAGGATGTTATTGTATGTTATTTGACTCTGTTGCTTGGCTTGTATGTTTCTTAACTTCTACTTATGGTTTTGTACACTGCAGTTCTGCCTGAAGCTTGCCTTGTTAGCAGCATTACCAGAATACTATGGAGGTTTGGATGGTCGAGTTGTGTATATTGACACGGAATCCAAGTTCTCTTCACGGAGGTATCTGAAGTTCCTGATCACTGTTTAATACTCCCACTTATGGCCTTTATGAATTATCTTTAGTCAACATTCTCATGATACCATTAATATGTTGCAGGATGATTGAGATTGGTCAGAAAAGCTTTCCCCAAATATTTCGACAAGAAGGCTTGGCGCAAAAGGTCTCATACACCATTTTCTACAATCCATATGCTTATGCTTGGGAACGTTATCCTTCAAAAGAAAAAATCCTAGAGAGATATCTTTCAGTCCTTGTACTTCTGTTCTCACAATCCTGGCATTTCTTGGCTGTTGTTTTTTACATTGTTTGCAGATGGCTGGGAGGATCCTAGTGATGCGACCAACATCTTTAGCTGATTTCACCAAGAGGTATAGCTGTTCTTTAAATCAATGAGCTTCCTTACCAACATTCTTTCTGTCATTTAGGAAGTGAGCCTAGCTCAACTAGTTGGGATGGGAGGTCTAGTTTTGCATGCCAACTACCTAGGTTCGAGTCCTCTTCAGCTTGAATTGGTTGCCTATTTTTTCTTCTTAATGATAACAGCCTAGTTCCTCCATTGTTGGGTCTTGTTTTTACCTTTATTGAAAACAATACCAGCAATGGACACATAATTTTAGTGTTTTAGTTCTTAGGCATATGAATGATTGGAAGTAGCTTATAATATCTTCAAGATTCTAGTATCATGCTGTTGAGAATTTGAAATGCTTGTCGCCTGCTCAATCTTGTGCAGAGTGCAGTCATAGTTTAGATCTTGCGTTTTAGGTTTACGCTCACAAAATTCAACATGTTGCGGTAACACTGTTTCTTCAATATTTTACTGGCTTTCAACAGTTTGGAACAGATGAAGGTGACTCTTCTTCAGCATGATGTGAAGTTACTCATTGTTGATAGCATGGCTGCTCTTATGTCATTGTAAGCTACCACCGCGAAATTTGTTAGTCTAGTTTTCAAATAACCCGCTGTATATTTTGAAAAGTTGAAATGCGTTCTTTTAGACACTGTTGTACTAAGTATCTTCTTCTGCTGGCTACCAGATCTTCAAAATATCCAATTTCAACTGAAGTATGTTTCACCATATAATACCATCATGTACTGATTATTTAGGCACAAATTTTCAATATCAACCAGCTAATGCAACTGTTATATTGCTATTGCTGTACAAAACAAGGGTCACACGTGTCATCTCATGCTGCTAGAGTTGAAGTGGCACACTACACCTCCAATGCTTGTTGTGTTTAGGAGCAACATGTGTAGGCTTTAGGTTTTACACTTTTACATAAGCTGAGTTTAGTTCTTGAATAGTTACACTATTAGTTTATAGAAAACTAACGTTTATTACATCCTGTCTGTAACAGGGAAAATGAGAAAGCTACAGCAGGTTTCAGACAGCACCCTTTAAGATGGGCCCTTTCTTTTATTAAGTGGGTTTCCCAGTCTCTTAAAGTTCACATCGTTTTCTGTATATATTTTTAGTTTACCATTATTCATCCTGCTGAAGTACCTTTGGTTTCCTTCCTTCCTGTCTCTGTCTTCTTTTTTCCTATGCAGGTCTATAGCAGAGTTTTCAAGAATTCCAGTTGTCGTTACAAACCAAGTTCGCAGCCAAAGTAATGATGATGGTTACCATTTTTCCTTTGAAGGTTTGGATTTCATTTCTATAAGTTAAACGTTTTAGACAATCTTCCGAACCGGACTAAAGTGTTTGTACAAATCATCTGCAGTGGACAGGAAGGATGGTAATAATTGTGCTGAAAGGTTTGATTCTCATCTTATTGCTGCTCTAGGGATTCAATGGGCTCATGCTGTAACTGTCCGTCTAGTCTTGATATTTGTCTACATACAGAAATGGGACTATTGTTCTCTGTTCCTCTACCATTGACGGATGATTTCGGAATTAAGATCACATCAGTACCTATTAAGATCATAGGAATGATTGACATTTTTTTAATGTTTTGATCAAATTGCTATGCTGCCTGTCTGTGTAATGAGAAATTGACACAATTTCGGTTGCAAATGAGGAACTGTTAGAAATGCATTGCCTTTTTTCTCTTGTGAAATATCACTATAGCAGTCAGTAACACTTAGTGCTGTATATATGGAAAATTTGACGTCACTTGGTAACAAATGGTAGGATATGAATACACATAGCAATGCAAGAAATTTACAAGTATGCTAAGGACAAAGGAGGTTTGCTCCAACAACAAAATCTCTAGAGTTACTAAGGATGTCACATGGGCTCCTAAAATACTCCACGTTTGCTATTATGTTTAGTCTTAACTTGAGATTTTATGAATCAAATAGTAGTTTCACATTTACCTGTTGTATAGTTTTAGCTGACATAATTATAAAATGTGTTCTCCATAGGCCACAGGTTCATCAAGGTGGCAAAATCACCTATGTCTCCGGCAGTAGCATTTCCATTCGTTGTTGAGTCATCAGGCATTACTTTACTGAGTGATGAAGGCATTGATGTGACAGGTCCTGAGATAACCTCAATTCGTTGTCAAGGTACAATCTATACTTTGTTTTACAGATAATGGGCTTAAGCTTGCAATCTTCTGTTATGAGTCCTAATTCAGATATTTCTCCAGGGCAAAATGTTCTGGCTCGATAACCATTTGAATGCTACTATATCGGACAGGTGTAATGCTGCGCTCCTTGTTGTCTTACGAATAGATTTTATTTGATTTCAACACACTCTCCTTCAAGTTCATAAGTGGTCTTGGTTGTGTATCCTGTTTTCTCTTCGCATTAAGTCTTTGCAATTGATTTGTTGTGGCAATCTTGTATGGATTTTTGGACTTAAGGGGACAATTTTTATTTTGACTTGAAACTGCGGGGGAGTTCCCAGCAGCATGATCTTTTTTGTTTCACTAAATAAAAGAAACGAAAAAACATTGAGAGAAGCTGCTCAGCCAATTACTAAGTAAATGTTTATCTGAAGGTTTTGCTCTACATTCCTAGCAAATTCAACTTTGAATTTTCTTTCTGTCTTGTTATAGAAAAAATATCCCCATCGAAAATTTTGCTATTTCTATGACACCAGATGGACAGAGAGTATAGCTCTGCAAACTGCATTTCTAAATCTTTGCCTTTAATGAACATACCAAGAATTGGTAGGTTAAGGCTCAACTGAATGTCCACTAAGTGCCAGGACCACTGGCTAAATGAACAATGAAGAAATAAATTAAGACTGTCTCCAGCAGGATCCTGTTGCCCATTTGCAAAAAACACCCATAAGCAGATGCTCCCGTCGCGCAAAGGAGGAAGAGTTGCAGTAGTGGAGCGATTCCCCTCGCGCATCGACTCGTGGTAGTTGGCTCCCGCGTGCGGTCGGAGGCCGGGGAAGGAGGACGATGCCGTCGCCGAGGGAAGGACGCCGGGGAAGGAGGAGGCCGCGCCGAGCCGTGCGCAGGGGAGCCGTGCGGCTGTGCACAGGCGGCGGAGGAGAGGCAAGGGAAGTAGCGAGTGGAGCAGGGGAGTCTGCCGCCGCCGGCCTGTAGCGGTCGCCGCCCCTGCTCGACGCCGGAGCGCGACCGACGGCGGAGGCGAAGCGTTGACCCGCACGCGCCGGAGTGAAGAGGATGTCGAGCTGCTCCCGGAGGCCGCCACGGAGGTCGTCGCCGTCCCTCGACGCCGGAGCCTCCGCCGCACCGCTCGTCGTCGTCCCTCGACGCCGTCCCTGCCCCCCACCGGCGCGGAGCTCGGCCTCCCAGGCGGAGCCTCACCGGCCGGCCTCGGAGCCGGAGGAGGACGAGCTCGAGTTCGCGCCCGGAGCCGGATCCGGCTACCGCCTCGCGCCTCCGCCACCGGACGCAGCCGCCGCCGCCGGGACCGAGGGGCGCCGCCGCGAGCGGCCTGGGCTCCGGGCTCCACGCCGCCCCGGATTTGCGCCTCCGCTGGCCGGGGAAGGAGGTGGAGGCGGCCTCGCGACGGCCGGGAGGAGGTCCCCGCGCCGCTCTCCGCCTCGCCGCGCCGGCCTGGAGAAGCTGCGCGAAGGGGTCGCGGACTCGTGGCCATGGCGTTGTGCGGGAGGGAGAGAGAGAAGACGAGGTGGGGACTGGGGGAGAGGCCACCGTTGGCTGAGAGAATGATGCAGAACGAAAGGAATTCCCCGAGGATGCGCAACGCGGAGGCAGCAGCTACAAAATGCAGCACGCGATGCAGCAGCCGCTGGAGCTCATACAGTAGCGACGCTTCACTCATTTTGCAGATGCAGCAGCATATGAAGAAGCTGCTGGAGATAGCCTAAGGTGATGGAAATTGGAATGCTGCATCTTGTTAACCACAGAGTAAGAGATTCATTGGGATGTCCAGGTGTTCTTATGTAAGATCTGTCTTACCACTCACAAGACTTGATCTCTGAAATGCGATGTCATGTCTTAATTTTTTTAGCTTGCATAAAACTGATGCCAAAGGATTGGTAAAGTTCACAGTTTTGCTCAAACAAAACTGTCCAGTTATACAGGCGTGGTAATATTCAATCATTGTTACTCTGTACGTGTCTATCCAAAAGTGATAACAAATAAGTATCTTGGTCTTAAATATCTCGATCCTAGTTTCTTTGTGTTGCAACTTTCACCTGTAGGTATCATTCCAGTGCTGTATAATTACGGTAGATAAATTCCAGTGATGATCTGGTTTTGGTAATACTATGGGCTGTATAGAATAAGGTTCACCCTGCATGGGTCAAATTGGTTGATATGTCTATTCAAGAAAATTTGATTGATATGTCAAATCTGATTATTGTGGATGTTCTGTTCAGTTAGTGGGAGGCTATTCCTGCTGCTGACTACTTTATTCTGCATAAAAAGTCCAATTATTCAATCTTTTCCCCTTATGTTTCTGTGAACCCTCCGCGATTGTTGTATTAATTTGGAAAGATTAATTTTCGTAAAGAAACTGATTTATGAATTTTTGCAGGTTTGTATCCTTCCATAAGTCCTGTACTCCTGTTCAAGGGTAACGAGTGGGTGTTTTTCCCTGAGGAAGGTTGAAATAGCGGTATCCTGCAGGTGAGGTTTCCTTCCAAATATCTTTATGCCTGTATACATGACCTCCTTTAGGAAGTGTTGTTCAGAAAGTCAGTCATAACATGGTAAATGCTTCCGTTTCAAAGCATCATGAATTTACCTCCAACCATTAGCTCAATGATTTCAGAAACAAATATTATGTTTTTGGGAGGGGAGATATCTATAGTTACCTGGAATCCAGAACTTTCATATGGGCATAATAAGATCAAGTTGAATGCTGTATGAAGAATGCTAGTCAACTATGATATCATGGTCAGTGGTTAGAAGAGAAATGACAGCCATATACAAGAGAAAAACACCTTGATACAGTTTTGTGTAACTCTTATAGAAGGCCTAACTAGTTTTTACTAGACTAACGAACTTTGATTTTGTATGAACTTGGAATTGTAGGTTGCGCCCTACCTGTACCTGATGAGATCAGCTGTCGTCATTAGCCCTTAGAATCAATCCAAGGTACAAAAAAATTACTCATGAGCTTCAATTTACGTTAATTGCAGTAAATTTAACAGTCTCTGCTTTCATATGCCTGACTCTGCTGTCTGATCCATTACTATTAGATAATGTATAAAATCATATAGAATCCCTGATTGGACGTTTAATATAATACACGGAACCATGAAATTTTAGTGGAAATAATGGTCTGACCTGTGCGTTTGGTCTGGGGTAGTGGACTTTCTAAGAATGGATACCAATCCTCCACGTCTTGCGATAGCATTTTTTATACCTCGATAACCTCGTATGGTGTGTGCGCCACATCATGCCTCCTTTCCGTTTCCACCCACAGTTGCCACCTTGTGGGTTCCTTTTCCTTCTAAAAATCTTCAACAATCACCAAATCATATCTGTTCTTTGAATCGTTCTTGGCTTTTGTTTATTTCAATCTAGGAGTTGCCGTTCTCGTCTATTCGCCCTTCCTGGCTGGAATGGGCACCCTAACTATCCTCCTGAAAAGAAGCTGCTCACCTGGGAAACTTTTGCTCACATCGTGCCACTTATATGCATAGCATATGCTGGGGCTTAGTGTTTTACTGAAGGGGCAGTCTTTGCTTTTGGGAGCTTAAAGAAACAGAACTAGGTTCTAGGGGAAGCAACTGAACTGTCTTGTTAGTAGACAGGGAGAATCACTTTACCGGGTGTTGATTGCTTGGCAATTGTACTAAAAGTACAATGCTTCCTTTCGTGCGATTTTGATGGAATGCTATCAGGTTCACTTTTTGCAATGGTTTTATCTTAATTGGACGAAAGGGGTATGTCTCTAGAAGCAACATTTGTTCACGGGACTCATTATTGACAGGTCATCTTTGAGCACCAGGGGAAAGTTTGCACTTGCATAGACCTAACCACTTATTCCCCCACACAGTGGCGGAGCCAGGATAAAAATATAGCTATGGCGAACTGTTTCATTACCACCTAGATTGTTGTCATCTCCTTCAACAGCAGCACTAGACTTGGATTGTTCTTGCCCAGAAACAGGGCTAAAAAACTCTTGATGCTTACAAATGACAAGTATTAGACGAAACACATACATTAAAATTGTGCAAATATATATTAATTAATCAATTACTTAAACAAACTTTCTCAATTTATCACCTTTCAATTTTTTCCCAACTCCACTAGCATCTGAAATAGATCGTCGGCGGCGGATCATAGCATGGTCTTGGGGAGGAGGATTGGTGGAAGATCGATCAGGCGGCTACACACCATCGGTTGCTTGCTGCTGGCCTTGATTTCCCTCTCCATCTGCCGCCATCACCGTCAGGCAGGCACTGGCAGGCGGCTCAAGCGTGGCCGTCAAGAACTCAGACGCGGCCGCGCGACCGCGCGGTGTATGGCCGGGGCGCCGGGCGACGAGCAACGGGCGACGGAATAGCGCGCGGTCGCGTGGGGGGTCGATTGATCGGTCTCGGTTAGACCTGAGCATTTCACGGGCCGGGTTCGGGCCGGGTCGAAAAAATCTGGGTTTTTCGGGCCGAGAAAATCCTGTCCATGACCGTCCCATGGGACGTGTCGGGCCTCAATTTTCGGGCCGGGCCCGGGCTTGGGCGGGCCGCCCGCGCAATTTATAGTGTAAAAGAGCTTAAACCAGCATTACGGGCCGGGCTCGGGTCAAGATTTTTTTTTGCGGACTCCAAGATCTCTGCCCACGCCCGTCCAGTAAGGTCCGTGGGCGGGCCTGGCGCGGGCCGGACCGGGCAAAAAATGCTCAGGTATAGTCTCGGTGCCTACCTGTTGAGATCGATTCAGCTTCTTGGATCGTCCAGTTGATCTGGCCCAAAAGGCAAAGGCCGAAGGGACAAAATAAAAAGGCCCACAACCAGCTTCTTCTACCCCTGGAAACGCCGCACGACGCAGAGACGAATCGCCAATGGCCGACGGACCTTTGCAGCCTGGGTGCGCCGTGGTGGGGGTGGGTTTCTCTGCCGGCGGCAGGTATGGCGGCCGCCAGGGCTCGCCATACTGGTGGCTCCGCCACTGCCCCCACAAGCCCTGAAAAAGCAGGAAAATATTCACCATAGGTGCTAGTGCGTTTCCTCATTCGGTGATACGGTATTTTAATAAGAGCCCCGGTCGCTGCTATTTGAGGACATAAACTTTAACTTGGCGTCTAAAGAACATCAGGATGGATGAAGACTGGATTCTGTCTAGAAACAACTTTGTTCCCCGCGCAGCTGATTCTCGTAATTGCGCATCGTCTCATCGGAAACACTAGGGCCTGCTGTAGAGTTAGGTATTTGACCATGTTCCTATGTCTGGTGACGCAGTTTTTACTTTTTAACATTCTACTAGGATCCGGCTGTAGGCCCCCTGAACCACTTGGTGGGTTGATTTGCTTTAGCTCCGAGTCAGCTAACCAAAGCTAGCCTTTCGGTTGGACTGTCTTGCTCTTGCATGCAGACCTAAACATAGTATGGTAGTACAAAAGAATAAAGGAGAAAAGTGTTACCGAGCTTCTAACCTAGGAGTCAAACATGGGCGCGCCCAGTTGTTTGGCAGGCTGGCATTGGCTACTAGGAGTCGCTGGTCCAAGTCCGTATGGCCTCCAGAGGAGTCGAGCTGAGAGCGAAATGTGAACCAATTGGATTGGGCGGTTGTTGGAGGGGAGGCGCCCGCCTATCTATTCTAGGACCATCCGTAGGGGGTAAACTCCTTTTTCCACAAGAGTAGGTGTGTACAAGTACACTCTGTCGCATGTTGATATGATCCATCATTTCATTTGCATCTCCCGGCTGCTTGCCTTGCCTTATCCTTGCGGCCCCGTTGATAGCTCCCGGGCGGCGTAGCGTTTTCGCCGCAGCTGGGGGACCCCCACCTCTTCCATCCCTGAAGGCAAAGCAACCGGCTGCAAGTTGCAACACCCATCAGTAAACCTGATTGTTGCCTAAGCAAGTTGCTCCATGATGCTGGATTGTATTGTTGGGGGCAAAGCTCAAGACATTTCCCTTTAACCACCTGAGCCTGAGCCTGAGCCTGCATCCAAGCTGGAGTACATTGTACCTACTATTTTCGGCAGGTGGAGGCAGACACTAAAGTACAGGCACTAGCCGCAACAGCATCTCGTGCCCGGCAATATTTATATCGCTACAGGGGTCGTTTCCAGAGCGTCTTACTCTATTGAGCTCATCAATCAATTATATGGAGGCATGTAAAAGCCTCCCGCGAATTATATAAAGTATTAATGGTTGTTTAGTGGCCGGATGGACATGGGTGACGGGTGAGGTGACCTGCAAACCATAATGTCCACAAAACAATCCATAGTTTTCTGATTGGTTGGGCAAGTGGCATATAAGGTTTGTTTTAGTCAGCTGTTCTTATTCGGGGGTGTAGTAAAGCTAGGCTATAGGGACAGTACGTGATTGATGTGTGGGCTATTTCAAAAGCGATTTCTTTCTTCCCGCTTTCATCTTGACGGCTTCCTCCTATCTAATCTGGTATAGGTTGGATGGAAAGGGCATCCTGCCATCCTAGTGGTGGTTGCCCTCCACTTCCGCGCTGTCTTTGCATCCTACTGTGTCGGCACTACCGTTTCTGGCGCCCCAGTGACCCCGTCGTTCCCGTCCGCCCGGCGGCAAAAACAACAAATCCAACGCCTCTCCCGGTCCCGGAGAAGAAATCATGTGACACAGGCACGCACATCATGGTGTGGCAAGGTTCCGGGTGCCTTGTTTTGTGCCGTGCCGTTGCTTGGACCATATGGCCGCCTCGTGATAAGATCGCACCGGCCGTACCCTGCACGGGCTTCACGCTGGCGTCTCAACCGGGCAACTCTCTTTCCAGGCAACGTCGGTCGTAATACGGATTTAGTACTACGCCGGGTTTCCTTTTCTTGCATTTTATCATGAATTTCGATGTTGGGTCAAATGGTGGGCCGCGTGTGCGCCGTGGATGGGACGACAGAGGACGGGAACCGGATCTGATTTTTTTAAAAAGAGGGAACCGGATCTGATGTGCCCCTATCTTTTTGTGCCAGTCAGTCATCAGCATGTCTTCACTACACAGCTCCGTTCCGAATCGCCGTCGTCGGTCACCGAACTGCTTCGACTGGAACTCTCCCTTCCCTATCCTTGTTTTGCTATAGTGCACATGTAGTCACACGCATCACATTTTTCACCCGTAAAAGTCACGCTTTTCCGTCACATTTTTGGTACTGCTTCCAGTTTTCTCCGTAGGATCACGCGACCTAGGCCGCCGCAATCAACGACTGGAGAAAAATCACAGTTGCAGTCGCCCCCATGGTTTTCTGATCTGTCATTTCGGCTTGTCGGGGGGCAGCAGTTGTGTTGCGTAAAAGCAGTACGATGAATCGATGATCTATTGAAAAGTTTTTTTATATATAAAAATACTATGCGAGAGATGCTGCTTGCTGCATCATCATGCATGGTTACATGGTATCAGATCGGGAGCACGGCGATCGATCACCACCGGAGATCGGGCTGCTGCTCTGCGGTACAGCACTGCGGCGGATCCACGAGGACGATGCTGCTGATCTGTCACGCGGTCATAGGTTGTTGGCCCGTCCGAATCCGAGGCTATTTTTTTACGTGTTTATAAGTCACTGGCGGTGGACCACGCTACAGGTCTCCGTCTCCGTCTGGCCCCCTCCCAACCTGTGTGGGCGTGTGGCTGCCTCCTGCTTCACACCAAGGGCCGCCTGGACGAACCCGTACCGTACGCCGCGGTTGAAAAAAAAATCTGGAAGCGACCTCAAAGTTTTCTTGTGCTCCTTGTATATACTATATAAAAAATGGTTTTCTTCTGCCTGCTACTAACTTAGTAGTGTTAAGATAGTTATAACGTGCGGAGCGGGAAATAAGGGTGTGCGCCGCGGAAACCATGGGGTGGTGTAGTGTACGTGAGAGCTCCTAGGTTCTCCAAGTTCAGCAGCAAAGGGTACTACCTCGCCTTCCTGCCCAGAGTGGCAAGTGGGCGCATTTCTACTCCTTGCGTCGCCTTTGGCTCGCTCCTTTGTCTCATGTGGCCCACCCCTCCGATTTTTTTTAAAATACACGTGATATACAGGTAGGTAGCTCGGGAAAGCCGGGTGTTGGTGTGCGTGTACTACCTACGTGTATGCACCCGTATATTCTTTGCCGTTTGATCACCCCTCGTATATCGGCAACTTGTGCGCCAACTTGGAGGCCTAAAAAAATCCTCGTTTTCCTAGAAGATTGGGTGGCGGCGATCCTGGTACCACGCCACAGCTCACACCAGATGCTACTGGAACCAGCTGCATGGGAGGGCTGCAGCCAATTTGACCACGGGTCTGCCTGCCTGTCAGCAACGTAAGACCATTGCACACACATGCTCTGCAGAGCGATTAGTATACGGACAGGTGAAGGCAATAATGAAGATCTGCAGCCTGTGTGGATCCTGGTTTTATTTGTGGAGCCTAGCCTTTATGCTGCTACCCACCATCCTCCTGCCGCTAGTCACTCTTTTGCGTGCTCCTGCGACCGTTTCCCCTTGCAATTCTTCCATGGGGCTCGCCGTAGAATGATTGGGACAGTGGGGCAAGGGTCGTGTTTGGTAAATGCAACTTTGACTACTAATTAAGAGAATTAAATAAAATCAGTTTCAAAACTACCTTCACAACCCCGAACAAAATTGCGAGACGAACTTAATGAGGCTTTTGACTGCATGATTAGAACATGATACTGTAGCATTACTGTAGCAGACCATTAATTAATTATGTTCATTAAATTCGTCGCGCAAAGTTGCACTCATCTATGAAAAGGTTTTGCAAATAAACTTCATTTAGTACTCCATACATGCAAGATTCCTTTTCCATGAAATTTTTTTTGAGCCCAACCAAACACGACCAAGATACGAAGAGAGGAAGCAAGGGTCAGACGAGGGAGAGGAGCAAAGCAATTCGGACGGCAACAGTAAAAGGTAACGGAGGAAGGAAGGCGCCCGCACGTTGCGGCGGATGGGAGTGAACCCCGTCCACACGCGCACGCCTGGTGACGAGGATGATGGGATACGATGAGAGAGAAATCATTAAAAAAAACCCAAGTACGGCGGGGCCCGCGCTGCTGTCGCCCTTGGTCCCCTTGCGTGCGAATAATTGCGCCCGCGTGGGCCCCCCGCGTAGTAGCACCCCGCCGCAGTGGCGTCGCTGTTCCCTCTCTCTGACCGGGAGTAGCCGGTGGCAGTAGGCAGAGGAAGCAACCATGATGTCTGGATATCCGAATTATTCGAATTTGTATTCGATACAAATTATAATGTGGATATTCGTATTAGTATTCATTTTTAATGTGAACGTTAGACGGATGTATTCGTATTCGATTTCTAATTTTTTCTCTATCCGATTCCAGATTCGTATTCGACAAAAATATGAACTATCCGACACTATCCGATATCCGTGTAGAACAAAGTACTCATGAAATCTTCTAAAACTTATTTTGATGACTAATTAGTAATTAAAAATGATGTTAATTTTAATATTGTTACCTAAAAATGATGTACATCATCTAAAATATTAAAAAATATCAAATGAAAATTATTTAGTCTAATATTATTAGTGATATACAATAATAAAATTAAATTATTACAATATGTCTATTCATGTTAATTTAAAATATAATATATTTATGTTTAAAGAAATAATTTATACTTATATGTATAAATGCACTTATTTTAATTTTAAATGATATATCTATGAAAAATATTTATTTTTATATATTGAATTACTTAAATTTTTATTAATAAATATATATTTTTGATAACTTGTCTTAATCATAATTTCTTTACCAATTATAAAATCATCGATTTTTATATTTATTGTGATATATTTATTTAGTTAATAATAGATATGTTATTTGCAATAAGATATCTATTATGTACAATGATCAAATTTACTCTCTACTTGTAACATGATTTGATCAATTATAAAACCATCGACAAATGAAATTGATACTCATCATGACTCCATGCTATAAATCAAGTAAGTATTCGAATGCGAATCCGAATTCGAAATATCCGTTTTGTATTCGTATTCGATAATATTCGTATTCGTATCCGAATTCGAATTAAAATGTGGTAAATAGTGACATCCGAATTCGTATCCGTGCGTATTCGATCCGAATCCATCCCTAGTTTCCGGAGCCGGAAGGAGGCGCATACGAGGATCCCTGGCAGCCGGATCGGGCGGTCCAAGGTTTACCCGATCGGGCGCAAAACCGACACCGGCCAGGCTAAACCCTAGGAAACCTGCGAGTTCTTTCCCTTTTTTCCATCCCCTCCACATAGGGATGGAAATATGGAAATGGAATCCGAATTATCCGATATCTGTATCTGCTAAAACGTAAATATGGATATTCGTATCCGTATTCGAATTCAAATGTGGTAAGAAAGTGGATACATCCGAATTCGTTTTTGTCGATTTTTTCTCTATCCGATTCCGTGCGTATTCGGCAATATCCGGCACTATCCGTATTCGACTATATAAAACTGTAACTTATCTCTATAACTATTGGCAAATTAGGTTCAATAAAGTACTAATAATGATAGTGTATAATTGAAAAAAGTATATCCATAACTAATGATTATGACATTAATCTTAATATTAAAAATATTGAATCCATAAAACAATTTAAAAGTTATATTTAAATTTAATGACCAATATCATTAATTCTAATGATAAAAATACATTAATATAAAGTTTAATTTTAATTACTCTAGTTTATTTATGTATTGATGAAAATATTTTTCATGTATTTTTTATTATTTGTTTGATAAATATATATTAAAAATATGTATTTATTAATAGTTTTATTTATTATATTATTAATTATTAAAATAAATATGGATGAATGTGATTATTCTTATTAAGCGATCTTTCTTATGTACTAATACGTTAGTCTTTACATGTTTGTAATTATAAATTATCAATAAAGAAAATTGGTAAATGCTGCCTTTCGAATCGAGTAAATATCCGATCCGTTTCCGAATTCGAGACATCCGTTTTGTATTCGTATTCGAAAACATTCGAATCTGTATTCGTATTCGAGTAAAAATGTGGTAAAAGGTGCTATCCGAATCCGATTCCATGCGAATCCGATCTGTTTCCATCCCTACCTCCACACACTCTCGAGTCTCGTCTTCCTCACACGGGTCACGGGCGGCGCGGGTTTCGGGTTCACACGGGAGAGGGCTCATTCATTTTCTCCTATTGGATCCCCCCCGGTGCTGCTGGGGCGAGAGGAGAGGAGTGGCGGGCCCGGTTGGAATTGGTCTCGTCGCTCGCTGCTGCTTGGGCTGGGGGTCTCAGGCGGCCGGCCCGGTTGTTGTCTCTCTCTTCCTTTTTGGAAAAAGTCTGTTTTACCTCCCTCAACGCAGCACCGAGTCCACCTTTCTCCCCAGACTCGAAAACCGGGTGAACTACCTCCCTCAAGTTTCAAAACTGTTTACATTACCTCCTTGTCCAGATTATAAGCGGTTTTCAAAAGTGGTTTTGTCTTTTTAATTAAAAATAAATCTCATAAATATTTTTTAAACCACAAAAATTGTCCCTAAGCTTTTAAAAATTGTTAGAAATTTTTTAGAGATGAATCGGGACACAAGAATCTAAATAAAATATTTAAAAACTAGCAAAAATGTCTATAAAATTTTCTAAAATTTAAATGTAGCTCTAGAAAAATGAAAATATGTTGAAAAAAATTAAACCATCATAAAATTTTCTAATCACATCTGAAATACTTTTTAGAAATAAAAGCATGAAATGAAGTCAACATGAATACATTCAGCATAAAATGTAGTCAACCATCATGCATGTAACATATTAATTTTGAATGCATTTTCGGTGAATGTATTCATGTCTTCTTCATTTCATGTTTTTAGTACGAAAAGTATTCAAGATTTAATTTTATGTAGGTTAAATCTAAATCTAATAGACATTTTTCACAAGTTTAAATGTTTTATTTAGATTTCTTGCTCCTATTCCATCTTTAGGATTTTTTCTCAAAATTTTTAAAAGCTTAGAGATATTTTTCGTGATTCAATAACCTCATTAAGTATTTACCAGATTTATGTTTAATTGAAAATGACAAAACCGGATATGAAAACCGCTTATAACAAGGGTAGGGAGGTAAATTGAATGGTTTTGATAGTTAAGGGAGGTAGTTCACCCGGTTTTCCGGTTTGAGGAGGAAACGTGGACTCGGTGTTACGTTCAGGGAGGTAAAACAGACTTTTTCCTTTGTTTTTCTTTCTACCGCCTTCTTTGCTGTGTCGTCGACAGATCCATGTTTATCTCTTGGTGGATGCGTTGGTGTCCACACGCTGTACCAAGTGAAAGCGGCCATGTCTCGAGTGTGCATCCTTCCGCCAACAGTCTCTCTCTCTGCCGCCTCTGCGCAACCGCACTTGGAATTTCAGTAGCCGGTCTTTGTTTCGATGCTGTCCTACTGAGTGCAACATCCGTTCCCCATGTATATACTCTCTCCATTCCATAAAACCTGATGTTTAGGATAAGATTTGGATCAAACATTAGAAATATAAATTATTAATAACTTTTAAGTTGTTGAGTTTGTAAATGTGAAAACTATATGAATAGATTTGTCTTAAAAAAATACTTTCATAAAAATATACATATATCACTTTTCGATAAATATTTTTATAATAACAATAGGTCAAAATTGTGTTTTGGAGACCGTGTCGCTGTTCTAAACGTCAGGTTTTATGGAATGAAGAGAGTATGTAAAAACATCTGAATTACTGTTCGTTTGGATTCACAGCCGGATTTGCTCGGAGCTGCTCTTCTAGTCTGAAATCCGGCGGAGTGCACTACGATGATGCCACCCAGTTTGTCCAATGATTAGTGCGTTCATGCTCGGGGCCGTTCTGATCCGCTGCACGCAAAGTCACCAACCTTTCTCCCCCGGAACGGGAAATTATGCTTCCCTCGCAGCACAAGTCTAGGCTATCGCTGCTTTTGGTCAGACCACACGAAACTCCGTTGTTGGATATACTAATAATAATACTCCCTTCGTAAATGAACTAATTTTTTTTTAATCATAAACGTCATATATTTAAAGACGGAGATAGTATAATGAAATATGCGTATTATTATCGTACCCTCATCCCGTACTGCGCTGAAATATATAGCATGTGCATATATATGTATAGTATACACTCATGAATTCTTCCGGTAATAAGCTAAGTACGCTGCTGACCAATACTACTTCCCATCGTATCTCGTACGATCCAATTATGGAGGAGTCGTCCCACCGACGGCTTTGCATTGCTTCAACGGGACTAAACAGAAATTCCAAAAGTCAATAATTAGGTAGACTCATTTCATTCCGAATTGTCTTTGCTATCCTATACATACATACTCCAGCGGAGAGCAGGACACATCCTCCTACATCTGAGAACCACGAAATAAACACGTCTTGGCTGTGGCGTACGAAGTCTCTGGCTGTGGCGATTGACGTCTTGGCAGCTGGCACGTCGGGATCAAGGGATCGAGACGCGCGAGTACGGGCTCTGATCTGACGAGCTCACGTGGAACACGCCAACACGTAGCTAGGGGCGCCTCGCTGGCCGGCAGGCACCACACCACCACCCTATTTTTCCCAGAGTAGTAGCCGGGCGTGTTTCTATTTCGAGGAGGTGGGGCCCGCGCCCGGGCCGCCCGTCCGTGGACGGACCATGAAAGTTGAAAGCTCGACGACGACGGCTGCCAGCTGGGTTTTTTTGCGCAGCGGTGGTGGTCCGGCACTGGCGCGCATACGTTGTACCTTCCGCGTGGTCGCGTGGAGGAGGACGACACGAGTACACGACCCCATTTCAATGCTGGCAAAAAAAAAAAAAGAACCTGCGCCTCTTCCTCTTGTTTTTCACAAGAAGGCGGGCGAGTTATTAGAAAATGGAAAAGGCGTGCACGCGTTTCTTGTCGTCGCGTTACCAGTCGTCCCGTCGCGTGGATATGCTAAATCTGGCAGGTCGACGAGGATCACCACCGGCGTGTTGGGCGCCTATTGGCCTTCTCGCGATCGTTTTTTAGCGTTGTGTTGTGTCGCGGTGTTGGTTCTTCCCTTCACTATCTTGGCGCCTAGAACTTGATTATAATTACTAGACACTTGTTGACAGTGCCACGTACAACGCATGCACGGGCGTAGCCGTATCCGGAGGAGGATCTACTACACGGTATCCTTCCGCCGCGGTTCGTCGTGCCCGGATCGGGAGGGCAGGCACTTCACGTGCGCTCTCACACGATGCACGCGACGCGCGGCCGGCCTCGACGTCACGTACGTTACTGTAGTGTAGGCCAGAACGCGGCGTTCGAGACGTCGTACTACGTCCGATGGCATCGCTCGCTCTCTGGCTCGCAAACATTTACTCCCTCTGTCCCTAAATATAAGCATTTGTTGACTTTTACGGATCACGTTTGACCATTCGTCTTATTCAAAAAATTTATGAAAATATTATTTATTTTGTTATGACATGTTTTATCATCGTATATATTTTAAGTATATCATAATTATTTTTACATTTTCACAAATTTTTTGAATAAGACGAGTGATCAAACGTACGTCACGGAAATCGAAGAATGCTTAT
Source organism: Cenchrus fungigraminus (assembly GCA_036936925.1). NCBI lineage: Eukaryota > Viridiplantae > Streptophyta > Magnoliopsida > Poales > Poaceae > Cenchrus > Cenchrus fungigraminus. The sequence goes on from CM072769.1 coordinate 175,384,191, forward strand.
ATTTAGGGACGGAGGGAGTACGTTGCTGCAGAAACTTGCACGCAGGTGACAGACGTGACACGGCGGGCCCTGCCTACTTCGATCCTATCTGTGCCCATCTCCCCGCACGCGAACAGTATTTGAGCCAGGCCGGGGCCCCGGTGGGCTTTACTGCTGCACGAGGGCCGGACGGACGGATTAGCAGCAGCATGCCGTAATAATCGTCGATCGACGGACCACGCCCTGCTGCGTTGGCACGTACACAGCTGCCTCTTTTGTGTTATTTTAGGTTCTGCATCGATCGAGCTTCCCCGACGACCGTCGTATTTTCTACTAGGCTTTATCATCAAAACATTTCTAGCTAGTATATAGTACTGAGTAGCATATTGCAATTGAAAGCGGTGCATATGCATGATGTTGGTGGGTGAGTGCCGGGGGTTTATCGTTTGTTTAGTCTGTCCTAATCAGGCGGGGTCACTGTTGTTGTCGGCCCCACACCCCCGGGCGGTTACCTGTCGATTGCGGATTGGCGCTTTGCACGTCGTTTTTAAAGGAAATTGCCAGGATACATACGGGGACGAAAGAAATTAAGAGAGGGGGAAAGGTACAGGCAGGACCTTTGGAGAGCAGCATACTAGTACTATACTGCTGCTGCTGTTGCTGTGCGTAGTAGTACTACTTTGCTTTGGGGACGGTGGACTATTACTACTCGTACCTGTAGATAAGACTATCCACACTCGTCATCCTTTATCTCCTCCTTCAAAAAGGAATATTTCATCCTTGTCATCAATATCTTCTCCTTTATTCTCAGTGTCCTTGCACCCATCTCCCTTCATATTTCTCCTCTATACCAACAAACTGACGTGGGACCCACTCATCACATTTAATACCCCATCCCCCTCCCTCCGCCCACCTACCCCAACACCGTCAGCCTCCCAAGCTCTCTCCCCTCCGGCCTCGGTCCATCCGCCTCACTCCCGCGGCGGAGGCTCGCTCGGAGCTCAGCGCGGCGGCGGCAGCCACACCTCCCCTGCTCCCTTCTCGCTCGCTCTCTCTCCGTGGAGGCCGGCCGGGGCAGCGGCTCATCTGCGGCGGCGCCGGCGGCGGCCCTCCCTCCGTCGTCCTACGCCGGCGCCCTGCCCCGTGCCGGCCGTGGCGGCCCACCCTGCTGCAGCTCCCCTGCTACTCCTCAGGCGGGCGGCGTCGACGAGCCCTGCTGCGGCTCCCCTGCCGGCAGCGGTCGCGCGTCCTGCCTGCTCCACGGCGCCTCGAGGCCGAATCCAGTCCAGCCATGGCGGCGGAGCTCGGGGGATCCGGCGGCGGCCGGAGCTCCGGGGATCTGGCGGCGGCGGACTGAGCTCCGGGATCCGGCGGCGGAGGCGGGCTCTCCTCCATGTGCCCCTCCTCCGCCTACTGCTCGCGCCCGTCTCTTCTTCTTCGACGACGATGCCGCAGAGCTCACCAGGAGGCGCGCCAGGGGCTCCGTGCGGCGGTGAGGTGTAGGGGCCCGCGGAGCTCCCTCCGTCTCTGCGCCCGTCATCGTCACAGACCTCGCCGGCGCGGGGTCATGACGCCTCGAAGATGGAGGCAGCGGGCGGATGCGGCGGCGGCTTCCGAGCACGGGCGCGAGGCCGTTGGGGGCAGCGGCACATGGTGGGGCCGGTGCAAGCTGGCGTTGGCCTGGATCACGCCGAATCTAAAGAGAACAGGAGGGCATCACCATTTTGCCGCTCTCCTCCAGGAGACCGCTGCGGCCCGTTTTACTTCAAAAACCTTCTGGAGGAGACAATGGCGATTTTTTACGGGCGCCGGTGCGGATGGTCTAAGACTGACTACACCGGTGTGTGTACAGGTTCATGATGGCGAGAGCGAGCCTGATCAGCAGCGAATAATGCGGCAACGTACTACACCATCATCGCACCGTACCTACCACACACTCTCTCTTTTTTTTAGGAATCAACGGGGGCAAGAAGCCTATCTGAAATTTTGTATTCCATCAATTTAGTACATTGGTGTAGTCAATCCTCATTTTCCTGCTTCCCTCTTTTGGATTGTGGTAAGAGGCACGTAAAAGGAAATGGTCAAGCACGAGGATAAACGCCGGCAGGCCGAACCAATAATGCTTTTGCGAGCGTATCAGGTTTGGTTCGGGTTTTTTTGTTCTTCCTTTCGCGTATCTGATTTTGTTCTTTTTCTTTCTTTCCTGGCAAGATTTATCTTCGGATTTATTCCCGATCAAAAGATGTCACGCTATTAAATAAACAGATACGAGTTACTACCTCCGTCCTTAAATATATGTCGTTTAGAACAAGCTATTTAGTTCAAAAATGAACTAATTTACCTGTCCTAAACGTCATATATTTAAGAACGGAGGGAATACAACGGACCAGAGAGCAATTAATTAAGCGTTAAGTCAAGTGTTTTACCTCTTCCGGCAGACTAATTGAACCAAGTAGGCGATCGAGGAAAGAAAAAGGAAAACTAACGACGCAAGGAGTATATATAGAGTGAATTTCCCTGTAGGTCCATGAACTTATGTCGAGATGTCATCTAGGTCCGTAAACTAAAAAAGTGGTCATTTAGGTCCATAAACTTTCTCGATGTCTCATCTAGGTCCGCAAACTAAATAATCGGTCATCTAGGTCTATGAACTTTTAAAGAGCGGTCGTCTATGTTCAAGGTGGTAGCAACGAGCCACGCGCGGCTGCAGGCAGGGGCACGATGCATCCCTCTCCTCCACCATTGAAGCAGCACCACCTTGATGCCTTTCGCTACCAGGAGGTTTGTCACCACCACCTTGGACCTAGATGAGCGCTATTTAAAAGTTTATGAACCTAAATGACCGCTTTTTAAAAGTTCATGAACCTAGATGACCGTTTATTTAGTTTGCGGACCTAGATGAGATCTTGAGAAAAGTTTATGGACCTAGGTGACCGATTTTTTAGTTTGCGGACCTAGATGACATCTCGGGAAAAGTTCATGGACCTACAGTGAAATTCACTCGTATATATATGTATATAGGACTGAACGAAAAACTTGTGGCTCGCAAACTCGCTCGAACTCGCTCATTAGTGGCTCGGCTCGACTCGACTCGTTAGGATTTTGAAACGAGCTGAGCTAAGGTTTCAGCTCGGTCGTATAACGAGCCAACTCGAGCTGGCTTGCGAGCCGAAACGAGCCCACCTTACTTAGCAGCCTAGCAAAATACTATGATGAAGTGTCAAGTGTTGCTGCATGAAGTGTTTTAATTTCCTGTTGTATGAACTAAACTTGTGATAATTTTTGAGTGTTAAGTGTTGGCACATGGTGTTGCACTGTTGTTGTATGGCTTCATGGTCACGTGAAGTGTTTTGCTATTTGATGAACTTAACATTGATGGTGTATTTAATACTCGGATAGATTATACGTGCTTTGTTTCTTGTCTTTTTGTTGTTAGAAGTTATATAAAATATAGACTAATATATATTTATAGTATATCTCAATATGTAATCAATGGTAAAATTTTTTATGCATTGGCTCACGAGCTAACGAGTTGGCTCGAGCTTTCAAACGAGCCGAGCCGAGCTCAGTTTTTAGCTCGATATCTTAACGAGCTATAACGAGCCGAGCCAAAACGAGCCGAGTTATAACGAGCCGAGCCACTAACGAACCGAGCTGGCTCGATATCCACCCCTATATGTATATCCATGTCGATGGGTAACAACAAAAATAAAGTAAAGCGCTTGGCCGCCGGGATGCGGAGATCCCACGCGCGGGCACCACCCCTCTTGCTACGTTGGCGGAGCTATGATCACACAACGATGCCCCTCGATCTGCTTTTGGTTTACCGACGATGAGAGATGCCCGAACTGAAGGAGACGATGAAGAGAGCCACTAGTGCAGTGCTTGGTTCCCTGTTGATTGCGGATTGGCGCTTGCGCGTGGGTCACGTCGTTTTTAAAGGAAATTGCCAGGATACGTACGGGGACGAAAGAAATTAAGGCAGCGTTCGGCAGGACTTTTATTTATGTGGCAGACAGTTTTATTGTGAGAGAAAAATATTATGTGTTGATTGAGTTGACAGATTTGCTGTGAGAGAAAAATACTGTAGAAAAAACAAGCCGAACACTGCCTAAGGGAGAGAGAGGGAAAGGTACAGGCCGGACGACCTTACACTATGTAAGAATCAAAGAAAGAAGACACTATTATTGGAGACGCGGTTTTAAAATGTGTCTCCAATGACTCATAGGACACGCGTCTCCAATGACTCTGTGCAAAATTGATAGTTTTAACCCGCGTCTCCTATGTACATACATAGGAGACGTGTTTTATTAATCTGTGTCTCCTTTGAGTTTTCTGGTTATCGGAGACGCGGGTTTACCAAACGTGTCTCCTTTGTGGGGTGTGAAAGGAGACGTGTATCAGTAAAATGTGTCACCCATCTAGTATAGCTCAGACCCGAAAATTTTATGTGCTGGAATAGAAGCCTCGCTTGCGTCCGGGGCGCTCCATGTCTCCACGCCCGCCGCCCCTAGTCTCGTTGTCCCTCTCCTCAGATCCACCAATCCTTTCCTCTCGTCCCCGGCCGCTGCATCTCAGATCCACTCTCCATCCCTCCGGCATCTCCTCCCCCATGGCCGCCGCAGCTAGCCACCCCACCCTTCCTCTCCTCCGTGGCCACCCCTCCCCACCGACGCCTCCCTCCTGCTTTGGTCCCAGCGAGGCGGTCCGCATCTGCATCCGCCTCCAGCCGCAGCCCCTTCCTCCCCTCCGCCGCCCCTACCCGGCAAGGCCAATCCACTGCCTGCGGCGGCTCTCGCATCTTCCTCAGATCGAGTTGCAGCGGCGGGAGGTCAACGGCGGGCAGCGACAGGAGGAAAGCGGCGCGGGCTCGCGGCTACCCTCGCGTTCGGCTGTGGTTCGGCTACATCGTGGAGACTAGGCCATGGCTTGCATTGGCACTCTCCTCTCCCTCGGCCGGCCTATGAGAGGCGCGACGTGGGGTGGGGCCCACCTCCGTCCGCCTGCCGGAGAGTTGTTCGAGCATGACATCCAGTGCATTCGGAAGGAGCACCCCATGGTAGCTGCTGCTGCTTCCCCCATTCTTCCTATACGGTCGAATATACTTGTGCTACCATGCATTCTTGTTTCCAGTAGTAGGTATGCGCACTAAGTGTTTCTCAAAATGTCTAATTGGGAAGAAAACGATACTACTTAGTCTTTCATAGTTGTGAATTATTTTGGTGTTGAATTGCTAGATTCTATCCCATTGCTAGTGATGTTTTAGTATCAACACTAGTGCAGAAAGGCAGCTCGGTAGCCTGCAAGGTAGTTTCAATAATGCTTTGTATAGATGTTTAGCATGTCCTTCTGCATGTGCATGTCCTTCTTGTCAAGCCATGATGTTTACTTCCTCATGCTAATGTTGTATCTGTTCAGTACATGTGCTTGAAACCCTCTTGAAGGTCTTGTATCATTCCTTTCTTTTGTGAGAAAAACCTATGTATCCTCAATTAGTTTGGAGTACGGAGCTAGTTTATCAGTGATGTTGAACTGATCTAAGTATCTAACATGAGGTTGATTTGAACTAATGCCAACTCTAGTATGTGATGGTGACGATGTGGATCTGAGCATATGTCACAGTCTATGATGCTGCCAAATTAAATCTGAGCATATGTCCAAGTCTGTGATGATTTCAAATTTAATCTGAGCATTTGTCCATGTCTGTGATGATTGCAATTTTAATATGAGCATTTATCCGTGTCTGTGATGATTGCAATTTTAATCAGAGCATTTGTCCGTGTCTCTGATTATTTCAATTTTAATCAGAGGATATTTCTGTAGAATTTTAACATATGCTTCTTCTGTGTATATTGAATTAGTATTTCTTTCTTGAATCTCTCTATGTTCCTGGACATATGCAATGATGTTTATTGTTTCTTGCCCCTATTAAAATTTTTTCACCCCTATTAAATGCAACTTTGACCATTAATTAAGGCTATTAAATAAAATCAGTTTCAAAACTATCTTCACAACCCTGGACAAAATCACAAGACGAATCTAATGAGGCCTTTGACCGCATGATTAGAGCATGGTACTGTAGCATTACTGTAGCAAATCACTAATTAATTATGTTCATTAGATTCGTCGCACAAAGTTACACTCATCCGTAAAAAGGTTTTGCAAATAAAGTTCATTTAGTACTCCATGCATAGAAGATTCCCTAGAGGAAATTTTTTCCGAAACTCTTCCAAACACGGCCTTTTGGATTGTGGTAAGAGGCACGTAAAAGGAAACGGTCAAGAACGAGGATAAACGTAACACGGGCCGGCCGGACCGATCGATTATGCTTTTGCGAGCGTATCTGGTTTTGTTCGTTTTTTTTCCTCCTTCCTTTCGCGTATCTGATTTTGTTCTTTTTTTTCTTTGTTTCCTGGCAAGATTTTTCTTCGGATTTACTCCCGACCAAAAGAGGTCGCGCGCATATAAAATCGGGGACCCGACTACTTGATCGATCCTCGATATATAGTCGATACCCTACTTTCCACGTTATATAAACGGATACGAGTTAAAACGGACCAGAGAGCAGTTAATTAAGCGTTAAGTCAAGTGTTTTACCTCTTCCGGCATGCAGACTAAACCAAGCAGGCGATCGAGGAAAGAAAAAGGAAAACTAACGACGCAAGGAGTGTGTGTGTGTGTGTGTGTGTATATATATATATATATATATATATATATATATGGGTAACAACAAAAGTAAAGTAAAGCGCTTGGCCGCCTGGATGCCGGAGATCCCACGCGCGGGGCACCACCCCTTTTGCTACGTTGGCGTAGCTATGATCACACAAGGATGCCCCTCGATCTGCTTTTGGTTTACCGACGACGAGATGCCCGAACTCGAAGGAGACGATGAAGAGAGCCACTAGTGCAGTGCTTGGTTCCCTCGGGCCCACCCGCGCCTCATCTCTCCAATCTCCATGTGGTCACTCGATCGATGCGCCTAGCTCGTTTTTCGCTGCCGCGCTCTTGCATTGGTTATATGTGATGCGATATGATGATATGCATGGAGCACAAGCACGACCAAAAGTTATACTCTGAATGATCGCGGTAGATGTAAAAGATGGTATATTCTAGGCCAGATCGCAGTAGATGTAAAAGATGTGGGTGCGCCATGATATTCTCTCTTTTCCATTCGATCTCGCACTGGCTCTGGGGTCGTGGGTTGTGATCTTGATGGTCTTCTTCTTTTCTTCAACACTCTGAATGACAGCGAAAACATCTCAGTGTGGAGAGAGTAGCTTTCAGAACTCTTGGTGTAATGATTTATGTGGTGCCGCCCGGCCTCTTTGTAGATAGGCAATAATGGAGCACGATTTAGACAGGTTCGACCGGACTGTTGAATAGCATAATACGCTACGTCATGTGTGTTGATGGTTGTACTTTTGATATTATGTATTGGTGTGTGTGCTCCTCCCCTTCCCCCATTCACAAAACTTGTACAAGCACTAACTTTGCTCGTCGTCTTATACAATTGTTCGGGCCGGTTCCTTGGCTGCCGTAGTCCCCCCCCCCCCCTCCCCAAAAAAATTTATGTATTGGTTACAGGGTTACATGTTACTTAATTTACAAGATACTAGCTAGTTTGGATACGACGACTAGAGAAGTCATGTTGCTATTACAATGAGTGCTTTTGTAATCCTCGACTAGTTCTTGATTTTTCACGCATATCACATGGTCACTCCCGTGGTTTTCATATCAGATATGTCTCTATGTCTAGCCCCACATATGGAACTGCCGAAACCTTCTAGTGAACCCATAAGAATACATATGCCGACACACACTACCTTGCTATATACTCTCTATAGAATCGGAGACCGACGACGTAAAATAAACTGGATCGATTCGTGGCGAGTTCTACGCAACTTTAAATCTTTCAAGCTACAAGGACCCACACATCGTCATCTAGTCTAATTCCATAACTTTATTTTTTTCCCCTTTCTTTTTCTTCTTTTTTCAAAGGAGAATATAAGATACAATAAGATACCAGTACAACGGATAGGAGAGCAAGTGCAAGCAATCCCAATTTTCTCAACAAGTACGATCGTCCAAGGGCATTATTCATCCATGTTTCGGTACACCTCGATCGATCTTCCGGCCAAACCAAGCGGAAAAGAAAAAGAGAAAACTAATGTTGAACCCCCTTGAGCTACTACGACGAGATGCCTGAATTGGAAGGAGCCGATGGAGGGAGCCACGTACTAGTGTTAATTTGGTTCCCTCGGGCCCACCCCGCCCTCATCTCCAATGTGTGGGCACTCGATGCGCCTCGTTTTCGATGCAGCTAGCTGTTCTTTTGTAGGGATCTGATATGTGATCTGATATGCATGGAGCACACAACCTAGCTAAAGTTATGTGATGTGCATGGAGTATATATGCTAGCTAGCGTGCACATACATAGTATATTCTAGGCCAGATCTATCGCAGTAGCTGCAAATTTAAAAGATGTGGGTGTGCGGTGATGTTCTCCTTTTCGATCCTGCACTGGCTTTGTGTGAGTATACGTAGTGGTCAATTTTGGGCGCTTTTCTTTTGCTTTGAAAAGGATGTGTAGTTTAGGCCCCGTTTAGGCCTTGTTTAGTTCGTTAAAAAATTTTGGAGAAATTTTTTAAGATTTCCTTCCAAGGTCTATTAAGAGTATTAAATGTAGATTACTTACAAAATTAACTACACGAATGGACTAGAAATCACGAGATGAACCATTAAGCCCAATTAATTCGTCATTAGATATTGGTTACTGTAGCACAATGTTGTCTAATCATGTCATCATTAGGCTCATTAGATTCGTCTCGAAAATTAAGGTAGGGATTGTGGAATGAGTTTTGTCATTAATTCACATTTAATACTCCTAATCAGTGTCCGGAGATTGATATGACGGGTAGTTGGTGCATTTTTTGGAACTAAATGAGGCCTTAGTTAGCTGAAATTTTAGTGAAATTTATGAAATTTTTTACATTGAGTTGCGTGCATATAGAGAAAAAACGGGTGAAATAGGTGAAATTTTTGGAATCTTGGAGAACTAAATGACACCTTAATTAAATAAACATTAGTTCTAACCTCGATTGGAAAAAGTAGGGTACAAATAATGGCAATGAGCAGGAGGAGCAACTCGTTGTACAATGAACTATTACTGCTTAATTTCCCGTGATATATATAGCTCGTACTGTCGTAGTACAAGAGAGAGTACTGGGTTGAGTTTTTGGGGGCAGCGAAGCGAAACCCCGAAATGGTAATGTGGGAATAGCGAGGCAGTACTACTTCTGGCGCTGTCTTGGTCTCCAGTTGGTCTGGCTGTCTCCTCAATTATTGGGGCTAGCTGGGGCACTGCACCCTGCTGCAACAGCAACGCACGAACACTATAGTCACAGACTCACAGTGCTCACCGTCTGCTTCATCTGGGCCACCGGCCGCGACACGACCCGAGGCGATTGCACTCACTGCAGAGCACCCCCACGAAATTAAAAGATATGCCTCCAATTCAAAACACTTGTTATCTTACTTTTTTTTAATTTATTTTCTTTGCTATGTACCCAAATAATTAATATGTTCACGTACACAATAAAGTGAGAATGTATGTAAAAAAGTCAGAATGACAAATATTTTGAAACGGAAGGAGTACCTCTCTGCTCACTACCCACTTCAATCCCCCCGCGAGTGTCAGCTGTTCACGCCTTGTTTCATGTACTAACGAAAAACTGCTTGCCACGATGGGTCTCCTTCATGATTACTGGTAGTTTGGGAAATAACTGGTTTCTTTCATCATCATTATAATCTTGGTCGCAACGGTTAGTTGAGACGGAACACGAATTAACGCGTTCCCGTTGCAATCACGTACTATAGCATAACTGACGGCTGTTTCTTTCTCGTGTGTGTGTAGCAGCAGATGATAGGAGTATATGTCTCCTAGGGTGGCGCTGCATCGACACACTATTCAATGTAAAGATCATAAGAATAGAATGCGCGTGTTATGTACATTCATACACGGATGGTTAGGTCAGTCTCAATGGAGAGGGTCATCGCACAGTTATCAAGACTGGAACCTTAAGAACTGTGCCAACGGAGGGTCACGGTGATGACCCTGGGTCATGGTGATAACCCTCATCTCTCATTTTATGACACTTCTCATCCTCTCTCCTCATAAATTTGCTGATGTGGCAGGAAATTTAATGCTCATGACCCTCTCATGACACTTCCCACTGAGACTGAGACTGACCTTACTGATATGAGCTAGTAGTATGAGCGATGAACTACTAACCAATTTGCTACTAACCAATTAAACGTCATTTAATTAATTTACTAGTGCAGAGAGGATCGAGCACGCGTAACATTTCTCGTACACGACGTCTCGCGGCCTCTCATGATGCTCACTCCCAACCAGTCCTCTATAGTTGAATGCGTACACGTACGGGTTCATGAACCCCCATCCATCTATATACACGTCTATATACGCCAGCCATCGTATATATTTCTTACCGTACGTACTCATCTCGTGGCGGCGTGGCCTATTAACTACTGTAGAGTACTGCAGCACACGCGCGTCTCGCCAGCCTAACCTACTACATACCTATCGGTATTCCATATCGAGTTATTTATTTACTATACATATACATATACATATACATGTATGCAAATGATGTCCTAGTATTGTCTGGAACCATTTTTTTGTCAAATTTGGGCGGTGGTGTATGTACGCAATCCATCCATTTTCGATTTGCCCTCCGTCAGCCAGCGATATGATCGAGGCAGCGAGCTGCGAGTGCGAGCACGAGCACATTGACCTCCCGTTTTCGGTATGGTTATCGCATTAAAATCCGTGCACATCCGGACCGAAAAGAAAACGTACTCCCTCCGGTTTTATATTAGAAGTCGTTTAGGACAGCGACACGATCACCAAAGCACAACTTTGACTTCTCTTTTCTATAAAAATTTTTATTGGAAAGTTATATATGTATATTCTTATGAAAGTAATTTTCAAGACAAATCTATTTATATGATTTTCACATTTTCAAACTCAACAACTTAAAAGTTATTCATGATTTATATTCTCAATGTTTGACTCAAACCTTGTCCAAAACGACTTCTAATAGGGAACCGGAGGGAGTAGACGCGTACCTGCCTCTCCTGTTCCATCAAACTGTTCATACCACTGCTGCTTTGCTACACATATTGTATCCAGCGGCGGAGCCAGCGTGAGGGTGGGGGGGGGGCTCCAGCCCCCCCTACTGGCCGACCGTCCATGGAGGTCCCTTGAGCCATCAACGATTGTCTAGCAACTTAAGCAGTCAAATGATAGTGTTTAGCATCACTAATCACGATTTTACTTTGGCTCAGCCCCCCTAAAACATTGGCCTGGCTCCGCCACTGATTGTATCGATCTCATACGTAGATATTTGCTTATTTAATTTATTTCCTCTTGGCTTCCAAGTCCACGTACGTTTGGGCAGGCTTCAAATCAATCGCCAGGAGCACGCTTTTCTCGCGGATGGCGACGTTTCGCGTCTCGGTAAGTGTATAAATATATTTTTTTTCATGCATATAATATATGCGTACAAAACCCACACGATTTTTTTATGCAAATTCGCATCCAATCTAGTCTGTCCAAGAAGCAGTAGAAACCAAATTCAGAGACTCGGAGTAGTTGCTACCAGTGTTCACAAAACTTTAGTGATCGATTTGGGTTAAACGGGAGAAAATAAAATCTTGCAATCAATGGGGGGAAATTAACGATACATGTAACTAGTAATATCTATGGCATACGGCATGCATATGCGTAGTGCTAATTATTCTACAAAACCAATTTGTCCATCGTGACTGAGCTCAATTAATGCTTTCATCTTACTATATATAGGTCTAGAATTATATATATAAGTTTATGGTCAATACTGCAGCTAGCCCACACGATATTGCTTTGCTCCTATTTAATTTCTAGCTAGCTAGGCAAGATTAATAGATAGCAATATGTGACCAGTTGTTGGCATTTCGCATTCTATATATGTATTGGATCACGTGCACTATTGAGTTTTCCTAGTTTTTCCCCCCCACTTCATGGTCTATTTTGGGTATAGTTCAGTTGGTTAGCTTCTTGTGGTCGAACAATGTCCTGGTCGAGCCTACACAACTAACACCATATCTATCTATATAAACTATATAGGAGCACCGCATTAAGAATCACAACTTCATTTCTCTTAACATGCAAGTCATCCACATTATCATCCACTAAGGTCACTTATTGATGTCTTCTACCGATTTTCTGTGAAGTACTAAACACATACAAGATCAATCGTGTAAGAGATGTTCTCCCGAATAACGAACATTTTTTCATGTACGATGTTATTTGTACAAGAAATTACACAAGATCAATCCTGCAGCAACGCGCGGGGAATCACCTAGTTCTTATCTATAGTTTACCACCATGTCATTTCTAATTTCTCAATGGAAACCATACAGTTTAATTTCATCTTCTCCACTGACGGTGTATCATGAGCTATCTATGATCGTATAGGCTCTTATCTTTCTAAGTTCTTTGCCATGATTTTGCAGCCTATAGTTACAATTTTTATATTACCATAGCATCACATTGCTCGCTCTGATAAAAAAAATGTATTTGATGTTATTAAGTATTAACGATGTTTGAAATGGAAGTTCAACAAGACTTTCTTTTAGAATGTATAGTTGTAATATTTGATAGAACATAGTTATAAATATTTAAAAAGACAATGACCAAAGTTTGAAAATGAATTATTATCGGTCACGGAAAAGAGAATAAGTTATTAGGACTACACTATTGGACAGTGATGGGTCTAGGATTCAGATGCAGGGGGGGCTGAACACCTTCTTCTACCTCTACAAAAACTTCATTTATAGTAGAAAATTTCAAAACAGATCGAAAAAGAGCTCCATTGTTATGCAGGTAGTAGGGGGACTGGAGCCCCGTCCGCCCCCCTCGCTGCCTCGGTCCCTGCTATGGGACTTAGTAATCTTTGAATTAAGTTTTGAGAAAATGACAAAATCTTTGTATTAAGCACAAGGTTTTGAGTCTTGGGTGAGCACGTGGAATCGTGGATGGACACAAAACCGTGTGCTTGAAGAAACGAATTGTTACCGGCCACCACAGGAAAAAGAAAAGGAAAAACTACTGGGACAGGGCGCTTCACTTTTGCATGCATGGGATTTACCACATGTACAAATGTACAATGATGGCATAGCTAGGCATGGATGGATCCACTTGAGCGCGGTGAGAAACCTAGGCATAGATAACTCCGACAGAGTCCGATGTTGGACCGGATATGATGAGATGGGCTGTCCAATGCCAAATTGCCAAGTGGCCGTGCAACTTGATGATGCCACTGGCTTCTGCCCACATCAGCTGGTGGAGCTTGCCCACCAGTATTACCTCCATCCTAAATATTACTAGTATTTGTTTTGCTTTTTTAGGTATATAACTTTCGTTATACTCCTAGGTATATATACTCAGTCCAAATATTTTATCCGTCCTGCAAAGACAGTTCGTGTAGAAAATTTTAGACAAAATAGTAGCAATGCCAAAAGTCCAAAGTATCCTTGGTAACTTTTCTTAATCGAATGGATGATTGAGTAGAACTAATTCTGCATGTACACTTGCAGTAATTGTCGGACCAATCAACCTTCCTTATTTAGCTAGTCTGGTTTGGGCAATCGATGGTGGAAGTAAATGATCGATTCATTAAGGTATTATGAGATTTTTTTTAAAAAAGTTACATAACGTATTTTGCATGATAAATTTTGAAGGCTAAACGAATAGTTTTTTTTAGGATGGAGGAGGGAGTATATAGTAAAAATTATGTATGTAAAAAGTTAAAATGAATAATTGATTTGGAATGGATGGAGGGAGCAGTAGGTATAGCATTAGCATTAACAACTTGATTTATCCCTCCATGGATGGCATCAATCGATCAAGAGTTAGGACGGCATTTGCAGCTGAAGCAAACGGACAGAGAGGGCCTATGGTATGTGGGCCGTGGGAGCGACGAGGCGCGTGCCCCTCGTGGTCCATTAGAATTTAGGACCTGCATGCATGGGAAACTGTTATAAATTACGTATAAAACGCGTAGCTCACAGAAGGCCACGTCGGTCCTGGATCGCCGAGGACATATGACCATATTGTTTCTGACAAATTGTCCTGCAGTTTTTATTTACTTCCTTGATCTTCGTCAGAGCACAGTAGTTCCCTGGTACGGTTACCATTTGTTTTTCCTTTTACTTGCCTCGTCACCGGCGGCACGAAAAGGATAGATGCTAGGCAGTATGGGCAAATAATAAACCAGTTTTGCATTGGGAATAATGGAAGGAGTTGGGGAATTGATCAATTAACATGTTCAGTTCAATACAGCAGTGGCTATCCCTGGAGAATTTGATCAATTAACATGAAAGACTTCTTTTGGTGGCCAATTTTACATGAAAACAAGTTTCTAACCTTGATCTCGCGGCTGCCTAGGACATACAAATTGCATAATTAAATTCCTCAAAAGTGGATTAAAAAATCAAGAAACCCCCTCAGCTCAAAATCTAACGGTAGAGGCTACCCCATGCTGTGATGCAGGCAGGAGACGCCGAGCAGGAAGCATCTGCCCCAAACAGAAAGAAGATATTTTCTGTAAGCCACGGCATCATCACCTGCCACATCATCACCTTTCTTTTTTCCCCTCTCCCCCACTGCTGTGTTCATGTGTTGTTTCTCTTGGACAAATCCAGGCCCGCAGCCACCCACCAAATCGGACGACGCAGGTGCCCAAATCAGGAAGGATTTTAAGGTTAACCGGCTGCCACCGGCTACTGCCCGTGACCCCTATTTTTTTTGCCGGCCCGCCTCCTCTATATATTACCCGCCGCACCCGTCTCCCCCTGATCCCATCCCACCCTTCTTCCTCGACTCCGTCGGCCACCGCCACCGCTCGCCGGCGCCGGCCGCCAGAACTCCGAAAGGTCCCTCCTTTATCCTGCCAAGATCCCACCTTTCTTCCACAGCTAGCTAGCTGCTGACCTCGCCTTCTCCGTACTAGCTAGCCATAGTTGATTGGTGGGGCGTGCTTGATTCGTGAAGCGACCGTACAGTAGGATCGTGCTCCCGCCGTCTCCCGCGTTGCGTGCAGGATGGTCGTCAAAGATTGGTAATGAGGAGGCGCAGCTCGACAGGCCGTGGAGCCTAAATGTACCGCAAGAACGAGTCGGCACTCTCCTGCTTCTACCTCTTCCTCCTCTGGTTCTTCTTCTTGAAATAGACCAGCAGCCCAGCCCAGCTGAGAGCAACTCGCGAGCTGCGATTGGGATCGATCGCTGTCTCGCTGCCTGGTCCGTGTCTGAAGCTGCCGAGGTGGTCCTCCCCTGGTTGTTTGCTCCGGCAAGAATCGGGAGGTGCTGGGAGATGGACCTGGATCTGAACGTGGCCGACGTGGCGCCGCCGGAGAAGCCGGCGGCGATGGAAGCGAGCGACTCCGGCTCGTCGGAGTCGTCGGTGCTGAACGCGGAGGCGTCCGGCGGCGGTGCCGCGCCGGCGGAGGAGGGCTCCAGCTCGACGCCCCCGACGCGGGCCGTGCTCGAGTTCAGCATCCTAAGGAGCGAGAGCGACGCGGCCGGCGCCGACGAGGACGACGACGCCACGCCGTCGCCGCCGCGCCACCAGTCACACCACCACCACCAGCCGCCGCAGCTCATCACCCGGGAGCTGTTCCCGGCCGGTGCCGGCCCGCCGCGCCCGCCGACGCAGCATTGGGCCGAACTCGGCTTCTTCCGCGCCGCCGAGCCGCCGCGCCCGCAGCCGGACATCAGGATCCTGCCGCACCCTCACCCGCACGCCACGCCGCCGGCGCCGCCGCCGCCCGTGCAGCCGCAGGCGGCCAAGAAGAGCCGCCGCGGCCCGCGCTCCCGGAGCTCGCAGTACCGCGGCGTCACCTTCTACCGCCGCACCGGCCGCTGGGAGTCCCATATCTGGTCAGTACACCAATCATCCATCTGCAAGCTCACCCTGTCCTTTCAGTTTCCAACCAATCGCTTCTCCTTCTGTTCTAAGTTCTAACACCAACGTCTCGTCTTCTTGTTCCTCGGAAATGCAGGGATTGCGGCAAGCAAGTGTACCTAGGTGAGCAGATTGCCAACTAATCCATTAAAATCCATCTCCTTTTTTCTGATCTGAAATCATCCGTGGTCTAACTAATCGAGTGATCTGACTGACACAGGTGGATTTGACACTGCCCATGCTGCTGCAAGGTACGCACAGAATTGTCCTCTGAACTTCATCAAAATTTTCAATTTTGTATCACCGGACTAATAATCTTGGAAACTCGGCAGGGCGTACGATCGAGCGGCGATCAAGTTCCGCGGCGTCGACGCGGACATAAACTTCAATCTCAGTGACTACGAAGACGACATGAAGCAGGTGAGAGCAACCGACAATCCATATATGTTCTTGCAACATTCAGTAAAGTGTCTGCCTGCAACTGAAAATACATGGCACGCCAGATGAAGAGCCTGTCCAAGGAGGAGTTCGTGCACGTCCTGCGACGGCAGAGCACCGGATTCTCGAGGGGCAGCTCCAAGTACAGAGGCGTCACCCTGCACAAGTGCGGCCGCTGGGAGGCGCGCATGGGGCAGTTCCTCGGCAAGAAGTAAGAACACTTGGCACCCTGTGGATTTTGCTTTGCTTCGAATCCTTGTGATTTTCCTATGTTATATTAGCCTCATGCTAATGGAGTCATGAGTTCGTAGCTGATGAAGTCCCATGATTTGGATGTTTTAGTTCAGTACTAGTATAGGTTAGATATGCTTGTAGCTTAATGGCTGCTTCAACAAAAGAAATTAATAAGAGAAAAAAAAGGGAGGTGGATAGGGAATTCCAAAGTCCTCATCGGTTGGAACACCATGCTTGGGTGCAGGTACATATATCTTGGGCTATTCGACAGCGAAGTAGAGGCTGCAAGGTTGTTCATCTTGGATTCACCATTGATGCAAAAACAAAAAGTTTTTTCCGTTGTCTTTTGATTTCCAAAGGGTTGAGTACCGACTCGATTCTTCTCTCTCTTCTTTTCGTTACAAAATTCAGGGCTTATGACAAGGCTGCGATCAAATGCAATGGTAGAGAGGCCGTGACGAACTTCGAGCCAAGCACATATGACGGGGAGCTGCTGACCGAAGTTGCAACTGAAGGTAGAAACACTTCTCGTGATCTTCAGATAGAAAGTTACTATTAGCTGATGAACTTGTTTGAACCAAGGTATTGATGAATAAACTCGATTTTTTTTGTGTTCTTCTGCAGGTGCTGATGTAGATCTGAACTTGAGCATATCTCAACCGGCATCTCAGAGCCCGAAAAGAGATAAGCACTCCCTCGGTCTGCCGCTCCACCATGGGTCATTTGAATGCTCCGAATTGAAAAGAACAAAGGCAAGTGCTCAGGCTCCTTTGACAAGTATCAAAATCAGTAAAATTTTCTTGTCGAATTCTAGTGGCTACCTGATGCACACTAAGCACAAAATAACCCAAGTTTCGCTCTCACCATGCTAGCGACGTGACTACTAATGCCTCTTGTGGATCAAGTCTTTTTCATAGTTTACGTCGGAGATCCTATTTCTACAGTTGTCCAGTTTACATTTGACTACCCTCACAAGTCGGGATCAGTAGGCAAATTATTTTATTGTGCAGTAACAAGTTTCTCTTTTCAGAGTGATCATGACCGTTGAGCAGAACATTTTTTTCCTTACCAAAATGAATTGTTTATAAGGAATTATAGAGCGTGGACAAATATGCAGGTATCCATAATTCAACTGAAAAATCTTTTGCTTCTGATGCAGATTGATACTCCCCCTGAACTGGCGGGCCGACCTCATCGGTTCCCTCTTGTGACCGAGCATCCACCGATCTGGCCTGCTCAATCTCACCCCTTCTTTACAAATAATGAGGTTAGGCGATACTAAATTGCTGAAATAAGGGCTTTTAAATTAGCTCCCTAAATCTTCTAGTTGTATTGTCAGAGCATCACATGATTGGGTCAAATTGTGCAGCCTGAAGATTTTTAGTTAGCTAGCTTCATCAAGTTGCATTTCTTGTGCGGCTGTCAATTTGGCTCTAGTCTTACATCAATGCTCCATTTTCTTGAATTCTATAGTCCAACTGGTCCATGTCGATTTCGGAGATATTAATGAGCAGCACAGTGTTTCGTATATGGTTTTGAATATCTTGAGCTTGCATATAATCTGGGAATAATAGTGTTAATTATCAGCCTCATGAACAGGGACATGTTTGATTTTTTCCATTAAAAGGAACATCTAGACCGACGAGAATTCAACATTAGGGTACTCAAATGATTGGTCAACTATTCCTGTCTAGGGCCAGAAAAAACCTTTGAACGGTTCCTACTCATGTATATATTGCCAGTTATAGAAGTGTGACTATTATTCAAACAAGCATGTTTGTACTAATCAACTTCAGATCGAGTTTGGTCAAAATTGAACTTTGGAACATTTCATCTCCTAAACTTTAAGGTCAGGCTCACGTGTGTCGTTTTCCGATTATATTGGACGGAAAGTTTGAGCTTGACGTCTGAAGCTCGGCTTTCTGTTCAATTGAACTGTTGGAAAGACTAATTTCGAACAGGCTTCCATCAGAAATCATTATGATTTAACTGTGCAATTTGTTCTTGAATTCATCCACCTGCTGACCTGCATCAGGATTTTATTTTTGGAAGCTCGATGCATCCCATATTAGGATGTAACTGAAATTAAGCAAGCTGAACAAATAAACTGTCGTTGCATTATGCAGGGTGCATCAAGGGATATTAACAGGAGGCCAGAGGGTGGCACAGGAGGTGTTCCCAGCTGGGCATGGAAAGTGACAGCCGCCCCTCCTCCCACCACCCTGCCATTGCCGCTCTTCTCGTCGTCGTCGTCGTCGTCCGCTGCAGCATCATCAGGATTCTCCAATACCGCCACGACAGCTGCCCCCGCCGCCACCCCATCGGCCTCCCTCCGGTTCAACCCGCCGTCGTCGTCGAGCCATCATCGCCGCTGAAAAAAAACCACCAAGAAGCTACGCTGTAAATTTGCCAGGAATTGATCTAAGCTGGCATTTTCCCCCCTCTGGGCGTTGCAACTTTTTGGGTTTTGCGCCGGGGGATGGTTTCTTGTAGTGGGTCGATTCATAACTGTATTCTCGTGCATACTGCATGCCCCAAGTGAAATGCTTCTCTCTTTACACATCTGAGATTGACTAACTTCAACATTTGAGATCGGTCTATACAATATTGTGTAGAGAATCATTGCTGAGACACTGTTAACAGAAGTATAGGTATCATAAGCGCTGCCCACTACTTGTGGACAAATTAAAGCTCAGGAAGAAGATTGATATTCTAGTTTCTTTCTTGGCTGTCAATTCGGTTCCTGTCTTCGCTTTGGAGCCAATTGCCTACTGTCTCGTCCTGTCGTTGTTTGTTCTTGCACAGAGCCAACTACTAGCTCGAATGGACGCTGACGCATTAATATAATATTTGGTGCAAGGATATATTCTCGTATCTGTAATTCTGTATCAGAAATCATATACTCCCTCTATTCCAAATTGTAGATCATTTAGCATTTCAATCAAGATTCACAATATTTTGTTATGCATTTAGATATATATGTGTGAGTCTATCTGGATATACATGATAACAATTATGAATCTAGATTTGCTAAAACGATCTACAATTTGGAACTATGATGAAGTATATACGACTTCGATTTTTGTAGTGAACCGCCAGATAAACCTTTTACATTGGTCATGTCAAAGTATATATGACCTAGAAATCCGTCAGAGACGATCGAGTTCTCTCTTTTTTTTACCCTTGGTCATAACTCATAAAGCAAATGTTGCTGACCCCGCCGCTGTCGTCCGTGAAAACTTCGCGAGAAATGCCGACACAGTTACTGTCGGCGAAAAGCGAAGGAATCCGTCATGCGAGAGGACACCCTCCAATTCTTTGAAGCCCACAAGATGCGTACTAGATTACTTGGACAGATTCCCTTTTCCAACTCGAGGGCGCATCGAGATTCGAGCTCTGCCCCCGGCCTGTTCATCGATTCATTCCCACTCAATATGCTGGAATTGCTGGTTGGTAAAAATGCTGCACACCAACATAGGTGCAGTGTATCCATGTGGTAAGATGGCATGTGGTACGTACTAAGGACCAATCCCGTTGCTCTCTTGTTTACATGTCTCCATGTGCCTTTGAAGGTGTATACTAATCGCTATAGATGGGCATTCGGGCCGCCCGGCCCGGCCCTAGCCCGGGCCCGGGTTGGCCCGCTCAATTACGGGCCGGGCTGGCCCGACACTAACATCCACCGTGCCGTGCCGTGGTCGTCCACGGGCTGTGGCGACGGCCCAAGCCCGGGCCCGTCGTGCCGTTTCGTGCCGGGCCAGCCCGCAAATGCCCGGCCCTACACGCGCCTGCGGGCCGTCCGGAGCCCGAACCACCTTCTCGACGTGGGCACGTGGCTGCCGGGGGATGGAGGGGAGTGGCGGCCTGCCGGCCTCCGCCGCGGGCAAGGCGCGCCGGCCGCCGGCTGCCGGCCTCCGCCGCGGGCAGGGTGCGCCGAGCCGCCGGCCTCTGCCGCGGGCAGGGCACGCCTGCCGCTGGCCTCCTCCGCGTGCAGGGCGCGCCGGCCCTCCGCCGCGGGCAGGGCGCGCCGCCTCCACTGCGGGGCGTCCTGGAAGGCGCCGTCGGCGGCGGCTGCAGGGGTGGGTGCGGGGAGAGGCCGAGAGGAAAAGGGAGGGAGGCGGCGCGCGGTGTGCCGGTGTCGTGGTCGTGGCGGAGGGGATGGATGGGGCGGCGTCCAGCGGAGGGGAGGTGACGGCATCGCCGCGTCGGGGTGCCGGGGCTGGAGAGTCGGGCGGCGGCGGTGGCTGTAGTCTGTAGGAGTAGGTTAGGGTTTGGGGGTGGATTTGGTTGTTTATATATGATGGGTGGGATTAGCGGGCCGCTGCCGGGCCACCCTGTTAATTGCGTGCCGGGCCGGGCCGCCCAACGTGCTGGGGTGACAGCCCGCGCCCGGGCACGGTAAGCGGGCCGGGCTAGCCCGGGCCTGGTGGTTATCGGGCCGTGCCGTGTTTGGGCCGGGCCAAAATTGCGTGCCTTCGGGCGGGCCGCCGTGCTGCGGGCCGAATGCCCATCTATGCTAATCGCGGCACACAAGTTGGCCATTGCAGTTTTTGTTGTGACAGGGAGGGAGGAAGAAAGGAGGCGGCATCAACTTTACTATGGAATTAAGCAACATAAGTATGTATGAGACCGTCTTTTTTCCAATCCAACAAGAAATTAAATGTCAAGTTCAAGATTATATAT
Source organism: Cenchrus fungigraminus (assembly GCA_036936925.1). Taxonomy (NCBI): domain Eukaryota; kingdom Viridiplantae; phylum Streptophyta; class Magnoliopsida; order Poales; family Poaceae; genus Cenchrus; species Cenchrus fungigraminus. The sequence goes on from CM072769.1 coordinate 175,405,552, forward strand.
ACTACCTCCGTCCTTAAATATATGACGTTTAGGACAAGAAAATTAGTTCATTGTGAACTAGTTTTCTTGTTCTAAACGTCATATATTTAAGAACGGAGGGAGTATTTGTTTACCTAGGGGAGTTGTGCTATGGCTTTATGCGATTCATCAGGATGCTTTTGTTATAACATTTTGTCACAACAGAAGCATTTTTTTTTCCGAACCGGCAAAAGTTTTGCCGTAATTTTTATTAGAAGGAGCAAGGTAGACAAAAACACAATAATGAGAACTAATTAAAAGGGAAAAACACAGAAGCATACTGACCTTCCTTTTCTTTGAAGGTATATATATACAAATCGTGCCGGCCTTTCTCTCCACTTTGTTTCTTTTTTGCTAATATATAAGAAAAGAGCTTGCATTGATCAATAAGGCCACTTCTATTTTTTAAAAGTTCCTACAACCTAATTTTTTTAGTACATATGATTTCCATGCATATTTTGAGGGACGAGGTGTCATATATATGTGGCGATCGTTGGTTACAACAGTGGTCCAGGCGACTTGTCAACAATTGATAAAGATCTGATGACCGCAGGGATTCTGAAACATCAAATAAACAATAGCTAAATAAGTGAGAAGTAGCATGTTGATACCTGTAAGTCTGTCCCTTCATTATTCCCTCCTAGAAAAATTAAAGGACCCTCACAAATATTCATAAAGAACAACTCACTCATTATTAGATCACCGACAAACGACCATCAGGTACCATCGAAAAAATAGCCGCAAAGTTGAGAGTACAACCGCCCATTTGCAACACCAAGATAACCCTAATAATTAATCATCAAACAACAAGTTGTGTGTGTATGATGTGCCATTTTTAACTAATGCCAATTATTTAACGTCTGTAATGTTGGCGTTTGAAAAGAAAACAAAAAACATAATCGACTAACATATAAAGTGATGATGTACATATTTGCTACGTCAAGCAAGAAAATGATGGAAAAATTTTGATGCCCACCGTACCTTTAGGTGATCGAAATCCATCCTTAATCAATTCCTTATTAATTAGAATTTGTGAGTGTTCGATGTCAGTGACGGCTCCTAGTATATTTATGTGTGGCCTTAGCAAAAAATATAATGCGAGGACAATTGACAACACCCTATATATATATTTGGATTTTTTAAGGATTGGAGGTGTGTCATTGTTTTCTTCCATGTGGTGTGGGTCTCTCTCTCCTTTTGGCATGATTCCATTCCTCCTCCGAGGGGAAATATATTGCTATTTTATGCATCGCCGAAATACGTCACTGCTTACGTTAATTCCCAAACGGATAGTAATAATCTAACAACCTTGTTGCATGACATGTATCATGGACCAACTAACGTAAAACAAATCAGACAGGTACTGGTACTATATTAGCCCCAGAGCCCTAATGGCATTTGTTTATCATCTCTGTTGGTGTGATTATATTGATTCCTTGTATTAGGTGTACTCGAAGGATCAGTTGAGCTCCTTTTTAAAAGTGGCTAGCCCCCCCTGTAGGATGTATATCTTATTGTTTGAACGCTCCTTGTTGGGTGGGGATAATCTTTTCTACTCTGTGAAAAGAGCAATGCATGCACACTACACATGTAATGTACTGCTTCTTTTAGTATGCTCTGCCATACTTTTCTAAACAGCATGATTAGTACTAAGCCTACCTTTGGTCATATGTGTGTTAGATGCATGGTCTTAAACTTTTGTACTCCATGTCATTCAATTCCTGCCAAGTTAACTATATACTACTAATCGGTTGTAGTAAGGCGCGTCCATCAACCTGCTCAACCAAGCTGCTGCAAAGCTAATATAAAATACATGCAGGGAGTCAGATGACAGATGTAAGTTGAACCAGCTTGTGCATTTCTTAATGCCTCGATTCGTGATCTGATGCTGATTCTTTCAGTTTTAAACTGTCCTTGATGTTTTTATTTAATTTTCTGATCCAGTTGATGGAGACAGATTAAAGCCAGTTGTAGTATAACTTTAGTAGTACGATACTAGATCAGGATTGGCCGGCCGTAGAGAATTTAGTTCAGTTTACTTTATGTGCTATGATAAGCTGCTAATCAGCAGTAACTCTTTGTGATAACCAAAGCATGGATTATAAATTTATAATGGCAGTTGGCAGCCAGCAAACTTTTTTTTTATTTTTTGCGAAACAACTAGCAACAAATTCAATACCCTCCCTACTACGCTACATCAAAATTGAGATGAAGTATAATTAAGGATGCACACTTAACCATTGAACTGTCTAAATGCTAATAGGATTTGACTGGATTAATCAAACATCAACCGGCCTGTTAGTCTGGCTTATCAGCCACCAGCCAATGATACTTTTTTTCTCAGAATAAATCAGAAGCCACCGACCAGCTATCAGTACTTTTCTCTCAGAACAAATCAGCACCAGCCAAGCGAACAGGCCGTTTGTAGCCAAACTGAAAATTAAAGTAATAATTCGCCGTCTTAGTTGTAGCCATTTGGTTGGACATATATATGCATAATGTATCACTGGTATATATGTGTACTTTGTTAACTAACCTCGTCTGAGACCATATACATACGTCAATCACTTCAGCAGAAAACCTAAAATGGATGTAGCTAGAGCGTTTCAGTTGACGGAGACGCTGCACCAACAGTGGGCTCGTGATGCAGCACAGCACAATCCATCCGTCGGCATCGCCTCTCTCGCCTGTCACTCTTAAAATTGGTAGCCGTCGTCTTGAATTCACACGTGTAGCGCTGTGTGGTCGAGTGATATTATCCTTGATGAAATTTCTCCAGAGTTTTGCAAGTTTTAATTTGCATGCAGGAGGGACCATGGAAATCCTGAAAAAACAGACTAGAAGCTACCTGGCCAAAGGCATATGTATGCTAAAAAAGGCGTGTATATACTAGAAATATGGAAATCTTTCAAGAAAAATAATCCTTGGACAATATATACCAGGTGCAGTGGTGCACCATGTCCACGGTAGGCCCCCACAGGTAGTAACGTCTGTTTCAAAGTAATTCGGGCACTTTTGATTTTGCGTTTCAATATTTGACAGTTCGTCTTATCTGCAAATACATATCCATTTACGTGTTCATATACATATATGAATTTGTTGCCACCACTAACAAATCATATATCCATTTGTTGGCATTACTTATCGCAATATCATATCGACGTCATAAATAACATATGACTAAAGACTAACTAACAATGGATTATGGATGGATGAGAGTAGGGCTTCTCGCAGCCGGAATAAACACATTGTTCTTTCTTCTAAAGTTTTTTTTATAAAAAGGACGTTGGACACAAACAAATAGAGCTGTGTGATAAATGGATCCAACCAACACCCGATAAGGCCCAACTCACGATTGGAAAAGATACCTTTTGGGCTGTAAATGGCCCATGCAATGCAATAAGGAAACGGAAAGGAAAAAGTCCATTCGTGGTACCTCAACTCTTGATCGTGTCCACGAATGGTACCTCATCTCCAAAACCAGACACAGGTGGCACCTCAACTGCTGAAACCGGACACGGGCGGCCCCCGAGCGGGTTTTAGAGCGGTTTAGGCATGCGGGACCCACGTGTCACTCTCTCACACCCCTTTTTTTTTCTTTTTCCTAAATTTTTTTTTACATTTTTCCAACTCTTTTTTGCAAAAATAAAGGGTCCGCAACAAAATTTGCAAAACTATACATCTACCGCCGTAGGGGACGGCGGCAGGGGTCCTACCGCCGTGCCCCACGGCGGTAGCTACAGTACACCCGCGTGCGGTACTGTAGTATATCGATTATTTGACTATGAAGATGACTTCAAATCGAAAAACTTTGAACTACAAAGTTGTAGATCTCGTCGAAAGCTACAATTTTCATATAAAGTTTACCTCCATCCGAGTTCAAACAAAAAAGTTACAAAATTTTGAAATCAGACTGTACCCCTACCGCCGTGCCCCACAGCCACGGCGGTAGCAGTCGTTACAGTACACCCGCGCGGGTGTACTGTAGCTACCGCCGTGGGGCACGGCGGTAGGACCCCTGCCGCCGTCCCCTACGGCGGTAGATGTATAGTTTTGCAAATTTTGTTGCGGACTATTTATTTTTGCAAAAAAGAGTTGGAAAAAATGTAAAAAAAATCTGGAAAAAGAAAAAAAAAAGGGTGTGAGAGAGTGACACGTGGGTCCCGCATGCCTAAACCGCTCTAAAACCCGCTCGGGGGCCGCCCGTGTCCGGTTTCAGCAGTTGAGGGGCCACCCGTGTCTGGTTTTGGAGATGAGATACCATTCGTGGACGCGATCAAGAGTTGAGGTACCACGAATGGACTTTTTCCAAACGGAAAATGGAACTGATGTAAAAGGCCCAACTCATGATTGGATAACGGGCTTTAATCTTCCAAGATCATTACTGCGTGCATTGGGCTTTTTTAATTAATCAATCATATAGCAGTCCAGAAAGGGAGCCCGCGAGTGTCCTGGAAGGACAGAGATCGCACACTCGCATCCCAGCCAGACAGAACCCTCGCCGCCGCCGCCGCCGCCGCCGATGACGTCCTTGCGCAGCTCCGCCGCGTCCCTGGCCCCGTCGATCCGCGGGGCGGCGGAGATGGTCCGCCAGGAGGCGCTCCGGCGCGAGCTGGACGGGTGCCAGCTGCTGGCGGGCATCTGGTGCCACGGGCTCTCGGTGGCGCAGCTGCGGAGCATCCGCGCGTCGCTGCCCCCGACTGCACGGCTGCTGGTGACCAAGAACTCCGACATGGCGGCGGCCGTGGCGGGGACGCGGTGGGAGGCGCTCAAGCCCTGCGCCCGCGGCATGAACGCGTGGCTCTTCGTGCGCTCCGACGAGATCCCGCCGGCGCTCAAGCCCTACCGCGACTTCCAGAAGGAGTGGAAGCTGCAGCTCAACGACTTCACCGGCGCCGTCTACGAGGGCCGCCTCTACGGGCCCGACGACTTCGCGCAGCTCGAGTCCATGCCCACCAGGGCGCAGTCCTACCAGTACCTCCTCGGCTGCCTCCAGATGCCTGCCGTCAACCTCCTCGCCGTGCTCCGCGCGCGACAGGAGGCCATGCTGGCACAGGAGGGAGAGGCGGCCGCGCCGGCGACGGAGCCGTCGGAGAAGTGATCCGTCGACGAGGTTTCTTGGCTTCGCATCACTACGGCCCTGCGTTCTTTGTATGTTGCAGTTGCAGCCGCGGCTTGGCTTAAAAAAAGAAATTTCCTTTTTCTTTGTGCTGCCAAAATTTGTTCTCGATCTGTGATACATGTAGCAGAAAAACTGGTGAATCATAACGACATATTGCTGATGCATTGTCATGTTCTTGAACTCGATTCCCTTTTGGAATTGGAGTGATGCTGAATGGCCATTGCTGGTTCAGAAACCATCCTGCTAGTGTAATGTGCAGTACTCTGTTCACCAGTGTTGTATGCTAGACCGTTCAGTGCTTCCCGTCATGCAGAGAGGATTGCTAAAATTGATATGGTGTATTTATTTGGAAAATAAATTCGATGGGTGAATTTGCTGTAACTTTGATGCAAGAGAACGAGGTTAGAATCCGTGAACTTTGATGCACTAAAAAGTAAAAACAGGAACATAGCAAAGCCAAAAGCTAGCCTAAAACAAGGAGTAGCAACAATCATGTTTTCAAGCTATGCTGAAGCTTGAAGTATTTCAAGGCACAAGATCTAAACATAACAAGCTTCCATTCTTGCAAACCAAGATCGAATATGGCATATCGTGTTTATATTGAAGATATAATAATCTCTAACATGTCTGAAACCTTATACTAAATAATTAACACGTTGCTTTCCTCTTCCTATACATCCTAACACGACGGATATTTTCAATTTACAAAAGTGTGCTTGCGCGTCAAAATATATCTGGCATCTGTTCTCCGTTCGGGTCCAGGACGAATCAACCGGAGAGAAGCCATCTCAGATACTCGGTTCCATCAACATGAGCAGGAGCGTCATCAGGAGCAGCTACCCTCTTACGCATCAAAGTCTCGACAGATACAGTATTCCTCTTCCTGCCACCTACTGAGCGCGGTCGCTGTTCATCAGCCTCAACAAAATCACCCTGCAAACAATTGGTGAGAAACCATAAACATCCCACTGCAAGCCGCATTTCCAAAGGGGAAAGGTACAATATAGGATTTTTTTTTTCTCGAAATTGTTATTGGCTGGTCATCTGTGTTAGTGTTACCTCGGTGTGCACATGAGCGCTAGACTTCTCATGGTTGTCCCTTACATGCTTGTAAGAAAACTTCTTGCCACACCCAGAGAATTGGCACACAAAAGGTCGGCGCTGCTCGTGAACTGCCTTAACATGCTTGTCCAAATTGGATTTCTGCAGTTCCAAGTTCACCAAGAATGAATAACAAAGTACTTTTGCCAATAAAATCGAGAGAACAAACCATAAGAGTATCAAAGTGTTAGATTACAAACCCAACCTTTGAAAATGAACATTTGCAGTCCTCAAAGTGGCATTTAACCCTTTCAGTAACGCAGGAACCTTCATGCATTTGGAGATGGCGCTTGAAATTCCTCTTTAGTTGTTTAGTGCCACAGACATCACACTGAACATGTTGATGGCAGGATTGGTTATGTGCTTTGAGGCATTCCACATTTGTAAAAGTTTTCATGCAGCCTGGTTCGCAGCAGATAACCTCTGTGTAGTCCAGCTCGACTGCACCACATATACCAAAAGTTCATCACAACAAAGTCAACTTTGGTAATTTTCCCTCTGATCAAGAGAATAAGACTGGAAGAAGTAAGAGATTACAGCAAGTTCATACTGGTAAAGTCGGCCAAAAGGATGGAATAGACTAGAAGTTTTTTACTTCCAAATAAAATCAATAAACTATAAAAACTTCATTGTGTGTTACAAAGTGTGCTATTTAGAGTCAGTATCAGAAATATGGAAATGGCTGCAAAGTGAGTTTCTCACCATGTGATTCTTCGTGCTTCTTTAACTTGGAAGCATATTTGAAAGTCTTCCCACAGTTAACCTCCGGACAAATGAATTCTTTCTTGCTTTCACAAGGAGAACCATCTTTATGCATTTCCTGAACATGTCTCTGCATATTACCCTTAATATTGAACTTACGGTCGCATCCTTCAATGGGGCACACAAATAGTTTCCCTTGATGAGTAAGTAGATGTCTGTTCAAATGGTCCTTCCTACTATAGCTTAAGGGGCAACCATCAATGTGGCAGGCAAAAGGCCTCTGCAATAGTTATCAGAAGGCATGCATCAATATAGTATAAAGCAAGGTTTGCTAGAAATAATGCAATAGCGCTGCAAACAGTGCCACAGAGGGGCATGCTACGACATGAACTTTAAGAAGCTTGGAAATACATAAAAATTAAAGTTACAAGCACATGTAAGTAACAACATCAGGCACAAAAGGGAAATCTTTGAATAAGCAGGTTGAAACAAATAAGCAAACCTGAAGCGTGTGAATAAGGCACTCTTGATGGAGCTTCTCAGGACAGTCTCCCAATCCTGATACTAGTCCATTCAAGGCCTCAACACATTTTGGAATTCTTTGGGATCCAATGCTTCACACTTCTATATCTCAGTAGGTAGTCTGCAAAAATCAGAGAATCAACTGCCATACAACAATTCCAACCAAAAGCAGAGCCGAACGGCAACTACTACTTATCCAAACGCCTCAACTTCAAATATATCATTTCCACTGTAGGAGATTGAGATCTGATCATTTTAATAAACACATAACTTAAGTTCAGCATATATTAGCTTCATACAAGAAATTATGTTTCCCTATTTGTTTTACTACTCCATAATGAGAAGACTGTCAGGTTATAATGGCTAGATATACTCAAATGGTGTTGTAGCATCAATCTGTCAATGATCAAATATACTAATAAGGTAGACACACGACTCCTCAAAAAAGATGTTCCCTGCTGAGAGTAGACCTTTAGCATATCCCATGTAACAGCAACAGAAAGAAACAAATAGCAAGTAGCTCAGAACAGAAGAGACAACCTGAAGAACAGCGTGAAAGAGGCACTCTTGATGGAGCTTCTCAGGAGGGTCTCCCCATCCCGGTACTAGTCCATTCAAGCCCTTCTCGCATTTTGGAGTTCTTTGGGATCCAATGCTTCACACATCCATATCTGAACATACACTGTAGAAATTAGAATAATTAATAACTAATTTACTAAACTAGTATACACAAGAACCCAACAAGGCCATGGATACACAACCTAATGGAACTACTAGTCAACCACAGAACCAATTGTTAAAACAGGCTTGCCGCAACCACACCAGAAGAGCCTGTACTTTTCATTTTGGCTTTTTCTCAAATGATATTTCGATGGATAATGAATCAGATGAATATTACTAGCTCGAGCATTCATTGAGCATATACTAGAACCCAACATGAGCAAAATACCTCGAGTGAATGGCTCTGCATATGTTGCTTCAGATGGGCCGGCTTCTTGAAGCTCATGCCACACTCCTTGCAGTCATGGCTGACCTCCTTGCGCGAAGCACCATCTCCACCTTCCTGGTAATCCTCCAGACCACCCACTTCATCCTACAGAACAGAAGCAATATTATTCCAATCACAAAGGAAACACACATCTGAGGTGTAAACCAAGTGACAGTGCCATGAGCAGCATCACTACCTTATGGTGTTGGAGGACATGGGCGCGGATCAGACTCTTCTTCGACCGAACCACGCCGCAGAACTCGCACTTGTACCGCCGTATATCCCTCGTCGGAGCCGCCGTGGCCGCCCCGGCGCCGCTGCCAGCCTCTTCGCCTTCCCCCATCTGGCTAACCCCTAAAATCACACCGGAATAAACGAAAAATCAGCAGAAATTCCAGAATCAGGGCCTCGGGCAACATCAATTGGAGGAAACCAACCTCGAATCGCGGAGCGAACCCTGGAATCGGAAGGATCCCGCGGCGTCGAGACTCGAGAGGTACCTTTGCCGCGGCGCAAGAGAGAAACCCTCGACTCGCGAATCGCGAATGCGAAGCAAGCCAAACCACTCATCCAGTAGGGCTAGAGGTCGGCCTATCGGGTTCAGTCCTGTTAACGGGTTACGGGTCTCGTTCCGGGCGCGCACGTGCGCTCCCTTTCGGTGGCTTCCTCCTCCCGAGTGCCAGTTCCCATCCGCTGTGGCTGAGCTCGCGGCCGTACGCTTCCGAGCTCCACCCGTCTCACCCCCGACGACCGACCTCGTCGCCGGCGATGGCTTCCGCGGTGGCCGCTTCGACCGCCACGCGGTTCCTCCCGCAGCTATCGGCCCCGTGGCTGCGTCGCGCGCGCGTAGCGCTCCTGCCATCGCCGCTGCCGTGGCGGCCTCTCGCGGTTACGGTGGCCGCCGCGTCGCGCCGCCCTGGGGACGGGGAGGGCGTGCGGCGGGGGAGGACTCGGAGGCGGCGCGCCAGGGGTGCCGAGCAGGAGGAAGGCGTCTCGCTCAGCTCCGGTGAGCCGCTCGCCACCCAATTCCTTCACTCTGCTGCTGTGAGCCTACCAGCCAGGGGCGCTTAGTTCTGTAGGAACCTGGAATATTAGAAATGCGCGATAACTCGTGGAATTGAGAACCTAATGAAATCAGATTCTTTAAAAAAATCAATTTACAGTGATCAAAGTCCAGAACAAGCTATATGCTGAGTTTGTTCGTGGTGACTTCGTGAAATCCCTCTCTGATGGCTGACCATGGATACGTATGTAGAAAACGAGCCAGTAAATTCTACTCCACCACATGCTCAAACCAACAAGGGCACGGAGCCTGTACTGAAGTCCAGCATCACTGGGAAAGGTTCGGCCATCAGAAAGGTTACACTGGTGGTGAGTTTCCTCTGTCCCTAATTTCTCGATACACCTTAGAGTTTTTCTGTACATGGAGTTGATATACTGGGTTGGTGCAGATTCTCGCTGCAGTGCTTTTTGGAATTAGCATAGGCTTGAGGGATGGAGCTGAAAAGGCATCGGAGTATTTTGCTGGGTGTGTGATCTTCGACACTGATTTACATAATGGTTATAAGTTTTGCTCCCATTTGCATTAGGATTTTCAGGATCATATATGAATAACAGCCACTTCAAGAAGTATGCAGCACAGCACTGCATATTAGCTTTAGCTTGAGTTTGTTATCGAATGGATCCTCCATTGTTTTGTGCAGTTAATTTGGCTAGTTCCTTCTGACTGCTGAACTAATAGTACATCTTGCTGTTTCCATATTCCAATATCATTTCTTTAAACACTTAACTTCAAAAAAAATATTCTTTAAACACTATTAATTTGCATATTGGGGACGTGTTTTCCATTGTATCAGATTTAATATAACAAGATCAATCATGATAACACATTCCTTAAACTCTATACATATCATTGTAATCATGTCCTGTCATGTAACAGGTATTTATTGGAACAGAGTTTGTCGGTGGACAATCTCTTTGTTTTTGTTCTGGTTTTCAAGTATTTCAAAGTGCCAAAGGAATACCAGGTATGCCGAATGCTTGATGGCTATTGTAGCAGTTAAGGTTCAAGTGTACTTTGTACCTTTTCTCACCATTTCTAATATCTGAAACAAGAACCGAGTGCTTTCTTATGGTATTGCTGGAGCAGTGGTCTTTCGGGCTGTGATGATTGTCCTTGGAGTAGCTGCCATTGAGGTCAAATATTCTCTCATGCTAACACTGGTTATAATATTTGTTACCATACTATATGATCTGTTACAATATTCTCATGTTTTGTAGAAATTTGAGGCGGTGAATCTGCTGTTGGCCTTGATCCTACTATTCACTTCTTACAAGGTAAAATTATTCATTTTCATGAAAAAGGGATGGGCCACACTAACCCCTTTCATAGTGAATTGGTTATTGTCACTTGTTTTTAATATTAACATAATAGTGGTTAGCATGCATTGTTAACTTTGTGAGATTAGCAAGTTAACTTGTTCGTTTCTGTGAAAGTACCCTTCGTGGCAAAAGCAAAGCCCTGTTTCCACTTTTTTGAATGTTGGAAAGGCTCTTCAAGACAGTCATAGAAAGCTTCTTTAAGTAACTTCAAGATAGTCAGTAAGGGCCATGACACTAATACTGTAGTCTTAACATAATGGCAGCTTTTTGCTGAAGAAGAAGAAGAATCTGATCTATCCGATAACTTCATTGTGAAAACATGCCAAAAGTTCATTCCAGTCACTGGTAATAAACTTTATTCAATGATTTTCAGTATTCCTTACCATTCTTCTATTTAGGTTATTAAAATGCTCCACTGTCCACTCCAGATTTTAGACATAATGATCAGCTCCTAACCCAAATTCTTTGATCAGATATCTGAAATGTTGGAACAACATCATATTTTTGGGAGTTATTTACTTGCTTCTTGTGTAGATGAACTCATTCCTCTGTTTCTGTTGTCAGATTATTATGATGGCGATCGGTTTTTCACTATTCAAGATGGCTTAGGGAAAGTAAGTGTTGCCCAGTTTAAGATGGATAATTTACTAGAGCTCCATGGAATGACTATGTCCAGGAATTTGCAAATTTATCCATTTTCCATTGTTTTTATGTGTTACTATTTCAGCATGCATCATTAATCTTTTTTTACAACAACACAGATGCATAGTTGGGTGGATAATTTCATGGAATTTTTCTATATTCAATTCTTCGTAAAGTTATATATATGTTCCTGAAGATGCGGTTCTTCTTCTGGTCAATGTATGCAGGCCACACCATTATTATTGACTTTGGCAGTGATTGAGCTGAGTGATATTGCTTTTGCTGTAGGCTCCGTCCCACGCTATTTCATGTACTTCATTTTCTATGTTACGACCTCCAAGAGTATAGGTTAACATTTGTGTTCCACAGATTGACTCAATTCCAGCAGTCTTCGGCGTCACAAGGGATCCACTTATAATACTATCATCAAATATTTTTGCTATTGCTGGTAAATATTCAGTCTGTTTTATTTTGGTATAAAAATTAGCATTTGTTAGCTTAGAATTTTTTACAATAACCACCTCCACCATAATGGTGGATTTGCTATCTGCTTGGTCTAAATCTTGTGTATACTGCAGTTTTTCTGCACTTCTGTACAATGTTGAGAACTAACTTGATGGAACTATTACCATGTAGGTCTGCGGTCACTCTACGTGCTCATTTCTGAAAGCATGGCTGAATTAGAGTATCTACAGGTATATTGCCAGGTTTCTTGTTTTATTTACCTCTTAATATTAAATGTTTAGAGAGCATCTATTATCTTCTGTTGTTATCTTTCTTTAGAACAAACATAACATTTGATTTTGCATCGCCTATTGTGAAAATTAGGTCCATGTAGAGGTAATTGATGGTATTGGTTTATTGTTGTTAACTTTTGAAACTTGTGTTCTATGTGCAATTGTGAATGGTCCATGAATAAACGGGTTCATATGTTGCTCTATTATCTGACTGCACCACTTACTGCTGTTGGCAATTTGCTCTGCAGCCTTCTATTGGTATCGTTTTGGGCTTCATCGGGACAAAGATGGTCTTGGACTTTTTTGGTAAGCAATTAGAACCATCAACTAGCTCTTGTTCGTCACATTAATATTCATTATTCACCTAATTTTTTAATCACTCCATCAGAACACCAAGTAACATTGCTGGCTTTTAAGTGCTTTTCATCTCATTTAATTATGGGTTTCTACTTATGGCAGGCTATCATATTCCAACAGAAGCTTCGCTTGCTATTGTTACCACCTGTCTTAGCGGAGGTGTCATATTAAGTCTTAGGAAAGCATCAAAGGAGGAGGGGGACAAGTAGATAGATGCAACGACACACGCAGGTAAAAGGAATGGGTCAGATTGCTGCATTTTCTGACAGATAGTGAAACTATGAAAGAAATGATAATAAATACTCATAAGCCAGGTAAACATGCCCTTTACTTCACAAAACTAATTAGTTGTATTAAAAATCTAACCAGACAGAATATCTTGTAATCCATATAGTTAGTTTCAGCTGAACTCGTTGTGGCCTTGTTCATTTAAATAGCTTAATGAGGAAATACAGTGATTGCGAAGGCTGCCACAAAATTGGCTCTTTAGGTATAATAAACATGAAGCATTGGATTGCTAATACCTGTAATAAACATTTTTTGTTTTAGTTAGTGCAAATTGTAGATGTAGATTCTATACCATCCTTTAAACACCGCTCTGATTGCAGTTAGCAAGAATCATGTCACGTATCAACCATGTTTGAAACTGACGAGGACTTAGGTAAACAATTGTTGCTCAGAATTCTACTGAATTTCATTTCTGCTTTATCTTCCCTGTGTTTTTGGATCATTAGATTGGTCAGTTTTCTTTTGAGATGTTCAGATTAATCTGTAGCTCGCATTGCATACAAGTCCAGTATCAATTTCTTAAATGGTGCATCATTCATATCATGTTTTTTTATTGAATATTCATGTCACAAATTGTAAAAAAAAGTCCAAGGAATTATCGTGCATTGCTCTTTGTTAGACCTTGCAGAGTCCGAAATCTTTTTCCCCGTTCCTAGATATACTGGCACTCACATCCAAACTGTTCTTTTTCCATGGTGCAGTGTACTTCATTCATTGTTCGTGTTTGGAAGTAGGGAGGCCTTGAAGAATGAAGACACTTGCAATTTGCATAACACCAGTAACATTTATTAGCTGACTTGGAAGCAGTTCAGCTGACGGCTGAGTATGTGACCTCAGTATAGAATGGCAGACACGATCAAGGCATGACATTGGTGCGGTGCCTGATCCTAAGCTGGAAGTTCCATGAGCTTAGTGGGTCAGTGGTCAATCAAAGACTGCATGGCAAAAACATTGGAATCTGGTCCTTGTAATCCCAGTTGCTTAAGGTAGCACATAGAGTACATTCTGAACATGATGGACATCAAAACCACAATTTACAGTGTAACTTAAACAATAGTATGTTCAAGCTTAATATATTACAGCATATGAAATTATTCATTATATTTCATCCTTGTAGCTGCTTCTGACCTGATATGTCAAAAGAATTTATCCCATATGCATGCAAATATGTACAACACTCTGAAATTCAGCCACTCTAGCATAATGCTCCTTAGATGAACAAGCTCCCTGGGTTGCGGCCACAGCATAAAACAGAGTGGTATAGCAAGGTTAAGTTCAGTTAGGGAAGTAGCAAACCAATTGTATTGAGAATGCAGTTTATTGTTCACACTGAAATCTGAAAATGCAGAATAAGTACCAGCCTTACGACTTTGCAATCAGCATGACACGTATTTACAAATTTAAGAGCACTACAGTGACTTTGTTGACGACATAATATATAGTTACATGACACTAATCATAAAACCCTGATGATGTGATCATCACATGGGCTCAGACCTTCGAGCCATCAACTTCAGCAGCGTAAACCTGGCCATATTCACCCTTGTCATCCTCATCCAGGTAGTCAGCCCTTGCATTGAGGGCCAGCATCTGGCAAACAAGCCAGAAGAGAGCAGCGTCTAGGGCAAGGAAAGCGGCGCCACCAAACAGGCCAGTCTTTGCAGTAGGGCACTGGTAAGTCATGTCGTGGTGGATTGTGTTGCTGCGGTGAAGGCCCTCAGTAACAGTTGCCCAGAGTAACATTGCAACAGCCAGGGCCGAGACAAGCCTGATTTCACACAAAGCAAACAGAATCAACAATGTGCATATTCAGTACTCCAAATTGATTTAAGTGCAGCAAGCAGCATGATGCAGTGTAATCATACAATGGTGCTAATTGAAATAAGACTTCAATTGATTGTATGCCAAAACTCTGAATCATCATAGCAGAAGATTGCACAATACAAGATTTAGTTCAATAACCTTCTACATTTTTAGCATTGATTAGCATTATTATACCGAACAGAACTCAATGAAATGACTTCAGTGTCAGGGAAGACATTTCTGGAATGCGAAACTTGGATGGATCATTTGCAGTTCAATATCAACAAGTGAGCAGGAGAGGAACCAACAAGTGAGCCATAAAAGAAGTAATATATAACATAGAAGGCATCATGTTTCACATGAGATTTTTAGTCATATAGCTGAAAGGATACTCACTCTGCAACAACGAAGAACACAGTCAAGCTGGTGCTTTGAAAGAGCGCTCCACGAGGTACCGACTTGCCCGAGTACGGGAAAAAGATAGCAACATGTCCCACGATGGCAGCTACAACGAGTGCCACAAGGGACAGGCTTCCCATTGCAATAGTTGGATCACTTGGAAACTTGCAGATGACAACATCCTTTCCTTGGATAGGAGTCCCAGCAGCAGGCTGCAACAAAGGCAATATTACAAGTATGTTTAGAGGAAATCCGCAATAAAGATAGTGTGTGGCGTTCTGCCGAAGTTCATCATCCTTGATACAACGTTCATAACAGGAAAAGGGCCTTACCTTTTTGTTTTCCGCGATGACGCCAAGCACGAACGCCAGAATCCCGAAGAAGGAAACAATGAGGGAAATCCGTATAGGCGAAGACAGAGCCATTGCTCCTGCAGGACAAGCAAGCGAATGGCCTGTTGAGATCAAGAGAACCTACCAGTAACCTAAATAATGGAATACAGAGAAAATGGACAAAGAGCGTGCCAACAACGCAACAGCATCGCAAGCTCCTCCCTCATAAACAAGGTAAACTCCGGAGGTACCAAGTAATTCATTTGTGTATTTTGATGATGGTGACATAGCCCAATCCCATCAAGTGCAGCAACCAGAATCACAAGACAAGATTTTTTTGTAAAAAAAATATAAATTTTACCCCTCCGTTTGGTTTCATCTGCTGATGCAGGGAAACTGTGTCTATCCCCAGGACAAGAATTTTTTGTTAGAAAAATAAACATCCCCCCCCCCCCCCCCCTTTTGGTTTCATCTGCAGATGCAGGGAAACGGTGTGTATCCCCTTGCCAGAATGATGTTCCAGGCCAGAAATCAGATTGGGGAAAATGCAACAACCGACGGATCGATCCATTAAATCAAGGGCCCTTAAATCAAAGCGTTTCAGTGGGTAAGTCAACTGGCCCAGTGAAAACCCACTTCCGGATCCAAGACGACTAGCAGATTCACCTCGCATCCGTCCCCAACCAGAAGAAGAAATCAAGTGGGGAACGGACCTTCACTTCACATAGTTGAACCCGGCACGCACGCAACTACTCCCCGAAGCAAATTCGCAGCAGGCTGTTCGGACTGGAGTCGAAGACTCCGAACAGGACCGAAAGATTTGGCGCTAATCCATCGCAAGCAGCAGCATGACCAGCAAAGACCCTAGCCCTAGGGAAGAAGACGAGAAATGCCCCCGGTCCATCCAATTCCAAGCGGGTGGGTACATAGGGGGGCACCGGGTCAGGGCTCCTAGGCTCGAAGCGGACGAGGCGGACTCGGAACGGAGGGATACCTGGATGGAAGCCGGGGTGGCGGTCGCCGAAGAGGGCCCGAGTCCGGTGGTCAGTCGCCTCGCCTCGCCGCCGTCGCCAGCGGAGGGGGAGAAGACGCAAGGTTTGTTGGGGGGAAGTGGGGATGGATGGATTGATCGCAAGGCACGGGCGCACGGCGACTTAGTTATGGGCAGTAGAGGTTTTATTTATTTAGTTAGTTAGTTAGTTTGGCGCCTTTTTTTTCTATAGTGATCGTCTTGCGGCGCGTGCATCTAGGCGATGGTTACGTCTTGTTACGATTTTGGATTTGGGTTGGGCGCACCGCCAGAATTCCCAGCTCCACTCAGCCACTCACTTGCCTGTTCGTAATCATTGACCTGGAGATTTGATTTCGAAAGAGGCAATTTTAAAAAAGACGAAGAAAAGTGAAAGTTTCTTTGGAAAACAAAAAATGAAAGTTTGGTCCTGTTTAGCTCAAATATTTCACTAACTATCACATCGATATTTGGATACTAATTAGAAGTATTAAAAGTGGATTAATGACAAAACTCATTTCACAACTTTTACTTTAATTTCCGAGACAAATCTAACGAACTTAATTATGTCAGGATTACAACGTCATGCTACAGTGATCAATTTCTAATAACAGATTAATTAGATTTAATGGATTCATCTCAGGATTTTCTTAATTAGTTTTGTAAGTAGTTTACATTTATTATCCCCAGTAGACCTTGAAAGACACTCTCAGAATTTTTACTTCCGAACTTAATAGGGTTAACATAAGCAGAAATGGGTGTCTTTTTTTTACAAGAGAAATCGTGTTTGGGTGGTCTCCCAAGCGAGCGAACGATGGGAGGCTTGAGAAGTCATCGCCAATGTGCATTTTTGCGCAAGTGGAGTTACTCCGTAGCGTCGGATCTCAGCAGCCACTGCGTGCGGTCTACTCTCCGACGACTTTTTTTTTTGAAGCCTACTCTCCGACGACTTGGAGACGTTGATGGCCGGAGCACGCGCATCGCTCAACATGATGGGCACAGATGAGATGACAGCGCGTGCATTAGACTGACTCCAGCAAGCTGCTAGATCCCTATCCGCAAAATCCTGTTTTGTTAAAAAGAGGGAGAAGGAAACAGTGACTCAAACAGAAGACAACTCTAGCACCAGGCGCTTCTCCTTGCGCATCTTGCTCCAACGCGCCCTGGGAAGCCGCCGCCGAGAGGGCCGCGCCGCGCCAAGGGAAGTCGCCGCCGAGAGGGCCGTGCCGCGCCAAGGGAAGCCGCCACCGAGAGGAGCTGCCGCCGAGAGGGTCATGACGCGTCGAGCCGAGCCGAGGGGAGCCGCCGCCGCAGACCCTAGATCCTGCCGCGCTGCTGCTCCCTGGGGTGGAGGAGGCGGCCGGCGGGCCCTGCCTCGCCTAGCAGGGTAGGGAGCTGAAGAATCCGGTGGCAGATGGTGGTGATGAGGTAGGAGACGTAGGTGGGCGCGGATCCGGGGACGAGCGAGGTGGCGGCGGGCTCGGAGTACTCGGAGGCCGCCGCGAATCGTCGTTGTCGCCGCTCCCGAGGTGGAGGAGGTCGCCGAGGCCAGCATGGCGCACCTCCGCCGCCGAGGGCCGCGGCCGCCGCAGCTCGCCCGCGGCTTCCCTCTGCCGCAGCTCGCCCGAGGCCGTCGCGGCCGCAGGTCGCCTTCCGCGTCGAACCCCAAGGAGGCGAGCGGGGGAGTGGAGGAGGCGGCCAGGGAAGAGGCGCGGGGGTGGAGTAAGCCACGGGGTGGTGGAGCGAGGAAGAAGACACGGCCCGCGGGGTGGAGCGAGGAGCGACGGTTGGGCTGAGGAGATGAGAGAGAAACCCCGAATATGGGGGAGAGAAGACCTCCAACCGCAAAATGAAGATGAAGATGAAGCATTTGTTGGAGCCGCTACAGTGGCCGGTCTGTTACTCATTTTGAGGATGCAGCATGGGATGGGGGGACAGTTGGAGTTAGTCTTACGGGTTCGGGTCCCTATCTATCTACGGCATGGCACGGCAGGGCGTAAGGCTATCCGCACCGGGTACTCCATCCCGTCAGGTACGGGACAGCGTGGCGCGGTGGAGTAGGTCTTTTCCATTTTCGCCCCGCACCGGGGACGGCAAACGGTGCGGCATCGTTGCGCTCCCCCGCTCGAACGCCAGATACAGCACGGTACGGAAGGAACGGTACGTGCCGGGCCCGCGTCACCACGCGCCATCCCCAACTACCACAAAGGAGAAGAGGAGGGGCAGCGCCGCGTGCTGGTGGGAGGAGGAGAGGAGGGGCAGCACCGTCCGGCTCGCGCAGATCGAGAAGAAGGAAGCGGTGGGGAGGCCGCCGGGCACGGGCGGACAGCTCGCCCCTGCCGACGAGCACGCGGCGCAGGGACGAGCTCCACATCGCCGCCGGGCGGCAGGTTGTTGCTGTCGCGGGCGCTGCTCCCACACCCCTCCTCCGCAGCTCCTCACCGCCCGCACCGCATCTTCTCCGACGGCGTCGCCATGGATATAAGCTCGAGCTCGGGCCGCCGCCGCCGGAGGGAGGCTGGAGCTCGTGGCAGCCGGGGAAGGGGAGGGAGGAGGACCACCGGCCGGCCACGCATGAGACGGAGAGGGTGGGGAGAAAGTAGCCGCGCGAAGGAGGGAGCTCCGCCGCCGCAGATCGAGGGAAGGGAGGCCGGCCGCTCTGCATCTGCGCTCCGCATCAATGGAGCCGGCGGAGGAGCCGAGGGAGGAGGGGCGCCCCGCGCCCGCGTGCGTCCGCCTTTGCTCCGTGGATTCGCGAAGGAGCAGGGGAGGCGTTGTGCCGCCGGAGGCACCAGCTCGTCGTCGCTGCTCCCGCCATGGCCACCGCACCGAGAACGAGGACATGGCCACCGGAGGGACGACTCCTCCAGATTCGCGAGCTAGGGGAGGAGAGGATGAGGGGCTGGGGCGGCGGAGGAAGGGGAGAGCTGGGGAGGAGGAGTGCCACCGCGGACCCCGCCTCTGCCTCTCGCTCCCGCTGCCGTCGGGGCTCGCTGGAGAGGGGAGCGGGCGGAGGGGCAGGAGGAGCAAGGGAGTGTTGTGGTGGAGGGTGCCGGGGTAGGTAAGGGAGGGAGGGGGAAAAGGAGAGTATGACGCGTGGGTCTCGGATTGGGTAGTTGACATGGAGTATGAGATATAGGGGATAATGAGTGCGGGAAAACTGAAACTGTACGGGAGAATATCAATGACCAGGCAGGAATATTCCATTTAGGAGATGGATTTGAGGTATGACGAGTGCGGATAGCCTAAGACCACCCGCACTGGCGTCGCTATCCGTCTCCTCCCGAAGACAGATAGCGTTTTTGTGCCTGCAGCGGCGTCTGGGAGAAGCGGTATCATTTTCCTGTCGCCTCCGGTTTTCGCTGGATACAGCGGAAATGAGGAGCTCTTTATCGCGCCACGCTGGCATGCTTCCGTCTCACGCTCGTGCTCGGAAGCCGTCGTTGTTGCTCGCGTGGTGGAGCTCGCCTGGTGACGGCAACCGGAAGTAGAGGATCTCGATCTCCGCCTTAGCCGACCGCCGTGCCGCCCCTCTCCTCTCCTACTTCTCCTCCGCGCCGTTGAGGGAGGAAAGGAGCCCGCCGGGAAAGAGGCCCCCTCCTCCACCACCGTCGTAGATCGAGAGAGGGGGCCAGCCTCTGCTCCTTCGGCGCGGGTCCCCTGCTCCGCGGCGGAGAGGGAGCTACCTCTGCGGCACACAACCATGACCGCCGTGGCCCCTGCTCCCGCACACTGACGAACTCATCACGCCTCCTCCACCGTCACGGAGGAGCCCAACGCTGTGACAACCCCACCCGAGATAATTTTGTACTATCGCCTAAACCACTTCATTTGGTCATTAAGCGATAATAAGGAATCATCACGTTGAGTGTTACCGGGTCGAAGCCCGGTAAATCACTTACGTAGCACACAAAGGATCGAAATATATACATTACAACTCACACAAAGGTGAGTCCAGAGTACCTTACAAATTAAATCTAAATCTTCCCCGTAGGGTCATTTATTACAAATCTTGGTTCATGACATGATAAATAAAAGGTTCAGAGTTTTAAACAGCAGGAATAAACTAAGCAATGTGATAATCATCATAGGAGGCCGTCCATGATGATCTTACACATCGTCCAACGCCCACTACAGCTCCCAGCCATGGGGTATCTCACCTGGCCAAACAACTTCACCTGAAAATAACATATAACAAGATTGAGTATACTAATAATGCAAGCCTTACCCGTCTAAAATAAAAGACTTTACCTCTAATAATGCAAGGCTTATGACTAGTGGGTTTGTTTTGCCAAAAAGCTACTAAGGAGTGAATCCTTACTTTCAATATTTTAGCTCAAGTTATAGTGAATTAAATCATTACTAGATAAGCAACTATTGCAAGCATGAGTTGTGCAATACAATTAATCAAACATCAAGTTTATCCATATTCCATCATAAAAGGATCAAGTTATGACAAAACACATTCAAATTGAGTTTGAATTTTAATTCAAAAACTAGACATCAAAACTATAGACATGCTTTCTAAAAAAGGTATATTTCAACACAGGGATACCAACAAAATTGGTTCTGCATTTTTCTGATTTTTCTACGATTTTCTATGATTTTTACAAGATTCAGCCAAAGGTTACCAAAGTTTGAAGAATCTATTTACTAATAGGCCCCTGGAAACTTTTCTCAACTCACAACCATGCCCTCGAAATATTTTGCCTTCACACAAATACCCTCGGCGGCACAGGGGGCGCTCGCCGCCGGTGAGGGACGACTGGAGCTGGCCGGAGGGGTGGTCGAGGTGGAGTGAATGCTCACCGAGACTCGATTGCGGGTGGTTCCGGAGCGGAGACGGCGCTGATGAGCTCCGCCGGCGAAGCAGCAGCGGTGCGGCCGCCGCCGCGGCTCAAAATCCGGCGAAGACCGGGGCAATGCGGAGCAACAAGCGAAGGCGGAGGCTGCTACGGGGTCTTGGGTAGGTGCCTGGGTGTGGGTGGCCTAGCAGCTGGGGAAACGAGCGGGCAGGGGAGGTCCACAGCGGCGGCAATGGCGGATGGTGGCGGCGGTGTTGCTGTGCGTGCGCGAGCGGTGCTGCACATGTGAGGCCAGGCCGGGCCTTTCATAGGCGGCGCGAACAATGACGTGGAGTCCACGGTCACGTCAACGGAGGTGAGGCGGTCATGGCGACGTGCGGCGGAGTACGACGGCGACGCGGTTCGTCGGACGGCACGGGTCGGTGCGGCTCGTCCCGTGGGTGCTTGGCGCGTGGCAGCAGGGGGTTGGCATGGACGGTGGAAAAGGCGCAGGGCGGGCCCACCGCGCACACGTGGGGGAGCACCCTCTCGACGTCCGGGCCCAGCCACGGCGCGGGCGTGCGGTTGGTGCTGTCGGCGTGGCGTCACGCGGGAACGCACGGCCCAGAGTGCCAGTTCGCAGAAACATTTCAACCATGCCCTGTTTGACCGCCGTTTTCTTAACATTTTGCAACTAAAGTGCACCAAAGAGTTTATACCAAAGTTGTAGATCTCTCAACCCTCTACAACTTTTACAAAGGCTCATAGATGTTTTGATCAATGGATTTTGCATAAACTTCATGCCAACATGGGGATTTTCTCAGCGCCGGCAAATTAGAGTTTCTGCCGTTGACCAGGTTTTTGACCACTTTCCACTCAAAATTTGAAATGCTGCCAATTATGAAAATTGTGTCCCATGAAAAGATGCACAACTTTTATATTGGCCGATTTTGAAGTATTTAAGTGAAATTTGGAGAACATGGCAAAAGTTCCAGATAGGGTTGGGAGTTCAAGAGTTTGACTAAGGTTTTAGGGGTTTGTCTAAGGTTCTAGGGTTGTCCAAGGGTCACTTGTGTGATTTAGGGACTAATGTTCATGTTGACTAGGGTTTTGAGGTGATGACCCAGGTTGACCAAGAGTTTGACCAAGGACAAGGTGTTTGACTTGGTTAACACGGGCATTAACGTTAATTAACCTGGGGCGTCACAAACGCGGACGACAGAGAGGGCGTCGCGCCGTCCGGGTCCCGCTGTCACCTATACCTAAGCATTTTTAGCCCCGCCTGCTGGCCTGGCCTGGGCCCGGCCCGAACCCGGCCCGTCCACGGACCTTACTGGACGGGCCTGGACACAGATCTTGCAAGCCGAAAAAAAATCCTAGCCTGAGCCCGGCCTGAAATGTTGTTTTTAGCTATTTTACACTATAAAATGCGCGGGCGGCCCGCTCGGGCCCGGCTCGAAAATTGAGGCCCGACGTGTCTAGTAGGATAGTCATGGGTAGAATTTTCTGAGTCTGAAATAACTGGGTTTTTTCGCCCCGGCCCGAAATAACTAAGTTTTTTTGACCCGGCCCAGCCCGAAAAATGCTCAGGTATATCGTCGCCCTGCTCTCCAATGCCCGCCTACAGCCACTCTACCTCCGTGTCGGGGAGCTCGAGCCACCGTGCATTCGTACGTGCTGACGAGGGAAGGGATGGAGGAGGGGAGGGATCCGTCCGCATAGGATCGGAGCTCGGGAGGGAGGGTGGCCACCGCCGGTGCGAGGAGCTTGGGGAGGGAGGGTGGTCGTCACCAGGCGACGGGAGCAGGGGAGGCTTAGGCAGAGGGAGCAAAGGAAGGGGCTGGCGTGCCATGGTGTAGGGGGGAGAGGGAGGATGGGGTAGGTAGGTGGGTGGGTGGGTGGAGAGAGGGGGAAGAAAATAAAAAAAACTGACATATGGGTCCTTTTGTTGTTAATTGGGATAGAGTGGAAGATATAAATGATGACAAGTGCAGAAGAATGAAAAATAAAGGAAAGAATCTTGATAACTAGATAAGAATATTCTGTTTTGAAGGAGGATATGAAGGATGATGAGTGTGGATGGTCTAAGGCGTTTATGTTGAGGCTCACACAAAATGCAGTGCAGATGTATCGCTATGTTCGTTTGGCTGGTGGCTAGTTGGTTGGTGCTGATTTGTTCTGAGAGAAAAATGCTGTTGACTGGTGACTGATGGTTGTGATTTGTTCTGAGAGAAAAGTATCGTTGGCTGGTGGCTGATAAACCAAACGAACATGATTGTAATGCTAAGCATGTCTTATGCATGGTAAATTCAGCTCAACATTTGATCTGTGACTTTCCCCTTTAAGGATCGAGAAATTGAATAATAAGTGTTGATGGTTTAATAATGCGCCAAGGTTCACCTCAAGCTTATGGATCATATAGTACCTTTTTCCTTCAAGTATCACCCAAGGTATCGAATCCGTGGAACAGTGTGTAACGCAAGACTCATTCTAATAACCGAGAAACACTTGCATCTTTAAGAAGTTTCGAATGCATCTAATCTACTAAGATCATTAGAGGTAGCAAGAGAAAGCACTGAGGTACCGATCTAGAGGGATCTAGATCGTGTTTATGTCGTAGTTCCGAGCAAGATAGAAGAGAGAGAAAAATGAATCTCATTGAAAGCGTCTTTAAACCTTGACCTTTGGTCAAACCCCCTAAGTCGCCCCGCCGTACTCGGTGTCAACATCCTGTCACGATGTTCCCCTTTCTTCGCGGTCGAATCTTAGAGCACACTCGCAAGGAGTGTGTTGAACTACTTGGTAGATCGGGTATGCACCTCTAGCCACCGCGGCTACAAGAACATCCCATGCAATCTATCTCGAGAATAGATTGAGGAAGAAAAAACCCAAGCAAGAACAAGAATCATAAACAAAGGTACTCGATCATTAGGAATCGGATCCATTAAAACTCCATCAAAAGTGTATACATGAATAAGATCCAACCGGGATCCTACCTTGATCTTGATTCACACCTCCGGAACTCCGACGTGGTCTTCCTTGCAAGGTTCCCACGCCGGCTAGGTAAACCCTAGACGACTAACATGACCCTCCTCTCCGAGGTGGTGTCCCTCAAGCTTCTTTGCTCCTCAGCGGTGAATGACGAATGGCTTGATAGTTGCAACTTCGCATGGGGACAATAAATAGCCCGAGGATCATCTAGGTCAAAGGGCGCGGCGAACCGGCATGAAAACGAGCCCGGCCGGCCGGCCTGGGCCGACCGACCCAGGGTGTTTTCGGCCTGGTTCGCCCCTGGTTTTCTTCGTGAAGCTTCTCGCGACTTCTTGAGTTTTTGCCGAGTTGCATGAGGGTCCTTGACGTCATTTTCCTCGCGGATTAGATAAGGGTGCTTGGCGTATGAACTCCCACATCTTCTGTCTAGGTCCTCGACACTTCTCGGCTTCTCGCTTTAGTCCTTGGTTTATTTGGAGTCATGTTCATCTTGTATCTTGACTTGTACCGGGGTCCATGATCTTCTCGTAAAATCCTTGATGAACTTTACCCGGAAGTCCTCATTTAGGCTCTTGATTCCTGTGTAAACAATAAACTTCAAAAACCATGTGCGAGTGTGTTGACGGTCGATTTCCTTCAACCAAGAGCACTTGTTACACTTTGGTTTGAGCTTTGATTTATAACTAACCCGCCACTAGGCACACTAATGATGTAACAAGTTCGCAATTGCAAGTGGTTTTTGGAGTGTGTTGTTTACACAGGAATTAGGTACCTAAATGAGGACTTCTAGGTGGAGTTCATCTAGCACTTTGTGAGAAGATCACGAAGCCCGGCACGAGTCAAGACATGAAGTGAACATGACTCCAAATGACCCAAGGACCGAAGCATGAAGCTGTGAAAGTCCAAGGACCTAAACAGAAGATGCGGGAGTTCGTACGCCAAGTACCCTTATCCAAACCGCCGGGAAAACGACGTCAAGTACCCACATGGACTTCGGCAAATATTCAAGAAAGCACGAGAAGCATCGTGGAGGAAGATGGGCCCGAACCAGGCTGAAACAGGCCTGGGCCGGCCGGCCCATGCCGACCGACCTAAGGTGTTCTGGGCCCGGTTCGGCCTCCCCTTTGACCTACACGCTCCTCGGCTCATTTATTCCCCCTGCCTCCGACGGCCGCCACATCCAATCATCAGAACTCGGCGAAACCTAGAAGTGAGCACCGGAGGGAGACGACGGCGGTGGAGTCCTCGAAGTTGTCTAGGGGATGGCCTAGGCCAACCCTAGCCGCCATGGCCGCCCTGCGTGGTTGTGCCATGGTGGAGTTCCGGAGCTAGTTGAGGTCATCAATGGTATGTACTCGGTGGTGGTGACCCAAACACATCTACTATTATGTGAGCAATTGTAATCTTGTTTTCCGATCTTTAAGCGATTCCATGTCTCCGTCTTTACTTTCTACCTATCATGAATATGTTTGATCCTTAGTCTTATGCATGCTTAGACTATATAGCATACTTTATGTAATCATGGTGATTAGGTCTAGTATGTTGACCCTTCATGGTTGGTAGACATGTCCTTGTGTGAGCACGCCCGTGGATCCCCCGCTTCATTAAGGGAGCATCGTGACAGGGTGATTTCCCCCGAACGAACGAATGTCCTCGGGGGGTAGGCCGGAGGTAGGAGTTTAAGGATGCTTTTAGATGAGATGCTTGGTTGTTGCTCGTTTGCCGGAACTACAACTAGAAGGCGATAGGGTTAGTCGTCCCCTTGGTGGCGCTTTACCTCGCCTATGTTCGTGTATGTGATCAACCTTGAGCTATCATACATGTATCTCTTAAAGGTTACCTTATATGCAATCTACGCTTCATGTTAGGATAGTTCGATAGATTAGGTAGAGATCCTTAGTGGTTTGCTTCCGATCCTTGGATTGACAATCCTTGGGGGGGACCCTCCTTGGTGAAAAAGGCACCAAGTCACCCGTAGGCTTGCGGTGAACTTCAACACGGTTTTGAACCGTCAACAAGCCCTTTTTCTAGCGTCGTTGCCGGGGATCGGCAACTCGAACCCTAGGGTGATCTACCTTTCTATTTGACTAACCCTAATTTTTATTATTGCATACACCCTTGTTTTCTTGTTTGTGTCCTTGAAAGTAGGTCAAAAGCCAGACACAAGACGTTCGATGAGTTTTCTACATACACACCCTAACAAGATGATTGCAACATCAAGATTCGCTCTTTAGTGGTAGGTGCTAACTTTGGTTAGTGGCCCATCATCACTATCGAGCCCACACCCTACACAAGAGCACGTGAACAAGGTAAGTCAACGTGTCAATTAAAATTTTAAGACTAATGTTTTGTGGAGATTTGTTTGTTCAAGCAATAGGTATTGGAAGCAATCACGATGATCCCAAGATCACAAGATCAAGCTCTTCAAAGTTTCTGTTCGCATCGATTTTTGCACAGTCTTATGGGAGGAACAATAGGGTATCTTTGGATATTTAGAAGCCCCACAAAGTTACTCTTCCAACGAGTCAAGAATCAAGTCAATCGGAGGTTCCTACAAGCGGATATGGCTGAATCACCGATGATTGCACGTCCTGAAAATTTCTGGACAGCAAGCAAAGCTGAAGTGAAACAGACATAACTCCCTCATTTGGACTCCGATTAAGATGGACGAGTACCCGTTGGAAATGTAATTTTATAAATTTTTCAATAGAATTATATTTTGATATATGTTCTGTTATGTGTACAGGGGAAATCCAAAGAAGAGTCAGCTGCAATATGATGAGAACAGGATGGCGAAGGTGAGGACGACAACAACAAAGAGCAGCTTAGGGAATGCTTCCGCTAGACCACTCATGAAGAAATTCAGAGGCTTGGAATAAAACAAAGACCCCTGGAGCATTGGCAAATGAATACACAAGTTGGCGGCATCCGACGTAAGGAGATGTTTGAAGAAGACCACAATGGACTACACACATAAGACAACATCCAATGGCGCGGATATTTTTGGGCTCTCACATGAAGGATCATGGAACTACATGAATCCATTTAAGACATGTATGAAGCCCCGCAAATGAAGAAGAGGAGTGATCCTACTCAAAGCAACCTTGATGACATGTGGCACAAAGGGAAAATTAAGAAAAGTCTACGCGAGCCACCTTCGATCATCAAGGATTGTTCGCTTTCAACTCCGGAGGATCACTCACGATGAAAAGCTCGAAGGCTAAGGTATACACTAATCTCTCAAGGTACTTTTGGATATGATATATTTCTTTTGATATATTCATGTTCATATCCAATAGTATGTTTTGATTCTATGCCTTGCTACCCTTTAATGATCATGTTGATAAGCTAGAATTTCTTGAGTATGATAAAGAGGCTATGTTGTGCTTTAACTTTGTTAATTACTTGCCTAATGAACCCATGCCTAATGAGAGCCTTAGCGCTGAGCAAGAAACTTATGTTACCTTTAATCACAACATGCTTTGTTCACCAAATTTAATTTGTGGTTATGGTTGCATATGTTTGTTTCACACTTTGCAAATCTTGGACTTGCTTCATGCTTCGTCGAGCTCGTGACCTTAAAAGAGCGTATGTCGGGAGAACACCCGAGTTTCACTAACCATGCAGGTCATTAAACCTTAATCAAGAGGAGGGAAGCTATGCCCCGAAAGAATCACGAGCTTGAACATCTCCACCACCGAATCTCGAGTACGAACGTTGCTGTTTTCATGAATTTTGAGCACCTGATCAGATATGTAGAAGAAGGAAAAAGTTGAAAATTAGAAGCTCCATCAAGTGCTGATTCCAATGCCTCCAAGATCGATGAATTTGAAGACTAGTAGAAGGAGATATGACAAAAACATTAGGCGCTGCACAGTCTGAAATCAGATTTGGACAGATTGCAGCATTGGAGTAAAACGAGCATAACTCGCTCGTTCGGAGTTCGTTAGGGGTCAACAAAGACTTGATGGAAAGACAATTTCATGCACCATGCATTGGAGAAATTGTTTGCTACATGGTCTGGTCTGGGTAGAGAGGAAAATTCATGAAAGAGGAAGCAGCGATGAAAAGCAAAGGAAGAGAAGGTGACGATGATGCAAGGAAACGATCGGGCAAGCCTCTCATCAAATAAAATGATCGTGTCAAGCATGGAGAGTGGATCAAAGCTGCATGAACACCTTCAAATCTTGCATGAAGGACCATGGCTTCACGACAACAAAAAGGTACGTAAGAAAGTCGAGCTCTATGACTTTAAAAGAAGCGCTTTGCGGGAGGCAACCCGTTTTCTTTTGTTTATGTTTATATATATATATAATATGACCGTCTACATTGTGATCTTAAACTGAACCATCAAGTAACATTGTACCATTGCTCTAATAAATACCATAACACCATGTTGTTTGATTTAAATGCTATTGAGGGAGCACTTTGTTCTTGATCTTGGAAAACTTGTAGACCTTTTTGTGTGCCTATTAGTGTTAGGTTCTTTTCCTTTGTGTCCTTTTAGAGAGAAATATGAAGTTGGCACCATCCTTTAACTCTAAGCTTGTGGCTAGTTAATTTAGGATAACTCTTGCACTTGTTTTAGACAATCACCATATCATGTCATTTTGTTCATCCATGTCATATTGTATTGCATGTTTGTTTTGATCTAACTTTTTGTCCAAACAACCTAAGCCTACCTATAGCCCCACCGAAAACCCGTAGCCAACAAGGTTAGGGTTGACTTGTGTTGATTGGCTTGCACTATTCCGGTTGGCCAAGCCCACCTCTATCCCTTACTCTAACTAAAAACTTTAACTAGCCCTCCTATGAGAAACCTTTCACACCTTTAGCCCTCCTAAAACCATAGGTTTGTTTTTCATAAAAAAAGACTCTTAGCACCACCTTAGATAAAATTTCTATGCTTGACTCCCTCTCTTCAAAATTCTTATTTGAAGCCAAAAATATAGGATACCCATAACCTACCCTTAAAACCTTGTTAGTTTGATTGTTTGATCTTTTCAACCCTTGCTAACATTTGCTTGTGCTAACTCTTTACATTTGCATTTTGTATCCCCCTCATTGTCAACTTCCGCTTTTTGATAGCTTGGTCTTTTTGCGAAACTTTATGATGAATGCTTTCATATCTATGTTAATGCTTGCCGGTATGCGTTACTCCTTTTTGCAATCTTGTGTAAACATGGTGTTTAGACATGATTGGAGACCACCATCATTCAGTTTTACATACCTTGCTATCTTGTTGCATTGGTTGGTTTATAAACTTTGCAATGCGCCCTACTTATCTTACACTATAAGGAATTGTTAATCTTGGAATAAGCATGGTGTTTTGACCTTGGTTAATAAATCTTTATGGCAAGGGAGAAGTTTGGCAACCACTTTGTAAGCATGCAGCTTAGAATTTGGTGTAAACATTGTTTTGTCTTTATACCATCCTATCATTTGCATGCACCCTTGCACAAACGTACACCCACTAGGTTTTTAATTTTTCACTAGATTAACTATGCCACAAGTTAAGATCTTAGGGGATGTCTTTGGTTTGTCGGCATAAAGTGAGTATTCCCGACCGTCACCTCGGGGGTACTTTGTGCTTTAAAATTATTTTGCAGGCATTGTGAATCACTCCCATAAATCGATTGGGATGGAGGCTTGTGACAAAGGGTGAACGTTGGAGGACAATCAAGACAATAACAAATCCTCAACCCTCTTTTTGTCCTCATCTTTCTATATGCTTGTACATATATTTATGCCTTCAACAACCTTAGATGCAACCTTTGTATATCTCTCTATAGAATAACATGGCTACTAGGAGTACAACCTAGGTTTGTTTTTGTTTTCAATAATAATCACCGTTACCTTGTGCTCACCATGATGATATCGCGTATGCTCTTACTTATGGATATATGATGATTGTTGCGGCTTTGATCATTCTTGTGCTTGGTTTTTATATGATTAAGTTAGTGCTCTCTCTTTTAATATGAATCTGAAATTTAATTTAATGCTAGCCTAATCTTTTGTGGAGGTTATGATAACTTAAGTCTCATAGTTCTTTTTCGTTGCTCTCAATTTTGAATGAGTCAAATAACCTTTTTATTCTCAAAAAGTTATGCTAACCTTGTCATGAGTACCGCTTGCATTTTGCTCTACCCATCCAAAGCCCAAACTTACTTGAGTGCAAAACATTAGTATATACAAGATTTATTTTTGGGTGCATTGATTCAAGGCTAGATTTCTCTGGCTCGAGACTAAGAAGCTGGTCATTCCGTTTTTGTGTATCGTTCTTTATGCTAGCCTCTTCTATCCGTGCATTGTGAGTTTCCACATTGGGAATTTTGCAAGCCTCGCCGGATATCCAACCACAAAACCCAAATATATCTTTTTTTGTGTTCACCTCCTTGACCACAACCCAATATATGAGTATGGATGAATATTTTGAGGAAGATTGCAAGGAAGATGCTTCAAGTGAGTAAGGGAGACTTCCAAAAGGATCCCTAGAAGATTTTTCGAGTATCTCTATCTAAGAAAATATGAGAGCTTCAATTTCCATACTCATCTTTCCAACCATGTGCAATCCGATAATGAGGACTTCGTTTGTGCCTCGGGATCACCCTTTGCCATTTGCACATGTCCACCTATCTAAAAGTGTGTATATTTTTCTCTCCCCCTCCTTGTAACATTATTTTTCCAATGACCTTTTTGACGAGTCTCGGTAAGTCCATGAGAAGCTTGTCTTGTTTTGATAATATCTCGACTATAATATCTTGGTAGGACTAAACTTTCCCATAGCTCCATATAAAGCCTTCCACCATATTTGAGAGAGGAAAGGAGTAGAACAAGTAGGCTTGAGGGACAAGATGAGATGAGAGTTCATGAGCAAGATGCAAGGAGGTTTATTTTTGATCTTGGTAAAGCAATTTTTCTTCATCCCTCTCTCTTTATTTTCAAAATTTCTGAGATTTGTTTAAAATTTGAGAGCATGATCAACTACATGTGGAAAGAGCTTAAATGATATCTACCCTCCATAGAGATGAAAGCTAGTTACATTATGAAACTATAACATATATAAACTTGGAGAGCATTATGTTTTCTCATGTATGAACAAGTGCAGGGTATGAACATTGAAAGGCAATACCGACATCCATTAAAGGCTTACTCGAGGACGAGCAAGGTTTAAGCATGGGGGTATGTTGACGGTCAATTTCCGTCAACCAAGAGCACTTGTTACACTTTGGTTTGAGCTTTGATTTATAACTAACCCGCCACTAGGCACACTAATGATGTAACAAGTTCACACTTGCAAGTGGTTTTTGGAGTGTGTTGTTTACGCAGGAATTAGGTACCTAAATGAGGACTTCCGGGTGGAGTTCATCTAGCACTTTATGAGAAGATCACGAAACCCGGCACGAGTCAAGACACGAAGTGAACATGACTCCAAATGACCCAAGGATCGAAGCATGAAGCTGTGAAAGTCCAAGGACCTAAACAGAAGATGCGGGAGTTCGTACGCCAAGTACCCTTATCCAAACCGCCGGGAAAACGACGTCAAGGACCCACATGGACTTCGGCAAATATTCAAGAAAGCACGAGAAGCATCGTGGTGGAAGATGGGCCCGAACCGGGCTGAAACAGGCCTGGGCCGGCCGGCCCATGCCGACCGGCCTAGGGTGTTCCGGGCCCGGTTCGGCCTCCCCTTTGACCTACACGCTCCTCGGCTCATTTATTCCCCCTGCCTCCGACGGCCGCCACATCCAATCATCAGAACTCGGCGAAACCTAGAAGTGAGCACCGGAGGGAGACGACGGCGGTGGAGTCCTCGAAGTTGTCTAGGGGATGGCCTAGGCCAACCCTAGCCGCCATGGCCGCCCTGCGTGGTTGTGCCATGGTGGAGTTCCGGAGCTAGTTGAGGTCATCAATGGTATGTACTCGGTGGTGGTGACCCAAACACATCTACTATTATATGAGCAATTGTAATCTTGTTTTCCGATCTTTAAGTGATTCCATGTCTCCATCTTTACTTTCTACCTATCATGAATATGTTTGATCCTTAGTCTTATGCATGCTTAGACTATATAGCATACTTTACGTAATCATGGTGATTAGGTCTAGTATGTTGACCCTTCATGGTTGGTAGACATGTCCTTGTGTGGGCACGCCCGTGGATCCCCCGCTTCATTAAGGGAGCATCGTGACAGGGTGATTTCCCCCGAACGAGCGAATGTCCTTGGGGGGTAGGCCGGAGGTAGGAGTTTAAGGATGCTTTTAGATGAGATGCTTGGTTGTTGCTTGTTTGCCGGAACTACAACTAGAAGGCGATAGGGTTAGTCGTCCCCTTGGTGGCACTTTACCTCGCCTATGTTCGTGTATGTGATCAACCTTGAGCTATCATACATGTATCTCTTAAAGGTTACCTTATATGCAATCTACGCTTCATGTTAGGATAGTTCGATAGATTAGGTAGAGATCCTTAGCGGTTTGCTTCCGATCCTTGGATTGACAATCCTTGGGGGGGAACCTCCTTGGTGAAAAAGGCACCAAGTAACCCATAGGCTTGAGGTGAACTTCAACACGATTTTGAACTGTCAACAGAGTGCGAACTTAACATATAATGGGGGTTAGGATCGTTAGTGTGAATATCAAATTAATACCAACATAGAAGGTAAACAAGTGGCTAGGTTGACGGATATCGACTACCAACATCCCCCATGCTTAAATCTTGCTCGTCCTCGAGTAAGTCTTCAATGGATATCAGTGTTGCCCTTCGATGTTCGTACCCTACACTTGATCATACATGAGAAAACATAATGCTCTCTAGATTTATATTCATTAAAGTTTCATAATGTACTAACTTTTATCTTTATGGAGGGTAGATATCATTCAAGCTCTTTCCACAAGTACTTGATCATGCTCTCAAACTTTTAAACAAATCTCAGAAATTTTGAAAAAATAGATAAAGAGAAAAATTGCTTTGCCAAGATCAAAAAAATAACCATCTTGCACTTTGCTCATGTACTCTCATCTTATCTTGTCTCTCAAGCCTACTTGTTCTACTCCTATCCTCTCTCAAAGTATATGGTGGAAAGCTTTATATGGAGCTGTAGGAAAGTTTAGTCCTACTAAGATATTACAGTTGAGGTATTATTAAAATAAGACTAGCTTCTCATGGTCTTACCGAGACTCGTCAAAAAGGTCATTGGAAAAATAATGTTTTCAAGGAGGGGGGAGAGATGAACACACACTTTTAGATAGGTGGACATGTGCAAAAGGCAAAGAGTGATCCCGAGACACAAACGAAGTCCTCGTTATCGGATTGCACATGGTTAGAAAGATGAGTATGGGTCTTGATCTTGAATCCTCTTGAAAACTTAAAAAGTACTAAACATAGCTAGAGAACCGGGGAGCTTTATTATTATTATTTTTCTTTCTTTCTTTTTCTCATCATACTTTTCTTCTTTATTATTTTTTCATCATACTTTTTATTTTTATTTTTATTTGCTCCCCTTGAACTCTAGACTATACTAGCACTTCCTTGGCAACCCCCATGCTTAGACATTTGCTCGTCCTCGGGCAAAAGAGGTGATAAATATGCCAAGGTGGAAATTGAAGCTCTCATATTTTCTTAGAGAGAGATACTCGAAAAAAATCTAGGGGTCCTTTTGGAAGTCTCCCTACTCACTTGAAGCACCTTCCTTGTAATCTTTCTCAAAATATTCATCCATACTCATATATTGGGTTGTGGTCAAGGAGGTGAACACGAAAAAGATATGTTTGGGTTTTGTAGTTGGATATCCGGTGAGGTTTGTGAAATTCCCAATGTGGAAACTCATAATGCACGGATAGAAGAGGCTAGCATAAAGAACGATACGCAAAAATAGAATGACTAGCTTCTTAGTCTCAGGCCAGAGAAACCAGGCCTTGAATTAATGCACCCAAAAATAAATCTTGTATATACTAGTGTTTAGCACTCAAGTAAATTTAGACTTTGGATGGGTAAAGCAAAATGCAAGCGGTACTTGTGGCAAGGTTAGCATAACTTTTTTTGAGAATAAAAAAGTTCTTTGATTCATTCAAAATCGAAAGCAACAAAAAAGAACTATGAGACTTGAGTTATCATAACCTCCACACAAGATTAAGCTAGCATTTAATTAAATTTTAGATTCATATTAAAGAGAGCACTAGCTTAAACATGCATAAATCAAGCATAAGATCGAGCAAAGCGGCAACGATCATCACATATCAATATAGTACAATTTTCCATCCATATTAAGATCATAAAAGCAATGGTGAAACTTATTCATGATGATGGATAACAAACTACTACTACCACATACATGCTGAAATTAAATAAAAACAAGAAAATACTACGCAAACATAAACGCACACAAGATGAAAAATAAAGAAAAGGAAAAGAAAAAATCAAACCACACTTAAAAAGCTTCATCCCTTCCTTCTTTCTTCACTCCTCATCCGATTGCTCTTGCTCCGTTGGTTGACTTTTGTTGAATCCATACTCATAATATGTCTGCATGGCCCCTGCTTGAAATTGATTGTTGACGGTTGAAATTCACCATTTCCAACCCTCAATATTCTCGCATAAATGGAGGTATATGCATTATTTACTAGCATTTTGGTTTGAATAATGTAGTTCCATTTGTCCTTGGAGATTATTTGTATGTAGGTGATTTACCCCTTAAAAGAGATGGAAACTCACCTTCTATGAAGAAACCATGCCAACTCAGCTGAGGAGGTGGCTGCCACCAAGGGAAACATGGCATTCCACATCATCGATCCAGGAGAGGCACTCACCGACGAATCAGAGGACGCCACATGGACTTCACATGGATCAAAGCTCCCACCTCGGATACCAAATCAAGTCATACACCGGGGATGGATCAGAGGGCCCACAGGGCAGCCACCTAGGGGAAAACCACCAGGTGGGGCCACCCTAGAGGGCCGGCCGATCCTAGGATTGGCCGAACCGACCTAGGGGGCTCCATCCTGGCCCTCCACGTGGCAGCTCCCCATTGGTCCATTGCCTCACTCCCGGGAGTTTTGGAGCACTTTGAGCCTCCGAGCAAGCCTGGTCCTTGCCTATAAATAGAAGGGGAGGGGCTCCCATTTCTCACACACCACTCTCTCATTCTCCTCTCACTTTTAGTTTCCAAGGCTAGGGGGTAGGCTAGAGTAGCTCTTATTCAGGTTCCAAGTCCTCTTGGAAGTTTAGTTATGAGTTCTCTTTTATCTTTATTTCTTTGTATGACTTTGATCTACTTTAGTTATTCAGCTATTTCATATAAAGTTATGGTAGATCATATGTTTGATATGTTCTTGAGTTCATCCTCTATTCATCATTTAGAGGCTTGTGTTCTTCGTGAACACTACCTTTTGATCCACTTGAAGGGTGATAAACTCCTTCCTTATGTGTTTGTTTATAAGTTAGAGGCTCATGTTCTTCACGAACACGGCCATTTGATCTTATTGATTAGACATAAGAGAGTTCATATCTGTTTGTATGTCTAGCCTTAGTTGATCTTGTTAGATGGCATGAGAGTGTTGCATGAGGTCTGTGTTCAAGCTACGGTACTCGGTCTAGTTGACCAGTCTCCTGGTGGCTCTCACCCTGGGTCACAATAGCCCGGGCCGGGTGGAGTCTAGCAGCAACGTAGGCATGGTGCCTGGGTTTTCTGGCTACGATAGTTATGAGCATACCCCCCGTAACGATAGAGGTCGGTCCTCAGGTGGTGATAGCCCTGTTGGATCCTTGGGCAACCTCCGCGCTGGGGTACCTGCTGTAGGAGTCTAAAGTCTAGTTTCGCAGAGTGTTGGTCGTCGCGGGCTAGCTCCCCGTTTGAACCTGGGTGTTGAACCTTATCTCTCTCATGCAATACTCATGCCCATCTCTTGTATCTTCTAGCTTTGTAAGTTTAGTACATTAGAACCTAGAGCTAACTCGTATGTTCCCCCTAAGCCGTAGTGTGCTAGAGTAGAGGTAGATCTGAGTGTGTGTGTCGCACTACCCTTATATCTTTTATCTTACCCCTGTCTTTGAGTGTGTTGTTCCCTATATCTATCTCTTGGTTTACATTCAGAGCAAAAGCATAAGTCTAAGATATCCGCCATTGCCTTCCACGGATACGATACCCTTGGAATACTCTCCTTCCTTGGGGAAATGCTACAATAGTTTATCTGTGCGCTTGCGGATTCGTTCATGATCGTTTAGATTAACCTTTGGCAAGTCTCGATGTTCACGCTAACCCGACGCCATTAGTTGTGACATTGAGAGGTGCCTAAAAGGTGTTTCCTGGTGTTGTCACTAAGGATGGGTCCCAGATCTGTTCTTAAGATGACGGCGCTACGAAACACCAACATTGATCCGGCGGCACGAGTTGAAGGCGTCCTAATTGATGGGCGATCCCCGCCGTTCCTTCATGCCAATGGTCGACATGACTCTGGATCCTCTCGACGTCTTGTTCGTTCCTTTGCATATACGCCCCAATGATGGCTGTACTTTGTTGGGGCTGGGGCATGCTTGTATAAGGTGCCACAAATGCTTCATTTGGCACAACAAAAGTTGGTGGACAATATGTTGGAGGAGGTGGCGGCATGACTGCATCACTCCCCCATACTTGCATCAGCACACTTCCGTAGTAGGGTGGTGGCATAGGAATCCCTCCATAAGGTTGATGGTATGCAGCCCCTCCTTGGTCTTGGGCTGCGGAAGACGATCTCTCTTCTATAATTCTTCCTTTTGTTCTTCTTGGCTGGCACAAGAATTCCTTCTTCCAACCAATTCTCTCTCCCTTCAATAAATAATTTCAGCCTCATATTTGGGAGAGGAATGTTGACTTTTGCCACCTTGTACCCTCTCTTTTCATCCCCACTAATGTATTTTTCTTACTTCATGTAATCGATCCCAAGTGAATTCCCCGCAAGTAGGAATTTTGGGTTCCTTGAAATTCCCGGCTTCACAGAAATTGCTATCATAGAGAGATAGCATCCCGAACCAATTTGTCCAGTCCCCGATGTTGCTTCACAACACCACCGATTGATCATGATATATGATGGATCAATAGCTTGCCTTGCAATCAACGCCGAATAAAGCCAATTAACTTCCATGTCAGTGACCTTGGACTCCCTCATTCTTCCCAAAATCCTCTTGCTCATCCAAGAATGAAATATCCGGATGATAGGATTCCGAATGCTATTTCTCTGTCGGTTATCTTCCCTTGAAATCATACTCCAAAATCCTTCCAACACACTCTCATTAACATCAACTTGCTCCGGGGCTTTGCTATGAAAACCGAGCAACTCTCTAATTTGCTCATAAGAAATTATTTGATCATCACCCTTGAGTCGAAATGAGAGGGATGTCACTCCTACATTAATAACTGGCGCCATCGTCATGAGAATTTCCATGGCAAGCTCCATGTGAAAGCTCACCACTACTCCATTGGAAAATTGCCCCCAACCAAGGTGGTTCATCATTTGATAGATATCCGAAGAAAATCTCAACACTTGGAGAGCATCATCATCGAAGTCAACGTTGGGCACAATCCTCTTCTCTAGGCGACCAAGCTTCTCCTCCTCCTCCTCCGTCATCATGAGAAATCCATACTTGCAACGTCGCAGAGTGTACGGTGGTGGAGCGGATGAGCGAGTCGAGCGACGAGGTTGGACGGGCGGCTCCTTGTTGGCGGTCGATTTCCGTCAACCTAGAGCACTTGTTACACTTTGGTTTGAGCTTTGATTTATAACTAACCAGCCACTAGGCACACTAATGATGTAACAAGTTCGCACTTGTATGTGGTATTTGGAGTAGGTTGTTTACGTAGGATTTACACGCTTAAAGGGGCACTTCCGGGCAAGGTTCATGGAGCACTTTGTGAGAAGAACATGAAGCCCGGGACAAGCCAAGACTCGAAGTGAACATGACTCCAAATGGCCCAAGGACCAAAGCATGAAGCCGTGAAACTCCGGGGACTTAAACGGAAGATGCGGGAGCTTGGACGACAAGTACCCTTATCTAAAACGCGGAGCAAACGACGTCAAGGGCCCACATGAAGATCGGCAGAGACAAGGAACGACGCAAGAAGCTCGCACGAGGAAGACCGGGCCGAGTCGGGCCAAAATGGCCGATCGGCCTGGCCCATTCTGGGCTCCGTTCGGCCTCCCCTTTTACCTAGATGCTCCTCGGGCTATTTAAAGTCTCCACCCCGAAGCACCGCCGCATCCATTCATCAAAGAGCCGCCGAATCGAAGGAGACACGCCGAAGGGAGCTGACGGCCGCCGCTGGTCCTCGTGTTGCCTAGGAGATGGCTTAGGCCATGCCCTAGCCGCCATGGTTGGCCCTATGTGGTGAAGCCATGGTGGAGTTCCGGAGCCATGCCTTAAATCCTTCAAGGCATTTGTACCTTCAACATTCAATGGTGATATAATCTTATCTAGTCTTTACTTTGATCTACTACGAGTATGCTTCTTCATATGTGTAGCTACCATATGCCTTTAGTAGGAATAGATCTAATCGTGGTGATTAGTCTTTGTCTTGCGGATATCTCGTAGTGGTGCACGGACCGAGGATTGTCGCTCGGTGATGATTATCCCATCGTAGTGACAGTACGAGGAGGGAGAAAGTGGCGAGTGAACGTGTATCGGACCACTCCATATCGGGTTACTCCATATCGAGTGTACTCCTTATCATAAGTATCGGTATAGATTGGTTTTCACCTATGGCTGGGGCTGCAACTAGGAGACGATAGGTTAGGGTTACCTTCGGTAGTGTTATCTTATGGCTTGAATGTGATCCATACATCCTTTGTGTTGTATGTTATCTCTTATGCAATCAATGCTTCATGTTAGGTTAGTTCGGTAGATTAGATGGAAGACCTTAGGAGTTTGCTTACCGATCCTTGGATGGACAAATCTAGGGAGAACCCTCCTTGGTGAAAAAAGCACCAAGTCACCCGTACGCTCGCGGTGAACTGGAACACAGTATCCAACCGTCAACAGCCACCTTTTTCTGGCGCCGTTGCCAGGGATCGGCAACTCGAACCCTAGGGCGATCTATCTTTCTTTTTGGACTAACCCTAATTTTATTATTGCATATATCCTGCTTTTCTTGTTTGTGTCCTTGAATGCAGGTAAAACCCTAGACACAAGACGTTCGAGAAGTTCTCTACATCCGGACTTCAACAAGTCCAACCCCGTTCCGAGATTCACTCCCACCAACAATTTGAAGACTCACTCTTTAGTGGTAGGTGCTAACTATGTTAGTGGCCCATCATCCGCTATCGAGTCCCCACCAACGAATGCGACAAAGATCAAGATAAACGAGGTACGCCGCTATGTAAATCAACTTTGTTTAGACTAATATTTCTTGGAGAATTGCTTGTTCAAGTAATAGGTGCCAAAGCTACTCCCGAAGACTTGCGAGTGTTGATCATCGACATCTTGAGTTGAATGCCGTTGTTACAATAAATTTTTCGGCCAAAATCAGAAGTGTACAACAAGATAAAATTGGAAATTCAGAGGCTCCATCAAGTCTTGTTTCCAACCCATCAAGAATCACTAATTTTGGAGATCGGTACGAAGAGTTATGAGGAAATCTTTCAACACTACGCGTTCTGAAATCAGCTCGGGACAGAACGTAGTGCCGGAGCAAAAAGGGCGTAACTCTCTCATCCGAAGTCCGTTTAAGGTGAATGACCACTTTATGGAAAGATAATTTGATCTAGGATTTAATGGAGCAGAAGTTTAGTACATATTCTGCATTGGACGCAGAGGAATTCAGTGGAGAAGTTGCATCTGCAAACAACAAGGAAGTGGAGATGACACAAGCGATCATGTCAAAAATCCTATTACTTTGGCTAGAGCAAGAACATGGATAAGACACTTCATTAATGTCATGAACTCGCCGGTGACACAATAATTGTGACCTTGAAGCTAAAGGATGGGAGACATGATACTCGAAGGACAACAAGACCAAGATCATCAACATCTCCGGACCAACCCGAAGGAAGTCAATGTTCTCATCAACATTCTGCACAACCTCAGAAATAAAAGGTGTAATATTTTTGGATATTAAAAAGCCCCATGAAGTTATGACTCCAACGAATCAAGAATCAAGGCAATCGGATGTTCCTACAAGCGGATATGACCGAATCATCGAAGGGTGCACGTTCTGGAATTTTCTGGACAGCATGCAACAGCGGAAATAAAATGGCCATAGCTCCCTCATTTGGACTCCGTTTAAGATGAATGAGTACTCGTTGGAAAGATAATTTTATAAACTTTTCAATAGAACAATATTTTGGTATATGTTCTGTTCTGTATACAGGGGTAAATCCACGTAGAAGAAGTAGCAGCGACATGACGAGGACGAGATAAAGGAGATGAGGGTGACAACAATGAAAAGGAGCTCGGGAAGTGCCTTCACCAAGCATACATGATAAGTTAAGAGATTTAGAGCAATTAAAGGACCCTTGAAGCATTAGTCAATGGAGACACAAGCGAGCAACATTCGACGCATGAAGATTAGAAGCAAACCGTGATGGACTACGAAAGCTAGCGTCAAATGATGAGAAAGTTTTTGGGCTCTCACACAAGGAACCATTGCATAGCAAGAACATAACCAAGATGTGAGTGTACCAACAAATGAAGGAAGGGGTGAGTCCACACAAGTCAACCTTGCCGACGTGTGGTGCATAGAAGAATTGGAGAAATTACAAGGAGATGACATGACAACTACATGGCGCCATCGTGAGGTTGATTCGCTTTCAACTCCAAGAGACCACTCAAGATGAAATAGCTCCAAGGCTAAGGTACACAATAACTTCTCAAGCTACTACTGCTTTTGATGAATTTATTTTAACACATCTTTGTCAATCTAGTAGTATGTTTTAATTCTATGCCTTGTTC
Organism: Cenchrus fungigraminus; assembly: GCA_036936925.1. NCBI lineage: Eukaryota > Viridiplantae > Streptophyta > Magnoliopsida > Poales > Poaceae > Cenchrus > Cenchrus fungigraminus. Next base: position 175,446,641 of record CM072769.1, read on the forward strand.
CAATTAAGATCATGTTGAGAGGCTAGAATTTCTTGAGAATGATAAATAGGCTATGTTTGCACTTGAACTTTGTTAATCCCATGCCTAAATAACCTTTGCCTAATGATGAGCTAAGTGCTTTGCAAGAAACATATGCTTCCTCTAATTGCACCTTGTTGCTTGTGACCGTATTTATGGATGTGTGTGTTTGCGATAAGTTTTGTAAATCTCGATCTTGCTTTGCACTTGGTCAAGCTAATGACCTTAAAGAAGCACATGTCGGGAGAAGCCCGAAGTTCACTAACCATGCAGGGCAAGAAAATCGAATAAAGTGGATAGAGGTAATACCCAAAGAGTTGCAAGCCTCATCGTCACCCTCTCCAAATAACGTCGCTGTTCTTGTCAAGTTTTGAGGACATGGTCAGACATGTACGAGGGGATAAAAGTGGATATTCAGAAGCTCCATCAAGTCCTTGTTCCAACGCATCCAAGGCCGACAAATTTGAAGACCCGTGCAAGGAGATATGATAAAAACACTAGGTGCTGCACGTGCTGAAATCAACTCGGGACAGATTGCAACGCTGGGATAAAACGGGCATAACACACTCGATCGGAATCGGATTGGAGCAAACAAAGACTCAATGGAAAGAAAATTTCATGCACCACGCATAGGAATGATTGTCGGATACATGTTCTGATTTGGACGAAGAAGAAAAATCTACGCAAGTGAGGCAGCGATGAAGCGCAAGAAGGAGGTGATGATGACGCGAGATTGGGCAAGACTTCGGTTGAGCACAAAAGATCAAGTCAAGCATATTAAGTGAATGAAAGCTGCATGGACACCTTCAACTCTTGCATGAAGGGTCATGGCTTCGTGACCATAAGAAGGTATGTGAGAAAGCCGAGCTCTATGACTTTAAATTAAATGAAGCGCTTTTCGGGAGGCAACCCGTTGTTTTGTGTTTTTATTTTCTTCCTTAGAGAGAATAAAGAATAATACCATCATATGATGATTAACTTGTGGCTAATTAATCTAGTTTAATTTTTCTTTTTTAGAACCACCATCATGATCATATTTATTTACTCGCATGCATTAGCATTTTGTCATCAACGTAATGCTCGTTTCTTTGCATATACATGTTTTGCATATGGTTGGCTGGGTTGTTTTATGAGTCTTAATGATGAAAGCTTCATTTTCCATGTTAATGTTTCTAGGGCATTTCCCTTTTGTGATCTTGTGTAAACGTGGTGTTTAAACATGATTGCGGACCATCATCGTTAAGATCATTAAACCTTGCCATCTTTTCATATGTTTTCATGTTGCATTTGTTGGTTTATAAACATTGCTTTGCGCTTTGTTTTTCTTGTGCTATAAGGAATTTTTAACCTTGAGATAAACATGGTGTTTTAACCTTGCTTAGTAAATCTTTATGGCTATGGAGAAATTTAGCAACCTAATTGCAAACATGGTGTTTGGAACTAGCTGAAAACTTTGTCTTTGTTTTTATGCCTTCCTCTCATGAGCATACACACTCTTTGCACCTATATACACCCATTAGGTTTCATCATCTCTAGAATAATTATGCCACAATTTAAGAGTCTTAGGAGATGTCATTGGTTTGTTGGCAAATTGTTTCTACTCCCGAACTTCACCTCGGGGGTAGTATGTGCGCTTGAATTGTTTTGCAGGCATGATGATGAGCTTTCATGAAAGGAAAAGAGAAGAAGCGACAAAAGTGAAGACGCATAAAGACAAGTCCCGGACACGGAGAACAAGCCTCATCCTCTCCTTCCATGCCTAGCAAAATGCTAAGCATGGGGGAGGACCCGACAAGAAGAGGATCACGATCGCTAGAAGATGCTCGAGATTCTTCTTCCATGCTAAGCACAATGCTTAAGTATGGGGGAGGCCACACTACAACTCTTCACAAGCATTGAAGGACGGTAAATCTTTCCGACACATTCTCTTTGTCCATCTCTTTCTTATGCTTGTACATATATGCCATCAACCATAATTTTGAAAACCTTGATTTTTTCTTTCTTGTTAATAACATGGCTACTAGGAGTACAACCTAGATTTGTTTTTGCTTTCAATAAATAGTAATCACCATTACCTTGAGCTCACCACGATGATATCTTGTATGCTCTCGCTTGTGGATATATGATGATCATTGCCGCCTTGCTCATTCTTGTGCTTGTTTTATATGTGATTAAGCTAGTGCTCTCTTCAAAATGAATCTGAAATTCACCTAAATGCTAGCCTAATCTTTTGTGGAGGTTATGATAACTTGAGACCCATGGTATTTTTCGTGCTCTCATTTTTGAATGAATCAAGGATAACTTATTTTTGTGCTTAAAATGATGCTAGCCTTATCTCTAATGACCACTTGCATTTTGCTCTACCTATCCAAGGCCAAATATACATTGAGTGAAAAACCTTAGTATTTCAAGATTAATTTTTGGGTGCTTCAATTCAGATTTGGTTTCTTTGGTTCGAGTCTAAGAAGCTGGTCATTCCGTATTTTTGCGTATCGTTCTTTTTGCTAACCTTTCTATCCGTGCATTGTGAGTTTCCACATTGGGAATTTCGCAAACCTCGCCGGATATCCACCCCCAAAACCCATATCATCTTTTTGTGTTTACCTCCTTGACCAATCCAAACTTGAGTATGGATGAACATTTCGAAGAAGACTACAAGAAGAAGGCACCATCAAGTAGAGATAATTTCGGGAGACTCCCAAAAGGACCCGTAGAAGACTTTGAGTATCTTTCTTCAAAGAAAATTTCAAAAATTTTAGTACCACCTTGGCACTTTCTATCACCTCTTTTGCTCGAGGACGAGCAACGTCTAAGCATGGGGGGATTGCCAAGGAAGTACTAGTGTAGCCTAGAGTTCAAGGCGAGTTGAAAAAAAAGAGAAGAGAAGAAGAAAAAATGTGCGATGAAAGAAAAAAAAAGAGAAAAAGTATGATGAGAAAAAGAAAAAATGATGATGTTAAGTAAAAGAAAAAATATATAAATAAAGCTCCCCGGTCCTCTAGTTACACTTGAAAGGTTTAAAGAGCTTCAAGATCAAGACCCATACTCTTTTTCCAACCATGTGCAATCCGATAACGAGGACTTCGCTTGTGCCTCAAGATCACCTTATGCCATTTGCACATGTCCACCTATCTAAAAGTGTGTGTTTTTTTTCTCTCCCCCCTCCTTGAAACATTATTTTCCAATGACCTTTTTGACTAGGCTCGGTAATTCCATGAGAAGCTTGTCTTGTTTTGTTTGCATTCCATTTATGAAATCTTGATAGGATTACATTTCCCAAAGCTCCATATAAAGCCTTCCACCAAATACTTGAGAGAGGAAAGGAGTAGTCCTAGTAGGCTTGAGTGACAAGATGAGATGAGAGTACATGAGCAAGATGCAAGGAGGTTTATTATTGATCTTGGTAAAGCAATTTTTCCTTCATCCTACGCTTTATTTCAAAATTTCTAAGATTTGTTTAAAATTTGAGAGCATGGTTAATTACTTGTGGAAAGAGCTTATTTGATGTCTACCCTCCATAGAGATGAAAGCTAGTTACATTATGAAACTTTAATAAATATAAACTTGGAGAGCATTATGTTTTCTCATGTATGAACAAGCATAGGGTATGAACATTGAAGGGCAACACTGATATCCATTGATGGCTTACTCGAGGACGAGCAAGGTTTAAGCATGGGGGATGTTGGCGGTCGATTTCCGTCAACCTAGAGCACTTGTTACACTTTGATTTGAGCTTTGATTTATAACTAACCCACCACTAGGCACACTAATGATGTAACAAGTTCGCACTTGCATGTGGTATTTGGAGTAGGTTGTTTACGCAGGATTTACACGCTTAAAGGAGCACTTCCGGGCAAGGTTCATGGAGCACTTTGTGAGAAGAACATGAAGCCCGGGACAAGTCAAGACTCGAAGTGAACATGACTCCAAATGGCCCAAGGACCAAAGCATGAAGCCGTGAAACTCCGGGGACTTAAACGGAAGATGCGGGAGCTTGGACGACAAGTACCCTTATCTAAAACATGGAGCAAACGACGTCAAGGGCCCACATGAAGATCGACAGAGACAAGGAACAACGCAAGAAGCTCGCACGAGGAAGACCGGGCCGAGTCGGGCCAAAATGGGCCCAGGCCGATCAGACTGGGCCGATCGGCCTGGCCCATTCCGGGCTCCGTTCGGCCTCCCCTTTGACCTAGACGCTCCTCGGGCTATTTAAAGTCTCCACCCCGAAGCACCGCCGCATCCATTCATCAGAGAGCCGCCGAATCGAAGGAGACACGCCGAAGGGAGCCGACGACCGCCGCTAGTCCTCGTGTTGCCTAGGAGATGGCTTAGGCCATGCCCTAGCCGCCATGGTTGGCCCTGCGTGGTGAAGTCATGGTGGAGTTCCGGAGCCATGCCTTGAATCCTTCAAGGCATTTGTACCTTCAACATTCAATGGTGATATAATCTTATCTAGTCTTTACTTTGATCTACTACGAGTATGCTTCTTCATATGTGTAGCTACCATATGCCTTTAGTAGGAATAGATCTAATCGTGGTGATTAGTCTTTGTCTTGCGGATATCTCGTAGTGGTTCACGGACCGAGGATTGTCGTTCGGTGATGATTATCCCATCGTAGTGACAGTACGAGGAGGGAGAAAGCGGCGAGTGAATGTGTATCGGACCACTCCATATCGGGTTACTCCATATCGAGTGTACTCCTTATCATAAGTATCGGTATAGATTGGTTTTCACCTTTGGCTGGGGCTGCAACTAGGAGACGATAGGTTAGGGTTACCTTCGGTAGTGTTATCTTATGGCTTGAATGTGATCCATACATCCTTTGTGTTGTATGTTATCTCTTATGCAATCAATGCTTCATGTTAGGTTAGTTCGGTAGATTAGATGGAAGACCTTAGGAGTTTGCTTACCGATCCTTGGATTGACAAATCTAGGGAGAACCGTCCTTGGTGAAAAGGCACCAAGTCACCCGTACGCTCGCGGTGAACTTGAACACGGTATCCAACCGTCAACACTCCTCCGTGCGCCCTTGCGGTTCGGTGTACTGCATGGACGAGCTTCGCGTGTCTCTTCTTCCACTTAGGAGCATGGTGTCGCTCCTTGATGGCGCCACGTCCTCTTCCATGCTTCGCGGCAACTGAGAGATTGAGTACCTCCGTGAAGAACTTGTTGATGCCGGCTTCGACGACGACGATTGTGTCTTCCTTCCAAGGACCTTGCTAAAAGCCTTCCTCATTCTGTTGTTGCTGCACAAATCACAAACAAACTCTCTCGGGGGTTTCTTGCCGATAGAAATACACACAAAAGAAGTATATGGAAGGGCAAGAATTGTGATGTATTTTTCTGAATTTTTGGGCTCAAGAATGGAGAACGAATTTTTCGGAGGTGTTTCTGGAGGTTCTGGATTGGGAGCTCAAGAACATGAACTAGTAATGAAGCAAATGACTTACCTGAGGAAGACGAACGCCGGGGGGCAAGAAATAGGCCAGGCCGGCCGGCCTGGGCCGATCGGCCTAGGGCCCCTGCCCCTCTTTTTTGGCTCTTCTTTCTCGCACTTGTTGCTTGATTGATCATGGTGCTGTGTACTCGTGCTCCACGCCTTCCACCATCCAATTCTTCTCAGCCACTCCTTTTTCTTGCATGATGAGGTCCTCCATCTTGATCAGTTACTTGTGTTACTTCCATGCTTCCTTGCCTCCCATGTTTCCATCCATATCCTGCAAAAATCAAGTTTGCAGCCCCCCCATGCTTGTCCTTGCATGTGCTCAAGATGCCTTAATAATGAAGCCTTCCCGTGATGCATCATGGAGCATTAGAAGTTCAATTAAGCTCAAAACCTTCCCTTGATCATGTTTAGATGCTAATTACTCCTCTAATTTCGAAAATGAAAAATTAACTCAGAGATATCAATGAGTTCAAATGTATTTTTAGAGGAGTTTTTAGGCATAAAAAACATTTGTAAGTCGAAACTTTCCGACTACATTGATTTTGGTTACACCGGGATCACTTGCTCTCATTAATTGATAGCGAGCTCCTCCGGCTTGACCGTGGGGGTATGGGTTTAGGTTCTAATTTTGGTCAAACATGAGACAGATATTTTGAATAAACAAAAATAAATGGGGCTTGGAAAAAGAATTCTAACTCTAGAGAAACCGGTAGATATTAAGTTGAATGAAACCAAAAATCGATTTTCCTAGGTTCACGCAAGTGTTACCATGCGTCAAAAGATTAAAAATCATTAAGGAACAACGCGGGGCTCTACTCGTGTGTTTTTATGATGTAAAACAAACCAACCTTGTCATCATGAAGAGGATGAAAGGTGTGGGTAGGTTCTGAATTTTTGGTGTAGGTTTCTCGAAAAGAGGCAAATAAATCATAGGATGGCTCATGTCATAGGTTTATGGTTAAATGAAATCCAAATGAAACATCCGAGCAAATTAAATGTCTCAAAAATAAGTTCAGCCACTTAAGAGTTTATACCAAGTCTTGCGTAGCAAATTCTAAGACCAACTTACTTGAAAATCGGAAATAATCCGGGTTGCTCTCCCGGCAGCTTTATTCTTCATCGGGTTGTCCTCCCGGTAGCTTATTCTTGACTCGACGAATGGGTTGCCTCCCGCCTAACGCTTCGTTTATAGTCCATGGCTAGACTTCTTGTCTTCTTCACTTCAGATAAACGCTCTTTGCGGGCGTTGCAATCTTGGGTACCCACTTCCGCACCATCTTGGGCACGGGCTTATTCTCCGGCTTTGTCATCTTTTTGGTCTTCACAGGCGGCTTTTGTTCTTTGGTCTTGACGGATGCAACGACTTCTTTGATCACCTTCGCTTCCTTCTTCTTGGGCCTCTCCTTCTTCTTTGGCTCTTCCTTGCTAAAACGACGATGAGGTGGAACATATTTAGCATTGATCATGTTGCATACCTCGAAACGTGGACGAAACTTGAATATGCTTCGTGTGCCATTGACGTCGAACTTGATCTCTCCCTTTCCAACGTCGATCGTTGCCCCGACAGTCTTGAGGAAGGGTCTCCCTAGGATGAGGGGTGGCTTCTCCCTTTCTCCCATCTCAAGTACCACGAAATCAACGAGGATGAAGTGATCTCCAACTTTCACAGGCACATCTTCAGCGATTCCCACGGGATAGCGAATAGAGTTGTCGCCCAACTATAAGCACATACCCGTAGGCTCAAGTGGTAGGCGTAGCTTCTCGAACACATCTCTTGGCATGACACTCACACTTGCTCTAAGGTCGCATAATGCCTTCTCGAACGTGAATGAGCCAATAGAACATGGGATGGTCGGACATCCAAGGTCTCTTTGCTTCTCGGGCCCTTGATTTGCGACGGCGGCACTACATTGTTCGGACATCTTGACATGGTCTGCCCTAAGTGTTGCCATCTCATACTTGTTCGCAAGTATGTCTTTGAAGTAGCGAGAATATGTAGGAACTTGGAGAGCGTCCAATAGCAGCATGTTGATGCTTAACCTGTGCACCACTTCCACAAACTTTTCAAAATGACTATCAACTTTATCTCGAAAGTAGCATGTCTTTAGTGTAGGCATCTTTGTGTCATCACTTGGCATTTCGAATTCCGGCTCTTCGGTAGTAATCTCCGGAATAGTAGTCACCTTCTCCTTAGTGTGATCTTCCGCTTTGACGGTTGGCTTAGGCTTCCTTGCTCCGGCTGGAAGTTCAGGATTCTCCGTCTCCTTTCCCGAGTGAGTTTGAATAGCCTTCGCCATCTCGGGACTTTGGGGCTGGCCCGGCAATCTTCCTTCATTAGCGGTTAGGCGCCCGACAAGTTGTCCTACTTGTGATTCTAACATCTTCATCATGTTGAGCACTTGATGGTTGGAGCTCCCGACCTCCGTCACCTTGCCATCGCTGTTCTCCAAGATTTTATCCATAGTCTTGAACTTAGTGACGGTGTCCTTGTTGATCTTTGCTTGCTCGTCCATGAAGTCCTTCAATTGTATACGAAGAGGCACCGTATTTTGAATAGACGAACTTGCATTAAATTGAGGTCTACCTTGCCCGTAGCGGAAGTTCGGCAAATCTCCTTTCCTCATGTAGTAGAGCACCTTTGCTTCCTCCGGACAATCTTTTTGGACATGGCCGTACTCCCCACATTCTTCACATGTGGATCTTGCTTCGGCGGTCTTTAAGTCTTGGGCGGCTTTCTTTTCTAGCTCCATCTTCTCCAACCTCCTCATGAGTGAGTCAAACTTTCCTTCTAGAAGTTTCTCCTTCTCAACCTGCAAAATACCTTTAACATTGCTTGTGGGTTGAACAGAAGTAAGCGTCTGGATGACGCCTATGTATCATTATCCGCAACCTTCTTGAAAAGAGTGAATGCCTCCGTCAGAGTGAGCTCAATAATAGATCCTCCCGCCGATGCGTCAATTACGGTCCTCGATGCTAGATTGAGACCTTGATAGAACTTTTGAACAAGGTCCTCCTTTGGGAACTTGTGATGTGGCACGGCTCAGGTGTACTCATTGAAACGCTCGAAAGCTTCCGCGATAGTCTCCGTAGGATATTGAGCAAAAGTAGCAATCTTATTACGCAAGCTTTGAGTCTTACCCGGCGAATAGTACTCCTTCATGAAAGCTCTCATCAATGCTTCCCAATTTTGCACCGTCTCCACCGGTAGAGTGTAGAACCATTGCAAGGCTTTTTCGAGAAGTGAGAACGGAAAAAGTCTTGCCCTCAATTGATTTTGATCCAGCCCTTCCATCGTAAATGTCTGACAGAGTTGAATGAACGCTTGGATGTGAAGGTTAGGATCCTCTTTACCGGTGAAAGGTGTATGTTGCACCATGCGGATGGTTGAAGTCTTGATCTCAAACGGTCTTCTGATGTCGGCTAGGTTGAGGATGGGGAGATCAACAAGTTCCGGGATGCAAAGCTCCCCAATCTTCCTCTCTTGTGCCATTGGTGGCGGTTGAGGTTGATCTCTCCTCGGACTCGGAGGTGGTGATTCCTTCTTCAGACTTGTAGGTGATGATTCTTTTGGAGATCCCGACGATCCTTCGGCTCCGGCTTTTGGATCTACAATCTCCAGCTTCCTAGATCGTGCTTCGCGTATCCTTTACTTGTAAAGTTTTTCTGGATCATCCAAAAAATTTTTCAGTTTGTTGGAGAGGTAGCCGTCCATCTCCTGTTAGGGTTAGCGATAAACAAAATATACAAAAGATCTAAAAAGAAAAGAAAACTATAAAAAGGGTTAGTCAAAAACTAGATTAGATTGGTTTTTGAGGATAATCAAAGTTTAATAGATGCAAAAGAAAATAAAAAAGAAAACAGAAAATACTTACAAACGAGATACTAGATTGGATCTTGATTACTTGTTCCCCGGCAACGGCGCCAGAAAAAGGGCTTGTTGACGGTTCAATAACGCGCCAAGGTTCACCGTAAGCTTACGGATCATGTAGTACCTTTTTCACTCGAGTATCACCCAAGGTATCGAATCCGTGGAACAGTGTGTAACGCAAGACTCAATCTAATAACCAAGAAACACTTGCATCTTTAAGAAGTTTCGAATGCATCTAATCTACTAAGATCATTAGAGGTAGCAAGAGAAAGCATTGAGGTACCGATCTAGAGGGATCTAGATCGTGTTTATGCCGTAGTTCCGAGCAAGATAGAAGAGAGAGCAAAACGAATCTCATTGAAAGCATCTTTAAACCTTGACCTTTGGTCAAACCCCCTAAGTCGCCCCGCCGTACTCGGTGTCAACATCCTGTCACGATGTTCCCCTTTCTTCGCGGTCGAATCTTAGAGCACACTCGCAAGGAGTGCGTTGAACTACTTAGTAGATCGGGTATGTACCTCTAGCCACCGCGGCTACAAGAACATCCCATGCAATCTATCTCGAGAATAGATTGAGGAAGAAAACACCCAAGTAAGAACAAGAATCATAAACAAAGGTACTCGATCGCTAGGAATCAGATACATTAAAACTCCATCAAAAGTGTATACATGAATAAGATCCAACCGGGATCCTACCTTGATCTTGATTCACGCCTCCGGAACTCCGACTTGGTCTTCCTTGCAAGGTTCCCACGCCGGCTAGGTAAACCCTAGACGACTAACACGACCCTCCTCTCCGGGGTGGTGTCCCTCAAGCTCCTCTGCTCCTCGGCGGTGAATGACGAATGGCTTGATAGTTGCAACTTCGCACGGGGATTATAAATAGCTCGAGGATCATTTAGTTCAAAGGGGGCAGCGAACCGGCACGAAAACGGGCCAGGCTGGCCGGCCTGGGCCGACCGGTCCAGGGTGTTTTCGGCCCAGTTCGCCCCCCGTTTTCTTCGTGAAGCTTCTCGCGACTTCTTGAATTTTTGCCGAGTTGCATATGGGTCCTTGACGTCATTTTCCTCACGGTTTAGATAAGGGTGCTTAGCGTATGAACTCCCGCATCTTCCGTCTAGGTCCTCGACACTTCTCGGCTTCTCGCTTTAGTTCTTGGTTTATTTGGAGTCATGTTCATCTTGTATCTTGACTTGTACCGGGGTCCATGATCTTCTCGTAAAACTCTTGATGAACTTTACCCGGAAGTCCTCATTTAGACTCTTGATTCCTGTGTAAACAATAAACTCCAAAAACCATACGCGAGTGCGAACTTAACATATAACGAGGGTTAGGATCGTTAGTGTGAATCTCAAATTAATACCAATATAGAAGGTAAACAAGTGGCTAGGTTGACGAAAATCGACCGCCAACAATAAGCAAAGCCTAGTCTATAACAACTATACAGGTGAGACCCATTACAAGTCATGGATAGCCTTCTCTCAACATGCAAGAGGTCCACATCACCATCCACTAGATCTTCTCTCAACATGCGAGCTGTCCACGTCACCATCCACTAGAATCAGGAAAAAGTCTACTTCACCCCCCCAACCTATGAGGGGTGGAACACATCACCCCCCAATCTATGAAAATGGATTTTTTTTACCCTCTGAACTTTCTAAAACATGACAAATCACCCTCTGAAGCAGTTTTGAAAAATCATAGTAAATCACAAAAAAATCATAAAATGGAAAATCCAATTGTGTTGGATTCTAAATGAGTACATCTACACAATGAACATATAATATGGTATGTTTAGTACATTTTTTTCACAGTTATGGAGAAAAGCATAGATCTAAAGTTACAGAAAAAATATGTACTAAAGCGTTCCATATTGTATGTTCACTGCGTAGAACTACTAATTTGATGTCCAACACAATTTGATTTTTCATTTTATGATTTTTTTTTATTTACTATGATTTTTCAAAACTGCTTCAAGGGGTGATTTGTCATGTTTTAGAAAGTTCAGGGGCAAAAAAAATCTATTTTCGTAGGTTGGGGGGTGATGTGTTCCACCCATCATAGGTTGGGGGTTGAAGTAGACTTTTTCCACTAGAATCATGAATTTATATCGTCTACCGATTTTCTGCGGCTATTCATTGTGTTAGTATTTGCGAGTACCATGATACAAATTTCTAAGTAGTTCTCTCTATAAAATGAATGTGTTTTCATTTACATTGTTGTTTGAAAAAAAATATTGTGATACAATCATTTTAGTGTTTGTACCCTCAAATTGCATCTTTAAATTTTGTTGAAATTCCCACAGTAACGCGCGGAGTATCACCTAGTTTATGAAGAAGGTCGTGTCATCGTGTGTGAAAACAAACCGTACGTGGTCACTGCAATCTCAGAAGTCACAACTTTGCAAGGGAAAATCAAGATGGTCAGAGGCAGAGCTGCGACTAGGGCCGCCCAGGCCGCGGCCCTAGTCGTGGCCCATGGAAGCCCATATACCCCATGTAATTTTTAGCCCAAACATCATGTATCTGAGGCCCAGCTCGCTGACTAGGGCAAAAACAACCAGGCACCAGCCCACGAAACCCCTGTGCGGCTGTGCGAGGCAGTAGCAACTAGCAAGCCGCGTCCGCCCGCCGCCCCGCCGCTCCTGCCCGACGCGGCGACGCAGCAGCCAGGGTCCGCCCGCCGGCCGCCGCCCCGCCGCTCCTGCCCGAGGCTCGGAGGTCGCGACGAGCCGACGACGCGTGCGAGTCGCGAGGACGGGGATCCTGCAGGCCGCAGCCGCCGCTCGCCGGTGCCGCCGTGCGGCCGTGCGCGGTGGCGCGGTGCGCCCCTGCCGGTGCGGTGGTCCACCTCGTCGTCGTGACGCCGCCGCCCGCCGGTGCCCACTGCCCAGCAGGCCAGCACTGCAGCAACAGCGAGCAGGTATTCAATCGATCTTCTCTGTTCTCTCTAATCTCCTACTCTCAGCATCTCCATTCAATCTCAATGCATTGATTGTGATTTGGTATTGCAATTTCAGATTTGTAATTGATAGTACAAAATGAAGAGGTGTATCACATTAATCCATACTGTTCCCTGATCTTGTAATCCATACTGTTCTCAACTATTGTATCACATTAATAAACAAGTATTTGTTTCATTGCCAACCTGGACCCTTTATTGCACATTTTGCTATTACTTTATATCGTATCATATGCACTGCCATTTTGCTGACTGAATTTTGACCCTAGTCGTGAGCAAATGCTGGCTCCGCCACTGAAGATGGTGAAGAAGAAGATAAAACGAAGGAAATGAAAAAGCTATGGACAGGTCAAGAATCGTGGTGGTGCGCTGCGGGCAGGAAGAAGGACGAAACGACACGACGTCGTAGTTGGACGGTGGGCTTCATAGTGGGCCCATTCAGCACAGTTGGTGGCCATCATGCATTTGGGTCGTCATGGGTTGCCAATGCCAAATATCGTCGTATCATTGGGCCCATAATTAAAAATGCAACTGAAAAAATATTCCGTTGCCGGGACTCGAACCCGGGTCTCTCGGGTGAGAGCCGAGTATCCTAACCAGCTAGACTACAACGGATCTTGACATCTTCAGCATATCACGATTATTTATTTCCTTTCTTGTTGACGCTTCTAATTCAGGGCACCAAAATCTTACCGAGTACTACACGGAGATTTGGTTGTTGTTGGGATGCCAAATAGTATCATCGTACCATGGAATGTACGCTACCTACTACTAGCAAAAGTTCCTCTGATGTCGAAATTTTTTTACATTCATGTACTTGTCATGGTGCGCGTGCCTATGGTGGCGGTCCCGGCCCTGTCACTACCGAATACCGATCGATATCAGGCGCTTTTTTGCATAGATGGAGTTAGATAGATATGCTTTGCATTGTAATGGCCATCGTCGTCCGTTTCTGCAAGAGGCCAATTATGTGCAAACAAACACGAGGTTGCACGGCATGCTCTGGACTAATTGCTCCATGTCTCTCGGTACCACACACGTGATGTGCGCCCTCCGCGTGACATGGATCGGATCATCGTAATCATATATACCCATCGACCTTAATGCTATTTAGTCCTCAAATCTATACAACATATATAGATACACCCCACTAGGGATCATTGATTGTATTTCTCTTATAACATGCAAGCTATCCGTTGTTCGAAGAAAACATGCAAGCTATCCATATCATTTAGGGACTCATAATAATTTGTACACTCGGTAAGATTTTGGTGCCCTGAATTCTCTGTGACTAATAGCATTCATGCATGTAATTTTATTAGTCTTTGCGAGTAACGCGCTACAAAATTCTCATAGAAAATATACATGGTGGATCATCATTTAACAGTCGATTTCTATCAACAAAATGCACATGTTTTCATGTATAATATCATTTGCAAATGTATCAACAAAATGAACATATTTTCATGTGTAATGTCATTTGGAAATGAATGTTGGTACGCAATCACATTAGTATTCTACTTTCAAATTTTCAAAGAATGTTTCCATGCAATCTTCTTAGTGTTTGTACTTTCAATTTTCATCTTACAATTTTGTTTCAAACGTTTTTGTAACAACGCGCGGGATATCATTTATAAAAGAAGGGAGCAATGAGAGCAAAGGATATTCCCTAGCTAATTATTACTACACTTGAAATGAAGTAAAAGGGCAGTCGTCTTGATTCGCGGATAGAACCGCACATGAAAATGCATTTTTTACTTGTGGCCGGCCCTAGAACAGGACACCGTACCGTATATCGTATTGTCACTGTGTATACGTGATTAACTTCTTGGATAGCGGTTAACCGAGAGTTATTAGTTAATCACGCATGCCGCTGTGACGTGATGCGTCGCGAGCAACAAAAGGTGTGTTTAGAAGCCCAAATTTTTCCAAAAAAACATCCCATCATCTATCATATCTCATCACATCACCTCTCACTATTCATTTAACGCTACAGCGTATTTTGCACTAATTTTGATCAGAATTGCCAAACTTTACCCAAACGTTTGGGCACTAAACACACCCAAAGTTTTTTTTCTTCCTAACAAAGTTTGAAGTTGGACTGGCGGCCAACCCCAGCAGCTGCACCTGCATGCTGTCGGCTGGGTAGCATCTCCTCCGGTTGGTACTTGGCAGTGAATGCCCTGGTGATCGATGCCGCCATCATTCTACGAGTGACGGCAGTTGAGGCGCGGTACAGTACGGTCCAGTACAATCCGTTACTCCAGGAGGTGACTGCTTCACTTTCAGGGTTACCAATGTACCGCCCTCAAATGAAATGGTAAAGATTACCAAGTGACGGTGTGTGTGGATGCATATGTGCAGTGATGTGCAAATGATGACCCTTTGTTCCTAATTAATGTGCAAAAAGGGGCTGGGAATAGAGAGAAAAAGGAGAGGCAAGGGATGTCAATGATTGAGGTGGTGCGCTTTTTCGGTTCAACTAGGTGATACCCCTAGCGTTGCCGTGAGAATTTTTAAACAATATTTTAAAGTGAAATGTGAAAGTAGAAACACCAAAACGATTACATGACGATAATCATCTGTAAATAATATTATATATGAAAGTATGCTAATTTTGTTGAGAGAGAACCATTTTTAAATGATTGATCCTACATGTATTTCAACTGCGAGATTTTTATGGCGTGCTACTCGCAAATACAACATGCTATTAGTCACATAAAATCGACGAAGACATAAATATATGGTTTGGTGGATGTTGACATGGCTTGGTGGATGATGACATGACTTACAGTGGATAGTGACATGGTGTGTAGTGGGTTATGACGTGGCGCGTTGAGAGGCAAGAGAAATCGTTAGGGCTTAGGGGGTACCAATTATATGTTTATATAGATATAAATCCGGGAAAAAAATTTGGAGTCCCCTTCCAAGGCTTATATGAGTATTAAATGTAGACTAATTACAAAACTAATTACATGAATGAGCGGAAAATCGCAAAATGGATCCACTAAGACTAATTAAGCCATCATTAGAGATTGTTTAATGTAGCACGACATTGTCTAATCATGGCATAATTAGGCTTGTTAGATTCGTCTTCAAAAATTAGGAGGGTTACGAAACAAGTTTTGTCATTAATCCATATTTAATACTTCTAATTAGTGTCTGAAAAATTGATGTTAGATAAATTTTTGCAAACTAAACAGATTCATCTTGAAGTTTCCACGTGAAGCTACCTAAAAATCCTAAGTAGACCCTCTAAAAGGAGAGAAAACTTATAATTGTCTCCGCATGAAGTTTTTTTTTCTTTTTTTTTTTGCGAATTGTCTCCGCATGAAGTTTTCTGTTGGCCCACCGTAATTTTTCTTTTAAAAAAAACACAATACATTGTATGGAGATGTAGGTACTACGAAAATGCATATAGGACTGAGCCAAGCATCGCCCGGCCGGCCGGAGGAATGGAAACCGTTGAAGTTGGTGAGCTACTGGTGGTACGGAGGACAGTGGCAAATTATGGAACTGGATGTTGGTACTAGCTTCTTCATCCATCGATCTGATCTCTCCTCTTACTTTGATCTCAAGCAAAGCTGATAACTGCCGCCGCTGTACGTGTACCTTGTTACATGATCCGACTCTTATCTTCCGACAAAAAAAAAATGGCCATTGCCTTCTGCGAAAGATTCTTGGTGTCATGAGTGCCAGCTTGTGTCCATCTGGAGTCCGTTTCATTTGGGTTGTAACCGAACACTGTAAAATTCTTCTTCTGCTTAATACAATGATACGCTCCGCGCGTATTCGAGAAAATGAGTGCCAAATTTTACTTTACGGTGTCAAGTGTAGTAAAAATATAGTGTGCAACATGCCGTATGCTAGACAACTATATATTCCCTTGCAGTGACAAAAGCTTCCCCCAGGCGAAACAAACATGCAGGCAGTACCCTTTTGCAGCACAAGACAAGGGCTAATTAAATTACTAGTTTAGAAGAATACAAGTACAGTTAACATTTCCACCGACCATTGTTCAAGGATAAAACAAGTGAGGATACGAGGGGGGGGGGGGGGGGGCAAAAAAGTAAAGCATGATGAGGAGGGTGTATATATGTAGAATATTTGCATGGAACACAAAAACAAATGTAGAAAAGGATCAGTCAGAGAGATGATCAATCCACATGGCGGGTGCAGGCGCCAAATTAGCATCATGACACATGCACACACATACAGTTTACGCTGCAAGATGAAAACAAAGGCAGCAAGCGGGATGCAAGCTTCACGTGGCTGCCACCAACTGCGTTTTCATCAGGCCATGACTCATGTGCCCCCTCTCCTCCTAAAGTTGTTGGGAGCACAGAAAAAAAACAGTCACCGGCCTGTAATTTCGGATATGCCTGTTCTTTTTGTTACAAATGAATAGTGAAAATCACTATTTACTCATCACATCTATCACATTTTCTCTCACAACAAACATTATTTCAGCACTATTCATTTGCAACTTCACTATTTTTTTCACCCAAAAGAATGGTCTTTAGTACAACTATTACTGAATAGTGAATAGGAACTAACTGCTACTCATCTCATTTGCATCAAAGGTGTTTAGGGTTGAAGCTAATTTGCACAAATGGAGCTTGTGAGATGTGAGCTTGGTATTGTTTTCGGTGCGCACCCTATCCAAAGATGCGGCATTTCACTTGGGAGTTTGGGCCCGTCAAGGTGATATTCATTCAAGGACCGAGAGAGATGGGACGGGAGGTTCTCCCAACAACACTTTTTTTACTGAGAAATTACTGTGTCAACACTTTTATTTTTAAAAAAAGTTTCAAGGAGAAAGCAACCATTGGCCTAGAATAGTAGGGGTTTGAAAAGGACCCATGAATCCTGCTTTCCTATCAGAATCAACAGCAAACTCGTTCTTTTTCTGTAAACCAAAAGGCATGAACCTTGGATGTTACATTTCCACCATTGATGTGACTAGGTACCATAATTCATCATTTTATCATCCATGGTTATTAATGGGTGATTTATTTATCTTCTATTTATTTACCTTTTTTTCTTCTTTTGCAAGGATATGAGCTTTTATTATCAGCAGTTTTGATTACCAGCCAAAAAGGGAATGTAGCAATTCTCGATTGCCAAGCTATATGATTTTCAGGCACTGCCTGAGTGCTGACAAAAAAGAATATGCTTTTATGAGCATTGAAGAATAAACTTGGACAACCTAACATATTTTCTTGAAAAATGTCATTTTCACCTAACATTCAATTTGATTATTTTCCTCTAGAAATAATTGAAGTATCTTTGCCATATAGGTTAAGCTACCTCCTTGCCGCTTGATCGTATTTCCTTGACTGACCCGGTCAAACGCATAAAAACCCGGTCAAAAGCGAGGCTGAGATTGATGGTTAACAGCTCATTGGGAAGAGTCGGTACACTAATCTACTCCACTGACCACTGATCATCAATAAATAAATTACAAAAGACATGTACATTTGGATAGATCTGCTTTAGCATACTCAAACACAATAATCAAATCCAATCAATACCTAGCAAAAGGAACACGAATAGACTAATATACTTTTCCTAGGATAAAAAAATGCAAATAAATAATATGAATACATTGAATCACAATTCTAAACCAAACTTTAGAAAATACGGTCAAAATGGTATCAACGATTATTAGCTACAGATCCACTCTTTTTACTTCTGTTACTGGCTTATTGAAATCCAAAATAAATAGAAGAAAGAAAACGCCACCCGGAGCAAACCGTTTTTAACATACTGTAGGCATTATTATGACAGCGGAATCAACTGATGAAAAATTAAAATCTTGTTTCGGTTGTAAAATGCATCACAAATTCGAAATCCAACATAAACATTTTGCTCCTGCATGACAGCTTAGACATGGCAAACAGCTTGAGCGCGTCAGTGTTACGAATTTGAGCTGCCTCCAAACAAAGGCAACGATAAAAGGGAAAAGCTAGAGAGAGAAAGAGCGGAGAGGGGGGAGGCCATTGATAGAGACCACGAGCTGTTCTAGAAGTCACCGCGCTGCAGCTCAGGGGGGCCTGCTCCCTGGATCTCGCCATTGCCATTGCCGCTGCCCCCTACCTACTGCTCTGCTCCTACACGGCTACACCCCTAGTCGCATTGCTTCCTGCTGGGATTTCCCGTCTGCGTGTGGGACAGTGTGAGCACCCCTTGCCTCTTGATTCGTCTCTGCGATTGTGTTTCTAGAGCCACTGCCTTTTGTTGCTTCATCTGGTATTGATTGATGGAGTGGTTCGGTGCGGCTTCCTGCGAGAAAGATTTCATTTTGATGATCTGGGCGAGATTCTTCGGCTTGATATTGGCAGCTAATTAAGCAGCTGCAGCTGCAGATATGATGCTTCTAAGTGTCCGCTCTTATTGGATTTCACAAGTATTTGCTGTCGTATTTCCTCCTTATTTCTGATTATCTGTTCGGTGTTTCAATCTTCTGGGCATATTTTTTCCCTCTTTCGTAGGGTGAGAAAGTCAGAAAGATCTCGTTTTGATCTTGCAATTGTATTTTAAATTGTTTCAGTCTTCTCGAGTAAAGATCTCAGGGCGGTTTCTCCGAGATTTGCATCTGCATAACCTTTTGTCTCGATGCTATTGTCTGTTTCTGCATTTGCTGCTAGTGGCCGGCATTTCTTGGCTCTTCGTACCGCTCTCCTGATCTGTGCCAAATTTTGACAACCAGTCCCCTACTGCCTGTCTTTTATTCTGATACCCAATCTGCTAGTTGTTGAGATTTATTTTCAGTTTAATTGTTCGAGCAATTGGCAACCCACTGAACTTGATATTGGCTGGGCTGTTGTTCAGAGGAATTGGAGATGGAGAAGAGGAATTGCCCTCCATCACCATCACCAAGGTCGACCGAGAAGTCGGGAAGAGAATTGAGATCCGGGGAGGCCAATGGCGGTGCAAATACCAATACCATCACAAAAGGTGATAAGGAGAAGGGTGTCAATGTGCAAGTCATCCTTAGATGCAGGTGAAGAGGTCTCACTTCTTTTTTTTTTCTCGAACCACGCAGGAGAGAAGAGGGCTCACTAGTTCTAGTACCTGAGTAAGTTCCTTGTGATTTTACTTCTGTTCTCACAATTTGTAATTTGATAAATTCAGGCCCTTGAGTGATGAAGAGACCAAATCAAATACTCCAGTGGTGATTTCGTGCAATGAGCGCCGTCGAGAGGTTGCTGCCACTCAAATTATCGCCAATAAGCAGATTGATCGAACATTTGCCTTTGATAAGGTACTCACCTTCTATTATCACATTAGTGGAAAATTACCTGAGTTAGTTATTTGATACTTTGAATTCACCTACTGTTCCAAATTTCATGCGTGCAAGTTTTGGCTAAAATTGAGTGAACTTATTTTAATTATTTGTGGTAAGGTCTTTGGCCCATCATCCAGGCAGAAAGATTTATTTGAACAATCAATATCACCAATAGTAAATGAGGTCCTTGAGGGCTACAACTGCACTATTTTTGCTTATGGACAAACTGGCACTGGTAAAACGTACACAATGGAGGGAGGGGGGACAAGAAAAGTCAAGGTAAACATTTCCTTATTCATGCCATTCAAAGTTGTATCTTGGGTCTGCATATTTGTTATTATTAACTAGTTCTTCTAATGTCTAGAATGGTGAACTTCCGACTGATGCTGGAGTTATCCCAAGGTCTGTAAGGCAAATTTTTGACATTCTTGAGGCACAATGCGCAGAGTACAGCATGAAAGTCACCTTTCTTGAGCTTTACAATGAAGAAATCACTGATTTGTTGGCACCTGAGGAACCAAAATTCCCTGTTCCTGAGGACAAGACGAAAAAACCTATTGCCCTTATGGAAGATGGCAAGGGGTTTGTTTTTGTGAGAGGGCTTGAAGAAGAAGTTGTGTACTCTGCTGGAGAAATCTACAAGATTCTAGACAAGGGTTCTGCAAAGAGGCGCACCGCAGAGACATTGCTGAACAAGCAAAGCAGTAGGTCGCACTCCATATTCTCAATCACAATTCACATTAAGGAACTGACTCATGAGGGTGAGGAGATGATCAAAATTGGGAAGCTTAATCTTGTTGACCTAGCTGGTTCAGAAAATATATCACGCTCAGGTGCTAGAGATGTGAGTAACTTCTGAATTTCCTGTTCATAGATTAAAAACCATCAAAAGTACCCCCTCGAAATAATTTTTGAGATTCAACGAAGCACTTTTGATATTGAATTTGCATTGCAGGGTAGAGCGAGAGAGGCTGGAGAAATCAACAAGAGTTTGCTTACGCTTGGTCGTGTTATTAATGCTCTAGTTGAGCACTCTGGACATGTTCCATACAGGTAATTCTAAGGAAAGTCCCCATGGCAGTTTTAATTTTAGTAACCTATTGCTAAAGTGAACTTATATGTAAATCTATTTGTTTCAGAGATAGTAAATTGACAAGATTGTTGAGAGATTCATTGGGAGGGAAAACAAAGACTTGCATTATTGCTACAATATCACCTTCAGTATATTGCTTAGAAGAGACACTGAGCACACTTGATTATGCACACCGTGCAAAAAATATCAAGAACAAACCTGAGGTTTTCATCTTCTTTGTTTTTTTGGATAATTCATGTTGTTTCATTGTTTCAGACAGTAGAAAGTTCACAATAGATGCTGTAGGCTAACTTGTGCTTACTGTTAAAATCAGGTAAACCAAAGGATGATGAAGTCTGCTATGATAAAGGACTTGTACTATGAAATTGACCGTCTCAAACAAGGTTCTTCTTCTTGCAAGTTGTACCTTGAAGTGATAAGTATCATACATCATTTATTCATTCGGTCTCCTTTATGTCTTCAGAGGTGTTTGCTGCAAGAGAGAAGAATGGTATATACATTCCAAGAGAGCGCTACCTCCAAGAGGAAGCTGAGAAAAAGGTTTATCTTGATTTCCCAGTTAAATCCATATTTGGATTTGTTCAGATGACGTGATCCTAGCTTTATTTTATATATCATCATCATCTCATCCTTTTGAAATTACCTTTGTCACTTAGGCCATGACAGAGAAAATTGAACGACTGGGAGCTGATTTAGAAGCTAGGGATAAGGTTAGTGGTTTCAGCATATGAAAACAAGCAATTATGTTACTATGAATAAAATGTAAATTTTCTGCTAAATCTATGACCAGCAACTGGTTGAACTAAAAGAGCTTTATGATGCTGAACAACTTTTAAGTGCAGAGTTGGGAGAAAAACTTGAAAAGACTCAGGTACCCTTCTAAACTCAGTCATATGGCTTCACATTATCTCAGCAAATATGTTTCTTATCACTTCCGCCATCTCTTGATTGTAGAAAGACCTGGAGGACACCAAGAGTGCTCTGCATGACCTAGAAGAAAAATACAATGAAGCAAAGTCTACTATTAAAGAAAAGGAATATGTCATATTCAATCTTCTAAAATCAGGTTTGTTAAGATAATGTCTTAGCATGTTCTGCCCATTTACTTTATGGAGTTTTTTGTTTTTTGTGCTAAATTTAACTATGCAGTTGATATCAAATTTACAACCTTTCAAGGGGTTCATGGTTGCTTCGTTTTAATAATCAGTCCCATGCCCATTTACTACTTTTACAATCATTCAATAACCCTCCTTTTTGTTTTTCCTGCAGAAAAATCACTTGTAGACTGTGCATATAACCTTCGTGCGGAATTAGAAAATGCAGCAGCAGATGTTTCTGGGCTATTCTCCAAAATAGGTTAGGGATCTTAACTATTTTTTGAGGCCAGAGAACTTAACCTGATCAACTCTATTTTCTGACTGTTATGGACTCGGTCTCACTTCAGTGGACACTATTCTTGACTACTTGTAGAGCGTAAAGACATGATAGAAGATGGGAACAGATCGCTCGTGCAGAGATTTAGATCTCAACTGACCCATCAGCTGGATGCCTTGCATAAAACCGTCTCCAATTCTGTCATGCAACAGGAGGACCACCTTAAAGAAATGGAACATGATATGCAATCCTTTGTGTCTTCGAAAGATGGGGTAATTCAGTTTCTTAGTATATTTCTCGCCACCCTAGTTAATTATGTATGGAATGATATGCAATAGTATTTATTGATATGCATCAGTTACCCATTTTTAGGCAGCACAAGGGCTCAGGGAGAGTGTTCAAAAACTCAAAGTCCTGCATGGTTCAGGTATTACTGCTTTGGATGGTTTAGCTGGAGAAATTGACATGAATTCTCGGACAACATTCGAGAGACTGAATTCACAAGTGCAATCACACAGATCAGCCCTAGAAAAAGTAAGCTCATTTTGTTTGGACCAACGTGAATGCAGTAGATTTTGCAACACTTCTTATTGTTCTTTCTTTGACAGTGTTTTGGAGGGATTGCTTCAGAAGCAGATAACTTGTTAAATGAAATCCAGTACAGCCTAGCGAAGCAAGAAGAAAGACTAGCCCATTTTGCAAATAAGCAGAGGGAGGTCAGTATCTGAATTTGGAATCATTTTCTGTTCTCCTAAGCCATTTACTGTTCTAACTTCTGTTGTTGGGCACAGGGACACCTGAGAGCTGTGGAAGCATCACGGTCCATCTCTAAGATCACTTCTGGTTTCTTCCACTCGCTAGATGTTCATGCATCTAAGCTCACCAGTATTTTGGAGGACACACAAAGTGTGCAAGATCAACAACTTCTGGACCTTGAAAAGAAATTTGAGGTGATTATTACATTGTCTATGCATTTCCGGAGGATATGGTTTTGCAACATAATATAATTCTTTTATTTTTAACAGGAGTGTGCTGCTAATGAAGAAAAGCAGCTTCTAGAGAAGGTGGCAGAGATGCTTGCAAATTCCAATGCGCGGAAGAAGAAGCTGGTAAGGATTATCCATTGGTTCCCTTGTTTTGAATCCATCTGATCAATGTAATCTATTATATTATGTCCCATGAAAAGCAATAGTGTTCTGTTGGATGGATAACCTGAACTACCACCCACTGATACACACTGTTGTTCGTGGGCATGTATTGCAGGTCCAAACAGCAGTAGGTAGCCTTCGGGAGAGTGCTGTGAACAGGACAAGTCACCTACAGAAAGAAATTTCAACAGCCCAAGACTTAACCTCATCCGTGCGGGAAAAGTGGGGCTTTTACATGGAAGAAACCGAGAAGAATTACATTGAGGATACCACTGCAGTTGACAGTGGAAGGTCTTGCTTGGCTGAAGTGCTTGTAGAATGGTTAGTAAAGCATCATCATGTGATGGTGGTTCCTTGTGTTTGAGAATGTAGATGTTTTGAAATTTGGTATTCACTTGGAAATTTGTTGCAGCAAGGTGAAGACGACCATGGGTGCACAGCAGTGGAAGAATGCAGAGGATTCTCTTTTCAGCCTGGGCAAAGGAAATGTGGAATCTGTAGATTCTATAGTCAGGTATCAGAATAGGAACCGACATGGCAAATATCAAAATTGTCAAATTTGAATTGAATGGTACGCAGTCAGTATGTGTTGAAGTGTTGTGTGTATGTTGACAGGACTGGAACAGAGGCCAACCAATTGCTGCGTTCCAAATTGTCGTCTGCAGTATCGTCGACCCTTGAAGATATAGATGTTGCAAACAAGGCGCTCCTTTCTTCCATCGACAGTAAGACCGCACTCTGAAACTTGATCTACCAAAGTGCATCACATAGCATGGACGATTCCTTTTTCTTACAACAAATCCCTGCCATCTCAGGCTCGTTAAAGCTTGACCATGACGCATGCGCAAACATCAGCGCGATTCTTACCCCGTGCCATGGGGAAATGAGGGAACTGAAAGGGGAACATCACCACAAGGTTGTGGAGATCAGTGAGAATGCCGGGAAATGCCTCGAGGAAGAGTATCTGGTGAGCAGTCAGAGAAAAAGCAACAGATTGTTAGAAAATGCATGTGCTCCTGATCTCCAACTGACGAAATCGCTGCTGTACCTTGAAATTTGACAGGTGGATGAGCCATCGTGTTCGACACCGAGGAGAAGGCAGATCGACCTGCCAAGTGTGGAGTCGATAGAGGAGCTGCGGACCCCGGACTACGATGAGCTTCTGAAATCGTTCCGGGAGTCGAGGGGTACCTGGAAGCAGGCAAATGGAGACACCAGACATTTGCCAGAGGCAACGCTGGAACCTCTCGTAGGAAGAAATTAGATTTACGAAAAGCTTGTACAAAAAAGAGAGAGAAAGGCATTTGTTCAGATTACCTTTTTCCCATATTGCTGTTGATAGTGGTATTGGATTAACTGCTGTTGCTGGTTGACGAGCTAGTTTGTTTTTAGGGTGGTCTGCTTGTATAGTGTGGCATATATGATATACTCCCTCGGTCCCTAAATGATAATTGTTTTCGCTTAACAATACATATAAAAGAATATAATAATATTTATGGTACAAAATTAATATTTTCTAGTTTTTTAATAAATTTATTAAAAAATACAAATGTTGTATGTATTTTCAACAAATTCGATCAAACTTGTAACACAGAAACCAATAATGACAGTCTTTTAGGGACAGAGGGAGTACCTTCGCATTCGCATCGTTGAATCTGATGTAATATATGCTAGGATTCATCAAGTGTCATCAGTTCTTTCACTCTGTCAGTGGCTACATGTTAGTTATAGGGTGTCGTCAGTTCTTTCACTCTGCTAGTGGCTACATGTTAGTTCTAGGTGGCGTTAGTCACTATCATTTGTATATTTGCCATAATAAAAATGTGTGTATTTGTGACACATAATTTTCTGAAAAATGTAATACTTTCATAGCTATAGTCTTTACCCCAAAAATTGTTTGTTTAAACCAACACAAGTTATTTGCACTCTTGATTAACAGAGTGTAAGATAGAGAAGAAATGCCAACGGACGGTAGTGATCGGTTCGCTGGCTGCTCTTCCAAAGGGCATCGATGCAGCATGGTAACAAATCATTACAGAATTTCTCGCAGATGCTTCTCTCAACATAACAAATTTTACCTCATTTATTCACGAGGGCAGCGGCATTCATATGTGTGGGCTGATGGTAGATTGGGATTGGGGACACTACTGAACTTTCTATTCCATTTTATCCGGACATGAACACACAAATACATGAGATGCCTAACTTCAGATTAGAATTATGGCACAGCAGCTGCACAAGCTCACTAGAAAAGAAACGTAATAAACTACAGAAGCTCTTTTAAATTATGGCAATAATGTACAAGCTATCTCAACTACAAGAGATTGATTTTGGCAGAGTCGAGGTCTTGTATAGCAGTGCTTGCTATGGTGTTCATGTCTCTATATATAGCAGCAAGAAGATGAACACACACCGCTTTCTACCCTGCAAAACAGAGAAAAAAGCTGTCACAATGGGGTTCATGGATGAATGGACATCAGATTTGTATTGTCCAACCGGTTAAAGGACGAGTGCAGCTATCAGAATATTTGCCAAAACAATTAAGGAGCTAAGTAGCACAACTGAATCAAAACAGAAAAATCTATTTAAATGGCAGTGAGCATGATGACCAAAACCAGAATATTTGCCAAAACAATTAAGGAGCTAAGTAGCACAACTGCATAAAAACAGAAAATCTATTTAAATGGCAGTGAGCATGATGACCAAAACCAGTAAGCATTGCATTTGGCATGACAGTTTCATTGTAAAACAGATTGAGCTGTGCCGGGAAAGTATAAATCATCTTTGAATTTCTAGTTTACATTACTGTAATGTAAAAGGAGACAAACACTAAAAGTGAAATAAACTCTCCTAATACTAGCCAATTGCAGCACTAAGAATAGATGACACAGGTGAAATGTGATTTCTGCCGAAATTACCTATGTTGACACTTCAACACATGCACAGCTGACTGAACCATGACATTATTATTCATGAAGAGCATCCATGCTGCTGGTGTTCTCAGGGAGTGCTGTGTTGATTTTATTCTCTTCTGGATTGTCATCAGCCTTGCTGCCTGGCTTTGCATCTACCGAATCTGAGTCGCCATCATTTGGCCTTGCATCAAGGTAAACAACTCCACCAGATTCTTCATTATTTTTTGTTTGTGGAACAGCATTAAGATCCGGATCACCCTCCATACCACCAAAAGATGAATTCTGAGTTGCATGGTCTCCCTCATCATTAGCTTCCCCTGATACTGTAGGATCTCCATGGTCTGTCTTTTGCTTTTTTGCATTGTTCGCCGAAGGGGTGCCAGTGCCATCATCATCAAAATCGTCGTTTGCTGCACCTGGCTCAGCAGGATCAGAGGGATCTTTCCTCGGTCTCTTCCATTTTTTCGTTGACGACGTGCCATCATCCTCAAAATCTTCCTCCTCCCTACCCCTGTGTAGATAGGTCCACAATTTTTTGTCATTATCATACAGTACGCAAGGGTCACGTTCATAGTGCAACCGATCAAGAGCACCACTAACAACTTGATTAATAGCAGCCTCTTTATTGGCTTCTTCATGGTTCAGGTATTGTGAATCTCTGAGCAGTGTGCAGACATCAGCTCTAGTTCCAGTTCTTGCAGGCAGCCTAGAAGCAGCATCTCTTACAAGACACAGGATAGTAACATGTGGCGGACGATCAGGTAAGAGCATGGGGTGACCCCTAGCTTTCGCAGTGGGCTTTCCACCACCTCTTCTCAAGGGAGCAACTATAGACTTCTCCCCATCAGCAGCAGTATAGCAAAAGGCTCTATCAGGTATTGAGTACCTCAAAAATTCCTCGCGCTGGTAATATGCCCTTGCTTCATCTGAGCTTGGGCTTATTGTGTTCAGACTTTTCTGGGCTCTAAGCTCCTTGAATCTTTCCTTCAAATCCAAGTTTGCAGGATTCGGTGGTGGAGGTGGTGGAAGGGATCCTATCTGCTTAAGGGTTTCCTGGCCACTTTTCAGCCAATTAGAAAATGCATCAACCAACTTCACAAGCATCTTGTGTGGTATACACCATGCTTCCGCAGAAGTTTCTTCATCAGGGTCATCATATGATGAAACAGAAGGTATTGGACCAACCCAAAACCAACTTTTGTTTGACTTTTCATAGGCAACTAGTGCTTTCCAGCCCTTTGCTCCTAGAGGAGCTGTTCTAGATGATAGTACCTTCAATACTCCTCGAACTAAATCTTGGAGGGGCTCCTGAGTTTCAAGTATCCTAGGATCTCCAGGATTTGATCTAATTCGATTGACGATCTCTTGAACAGTCAGTGCCGGTGAATTGCTCTGTTCAGCCTGCTCTGCAGCACTGGCATCTGCACCCTCAAGAACCTGCTGAGTTTGTTCTGTCGTACTTTGTTCTTGAGGCGTTTTGCTGTTCTCTTCATTGTTGAACCATTTTTTGCCTTCCTCTCCATCAGGCTGCTTCACTACTGCTGGAGCATCCTCAGCAGGAGAGACCATAGCCTTCTTTACGGCAGTTAAAAGATGTACAACGGAGAATGAAAAGCCAGTATGTATAGTTGGTGATATCGGTACATACTTCTTCTTGGGCTTCTCAATCTTCTCAGGCTTCTCCAGTTTCTCAGGCTCTACTGCTACAACATCATTTTCTGGCACATCAACAGCAGGTTCAGCTACAGTAACTGCATCTGTGGTGCCCTCTGGCTTCTTTTTGCTTTTCTTCTTCGAGCCACTGATGTTCTCGGTCATCTTTGAACCAGATGGCACATGCTCACTGTGCTCATCCTGGCTAGGAACTTCAACTCTTCCTTTTGTTTTTTTGGACCCAGAACTGCCACTTACTCTTTCAGTACCACCTAAGCCACCATTAGAATCTTGGACTGCATGATCTGATCTACTGGCAAGCCTTTCACTCTCTGTTAACCTGAATGGATCATTGGCATTTTCATTGATTTCCTGCACCTCAGAGTTATCATGAACATGTGTTTCCAAATTTGCCATCCCTTTCCGCTTCCTTTCACCACTTGCTGCTGGAGGTTTCATGACATCACTAATCTGTTCCGTCATCTTCACATCCACATCACGTAAATAAGCAGTCTCTGAAACCTTTCCTTTGGATCCTTTGCTCCGAGAGGGTTCTAAATCTGCATCAGCAGTAGGATAGCTCGTTTTGACCACTTTAGCAAGCTTTTTTGACTTCTTGGCACCATGTGCTGGTCTATGAAACCCAGAATGATGATGCTCTGGCTTCCGTTCGAGAAAATGCACTTCCCCACCGTCTTCGAACTGTTCTGATGAATCAGATTCTGTCTCCTCACTTTGAGAATAGACAGCATTGCCCCTTGAATGCTTCTGGCCAATCCTATCAAATTGGCTACTGGGTTTACCTGCAATCTTCACCTGTGACATCTTGCTTCTAGGGTCAGACCCAATGCGAGCATCATTAGCCTGTTGCTCAATGCTTTTATAGGACTTAACCTTCAGACCGTGGCTAGTTTGATCTTTCCTGCTCCTGTAATCACCTGTCAACTGCCCCTTTTGCCAGTCGTCTAAGTGACCAGTGTGAGTACCAGCTGTCCATTGCAACTCATCACCCGTTAGAGCTTTACCCTGTGCACCTTTTCCACCTTGCACCCAGTCTCTCTCCGAGTACCTAGCATTCCTTCTGGTTTCAGGATATGGAGGATCATATGCTGCTGCCAGAGTGACTCCCTGATTAGCACCGGGATTCCTGCCATAGTAGTAAGGAGAAGCAGTATTGTTATCACGGTAGTTATTTCCATAAAGATTGCCATCATAGCTCATAGTCAATTCCTTCTTCTTCACTGGCTTCGGCAGCAGCCTCGGAAGCCGGGTTCTTGAATCCTGTTCATATCCTAGCTCCTCCGAGTAAAGACCGTCTATGCTCCTGTGAAGCTTCCCTCTTTGCGCGCCCGGATCATATCCATATGCATTATCATGATGAGAAAGGTCGGCAAGTGACGTTGCAGCATGACGGCCAGACCCACTCCCATACTCTTCATCCACTCCTTTCGGCATACCCACCCGCAGCAAACCCTTAGATCTCTCCTTCACTAACTTCCCTGCCTTCTTCTGTCCAATCTTATCTAGCTTCAGATGATTTAAGACCTGTTCCCCAGACTCCCTGCTCTCTGAATCAGTCTCTGGCGCAGCCCGCCGAACCGAAGCCAGAGTTTTTCTCTGCTGCTGCTGCGCCTTCAAAGTGTCCAACATCCTCAGCCTCTCATCAAGGCTGTATCCCTCACGGCCCTTCCAGCAATCCTTGATCTCCCGCAGGCTCCGCACCATTGAGTTGTGGTAACTCTGCAGCCAGTAGTAATGCTTGCGCCGCTCCGCGAAGCGGGTGCCTCGGCGGTAGAGATTGATCCTGGGGTCACAGAGCCCTCCTTTGAGCTGCTCGAAGAGGGCGGCGAGGGGGCTCCCGAAGTGGAAGTTCTGCCCCCCGAGGAGCTCGACGAGGGTGCGGGAAAAGGTCTCCTGGTCCATGTCTGGCAGGAAGGCGGCGAGGCTGAGCCGCTCGTCCTCGCTGAGGAGGGTGTTCCAGGCGTCTAGCGAGAGCACGTCGCGGAGGCTGGTGAGGTCGTAGAGCTCCAGCGGCACTGCAAAGCTCTGGTCCCTGACCTGGCACATCTCGGCGCCGGGCTCCCCGAGCTCCGTTACCTCCAATTCGTCGGAGCCCATCCCCGAGTCCCCTTCCTCCTCCTCCTCCAGCTCCAGCTCCTCGTCGCCGCCTAACTCCACCTCCTCTGGTTCCTCACCTCCATCGCCGTTCTCCTCCTCATCGCCGCCAGAGAAGCCGTCAGCCCCGGACTCCTGCGACGGCGTGGCCCGCGACTCCTCCTCCTCCTCCTCCTCGTCCTCCGTGGCCTCCGGCGAGCCCTCCCCGCCGCCGTCAATACTCGGGAGCCGGACGCCGGGTCCAGTCCTCACGATCGCCATAGAGTCTCCCACCTACGCCGCCGCACCAAAAAAGACACCGCAACAAAGGCAACCAGTTAAAACCCTAGCCCCCCAATCCACTCCATTGCCAAGAAGCAGCAACAGGGAGGAAAGAATCGAGCGGAGCGCAAGAACGAGCAAGAGGAAACTCACCGGAACCACCCGGGCCTCGGCGGCGCGACGCGGATGCGGACGCGGCGAAACCCTAACCCTAGCGCGCTGATTCGGACGGGACGGGGAAGGGAAAGAGGGGAGGTGGGCGACGGGGCGCGTGGGGGCGGAGGGTAAATAGTGGGTGGGGGAGGAAGACGACGGCGACGTGGCGCGCGCGGGAGCCGTCGGATCCGGGGAGGAGCCGCCGCGGTGTGGGGTGGGGTGGGGTGGCGGCGGGCGGGTGGGAATAGCGCGCGGGGGCAGGGGGCGGGGTGCAAAAGTGTCCTCGTGTGTTTTCGGTCCGCTGCTTCTCGGAGGAGACGAAGGGGAGGAAGAGGAGAGGGAGCCCAGCCGAGAGGAAGGGGAAAGACCAAGAGCGGGCGCGGGGCCCGCTAGCCCGCGTAGGCTGGCAGGTGGGACCCGGTGACCCTCCTCGCGGGTTCCGGGTTTGCGCGGGAACTTAAGCTAGCATCGCGTGCTTTGTTTGGCTGATGATATTACGCTTGGCTTGACACGGAGCCAGCAAGCACATCAACCAACACAAAACAGGCATTGGGAGTATGTTATTATCTCCCTTCATACTTTCATAGAAAAAAAGTTTGCACCGATGCAATCATGGTTTTTGCAAGCATTGTACTTGTCTTTTGTTTTTCACATTGACTCAAGAGTTGCTTATCTTCTTTTGCGACTCGTCCTATGTTAACAAATGCCGGCATGCTCGGTGTAAAAAAGAAAAAAAAAGAAAACGAGGAACCTCAAATATCTTCTCTTTATCTCCTTTTCCTCATGTGCATGTTTGCTTAGCAACAGATTGTTGTATCTAGAACGATTTTTCTTGGACATGTCTAAAGTCGAGGAAAAGAAGTAGGATAAGAGAATGAATGGGGTAATTGATTGGGGTCCTTCCTTAGGCTAAGAGATCATTTGACAAAAATACTAAGCGACAATCACTGTGATGTGTGTGTTAGTATTAGGAAAAAGTTCTTTTGACGTCCCTCATCTATTACAGAAGTCTAAATTTCGTCCTTCATCTACAAACCCGGATATTTGGGGTCCCTCAACTATCAAATCCGGTTATTTTTTATCCCTCGACTGTTTTGGAGGGTAGTTTTGCCACAACTGGCTATATAAGATCCCTCAACTATCAAATATGTTTATTTTTTGTCCCTCAACTATCAAATCTATTTATTTTTTCCCTTGACTGTTTTGGAAGGTGATATTCGCATGACGTGGCGCTGGGTCAACATGCTAGGTACGTGTGGAGGTGGGACCCATGTCACGTGGCTATCTTCTCCTCTTTCTCATTCTTCTTTCCCTCTCCCTAACACTTTCTCTCTATCTCCCCATCCCTATCCAGAACGACGGAGCTCTAGGTCGTCGATTCCAAAGGTGGCGAGCTCGTGCGATGGAGAAAGATGAGCGGAACTGCGGCGGGTTCCTGTGATGGAGCATGCAGAGCGATACGACACGACGGGCTCGTGTGGCAGAGCGGCTCGTGTGGTAGAGCAAGAGGAGAGAGAAAGAAGAAAGCCACATGACATGTGGGACCCACCATCACATGTGCCTGGCATGTGGGACTCATCACCACATTATGCGAAAACCACTAACTAAAATAGTCGAGGGACCTAAAATAAATAGATTTGATAGTTGAGGGACCTCATATATGTGGTTGCGACTAAATCATGCGAAACTTCGAAAACAGCCAAGGGACCAATAATAAACAGATTTGATAGTTGAGAGATCTCAGATACCCAGTTTTGCGGATGAGGGACCAAAATCAGACTTTGACAATAAATGAGGGATGTATGAAGGACTTTTTCCTTAGTATTATGATCACTGGACGAAAGCCCATGAGCGGCAGCAGAGCAACAGCCCATCGAAAGCCCATGAACGGAGACAGACATAGGCCCAACCCTTTAACCGTCCACCCCATCTCCACCGCGGAGCATCTCACTCCCACCCAATTCACCCACCACCAGTCTCCAACCAATCCATGCCCCCCGACGCCGCCGCCGCCGCGACCCCCACTGCCGGCGGCGACTGGACCGTCGTCCGCCGCCGCGGCCGCCGACGAGGCGAGGCCCCACCAACCGCTTGCCACCCCGACGCCCCTCCGCCTCTCCCCGTGACCCCAATCCCCTGGTGCCCCTCCGACCCCTCCCTCGACCCGATCCGCGTCTCCCGCCTCGTCGCCCGCGCCCACAGCTCCATTTCCCGCGTCGCGGCTTCCCGCCTCTACCGCCGCCTCCTTCTCCCGGACTCGCCGCTCCGGCGCCGCCTCGCCGTCCTCGCCCCCTCCCGCCTCTCCCTCCTCGGCGTCGGCAGCTTCGAGTCCTCCCCCGCCGCGCGCCTCCAGCTCGCGCTCGCCGCACTCCTCCGACGGGACTTCTTCCCTGACGCCGCTTCCGCGGACCTCTTCGACCCCGTCCTCTCCGCCGTCGAGTGCGCCGCCGCCGCCGAGCTCGGGTTCTCCGTCCCGAGCCTCGACGACGGGTGCCGCCGCCGCGTGGAGGAGCCCACGCTCTTCTACATGCCCCACTGCGAGGCGTCGCTCTACGACGCGCTCCTCGCCGCCAACTGGGACTCGCCCGCTCAGCTCCGCCGCGTCTGCGTACTCGGCAACAGCTTCCGGCGGTACGCCCTCCAGGCCGAGTACAACCGCTCGGACCCCGTCGCTAAGGCCGCGCACGTCCTTGCTGCCGGGCGGTTTGCGTGTGAGGAGTGGGTCGGCGAGATGGGGGATTTGGATGACGAAGATTGGTTTGCCTGCGCGTTCAACGAGACGAGCTGCCATTTCTTCGAGGTGGACGACAACGTCGACTTGGCAGCCTCCATTGCTGGAGGAAGCTGATAAGTGCCAAAGCTCTGTTCATTGAGCAATTGTGAACTTGTAGCTGTATGTTGTATGCTGCTTTATTGGATGCGATTTCGATCAAGATTCATAATTTAAATTTTAATGACACTATATGTGGCTTGGCTCCCTAGTGGATGCAAAGTTGCATATTGATTGATCTTTTCATTCTGCTTAGATATTCAAGGGACACCATAGATATGAACTAGGCATGCTTTTTAAAATAACTCGCTGAACAACTTGAACTGTAGTTGTGAGCCAGAAGTTGAGCTGGATTAGTAGGCCAAAGACATCAGGTTTGGAGCAGTGGCACAATTCTTTAGCAATGATCAAGATCCAAAATTTACATCTTGACAGTATGTGATCCTTGACTGGATGCAAAGTTGGACATTCATTGGCCAATTTCTGCCTACACACTCTGTTGTGAGTTTGGTAAAAATAATTTGCAGAAGTCCTGTGCAATATGCCATTTTGATTCTCTATCCTTTGGTCTGTTGTAAAAGCCAACATGTATGTGATAAAATCATAACATGCATTTACCAATAGAATTCTCAAATAACTATCCTAGATTCCTAGCCCTCTTGTTCTAATCACTCCATATCAAGATTTCTTGTTTGTCTTTGCAACACAAATTAGGAAAAGGGTATTGTGTAAGCCAAGCTGCCAGCATTCAAACCATTACAGATTGCTGGCAGTTAGTTATCTTGATCTTCTAATTTTTGCATTTATCCTTCAAGGACATGAAAAGTAGTGTGAAGCTTACACATGTAGAAATCGAAACATATTATCAGGCTGGCCAACCTGATGAATCTTGATTTTTATTCTAGCCCTTGTTATTCAATGGTAAATGGCAATGGGGTTCTTTTTCTTAAGTATGAGTAACATCATTTGCTCCTGGCAAAGTATGAGTACTATTAACAGACTGAAAGCCACAAAAAGGTCCATCAGAAAATGCGCTAATGCAAAACATTAGGCTACGTCTGTTAGAGCTCAAGCTTCTGGATGGCACTTCCAAAGGACAAGTGCCGACAACTGGGATCAGCTTCTTGTCATGCCAAACACCAGCTTCTTCATATGTAAATCCTCTGTGTCATTTGCAGAATTGTTTTTCCGGAATGTGTGCTCTGCTGCTCCTGTCTGGCCAACTGTCCAAGTGTTAAATCCTACCAGCTGCTCCTTTTGGAAAAAGGGGGAAAAAAACTTGCACTTATTCTGAGCGATGTTTTTCTGGATGACTGGATCATATTTGGGTGGAATGAGTGTATGAATCTTGGGGTTCATTATCCTGCTCTGCAGAGTGACCACACAAAACCTTGCAGTTGTTCTTGATCAGTGTTGCTTTCCGTGGCCTTGTTTTAGTGGACTGAGTTTTTGTTCTGGCTAAGTATTTTCCCTGCTTTCCATCACTTGTCTTTCTTACAGTACTGACAGGCTTGGAAAGTGATTAATAATTTTATTTATGTATATAAACCACCATGACATCTTTTTCCTGGGTTCAACTGCTTCCAATACTGATCATATGAATTATGATTTCTAAACAACACAACACATGTAAACATTTTTGAGTTCTTGTGATCACAAGGAACTTGCCTCGCTCTCGCCAGTAACTGAATTCTGGAAGCCAAGTGGTTGCGGCAATGGTTTGCTCAACCAGATTACGAAGGATCGAAACATTTGGCAAGCGTTTTTGATTGATTCAACCGGGTACCTGAACAGTGGAAACTTACTCCATATATGTGTTATCCAAACTGACAAGCTGATGTAAAAACCGGCCGCTTCATCGGGAACCATAGCCACTGACAGAAAATCCCAGCTATTCCGTGGCATTTTGCTGAACTCGCACCTGATAGAATAATCTGGTAGAAGAATATACGTGACTCTCTCGATAGAATCTACATTTATTTGAGTTTGCTAGTTTTTATTTTTAAAAAAGAATGGAGTATTTGCTCCAGCCCAAATGCCCATGTGTATTTTCCGAATTTTTTAAATATTTTTTCGTTGATTTTCGAAAAATAAATGACGAAAACAAAAATTACGAGAAATATACATCTGCCACCGTGTGGCACGGCGGCAGGAGAGCAGGTCTGGCGGCACGTCCACGTGGCACGGCGGTAAGAACCTTTTTAATTTTTGAGATTTTTTCATTTTGTAAAACACTTTTTAATTTTTTAAAAAATAAGAAACTGATAAATTTAAACATAATCACAAGATCATAATCAACGAGTATATGCAAAATAGTTTATACAAGATCATGGTAAAAGCTGTGACAGAAAACACTAATACATCTAAATCCGCCGGTGTCTCTTCGGCCTAACAGCTCTAGCACCAGCCCAGGTGTGGTCCCGGGCGTACGTCAAGGGGTCAGGTGGCCTGATGACCCGGGGTCCGAGCTGGTCGGGAGACGGTGTCGCCATGGCCGCCTGCGACGAGCCTGCAACAGCCGGTGTCGCTCCGCCCGCCGGTGTCGCTCCGCCCGCCGGCGACGACCCTGCACCAGCCGGTGTCGCTCCGCCGGCCGCCGGGGTCGCTCCGCCCACCAGCTGTGTCTCCTGCGTCCCAACAGGCGGTGCCTGTGTGAACTGTGACGCGCCAAGCTCCTCGCCCTCCGCCCCATCCATGGTCGTGAGAAAGTCGTTGAACCTAAACTCGTCCCAATCCAGCTGGTCGTCAGGGGACTCCGTCGCGACCGCGGTCGGGTCGAAACCTGCAACGAATAGTATTAGTTTTCCACGTATCGTACTTATCGAATTTTACTGTAATAGTTAAGGTCGTTACCATGCTGGAAGAAAGGTGGAGTGGACGAGGAAGGAATATCTGCCGCCGGAAAGACCGGCTGTCTGAAACCTCCTAGTCCCGTCGGAAAGACCGGCGGTCTAGGTGTCGTCGTCTCCGGCTGTCGAGCCCCGGTGAAACCTCCTGGTCCCGTCGGAAAGACCGGCGGTCGCCCTGTACGATTAGAATATAGTATAACAAAAACACCCAACAACTCCGTGCATTTGTTGAAAATAAGGTCTAGTGAAAGTACCTACGCCGGGGAAAACCAACGGCCGCACGTAGGTGTGCGGGCCCTGCGGCTGTGGCTGCTGCTGTGCCGTCGGAGCCGAGAAAGTCGCACGTGCAAAGGTGGAAGGCGCCGGCTGCGAACGAGCTGTCGAGGCGGAGCTCGAGGACGACGCTGGGTGGTGCGGAAGAAGAGGAATGTCTGCGGCCCCGGCGTAGTTCACGACGGCGGTGTACCTCGTGGCAACATCGAGGATCCTGTCGTACGTGTGGCGGTGTTGCTGAGGTCCCCAGGTAAAACACGCCTCCCTCGCGGTCGCTGCGAGCCGCGCGATCTCAGCAAGCGCGTCGTGCTGCTCACGAAATTAGTAGCACATGTTATAATGAATAGTAACATGAATTAAATATGATTGCAATATCATAGCTTACCGCTGTGTCGGCGGTCTGGTCTCGTCGCACCGGGTACGTGGCGTCCGGCAGTAGCCTGTCGTGGTCCGGGACCGGTGGCGGTGGCGGGGCAGCAGGGACGTACGTCACCCGCGTCCGCGTCCTCGGGAGGTACCACTTAAGGTACGCTACCCAGGCCGCGCCGTCGTGAAGGCGGTGCTCGGTGACGACGTTATCCTCATGCGTCGCGGATGCCCACTCGTCCACGTACGGCTGCAACTTGTCGACGAACGACGTCGCCACAGACACGCCCTTACGCGTCCACCTAGCATAGATGAAACAAAAAATTATTTGCAACTGACTACTTGTAATTGAAAATAATTATAACTGGCTAATGGTAGCTCACCTGTGCGTTGTGGGCGGTAGACATGGCGCAACAGGTACATGCGACTCCTGGTAGAGGCCGAACTGCCTCATCACCCGGTGGACCGCGTACTCCTCGACGTAGACGTCGAACACCAATCATTGTCGCGTCATCCAGTACGCCTGATCTCGCAAGCACAACGACGAGAGGCCCTGTGGTGCGCGGGCAGCGACCATGGCAGGAGTGTACAGCGTCCACCGGACCTGGGCATCGACCATCCGGTCGATCTGACCCACGAAGTCCTTGTACGCCTTCTTCGCCTGCTCCCCAGCCCAAACGTGCTGCACAGAACATGAAAAGTTAATTGAATCGAACTAAAGAACTCATTAAGCGAAGAAAACGATAAGGGGGCGGTCATTACCTTCCGGAGGCACCACAGAGAACCCATGGTGGGGAGGTCCGCTGGGTCGGTGTCAGCTGGCAGCGGCTCGTACTCCGAGAGGTCAGCCTTGGGCCGACCGATGTCGAACCGCTCGTGGATCCACATCTGCAGCAGGAGAGGACAACCCAGGAGGATCCCCTCCCTACTCGCCGGCTTCGCCACGCCCGAACACAACCCCCTGTAGGTAGCGGCCAGAACAGCGCTGCCCCAGCTGATCTGGGGCATCTCGTCGAGGGGGGTGTCGGCGATCCTCTGAGCCCAGGGGAGCAGGTACCTCGACACCGAGTCTCCCGCTGACTCGCAGAACATCACCCACCCAAACAGCCAAAGCAGGTACACCTCCAGAAACCTGTCCGACGTCTGGTCCTCTGCCTCGTCTGCCATGTAGTCAGCCTGCACACACACAAAGGTCCATCGTCACATTCGTTTAAAATGCATACAAACGTTGAAAATAAGAGTTAGAAGCACGTACGCTGAACTGCTGGATCCAAGTCCAGGTGGGACCGTGAGTGTTGGCGAAAGGCATGTACGGCTGAGGCGCGCGATCGTTCCGAGGAACGTTCGCGAACCGAGCAAGGAAGTCAGCATGCCACGTCGTGGGGATGTCGATCGGCCCCATCGCCTCGCCAGCACACGGGAGTCCTCCCAAAAACGCGGCGTCCTCCAGACTGAGCGTCATCTCGCCGATGGGGAAGTGGAAGATGTGCGTCTCTGGTCACCACCGGTCCATAAACGCGGTGATCAGAGGGGCGTCGTAGCTGAACCGCGTCAACCGCTCTGCCCGGGGAACCTCAGCTCGTAGCTTGTCCCCCTCGACCAACCGCGCGAAAGGCAGAAGTCCTGCAGCGCATAGCCTGTAACAAAAAAACAAAAATAATTTACTTAACGCAATTATTATTGTAAAGAAATAGAAATAAATATAACAAATGAATTACGTACTTCGGAATCCAGCGCTAGTGTATGTCACACCTGTTTTTCCAAAGAAAACCAAGTGCAATCCTATATGCATGCCATGATCAAGTTTCATGCATATAGTTGACATAAGTGAATAACAGTACAGTATCACGTAAAGAAAAAGAAAGATTATCAGAGTATTACGCTTAAATCTTGGAAACGAAGGCACCAAACATCCACAAGCAATCGACTGGGGGTTGCGTACGCTTAGCACCAGCAACATCTTCATAACAGCTTCCTCTTTCTGAGCAACATTGTTTATAGCAAGGGTGAGTACATGCCGTACTCAGCAAGTGTGAGGAAAGTATGAATGCAAAGGCTTATCAAGGAAAGGCTGACAGGTTGACTGCATTAAGCACTTTTAGTTTGTCAAATTTTATTAGCACCTGAATACTAATAAGGTATAAGTATATACCATCCCACAATTAACATATAGAGATACGCCATAAGCATATGGCTAACATAACCATAACAATGATTTAAGTCCATCTTCAAGTTCAATTATCATGTGAGGGTCCAGGCCGCTCTTGACCGTGAGCACGGCTAATCGATTAGTTTTACACTCTGCAGAGGTTGTACACTTTCACCACAAGTCACGTAAAAGTTCAGAAGAACTTTGGACCCAACCATGCTGTGCAAAAGTAGGCACAATACCACACTTCCTAGGTGTGATTGCATAGGGACGCTACGAGGCCTTTACAAAGAGTCCTCCCATGTGTATTAGTCCATAGTAGCATATGCCATAGAAGCTATCTTTCGTACCTCACTTCTATTCACGGACGGTCAGCCATAGAGTACTTCCGTTCCAATACCTATCTGGAATAGAAGAGCCTTAAAAACATTCCTCCGTACCCAAGCTACTATGCGAGTAATGGCCACAGAAGACTTCCCTAATTACTTAGCCAAGACCAGAGCCATTTAGTCCTTGTGGTTGCACTGTTGTCCTGGGTGGTCGCTCCATGTTCTAATTAATCATTGTGGTCTTGTATTAACCAGAGATATATAACATCAAAGTAAAGCAAGTTCATCATTAAGTTCATTAGAACCACCATAACCCAAGTAGAGCAACTAAGCATAGCTACCCAACAGAAAGGTAAAACCCAGGTTGATAAGGAATAAAGGTAATAAAGACTAGGATAAACCTTAATAGGACACATCAATATTAATGCAAGCATATGCAATGGTGATTAAACACAGTTATTGGGACAAAAGAACAAGGACACACTTGCCTTTAACCAGTGTATTGTTGTTGCTCAGATTGTCTTCACCTTCAAGCTCTTCAAAGCTCTCGAACCACGTTCCTTCTACTCGCATCAATCATCGGGCACAAGCATACAAAGTAGACAAACAAGCAAACTAAGAACAATGCACCAATCAAAAGAAAAGTTTTAAAGGAACGCACTAAAGGATAGGCTCGATGCTATGGATCACTGAAACACACAGACCGTGCTGAGATAAGGAAAGGATTGGTTAGCTTTATGAAGAACACTAGGTTTGAGCATGAACTAGGATCGAAAGATCTGGAGCTTGAAAGAAGATTAGCTCTACAACAGAGACACACTGAGACAGAGAGCTTTGATAAAGAACGACTACCGATCGATTTGCATATATGAGAGATCAAGCTATGAGCTAGGTTTATTTTAGTTAGTAAAAGATATGTAAAGAATATTTCATAAAGAAAATACTCTAAGTTGAAATTAATGCAGCATTATATTTTATTTGTAAAAGACCGGAGTAAAGAACTAGTCAAATTTTATTTATAAAGATTCATATATAAATTATACCAATTAAACATTTAATTTAGAAAAGCTAAACTATGTGAATCCTCTAATCGAAACTTTATGATTAGAGTAGATCATATTATTATTAGAAACATTATGGAATTAGCATTAATCAAATTAACATTTGTTTATAAAACCGGTGTTCAAGTCTATTCAACTTTTAATTAGAAAAGTTAATTATATATTAAGCAAATTAATATTTGGCTTTAAGAAAAACCGTGATAAAGATCTAATTAGATTTTATTTACAAAAGTATGTGAAATAATAATTAATCAAATTAATATTAATCATGAAAATTGGTGTATAGCTCTATGTTGCTTTTATTTATAAAAGTTGTGGATAACTAAGCTTTAAGCAAAATTAATAACAAATTATTTTTTAGAAAACATGTATGAAGGAAACACATCACTAATGCGTACTTTACTTCATTATGAACCTAACGCAACTTGAACGGGTGAAAACGGAGCTAAAACATGAAAGATATGGCTTATTAAAGGGGTAGGGACTTGCTGGCAAAGATTCAAAACCTCCAGGGGCTTATCCGCGAAAAACCGAGGGCATATACGCAATTTCGTATATAAACCCGAGGGCTTTTATGCAAGGTCTACAGGGTGGATTGAATCTAGAGAATCTAAAAGGTCTGGGGGGTTTTCTGCAAAAGAGACAAGACACAAGATTTAGATCTAATAAAAACAGGAAACCCTAGGGGCCTAAAAGCAAAATGGCCACTCATCTTCTTCCTCCGTCCAGAGGTGGCCGGCGGCTTGGGAACCTCCTGCCGGCGAGGTCGCCGGCGGCCTGGGCTGCCAGGGGCACGGGCGAGAGGGGGAAAAGAGAGATGGGACCGAGGGGGAACACGTGGGGATGCCCACCTTGGACGGGGAAGCACGACAGACGGCCGGCGACGAGCGGCTGCGGCGGCCGGCGGCAGCTTCGAGCGGCGGTAGTGCTCCGGTGACGAAGAAGCGACGGGAAACTGTAAGTGCAATCAAGCCCTATGAGGGTTTTGGTGATGTTGACCACACAATTAAAGAGCTAATGAGCCTTTGAGTTTATTGTGCAGTACAAGAATGTTTTACAGGTGCAAAAGAAAGAAAGGAGACCCCTCAATTACATGAAGAAGGATACCTATGCTCTTTGGAGAAGTTTATTTATTTTATCTTTTGAATTTGAGTATAGGACAATCCGTACTATCAAGAGGGATACTAATGGTGAGTTAGGGTGGATTCAAGTGCTCATAGAACATCTATCATAATCCTAACCCATTCCTTGAAGAAGGAGACCTGCTGCTGTTTTGCCCTTGTTGTTTCCTTGTTCGGAGGTTCCGAGTTTAATCTCGGAGGTTCCGACCGTACGGGCTTCAGTCAGCAGAGGTTTCAGGGTTCGGAAGTTCCGAGATTTTTCTCGGAGGTTCCGGACTTTGAAATATGACCGTTACAGTTCTGGATCTGGGGGTATTTATACCCCTTGGTCCCCCAACGGTCACTTCAGCTTCTCCCCCGAACAGTGACGCATTCAAGCTCCATTCTCTCACCTAGCATTCACTCACAACCTACTCTCTTCCAAATCCTTGCCTAGCATTGATTGAGAGTGGAAATTGAAGTGAGATTGTGAGCAAAACCTTCCATTCCTTGTTCTTGAGCACTTGGAGAAGTCCTAGCAAGCTTGGTGGATCTATTACTCTTGGAGCCTTGCTCCTAGACGGATAGAGGTTCTTGGAAGCTCTCCAACCCGATTTGTGGAAGCTCCAAGGTGTTTGTATTACCCTTTGTGAATCTAGTGGAAAGTCTCCACCTATTACCCAAAGTGATAGGTGTGAGAGAGGAGTTGACCTTTGTGGTCCTTAGCCTTTGTGGCTTCCTCAACAACGTGGACGTAGGCAAGCCTTTGTGGCGAGCTGAACCACGGGATAAATCCTTGTCTCGTGCGTGCTGTGATTTATATTCTTGCTTGTCCATGTTCATGCTTGTTCTTGACTAGATCTATTAGGGTTTGTCTCCGATCTACTTTGTGGTAGATTCCTAACTTGTTCTTTGCTTAGAAATCTTCTTGCTAGGTCCTAAGTACCTCCTAGAATTTGGTAGATCTGTTTTTCATCAAGTAATCCGCAGCTTGTTTCATATTAGCTCTGTTCTGACAGTTCTAGGAAGTTCTGAGTTTATTCTCGGAGGCTGCCTCGTTCGGAGGTTCCGAGAATAATCTCGGAAGTTCCGGACCCTGACAGTTTGTCTGCAGAAAAAGTTTAAATTTGTGTGCAGGCCTATTCACCCCCCCTCTAGGCCATATTGTCTCGATCCTTTCAATTGGTATCAGAGCGAGGTTATCCTTGCAAACACTTAACCGTGTGAGGATATGGCAAGTGGAGATGACAAGCAAGAGGAGGAGGAATTTGAAGACTTGCCTAGTGAAGTTGAGGGTGATGCCTCGGAGGTAGGCAACACCTCAGCTCAAGAGAAGTTCGACAAGCTAAAGAAGGCTGTCAAAGAAAGCTCTAAGGAAAACAGCAAGAAAAGCAAGAAGGAAGATAAGAAGAAAGAAAAAGAAGAAGAAAAGAAGAAAGAGGACAGCAAGCAAGAAAAGAAGAAGAAAAGGAAGAAGGAAGAAAAGAAGAGAAGAAAGAGAACACCTTCACCATCTCCATCACCATCTTCATCATCCTCATCGTCATCTTCATCTAGTGAGAATGGAGATGGGGATGATGAGTACTATGGCACAAGAATCCCCAAGAGAACAATCAAGCTCAAGCCCAAGGCCAAGTCAAAGAATGAGTATAAAAGAGTATCCTTTAACTATGATTCTTTGGAGACTAAATCTAAGGATGATATCACTATACCCGTTGGCAAGTTGCCCCAATTTGATGGGACCAACTTTGCTAAATGGAAGCACATGATGAAAGCTTACCTAACCGGTTTAAGTTTGGAGTTGTGGAATATTGTGTGTGTAGGTTTTGATGATCCCGAAGACTTTGAAAACCTCACACCACGTGATCGTCGCAACATTAGGAGGAATGCTCAAGCTACAAGCATACTCCTTAGTGCCTTGAATGCTCAAGAGTACAATTGTGTTAGTGGACTAGAGATTGCCAAAGAGATTTGGGACATCCTCCACATTGCTCATGAGGGTGTTGACAAGGTCAAGAAATCCAAGATCAACATATTGATGGCCAAACTTAATAGATTCACTATCTTTGATGGAGAAGGGCCACAAGAGATGTTTGATAGGTTGATGGTCATAGTTGGGAAGATAAGAGGTTTAGGTGGTGATGAGTTGGATGACCACTTTGTTGTGAAGGTGATGTTGGAGGCCTTTGCTCCAAGAAATCCTACTCTAGTCACCTTGATTAGAGAGAAGAAGAGATTTGAGGAGTTCTCTCCAAATGATGTTCTAGGGAGAATTCTTACTCATGAGCTCATGGACAAGGAAATCCAACATAGAAAGAAGATTAGTGAGCTAGAAGCTAAGTTGAACAACTTGAAGGTCAAAGAGGTTGCTCTCCACTCCCACAAGTCAAGCAAGCCCACTACTTCATCCAAGCACTCTACTTCATCCAAGCCCTCCAAGTCAAAATCAAAGAAAGTGGAAGTAGAGAGCTCTACAAGTGACTCAAGTGAAGATGAAGATGAAAGCTCTCATGTTGAGATTGGGGACATGGCTTTGTTCATGAAGACATACAAAAGAGGCTTGAAGAAACAAGGTTACAAATTTGCTAAGAGAAGGTTCCCCAACAAGAAAAAGAGAACTTGCTACAATTGTGGAAGCACCGAGCACTTCATAGCGGATTGCCCAAATGAGAAGAGAGAAAACAAGAATGACAAAGGCAAGGGAAGCTACAAAAAGGATCAAAAACCACATCACAAGAGAAGAAACTATGGTGGAGAAGCTCATATCGGTCATGAATGGAACTCCGGAGATGAGAGCTCTAGTGAAGGAGAAGGAAAAAAGGTTGCAACCGTGGCTATCAAGAAGCTCCCTTCTACCTCAAGGTTGTTCAACAACTTGACCGATGATGAAGAGAGCTCATCCATTCATTGCTTCATGGCCAAGGGTGAGAAGGTAAAAACTAGCTCAAAACCCTCTCCTCCACTTAGTGATGAGTCGGAAATGGACTCTAGTGATGAATCTA
Source organism: Cenchrus fungigraminus (assembly GCA_036936925.1). Lineage (NCBI taxonomy): Eukaryota > Viridiplantae > Streptophyta > Magnoliopsida > Poales > Poaceae > Cenchrus > Cenchrus fungigraminus. The sequence continues at coordinate 175,490,842 of CM072769.1, forward strand.
GTGATGAGGAAGCAAACCAACTTGTTAGTAAGATGGATGAGCAATCTAAAGATTTTATGGCTAGGTTGATAGTGGAACTAGAGAAAAACCAAGATATTCTTGCATCCGAAAGAAGTGAGCTTGAGGCTTTGCGTTTGGAAGTGAGCCAAGCGGAGAGCATCATAGCTACTCTCAAGGAAGACCTTGCTGCCTCTCAAGCTCAATGTAATTCTCTCAAGTCGAGGAATGAAGAGCCAGAGGAGCAATATAGTCTCCTTTGGAGTAGCACCTCACATCCTTCGAAGGTAAAGGGTGACTCTAGTGCTTCTACTAGCAAGGGCTGTGATAAATACTTCAATGTTGATCTTGAATCTTATGCTACTAATCTTGCTAACATGGAAGTTATGAAAAAGGAAATTGCTAGGTTAAACTCAATCATAGCTAGAGGATGCATGAGTGAAGAGAACAAGAAGGGAAAGTTCTCCAAAAGAAAGATGTTGAAGAAAACTGAGAAACCAGGTTTTGGCTATGTTGAAGGTGGCAAGACCAATGAAAGAAAGATCATCAAGGAAAAGGAATGTCTTGAATTCAAGAGCACTGGGTTTCTGTTTACCCAGACCCCGGAGGTTCCGAGCTCAAAGCCCGGAGGTTCCGGAGTCTGGAAGCCTCGAGCAACACAGACAGCAGAACTCGGAGGTTCTGAGAAAATTCTCGGAGGTTCCGGGGTCTGCAAAGACAGAACAAAGAAGAAAGGCAAGACTCAACCTCGGCAAGTTCCCAAGGCATCCAACACTCGTTTGCAGGTTCAGAACCATCCAATCATGCCTAGAAGGAACTTGTCCCCTAACAAGAACAAGGCTCATGCATCTAGAGACATACCTCCTAGCTATGTGTTGAGACGTAACAATCTTGGTAAAGTTGTTGCCACGTATGTTGGAAATGAGTCCAACATATATGTGAAAAGATCTCTATGGGTTCCAAAGGTTTTGGTTGCTAACGTGGAAGGCCCCAAGTCAAATTGGGGACCTAAAAGAAGGAACTAAACTGTTTTGTAGGTATACTCCTCCGGTGGATCAAGTTGGGTGCTTGATAGCAGATGTACACATCATATGACCGGAGAAAAGAGTATGTTCTCATCCTACCTCCATTTGGAAGGACCAAGAGAAACTATTGCTTATGGAGGGGATACAAAAGGAGAAGTCATCGGTGTAGGTGATATCCCTATCTCTCAAAAATATTCAATTACAAATGTTCTTCATGTTGATCCGTTGGGTTACAATCTATTATCCGTTTCACAACTTAGTGAGATCGGTTTTGATTGTCACTTTTCGGATAAGGGTGTGTCCATCATAAGAAGGGAGGGTTCCTCTATTGTCCTTACGGGTCGCTTGAGGGGGAGGCTTTACCTAGTTGATCTCAACAAAAGTAAGGTTTCTCCCAAGACTTGTTTAGTGGCAAAATCTAGCATGGGTTGGCTATGGCACCGCCGACTAGCCCATGTTGGCATGAGGAACTTGGCCAAACTTTTGAAAGATGAACACATCCTTGGACTAACAAATGTGCATTTTGAGAAAGATAAGATATGTAAAGCATGCCAAGCCGGAAAGCAAGTAGGAGCACCTCACCCACCAAATAGCATCCTCACTACATCAAGCCCATTGGAGCTCATTCACATGGATCTATTTGGACCGGTGGCCTACATAAGTGTTGGCGGTAATAAATATGGCTTGGTTATTGTTGATGATTATTCTCGCTTCACGTGGGTGTTCTTTGTGTTTGACAAGAGTGAAGTACAAGGGAAGGTGAAGACCTTTATAAGAAGAGCACAAAGGGAGTTCAAGCTACCCATCAAGAAAGTAAGAAGTGATAATGGCTCGGAATTCTGGAACACCAATGTTGAAGAATTTCTTGATGAAGAGGGCATCAAGCATGAATTTTCAGCTCCTTATACCCCTCAACAAAATGGGGTGGTTGAGAGGAAGAACCGGACTCTTATTGAGATGGCAAGAATCATGTTGGACGAGTACAAGACTCAAGACATCTTTTGGGCCAAAGCTATCAACACGGCTTGCCATGCTATCAACCGCCTCTATCTTCACAAGTTTCACAAGAAGACCTCATATGAGCGTATCACCGGTAAAAAGCCTAAGGTATCCTACTTTAGAGTGTTTGGGTGCAAATGTTTCATTCTCAACAAGAAGCCCCGAACATCTAAGTTTGCATCAAAGGTTGACGAAGGATTTCTTCTTGGCTGTGGTCCTAATGAGCATGCATACCGAGTCTTCAATCTAACCACCGGAAGGATTGAAGTCACGGTAGATTTGACCTTTGATGAATCTAATGGCTCTCAAGTGGAGGAAGTTGACTTAAATGTTGTAGGTAATGAGAAGCCATCTTGTGAAGCAATCAAGCAATTGGCCATTGGTGATGTTAGACCAGTTGAAGAATAAGAAGAAGATGAGCTACAACAACAAGCTTCAACACCACTCGAAGGGCCTGACCTCACTGGCTCTGCAGAGGTACAGAACCCGGAGGTTCCGAAGAATTCACCGGAGGTTCCGAACACTGCTGCCAGATTGGAGGTTCCGAGAAATTTCTCGGAAGTTCCGGAACCTGGGAGTTCAGCACCAGAAGACACTGCAGGCCAGAATTTTTCTCAGCTTGGAAATGATCATGAAGCTAACCAAGTACCTCAAGCTGATGATGATGAGCAAGAACAACCCCTACACCAACCTCTTGGACCATCACATCCCCGTGTACATCAAGTTATACAACGGGATCATCCCGTTGACAATATCCTTGGGAGCATAAGGAGAGGGGTAACAACACGATCTCGTCTTAAGAATTTTTGCGCATTTTACTCGTTTGTTTCCTCTCTTGAACCTATCAAGGTAGAGCAAGCTCTTGAGGATCCGGATTGGGTGGTGGCTATGCAAGAGGAGTTGAACAACTTTAAAAAAAATCAAGTGTGGGAGTTGGTGAAAAGACCGAAGACAAACATCATTGGCACCAAATGGGTCTTTAGAAACAAGCAAGATGAGTTTGGCATTGTGATTAGGAACAAAGCAAGATTGGTTGCTCAAGGGTACACTCAAGTTGAAGGACTAGACTTTGGAGAAACATATGCACCGGTAGCAAGACTTGAAGCAATTCGGTTTCTACTCGCTTTCGCTGCCCATCATGACTTCAAGCTATATCAAATGGATGTCAAGAGTGCATTTCTCAATGGACCACTCTCCGAAGAAGTCTATGTTGAGCAACCACCGGGTTTTGAAGATCTCAAGCGTCCTAATCATGTCTACAAACTCCGTAAGGCGCTCTATGGGCTCAAGCAAGCACCAAGAGCATGGTATGAATGCCTTAAGGATTTCTTGCTCAAGCAAGGCTTTGAGATAGGTAAAGCCGATGCTACTCTCTTTACTAGAAAAGTTGATGGTCATATCTTTGTGTGCCAAATATATGTCGATGATATAATATTTGGTAGTACTAATGAAACTTTTTGGGAAGAGTTTAGTAGGGTGATGACAAAGAGGTTTGAGATGTCCATGATGGGTGAGCTCAAGTTCTTTCTTGGATTTCAAATCAAACAAGCAAAGGAGGGACGTTCACATGTCAAACCAAGTACACAAGGGACATGCTTAAGAAGTTTGACATGGACAAGGCAAAGCCCATCAAGACTCCAATGCCTACCAATGGACACATGGACCTCAATGAAGAAGGAAAATCCGTGGACCAAAAGGTATATCGCTCCATGATCGGTTCTCTTCTTTACTTATGTGCATCTAGGCCGGATATTATGCTTAGTGTGTGCATGTGTGCTAGATTTCAAGCTAACCCGAAAGAGTGCCATCTCATGGCCGTAAAGAGAATCTTGAGATATCTAGTGCATACCCCTAACCTTGGCTTGTGGTATCCTAAGGGCTCCACTTTCGATCTACTTGGCTATTCGGATTCCGATTATGCCGGTTGCAAGGTAGATAGAAAGAGTACATCCGGGACTTGCCAATTCCTTGGTAGGTCTCTAGTGTCTTGGAGTTCTAAAAAGCAAAACTCAGTAGCCCTTTCCACCGCCGAGGCCGAGTATGTTGCAGCCGGCGCATGTTGTGCTCAACTACTTTGGATGAAGCAAACCTTAAAAGATTACGGATGTCACTTTACCCATATCCCACTTTTGGGTGACAATGAAAGTGCCATAAATCTTGCAAACAACCCCGTAAGCCATTCTCACACAAAACATATAGACATCCGTCATCACTTCTTGAGAGACCACGAAGCCAAAGGAGATATCGCTCTAAGTCATGTGAGCACCGACAAACAACTAGCCGATATCTTCACTAAACCTCTCGATGAGTCAAGGTTTTGTAGTTTGAGGAATGAGCTAAATATTCTTGATTCTCGTTGCGTGGCTTGACCTCTAGCATGCCTTGGTCGTTTGCTTCATATTGTTGATAATCTCTGAAAATTTGTTTGAAAAAGCTTTTGTGAAAACTTTGTCTTGAAAAGGACTTCAAAATCTATTTTCATATCCCTAACTTGTCTCAAGTGGCTATAGTTGTGTGTGTGATTGCTTGTTTTCTAGCCACCTGAGTCAAGGATACCATGACCTAAGGATCTCAGTTGATAAAAGGTTCAAAATCTCAAAAGGAGTGAAAGTTGACAGTCTCTGGAATTCAAGTTTCGGAAGCTCCGAGAAAATCTTTGGAGGTTCCGAGCCTCGGAAGCTATGAGAAATTCTTCGGAACTTCCAATCTTTATCAACTCAGCATTCAGTTCGTCAGAGGAGGCAGTTCAAAGAGAATCTGGCATCTTTCATGGAATATTCTTTTACCCCTAGGTTAACCCACCTTTTCCCTTATCACCGCGCGGTTACTTCCCAGATCCACTTTTCACCGCGACCGACTCTCGTTCTCTCTCTCTCGACGGCGCCCGCATCTCTCTCACTCCACCGCTGCGCCGCCGCCTCCTTCCTCGCCGCCGGTGACCGTACATTCGCGTGCGTTCCGCTTGTGAGGCCGCGCATCTTCCTTCATCGACGGGCCGCAGAAGCTGAAGATGGAAGGGGAGCCGCTCGAGGTTTCAACCTAAGTTCGCCCTGTTCCAGTGAAGAAGGAGGAGGACGACCTGATCTGCATCAACACCTTCCTTCTTCGCCGACTCTCTTTGTGAAGCAGAGGGGAACGACATTGCACCGCTCGAACTTGTTCCAGCGAAGTTGTTCCTCCTCAGCGCCACTAGATCACTCTGTGATCTGGAGGGGACCTCTGGGCTACGTCCCCTGGCGTCAAAAGCTTCACAATCTCGTCGGATTCCATCTCCTTTCCTCTAATCCAAGGTAACCCTAACCCTATCCCTAGTATCCAGATCTGTCTGTTACCTTAGGATTCTAGGTTTTCTTAGTGTAGAAATGCTATCCTGTGCCTTATTCTGTATGATGTGATGCATGTGAAGATTGGATTCAGTTGAAAGTTGAATCGAAGTTCAGAATGCAGTAAGGTTCAAAGAGTCTCGGAGGGTCCGAGAAAATTCTCGGAGGTTCCGAACTCTGTAACCTACTGTAGGCTGACTTTGATTCAAAGTTCCACTGAATTATAAATTCACTTGCAACACCTCATCTTATCTCTGTAGTTCAATTCCCCCAAGTTTGCTTCCATTGGTTAAGTTTCAGTTGAAGGTTGAATCAACAAACTGTCCTCTGTCAGTGCCCAGACCTCGGAGGTTCCGAGAAAATCCTTGGAGGTTCCGAAGTCTGTACTGACAAAAGACAGTCTGTGATTCAAAATTCCACTGAATCTTAATCAATTGAACTTCAATTTCTATCTGTGATCCTCAGTCTTTATCTATCATGATCTATTCCTTATCTGTTGCCTACACCCTTTCTGGCAGATGTCTGGAACCCCTGGTGACAAGACCTATGCCAAGAGGCAGAGGCAGCCATTTGAGACTCCTGCTGGAGAGAGGGCATTCAAGATTGCAGCAAGGGAAACTGCATCTGGCAGTGGCAGCAGAGGAAAAGCAACCCCCAGAAGAGGAAAAGGGGGCAGTCTGTCAGGAGGAAGAGGATCTGGATCTGCAGCTCATGTTGAGGATAATGGGGGGACAGAAGGGAAGACCATCCCCATTGAGCTTGAAGATGGCATGCTGCTTGGAGAGATTGACTCCACTTATTTGAAGTATCACAAGGTGCTGCTCAAGAGACATCCCCCAACCAAGTATGACAACTCTGTGTACATTGAGCACACCAACTACGATGGAGCAGGATACCTTGTCAAGAAGGCAAGAGAAGAGAATCCTTATGTCAACCCGAAGATGGCTGCCATAGACTATAGGTTTTGGTCAGTATTTCACTTTAAGTTCTATGAGACAGTGCTGAACACTAAGATGAAACTGATCAAGATGAAGTGGATTGACTTCACCCATTTGGAGGCAGCAGAAGAACCAGTAAAGAGGGATGTGCTTGATTTGGTGGACAAGTACAAGATGAGGGACATTATGAGCTTCAAATATGATTGGAATATTGAAGTTCTAGCACAGTTTCATGCTACTTTCTTCTATGAGGACATCAAGGAGACCATCCACTGGATGACTGAGGGGGTTCACTACAAGGTAGACTTCACCACTTTTGCCAGACTTTTTGGTTTCAGCAAGGATGACAGGGATGCTGAGGTGATTCACTTTGAGCCACACATGAACCACAGCATGATAGCCTCAGCATATGAGTATGATGAGCTTGCAGATGGGTCCACAACTGCTCTGAAGTCTGTGTACTATGTGTTGAATAACATGTTCAGAGAAACCATCTATCCTAAAGGTGGGAGTGACTCAACCAGCCTCAGGAGGTTTGCCCCTAATCTGATTGCAAGGCTGCTGCCTGGGGCAAAGCCCTTCTCTGTCAGCAGGTTCATCTGGTTTAATCTGGTGGAAGTGACTGAGAGTGGCAAGTGTAATCTGCCTTATGCTCCCTACATCATGTACTTGATTGAGATGGTTTCAGGGATCAGTTTTAAGAAGGATGTGGAGCATGCATCATATCAGGTGAAACAGTGGCAGCATCAGAAGAAGCAGCAGGTGGTTGAGGAGTATATCTTGAAGAAGGCAGGGTCTGAGCAGCAAGAGGGTGAAGAGGGACCCAGCAGGGCACCTATGCCTGCTGGTCTGCACAAGTTGAGAGGCATGGTGAGGGACACCTGGAGGTTTTGCAACTGGACAGCAACTCAGATGCATGAGCTCAGGGAAGACATGAACAGGTTGCTAAAGCATCAGGGGTTGTCCTTCAATGCCATGCTCCCTCCTCCACCTATCTTCCCAGATTTTCCAGAATACACCACTAGTGAAGATGAGGGTGAGAAGAACACTGGCAGTCCACAGGCTGGAAGAGATATGCCTGCTGCCCAATCTGATGAGGAGGAAGACACTGAGCCACTAAGTGCCAAGATGGCCAGACTGAAGAAAGAATCTGCTGGGAAGAAAGTCATGGGATCTTCCTCTGCTGGCAGAGCAAGAAGGAAGGCAACTGCTGGAAGACCTGTCAGAAGGCCTGTTGATATCTCTTCTGGTTCTGGCTCTGACTTTGGGTCTGACAGTACTGTTCCTGAAGCTGAGGAGGAAGACTCTGACTTCAGTGATGAGGAGTGATTCCCTGCAGGTCCTACTTTAACTTCCTCTCTTCTTTTCTTTCCTTTTTGTTAACTGTTGACAAAGGGGGAGAAGCATGAAGATTGAGATGATCTGAAGACCTAAAGCTTCTCTGTTCTCTGGTGGCTGGCTGGCTAACAAATTCTTTTGTTCTTTTGGTGAGATGAGAGTGCTAACTGTTCTTTGGGGCCTCTCATGAACTCCTGGTGGTATTGTTGATGAACTTCTGTAAACATTTTAAGCTTGCCTCTGTTGGCAAGTATGGTCTGGTCATGGTTGAACTTTGGGATGTGAAGAAAACTTTAAAACTCTTGAGTGATGTGTGTAATAGGGCTAGAGGTGCTGAATTATTTCTATCTGTATCTAGCTGCTATTACTGGTACATGTTATTGGCTTAATTGTGGTTGATTGATTGTTAGAGTATCTGTTGCAGACTTCGGAGGTTCTGAGAATTTTTCCGGAGGCTCCAACTCTGGGTTCATCCTGGAGGTTCCGGAAACTTTCTCGGAGGTTCCGAACTCTGTTAACAGATAACTCCCTGTGTGTATGACATGCTATATGCATCACGTATTACTTGTTACACTTCTTTTGCACCCCTCGATGATGTGAATACAACATATCCTGTCACTTTACTCACAATGTATGCAATTCAAATGTCATAAGAGACATATCACTCTATTCAAAAGGGACATGCATACATTGAGGGGGAGACTTGTATTCAAATCATCAAAAGCTCAATCTTTCAAATTAAATTGTAAATTTTAATTGGGTTGTCAACATTTACAAAAAAGGGGGAGATTGTAAGTACAATCAAGCCCTATGAGGGTTTTGGTGATGTTGACCACACAATTAAAGAGCTAATGAGCCTTTGAGTTTATTGTGCAGTACAAGAATGTTTTACAGGTGCAAAAGAAAGAAAGGAGACCCCTCAATTACATGAAGAAGGATACCTATGCTCTTTGGAGAAGTTTATTTATTTTATCTTTTGAATTTGAGTATAGGACAATCCGTACTATCAAGAGGGATACTAATGGTGAGTTAGGGTGGATTCAAGTGCTCATAGAACATCTATCCTAATTCTAACCCATTCCTTGAAGAAGGAGACCTGCTGCTGTTTTGCCCTTGTTGTTTCCTTGTTCGGAGGTTCCGAGTTTAATCTCGGAGGTTCCGACCGTACGGGCTTCAGTCAGCAGAGGTTTCAGGGTTTGGAAGTTCCGAGATTTTTCTCGAAGGTTCCGGACTTTGAAATATGACCGTTACAGTTCTGGATCTGGGGGTATTTATACCCCTTGGTCCCCCAACGGTCACTTCAGCTTCTCCCCCGAACAGTGACGCATTCAAGCTCCATTCTCTCACCTAGCATTCACTCACAACCTACTCTCTTCCAAATACTTGCCTAGCATTGATTGAGAGTGGAAATTGAAGTGAGATTGTGAGCAAAACCTTCCATTCCTTGTTCTTGAGCACTTGGAGAAGTCCTAGCAAGCTTGGTGGATCTATTACTCTTGGAGCCTTACTCCTAGACGGATAGAGGTTCTTGGAAGCTCTCCAACCCGATTTGTGAAGCTCCAAGGTGTTTGTATTACCCTTTGTGAATCTAGTGGAAAGTCTCCACCTATTACCCAAAGTGATAGGTGTGAGAGAGGAGTTGACCTTTGTGGTCCTTAGCCTTTGTGGCTTCCTCAACAACGTGGACGTAGGCAAGCCTTTGTGGCGAGCTGAACCACGGGATAAATCCTTGTCTCGTGCGTGCTGTGATTTATATTCTTGCTTGTCCATGTTCATGCTTGTTCTTGACTAGATCTATTAGGGTTTGTCTCCGATCTACTTTGTGGTAGCTTCCTAGCTTGTTCTTTGCTTAGAAATCTTCTTGCTAGGTCCTAAGTACCTCCTAGAATTTGGTAGATCTGTTTTTCATCAAGTAATCCGCAGCTTGTTTCATATTAGCTCTGTTCTGACAGTTCTCGGAAGTTCTGAGTTTATTCTCGGAGGCTGCCTCGTTCGGAGGTTCCGAGAATAATCTCGGAAGTTCCGGACCCTGACAGTTTGTCTGCAGAAAAAGTTTAAATTTGTGTGCAGGCCTATTCACCCCCCCTCTAGGCCATATTTGTGTGCAAGGCACGGACGTCGAGGCGGGGAGTCCGGCAGCGGCACGATCCTGGCCGTGTCCGGGATAGTCTGCTGCCCGGGCCTAGATGGGCCTTGCGCAGGCCAGCAGCAGGGCTGGAACGGGCTGGGCAGGGCAAACGGGTCGGAGCTGGGTCGACGCTGAGCTGGGCCAAGGTGAAAAGAAGTGAACGGCACATGGAGTCTGAGGGGCACGAACAGACTTCTTGCTGACGGGCTGTAATCAGGTGTGGGCCGAAAGTGAAGGAGGAAAAAGGGATAAATAAATGATTTTCTTTTTTTATTTTCAGGAAATATTTTCGTGAATAAGAAAATCTAGAAATAGCTTGATAATTCATTAAAGCCACAAAAAATACTTTGAAAATCCCAAAAATTCCAGGAAAATTCCCAGAGATAGATTGGGATATGAACAATCCAAATAAAATATTTGGAGCTCATGAAAAAGATTTTAGAGCCTTTTAATAAATAGAAAATACTCAGAGAAAATGAGAATAAATCCCAGAAAAATCTGGAAAATTCTCGGAAGGGTTTGGTCAGCACATAAGCGTGTTTTTCAAACATTTTGCACTCAAAAACACTAGGATGCATCGGTATGAATGCAACACACATAAACATTTTATTTAATTTCAGAAAAACAAACAATACCTTTTTCCTGTACTATATTCCCTGTAAAGAAAATAAATGTTGGAAAAATTTTAAAATTGAGTGAAAATCATTGCTTAATTATTATTTCTATTCACATCCTGGAATTGGAAATTTCAGGGTGTGACAGTGTATCGGCATCAACATGCAGGTGGTCCGGCAACGTATACTGCCGGGCGTCTGTCCAAGAACGGCCGAGACGTACGAGCAGTGGTGCCGGTCCACCACCTCGTTGAACAACTCCGGCCATACGTACTCTAACGGTGCCGGAGCCATAGCTGCAAAAAAATAAATTTTAATCAATTAGTTGAATTATATCAATTTAAACGAATTATGTGAATTAAAGCTATTTTCTACAAATTTTATATCAATTTAATACAATTATTTGACTTATAACTATTTTCTACGAATTTTATATCAATTTAAACAAATAATGTGAATTATAACTATTTTCCAAAAATTTTATATCAATTTCATCCAATTATGTGAATTATAACCATTTTCTACGAATTTTATATCAACTTAATCAAATTATTTGACTTATAACTATTTTCTACCAATTTTATATCAATTTAAATGAATTATGTGAATTATAACTCTTTTCTAGGAATTTTATGTCAATATAATCTAATTATTTGAATTATAACCATTTTCTAGTAATTTTATATCAATTTAAACGAATTATTTGAATTACAAATATTTTCTAAAAATTTTATGTCAATTTAATCTAATTATTTGAATTATAACCAATTTCTAGTAATTTTATATCAATTTAAACGAATTATTTGAATTACAAATATTTTCTACAAATTTTATGTCAGTTTAAAGGATTTATTTGAATTATAACTATTTTCTACGAATTTTATATCAATTTAAACAAATTTTATGAATTATAACTATTTTCTACGAATTTAATTTGTATTATAACTATGTCTAAAATTTCTAAACTAAGTTAACTAAACTAAGTTAACTAAACTAACGAAACTACACTAAATAAACTAAACTAACTACACTAACTAAACTAAACTAACTAACTAACTAAACTATAGTAAAGTTAGAAACATACCTGAGTCAAAAGTGCTCTGAAGGGTTGAAAGCCGAAGATTTAGGAGGAGAGAGGGAGGGAGGAAGGAGGGGGCGGCGACAGCCGTCGGCCCCTTATATAGAGGTGAGGCTGCCGCCGTACCCCACGGCGGCAGGCTCCTGGCGCCGTGTGGCACGACAGTAGGGTTCCTGCCGCCGTGCGATACGGCGGTAGGAACCTGGCCCCACAAGCCAGTCCCCCCGACCGATGGCGGCACCCCTGCCGTCGTGCCACACGGCGGTAGGAGTCTGTGCCGCCGTGTGGTACGACGGCAGATGTATATTTCTCGTAATTTTTGTTTTCGTCATTTATTTTACGAAAATCAACGGGGAAAAAATATTTAAAAAAATTACAGTCTGTCGGACCGAAGAAGAAGGGCCATAGTAACAACTCAATAAGCCCATCCATAGTTATATGGGTGGTAATAAGTAGGGACCTGGGCCCTTACATAATCCATGTAAGGCCCAATGCCATCTTTGGGAGCAGCCTGCAAAATCACCGAAGTGGAAAAGTCTTTGCATCGTACGGTTTGGTAAACGAGGTCATTTTAGACAAGATTTGAGTCAACCATTAGAAATATAACTTATGAATAACTTTTAAATCATTGAGTTTGAAAATGTGAAAACCGTATCAATAGATTTGTCTTGAAAAGATTTTCTTTAAAATAAACATATATAACTTTTAAATAAATATTTTTATAAAAAAGAGAAGTCAAAATTATACTTTGGAGACTGTGTCGTTGTCCCAAATAAACAACTTTATTTACCAAACCGGAGGGAGTATACCTAGGCAACGGTATCAGGCCGACATATGTAATGGTTCACAACAGCCCGACAAACTATCTCAGCATTTTAGATGAACCATCGAACAATTTTTTACATAGTAGAAAATTTAGTGAATGACAAATAACAATGTTGGTATGCGTATATAAAGTTAGCAAGTGCAAATATTTTTAGGTGCATGTAAAAAAATGTTGAGCAATAATGTTGATGAATGTAAATGTTAAAGAAAAATATTGGTATATATATAATGTTGGTAACAATTAAGTCAGACTTTTTAAAAAAAATGTTAATGAATGACAACGCATATTGATAAATGTTAAAAAAATATTGTATATGGATTTAGTGCAGGCTTTTAAAGATGAGTTGCTTATCTTTCTTTTTTTTTTTGAAATAAGTAGATGATTTGCTTATCTAACTTCTAGATGAGTTGCTTATCTTTCTTTTTTTTTGAAATAAGTAGATGATTTGCTTATCTAACTTCTAGAAGACATATAGAAGTAAAAAAAATTGACATGTGGGGAGTAAGACCACCCCCACGGTATTGTATTAAAAAGAAGACCTTTTCACACAGATCGAGAAAATTCTCGAATCCCTACCCCACCCATACACAGTGGCACCGCAACACACGTGAGATGAGGCTGACCTTAGACCTGTGCTTCGGCGTGGGACAGGTGAGAGAATTTTTTTTACAACACGCACCAAGACGCACAACCGCCGGCCACAAATTAGCCCCCGGAGGGGTTCGAACCGTGGCCGGCAACGTACCAAGCACGCACCCCGACCAACCGGTCTAGGTGCTGCTGGTGACATATAGAAGTAGCAATCTATCATACCTCTCAAATAAGAAAAAAAAACATATATAAACTAAGTGGTAGCAGATCGATAGGATACACTTAGTGATAGCAATAATCAACATTGTTTATGATACATTAATATTAGCTTTATTTGTATCGTACTTCTCCTTCCATAATAAAAAAAGCGCACTTCGAGGTTGTCTAAAAATAAATCATTTACTGTGTGTGCGCGTGTGTGCGCGTACGTGCGTGTGTGTTGGATTTTGTCACACCTGTTTTTCCAAAGAAAACCAAGTGCAATCCTATATGTATGCCAGGATTAAGTTTCATGCATATAGTTGACATAAGTGAATAACAGTACAGTATCACGTAAAGAAAGAGAAAGATTATCAGAGTATTACGCTCAAATCCCGGAAACGAAGGCATCAAACATCCACAAGCAGTCGACTGGGGGTTGCGTACGCCTAGCACCAGCAACATCTTCACAACGTCTTCGTAACAGCTTCCTCTTTCTAAGCAACATTGTTTATAACAAGGGTGAGTACATGTCGTACTCAGCAAGTGTGGGGAAAGTATGAATGCAAAGGCTTATCAAGGAGAGGCTGACAGGTTAACTGTATTAAGCACTTTTAGTTGGTCAAATTTTATTAGCACCTGATTAACTAAAGTATAAGTATATAGCAACCCACAATTAACATAAAGAGATACGCCATAAGCATATGGCTAACATAGCCACACCAACGATTTAAGTCCATCTTCAAGTTCAATTATCATGTGAGGGTCCAGGCCGCTCTTGACCGTGAGCACGGCTAATCGATTAGTTTTACACTCTGCAGAGGTTGTACACTTTCACCACAAGTCGCATAAAAGTTCAAATAACTTTAAACCCAACCACGCGATGCTGATCAGGCATCATACCACACTACCGAGGTGTGATTGCATAGGGATGCTACGAGGCCTTTACAAAGAGTCCTCCCATGTGTATTAGTCCATAGTAGCATATGCCATAGAGGCTATCTCTCGTACCTCACTTCTATTCACGGACGGTCAGCCATAGAGTACTTCCGTTCCAATACCTATCCGGAATAGAAGAGCCATAAAAGCATTCCTCCGTACCCAAGTTACTATGCGAGTAATGGCCACATAAAGACTTCCCTAATTACTCAGCTAAGACCAGAGCCATTTAGTCATTGTGGTTGCACTGTTGTCCTGAGTGGTTCTCCATGTTTCAATTAATCATTGTGATCTTGTATTAACCAGGGATACAACATAAAGGAAAGCATGTTCATCATCAAGGTTCTTTAAAACCACCATAACCCAAGGTAGAGCAACTAAGCAATACTGCCCAACAGAAAGATAAAATCCAGGTTGACAAGGAATAAAGATAATAAAGACTAGGATAAACCTTAATAGGACCCATCAAATTAAATGCATGCATATGCAATGTGATTAAACACAGTTATTAGGACAAAAGAATAAGGACACACTTGCCTTTAACCAGAGTGATGTTGCTGCTCAGAATTCTTCAACCTCTTGCTCTCCAAAGCTCTCGAACCACGTTCCTTCTACTCGCATCAATCATCGGGCACAAGCATACAAAGCAAACATACAAGCAAAACTAAGAACAATGCACCAATCAAAAGAAAAGCTTTAAAAGAACGCACTAAAAGGATAGGCTCGATGCTATGGATCACTAAAGCACACAGACCGTGCTGAGATAAGGAAAGGCCTGATTAGCTTTATGAAGGACACTAGGTCTGAGCATGAACTAGGATCAAAATATCTAGAGTTTGAAAGAAGATTAGCTCTACAACAGAGAAACTGAGACAGAGCTTTGATAAAGAACGACTAACGTTCGATTTACATTTGTGAGAGCTCAAACTATGAGCTAGGTTTATTTTAATTAGTAAAAGATATGTAAAGGATATTTCATAATAAAATATCCTAAATTGAAATTAATGCAACATTAAATTTTATTTGCAAAAGACCAGGTAAAGAACTAATCAAGTTTTATTTATAAAGATTCATATATAAAATTATATCAATTAAACATTTAATTTAGAAAAGCTAAACTATATGAATTCTCTAAACGTAACTTTACGATTCGAGTAAACTAATAAAGTTATAATTAAAAACTCATTCATGTTGATATAAAACAAATTAGCATTTGTTTATAAAAAGCCGGTGTAAAAGCCTATCAACTTTTAATTAGAAAAGTTTAATTATATATAACAAATTAACATTTGGTTTATGAAAAACCGGGTAAAAGATCTAATTAGATTTTATTTATAAAAACACGTGAAATAATAATTAATCAAATTAATATTAATTATGAAAAACGGTGTATAGAACTATGTTGCTTTTATTTAGAAAAGAGATATTTATCTAAGCATTAAACAAAATTAATATTAAATTAAATTTTAGAAAACATTCATAAAGAAAACTCACTACTAACATGTTCTTTACATCATTATGAACCTAACGCAACTTGAACGGGTGAAAACGGAGCTAAAACATGAAAGATATGACTCAACAAAGGCTTAGGGACTTGGTGGCAAAGATTGGAAACTTCCAGGGGTTTTACTGCGAAAAATCAGGGGCATATACATAATTTTGTTTATAAACCCGAGGGCTTTCTTGCAAAGGTTCCAGGGTGGATTTATGTGTGAAAGTGGGATCTCGGTAGGGGGTTATCTGCAAAAGGGGCAAGACACAAAAACAGATCTAGGGTTTCCACCTTTCCTCAGGGGGCTATGTGAAAAACCGGCTTCTTCTTCCTCCCGTTCAGGAACGGAGCAAATCGGACGGCGGCTCCGGCCGGTGGCTCCGCCGGGGCTCCGGTGACCTAGGATCTCGGGCGTGCTAGGGAAAAGGGGGAGGAGTGGATGGGGAACATGATGGATGTCTCACCTTCGGCGGAGGTGGACGGGAGCGGCTGGTCGGCGGGACGCAGCGGCGGCCGGCGGACGGCTCCAGCGACGACGGCGCTCCGGCGACCTACCTGCGACGGAAAACGGCAGAGCAGACACGACTTGTCACGACGAAGCTAGTGGCGGTGCTCACTTGCCCCGATGGCACCTCAACCCGTCGAATCGGGCGGCGGCGAATCGGCGCGGCGGCGGCGACGGTCCCGTGCGGCTCCGGCGGCGGCGCTGCTTGTGACGGCGCGAACGGCGAGGCGGAGCAGGGACGCGCGGGTAGGAGCAGAGGCGCGCGGACCTTGGTGCGCCCTTTATAGGAGGCGCGGACGCCGAGGCGGCGTGGCGCTCACGCCGAAGGCGGCGGCGCCCTGCCGGACTCTGCCTCTAGCCAAGGCCGGTCGGGCTCCGCTGGGCCCAGATGGGCCTCGCGCGGGCCGCGGCTGGGGCCGGGGAGCGGGCTGGCAGAGCGGGTCGAGCCCACGGGCTCGGCCCGGTAGGATAGATTAGATTTCTTTTTTTTAATTTTCCGAATTATATTTTCAGTGCAAAAGAATTCCAGAGAAACTCCAGTTAATTCATTTAAAGCACTAAAAATACTCAGAAAATCCTAAAAATTACAGGAAAATTCCCAGAGATAGATTGAGACACGAGAAATCCAAATAAAATATTTGGAGCTCATGAAAAAAATTTTAGAGCCTTCTAATAAATAGAAAACGCTCAGAGAAAATGGGAATAAATCCCGGAAAATTCTCAGAAGGTTTTGGTCAGCACCTAAACGTGTTTTCAAAACATTTTGCACTCAAAAACACTCAAATGCATTGGCATGAATGCAACACTCACATATTTGTTTTATTTAATTCAGAAAATCAAACAATGCCTTTTCCTGTGCTATATTCCCTGTAAAGAAAATAAATGTTGAAAAAATTTTAAAATTGAGTGAAAATCGTTGCTTAATTATTATTTCTATTCACATCCCGAAATTGGAAATTTCAGGGTGTGACAGATTTGTGCATTTGAAAATTATTAATAATGATTTATACATATCAAAATGTTGTGTCATAATACCACACTTTCTGTTATATGTTACAAATATATTATAATAACCAAAACCTGATATAAAAATACAAATCTCGCATGCACTTCGTCTCAAAGAAGCCAAAATGAACCTTTTTTTTTAGATCAAGCCAAAATGAACTTTAAAGAACGTGCATAGCACGTATTTTATTAAGAAAGGAAAGAATATTTAGAACATGCACTCAGTACGTGATCAAGCTAGCCAAAATGAACTCGGGTGTCACTTCATCATCATAGCTATTGTAGTTTTATTAGCTTGATCTAAAAAAATGTAGCCGCACCTCCTCTGGGCCCCGATAGAGCTCGTTTGCCACTTGCCATCATCCTCCATGTTGACATTCGCTGAGGAATGATGGCAACAGCTATTCAAGCACCCAAGAGGGCACGGATCGACACTGGTGCAAACAGTGTAGTAATACTCCTATAACGAGAGAGAGAGGACCATCGCCTACATATGACATATCAATCAATCACAAGATGGCATCTTGTGATACACTATCTCGTTAATTACTGCCTATGGCGTCCGCAGCAAATTAAATGTGGTGCAAAATCCTAACATGCACTCAGGAAAAAGAAAACACATCGCCAGTACTGTAAGAATTTCGTACACGTTGTTATGGCAGCATCTATTCCACTGTTTGTGTACAGCCTGCGTGTGCGTAGGAGTTAACTGTATGATCCAAGCACAAGTCAATGCGTGACAGAATTGTTAATTCGCTTTTACCAGTGGAGTCAGAGGCGCGTCTCGTCGACGACGACGAGCGAGCTTCCTTCCATGGAAGGGATCAGTGCGTTGGGGGCCCACGCACACGCCTGCGGCCTGCGGGTTGTAAGAGGGAGATGACAACACTTGGAATGTTATGGGTAAAGACAAAACATTAAGATTGCGTCGCAGCAGCAGCAGTGTCCAAAGTCCAAACACACGCAGAGCCGGCCATGCAATGCATGCATGCACCGGTGGTGGTCCTTCGATTTGGGTGTTTGGGTGTGTTTAGATCTTAAAAAATTTGCAAAAAACATCTTATCATCTATCACATCACCTCTCACTATTTATCTGCATTTACATTAATTCTTCTCCAATTTTTTCTCAATTCAGCCAATTCATCTTGATCGAAACACACACTTTCTCTTTTTCTCTTCGATCTGCGCGTGTGCAGTGCAGTGCAGGCAGCAGCTAGCCATGCCCATGCGTCGCGCGCGTACGTACATACACAGCACGGGCACATGCACGCACATATACACACGTACGTGTAGTGTGTACAGAAGCGTGCAGCAGGTTCGCGTTCGGCATTGAACTACTCGGCGTGCATGCTCTCTTCTGCCGGCCTGCTGCCTCTGTAGGTGTACATGCTACTGCATGCTGTGGCCTGAGCTGTGTGGCCTACTGAGAGAGAGAGAGAGAGAGGGAATGATATCGATATGATTTTAGAAGAGACGATGAGGGAGTGGTCACATCATCACACATCCAGTACACGTACTGTACATCGATCAGAGGATCGGATCGACCGATCGATCAGCTGCAGAGCTAGCCTGTGTACGTAGGATCCGCGCGCCTACGTCCGCGTCCGCATGCACGCAGACGCAGCGGCGGTGCTGCAGCTGCATGCCGGCCATGCGGCGACGACGACCCCACCCCAGGGCCAGCAGAGCACGCACACGCACAGGCCGGTCGGCACGCATGCATGCGTGCAGTGGCCATATAAAGTCACCGTGCGCACACCTAGATATATGTCGTCGTAGCAAGTACACGCACGCGCGCCTCACATGCATATATGCATTGTACGTGGAGCACACATCATCAGTTGTGTAACCACTACTCCCTCCGTCCCAATATAATTGCTTCTGGGAGGTTCAAAAATTTTCCCAATATAAACGCACTATACCATGTCTGTCTGACGTCCAGAGCATGCCAGTCTGCTGTAAAAAAAAAAGCATGCCATCTTGGGCAGCCACGCGTCCCACAACACTGCATCGCACCCCTCTCCTCTCGAACTCTCCAGCTTTCCTCTGTGCACATTTCTCTCTGTCACTTGCGCAGCGAAGCATTAACTAGAGGTAGTAAAGTCATTTTACAACGGTGCTAAGTTGTTGATTCAAATCCTATAAATGCAAATATAATGGGACGGAGGGAGTTAGACTGTAGACGATGTCTCCGGCCAACAGCTAGCCCGAATTCAAATACGTTTTGGGCCGGGCTTCGGTTCCCTTGTACCATCTGGCCTTGGCCTCTCTACTACCATCACCTTCCACTGACAGCTCTGTCCCTCGCTCCTTCCATCATCTCTCCAAGCGTACGTTTTAACCGGTGTGTGTATGGCTGCTCTGCCTGCTATATGCATGGGCTCGTCTCTCTTTTCCACGCCGGCCTGAATGCGTGTGTGCATTGGCAATGACGACTCTTTGTGTTGTCCGGTCACAATTTTAGGGCATAGCTTAAGTCACTACGAAGAGTACTGACAGTGGTTTAGTTTAAGTCTTTACCCTTTAGCATGCATGGACGACACCAAGTTTTCATCCGGACCAAAGGGAAGAGACTGCCACCACGGTCAAAAGTTAAAAAAAAAACTGAAAAGAAATCTAATCAGATGTGTGTACGCACGCTGGCTCCCCTCTACTAGGATCTATGAGCAGTGCGCGGTAGATGGGATCCCATTCTAGTCAGTGGTCAGCAGCATGCGGCCGTCCGATCCTGTTTTCTTTTAGAAACGACTTCGCTCGCAGGCTCGCAGCAGGGAGTACGTAGCTACTAGCTGCAGACCTCTTTCTGAGCAACATGCCAACAAATTAATGTGTCACAGTTTACTACTATTTCTTCCATTCTAACGTATGGGCCGTTTGACTTTTTCAACATCAAATTTGACCACTCGTCTCATCTTACTGTTACTAATTAGAGATTTTTTTAAACCTCTACATAAGTCACCTAGGGTGGGTGCTCTCGAAAAAGAGAAAATTCATGGAAGTTCACATGAAGCCACCTAATAATCCTATGTGGACACTCTAAAAAGAAAGAAATCTTACAAATTCTCAAAAAAAAACAACTTTGTTTCTAAAACTATCCAACTATGTCATTATGAAGAATTAAAAATGGCCTCCTATATTTATGTTTAAACTATCCACATATGCCAATATTAAAAAAAATAAATCTAAACGATCTGCAGGTCACATCATACATAATAAATATTTTAACTATCATACTCTGTTGGTCATGTGTGATACAACTAATCTCTCTTCAATATTTAAATCATAAAAAATCTAACCACCTATGCCATTATGAGGAATTAAAAATAACCCCCTATATTTATGTTTAAATTATCCACATACACCACTATTAAAAAATAAATCTAAATGATCTACCAGTCACATCATACATAATAAATATTTTTACTTCAAATAAAATAAAAATCATCTAACTATCATGCCCTGTCGGTCATGTGTGACAACTAATCTCTCTTCCATATTTAAATAAAAAAAGAATCTATCACTGTAGGATCTTTAGCAATGTTCATTAATGTATTGGTCTCACTACCAAATCATAACAACCAATGCTATTTAAATTAAACAAAACTATTGATTGTTCTCCCTAATCTAACTAATAACTTATAATATTTATTATATGTCACCTAAAAGTACTAGCCCGTGCGGATGCACAGGTTGAGGGACCAGTTCAAAAAAATTATACAAACATAGTCAAATTTAAATTGTTTTTGAAGAACTTTTATGAATAAAGCAAGTCACAACAAAAGATATGATATTTTGCTCAATTTAAATAAGACGAGTGGTCAAATTTGAAGACGGAAAATTCAAACAAAATATATTTTGGGACGGAAAGAGTAGCTAGTGCTAATTGCACTATCACAAACTGGGCAATGGAGCGTAGGGCTGCCAGCTGCTGGCAAGGCATGCAACTCTATATATATGTATATATCTTTGCATACATATATATTAAACTAGTATATATATAGCACGAATCGAAATGCGCAAAGGCCAAGTAGAGCATAGCTAGGGATGGAACCGGATACCAATTCGGATATCATTTTTTAGCCGTTTTTTTATTTTAGCTAAATTAGGCATAATATTTTGTATCCAAAAATTTATATTCTTATTCTTGGCATTGTGCTTGTTAAGATTCATACAAAATAAACCCCAAATGTGTGCTATATTTTAATCAAATGATGAAAAGAAATTCGGATTCGGATACGAATGTTTTTTCACCTTTTTCTCTATGGAAAGCAAATAATCCATAAAAAATTGTAGCTATTTTTTTTATTTTTTCCAGTAATTAGCTGGTTATAATGCATAAAAAAATTAGCACCAAATTTATTTTATTGTGATCTAAAAAAATTAATCTATTACACAATTCGGATATTTTGGTTCCATCCCGCGCAGGCACAAGGAGCACAACGAATTGAATGGGTGAGAGAGATGGATCGAGAGGGACAAGATGTTTATTTCACATGCAGATGACTTGAATATGTACATGCAACGCACAGCTACTACTAGCACGCAGAGCAGCAAAGCTCGCTCGCAGTCGCAGCCTCGCTGGGCCGGGCCGGCCGGCCATAAAAGAGCTAGCGGAATCGATCTGTTTTGAATTGGAGATAGCTAGAGACGGTCAGTTGCGGGCAGTGAGTGAGTGAATACTCTACTCACTCAACCACTCACTCAGTCAGCCACTGATCTGATCAGCAGCTAGCAGTAGTACTGCTGAATCCTTGAAGAAAGCAAGAGAGTTGTATATGCAAATGGCGAGGCAGAAATCAATGCCTCTGCCTAGTTATTAGGAGCGCAGGATATATATATATATAGAGAGAGAGAGAGCACGCAGTATCGATCGCTGTGCGAGAAGAAGCTGCTACGTACAGTACTGATCGTTCGTCTGATCCGATCCACACTACCATGTTTTGTTCTTGTCAAGTTATTGCATGCACTATCTCTCAAGTGGCTACGTACTACTCCCTCCGTCCTTAAATATAAGCATTCTTCGATTTTCGTGACGCACGTTTGACCACTCGTCTTATTTAAAAAATTTATGAAAATGTAAAAATAATTATGATATACTTAAAATATATACGATGATAAAACATATCATAACAAAATAAACAATATTTTCATAAATTTTTTGAATAAGACGAATGGTCAAACGTGATCCGTAAAAGTCAACAAATGCTTATATTTAGGGACAGAGGGAGTACCAGCAAGTTGTAGCTTTTTGTACATGTCTTTTGTAGGGAGAGGTTGTGTTGTGTGGAGTTACTGCACGCGGACGGGGATGCAGGGCCTGCCAGCTTTCCTTTTTCCTTTTGGTCAGATGGTAGACAGAGAAACCTAGAGAGAGAGAGAGATGCATATGGATGATGGATCAATGGATAGAAAGATCAAAGATCGATGGTGCATACCTGTTCTTAACATTTCAAACCTTTTAAGCAGCAGTGCTATGCATAGTACCGTGCGCGAGTGTGTCCTTGCTGCTGCAATTGCATGCTCTGGGCCGGAATTGATGCTCGATCGGCCGGAGCTATAGTGTACAGTACAGCGTGCACACGGTATTACTCCTTTCGTCCAAAAAAAAATGCAATTATGGATAGGTCAAATTAGCTTAAATTTGATCAAATTTATGTTAAACAGTATTAGCACTTATATCTTTAAATAAATTTATCATGAAAGTATATTCTATAACTAATCTAATAGTATTTATTTTGTTTCATGAATGTTATTACGTTCTTCTATATCTTTAGTCAAAGTTTAAATAGTTTGACTCATTAAAAAGCGAGAATTGCATTCTTTTGTGGATGGAGAGAGTATACACTATATATAATATTCTTCGAGATGGAATCATCCGTCAGACCAGAGATCAGAGAGGTTAGTTCCGGGCGAGAGAGAGCGAGACGATGACGAGGGCTCGGCCGGGCCCGATTAATGGTGCGCACTGGAGCCTTTTGATTCGGCTCTTAGTACAGCAGCACACAGCATAATACCATGATAAGCTAAGAGAGTACGCGCCAGCTGCTGGCCGGAGGCTCGCCACGTGAAGCACTGCCTGCATGCTTAACTTCTCCACTAGTAGTACTTTCTGGCACCTCGTAATTGTCCCTGTTCCATCTTGATTTCTCCCGACTTCAACGTAGGGGTTGTTAATGAGCATATATATATAGCTAGGTTCAGCAACCAGTTCGTATATGTGATCTCGAGCTAGCGAGCTAAGCTAGGTCGTCTCTTGCATCCCATGCATATGCAAGCAAGCATGTATTTTTTGCAGTCGTATATCTGAATATCGGATGGATACCAAAGATCCTCTATCCTACTTGATTAAAGGGGTTGAGGTATGATCGCAACTAAAAGATTCAGGTTTGATTCTTCATTAGAGCGAATTTACAGGACTAGTTTTTTTTTTAAAAATTCTCTGAGTTCGCCGAAAAAGTCGGAATTCGAAGATTTTTCTAACCCGAGATTAGATTCTCTTCACTTAATGAAAACCGTGGAGGCGGTTTTAACCCCACCAGCTTAGAAGAATATAGGATGGATGGACTTTTTTTGAGCTAGAGCAAGGATAGGAGATGCCCAGCCAGAGCTTGAAGAGGGAGGAACAAGACAAGCGGTAGGGAAAGATGGAAAGGGTGAGGAGTGGGAAAATAAAAACAGCTTCTGACACGCATTAACTTTGTCAACTTTGTCGACCCAAGGAAGGCAGCAGGAAAGAAAGAATGATGAATAGAATTATTTGTCTCAGGCCGAATTGAAAGAGAGCATGCAGCATGACGTTGCCTCTAGCTGAGCTGCCGGCTGCGTGTGACACTACTGCTGGCGCCCTCTGCTCGCTTGCTGGTACTGTAGACCGTAGCTGCAGCCAACCGGTCAGTACTGCTGCCGCTGCTGTACATGGATCGTATTCCCGAGACCCAGACATCTAGAACCACCAGAGGAGAGAGAATCAGAGACCTCCTACCAGGGTTTTTTTACGAACCGGCCGGACCAAACCACCTGCCTCCGGTAACGGTCCACGGAGCGGTTAGCAGAAAAAACCAGTCAAATTCAAATTTTCAAACCAAAATTCATGTTCAACCGGTTTCTGGCGGTTTACCAGACGATAAGACCGGTAAACCGGACCGGTTTGACCGGTTACCGGTCTCTAGGACAAAAAATCCGGTGCAGTGAAGATTTTGATGTTTTTCAAATTTGAATTAAAAAATTGGAAAATATAAGAAAAATTCCTAAACATATTTCAAGGTGCGTAGAATCTGAGGGTGTCAAAAAAAATTTAAATATTAGTGCATTTAGTATTTTTTGCGGGGCCCACAAGTATACTAAACGAACGAATATTTGAAAATTTTTGACACCATTAGATTCGTGACAACTTGAACTATTTTAGAGATTTTTAAAGATTTTTTTTTTGAATTCAAATTTGAATTTGAATGGTTTGCAACCAGCCGGAACCGTAACCGGGCCGGACCGGTTCCAGCGGTAACCGGCCCGGTTACGGTCGGTAAAAAAAACCATGCCTCCTACTCGGTACTCCCCGAGAGAAAGCGCGCGCGCGAGAGGGATGCTCGCACCAGCCAAACAATAAATACCTTTGCAGCAAGCAGCAGGCCATGGCAGCACCAGCTTAGGATCTAGGTGCTGCGACTATACATGTATATATGCATATATACTATCTCGGTCAACTCGGCCCGTGATCTATCAAATCAGTCCATTATTTTTATATATGTATATATACAAAGCGCCAGGTCCGCGCGCGCGGCCGCCGGCCGGACGCAACGAAATTCGTGACGCGCCGTGGCCCCTGTGCATGCATGTAGACGATGTGCAACGCATGTGCATGCATGCACGCACGACGGCACTGTGCGGCCGCAGAATGCGTGCGTGGATGCCATTGCCCACACGGTATCGGCCCTATGTTCGAGTTCGATGCCTCCCATGGCCTGCTTGCTGCTCGCGCTTTGGCCCCCAGCGGAACACCACGCGGCGGAGGAATTAGGGTTTGTTTGGATGCAGCCCTGGCAGGCAGCTGCGGCTCCAGGCAGCGATCTCCACCCCAGGCCGACGAAATCGTGCGCCTGAGGTTGCTGCTTGGGCCAAGCAGCTTTCTCAGACCTCCAACCAAACTAACCCTTGTGCTCGTACGTAGTATTTACGTAGTATACGCATTGCACATTTGCTTCACCTCGTATACATTGGCTACTGTTCCATGTACACGATGCACGTATGCATTATTGCTGCTACTACAACTAATGCATGCATGGATTTGGGATCGGCATAAAAAAATAAAATAAATACATGCATGGCGGTACGTACACGCGCATTATGTGTGATGGATCGATCCAGTGAGTATATACTATTACACGCGGCGACATGAATTTAATTGAATCGCTAGCTGCTCTCTCTGAAAACGAATCTTTGTTAATTCTCGACGACACAGTAATGAGATGCAACAAGTACATGTACCGTGATGTCCAAAAATATATATGTCGTGCCTGCCTATAGCCAACGTGCGTTGTGTACGTTTTATTATCATATAATAGATGATGTATATATACTGTAGAAGCTAGTACCCTCCCTGATCCAATTAACCCGGAGCAATAAACGAATAAATAATCGCATATAAATCCAGCAGGTTCATCAGATTCTAGAGGTACCGTTTCGCGATACGATCTGAGATTCTGAGGCACGCACGATCCAGCTAGCGTGGTGCAAATCTCGCAGGTAATAAACGCGTAGGATTCCCTAGAGAGGACGGTACGCCGTGCCAATTTGGGCTCATATATTTGGTAATGATGCATGTGTGAACTCTAAACATAGATCTAAGTTTGAGGTACACGTACTATATATATTGTGCATGCATGCACGTTCGTCCTATTTAATTTTTCTTTAGTTAAATGGCAGCTGTATATGCGAGTAAAATAAAATGCAAACAACTAAATCCAGTATTCTTTAGTTCAAATTAAAGCAGCACTAGTTGATTCACATTTTTCAAGAATAAAAAAAATTAGCGTTCAGAGGACGACATCAGCGGGACAAGCTTTTTTTTTTTGAGATTACACAGTACAACACAGACGCTCACAACACGCACGCACACTCACCCCTATGAACACACGTACGCAAACCCTACCCCTATGCGCACCTCCGAAGGACTGAGCACCGACAGATCTGGAGATTCTCGAAGTCACCACAGGCGCCTCGTCGTCGACGGGAACGTCGCTTACCACTTAATGTATAACGCCGGAAATTCCCGGAATAAATCCAGGAAAAGGTGCGAGCACCAGGATTTGAACCCTGGTGGGTAGTGTCCCACTGGACCGTACTACCATTGGACTACAAGCCCATTCGCTCAACGGGACAAGCTCTGAAGATGAAGTAAAAGTGCACGGCCAGAAGGATTGGGGCAATGATGTACCAATGAGTAGCTATCCATTTACTAGCTTCATGCTATAGGCCGCGGGCTATAGCAAGGAATGTAGCGAAAAGGAGTAGCATGCCAACCAAAAACGAATTTACGAATTTTGTCAATAAACCTGCATCCTGCATGCATATATATGTGCCAATATGCACGTACTACATATATATACCTGCAGGCAGCAGAGAGAAAGATGGATACATATATACGCATCGTCACCGATCACCGATCAGCAAGAGAGGACAAGGCATTCAGCCGGCCGGGTCACTCGCAGCATCACGTCGTACGTCCTTGTCGATCAAGAGCTATAGCTCCGATCCCCTCACCTCTCTCACCCGCAGCTGCGGCCAGTTTGTGTGACGACGCGCGCCGGCTGGCCGCCTGCTGCGTGCTGCCCGGGCCTGACTGGCTACAACAAGACTAGTCACCGGCCGCGGCCGGCCGGCGACGTCGTGGATCGATCGCTTGCCGGCCTCTCTGCTCTTGTCCCTGCTATGGCTTCCCTCCGTTCAGTTCGGTTCAGTTCAGTTCAGGGTTCAGGGGGGCAGAGGCGAGACAGCACATCGCATTCCGACCGATGGATGGACGTATGCGAGCAGCACTGCATGCAGCAGCATATACTACACATATGCCTTGCCTTGAGCTACATGTACGCACGCACCTACAGTATGTTATATATATAAATATAATAACGGCAGCCAAGAGCATAGTATGCGCTGCGCGGCGTAGTAAATGGACGTGTATATATATATATATACTCCATACATATAAGTATTAATTAACGTGCAGTACGTGAGGTATACAGTAAACTTTGCAGTGGCGTACCGCATGCAGGCCTAGTATTTACCTCGAGCTCGTGCAGGAGCCATGCATGCTCGCTGGTTCCTGAGTAATTGGATTCCGTGTCTAACATTTCTTGCAGGCCGGACGGCCGGCCGGCCGGCCATTCCTCCTATTTACTCCTCGGCACCGTTGCTCCTATACGCTTCGCTTCTTCTCTATAGCTCATTAGCTTCGATTCTCTCTCATCTGTTTCATCCAGTCAAATCAAGTTTGAATCCAGATCTCGTATACGTACGTTTCAAAACTGGAGGTTTAGAGCCACTTTAACTAACTACCTCTGGGCTTGTTAGTTTGAATTGTTAACTTCTTAACATAGAGAGCCCCGTGCTTAGTTTTCCTTGGAACTTGTTAGGAAATAACTGGCGAAACTAATGTGTTACTCTCTATCGTACTACATTCTTCAACTGGTTAATATATGCCGGAGCACGTGGCCAATCCAAACAACGAGTGGCTATGAACGAAAATCAAGCATGCAACCTTTAAACATGCACGTAAGCATATATGGTACCACACAAAACGTCTCGCCAATTTAGTAGGACAAACTAATTAGACGTCGACCAACGGTTTGGTGCATGTAGAAGGGTTTTTATAAAATTTTGTTCATGCTTGATTTATTCCGGCAAGAGGTACCCATGCATCTACTCGCTACGATTGGTACAATAATAAGTACTCCCTCCCTTCTCAAATGTATGTCGCTTAAGACAAGCAATCTAGTTCAAAAATGAACTAGTAGGTAGCTTGTTCTAAACGACATATATTTGAGAACGGATGGAGTATAATCTTACAAACACACATTTACTCACATGCATGGGATGTATTAACTTCAATTTGCGTCCTGGTCTGCAATGAACCGCCGTGTTGCAAGTACACACAGCTAGCTTTCTACCTGTAGGGTGTGTGGGGTGCACACAGTCCGACCGGATCGGCGACTGATTCAATTCACATATATAGCTTTGCTTATAGTAGCTTATTAATTCTTCCTCCCAAAGTTTATAAAGTAAGTACGCGATGAATCAACACGCGGACAGCAGCTGCATGCTAGCGTTCAATTGCAGCACTAGTACGTACTGGTCCACCCCATATCGCATTATTAGTACATTCTGAATTACTTCTGATGAGTACTCCTACTCCATCTAGATCTAGCTATCTCGGATCCGATCCTAATATAATTAAACCGCGTTAATTCATCCCTTGTTGATTGTTTGCCGCATTTCCCGGCGGTGTAGTGTGCTGCTACGGCGGAGTACGTGCCACACTCGTACCCCTACACACTGTGGTTTCAGTCAGTGTACGTGTTGCACATATATGTAGGGAGTGAATGCAAATGAAGAGCTCCTGGCGTGGCGGGGATAAGCCAGCAACTTAAATCTTGTGAGAAGCTGTAGCGCACCAAATGGTACATGCATATGCATGAACGTTTCAAAATTAGTTTAACCATGCATGGTGGAGCACAACAGAATATAACTAAGCTACCAAAACTAAATTAGTATATACTGGCGCACACAGAAATAATCGAACAGAATTAGTTATGTGTATCTATATAACCATAATGTATCTTATCTAAAAAAAATATAACCATAATGTAGGCTCTCTAATAACTTTTTAATTATTAAAAGATGATGACAAATTGAGCGATCGCATGCAGTTGTTGTGTATAGTTATATATATACAGCTACCGTAAACTCTTTCTTTATTTTAGGAGTACTGCTCCTAGGACGGGATCAAAAGCAAACATAGTAAATGATGTACGTCCCGACCATATCTAAAACGCAAGGACTTTGTTGAAGTATATACTCCATTCGTTTCACAAAGTGACTGTTGGTTTAGAAAATTTTGAACTCACTAATAGTTGAAACAAATGACTATATATGCTGCTTTTAATTACTCATATTAGTTGAGGCTGAAAAGTTGTGCAGTCTGTTTGGTTTTATGGATCCTGAATACAGTAAATGATTGTGCATTAGAACCAAAGAAAAAGCATCGATCATTTCACTGGCTCTATGTATTTATCAATACATTTTTTCTTGATGTGAATATGTATTAATTAGATTAACTTTACTATAGGAGCTAAACGAACACTTTTTGTGAATTTGAAAGTTCAACTAACCATCTTTGTGTGGGATGGAGGGAGGAGTACTCCTACTCCGCAAGAAGTAGCCGACTACTCTAGGTATACGTAGGCTTGCAGGAAATACAAAAAGGATAGAAGTAACTACTCACTCTTTTCGAAAAAAATAGAAGTAATTACTCACTAAGGTCCTGTTTAGGAGCCCAACTTCCTCCAAAATACACTATGCAAAAAAGAAGATTCCCCATCACATCAAACATCATATCAAAAATGTCGGTACATGCATGGAGTACTACATGTAGATGAAATCAAAAACTAATTACACAGTTTGGATGTACTTTGCGAGACGAATCTTTTGAGCCTAGTTAGCCATGGTAAGACAATATTTACCACAAACAAACGAAAAGTGCTACAGTACTTTTCAGTTCGAAACCGTACTTTTCAGCCCAAAATCCGTGCAAAATCTCCCAATTTTGCATCCTAATTTTGGCCTCTAAACACACCCTGAATTGTGTTGATCCTCTACAGTTCCCTACACCGGTAGGCATGGATCCGGTGCAGACGTAGAGGCGCCGTAGAGTCCTACGGAGTCAGCCTTGCAACTGTGCAAAGGACACAGAGAGAAAAGATCGAGTGGAGCACGCATCACGAGGCAAACGCAAAGCGTAGTACTAGGCAGATGGCAGGGCCGGGGCCATGATCACCTCATAATTCCCAGTTTCCCACTGCTGCTGCTCTGCTGCCCTAGCCTGCTGCGCAAGCCGCAAGCTCTCCATTTCGATCGGGCCGTCCGTCTCGTCTCTCCACTGTCCGAAATCCTAGACGGATCTCCAAAATCCGACGTGTAATTCTATCCTTAAATGCACGCATGCGTTCCCTCTCTGGCTCTCTCCTGCTGTGCATTTCCTCCCTCTCCCGCGCTGCGCTGCGTTCTCTGATCGATCCGCGCTGGAGTGGAGTAGCTCTACTATCTCTGAAGAGATCAGACGCAGCGAGGGGCGCAGAGTAGACACGACGTGCTAAATAAATCGCCATTAGAAACCATTCATGGCGCTCAGGCAGGCAGTGTGTGTATTGGTGGATTTCAGGCATTTTCTAAACAGGAATGTACAGTGCTGGGACGTCCATAACTTGCCAAAGACAAAAATGAATTGGGAGTATATAGCTAGTCCCTGATCTTGCACCATGATGCATTAGTCATATCACCTGGCTTACTATATTGGAGGTTACTTTAATTAACCTTGTGACAAGCTATAGCTTAGCTAGTCCCTGATCTTGCACCAGGATGCATTAGTCCATCATGCATGTATATCACCTGGCTTACTACACTGGCCACTTTAATTAACCTTGTGACTGAAATATATGCTTAGTGCTCTACTACAGTATCTCTTGATGTGAAAACAACATAATTAACCTAGCTATAGCCTAGTATATAGTACACAGAGAGCATGTAGTGTAGGTCTGGTATATGTCCTGACGCTAGCTCTTGGCCCTTTGCAGATGATGAGGAGCAGCACGAGTGACCAAATAACTGTGCACACACAACCACACAAAAGGACGTACCACACTCGCGTTCAAGAGAGGGACACGACGTACGTGTACGTGTAGCCTAGCCATAAATCCACCAAGGAACTGACGATAGATAGATCATGGTCGTCCAGCATCAGTTGCATGCGAGAATGCCTCCGATCCGGCCTCTCGCTTCGATCTTGTCACGCGCATGCATTCAGACTCTTTTGAAAGATGCACGCACACGGTCGATCGTTAATTAATTTAAACGCAGAGACTCGATCGATCTATCGTTCGTTCGTTCGTCACAACGGCCGGCCGGCCGGGATGCGTATTTGATGACCGGCGGCCGGTACAAGATATATATATCCTGGCCTGGATGTGGTGTTAATCCACTATCAGGAACTCAGAGATTAATTAGGAAAATCCATCATACAACAGTACACATCATTCACTCTTGATTACTGCATGCACAGTGTAGATACCTATAGCTGCTGGCTGCATGCTCTGGACATGTGTCGTGTGTGTCTGCATGCCGCAGTGGCCAGAGCGAGGAAGAAGACCGTCTAGCTACACCTATGAACAGTACCACACAGCACACAGGCCGCTTTGCTTTGGACATACTGCCATTGCCACGTCTCTGCTCAGCTGCTCTCTTTCTCTCTCCAAAT
Organism: Cenchrus fungigraminus; assembly: GCA_036936925.1. Taxonomy (NCBI): domain Eukaryota; kingdom Viridiplantae; phylum Streptophyta; class Magnoliopsida; order Poales; family Poaceae; genus Cenchrus; species Cenchrus fungigraminus. The sequence continues at coordinate 175,522,359 of CM072769.1, forward strand.
AAACAGCCACTGCAGTACTGTTCTCTATTGTCTGAGGCTCTGAAGAAGCTCGGTTGGTGTTGTGTGGTGATGGTGTGGCCGGACTTGAGGTACGGTGGTGCGTGGTGGCCAACGGGCATGCATGTGTAGTGTATATGTATAGTGTCGGCATCCATTATATATATACTGCAGACAGGAAGGAAGCAATGGCCCTCCGACCCCATTATATGCTTCTTGTTCGTTCGTTCGTTTCATCCTCTTCCTCAAGCTGCAGCAGCTACCAACAAACTCGATCGATCTCTCCATCCGCCCATCTGCTTCCTCTCCCTCCATCCCTCCTTCCTAGTACCCATTTTGTCTCTCCCCATCCACGCCACGAGCTTAGACAGCAGCAACAAGCCAAACTGCTCACAAATTAGTCAAAGCATATACCAGCCACGCACGCAGCAAGATTCCTAGCTAGCTAGCAGCAGCGAGCCAAGTATAGTAGAGGTAGACGACGACCGGACCGTCATGCCATCGCAGCAGCAGGGCCAGACGCAGGCGCAGGCGCAGCAGCCGGTGGTGGCGGGGTCGACGCGGTGGTGCCCGACGCCGGAGCAGCTCATGATCCTGGAGGAGATGTACCGCGGCGGCCTGCGCACGCCGAGCGCGTCGCAGATCCAGCAGATCACCGCGCACCTCGCCTGCTACGGCCGCATCGAGGGCAAGAACGTCTTCTACTGGTTCCAGAACCACAAGGCCCGCGACCGCCAGAAGCTCCGCCGGAGGCTCTGCATGAGCCACCACCTCCTCTCCTGCGCCCAGTACTACGCCGCCGCCGCGCACCACGGCCACCACCACGCCTTCCTCGCCGCCGCGCCGCCGCAGGCGTTCGTCTCTCCCGCGCCCTACGGCGGCGTCTTCGACCAGGCCGCCGCCGCCGCCGGCCAGCTGCTCTCCCCGACGACGTCGCCCACCCCGGCCGCCGCTGCTGCGGCGGCGGCGGCAGCATACGGTTACTACTACCCCACCACCACGGCGGCCTTCGCTCCTGCACCACCGCCGAGCAGGTGCGCCGGCGGCGCCGCCACTCCACCGTCGCCCACACAACTGTTCCACTACCTGCAGGTATAGTACTTTCTCTACTACACCACGTTATATTACTGATCACTGACACGTACAGCTAAGAAAAAGGTTTCTACGGTCCATGCAATGCAATGCCAGTATATATGACACGATGTCTCTGACAACACAGCAGCAGGCCGGTGGAGGCGGGATCGCGCCGGTGGAGGCGGTCGGCCGGCCGGAGTACTCGCTGGGGAAGTTGGACAACTTCGGCGTGGCGCTTGACGACATGGTAGTCATGAGCTCCGGCGCTGCCGCCGCCGCCACCGTCGACATGGGGCCGCCGGGGTTCGAGGTGGCGCCGCCGCCGCCGCCGCCGCCGGTGGCCTTCTGCCGGCCGCTCAAGACGCTGGATCTCTTCCCCGGCGGGCTCAAGGAAGAGCAGCACGACGTGGCTTGACCAAAACAGCTAGAAGCGCGACGACCTCATTAGCTCGCCAATTAATCTGTCATGTCATGTCATGCAGTAGTACACTGACACGACATGTTCTCCTTCGTTAGCTCTCGTCTCTCTAGACCCTTGGCTATGTCGTCGTCGTCGTCGTCGTCGTCTTATTGTTCGTTCTGATGTGTTTGATTAGAGGAGTAGTACTGTACTTAAGTTTTTAGAGATCAGCAGTGCACGTCGTCGATCTACTGGAGGGTAGTAGTAGAGTAGCAGCGCGCAGCAGGCAGCAGCTAGAGTAGAAGATATGAATATGAGGTGCATTGATTGGTTAGAGAGTTATGGAATGTGACCGTACGTGTACGTGCGTAGCTAGGGATGCAGTATGGGATGTGGCAGCTTCTGATGCTTTAGCTAGGCTTTGCAGAGCTCATTAACTGGTGGAGAGGGGAGATCAAACTAGCTAGTGTTATGATGAAATGGAATGTTCCTTTGCATTACATGGTCCCCCAACATCCAACCTCCAACTGATCTTCAATTATACTCCTGGTGGTAATAGGGCCGGGGGAAATCAAAATCTCTCTCTCTCGATCTCTCTCTCCATTTGTGATCTTGTTCTGGTGGTGATTTCTGATTTGCAAGTGACACTCGTGAAAAAATGACATTTGTTCCCAAGTATTTGTCCCGGTTCAACTTTGGAGCCGGGACTAAAGGGGTTTCATCGACGTGGCCCGAAATAGCTGTGGGATCTGCCCCTTTTAGTCCCGGTTGGTAATACCAACCGAGACTAAAGAAGGGCAGCAAATCCGTAAAAATTGGCATCAACCTTTAGTCCCGGGTGGAGGAATCCCACCACCGACAGGCTTCTCCTCTCCCCCTTATCTTCTCCACCCGGGCAGCCACAAATTTCTCCTTCTCTCCTCTCTCTTCTTTCTTATCCTTTCTCTCCCTTCTCACCTTCCTTTTTCTCTGAATCGCAGGAAGCCGGCACGGGCGGATCCCGGCGCGGCCAGCTCCCGGCGCGGGCGGCTCCCGGCGCGGGCGGATCCCGGCAGGCGCGGCCAGCTCCCGGCACGGGCGGCGCGGGAGCCCAGCGGGTGGGACCTGGCGCGGCCGGCGGCCAGCGGCCAGCTCCCGCCGCGACCCGGCGCGACCGGCGCGGGCGGCCAGGCCCCGGGCGGCGCGCGTGCGGGCGGCCTGTGCTGCGGCCGGCCAGGTTTTTTTTTTTTGCCGTTTGTGAATGATTTGTGTGCTGAGGAATTCATACGTTGTGATGTGCAAAAGAATCTTGTGAGATGGATTTGTGTTATGAGTTTGTAGATGATTTGTGAGATGAACTTGAATGAATTTGTGTGATTTTATATGTGAATGGTGTAGTGAAATTGAACCCGTTCTTGTGAATGGTGTAGTGAAATTGAACTTGTTCTTGGTGGAATTGAACTTGTTCTTGTTCTTGTTGGAGTTGCGAGTTGGAGTTGAAGTTGGAGCCGGCGGAGCTGGAGCTGGCAGCAGATGCCAGCTTCTGCTAGGCTTTTTTTTTATTTCCTAAAAATCCTTTAGTCCCGGTTGGTATTACCAACCGAGACTAAAGGCCCTCTTTAGTCCCGGTTGCTCACCCGGAACTAAAGGGGGGTCTTTTGTCTCTAGTATTTAGTCTCGGATGGACCTTAGAGAAATAGGGCCTTTGCCAACTGGGACTGAATGCTATTTTTCCACCAGTGTGACTCACGGTTATAATTCCTTAAATAGTAGGATCAGCAAAACTTTTCATATACTCCGATCCGTATGTACATAGCTGATAGTGTTTATTAATGCTATTAGCTACGGTAAAATAAAAGAGTATACGGACAACAACTATCCAAACCAAAGCATACGGGGAAAAATTTGTTGCGTTATGACATCTCCAACAGTAAGAATTTTGGTTTGCGCTAGGTCATCGGTACACATATTAGACAATATTTGCCTAATATAACTACTATACATGCATGCGCAGTACACCTTTAATACGGACCAAGTGTGTAAGAGACACTGAAAGCATTATTTAGAAATGTTATGGGCTGACTATCTATTAGTACTACCTCTGTTCATCAATATTTGACGTTTCAGACAACAAATTTGCACCGGAAGCTAGTCAAAATCTTTGTCTGAAATGTCATATAAAGAAAAATGGAGGGAGTGTTTTCTTTCTTCATTGCATCTCTATGCGACTAGAAAAATTCGGATGCGTGTGACATGGATTGCTGTTGCTGGTGCCCTACATAGCCTCTCGAAAAAGAAGAGAAAATGCATGTTGTTCTAGAAAGTAATTTAAATGTTTCATGGTCATCACATACTATGACACCATGCATCAGCAGTAGTAGTATTTTGAATCGAATCAAGCTGTTACGTGTACCCCCCGACGACATTTTGCAATCGTACGTAACTTACGCGTGGTACGTGCGTGTGGTTGCGTGCATGCATGTTCGTACGTACGTGATATACGTGCGTGCGTGTTCTTACGTATAGATCTTCGAAAAGGAATTGTTCTTACGTACAGATGTTCGGCTGCTAGGATGCCTCCAAAAATCCAGGGCCACGCGTTTCTAATAATAGGATGTTTGGCTGGTTGTTGGGGATCGTTTGTGGCTTAACCATTGGAAGTGTTTGGTTGACTCAAATACTGTAAAGTAATATGATTATTACGGAAAGTAAGGATCAGAATTCCCTCATATATGTTTGGTTGTGGTGGTTTGTAATCAATTGACACCGTAATCGAATCTCTTACGTAATCAATATATGTAGAAGCTTGTTACCCCTCTTTTCTCACCGTAATCAGGTATAACTCATACACCGTAATCTGATCAGTTACTATAGTGCAACCAAACAAAGAGTGTAATCACCCATTTCAGTGTCAAATACATTATAATCTGATTCCATTTGCGTGTACGTTTCCATAGCACGGTCCAAACACTTTCTTAATGATCATCACCATCCCTCGCACGTTGATGAGAAGATATTTTTCATGCATGTGTACTGGGAAAATAAATACACATGGATCAGAGTTTTTTTTTGTCCTGCAGGAAAGTAATAGAGGGAAATGTAACTTTTTTACAGCGTGGGAAAATCAAAATGTATGTAATTTTGTACAGCGTGGGAAAATCAAAATGTACAGTGAGAGAGACTAAGGGGCTGCTTGGTTGGCAACACAGGCCGCCTCGCCACAGGCGCCCCCGCCACAGAACAGTGTTTTCCGTGGCGGACAAAACGGCCGCCGCGGCCTGTGGCGAGCCGCGCTGTGGCGTGGCAACCTGTGGCCGGGGAACCAAACATCCCCTAAACAAACAACCAACGGGGAGCAGCAATAAATAAGCCCATAGTCGAATAGGCCCACAGAACAAAAATAGTGGCCCACTGGTAGCCGACCCAACAAGCCCATATCAAGCGTGTTGGACTTGGACAGGAAGTTGATCCACGGACGGACACGGCTGGTGTAATAGGGAATAGACCTGAGCATTCCACGGGCCGGACCGGGTTCGGGCTAGGTTGAAAAAAAATCCGGGTTTTTCGGGCTGAGAAAATCCTGCCTATGACCGTCCCATGGGACGTGTCGGGCCTCAGTTTTCGGGCCGGGCTCGGGCCGGGCCCGGGCTTGGGCGGGCCGCCCGCGCATTTTATAGTGTAAAGTAACTAAAAACAGCATTTCGGGTCGGGCTCGGGCTAAAAAAAATTTTCGCGGGTTTCAAGATCTCTGCCCACTAGGGATGAAAGTGGTGTGGATAATTTCCACATCCGATCCGAATCCGAATTATGCGAATATGGAGAAGTGTTTTTGATATCCATGCGGATGTGGATAATCTGAATCCGATTGTGTGCGGATGCGGATTAGGATATGGTGTTAGTGATATCCGACGGATATGGATTATCCGATAATTGAATGCGGATAATCCGAGGCCTATAATAGGATATCCGACTACTATGACAGCCTAATACGCCCCGTACACTATGACCTTTTACCTATACACATTTTTTAGCCCACAAAATTTTAGCTATATATATAGTGTGTGCACGTGCATCAAAAACCCTAACCGCAATCCTGCGTAGAGCACCATTTGTCACAATTTGAAACTGAATATAAGCATGTATTATCCAACTATATTAATCCGCATCCACTCCGACACCGATCCGACTCCGCACCATATCCGACATCCGAAAAAATCCGCATCCGTAACCGCATCCGTGTAACATCCGCTCCGCTCCACATCTGACAAAAAAATACGGATGTGGATTTGGTAAAGGTATTATCCGATCCGATCCGATCCGCTTTCATCCCTACTGCCCACACCCGGCCAGTAAGATCCGTGGACGGGCCTGGTGCGAACTGGGCCGGGCCGGAAAAAAAATGCTCAGGTATAATATAATAGGGAAGGCCGGGCGGGCTCCAACTCCCCCAAGTCTCCAACCAATAAAACACCACCAACACCCCCCTCTTCGTCCTCCTCGCCTCGTTCCTCGTCCTCGATCGCGCCCGCTGCCGGATCCCTCCTCGCGGCCCCGCACTCCAGGCGATCGGAATCTTCCTCCCCCAAGGTAGAAAAGCATCTCACCTCTTTCCTCCCCTTGTTGCGCTGCTCTCCTTAGTTCTGGGGCCGTTCGTAGATGCTGATTGGTCGGTCCGAGGCGGAAGTCGATTTTTTTGGTGCGCTGAGATTCAGCTGCTGGTTGCTAGGTGGATGCATGATTTGTTCGATTCGCCGAGTAATTAGTTCGAATCTAGTGAAATATCTGTGCAGCTTAGCCAGTTGGCCCTAGTACCTTCGGCAATTTGTGTTGTTCGGTGATGCAATGCAAGATTGACCTCGCTCGCTTTTTTTAAGAGTAAATAACCATGACCCTGCTTTGTTTGCTTCGGTGTTTCACTGTTGACTTAGTTTGCCCACCCTGATTTAGCTGATCCGGAGCAATTAGTGCAAATCTGGTTAGAACTTGTACAGGCTGGGGCCTAGGAGCTCCCAAATAGTTCCTTCCTAGCTGACTGCGGTGCTGCAAACTTTTTGGCTTGTTTGTGCGAGGAGTAGCACGGATTAGAATATTGCAGAATAATCCTGATCATGGGCTGTCGCTGCTTTGGTGTTTAACTTCTGTCAGTTTGTGTAGATCTGGTTTGAGAATGTGGAATCCGTTTCAAATATGCGGACAGCCAAGTTAAACTAGTGTGCCTGCAATTTTCTGGTAGTTTGATTTTATTCACAACAAGGAGTAGATTTATAGACCTTGGAGTAAGGGTAAACAGAGAAACTTTGCATATTGGGTTAACATTGGAAATTTTGAGGCAAACTACTGCTCAGGTTATTGAACTATTTGATTAGGAGGTTCTATCTTCTCTCTTCTGTTAAACTGCTTCAGTTTACTGCATCTTACTTTTTGATTGGCATACTGAAAGTCTGAAGGGGAATCTATCCAGTTTCTCAAGGAGTATTTAATCTTTGGAAGCCATGCATTGTTTGTCCCTGGACCGTTATAAGATGAATCTTGAGATGTTACAAGGTCAATTTGGTCAGGCCATTTGATTATTTCTTATTATATGGTTGAAACATGTAGTTGCTAGTATGTCAGCACGAATGGCCATACTGTTTTTTGTGTCTGATTCGTCCGTGCTGCAGAACGATATTTTTGCTGATAGCATTGTGTTTTTTTTAAAAAAAATTCTAGCCTTGATAGTTATGATGAGAATGATATAATCAGAGCAATCAATTTCTAGTAATTTAATTCATGTTGGATTGGTTTCGCTGTTATGCGCAAGATAACATGTTTGTCATGTGCATGGAAAGCGTTAGCTAAATAATAAAATTTTGATTGTTACAAAATTTATTGGCTCCACCACCTGTCATGCTATTTTTTGTGAAATAATACCACAGAGTCAGAACTTCAGCAGCACACGTTGCATTATTTTAAGTCAGCTTATTGTGTGTGTATATAGGCTTAACTGCTAATCGTAACTATTCTCAGCCTTAAAACAGAAACTATTCTCAGAGTATTAGGTATTTGGGGAATCCTCCTTTATGTGCTTTATTGATTAATCAAGTTAGACTGAGCTCCCAGTACCTCACAGTTGCTCATTTTATTCACAACATTTTCTCTGTTTTTCCTCCTTGCAGGTCAGTTGTGATGGGGTTCATTCAAAGCAGTTTCTCCTTGCTGATCGGCACCGGCTGCGGCATCTACATCGCTCAGAATTACAACGTCCCAAACATAAAGCTTCTTATCATGGGCATGATGGGCCAGGTGAAGGAACTCGAAGAATCTATGAAGAAGGACGGCAAGAACAAGGATGACAAATAGCTTTGATAGATCCACGCTCCACCATGTTTAGGAAACCGCTCGGTTTAGCAGGCTAACTCGTTGTGAGGGATAGAGTAATCCATTCATCTACATTTTGTTTACTTGCTTTAGAAAATATAATCGTAGTATACTGCATATGCGTCTCAAGTATTGATACTTGAAAAACTATTGGCCCGGATGGATTCTGTCTAGATGTGGCAGTACAGTTTTTGAGGTGATGCAGCTGTACATCAAGAGCTGCGAGGTCTCGGGCCTGTTTTTTTCTCTTCTTTGGATTATGCAAGTGCCGTGATTCATGCTGCCTTTGATCTGACTGCATCTTATGATGGCCGCTATCTTTGTTTGACACCTTCTTATTTTATAAGAGGAATCCATAAGCCTGGATTGTGGCGGCATGTGCGGTAGGCCATTGAAAATGTTTGACATCAGATGGAACCAAACCTCAACCTTGCTGGTCTTGTTCAACATGTGCAGCTGTGCTGGTGCTGTGTTGCTCAAAGGTTCGATGATGCACAAGGCTGATTCTGATTGATTTGTTTACAGAGCTTTTGTGAACATGAGTCTGATCTCTGATGCTTAGGGAAGTGGGCATCCCATACATCGTGGCTGCTGATCCTTGGCAAGTTGCCATCAGCTTATGAGGCATCTCATCCTATCTTTTGGGCTGCTTTGCCTTTGTTATCGTGACCTCCACTGCGGATCGATGAGCTTTCTGCACTCAAAAGCCACCGGCGGCCGGCCTCACGCGCACGCACACGCACGGCACCGAGGCACAGGCTTGTTGCGTGGACGATGCGCCTACCCGTTACGACGCGTGGGTGGCACCTGTCCTCCGGCTCGCCGGCGACGGCGAGTTGACCGCGCCTGTACTACCCGGCCGTACCTTACCTGCCGGCACATCCGGCACTGGTGCGGTGACACGCCGCCATGTGGGGCCGCCTCGGACACGGCCGGTCGTATCTCTCGGGATCCCCAGCCTTCCCCACGTCGCACCGGGAAGGGCAAAGCCGCAGGAAGACTTGCCCGACTAGGGGAGCGCGCGTGATCCGCTACGGTACAAAGCCGTACGGTCCCGCACATCACCAGCCTCCACCTCCACCGCGCCGCCGCCTGCCTCACTTCCCCCCTTCCCCCACCGCCACCTCCTCCTCCTCAATACCCCACCGCGCCGCCGCTGAGGCCGAGAGCTCTGCTTGCCCGCTCGACTCACAAGTCACAACAGACAGCCGCGCTTCGCACCGCCCGTCGCCGTCGGCAGAGAGAGGAGCCTCAGCAAGCAGCGTCGGTGGGCGATGGAGCGCGCGGCGGCGGCGTTCCTGGAGCTGGTGGCGAAGCAGGTGGACCCGGGCGCGCCGGGGTTCTGGCGTGACTTCCTGGTGGGCATGCTCAAGCCGCTGGCGGCCACGGCCGTGGTCGCCATGGCCGTCGCGCTCAGCTTCTCGCAGCGCCTGGGGCTCGAAGGCGAGATGCTCTACGCCATCGCGCGCGCCTTCCTCCAGCTCTCCATCATCGGCTTCGTCCTCCAGTTCATCTTCACCCAGAAGAGCGCGCTCTGGATCCTCCTCGCCTACCTCTTCATGGTAATCAATCACACAGATCCATCCATTGCTGACAGACCATCGCTGCTAGTAGATACTGAATTCATCGCCCCCCCCCCCCCCCCCCCCCCTCAGTATACACAACAAACGATCAATTTCGTATCCCAGTCAAAGCAAATTACTCCCCGTCGTCTCAATAATTCAGGGCATCGGCTCTAACAAGCTCTCAACAATTAATGGTTCACTCTCACATTAGTCACACTCACCATAATTTCTACATCTCGTCTCAATTCAGATTCACTTGTCACTGTGATTTCCACATGGAACCGCTCGAATGTCCATAGCCCCGCGCCTCTTCGCTCAACGTGGCTGACAGCACATCGAACACGTCGTGTGCAGGTGACGGTTGCGGGCTACACGGCGGGCCAGCGCGCCAAGCAGGTCCCCCGCGGGAAGTACATCGCCTGCATCTCCATCCTCGTCGGCACCGCCATCACCATGTTCCTGCTCGTCGTGCTCAACGTCTTCCCCTTCACGCCCCGCTACATCATCCCCGTCGCCGGCATGATGGTCGGCAACGCCATGACCGTCACCGGCGTCACCATGAAGAAGCTCAGGGAGGACGTCAAGATCCAGAGGAACCTGGTCAGCTCCGAGTTTATTTGGATCCCTCACCCCAATTGTTTGCTGCTTAATTTCTCTGTTTTCTTTTTTTAAGAACCAGTTGCTTGCCTGATTCTTCTGAGGCACACAAGAATTGCACGACTGCAAGGACAAGAAAGTCAGATGCTGCTAACATCAGGACAGCTCTGTCTGGCTCGTAATGCACTTAATACTTAGTCTATTAGGCTGATCAGTTGCACGACAGTGTTATTCCTGAGTTAACAAAAGCGCTTACTTCAATTGGGTGATGAGATGGGTGATCAACAGTTGAACACCACCATCAGCCTGCTGACGTTCAGAATCCAATAATGTTCTGTTTGCAACTAGATCACGAAGACTCATTACCATTTTTTTTCATTCTTTGTGCAGGTGGAGACTGCACTTGCTCTGGGTGCGACGCCGCGTCAGGCGACACTACAGCAGGTGAAGAGGTCGCTGGTGATCGCGCTGTCCCCGGTGATCGACAACGCCAAGACGGTGGGGCTGATCGCGCTGCCGGGCGCCATGACGGGGCTCATCATGGGCGGCGCGTCGCCGCTGGAGGCCATCCAGCTGCAGATCGTCGTGATGAACATGCTCATGGGCGCCTCCACGGTCAGCAGCATCCTCTCCACCTACCTCTGCTGGCCGGCCTTCTTCACCAAGGCCTTCCAGCTCGAAGAGAAGGTCTTTGTCGACTAGAACAAATTAAACACTTGTGAATGAGGTCTCTTTCTTTCTGGGAAAGGAGAAGAAAAGGAGTGGTTTAAGGCCACTCAAATGCCTGCATTTTCGTGTGAAAGAAAAACTGTAACTTTCATTGTCAGTGTTGCTGGTGAATTATGGAGCTGTAATTGCAGTTTAGAGATTGCCAGCGCCTGTGTGTGTGGTTGTGTTTGTAGAATTTGTAAATGACTGCTTCTGCTTCCTTTTCCTAACAAGAAGTCCAAGAGGAAATATCACGTTGTTAAATTTTGTGGAACCCCAGAGATGACGATGGATTTTAAAAAAAATAAAAAGAAAACGAGAAGCCAGAAGAACTGGTTTATTCTGGACACACCATATAGATACAGAGAAAATGAACATGTTCTGGTCACTTAAGATTTATGATGAACAAAATACTTGAGATTTGGCGATGAAGGTAGTGATAGTGTTGCAGTTGTTCAAAAGTTATTAAGTAGGGGGGAAATCATTTTACTACCCTGCTGATAAAATTTAGACTCACTTTGCTCCTTCAGACTATTTCAATTTATCCAATCTACCCAGATTTTTGTTTTTTCACTTCTCTCTCCTGCATTGTTTTTTTTTTTAAGAATTTGCTGCATTAAATTTAATTTCATACTCAAATTGTCATTGGGCCGATTCACTCTATCGGCCCACGGACTGCGCGAGCAATAGTCAGTCCCACGCCTTCGCTCCTCATCACCTTCGGCCTTTCTTTCCTAGCGGCGGCGACAGGGCGAGCCGTCACCTTGGCCAGGTCTTCGCCGGCGAGGCGGCGACGAGCATCCGACAGGTCTGCCCGCCTATTACATTTCCTTCCTTTCCATTCCTGCTGTGCGAAATCGAACACCAAAAACCCTATCCGCTGGTTCAGTTCTTTGTAGTGGTCGAGATCAACCTAGCCAAGGGCACCCAAAAAAACATTGGCATTCTTGAACTGAAGCTCGACTTGAAGATGATGATGAACCAGCACAGGGAGGAGGATGCCTTGAGAGGGCGCGCGGTCAAAAACCAGAAGGTTCGGGGCCTTTCTCTTTCCTTGTTAACTCGACAACATTGCGTCACATAGATATATTTGCTTTTTAAAATTCTTACCTTTCGAGCTATGTTTCCTGAAGGCGATATGGGACAAGACTCTGGAGATGAGATTCTTGCTGCAGAAAGCATTCTCCACTTCTAACAAGTTGCCCCAGGTCTCACTCCCTGATTGCTGCAGCATGCATCTCCTTGTTTTCCCCCCATAACTGCTCCCCTTTCTGATGCAGGATTTTCACTAGGTTGAATCCTAAGCTCACATTTGTTCTGATTGTGATCTCTTGCAGGAGCTCATCAAGGCAAGGTTTTGCAATCACGATAAGGAGGTAGAGCAAGCCTATGAAGACTTGTACGATTCGTCAAAGCAGACTCTGGGTAGCATGATGGAACTGCAGGAGGTTCTTTTAGTTGCATATCTTATTTTTCCTTCAATGCTATGGTTTTTTATCATCATGGTTGAAGAGTTTCTTACTGTAGTACTTCTCTGAGATTAGGCTTTGCTGGAGAGTAATCAGAATGCAAAGGATGTCAATGGTATTCCTAGTCTCCAAACAATCTTGTACTGTAGAAACTGTGGCATGCCATCTGTATATGCTCATAATTCTTGACTTGATGCCAGAAATCCCTTCTGCCGCAAAGGGAGAGAATGATGAGTGGTCAGAAGTACAGCGATTGCAGACAAGGCAAGCTTTTCATTATTAATCATCAGTGCTTGAAAAGGACTGCAAGTTTCTATCATTTATTTACAATTGCTTGCATCGAGTAACCTTTGTTTTTACAATACCATTTACCATTAAAAATTTACAGTTTTATACTTGTTGCTTATCAGGTCCTGGTAGTTGGATTTCTCTTATGTGTAATTAAACTCTGCTGTGGCCTCCTGATAACCATAACATGACTCTGGGTGGGAAATCAAAAGCCCCACTAGTCATATATTTGCTAACTTTCAGCTTGTATTCGCTACATATGGCGCTTGTTATTTCAGTGCTTGGTTTTATGTGCTCATAAAAATAACTGAGTTTGATAAATTATCTGTATACAGGATAACAGGATTTAGAAATACTGAGATAGATAAATGGCAGAGGAAAATACAGGTGATGACGGGTGCTGCTGCACTGAAAAGAAAGCTACATGCATTTAATCAGGTTGCCTGAATACTTATTTAGCTACTTTGGGTAATTTGTTACTGTTTAAAAGTTTTGATCAAAAGCCACTACTCTTTCCCCTTGTATGAGAACAGAACATAAGTGACCAAGTTGCTGGTTGCATGAGAGATCCAAGCCGAATGATTAGCAGGATGCACTTGACCAAATCTGCTGTCAGTGTATTCGGAGAGGTATTTTAGATGCATAGCATAAAGGACCGCCAATCATATTTGCGCACCTTGTTAACTATTAGCATGTAACTTTTGCCATTTACATTTCAGGATGCTGGAGAACCTAGAGCAGCTGAGGTTTGAGAATTTTACTTGTTCTCTTGAAATTCTATAAAATCTACCATTGTCTCCTTCAAACTACTGAAATTTTACAGTTTGTAGTTCACTGAACTTTTGCAAAAACAAAAAAAAAAAAGGTAGTTCATTGAAGCACGTTTCTTTATTTGAAATGACACATTAACTTTGATATCAGAATGTTTTTTGTTTATCCAGTTAGATGATATATATGTGGATTGCATCTGCTGGCCTCATTTCTTCTTCCTGTAACTTATTAGGGACACATTGTAGAAGGTGATCCTGAACTTTTTGACGATTCGGAGTTTTATCAACAACTTCTCAAGGAGTTTCTTGAGTCATGTGATAGAGGAGCATCAGGTTAGTTCAATTTCAGCTATTGGACTTATTGGGCCTGCCCAGGAAAAAGACATTTAATTCTCAGATACTTACTGCTGGCAGAAAGAGTCTCTGTTAGCTCTGGTTATCCAGCGGATTAGTCTTAAATTTCTGTTGCAATTTGAATGTGTTATGTTGTGAAAAATACCATAAGTGTATCTGGATTTTTTAAAATATCTATATCGATATAATATGCCCCCAAAATCTAGTTCATCCGGCAAAAGATGCATGCTTTTTTAGAATTTTCTAATTTCATTCATGTTTTCTTAACTTGTTACCGTTCCAATATTTGTAAGAAATGTATATGCTTCTACTTCCACCTTAAACAGCTGTCAAATACCTTTTAACATATGCAGAGTTGGCATTTTGTGCTCTACGGAAGCAACAGGTGAAAAAGAGAAAGCTTGTCGATCGACGCACCTCAAAAAGCAGAAAGATAAGGTGTAGTCTCCATTCTCTGCTTGTTGGCTACTGTCATAGAATTTTCCCAATTTGTTTGACTTACAGTTGGGCTATTGAGTGTTTCTTTTTTTGCTCTTATGTGATTTGTTCAGGTACCATGTTCACGAGAATATTAGTAGTTTCATGGCCCCAGCACCCATGGCTCTTCCTCCAATGGCCCCAAAGTTGTTTGAGAATTTATTCGGCACGAGCAACTAGAAATCCACCAAAGCTTGAGTTCAAATTTCATCACAGTATATGGTGCCGCAATTTTCGTAGTTCAAAATTTGTAGCAATTAGTAGCATGTATGATGATGTTGCTGTATCGAGACTATGAATCCATCATTTCATCATCACAAGAAGGGAAAAGAATATCTTGAGATAAACACACTAGTGTGCATATGCATATATCAACACAAGGTTACTCTGTTCTGTGCTTATTAGCAAACCATGTGATTGGTTCGGACACAGTAGTGGTACACAATAACGGAAAACATGCAGTACACACGCAGTTCACGATCTCCCTGCTAAGTAATATAGTACCTAGAAAATACGTCACAAAGGTAGAGTGCCAGAGGCTTCAATTTTTCTAACATGACCGATCGAGCAGTCCTGAAAGTGAAGAACGAAGGCTGCACCAGAGGATCGGATCACATCAGAATTTATTCATTTTCAGTACTATACGAATATAGTGCAATATGGCATCCATGATCCTTGATCCATCAGCATCAGGGCTTTGGACCTCATCATGTCTCCAGTTGTACTGTGGCGGTGGCCTTCTTGGCACCGAACTTGCCTTGCCCAGCATGATTCTTGTCGTTGAACTGGCCGTCGTGGTGAGCATAGTGCTTGAACTTGCCATGGTGCCCGTGCCTGAACTTGCCATGGCCGCCGCCGTAACCACCGTACTCTTCTCCACCATGTCCGTGGTGGTGGTGTCTGTGGAAGTGGTTGTACGCTCCATAAACGCCAGCTCCGGCCGCCGCGGCTCCGGCAGCTATCCACCCCGTGTGCCTTCCGTAGCCGTGCCGGCCCCAGTGACCTGGCATTTGATAACGTAATCACAAGATGGTTTGAGGTTAAAATTGTCCGACCAAAATTTTAGTTATTTTAAAGTTTGATCATCAATTCAAAATCTTAACCAATTTCAACAATCTAATTGAATGTGGCTAAAAATGTTCATCTTGTGTACCTTAATTCATTTGAATTGTCAAAATTTTGAATTGGTGGTCAAAATTTAAAATAGCCCTCAGTAGCCTGGATCGATCACTATCACCATGTATGCTCGTGCGTTCTTACTGTCATATATTTTAAGAACAGAGATGGTATATTATTTGACTTGCTGTTTGTTTGTGCTGCAACTTTTAAGCTTTTCTTAGAAGCTGCTGTACCTTTTAATTCTGAAAAGCCAACACTAATTTTTAGGACATGTGTTTAGCTTTCCGAGCTTAAAATGCTATGAAAAGCTTATCTTACTATTACTAATTGGAAACTCCTTTTGAAGCCTACACATGAAACCACTTAGGAGCGTGAGGAGCAGGCTAAGGACATCTTCATCGCTATGAGCAGGAAATTAGAAGTCATTGCTCTACAAATCGCCAATGGAGGATGGAATCTTTTTTATGGTTTACCTTAGTTGGGTGCTTTGTTGCCTGTTGCTACCTATCTGCTCCTTTTGACATTTGTTTAAACTTTGTAATAATTGACTGTGTACATCTACGGATGTAGAGGCCGGATATAATTATCCACTATCTAAAAAAAATGAAACCACTTAGGAATCCTAAGTGGACGCTCTAAAAAGAGAAAAAAAACTTATGAAAGTCTCCACATGAAGCCACTTTGGAATCCTAGGTGAACACTCCAAAAGAGAGAAATCCTAAAAATTCTTGAAAAAAATCAACTTTGTTTCTAAATTTACCCACCTATGCCATTATAAAGAATTAAAAATAACCCCTTATATTTATATCTAAATTACCCACATATGCCACTATAAAAAATAAATCTAAACGATTCATTAGTCACATGACACATAATAAATATTTTTGTTTCCAGTAAAATAAAAAATCATCTAACTATCATGCCTTGTCGGTCATGTGTGACCCAACTAATCTCTTCCTCTTAATCTCTTTTCAATATTTAAATCATAAAAAGAATTTATCGTTATAGAATCTTTAACCAATACTCATTAGTGTATTGGTCTCACTACCAAAATCATAACAGTCAATGCTTATTAATGTATTACTACATTATTTAAATAAAAATATTATTGATTGTTCTTCCTAATCTAAATGATAACTTATAATATTTAATATATGTCATCTAAATGTACTAACTCGTGCAAATGCACGAGTTGATGGACTAGTAAATTGAGTTTTACAACTTTTCATATAAAGTATAAACTCAATTTTTCAGAAGTTGCATAAGAAATTCACTATTTGTTTAAATTTCTAGCTTTTCAGGTGTTGCATAAGAAATCACTATTTGTTTAAATTCCTAACTTTTCACGCTGAGAAGGTACCAAAAAAATTCAAACAAACAACTTTAAATTAGCACATAACCGACGGATGAACAATACCTTGGTGTGTCGGATAGCCACCACCGCCAACATAGTAGCCACCACCCCAACCCGGCTGAGGAGGGTAACCGTAATACGGCTCCTCTGGAGGAGGTGGGTAATCACAAGGCGGGTAGCCTCCGCTTCCCCAGCCCGGCTGCGGCCGAGGGTATCCGTACCCATACCCATACCCCGGTGGCTTTTGAGGACGGTACGACGGGTACGCAGATGCGGTGTATGATGAGTATTCGGCATAGTGCTCCATCGGCGGTGGCGTCGGTTTACCATGGTTCACTTCCTGCTTGCCCACCTCCTGGTTATGCACTTCTTGCTTGCCCGGGCCAGTGCTGACCTGGCCATTGCAGACGTTCCCAGCAACGTGTCCGTAGTAGACATCCTTCTTATCCCCAGACATCTATGGTCAAATTAAAGAAACATATACATTGGAAACAAAATATGATGGAAATAATATATATATAGAAACAACTGTGAAAATGTTAGGACGGAGGTGAGCTGCAAGCCAATGATATTATGGAATAGAGCGATGGAGTATTTATATGACAACACAATCCTCAACCTCGACAAACTTATACTCCCTCCATTCTAAATTGTAAGTCATTCTAAGATTTTTGAAAACTCAAAGCATCTCAAGTTTGATCAAATTTATATAATAAGGTACTAACATTTATGGTACCGAATAAGTATTATTAGATTCTATTAAATATATTTTCATGGTACATCGATTTGATGCTATAAATCTTTGTAACTATCTTGATATTTTTTGGCAAACAAAAAAATTATTTGACTTTTCAAAAAAACTATCTTGATGCTATAAGTCGGCCTGAAGCATATAGAACTTTCTCCCGATCATCACATTGAGCACTGGTAAGCATCTTCACAATAGTCTTCAACCAGTCTTCAGCTTCTAGTGGATCAGTAGAATGAGAGAACACTGGTGGCTGATGGCTCATGAACACTCTATGCCTGTTCACTGGGGCCTGCTGCTGGGGTTGGTTATTGCCTGGAGCCGGCATGTTGGCCACAGTGTTGGTTAAGTTCTGTAGTAGCTGAGTCTGGGCTTCCAAAAACCGACGCATGACTGGATCCATTTGTGATTGCTGAGATGAACTGCTGGAGTTACTGCTTCTCCTTTGGCGAATCACTGGGGTTTGATCGACGTCGGATCCTGACCTGGTTTGCACCATCTGAGTGTTAGGAACATTACTTTAGATACTTGCACTAAGAGTAACACTCTGAAAGACAAGGCAATATAGACTTTCAATTCTGGACAGATTCTGTTGACTCCAAACAATCAATTGTAACTCTCAGTATAAGAATCCAAAAATTATGAAAATTTATCCAGAGAAGTATAATGAAATTATGGAATTATTCCAACTGGAATCACTTCAATCCAAGGTCTGTAGATTCAGTTATGAAATAAACAAGTCGTCTGTGTCAGCTGAGTTTACAGATTCTGATAGCTCCAAAGTTTCGTATATAACTCTCTGTATATAACTCCTAAATTTTTGAAATTTTTACTGATAACCTTCTATAAAATTCCTGAACTTTTCCAATTGGATTTACTGTATTTGGAGTTCTGTAGCCCGAGATAAAAATAGAACAGTACTGCTGATTCAGAAATCTTCGTGAGCAGATTGAGATTTACTAGATTATATTGGGGGTAGAGCATAGAGATTAAGGGATTAGGATAAGAAAGATATAGATTGAGACAAGGATAAACCCAACTGATCACTTTACTAAAGAACCAATGTCATTGTGGTTATCACTCCACAACACATTACACTCAAACAAAATTCCAACTCAAACATTAACACAAACTCAAGCATTCAAACACACCACTAGACTAAGCAAACTTAAACGATCATTTAGAACTAATGATTACAAAGATCCTAAGCTTAAGAACTCCTAGATCCTAAGGAAGCTCTTCAGTGCGGGTGTCTGGGGAGTTGTAGTGAGGCCTCTTGGGTGATGGAGAGTGATGAGTTTCCATTTCACCATCTTGGATCACAAGGGATTCCCTTCCTGCTAGTGTAGCTTCTAGCTGACGCTTCTCTATCTCTGTTTCATAAATCTTCTGTTGAGCTGCGACAAGCATGTTGTTGGTGTCATCTAAGGCAGTGTTGACAGCAGCCAGTAACTCACGGAGGTTGTCTATGGTGGGACTGTGACCATTAGCTGATGCAATATAGGTCTTGGCTTCTCCACTAGCTCTGTAAGGAGCGTACAAACTGCGAGTGTGTATCAGCTCAGAACGCTCCCTGTGAGAGAGAACATAGAGTGCTCTTCTGGCAGCTTCAGCAATCCCAGCTTCCATAGTATCTCTGGCAGCTACGTCATCGTGCCTGGATATCTCCATAGGTCCATAATCTTCAACTCTTTTATAGACGATGACTGTCACTTCCCAGTGAGGCTCAAACCAAGGATGAGTCCACTTCTCACAATGGTAGATTGGATCTTCACCATAGGCCAAACGGTACACTGTCCTTCTTAAATTGTCAGCCATAAGAATGCCTCTTCCATCTTTCTTGTAGTGGAACACCTTCCATCCCACTTCTTCAGCTGACTCTCCTCCCTCTTCAGCTCGCTCCTCTTGCTCTTCCATCTGCTCTTGATGATCTCCTTGATCACTATCCTCTCCCTCTGGATTCAGCTCTTCTGGGTCTTCTTCAGGTTCCTCAGCGGGTTCCTCCTCTAGCTCTTCATCATCAGAAACAGTGATGGGCTCTGGAGCAGGTGTTGGAGATGGCATTGCAGGTGGTGCTTCTGTCACTATCTCCTCGTGAGTGTCCCCT
This sequence comes from Cenchrus fungigraminus, assembly GCA_036936925.1. Lineage (NCBI taxonomy): Eukaryota > Viridiplantae > Streptophyta > Magnoliopsida > Poales > Poaceae > Cenchrus > Cenchrus fungigraminus. The sequence goes on from CM072769.1 coordinate 175,541,722, forward strand.
TCATGCTCTCTACTCTCCATAGGATAGTAGTAATAATCTTGGTCCTCCAAGTGGCGGAAAAACTGGAAAGAGCCTGTACGGGATGTCTGCAACTGACGAACCATCTAAAAAGAAACATGTGATGGATGAGATAGATGTCAAGAAAAGATACTAGAAAGAAGAGAACCAAGTAGAGATCAAGGATGAGATAAAGCAAGGATGAAATTATATTAGAAATAAAGCAAGCATAAGGCAAGAATGGCTTCTAAGATATTATAATCCTTAAATACGACCGTTTTCTAACTAAGCTAACGTCCTACAGTCAACACGGCTCTGATACCACTTTGTTACACCCGAATTCAAGGACAAATTCGAATGCTCATATTATATGTGCGCCAGGATCAAAGTTCACACATATAACGACTCAGTGATAACCAAAACACAATGCCAAAATGTAAAGAGAGTATTAAACTTTATTACAGACCAAAATGTCTCATAAATGAACTAATTATTAACGAGTAGCAACGCAGCGGATGGGGTCAACACTACAGGCAGCTGACTGGTGGCACGCCCGCCTAGAATTCGTCGAAGTCTCCAGGGAAATCTTCAAATCTCTCCAAGTCTGAACAGCATCCGAATTGTGTTGTTGTAATAATGAAAACAAGCGTGAGCACATGCCGTACTCAGCAAGCGGAAACATAATATAACATGCAAGGCTTTATAATGGAGGCTGTTGGTTTAAGCATTCAGCATTTTAGTTGGTCAAGTTTTATTAGCAACATAAATACTAGCAAGTGTAAGTTTATACCAAACCCACAATTATCATAAGAGAATAAACAACATAAATAAAGATAGATGCATCAAGTTAACCATTGACTTCCATAGATTAATCATGTGAGGGTCCAGGCCGCTCTTGACCGTGAGCACGGCTAATCGATTAGTTTTACACTCTGCAGAGGTTGTACACTTTCATCACAAGTCGCGTAAAAGTTCTAGGAACTTTGAACCCAACCATGCGATGCCGACCAAGCATCATACCACACTACCTAGGTGTGATTGCATAGGGACGCTACGAGGCCTTTACAAAGTTTCCCCAGTGTGAAGCAACCCGCGAAGGTTCCGAGCCGCCGTAAAGCATAAAGTCCCCTAGTAGGTACCGTGTCTTAGCAAAGCCCACTCCCTACTAGAGCGAGTCTATACCTCAACTAACGCTCCCCCTTGCCCTTATCAGGTAAGATCACCCCAACACTAGAGTCCCTAATTAATTAGCCAAGGCAGAGCTATGTGTCCTTGTGGTTGCACTGTTTTCCTAGGTGGTCGCTCCATGTTCCATTTAAACAAGGTGATCTTGTATTAATGAAGGTATAGCATAAATAAATCAAGTTTCATAAAGTTTCATTAATACCATCCACCAAGTTAAGCATAGCGAGAGCTACCCAACAATAAAAGTAAATACCCAGGTTGTTCAAGGTAAAGGGATAAAAATAATCTAGTCATGTCCTTAAAAAGGGTCCCATCAATTTAATGCAAGCAATAGTAAGAACAGTGAATTAAATGCATGTTGTATAGGTAAACGGGTATGCATCAAGGTAGACTTGCCTTCAACTGGTCCTTGTTGCTGTTCAGACACTTGAGCTTCTTGGTCTTCAAATCCTTCAGCCCAAACGTTCTCTACGCATCACATCAAGTACATACAAGCAAACAATGGAATAAAATAAGAAACAATCACCAAACAGTATTATCAAAGCAAAACAGGGGCAAAAAGCTATTCTACTCTTCGATACGATCGTTTGGACATAAAGAACGCGAAAAACGGAGCTAAAACATAAAAGATATGGCTGGAAGAAGGCTCAAGGGTCTATCTGTGAAGAAACTAGGGTTACAGGGGCCTAACTGTAAGAAACCGAGGGCTCAAACGTAAATAAACTTAAAAACAGAAGGGCTTGGGTGAAAAACTAGGTTTTTGGACCTCGGGCACTATTTCTATAAAAGACAGGGGCTAAAACAGAAGAAAAAGGACTGATCTGTAAGAATTTCTATGTGGTGGAAGGACCGTCTTGCTATATTAGAAAGCGCAGGGGTTTTTCTGCAAAAAACCACGGTCACACGGCCCTTGACCGTTACGCTGACCGGTTGACCTCGCCTCGAATAGATCTGGACCGTCAGATCGGAAGCGGAGGGCTGGGATGCTGCGCAAGCGGCGGACGGCGACGCAGTCGACGGCGAGCGGCGGCGCTGCGGGCAAGGCTCACCGGCGAACAACGAACTCGAGCTGGGGGGCTCGTTCGGCGACAGGAAGCGGCCGGGGAGGTAGCTGGGCCTACGGCGAACTCATCTAGGGTTTTAGGGAGACTAGACGGCGCACGGCGACGGCACAATGCTCGGTGTAGCGGCCGGCGGCGGACTTCTAACTCCGGCGAGCTTGTAAACGCGCTGTAGAGCTCCTGGACGTGCACAAGCGGCTTCGGGGTGCTGCTCACCTCCTTGGGGTTCTCCGGGGCAGCTTCTGGTCGTCGGGGCGGCGGCGTCTCGGCGGGTCAACGACGACGGCCGTTCTAGGGTTTCGATGGGGCGCGGCTGAAGCTCGAGGCGGCGGCGAGATTGGTTTGAGGAGGGGGGGGGGCGAGGTGCTCTGCGGCTTATAAAGGCCGGGCGGAGGCGTACGGGGCACGGGGACTCGAAGACGGGGCGGAGCAGGACTCGGGCTCGGCAGAGGCGCAGTCCGTGTCGGAGACAGAGGTTGGGGATGACAGGGTGTCCCCACGCGTCAGTGACCGCGGGACGGCGGGGAAGACGTGGGCTGGCGCTGGGCCTGGTCTTGCTGGGCCGGGGGCAACGGTGGACGGTGGAAAAAGAACAGGGGCCAGGGATGGACTTCAGCTGCCGGGCTTAAGCCAAAAGCTGGGCCGGAAAGGGAGGAGGGGTTAGGGGTTAAAAGAAAAGGCTTGTGAATTTTGAAAAGCACTCAAGCTCATGAATTCAAGTTTGAATTTGAATTCAATCAAACATAAATAATGCTCCAACATAAAATGCAACAAATAACTCCTATATTTATTTATTTAATTTTTAAAAATATATTTAAATGCCTAAAAATTCAAACACACCTTATGATCCTTAATATCAAAGCATTGTTTCTATTCAAATTTTATTAAAATCAAATTTTTGAAAAATAAGGGTGTTACAGCTTTGTAGCCACAACAACATATTTACTAACCAAATATAGGGTTTAAAATGGAAAAATGGTACAATAATCATTAGATAAAATCTACCATCCATGTATGAGGCTGTAGCAACCGGTGATTGGAGAACAAATAAAGCAAATGAGATTAAGATACTATAACAACTAAAAGATCAAACTCAACATCCAATTCCAATTAATAATACTTCAGGAGTATACATTAAACATTCTACTAAAATATAAGGATTTATAAGGATCTTTTGTAATTGTAGCAAAAACTTACAAATGTACATCCCAAATAAAAGATCTAAAAAATTATATTCAAGTGAAAAATGTATAAATCATTTATGTTGTTGTAGTAAATACCAAAATTATGTTTATATATAAGGTATTAACTTTTCTTTTTTAATTCATAATACACAAAAATATGAGACTAGAGAATGCAGTCACACCAATACAATCGATCTTGACGAACACTATCAACACTAGCACAAATGATGCTAAATAAAAAATCAGCATTAGCAGATACAACAGAGGATGAATAAGCACATAATCAGAATTCAGAATGCAAGTGAAGTTCTGATCATGGAATTGTTGTTCACTTGTTCGCATCATCATCCTGCCTTGTACCACTTCTGCCTTCCTTCCCTCGGCCTCGCAAAAATGTGCCTGTGGAGTCATGGATGCCGTGGTGCAAATGGCGAGCTAGCTCCACTAAGGGCTTAGCCGCCCTCGGCCCTCGCTCGCTGGGGCAGCCGCCCAGGGGCGGATCTACAGCTTGTTATCGGGGTCAGTTGACCCCGATAACTTCCTGAAAATAGCATTAAATATTCTCTCATTCCTGCAAATCACTCTTAAAATAGTAAATTAATACATGTTTGACCTCGTCACTTAGTACTTGAACCTGATAACGTAATATCCTAGATTCGCCATTGCCGCCGCCGCCTCCTCGAACCATGTATTCCTATCCCGTACTCCCATTGAAGGATGTCGAGCTCGCTGCTGTGGAGAGCGGCTAACCAAGCTGCCTCAGTCATGTATCTGTGTGTGGCATTGGCTTAGTTGCCGTCGTGGATCCTGCCGAGTGCCGAGACCACCATGGAATTCCCGTCCTCGCGATGAAACACTGACTGATTAAGAATTAGAGAATACATCCAAATAATCTGGTGCACTTGGACCGGTCTTGGCTTGAGCATGGGCAAGGCGAGGCCCAGAACGAAATTAATAATTAAAACTAATGATTTATTTGTTTTAAAATTCATGCAGTTTACATGGGAGGACCATCGGATCAGAAGTTCAGAACTCACAATAGCAAAGCATATAGCAAACAAAATAAATTACACTTGCACAATTTTTTGAATAAGATGAATGATCAAAGTTGTAGAAAAAGTTAACGGCGACAAGTATTTCGATACGAAGGAGTACATCACATAGGTTGAGAGTACAGACTTCAAATTCCTAACAAGATGAAGCAGTCCTGAAAGGGAAGCCTGCATGCACCAGATGACTCAATCGAGGATCGCAGCCGATCGGAAATATATTTATAGCTACTATACATACAAGATGATAAGGCTTTCCATCAGGGTTATCCAGCTTGAACCTCATGTACTCTCCAGTACAGTGACAGTGACGGGGGACTTGGCAACGAACTGGCCTTGCCCGGCGCCACGCTTGTTGAACTTGCCATAGTGGTGCGCGTAGTGCCTGAACTTGCCTTGGTGTCCGTGCTGTTTGAATTTGCCATGGTGGGAATAACCATGGCCGTAACCACCACAACCATAGTCTCCACCATGTCCATGGTGTTTGCGGTGGTGGCTGTACGCTCCGTAGGCGCCGGCTCCGGCTCCAGCCGCCGCTATCCACCCCATGCCCATGTGGGCGCCGCCACCGTAGCCGGCTCCGCCGCCATGGCCTCCTGATCGATATGAAGCACATGATCATGGACTGCTCCATTAGTCTAGAACTCTAGCTAGGTCCATCAACATATATACGTATTTGTCTACCAAAAAAAAAATCAGCTGAGCCTATAGCTGCAGGACGCAACACAAGTAATTAACTAATTAATATACCTCCGTGTGGCGGCGGATACGAGCTGGGGCGGTAGCCGCCGCCATAGTCGTCGTAGTCAGCTTCACTGTACTGTGAGTAGCCAGCAGGCCAACCCGGTTGCTGAGGAGGGTACCCATACGGCTGCTGCTTGCGAGGGGGTGGTCCGTACGGTGGGTATGTTGGAGCAGGAGGAAGAGGAGGAGGGTATGCGGCGTATCCAGAGGGCTTGCCATGTGGCTTTTCCTGCTGCGGCCGCGGAGGGTATGGTGGCTCATCACTCCAACCGAGTTGAGGCGGCGGCGGCGGAGGAGGAAGAGGAGGAGGAGGGTACCCATACGCCGGTTGCCATGGTGGAGGAGGGCTGTGATTGTGGTGGTATTGGTATCCGCCACCGCCACCGCCACCGCCACCATAGGGCTGCGGGTATCCACCGCCGCCATAGGGAGGTGACGCCAGTGGTGCCGGCGGATTCGTTGGACGCTGCTTGCCATGGGAAGGACCGATGTTGAATTGTTGCCCAATGTATGAATCATTGTCCGGACTCATCTGGCCAAATTAGAGAAACAACAAGTCACCTCTAGTGTACAACAAGAGATATTATTTATATACACTACTGATCTTACGCAATTCTTGAATCTAAACTAATCGTCCTCAGCATGCGGGCGTTATATTGTACTATAAAGATCGAAAATAATTGAAAAAGTTTCTCACTCAAATCGGATCTGCCTTACCCCTCATGGCGGGTCCACCTGTCAGATCTATAGAAATTATAATTTGGAGGATGATTCTGACTAAATTGTAATGTTTTAATTACCCGACATCGTCTTACCCACCCCGCGTACCTGCAGTGGGCCTACCCGTGCCGCACCCGGATATCTGACCCATTTCACGCGGTTCGTGGGACGGCGTGGCATTACGTTCCCGGTACGTGTCCTGAGATGCAGAACGGTATCCATCGGGATCATTACGTGGATCAAGACCTGGAACGAGACTTGGGACGCCGTAGGTTGCTGCTCACTTCGCTCGTCGTCGATCCCACATGCAGCACGGCCACCATCTTGGTGCACTCAGTCGGCCGTGAGCCGTTAGTACGCCACCGTCGCCTGGAGCTTCACCGATGGTGGTGCCTCCGCCCGTTGACTGGATCGGAAGAAGAAGAATGCAAAGAGGGACCCGTGGAAGAAAATGGAGAGAGAGAGAGCATTGGGTCCCACCCCCATGTGCTACGCTACTGGAATATACTCTCTCCGTCCTAAAATATAAGGCACTTTTGTTTGTCTTAAGCCAAATCAGTCTAACTTCAACCAATTATATAGAAAAGAGCAATAACATTTACGATGTGAGATGAATATCATTACATCCACTATGAAGTGTATTTTCATAATTTACTTATTTGATATAGTATTTATTAATGCTTTCCACTATAAAATTGATCAAACTTAGACTAGTTTGACTTAGAACAAACCAAAGTGTCTTATATTTCAGAACGGAGGGAGTAGGACTCTGGGAGAAAGCGCTGGACGGGAAGTCACTGATGATGCCTTGTGGGGAAAACATGGTATGACAGACGGGCCTGAGCTTTCATTTTCGCCAAGATGAGTTGACCATTTGGGTAAGAATGGTCCATGGCAAACGGGCATGGATCAACAATAGGTATGGTTGACAGTTGTTTCACGAGTACATGATATTGTTTCGGAAATATGTTAACTAATTAAAAGATATATTAATAAGTTGGTCATTCATCTCCATGATAACACCCACCTCAAGAAAATCTCCATGATAACAAAATTTAGTTAGCTTGTGCACAAAAAGTTATTATAAAAATAATTATTAATGCTTGAAACAAAGAAAGGTTATTACTCAACGAGTTATGAATAAAATGATTGTTTGTTATGTTCTAGAAAATACATCTTATTATTATTATTACTTTTTACCAAAAAAATACGAAATATTTTTATTATTATGTGATTTTGAAAACACGTGCATGTCGCAAGTACGTTTATGGTAGTTAGGTAGTTATCATAGTAAGGAGCAAACGAATTAAGAAATAGATAAGGCTGCTGTGATGTGTGCTTAAACCTGATAGATTTGTAGATTTACGAGAGGATAATAAAGGCACTTACCGAGATCAAGCTAGAGAGAGTGGGACTTCTTGCGAGGAAGAAGATGGAGCTGCAGGCGCGATGTTCGTGTGTGCCATGAAGAACGGACTATAGCCAGAGCTATATATAGACCAGGATCGGAAGATGTTCGATCCATGGAATAATCTATATAATATACCTGTCATGTGGCCCCGCCCGGGAATGCAGTGATGCTTTGATTTGTATTCGCGTGCAATCAACGACACCTCACAGTCTCGGACAACTGGACAAGTGTAAAGAATATTATTCCACCTTCCAATGGAAGGATAGGACACAATAATTTAAGGGTGCGTTTGGTAGGGCTGTGGCTCCGGCTGTGGCAGCTCCGGCTGTGGCTGTGCTAGTGGAGCAGATTCTGTGGTGGAGTTGAATCCGTTTTGGAAAAATGTTTGGCAAAACAGCTTCTCCTGGCTGTGTATGATGGATAAGATGGTGAAAAGTCCATAATGCCCTTCCCTTTTCTTTTTTCCGTTTTAATTTCTATTTCCTTTTCTATTTCCTTTTTTCTTCTCTATTATTTTTTTCCTTTTTCCCTCTCCCTTCTTATTCTTTATTTTTTTTCTCTCCTCTCTCTTATCCTTATCTCTTCCTCCGCCTCGCGTCCTCATTCGCACCGTCCACCTCGCGTCCTCCGCCTTCGCTCCCCCCTTCTCCACCGCGCCTCCACCGCGCTGCCGTCCGCCTCCACCGCCTCGGATCGAGGTCCACCGCCCCGGATCGAGCTCCTCCGCCCCGGATCGAGCCCCGCGCCCCGGATCGACCCTCGCCGCCCCGGATCGAGTGCGGAGATCCCCGGCCGGCCATGGAGGTGGCCTCCGCCTCCGCGCCCAGTCGCGGGCCCTCTCGCCGGCGCCAGCGTGCGACCGAGTCGCGCATGGCTCTGTCGAGGGGCTCCGCCGCCGGGTGACGATGGCGAGGCGGACGCACGCAAGGCTCGCGGCGGTACCGGCCTGGCGACGACGGCGGCGGCCTCTGCCTCCTTTCCCTGGCTCTATCGCCGGCCCCTGCGTCCATCTCCGTCGCCGGTGGCCTCCTCCGCGGCGCCGCCCGTGTCAGGTACGCCGCCGGTCACCTCCTTCCCGCGCCCAACCGCCGGACTCCTTCCCGCGCCCCTGCAACCGCCGGGGGCACGCCTGGCAAAAGGAGGGGAGGAGTCGCGGGAGCTGCGGGGGAGCTGGTTTTTTCAGCTCCGCCCCGACCTCCCCGCTCCAGAGTCGGGGTTCCCGAGGCGCTTCTCCCGCGGAGCCGTTTCTGGAGGCCGTTTGGTAGGGCTCCGTCCAAAACAGCTCCCGGAGCTGCTGGAGAAGCTCTACCAAACGCACCCTAAGAATATGTACTCGTAACGATCGACGACGATGACCCAATGCGAATCTATATACATGAAGGCATTAATTATATTTCTCTCAACATGCAAGTTATCTACCTTACACACCACATCATCATTCAATAGATCATCAATTTATATTTTTTATTGATTTTTTGTGATTGTAGCATCTATAAATCTTTGCGAGTACCATACTTCAAAATTCCAATAATAAAAATACATGAAAGATCAATTATTTAAAAACAGTTTTGTCTCAACAAAATGAACATTTTTTATATATAGTGTCGTTTATAAAATAATGTTGCATAACAATCACTTTAGCTTATACTTTTAATTTTTCACCTTACAACTTTATTTAAAAATTCACGGAGCACACCTAGTAGCTAGAGATAGAGCATCAAGCTAGACCTGCATCAGAAATCACGTCAAGCTTGCACTATTAGGAAAACAGGCATATGTACCGGTTCCAAGCTCTGATTAGTGCTGGATATGAAACTGGTATTGTCCATCCGGAGTGGTGTTACCACCCGGTATTCAGTTCCCCCGTCGATCTCCGTCGACGTCCGTCCGTCCCTCCCTCATTTTTCTTTTTCTTTTTCTTTTTCTTTTCTTTTTTTCTGTTCTTCTCTTTTTCTTTATTTTCTTCAATTATTCACACAAGAAGATTCACACATCACACACTAGAATCATTCGCATAAAAAATTACAAAATCGATTCGATTCAACCAAATAATTCGTACAAGATTCACAAATTACAACATCGATTTGATCCAACAAATCACATAAGAACACACAAGCAAGAACACAAAAAATCATAGTTACATGACCATTACAGAACACAAGAACACAAGATTCGAACCCACCTTGGCCGCGCTGCCCGCCGGCCCCCTGCCTGGTCGCGCCGCCCACCCTCCCCTGCCCGGGCTGCCTAGGAGGCCAGCGCAGCCATCCTGCGTCGGTGGCCACCGCCGCCCCTCCAGCAGGCCGGTACGCCGGGCCGGCGAGCCCTGCGCAGGGAGACCGCCGCCCTCCCGCGTCGGGTGGCCGCCGCCGCCGCCCCTCCAGCCAAGCCGCCACGTCAGGAGGCCGTCGTGCTGCCGTGCCGGCGAGCCCTCCCCCCAGCTGTGGTCGTCGTGCCCTATAGAGAGAGGGGATCAGAGGAGATAAATGTCGGTGTTTAGTACCGGCAAACCTACCCAGGGGGTGTCTAAGGTAGTTGATTGTGCGGTGGGGCTCGCCGAGATCAGGAACTCGAAGGTGAGACACGGGGCACACAATTTAGACAGGTTCGGGCCGTAATGTGTGTAATACCCTACGTCTTGTATGCTGCGTGGCTCTTGATTGATTGAGTATGTTTAAGGTGTTGTTTGGGGCGCCCCTGCCTCTCCTTGTATGTCCGGGGAGGCAAGGTTACAAGTCGGTTTGAGAATAGGAGTACTAATCGGGTATGACTAGGAGTAGCTATGGCAGTGTACATGATAAGCTTTCCTATTCTAGTACTAGTCCTGTGTAGTGAGTAGTCCTTGTGGCCCACACAATCTGGTGTCGCGGCCCACGAGTAGTAGAAGCCCTGGCGGGTAGTTTAGCACACGGGTAGGCCCATCCCTGTGGTGGGCCCATAGATGCCCGTACGACAAGCCCCCGAGTACTTTTGTAGTTGAGTGCGGCAAGTTTGAGTAGTCTTGAAAGCTTCCGCGAGTAGTTCCCAAGCGTCCCCAAGCACTACAAGCCAAAGTCTTCAATAGTACTTGAACTGCCACGAAGCTGGAAAGTACTCCAGCAGTCCACGAGTAGTCTTGAGGCCTTCGCGAGTAGTTCCCAAGCATCCTCGAGTTCTTTTCTTAAAGGTCTTCAAAGTTAGTCGTGGTTGTCTTGATGTCTTCGCTTAGAAGATCCATATGGTAATGCGATTTTGCAAAAAATTACATTCCATATGGAATGTAGCCCCCGAGCCTTAGGTTGAATTGTGAATTCTAGCTGAGGGTCAAAGTAGAAATCCCACCAATCTTATCCCGCAAAATCCAGAGAAAAAGCCGAAGGACACATGGCACGAAGCCCCCGAGCCTTAGAGTCGAGCCATCTCTCGATTTGAAGGATCAATCTTTACTATAGAATGTGGTCGCGGTTGATAATCCATAGCCAAATGTCTTCCAATCGCTAGATCTGTCGTTGAGCCCCCGAGCCTAGGAGCGCAAGGTCATGGAAAATGAAGCATCCACCACACTGTAGAGAGGTCGTGCGGTTATAAATAAACAGGCGACCCGGTAGGGTTTCCCATTCACCTCTGCCACCGAAGCACAAGTCTTTGCATCCCCCGCAACTGCTACCACTATCGTAGTTGAGATCCACGCCGCCGTCCCGCTCCACCCCATAGCCCCCGAGCGGATGTGAGTGAATACGCTCGTGACCACGAGGATGAAGAGCGGACCGTCAGTAGCGCAGATGCAGAAGAAGAAGATGGTCGGGGGGAAGAGGAAGGTTGCCTCCCTGCAGCCGTCGCCACCGAAGAACCAGGCCAGCGCCTGGAAGAAGTCCAAGCTGAAGCACACCGACATCCAAGCGCTAGTCGATGCCGGGTTCTTGCGGGAGCAGGCGATCGAAGGCTGGAACACCGCCGCCGGAGACGACTGGCCGATGGAGAAGAACCCAGACGAGATCCCCATGTTCACCCACTTCTGCGAGCGTGGGCTGGCCCTGCCCATCAGATTTCTTCCGCGGGCTGCTCGAGTAATATCAGATCGAGCACGTCCACTTGAATCCCAACGGTATCTTCCAGATCTCGATCTATGTTCATTTATGTGAAGCCTTTCTGTGGATACGGCCACACTGGGGATTGTTCAAGAAGCTATTCCGGTTGAAGCCGCAACGCAACACCCAGTCGCCACATGTAGTCGGAGGCGTCGGATTCCAGAAGCGCGAGAAGCTATCGGGCATGTACTTTGAGTACAAACTGATAGACTCCAATTAGGATTGGAACCAGAAGTGGTTCTACACTGCCAACCAGCGCTCGCAGTTGCCCAAGTCGAGCTTGTTCGCTCCCGTCCACAGCGATATCTAGAATGCGGAGCCCACCATGGAGGAGTGCCTGCATGTGCCGGAGTTGTTGAGGCGCATAGCAGAGCTGAAGGCGGGCGGGCTGACTGCAGAGCAGGTGGCGTATAGCTTCATGAAGCATCGCGTCCAGCCCTTGATGAAGCGCGACCACTATGGCTACAAGTACACCGACCGTAGTGGTAAATCAAGGTTCACTGACAAGAAGATCTGTGTTGACGTCGTGATGGAGCGGCTAGGCAAGATCTTCAAGAATTTGAATCCTAAAGTACCCACCGCTGCCGTTGAGGAGTACTCGGCGGAGAGGCCGCCGAAGAAGGTAAGTATTCGCAGCCCCCGAGTACTTGTTGATTGACTTGTCAAGCGACTGACATGTCTTGTTATTTGCAAGAAGATGTTGACCGGTTCCTCTCCATGCCTCCATTGCCTGCATACGGTGAAGGCGGGATGTATCTGGAGCGGAACTCACTAGGCCCCCAACAGGAAGTCGGTGCCGCAGCATCGCCGGAGACCAAAGAGGGAGCCGTGGAGGACTGGTCGACAAAGGACGACGAGACGATGTTGGCCCAGTGCTTCGAGGTGAAGGCACGCTACGGGTACGCCGCGTCTGCTGCTGCTGCTGGCTCCTCGAAGAGGCCGACAGTAGACATTGCTGAAGACATCACATCGCCTCCGAAGAAGCAGAGGAGGATGGTGCGAAAACGCTGTGTGAGGAGGATCCCCGACCCACAAGGTTCGTCTGTTGAGGTATGACCCCAGCCTTGCGAGTAGGGTGTAGTACACTTGGTGAAGGAGTCGTTGACCAAGTCTTGTATGCAGGGACATAAGGAAGGCACCGACACTATAATATGGTGTCTTAGATATTACTATATTTTTATAAACTCATCAAATTTGAAATAATTAAGATATTAAAATACCTATGTTTCAGAATGCAGTAAGTATCTAACTGTTGTGACCTAAATAGAGACAACAATTGGGTCGTTATGGGAGAAATTTGGAATTATACCATTCTCATACGTGGGTTTCGTTAGCTTGCCATCATGTAAATGAGTTTAGCTAGAATGTTATTATGAGACGGTGGGACACTGCTACAATATCTTTTTGCTATTTTCTCTCCATTTTGTTTTCCCCCTACGACCTCTCACCTGATCAAATGTTCTTGGGGTTTCTTCTCCACCCGTCCAAACCAAATCCGCCTGCACCCGACGGTTGGCGTAGGGGAGGCAGTGGCTCAATGGAGGCCTGCCCAGGGGACAAGGACTGCCGGCGGTGGAGAGTGGCTCCGTTTGGCTTTTTTATATATATTTTCCTCTCACAACAAATCTATTATAAAAATCTAGTATTTTTCTCTCATAACAAATTTGTTATACAAATCTACTAAAGATCTAATGAACGGAACCGAGAGGGGGGGGGGGGAGGGGAGAAGAGAGAGGAGATGGCTGATATGTGAGTTCACTGCCACTTGGTGTCCACATGAGCTAAACCGGTTTCAAAAATCGTTCAATTATGAATGTTTTTAAAAATTGGATGGTCAAATATATGTGATTTTGAAGTTCGATGATCAAAATCAAATCGAGACAAGAGTTTGATGATCAAGAATGATTTTTTCTACCCACAAAAAAATGATTTTTTTTCTTAATTATTTTCCCCTCCTCTGTTCCTGTCCAATCCCCTCCCTCCTGACCGAGATCTCCTCCCTCCTTCCGCCCGCCGCGCACGGGATGTAAGCAGGCGCATCTGCAGGCACCCTGCAGGACACCTGCGCAGTCCACTTGTCTAACAAGCTCTCCTGCAGGAACCTGCAGAGGTTATGCTCGCAGGCTGCTTGCGCCTGCTGGGCGTGGCCGCAACAAGCTTGCAGGCTAGGCGGGTGCCTGCAGGCTATGTTACCCCGATACGCCAAGGAGGGGGCGTATCACGTATCGGATACGTATCCGATACGGATACACGTCAGATACGCGGTGGGTACGTATCCATGGAGTATCGGCAAAAAAATAAATAAAACAAATTCCGATACGTGGACTGATACGTATCCAAGCCATTTGGTCTCCGGCGATACGGTCTATCCCACATGCACTGAGTGGCTGCTCGTCACCTCGTCAGCCAGGCAAAGGTCCGCTGCTACTGCTGCTGCTTGCGGGAGAGGAAGAGGGAGGGTGGATCCACCTCTGGGAACCCGCTGCAAGGCCGCCGCCGTTGCTGGTCCACGCGAATCCGCCGCTGCTGGTCCACGCAAATCCGCCGCCGCCGCTGCTGTTGCTTGCGCGCCAGATGAAGGGGAGGGAGCCTTGGATCTGCCGAGCCGTGCCCGAGCCGCCCGCGCGCCTGCTTCGCCGCGTCGCCGCCCGCGCGCCGGCTCTGCCGCGCACGAGAGATGCGCCCAAGTGTTGTGTGCGGCTGGGTGGGAGGCGAAGGGGATAAGGTGTGCGTGCATGGGTGGTAAGCAGCGAAGAGACAGAGGATAAGGTGGGCTGGGCCTTTTTATGGGCTTTTCTTCGACTTTAGGTCCACAAGTCTCCTATTTTTTCTTTTACTCAAGGTAATTGAAGATAATATATATGTAAAAATACTAAATTAAAATGACTACATTATTACTATTTTATTTTATTTTTAAAATAGTAAACGTATCCGCGTATCGGGTTATTTTGAAAATTGCCGTATCCGCGTATCTGCGTATCCGTATCCTTCCGATACCGATACACGTATCCGTATCCATGCAACATAGCCTGCAGGTGCCTGCTAGCATGTGCTGTCTCATGGAACAAGGCACCGCAGCTCGCGCTGCCGCGCTCCATGGCCATGCGCCTCACCACGTCGGCGTGCGCCTGCCGGCCGCGAAGCAAGTTGAGCCGTCGTTCGCCGTCGTCGCCTTGTCGTGCAGTAGCCATGCGGACGCGTTCTCGGACGTAGTGCACCCGCAGCCGCGCGCGCCGTCTGCTACCTCCCCGGTCTCCGCCGTTAAGGAATGATGCGTCGAGCATCGAGCCATCGAGACGGCGTATAGGCGCACGAGTAGCGCGAGGAGCTCGGACTCGCGGTCGTGGCGGTTGAGGTCCAGCCTGGTGAGCATCATCTGCTCGCACGCCTGCGGCCGCCGCGCCGCCCATTGGGCGAAGATCCTCGACGCCGCGGCGGTCGAGGTCTCGCCGCCGGCCCAGGACCGGGTCTTGGCGGCGTGGAATTCGTCGTCTATGGAATTCATGGAGGGAGCATGCTCGACGGGCCGAAGCGGATGGCCGGCGGGGCAGGGCACCGACCGCAGCGTCCACGGCCGCCTCGTCCACCCGGCGGAGTTGCTCTCCTGATCCTCGTCGAGCTCCCGGCGGCGGACGACCCAGCCTACCCGGCCGGCAGCGCGACGGCGGGATGGACTTCTTCTGCGGGTGGACGCATCCGCTCGCGGCGGAGGCGGGCGTACCGCGGCTGTTGTTCGCGCCGTCCAGCGTGTTCACCACCGCCGCCACGCACTCGCTGTTCCGGCGTATGCCCAGGCTGCCGGAAGGCGACGCGCCATAGAGAGAGAGCACGTGTGCGTCGTCGCCATTGCGGAACGGACCTGCGGAAGGACGGAGCCATGCGTGTGGATCTCGACGCGGGGGATCTCAGCGCCATTGCGGGGAAGAGGACGAAAGACCGGTGAAGAAGACTGGAGCAAGCGAAGAAAGAGGTGACGCAATAGGATACCCTTGCCGGAGGGTCTCTTGCAGCAACGGCGGCGGCTTGGCGGCGGCGGCGGCGCTCTTGCGACGATGCAGATGCAGCGCGCCGCGGCGTAGTGGTGTGCGGGCCTTGCGGGCGTGGCAGGATAGCAGCAGGAGGTCGCGGGCTGTCCGGCAAAACCCACATGGCTTCGCAGGCTTCATCTGCCAAGCCCGCTAAAACTATGCAAGCACCTGCAGGCGCCTACTTAACCTTTTTTCGCAGGCGGGCCTAGCAGGTTGGCAGGCCGGCCCGCGCCTGCTCCCTGCACTCCCTAGCGCGGAAATCCTATATATCTTCCGGAAGATAGGAACGCGAGGAAACTTCCGGTGTTTGAGATTCGTGCGGCTCACAGGAGCCGCACGATCTCCTTCTTCCCCAGCTCATCTCTCTTCCTCCTCCCGACCGAGCCCCTCTCTCTCCCTCTCATCTCGCACGCGCCGCCGGAGGGGTGGGAGGTGGGCGGGGTGGTCGGCGGCGGGTAGCCGCCGGCCGGTGGCGGCGGTCGAGGCGGCGGCCTTAGGGTTAGGGTTTCGGGGTTCGGGGGTTCGGGGCCTCCATGGCCGGCGGACCTAGAAGGAGGGAGGTGTGGGGGGGGGCGGAGGACCGGCGGCGGCGGCTCGGCCGATGGTGGAGGCGAGGCGGCGCGGTAGCGCCGCCGGCCGGGCAGGGCCGGTGACCGGCGGCGGGGGCGGCGAGGCGCGCCGGGTTAGGAAGGGCGGGCTGGAGGGCGGGGGTGGGTGGTGGGCGGGCGGCGCGGCGGCGTGGAGCCGCCGGCCGGGGCCGGTGACGGAGGCGGCGGGGGTGGTGGCCGGCATGAAGAAGGAGGCGCCGGGGTGAGAAGAAGAAGAAGAAGTTTAGTGACCCGGTGGTGGGCTAGAAGTTCGCATGCTTACGCATCTTCCGGAAGCCATATAGGATCCCTCCTCCCTAGCGGCGGTGCTCCCTGCACCCCTCCCCCCTCAGCGTGCCCCTCCCACTCGACGGCGGAGCTTGCGCGGGCTGGTCCCGCGCGAGGGGAGGCAGGGGCGCGCCGGCGGCGGAGCTCGATCTCCGCCGGGCCCCCGACGGCGTCGCGGCGAGCAGCTCCCGAGGAGCAGGGCGGCGCGGGCGAGCAGCTCTCGGCAAGTCCACGCGCCACCCGGACATTTCCCTGAAAAGTCGCACGCTCTGCTGGAACTGAAGGCGAGCTGCGCTTCATATCATAGGCGTTGACCAAAGACGTCCTCCCGTTGTAGCTGAAATAGATGGAGCAGCTGCCGGGGTTCTGGCGTGACTTCCTGGTGGGCATGCTCAAGCCGGTGGCGGCCACCGCCGTGGTCGCCGTGGCCGTGGCGCTCAGCTTCTCGCAGCGCCTGGGGCTCGAGCGCGAGATGCTCTTCGCCGTCGTGCGCGTCTTCCTCCAGCTCTCCGTCGTCGGCTTCGTCCTCCAGTTCATCTTCTCCCAGAAGAACGCGATCTGGATCCTCCTCGCGTACCTCTTCATGGTAATTGGTAACCAACTCATATCCCAGTCAAAAAAAAATTATATCCCATCGTCTCAACAGTTCAGGACATCAGCACAAAGCTCACAACAATTGACGGGGCCACTCTCAGAGTCTCACTCACCATAATTTGTGCATTTGGTTTCAATTCAAATCCACTTTTCAATGGATTGGCACATGAACCTCTCAAATGTTCATCCTGGTCGTGCAGGTGACGGTCGCCGGCTACACGGCGGGGCAGAGGGCGAAGCGCGTTCCTCGCAGCAAGTACATCGCCTGCGTGTCCATCCTGGTCGGCACGGCAATCACCATGCTCGTGCTCGTCGTGCTCAAGGTCTTCCCTTTCACTCCCCGGTACATCATCCCTCTCGCCGGCATGATGGTCGGCGACGCCATGACCGTCACTGGGGTCACCATGAAGAAGCTCCGGGAGGACGTCGAGATTCAGAGGAACATGGTCAGTCAGGAGTCAGCTCTCCAATCCCGGCACCCTCTCCCTTTGATTGTTATGTTATTTGTTCTTTTTCCAATGTTGTGCATCAGAAGAGAAGAAAATGTTCAAGAAAATAAAAAGTCAGCTGCAGTTACATCACAATTCGAGGACCATCTCCGCTCGGCTCACAAAATATCACAATGCACACGTCGTCCCTATAACACAGTGATCAAAAGACACGTGGCGTCAAAAAAAAAAAAAGAAGCAGAATCTGAGCAAAATTTTCCTTCTGTTTGTGTTGTGTCTGAAGGTGGAGGCTGCGCTTGCTCTTGGCGCGACGCCGAGGCAGGCGACGCTGCAGCAGGTGAGGAGGTCGCTCGGGATCGCTCTGTGCCCCGTCATCGACGCCATCAAGACGGTCGGCCTCATCACTCTCCCTGGCACCATGACGGGGCTCATCTTGGGCGGCGCATCGCCGCTGGAGGCCATCCGACTGCAGATCGTCGTGACCAACATGCTCATGGCCGCCAACACCGTCAGCAGCATCGTCTCCTCCTACCTCTGCTGGACCTCATTCTTCACCAAGGAATTCCAGCTTAAAGACGAGGTCTTTACTGAAAATTGAGTCGGGAATTGTCGGTGGTCCACTGCAATTTTAGTGGCATTAGCTTCACTGCCATGACTCCATGAGCTTCACAACCAATTGACGATGATCCACTGCAATTGTGGTGATGTGATGGCGCCTGTGTTTGCCTCTGAATTCCCTCCCGTTTGGATCAAGGGGTCTGTTTGGATGCAAGAGGTAAATATTTACTCCAAGGCAAATGTTTTGCTCTTTCTATTTGTCTTTAATAATATTTACTCCTTAGCGTATTTGGATTGAAGGGTAAATGTGGGGTAAATGTGGATGTGGATGTGAGAGAGGACTGAGGTCCACCACAATTTGCTCCAATTTACCACTTTTTAGAGGTAAATGAAATTAGAGGGGCAAAACATTTGCCCCACAAGATTGGCACCTCAGAGATAAATTTAGAGTAAATTTGTCCTATTTACCTCATTTACCTCTCCATCCAAACACCCTAACATCAGCTTTCGTGATCACGTCCATATTTTTCTCTAATGAAACATGTTCAAGTCCATTGCGAGATTTTGGAAGCAATAATCTGAGTGCTCCTCGCGGAATCTATCTGCGTATTACTTTTGCAAGATTGCACCTAATATTTGAAACAATTTGTCAGAAAACAATCTTCAGAAATGTTTAATTGGGTGCAGGAACACGCAACGTCGGCATCACATCACGAGAAGATTCGGTGAACCAGAGATAATACCTCGAGCATCACTCTACTAGAGAAATAATCTTAGAACAGCAACACACTACCAGAATCATGATTTTCCTTAGCGGTCAAAAACCGTCAAGAAATATAGATTTGCCGTCAAGGTAATTGTTCTTGGCGGCCGACCGCCGAATAAGGCTCGCCAAGGCTAGAGAGCCAAGGAAAAGTGAATCCTTGGCGGCCGACTACTAAGATTTGTTTCCTTAGCGGTTTGGCAGCCAAGATATGTAGGACACTGATAAAACTTTCAACACGTCAAGAAAAAGAGACACCCACCAAGTAAACTTCTTTCCTTGGCTGCCACCGACTGTCAAGTAAATTATGTTCCTTGGTTGCTGCTGACTGCCAAGCAAAGTGTTTTGCTTGGCTGCCATCGACAGCCAAGGAAATTGTTTTTCTTGACTGTCTTCAACTGCCAAGTTAAACTTTTTTCTTGGCTTCCTCCAACAGCTAAGAAAAATTGTTTACTTGGCAGCATATAACATCCAAGTTAATATGTTTCCTTGGCAGCATTATCCCGCCAACTTAAACTCTTTACTTGTCGGTCCAAAACAGCCAAGAGAAACAAAATTATAATTTCCTTGGTAGTTTAATTCATTTGAACAATTGAATTAGCCAGAAAAAGATGCACAAAATTGGGAAAATACACAATATTTTGGTAGCCACAAATCTGATAGCAACAACAATACAAATCATATGTCCAACATCCACTTGCTTAGACAGTACAGGTACACTTTGCATAGGGCAAACATGTCAGCAGGACATGCATCCCACCTACTACAATCTAGATGGCAGTATTGTCGGGGACGGTCATTAGGGGTCCCCTAACTAAGGGGATAATCACCCTCGTTGAACGCAAAACCATCCAGGGACTGTTTTATCCTTGGCCACAGGACCGCACGGGCCCGCAGCCTGCCACGGCCCAGCAGCGGCCTGGAAGGCCCGTTTGGCTGCCTCGCTCGAGGGCTCCAGTCCCTCGAGCGGATCTCCGCCCCGCTCGAGGGGTTCGGACCCCCTCGAGCAGGCGACCGCCCCCGCTCCGCTCGGTAGCGGCATTTAATGCCCGGCCCTACGGCGGGACGCCGAAGTCAGGGGGGAAACCTTCCCCCACGCCGCGCACCTGACACGGTCAGGTCGTCTGACACAGCCATAGTGCGGCCTAACCCGTCACTGTGCGGCCATTCCTAACCCTGTGCGGGAGCCGCGCAGCCCTGTGCGGACAGGCCGGCGTCATTCCGTGCCACTGTGCCACCTGCCCTCCGTCCTCCCCTACGGCAAGACTCTCGAAAGAGCATAGGGGCACCCTCGAAAGGTGTACGGACGGCGAGCAGGCGCACGCACTGACCGGCACCGCCGTACGAGCGGTGTGCGCCGCGTACCCTCCACCAACTCCGGCGCCGCCTGGTCATCCCGGGCGCTGTGCAACTGACCCGGGGGCTGTGCGGCCATCACCAGCACTGTGCCGCCATCCCCACCGCTGTGCGACGGCACACACGGCACAGTGTGGACACCCCGGTGACGTGCCGCCATCCCGCGCCACCAACTCCGGTCCTTTCTCCGGAGGATAGGCCCTCGATCCAACGGGGCCGCCCCTCGAAGTCAAAGCAGGACAAGTCACAGTGACCGCCACACCGCCCGCGGAAGCCGGAGGGCGCCACCAACCCGTGCCAGGAACCACGGCGCGCGGGACAAGACCGCCGGCGCCATGCTTATTAGTACGCAACCACTGTATCGGCTGCTGTGCAGCATCCTGTAACTGCCCTCCCTTGGCCTATAAAAGGGAGAGGCAGAGCCCCCTGCGCGGGGATGACGCAACACACTCACCGCGCACAACACGCCACCTTGTTCTAGATATTGGCACTTGCCTCAATCGCTTAGCCGGGACCTAGGGGAATTTCCTCCTCTCCCACCGTGCTTGTAGCTCCCCTCTACATGCACCACCGGTGCAAGCTAATACGAGTACGGAAGCACACCTGCTGGACGTACAGCCGCGTGGTCGGAACCAGGATAAACCCCCATGTCACCTTAGTTAGCACCGACCATCGAGGAGCTGATCTCAGCGCGAATCACTAGTTGGTGCCGGTGCTAATCCGGACACCGATAGTTGGCGCGCCAGGTAGGGGAATGCGCTGTGATCGTCCACCCGCTTTCTCGATGGTGATCGTCACTGAGCAGACGTCGGAGAGGCCCGCCTGGGGCGAATCCGACACGCTCCCGGCCGGGTTCGAAATCTGGTTTGGAAGCATCCACTACCAGGCGACTGGCAACGGCTACCACATGCGCATCCTCAACCGGGAAGCGCTCAAGGTGGCGCCGCCCGGAACGTCAGCTGCTCCGATGCCAGCAGTATTCCCACCGCCACCCCGACGCCGCAAGCGTTCGGGGAAGCGCTCACGACGAGCGCGCGCGGCGCGGCACCAAGCGGCGAACGCTGGCTCCGCCCAGGGGGTCGAAGCCGGCGAGCTCCCGCCCGTCGGAGCAGAGCAAGGTGACGCACCTCCACCGACGAACTCCACGGCACACCCCGCGGAGGGGGCCGTGGCTGCACAGCCGCGATTCCCCCACGGGATGCGCGGCGCCACCCTGGCGTATTCTTTGTCGGTCAGCACCGACCTGGCTGGATACGAGGGCCTTCCGGACCACCACTTCATGTCCATCCGGAATCTCATCGCCACCTCGCCCGACGATTCCTACCGCGACACCGACGGCGAGGAGTACGGGTACGGGCGTGGGGCGTCGGAGTGGGACTACTCCGGACTGCGGGACCCCGACGCTTTCAGGCGGTTCCAGGCCGCGGCGGACTACTGCCTCACCTGCTCCGACGACTCCAGCGAGGGGGATTACGATCCCACCCGTGAATGCTTCGTTGTCGTCCTCGGCGAGGACGAAGACGAGGGAGGCGGAGCGGGCGATGCTGCGGTCCGCAACGCTGTGGCAGTAACCCCACCGGTGGGGGCGACACCACCGCCACCTGACGCTGCGCGTGCCGCGCAAATAGCCCAGCTCCGCGAGCTGGAGGCGAAGCTGAACACAGAGCGCGAGCAGCTGCGACAGCTGAAGGCCACACTCGAGAGGGACAGGGCCGGCCCCTCGACCCAGGGGGCGCGCGCTGCGGGTCGCGTGGCCCGTGAGCGCATCAACGCCGACGCCGACGTGGACGAGATGCCAAACCTGGCAAGGGCCAGCCAGAAGCCCGTGGCCGCGGCGACTTTGATTCGGGCCATGCCCGAGCCATCGACGCCCGAGGAACGCAACCTGTGCCGCGAGGCGCAGGCTCTCATCGAGCAGGCAGCGGTGCAGCAAGCCGAAAGCTCTGCGTCCCGCATGCGCCATCAGTCTGCCACGAAGGCTGGTGGGGGCAGACAGGACCAAGAGGCATCGGTCCACACTCCGCACCGGGCGCCTACCGTCCACGAAGGCAACCAGAGGACCCCCGCCAAAGATCGGATTCGGGATACGTGCGGCGCGCCCAACGACGGCGACGCCCACAACATCCTGAACAAGAAGAGGCAGGACGCCACTCCATCACACGGCTGCAACCCACAGCGTGGCGGGCGATACGACAGCAGGGAGGACAAGAGCCCGTCGCCGGAGCCGCCGGGCACGCGTGTGTTCGGTCGAGGGATCCGCACGGCCTCGATTCCCCCGCGCTTCCGCCAGCCAACGACCGTGAACAAGTACTTGGGGGAGACGGACCCCCGGGTATGACTCAACGACTACCGCCTGGCATGTCAGCTGGGCGGCGCCACCGACGACGCCATGATCATCCGCAACTTGCCGCTGCACCTAGCAGACTCCGCGCGGACCTGGCTCGAGCACTTGCCCGCGAACCAGATCCACGACTGGGACGACCTGGTCAGGACGTTCGTGGGCAACTTCCAGGGCACATACGTGCGCCCCGGGAATTCCTGGGACCTCCGAGGATGCTCCCAGAAGGCCGGTGAGTCCTTGAGGGACTTCATCCGTCGCTTCTCCAAGCGCTGCACCGAGCTTCCGAGCGTCGGTGAGTCCGAGGTCGTGCACGCCTTCCTGGAGGGCATGACTTGCCAGGACCTCGTGCGCGAGTTGGGGCGGAACCCTCCCACCAGCGTCAACGAGCTGTTCGACATCGCCACAAGCTACGCCTCCGGCGAGGAGGCAGTGGGGGCGATCTTCGACGGCAAGAAGGGCAAGCGGGCCGAGGAGGCACCCGCGGAGGGCAGCAAGCCCAAGGAGCCCTCGAAGAAGTAGAAACAGGGCAAGAAGGGCAAGAAGAACCTGGGCAAGAAGCCCATTGAACAAGATGAGGGCCCCGAAGAGGTCAACGCGATCGACGCCGCCAACAAGGGGGCTCGAGACCCCCCTCGAGGTGGGGTCTTCGACGACATGCTGAAGAAGCCCTGCCCGTACCACAAGACCCCCGTCGCTCATACCCTCGAGCAGTGCGACATGCTCAAGAAATACTACAGACGCATCACCGCGAAGGAGGACAGCGCCAAGAAGGATGCGAGTGACGGGGGCAAGGATGGTTTCCCGGAGGTGGAGAACGTGTTCTTCATCTTCGGGGGGGCCCACAGTCGATATGACATCACGGCAGCGCAGGTGTGAACATCGAGAGGTCTACTCCGTTCACCCCGCTGCCACGTCATACCTCGACTGGTCAGAGGAGACGATTTCCTTTGGCCGCGAAGACCACCCGGATCACATCCCCAATCCGGGGTAGTACCCGCTTGTTGTCGACCCCATCATCGGCAACACACGGTTTTCCAAGGTGCTGATGGACGGAGGCAGCAACCTCAACATCATGTACTCCTCCACCTTGGAGCTCATGGGGATCGGCTTGGATAAGCTGCGGCCGAGCAAGTCGCCGTTCCACGGTGCTGCGCCGGGCAAGCGAGTCCAGCCTCTTGGGCAGATCGACCTGCCCGTCTGCTTTGGCACACCGAGCAACTTCCGCAAGGAAGTCCTCACCTTCGAGGTGGTGGGGTTTTGGGGAGCGTACCACACCATCCTTGGCCGGCCCTGCTACGCCAAGTTCATGGCGATCCCGAACTACACTTACCTGAAGCTCAAGATGCCGAGACCCAAAGGCGTCATCACGGTGGGCCCTTCATTCGAACACACGTTCGAGTGTGACGACGAGTGCGTTGAGCGCGCCGAGGCGCTCGCGCATGACGAGGCCCTCGTGGCAGACCTGGAGAAGCTGGCCAACGAGGCCCTCGACTCCACCAACAAGCACGCCGGCAGCTTCGAGGCCGCGGAGCACACCAAGGCCGTGCCCCTCGACCCCAGCGTCCCCGAAGGCAAGACGTTGAGGGTCAGCTCCACCCTCGACCCGAAATAGGAAGTGGTGCTCGTCGACTTTCTCCGCGCCAACGCTGACATCTTTGCGTGGAGTCCCGCGGACATGCCGGGCATTCCGATGGAAGTCGCCGAGCACTCACTTGATATCCTGCCCAACTCCAAGCCGGTTTCTCAGCGTCTGCGACGATTTGACGAGGAGAAACGCTGGGCGATTAGAGAGGAGCTGCGAAAGCTCTTAGAGGCCGGGTTCATCTAGGAAGTGTTTCATCCAGTGTGGCTAGCTAATCCTGTACTAGTTAAGAAAAAGAATGGGAAGTGGCGGATGTGCATGGACTATACCAGTTTGAATAAAGCATGTCCTAAAGTTCCCTTTCCTTTGCCACGGATTGACCAAATAGTTGATTCCACCGCGGGGTGCGAGTTGCTTTGTTTCCTTGATGCGTACTCCGGTTACCACCAGATCAAGATGAAGGAGTCCGACCAGCTCGCGACCTCCTTTATCACACCGTTTGGGATGTTTTGCTACGTGACGATGCCGTTCGGACTTCGAAACGCCGGGGCGACATACCAGCGATGTATGCTCCACGTCTTCGGGGACCACATCGGGCGGACCATTGAGGCATACGTCGACGACATCGTAGTTAAATCCAGGAAGGCGTGCCACCTTGTGAATGATTTGCGCATTGCGTTCGAGTGCCTTCGGGCAAACGGGGTTAAGTTAAATCCCGAAAAATGCGTCTTCAGGGTGCCGCGCGGCATGCTCTTGGGCTACATTGTCTCCCAGCGAGGCATAGAGCCCAACCCGGAGAAGGTGTCGGCCCTCGAACGGATGGGGCCGATACGCGACCTGAAAGGGGTACAAAGGGTCCTGGGCTGCCTTGCAGCTCTGAGTCGATTCATCTCGCGCCTCGGCGAAAAGGGGTTGCCCCTGTACCGACTGCTGCAGAAAAGTGGTCGCTTCTCCTGGACTGCCGAGGCCCAGGAGGCCCTCGACAAGTTAAAGGTAACACTTGCCCACACCCCGGTACTGACCCCACCTCAAGAGGGCGAACCTCTGTATCTCTACATCGCCGCCACAACCCAAGTGGTCAGCGCGGTCATCGTGGTGGAGAACGGAATAAGGCCATACCCTGCCAGTCCAGAGGCCGGTCTACTACATCAGCGAGGTGTTATCGGATACCAAGACGTGATACCCCCAGATCCAAAAGCTGCTTTACGCGGTGGTGCTCGCGCGGCGCAAGCTGCGGTACTACTTCGAGACCCATCCTGTCACCGTGGTGTCCTCTTTCCCTTTGGGGGAGATTGTCCACAACCAGGACGTCTCGGGTAGGATAGCAAAGTGGTCCGTGGAGCTCATGGGTGAGGCGCTCACCTACGCACCACGAAAGGCGATCAAATCGCAGGTCTTGGCAGACTTCGTGGCTGAGTGGACCGACATTCAATTGCCCACCCCCCAGATTCAAACCGAGTGCTGGACCATGTACTTCGATGGATCAGTGATGAAAACGGGCGCGGGCACGGGCCTGCTCTTCGTGTCATCCCTTGGGGAGCACATGCGGTATTTGGTGCGTTTGCACTTCCCCGCGTCGAACAATATGGCGGAGTACGAGGCCCTCCTCGGCGGCCTCCGCATTGCCATTGAGCTCGGCATCAAGCGCCTTGACATCCGGGGAGATTCCCAACTGGTCATTGACCAGGTGATGAAGAACGCAAGCTGTCACGATGAGAAGATGGAGGCATACTGCGCCGAGGTGCGCAAGCTCGAGGACAAGTTCTCTGGATTCGAGCTCAACCACATCGCGCGCAAGTACAACGAGGAAGCGGACGAGCTGGCCAAGATCGCTTCGGGGCGAATCACCGTTCCCCCGAACGTTTTCGCCCGCGACCTCACCAAACCCTCTGTCAACCTCGACAAACCCACCGCCGCTTCCGGAAAGGCCTCGGGGGCTGACTCCTCGAGGCATACGGGCACCGAGCCCATGGGCGAGGACCCCTCGAACGGGGAACTCGAGGCCTCGGACCTCGAAGGGTCCCAGGCGGATGAGGCCGAGGCGATGGAGATTGACAACCTCCCGCCCCCTCCGCGGGACTGGCGCGACGAATACCTCGCATGGCTGGATCGGGGGGAACTACCTCCGGACCGAACCGAGGCAAGGCGTGTTGCCAGGAAGGCCAAGTCCTTCGTCGTCATCGATGGTGAGCTGTACAAGCGCAGCGCCTCAGGGATCATGCAGCGCTGCATTTCCATTCCTGAAGGACGGGAGCTGATCCGGGACGTCCACGCGGGCGAGTGCGGTCACCACACCGCTCCGCGTACCCTCGTAGGCAAGGCGTTCTGTCAGCACTTCTATTGGCTGATGGCGGTCGCCAACGCCAACGAGGTGGTGCGCACCTGCGAAGGGTGCCAGTATTACGCGCGAAAGACCCATCTCCCGGCCCACGTGCTGCAAACCATCCCCATCACGCGGCCTTTCGCTGTGTGGGGGCTAGATATGGTCGGGCCCTTGCGAAAGGCGCCCGGGGGCTTCACGCACATACTCGTGGCCATCGACAAATTCTCGAAGTGGATCGAGGTCCGCCCCATCAACAGCCTCAGGTCCGAGCAGGCGGTGCTATTCTTCACGGACATCGTGCACCGCTTCGGGGTACCCAACTCCATCATAACGGACAACGTCACTCAATTCACCGACAAAAAGTTCTTGGAGTTCTGTGACAGCTACCACATCTGCGTGGATTGGTCCGCTGTGGCACACCCACAGACTAATGGCCAAGTAGAGCGTGCCAACGACATGATTCTACAAGGCCTGAAGCTGAGGATCTTCAACAAACTCAACCAATTTGGCCGGAAGTGGGTCCAGGAGTTGCCATCAGTCGTCTGGAGCCTCAGGAACACCCTGAGTAGGGTCACAGGTCTCACCCCGTTCTTCCTGATCTACGGCACGGAAGTCGTGCTCCCCACGGATTTGGACTACGGATCCTCGAGGGTCAGAGCATACCAGGAGGGGCAAAACCAACAAGATCGTGAAAATGCGCTGGACTGCATCGACGAGGCTCGAGACGTGGCGGTCCTACACTTCGAGAAGTATCAGCAATCCCTGCGACGCTACCAAGCGAGCAAGGTCCGGCCCCGAGACCTCAACAAGGGGGATTTGGTGCTCCGACTCCGACAGAAGAATGAAGGACGCCACAAGCTCACGCCGCCATGGGAGGGGCCATACATCGTCGCCGAGGTCCTCAAGCCCGGCACGTACAAGCTCGCAAATGAGAAAGGCGAAGTCTTCACCAACGCTTGGAACATCCAACAGCTACGTCGATTTTACCCTTAAGTTCCAAATCGTTTTGTGCATATCCGGCGCCCCAGTCGGTTGTATATACGTTAAGGTTGTGAATAAAGACAAGGGAAACTCGGCTTTCCTCTGAAAACCAAGTCCCCCTCGGGGGCTACTACGGGGGGCACCCCCCTAAATAGTCCCATTTTTTTTGCAAAAAACCTTTTTTTCTAAAAATGCTAAGCGTGTCACGCCCCGGGAGTTTAGACAGAAAGAAGCAGGGCACGAGTAGCCAAAAGGTAAAGCCGGGCGAACTAGGGACAGCCCACGCCTCCAGCAGGATACGGTTTCCCTTCCTCACCACTTCACCTTCAAGTTGCTCGCGAAAGCGATCGATCCCAGCTGAAATTTGCCTAGGCAACGGGAAAAGATGCGACGGCATACATAAAACAAGTCGCACTTAAGTTACAAACTTCAAAAGGCGGATTGTTTTGTTACAGGTGCCACCTGGCTCGAATCCTGATCACAACTTAAGGGCTTCGGTGCCCGACTACTTTCAGGGCTCGAGGGGACCCGCGGGAGGAGCGGTCGGGAAGAGGTCTTCCTCGAACGCGTCAGCAAGATCCGCAGCGGCGTCCGCAGCGGCAGCGCTCGTGCAGCCGCAGGAAGCTGACGACGTAACCCACCGGAGGATTCGGTTGTTGGTACGACGACGGCGGGATGATCCCCGCCGGGTTCGGCCCGTCGCCGGCCGGTGCCAGTTGAGCGCCATTCACCAGCCCCTCCAACGACAGCCGGTCCGCCGTCGACCGGGGCCACGGGAATGTCTCCAGCACACGGATCGACGACATGGTGGAAGGAGCGGTGAGACACGAGCGGATCTGAAGCGGCGAGGCGCGTAGCGCTGAGGGAGACGAAGAGCGAGGGACGGGCGCGAATGGCAGAGGTAAGGAGCTTCCCCTGCGCTCCCTGCTTTTATAGAATCGGAAGGGGCGGAGCCCCCGGAAGCGCAGCAGGCGGCGGTAGTTAATGCGGCCGGTGCCCCTTGTCGCTGACGAAGGGGCCCCACCGCGCCGAAACTGCCGCGCGCACGCGCGTGCGCCATGATTACCGCACGGTAACCCAGGGGACGCTGCGCCCCGTCTCATCGCCCTCACACGTCGACCACGACGCGTCGCCTGAAAAGGCGCGCCTACTCCGCACGACCCGGGCCACGTCAGCCGCGGCTGGCGGAGCGCGGCGGCCAACCGTCTCACGAACGCATCTCGATCGCCAGGGGTTCCTTCTCGCATAAGGATAACCCCCTGTAAAACTCGAGCCAAGGACTCGAGGGCCGACCCCTCGAAGGGATATGGTTGGCACCCCAATCCAAAGCTGGTTGAGGCCACAAGGCCACAACCTGTCAATACATCCTCGAGAACGAGCCCGAGGAAGCCCGGGGCTCAGGCCCGCATAGCTCTACTGATCAGCGGCTCGAGGCCCAGCCCGCTGAGGGTACGATGGGCGCCGCAGATGCCCCTCGATCTGGGGGTTTACTGATCAGTGGTTCGAAGCTCGACTCGATAACAGACCAGTGAGTGCCACAGGTCCACCAAGACAGGAGCGCCCGGTGCCTTCCCGCAAAGGCCCTACTGATCAGAGGTACGGAGCCTGACCCCCGACGGGTTCGAACAGACGCCTCAGATCGACAGAGTCAGGAACGATCGGGGCGCACGTAATCAAGCCTGTCCCTGAACGCGAAGTTCGGAGGCGCCCTACATATCATGTTCAAGGCCAGGATAGGGGCAGCCAATTGAGGGATCCCATCGAGGGAGTGCTTCCGCGCCCTCGGCCCCCATCGAACGGGACCGAGCCCTGCTTGGCAAACCCCTGCAAGCGCTCACATGAACATGTCTTCGGACCACGAGCCGACCCCTATCGAACGGGGCACGGACGCCCACTTGAACTATCTGTTAACAACTCGCCGAGGCAACCGTGCTCGTTGCCCGCTCGAGGGTAGCACGGCTTGCCTCACCCCTCTACCCTGCGAAAGGGCAACGAGGGTCGTAATCAAGTCGAGAGTCTTCATCCGATCACCCCTGACTGGGCCAGGGCTCGGAGGCTACTCGCACCATGACCACCCCAACGATCGCCGCACCAACTCGCCTGAGGTCGCGCCCCCGAAAAAACGGTCGGCCTACCCGAAACGTCTCGGGTCAACACAATGCCTCCCCTCCTGCGTAGATTGCCGATGCCGGCTGAAATACCGTCGAGGCCGGCTGAAACAAACGCAAGGCGAGCCACGTTGCCCTACGTATTCAACCCCTGCACGAGTAAACACACTCCTGCAGGGCTTCGGGGGCTTATACCCGCGGGTGCGCTAGCGCGCCCCGCAGGAAAAAGCGAACGGTCAAACGGGACGAGACTCGCGCACAGCACCTGAGAACGGGATCCTTTGCCGGAACAAACCCTTGTTCCAGCAAAGGCTCGGGGGCTACTGTCGGGGACGGTCATTAGGGGTCTCCTAACTGAGGGGATAATAACCCTCGTTAAACGCAAAACCGTCCAGGGACTGTTTTATCCTTGGCCACAGGACCGCACGGGCCCGCAGCCTGCCACGGCCCAACAGCGACCTGGAAGGCCCGTTTGGCTGCCTCGCTCGAGGGCTCCAGTCCCTCGAGCGGATCTCCGCCCCGCTCGAGGGGTTCGGACCCCCTCGAGCAGGCGACTGCCCCCGCTCCGCTCGGTAGCGGCATTTAGTGCCCGGCCCTACGGCGGGACGCTGAAGTCAAGGGGGAAACCTTCCCCCACGCCGCGCACCTGACACGGTCAGGTCGTCTGACACAGTCACAGTGCGGCCTAACCCGTCACTGTGCGGCCATTCCTAACCCTGTGCGGGAGCCGCGCGGCCCTGTGCGGACAGGCCGGCGTCATTCCGTGCCACTGTGTCACCTGCCCTCCGTCCTCCCCTATGGCAAGACTCTCGAAAGAGCATGGGAGCACCCTCGAAAGGTGTACGGACGGTGAGCAGGCGCACGCACTGACCGGCACCGCCGTACGAGCGGCGTGCGCCGCGTCCCCTCCACCAACTCCGGCGCCGCCTGGCCATCCCGGGCGCTGTGCAACTGACTCGGGGGCTGTGCGGCCATCACCAGCACTGTGCCGCCATCCCCACCGCTGTGCGACGGCACACACGGCACAGTGTGGACACCCCGGTGACGCGCCGCGGCGAGGCGAGGACAAGCGGCGGCGGGCTCGAGGCGAGGACGGCCGCGGCTAGGCGAGCTCTCCCCCACGCAGTGCCGCCCACGCCCTCTCTCCCCGGCGTCCTCTCTCCAGGCGCGCGACGGGTTGGGGAATCGGGCGGCGGCTTGGAGGAGCTCCGGTGGCGGAGCAGGACCAGCGGCGGCGACACAGGAGCAGGCGTAGGACCTTCGGCTTCCGAGCACGGGCGCCACTGCGCGAGGTCGTTGGGTGGCAGCGGCACGTGGTGGGCCCGGCACAGGCTAGCGTTGCCCAGGAAGCCGCTGAATCTGAAGGAGACGGGAGGGGCGCGCCATTTTGACGTCCGCCTCCAGGAAGCCGCTGCAGCGCCGAAAACGGGATCCGTCTCCGGTGCGGGTGGTCTTATATTGTTTTCAGACTTAGATTTTTCATTCTTTCGACAGTCTTACTTTCAATTTTGGAGCACAAATTTAAATATGTAAATTCACTTTTCCTCGATCAATAACTGTTGTCAAATGTTAATTAAGGTTCATGGATTCCATTTTGCATGCTATTAGCTACATCTTACATACAAAGCTCTTCAGAAAATAATTTCAAAGTAGGGTAATTATTGACACTATTTTCAGACAGAAAAAATTTCATGGAGGTCAAAAATCAAGTCTGAAAACAGTGTCGGTTAGCCCAAATTTGAAATTATTTATGGAAAATGTCATATGTATTGATGTGGCCAAAAACATATAAAATGGAATCTATGGACTTTGGTTAACATTTGATAAAAATTGTTGATCAAGGAGAAGTGATTTTACATATTTAAAATGGAGCCCCAAAATTGAAAGTAAGGCAGTTGGTAGAATGAAAAATCTAAGGTTGAAAACAGTGTCAATCATCTCACTTTAAAATTATTTTATAAAAAATTTATATGTAAGATGTGGATAACAACATGCAAAATGAAATCTATAAATGTTAGTTAACATTTGACAATAGTACTTGGTAAAGTAGAAGTGAGTTTACATATTTAAAATAGAACCTCGAAATTGAAAGTATTTATGTACTTTGACCTCGGAGGCTGGCGCCGAAATGTGTGGCGTCGAGGTCGGGGTCTATTTTTTGAAATCATTCTCCCAGAGGGTATATTTGGGATTTTTTTTTCAAAACGAGCTAAAAAAATAAACAAGTCGGCCATTTCTATAACCGGTTCTATTGAAAATCCGGTATCTATTACACCCTATCTAGTGCCACGAGCGGGCCTTCTCCAGCTTATTTTAGTAACCATAGAAAACAAGTATATAGAAATATTCTCGATAAAGTGAAATTAAATTTTTTGCTCGGTTGTTGTTTAGAAAATCCGGAAAAAAGAAGTTCGTGCTACTAATCTCGACTCTTTATTTGACACTCTATATGTTTTTTCATAAAAAATTTACTTCATATTTAGCAGCTCACTCCAACAAACTTCTCATTTCTCACTCTCCATCACACACTGATGCATGGATTCCACACATCATCCCACATTCCCACACTTGGCAAGTTAGTTTGGGAGGGGAACAATTTGGAGAGCCGGATGACTTGCGAGTTGGATGACTGGTTTGTTGAAGAGCTATTTTAGTGTTGAATAACCTAAATTTGCTTAACAAACCATTTAGCTAGTCTCTTGTAAATGCTCTCAGGCCTACAAAATTCTCTTCACATTTGGACCCAATCAACTTTTAACCTCTTCTTCCAACGTGATGAGAAATAAAATGTTAAAATGTGATATGAGTAGCTGTTAACGCAGACTTATCGTATCTCTGCACGTACAATATAGTCGCACGCACGTTACATTACATATTAGAGATTTGGAACCATTGCAATTGTGCAAACGAGCCTGCGGCCGGTTGGCTAGCAGCGCTCGGCGGTAGTCCGCTCAGTGGAGCGCTGCCCGCCCGCGTTCGATTCCCGTCTGGAACGAACGCGGGTGTTGCACCGGGGTTGTTCTCCAGAGGGGTGCCGGGGTGGGGTGTGTGTATAGGTGTAGGGAGTGCGTGTGTGAGCCCCGGTAGGCGCGTCCTCAGACTTCTCGGCAGCCCATCTGCGTTTGAGCGTGCGGTCAGCGTGGGTGCCCAATTGAGTTCTTACATGACGGGCCAGTGCTCCTGGCAAATTTCAAAAAAAAAAGCAATTGTCGAATGATTCTTCTCTCTTCTTCAACTGATCATAGCAGGTTTTGCCAAAGATTTATCGTACAATTTGTTTTGTATTTTCTAAATACATAATTTTTGTTATGTATTTATATATCTAAATGCATATGTAAAATTATTTATCTACAAAACAAATAGTAATTTGGGATTGACGGAGTACTATACACCGCATGCATGTTACAGATTTTAAGAACCACTGCAACTGCAGCTGTCGAATATATGGCAGTATGTGCCAATGTTATGACGAACCACTGCAATTGTAGATTTGTGGAATTGTAATATTGATGGTCAAACAGCGCTCGTCACGGAATCTGGCTGCGTGTTGCATTCCAAGATCGCAAATATCTGAAGCGGAGAATAACGTTCGGAGTTCTTTACCGGACGGCATCAACACACCGCACCAACACCAATCAACCAGATAATAATCTTTAAAGAAAAGTTAAATTGGCGGCAGGAATACGCAATGCCATCATCGATTCACATCAGAAGACCAGATAAACGCAGGGGATCAGCATCACCCTACTACAGAAATGAAATAGTAATATGTTCGTTCAAAAAAAATGAAATAATATTCAGAGAACAGCTATGCACAAAAAATACAGCATCAAAAGAGGGAATCAACAAGGTTATTCAGTTACTTATTAGCAAACCATCTTGTCACTTGCACACGGTGCTAGAGTACCCAAACATATAGGAAGGATGAACGATCACCCTGCTAAATACATCACGGAGGCGTTCCCAACAATAGAAGTTCTGGAAGCCTTGCATAAGAGTTCAGTACGATCAATCATTGGGAGCACATCACTTCCACTTCTTGAACTTGCCGCCACCGAACATGCCGTGGCCATGCTTGCCATGCTTGAACTTACCATGCTTGAACTTGCCGTGGTGGCCGTGACCATGCTTGAACTTGCCGTGGCCGTGGCCGTAGCCGCCAAAACCGTGACCTCCTCCATGGCCGTAGCCGCCAAAGACCCCATGACCACCGTGTCCACTATGCCCATGAGAAGAAAGCTTGTGTGCTCCATAAGCAGCCGCAGCGGCGGCAGCGCCTCCAGCTAGAACAGTCCCCATCCCCAAGCCACCATGGCTACCACCATGGCTGGCCCCATGACCTGCAACCACAAGATCCCATGTGAAATGAGTTTCACCATTTAAACGACTTGACATAATAGGACTACCAATTTCTGAAATTACAATGGTAACTGCTTATCAGATGATCAAATCAAAGTTAATGCAACTGTTGGAGAGAAGTGCTGAACAGAATTTATCTTGCAGCACAACGTAATAAGGAACAAAGCGCAATCCAACAAATACACAACTAGAACAATTTCATCACAGCAAGTTGATGCAAGTATAGGAATAGCAAAATTTGATCTTGCAGCGCAATCCAGCAAATCTAAAACTCAGTGTAGTATAAACAATAACATTTTTATTTGGAAATAAAAAAAGAACAAGTACATGATGGAGGTCAGTAGGAATGCTATTGCTAAGACTTCCTGATGGCTCTGTACTTCTGGCTAAGCTAATGGAAGAGCAATTCATACCTTGGTGAGATGAACCAGGGTAACCTGCCGGTGGATAACCACCATGCGGAGGGTAGCCACCCGGTTGAGGATACCCATGCTGTGGTGGGTATGCCCCAGGTGGAGGGGGGTAAGCCCCAGGCGGAGGAGGATATGCCCCAGGTGGAGGCGGGTACGCCCCTGGCTGTGGCGGGTAGCCTTGTGGAGGGTATCCCTGATGCGGGTACCCATGGCTGCCACCGCCAACACCATGCATTATGTTTGAGAAGAGCCCCTTGTCACCCTCACCAGGGTTGTCCTTGCCACCTCCCATTGTCTCCCCAAGCTACCTGAAGAAAGAACATGCAGAGCCAAACTGTGAGCCAACTGAATGTTGCAGAATGAAAGAAAATGCACTGAACAATATTCTTTGACATATCCACAAAGAATGTGCTACGATTAGCAGGTGATGCAGAGGGCCTAGCTCGACTTAGGATGCGATGTCAAACACAAAAAATGATCTTACTGATGAGAGAAGATGGAAGGTATACTACTCGAAATTTTGGGAACCCACAGCCTGCGTTCAACCAAAAGGGGCTAGCTTCATTTTGGATGCCCTTTGAACTGTCTAAATCGGAACTAGTGGTCTGCTCCCCGCTCGTTACACAACTTTTGATCCAACTTCACATGTTCCACGGGAAAATATGATGCACTTAAGTTATGATAGTTAACCGTGCCTTGCGGCATGCACCTAAAACTTCGTGCACAATCAATTGCTAACCAAAAAAGGATCAAATATGATCCTGTGAAAACAATCAAGTAGCTGGGGCCTCCAATTTCGTCGCACGCATTACTTCAGCATGCTATGGTATCAGGAGCTGAATATATCTTATTTCGTCACACGCAATCAAGTAACTGAATATATCTTATTTGCTGTAAGATGAACTATGATCAAGCAGATCTTATATGCTCTAAGATGAACTATGATCAAACAGGAAATTTAATTCTACGCGTTATTTTGCTACAAGCAGCAGGATCTACTCTGTTTGCCCAAATTGAACTCCTAAAAAATATATATAAACAAAACATTCCGAAGTTCCCGTCCTGATCATCGCTCCCCACAACCCAAAAAAATCCCCACCTAGAACTTGACCAAACAGAGGAGTTACTTGTAGTTCACCCCCGCTCCACGGATCGACAGATCTCGCTGTAGTTCACCGAAACCGCCATAAGCAGCCCAAGGACATGATCGATAAAGCAGAGCATCGATCACACGCAGCACCACCACATGCGCCCCCAAAAATCGTGGAACAAAAGGAAAAAACAGAAATCGTGGAACAAAAAGAAAAATCTACGGGGTCGCGCACAGGTATAGAGAGAAGACAAATTCGAGTCTGAGAGATTCGGCATACCAGACGACGACGACGAGAACTCCGGCGGCGATCAGCAAACCAACAAGTAGTCGATCCCAGGCGATGTTCCTGTGGGCGACGGGTGATGGTTTTGGCCGCCCCCCTTCCCCCCGGCTATATACCCGAGGAGGCAACGCGGCGCAAGGCAAGTTTTGCAGCAGGAGAGGATTCGGGTTCGGGAAAACGCGTGCCGCCGGCGCGCGGTGCGTTTCGCTGACGCGTGGGCCCGGGGCGCAGTTATTCGCGGGGCCGGTGCACCCGCCGTGGGTGGATAGGCTTTGACCCCGCGCGCCGCGTCGCTGCCATGCGGGCCCCGGAGCACACGTCTTCGGTTGCCCACATGCGCGTCGCGAGCGCGTCGTGGTGGTGCAGTTGAGAGGAGCGGGGACCGGGGGGAGGGAAGAAGAAAGCAACGAGACGATTAGACGAAGGAACCGTATCTACCGCAGCCGAATAGCCGATAGGTCCCACAGCGCAGTGACTCGGATCAGCGAGCGGTCGCAGATATTTGCGTACGATCCACGGCGCGCCGACGCGTGGAAAGGTCAAGGAGAGGAGACTTTTTTATATATATATTTTTTCTCTATTTTGCAAAAATAAATGGTCCGCCAAAAATTTAGCAGATCTATACATCTGCCGCCGTAGCCCACGGCAGCAGTAGCCGTGGCCCACTGGCAAGGGCACATACCGCCGTGCCACACGGCGGTAGGCGCCTACCACCAGGCGACAGCGTGACCTCCAGCAATCGTCGTAGACCACAGCGGTAGGTTTTTTTTTTCTGGTAAGTTTCATTTTTTTTGAAGCATTGATACTTAACGACGAACCATTGATACTTAACGACGAACCACATAAACAAACAATGGCAAGCCTACAAAAAAGATGAGAAATATGATAATTCAATACATGTTTCATTTGAAATTAGAGAACAATACATAACAGGATATGATAATAAATTTGAAGGCAAGAAGAAAACAACAAGCAAATGAAAAGGCCGTTCAATTATTACAACACGATAACATGCATAAGTTCTGACGGTGTTGCAAATTAAATGGTTCAAATATTATAAGACCTTGCCAAATTAAATGGTTCAAATATTACAAGACGATAACATGCATAAGTATTTCAAATATTACAACACGGTAGCACAAACAAGTACGATCACTGCATTCCTTCGGTGTAGCGACGGGAACGACGTCCACGTCCACTAGCTGAAGGTGCTGGAGAAGTGGCAGTGGAAAAGTAAGATGCTTCGGTGTATTTCTTGTAGGAGTGTCCTGGATTGTTGCACTTATAGCATATCTGCACCGGAGGACCAGCTTCAGCCTCATCCATGTTGTTCCTAATCATCTTCTTCTTGCGTCGACCAACACCTTAGCACATGGTTGGATCTGGATTGGTATGTACAACGCATTGTCTTTGGGGTCTTGAGTAAAAGTATCAAGATGCAGGTAGCCCTCAATAGTGTGGTTCCAAGTGTCTAGAATGGTTTGCTTCAAAAAGTATTTAGCCACGTACCGACCCTAATGGTTATTCTTTGTTGCAAGGCATGCAGCGATCACATGTGAGCAGGGGTAGTGTAGCAGCAATGGCTTCTGGCAAGAGCATGAGCATGTCTGATTCCCAATAACTGTTTGTTGTATTGTTATTTCACCATTCGCTTTTTGTGATTTGGACTGACAATTTATCTGATATTTCCACTGAACTTCCTCGCCAGGATCACGACGTAGAGGTTGTGGGTAAGCTCTGTGAGCAAGAGCAGCCTTCTGTTTTGTGATCAAGTACTCAGTCATCCATGTTGAATACACCTTTTGACAGTCCTGCATAGCTGCATGCGCTGCAGTAGCATGCTCAAGAAAGTACTTCATTGTGCGGTACAAGAAGAACTCAATGATACCAACAAGAGGGGGAGCTCTGGCACCACGCAAAACCGCGTTGTAGACCTCAACAAAATTTGTTGTCATTATCCCATGCCTCACACCTCCCTTATCAAACAGGAGACACCATTTCTCCTTAGGCTCATTCTAAATCCACTGGCTAAAGGTCTTCACAGCACGTCCCCTTCTCCTTCTGACATTTGGAGCATCTAGCCCCACGTCCTCCAGAGAAACTGGCTCTTCCCCGGGTTCAGTACTTACTGGCTTCTTAGCTATCTCTTCTGATGGTTTCTTCGTCAGATCATCTAATTTTTGTCACAGCTCGTAGATTTTTTTCTCCTGATTCGTCGAACATAACCGCTTAAACAATTGTGTAAGTTCTTTGTTCTTGAACTGGCTATGAAAGTTTGCTCCCATATGCCTCGTGCACCACCTGCTATGCACATCTGGTCATTGTGCTGCTCTGTGACGTTCTTCACTACCTTCTTTGATGTCATTAATGGTCTGCAAAATACCTTTGTGTCTAGGGCTGGACCGTGAGCCAGAAACTCGTGAGCTGGCTCAACTCGTTCATGGCTCGGCTCGACTCGGCTCGACTCGATTAATTTTTTAACGAGCCAAGCAACTATTTTTGCTCATTTTGTTAATGAGCTGGCTCGAGCCAGCTCGCAAGCTGCTCGCGAGCCAAACGAGCTAGAAAATTCTAATTTCAATATAGAAAACTGAGCTATCAAAGTTGAGCTGAGCCATTGAAGCTATTCCAAACCTTTCTAAGTGCTACATGTGTGTCTAATTTTATCATTTACAACTTTATAATTATTATTTTTAAAAACTTTACATGTACTCAGAGGTTAATTTTAAATTTACATACAGCTCGCAAGCCTAACGAGCTGGCTTGAGCTACTAACGAGCCAAGCCGAGCCAACCTTTTTGCTCGTTTTGTTAACGAGCCAAGCCGAGCTGACTTGTTACCTTAACGAGCCAGACCGAGCCGAGCCGAGCCAAGCCGAGCTGGCTCGGCGTCCAGCCCTATTTGTGTTTATTGTGTATCACACACGTCTGACACATCTCCCACCACCATCTGCTTCAATCTCTCCAGAAACCAATACCAACTGTCACCATTTTCTCCCTCTGCAAAAGCAATTGCCAATGGCAACAACTGATTGTTGCCATCTGCAGCCACAGCTGTAAGGATTGTGCCCTTGTATTTTCCTGTTAGGAATGTGCCATCTATGCAAATGACTGGTCGATACTGTTTGAATGCAGCAATAGTTGGATCCAATGTTAAGAATGCCCGCTGCAAGACTTGCTTCCCTGGCCTTGATACAAGATTATAAGTCTTTATATCATAATAACTAACAGGATTTAGCGTGGCAATTGTGTTCAGCAATTGAGGCAGATTGTCGTAGGATGCTTCGTAAGTACCCCACCTCAACTCTATTACCTTCTTCTTCGCCATGTATGCCTTACCATAACTTATCAGGTACCTAAATTTCTCCCCAATTACCAAGATAATGGACTTGGGCTCATAAGCAGGATTTTCCACAATCTTAGCAAACATCTGGCTGGCCACAAAACCGGTCGACAAATTACGATGGCTTGCATCTAACTGGTCAAGTACACAAGTGTGATCCACAACAGACCTGACCTTCCAGTAATTTTTCCACTTGCCCTTGGAAGCATACACTCGAAAAGGACAGTTGGGCTTCACACATTATACATCATATATGTGTGGAGAACTCTTCACTACCCTGAACTCTCTCTGCTGAGTAAGGGTGGCCCACCTCTTCACTGCATCCTTCACCTCGACTGCACTCTTATACATGGCGTCAACACAAATCTGATTTCTATCTATACTCCCAGGACACATTCTCACCAGGATTGACAGATAGCTGTGAGAAATTGTAACTGTCCCGTTCCCTTGGTACTAGCGGGTCATCCTCATCATCTGAGGAGTCCTCTTGCAACCCACGTTCATCATCACCGGCCTCCATTTCGTACTGCCTGAGTACTT
The DNA here is from genome assembly GCA_036936925.1 of Cenchrus fungigraminus. Classification (NCBI taxonomy): domain Eukaryota; kingdom Viridiplantae; phylum Streptophyta; class Magnoliopsida; order Poales; family Poaceae; genus Cenchrus; species Cenchrus fungigraminus. The sequence goes on from CM072769.1 coordinate 175,581,128, forward strand.
CTTCATTAACTTCCCCCTCGTCAATTTCACCACGGGCCTCAAAAGGTGTGTCACCATCTCCTTCTTCTGCCTCAGTGGCAGCACCATCTTCTTCTTCTGCCTCAGTGACAACACCATCTCCTTCTTCTGCCTCAGTCGCAGGAACATCTCCTGCTTGTAGTTCAGCCAGCCTTATGACTACCTCACTCCTCGTGCACTCCTCGTGCACCACTACCCTCCTCGTGCACTTGACTACTAGACCCAGCCTTATGAACAACTTGGATAAACAACATCACAGGCAAACCAATTTCACATGCTGCTCTGATATAACTCCTCCAATGTTCAGTGCCTTGAAGTGACATAAGCTCCCAATATACTACCTCACTCCTGTTGATTAGAGCCATAATGGACAAGTCATGTTGCTCTACATCTACATGGAATGCCTTATAAAAAAAGTTGGTTATGGTCCCCCAAGTTCTTTCGGCTGCTCTTCTAATCAAATGGTCAACCGAATCAAATTCTGACAAGTCAACTCCATGTTCACCATATCTAATCTGGCCATTACTGAAATACAACTTGACAGCAACTGCATCCGACATGTCTGACAGCATGAAAAAAATAATCGCTATTAACAAGTGGATCTGTAACTATAAAATATATCTACTCAGAGCTACACTATAAATATATTTTTACTAATCGATCTACACTAAAACTATAATTTTACTAATCGATCTACACTAAAACTATAATTTTACTAAGCAGATCTACACTAAAACAGTACTTCAAAATATGAATTATCACACTTCAAAATAATAAGTACCAGAGTAATTACCTCTAACGAGACGAAAAACCGGCAGAGCTTCGCACCTTCGCCACCTCCTCCTCACTCCCTTCTCTTCTCCCCCCACCTCTCTTTCTTTTTTTTCGGAATTATTATGACATTTTCGGCTGAATTTCGGCCTTATATAGGCTGCAGATCCTAGCGCCGTGGGGCACGACGGTACCAGGCCTGCAGCCGCCGTGCCCTACGGCGCTAGGACCTGCCGCCGTAGCCCACGGCGGTATGTCCCTACCGCCGTGGGCTACGGCGGTATGTCTATCGCACGCTTCGGGCCCACGTCTGGCCGTGGGCCACGGCCACTGCCGCCGTGCCGCATACCGCCGTGGTCTACGGCGGCAGATGTATAGATCTGCTAAATTTTTGGGGACCATTTATTTTTGCAAAATAGAGAAAAAAAATATAAAAAAAAATTCAGGAGAGGAAGGAGGAGAGCCCGCCCGGAGAGCGCGAGGCCCATACGCCGCCCAGCTGGGCCGTTTGGTTTGTTGGGCCTCGTGTGTTGCTTGCACTGTTCTTGCGAACATTTTTTTTGCCTTTTGAGGGCACTTATCAGTAATCACTGAAGAGTGCCTCAAAAAAAAAAGTAATCACTGAAGACGATTCTCAGAAAAAACAACTAATCACTGAAGACTGATGACAAAGAGAGGACTAATAACACAGTAAACCAGAGGTTTAGGGGGTACTTAATTACTCTAAATCACATTCAGCGCCCCATTTCAGGGTGCATGCATTTTGATTCTCATTGGACAACGAATTCTGTTTTTATCTCTCATGTAATACTGGCAAATAATCAAAACAATCACAAGTAATTAGCAGTTAGAGGAATCACAAGTAATTAGAGATGTTGAAATGCACAAAACGAAGTATGCCTGCATCGTTCCTTTGCTTGTCCCCTTGCTCTGAAATCGAAGTAGCTGGCCTGGCCATGAATAGCAGCAAGCAGATAGGACGACGAGACACAGCCACGCGAGATGGGTGCGGAGAGCCCGAGACGCGCAGGGAGTGCGGCCAGCGGGGGTTGAGACGGCAGGGCGTAGGGACGGCGGCGCAGCGGGGGACTGCGACGGCGGGGCGTAGGGGGACGGCGGCGCCACGATGGTCTGTTCATCTTCGGCTTGCTGCCGACCAGTTTCTTTCCTTTCTTCCTCCGGTCCTCCCGCTCCAGGCATCGATTGAATCATAGCTCTCCGGAAACACCAGCGTCCTCTTCGCGGAGGATCTTCCCCGGTCCCGTGTCCGCCGCGGCGAGACCTCGCCGGAGCGCCGCTGTCGACATTGCCCGAGTCCAACCCAGAACTATTTTTAAAAGGTCCTTACTTATTTTCACATAACCCCTCACATAGGATCGCGATTATTAGTCGCGATCGATTCAGGGGTTATGTGAAAATAACTATGGAATAATTTACATATAACTTCATAATTTGGATCGTGATTAATAGTCGCGATCTTATGGGGAGCTTAGTGAGAAAAACTGGTGATTATTGTTTCATATAGCCTCCTTATTGGATCGTGATTAATGGCCGTGTCTGTTTCTCACAAACTAAATTTTAGTCTCAAGGAATCTTACGTGCATGAAGCACTAAATGAAGTTTATTGACAAAACATTTTCACAGATGAGTGTAATTTTGCGTGACGAATCTAATGAACCTAATTAATCCATGATGTGCTACAGTAATTATCCTCTAATCATGTGGTTAAATACCTCATTAGATTCGTCTCGCGATTAACCTAGAGGTTGTGGAGGCAGTTTTGTAAAATAATTTTAATTAATAATACCTCTAATTAGTGGTCAAATTTGTCAATTTGGACCGGCTAAAGGTTAGCCGCGCCAACCAAACACGCCCAATAATCGCGTTCTGATATTCTTCACATTTCCCCCTGGGTGGCTCTTTTTTTTGCATATTAGCCCTCATGTATCCCGGGTAGATGCCTGAGTGCCTGACATCTCTGATCTCTCGCTCCTCCGTTTGCCGCCGCCGAGACGGCCGGCGCGCTGGTCTATCAGCCGTTCATACCTGGCCTCGCGCGGTGAAGGAGGATCTGTCATGTTAGCTTGCCTGTATGTGCTGATGGCAAGCTTTTCTGTTCCCTACCGCCGCCGGCCTTTAGCCATCCCGCCGGTGAAGACCACGTCAACCACAGTAGCAGTTCCAAGTGAGAGAGAAGAAGGAGAGCTCTCAAAATGGCAAGGTTGCAGGGGCTGCCTCTGGCCTGGGCAGAGGATCCACTATTCCCCTGGACCTTCCTGGGCTGAGGCCGAGGTGCCAGGGATCTGTTCGATGGAATGCGGCGCCAATTTGTCACAAACTCACAACCTTCAGGGCCTTTCGCTCAGGTTCGTGCTTTTCCTACCAGCTTCAAAACCTCCGTGTGTTGCTCGCACCATTTTGTATGACTGAGCTTGTTGTCTTCTCGTCTGGTTTCTTGTACTTTCGCATGCAGTAAGGCTGAATTCGGCTGTGCTGTTCAGCGTGAAGTACTTCTTCCATTCGCCCCTCACCCAATTCGGTGATCAACCGTTCGTGGCCTCAAATTACAAGGTATATACTTATCATTTACCACCTGCTGCCGTAGTGAATGCATTTTGACCCTTAATGAATGACACAAGTGAAATTTGTCATGTGATACTGCCATTTAGTACACTGCTACAAATTATTTTTTTTCTATTTTATAAATTATTTGACAAGCTATAGATGTCCAAAGGTACAGAGTATTCATATCCCCCTTTGGATAGACTCGACTGGTTAGCAAATGCTAATTAATCCCAGTGAGTGCATTGCAAGAACCTTCATAAGCCGAACATAGCATTCTAGCATCAGGGCAAAACCTAATATTACTAATTTAAAGTTCTGCTTGCTACTTTGCTGGCTTGATGACGACTTTTGTTACATCTGGAAGACCTGATCATAACAATAATATGTTAAGCCAAATCACATATTAATATTGGTGAAATTTTAGGCATTTGGACAAATTGGCATGCATACCTAGCTCATTTTAGTGAAGAATGCCATGTCACTATTCTGCTTTGAAAGAAGCGCCGGATTTACACATGCAAACAGCGATGGTTTCTTTTTCTTGGCTGGAAAGAGGAACATCCGGAGCGGTACTTTTGATTTAGATGGTGCATTCCTCTAGGTGGTGCTAGATTTGGGCCCAGATAAGCTGGTGCTCAGTATCTTTGCCAAAACCTTTTCAATTTCTTTTTGTAGCCATTTCACATGATCCAAACCTGCCTGTAGTTCATCAGCAACTTTGTAGTTCTCCTGCTTCATGTTCGAAATCTCCCCCTGAAATTTTGCAACATGATATGAAGTGAATCTAGCTCCGTCCTCGGTGTCTGCACCCATCTCCATGGTTCCTTCAATTTCCGCTTGTATGCTGCATAGGGAATCAAACTTACACTGGAGTTCCCCTTTGAACATTGCATTCTGTTCCAACCATACTTGCAGTTCAATCTTGAGTTCTCTTAGCCTCTTTTCTGTTGCTTCCATTTCCGATTTTGCAGGTTGATCATTTGCATGATCCTTGTTTGGCTTTAGCTTACTAATCTCAGCTTGTAGCTGATCATACTTGGTCTGAAATCCTTGTATCTGTTGGAATAACATGCTGAACTTCATCAAGAATGCTAGGTTCTCCTCCAGAAGCATATCAATGTCTCTTCTGAACTTTTCTTCAAGAGGTGATGCTTCATCCATTTCAACTACATTTGTTGATGTGGGCTCCTCCTCAATAATGCTTTTTTGATTTGTAACAGCATCATGTGATGCATCAAAACTTGGTTTATATTTCAGGCTAGAACTATTTATTATTCTACTGGGAATAGAGGAAACACTTTGTGCCCTTTGATGAACTGACAAAAAACTTGGAGTCCTTCGGTGGCCCCTAATCATTCTATTCGTCTCACTTAGGGACATGGTTGAATTCAATCGATGACCACTTTGCAATGCATCTTTGTAAGTTAATGATTTCAAGAGCTCGTGGAGCGACCGAATCTCTGCATCCTTCATTCCATTGGCACACTCTAGTTCACTTATCGTGGCTCTCATCTCATTCAAGCATTCCTGGTTCATTGCCTCCACTTCTGTAAGCCTTCGCTTTGCATTCTTATAATTTCGGAGGATAGAAGTGTATTCGGCCAATAGTACCTTTTCCTTATCTTGGAGTCCATTCATAAGCAACTGCTGTAGATTGATCATGATATCCTCTTGATCTCCAACATCAACAACTTTCCCATTTGTTGGAATTGGATTTTTGATGATAGATGAAGCTTCTTCCTTGTTCATCTCTACCTTCTGTTCTGAGCTGTCTTCAAAGATGCTGTTACATGGTGTTGAGTTATATATCATATTGTCCTCTTGTTTCAAATTTTCTTCTTGACTACTGGAGGAAATCTGTTGCACGTCTCCTAATGAATCGCTCTCCAGGCAGTGCACAATATCTTGCTGCACACTGATTCCAGTGTTACTAGCAATTTCGAGAACATGTTCTGATTCTCCATTGTTATTATCATCAGACGAAGTCTGATCTGCAGTTTCTGTTGTTCCCACATCCACTGATGCAGCTTCAGTTAACTTGTCTTCAAACTCACAACAGCTCAAGTCCTGTATTTTATCTTCGTGACAATGCTTTTCTGCTTTACTCTCATGGTAGCCACTAGATGACTTACTGTCATCGCTGAAGATAGCTGGCTCCGGTGTATTGGGATGATCAAGAAATCCGTCCACATGTGCCTTTCTTGTAGCTTCATCCATCTCTGGATCTTCTAATGGGCTTGTTTTGCTATGCTCACCTGATTGTATGGTGTCAGTGGATGGTGTTGCTTCATCAGTCAGCATGCACCTCGAAACAGCTGGGTGCTCAATGAGAGGTGATTGCAGCATATGTGAAATGTCACAGAAACTATTTATTGTTTCGGTGAAATTTGTATAGATTATTTTTTCTTGTACATGGTAGGATCTCTCTAGGTTATGCACTCTAATAAGCTCCTCGTCTGCCTCCTTGAGCTTCTCATTTAATTCACCTGAGTCATTTTGTCCTGTCTCCTCTTCCTCCAGTTTCTGCAATGACTTCTCCAGCTCATTGTTTTCTAGGCACAACCTATTTATCTGTGCAGTCTGTGTTGAAATCATGAGCTCCAAATCAACAACTTTGTTGACTAGTTCATCAATTTTCTCTGCAATCTCTACCACAGAAAGATCAGAGTCCATCTCAAAGTATCCCTTGATCTTTTCTACTAGTTCTTGTAGTTCAATTTTCTCCTGCTTCATGGAGAACAATTCATCTCTCCTAGCATCGGCATCAGTTTTAACATTCTCATCTGCAGAATTTCCTGAATATGATAGGGATTTACCATGCCCTCTCATGATACCCTCCAGCTTCTCCCTAGAAACCCTGACTCTTGCGGACAAAATTATTGTTTGGCTGAAAAATGACTTCTGTTGCTCCTGCATTTTGATAATGGCGTCTTCACAAGATTTAAGAGCAGTTGCTGTCATCAAAGCCCGGGCTTCATCATCCTCTATCGCTGCACTTTCATTGAACTTGTCTTGGAAGTAGCAAACTTCTTCCTGCATTTCGTTAATTTGCTTCTCAAGATCCCAGTATTTTGCAATTCCACTCTCATAAGAGCTCTTGATGAACTCTTTCTCCGTCTGCAGGACTAATATCTCTTTCTGTAGCCTGCTGATCTCAGCTTGTGCATTATCCTTGTTCATGGGAACTGCAGACTTCTTTCTTCCATCGTTTGGTCTTGATTTCTCTCCATGCTTCTTCTTCATTAGTCCCTCCACTGTTGACTTGTGAATTTTGCGAGGATCGACTGCGGTAAAAGCTTTTGGGAGATTGTCATCATCCTCTTCTAGCAATGAATACTGAATCTGATCAGGGAAGGCAGTTGCAATGGTATGGTTTGCTTTGTGTAACTCCCCTGACATATGGTCATAGCGTTCAGCAAGGGCCCTGTATGACCGGTATGCTTCTTCCACTGAACTGATCACCTCTGGTCGTCGCTTGTAATACATTTCCGCCCTCTTGGCAAAAGAATCAGCTTCCTCCCCAAGGAGGAAAAGAATACACTTGACCCTATCTTCCATATCTGCACATAGAAAAACATAAGGAGATGCTGGCTGTTTGGAAAGAAATGCTAAAAAAATCATTATCCAGATTGTCAGGATTGCACAAATAGATCTTTAAGGATGTTTCATTATACTCAATGTAGAAAACAATATATAGAGTTCAAAGAAATTGTAAATGTTATGAAGTTGATTTGTAACGGAGGTTTCAGTTCGTTTTATGGACTTAACTGCCTTGAAATTTGTGGACATTCTATTGCTCAGAGTGATGTACCACGTTTTGATTGTGAAGAACTGTAGCATACATCACTACTAAGCTGACACTAACCAAACTAGCATGAAATGCCTAGTATTTCTTGTTCTGAGTGCCTAGAGTGCAGACATCATTATACGTTCTTTTGGGCACGCGATTATATACCTACACTTAATTGATACATACATGAATTACATACTATAGACCAGATGCTCTTTTGCAGGAAACTATGCAAGTTCGGAACAAGAAATGAAACTGTTCAGATAATCATTTCCTCCTCTTGGTCACATGTAACACTACGACGACCGTAATGTTGCTCATGAATCAGCATGCATTGGTCTTGCTAAAAGGAAAAACAAAGCAATTGGACCCAGGTGTTAATTTGTTATGCTTGTATGTAAATGGACTGGATGGTGTGTGCTCAAGAAAGCCAAACCTTTGAGGTTGTTGTCGAGCCATTTGGACTGCTTGGTGCGGACATGGCTTGCCCACCACCACGAGTAGGCATTGCTCGCCGCCCGTTGCAGCATCCTGTTCCTGCCTCCTCCAGCTCAAGAGTTCTTCAGCAGGCAGGGTATCCTGCGCTTCTCTTCTGTGTAAGTTCACCTTCTCTGCATGAACATGTCTCACTAACTGCTTGTCTGAAATGCTCTCAGGACTAATCCAATCTGAATGCTTTTCTGATCGTTACCTCCTTTGCAGGACAAGAAAGGGACGAGGTTATCAGATTCCGCGAAGAAATTAAAGCAGGGGGGAAAAATTGGCATGAATGGTCAATGTTTGATACCTGCATCCGCGTATTAGTTGGCCGCACAAGCACAAGAGACCCAAGGTGGTAGTGGAGACGAAGTGGCAGGACTCGTAAGAAGTGGTCTCTGGGTCGTGGGACCCGCTGTGCGAGTTTGTTCACGTTGGTGATGCTCGGCACGTCGTCCGCATGTCCTCCTCGTTGCCTCGAATTTTTTCTTCTGGGATTCGTCCTCCCCTCTGTCGAGTAAAATCTGTGATTTGGCCATGCGTACATAATCCTGTAAATTTTCTTGGGACTGCAGTTATGCGTCTCATGTATGTACATGAATTATGTATTATAAAACATTCTTTAATATACATGAGATACAAACTGATGACATGTTTTATGTACATGATGTTTTAAGCTGTTCCCGTTTTTTGAAGGAGAAGAAAAAAAACAGAAAAGGTAGATGCTACGTGGAACAACAATTCTGAACTGCATAACCATATCAACCGGCTGCCAAGAACAATTCTTCCCACCTTTTGCTTCCTCTTGCCTCTCCTCTTCCGCCGCTGCTCGGGCCCCTCCCTTTCCTCCCCTTCGACGACTTCGCCGGCGGTGAGAAGGGGCAGGGAGCCTCTCGCTACTAGATCTTCTACCTATTTCCCTTTAGCTGCAGTTTCTTTGCCTATATGGTTTCGTCCCCATGTAAAACTAAACTAAGTCGGTGGGGGCAAGACCGTCTCACGGTTTTCATTAAGAAGCAGAAACTTTTTTCCGGCTTAGAAAACCCCCCAACCCCGGTTTCACCGGCGAGGAGATTTTTTTAAAATCAACCCCATAATTCGCTCCAACGAGGAGTCGACCCTGGGTGGTTGCGACCATACCTCAGCACATCTACCAACTAGGCTAGAGGGCTTTGGTGCTTGGTCCCCATGTGGTTGCCTCTACCTGTGCCTCGCCGCCGTTGTCGCTGTTACCGTCGCCGTCGATCCCGTGACCCTGGTAAGTAGTAAAAATAAAATCAATCCCGCCTCTCCCTCTCTCTCTCTTCCTCTCGCCTTCTTTCCCTGCGCAGATCCACCCCTTCTTTCGCCGGATATGTGCATCTCCACCCCGCCTCCGCCGCTGCAGCCCCCTGTTTGCTCTCGTGCGCCGACAGTTGTCCCGATTCCCCCGCCCCCCTGGGATCTGGCGCGGTTGAAATCGTGGAACGCGTCGGTGTTCTCCCGCGGATCCGCCGATGGTTGTTCTGATTCCCCTGCCTTCCCCTGGGATCTGGCGAGGTTGCAGTCGTCGAACGTGTCGGTGCTCTCCAGTGGATCTGAGCTTTTCAGGTTCATCCCCGATGTTGCATCTCCTTGCTTTCGCCTCCGACTGTCGCAGCTCTTCTTCGACGATTGTTCCGACGACCTCACCTCTCCCTGGGATGGGGAGAACCTGTCGTTGTTGAACGCATCGAGGTGCGCCCGCCTCAGTCTCTGCAGTCCAAGTCTTGAAGCAACTGTCCGCTCAGCTGCAGCTCCACTCCGTTTTAAGCAACATGGTTGTTCCGACGGCCTCTCCTCCACTTGGGATGCGATTTGGTGGTCTTTCTTCAATCGCTGACGCCGACGACTCTACTACATTTTGGTAGCCCGGTGCGTTCTTCTTCGACCCATCGCCCCTCCTGCAACCGCCTCTTTGAGCGGCCCTTCACGGGGTGCAAGCGACTTCGTCGCCTCTGCGGCCCACCGCCGGCGAGTTTCCGGTCTTTGGACCTGTCTGTAATTTGGTCCTCTGTGAAGGACCTTTATGTAAGATGGTTGCTTAATATATATAAAGTGCTTGTTATAAAAAAAACCATATCAACCGATGGTGATCACGGTGGTCGTGTCATGGTAGAAAAGGCGGTAGCAGTTCCTGGGGACTTCCCCGGCCCTGGGTCATTTCACGGTGATTCTTCAGCCAGCCGAGTACCGACGGAATCCGCCATAAGGAAGAGGAAGTAAAAGTACACGCCGCATGAAGCAGAGGATGGGGGCCGGTTTACCCTGACGCCGGATCAACTCTCGGGTGGTTGGTACCTTAGCCGCTGGACGCCACCACGGCTGGACCTTTGAGCTGCAATTAGGAAAAGAGGATGACCCCTCTTCCCATCTCAGGTTGCCATTTATCTCAAGTTGGGAAAAACAGACTCCACGCGCGTATATATGCGCGCAGCTATCCGCGACGCATCCTTCCGTAAGAGCAACTCCAAGAGTCGCCAAAAAACTACTGCCAATACTCATGAATTTAGGAACTTCCAAACCTGTTTTGGAAAGGAAAAAAATAGTAACCTCCAACAGTTTCCAATAAATCACTTCTAATAACTAAATTTGGGTCCACCTGGAACTTTTAGTTGGGCCGGTAGTTGACGTTCTTTCTTCTCGTGTTATTCATCGTCGCGCTATTCTGCCGCCGCCGGAAGAACCCTCGCGGGGCTGGACCTGGACGTCACTGCCGGCAGAACCGATGTTGTGGGGGAAGATGGTGGCGTTGTAGACGTTGTTATTGCCGTGCACGGCGTCGATGCCGTAGATGATGGGGATGCCGGGGCGGGTCTTGAGCGCCACCTTCTGCATTGTGGTGATCATCTTCTGCCACATGGTCTACTTCTCGATGCAAAACGCACACTAGTACAACAGCAAACGGCGGCGGCGGCTTACCGACGAAGTACTTCTCGATGACCTCGGTGGTGGCGTTGGCCCTCTCGATCTGCGACATCTGCCCGATCTTCTCCTCCAGCGTCATCCGGCTGAGGAGGTCCTGCACGCGCTCGACCATCGGCTGCTTCGTCGTCAGGAACGCGGCGGCCACGAGGAGGCACGCGACCGCGGTGGACGCCGGCGAGCGCGACATCGTCGTGGAAGAAACGGATTGACGACTCGACCGCATTCCTGCATGCGTGGAGAGAACAAACGTCGTCGAGGGGAAGACGAGGCACGCGGAGACTTCGCGATGGCGGCGTGTTGGGGATCGGCTTAAAAATATCTTCCTCGAAATCTTCCAAGAAGACACGCGTCGGCAGTTTTAGGAATTCCCCGAAGGTTCTGAAGTTTTAAAGATCTGTGAACAAATCCAAAGACGTCACTTTTTATGATTGGAGAAAGTTTTCAGGAAAACCAAATAGTTGGACGGGATGTTGTCTTATACATAAATATGTTGCTGACCCTCGGAATTCCTGAGAAACGTCGATTCCTTTCTTTCTCTTGTATTTTGTGATATTCAGGAATCTGAGAATTCTGGGAAGTCTTCCTTACGGCAAAGGTTTCAGGAAAGAGTGAAGGAACGGTGCGGAGGGGAAAAAACCTGTCCGAGGCTGCTCAATGAAGATTTCCGAAGACCACGATGGGATTCCAAGAAACCGAAGCTGACTCAGTCAACCGCGTATCAAGGAAGATACAAAGAGACGTGAGAAGCTTGGCTATGGAAGAAGAAAGAAGCTGGAATACGCAATGACACGTTTGTAATTTAGAAAGGGTCCACGTGATTACCGCGGACTTATGTACCCCCAACATTTCCATGTATATGTAACATTACAAAGGGTAGATTCAGAATGTAAAAGTGACCCTCGGGCACTATAAAAGGAGCCCTCATGCCTCCGTGTAAAGGGGTTAGCTTTTTCAGAGTAAGAATAGAAGCTTTTGTCAGTTCGTTTCCACCTTTTGTCTGGAGATTTCGGAATTTCCAACATTGGCGCCCACCATGTTCTTAGCCGTTAGAGACCCACGATGGCTCCACCGAAGAAAACCAAGAAATCCACAGCACAAGACCCTGAGAGCGAAGACAACTAAGAAAACACAGAGCAGGGCCTCGTTCTCCACCCCAAAACCAACACCACACAAGATCCAGAACAAGTCCAAGATCTGCAAAGCAATAGAAATGAGAAGGGCAAAGAGCCGGAAGAAATCCCAGAAGCCAGCAATGAGCACAATGAACAAGAAGTACCCGATGAAGAGTTACAGGCGGCACTGAAACAAGTCCAAACTCTGAAAAGAGGGAAATAATGCAACTTCAGAAAGAAATCGATGACTTGGCTGAGGCAGAGGATAATTCCTTCAAGCAATTCACACCAGACCCAGAGTCTGCAACTAAGAACCAGCGAATCAAGCAAAACTTCATTCCTCCGGAAAACACAGAGCACACAAACAACGGGATTGCCCAGTTCAATGATCTGAACTCTCCGCTTTCTGTAGGCCTCCAAACAGCTCCATGGCCATCCAAATACAAGCCAGTTTCACTTCCAAAGTTCAATGGTTTCGGCAATTCCAGACAGTTCCTGATGAGTTACGAAGCTGCAGTAGCTTCGGCAGGCGGTGATGACGTCGCTTTGGCAAAATCCTTCATCATCGCATGCGAAGGTCCGGTGCTTAACTGGTATTCACTTCTGCCACCACACTCGGTGTACAGTTGGCTCGATCTAAAAGCCAAATTCCTCCAAGTCTTCCAAGCCTTTCATCATACTACCACAAGAACAGCAGATTTATATCAGTGCAAGCAAAGAGACAAGGAACCGCTAGCAGAATTCGTGAGAAGATTCATGCAGCTGAAAACTCAAACTCCGGATGCAGATGACAAAGCAACCATCTCAGCTCTCATAAGTGGTTTGACTCCGGGACAAACGGCCGGTCATTTCAACAGATTGGACCCCAAATCAATAGATGAGCTATTTGAAGAATTGGAAAAATATTGTAAATCTGATGAAGATCACAGAAGAAGAGTGGCAGAAAGGTATCAGCAAAGGCAATCCCAGAGAGGCAACAACTGGAACGGAAACCAACCCATCATGAACGTGCAAGACAATTCATCAAACAATCCGCCACAAACTCAAGATTACCACAACCAGAACTGTCAGCGAGGCGGCCATTCCTCAAGAGGAAGAGGAAGAGGACGAGGACGGGGAAGAACACCTTCCAAGCTGCAAAACCATGATAGCAGGGATCCACACTTTCAATGCGTGTACCATGGCAGGAGTCACAGTACAGAGGCATGCCCAGAAACAAAAAAGAATATCCAGAGAATCCAAGATCAGCAACGCATAGCACAAATAGCAGCCATACAACCCAAGCCAATACAGCATACTTTTTGGCAAAACCAGCCTTTCCCTCAAACTCAGCCTTTCGTGCAACCACAACAAACAACATGGCAACCTTCGCCACAATTCTACCCACAAACACATTTTTCACAGCCACAATCCTCACAACTATTCTTCCATCAACCCCAAATTTCCCAGAGCCAAACTCCACAACAAACTTTCCCACAAACCCAAGCCATACAAGTCATCGAACAAGCTCAGCCAATCCAAGCAAAAGAAGCCTTGCCACTGCCACCAGCCCAAAATCCAAAAACCGAGCAAAGCAATTCCCAAAATACCTCAAGAGCCTTACCATCTTTCGGCATGATACTGCCAATAACCGGAGGTTCATCCATGAAGTTTGACACAAAGAAGCAAAGAAACGACTACTACAGGCAAGTCAATGTAATCATCGACGATGGCCCAACAGCAAGACCAGAATGGGCAAAGGTTCTAATAACCTTCACTGAGGAAGATTTCAAGCTAAAGTTAGTTTCCCACAACGATGCAATGGTCGTCGAGGTTAACGTCGCTGGGTGGATTATAGGAAATGTCTTAATAGACAACGGAAGCTCAGCAGACATCATTTTCACCAGTACTTTTCAACGAATGGGCCTCGCTCCTCACATGTTAGCACCACCAGAGAAGCCACTAGTTGGTTTTGGAGGAAAACCAATAAGGTCCAGCAGAAAAATCTCCCTACCAGTATCATTTGGAGACTTGGACAATGCAAGAACAGAACACATCATGTTCGATGTTGTCGACATGTATTATCCATACAATGCCATCTTCGGAAGAGGATTCATCAACAAGTTTGATGCGGTGTTCAGGCAATTGTTCCTTTGCATGAAAATCCCAGCTCCTCACGGTGTAATCACAGTTTTCGGAGATCAGAACGAGGCAAGAAGAATCGAACGGGGAAACACACCTGGTCAACAAAATGTCCACCATCTAGCAGATGACCAAGAAAAGCGACAACCATACTCCGAAGAAAAAAGAGACAAAGAGAAAATTGAAATAAGTGCAGATGGAGAAACAAAGAAGGTATTCTTAGATGGCATGCCAGATAGAGCGGTGACAATCGGAGCAGATTTAAGCCCCCAAGAAGAAGAAGAAATCATTTATTTCTTAAACAAGAACAAGGACATCTTCGCCTGGTCAGCGAAGGATCTTCAGGGTGTCGACCGCGACATTATCGAGCACAAACTAGACATAGATGATAGAATCCACCCAAAAAAGCAAAAACTCAGAAAAATGTCGGAGGAAAAAGCAAAAGCTGTTGAAGCAGAAGTTCAAAGACTACAAGATGCCAAAGTCATTCGAGAAGTAATTTACCCAGTATGGCTGGCCAACACAGTGCCAGTAAAGAAAAAGAATGAAAGGTGGAGAATGTGTGTAGATTTTACAGATCTAAACAAGGTATGCAAGAAAGATGATTATCCACTGGAAAGAGTAGACAGAGTAGTGGACGATGCTGCAAACAGCGAAATGTTATCACTCCTGGATCTGTTTTCGAGATATCACCAAGTCAGGGTGAGAAAAGAGGATGAGGAGAAAACCAACTTCATAACTCCATTCGGAACATACTGCTTCATGAGAATGCCAGAAGGCCTGAAAAACGCGGGATCAACATTCTCAAGAATGATAGCAATAGTGCTACACTATCAACTTCGGAGAAACATCTTGGCATACGTTGATGACATCATAGTCAAAAGCATCAAAAGATATGATCACATCAGAGATCTCGCAGAAACCTTCGCAAACTTGAGAGCAGCGAATCTCAAACTCAATCCGGAGAAATGTGTGTTTGGCATTCAGAAAGGAAAAGTTCTGGGATGTCTTGTGTCAACAAAAGGCATCGAAGCTAATCCTGACAAGATAAAAGTAGTTGTGGATATGCAAGAGCCAACTTCGGTTAAAGAAATTCAAAATTGATAGGGAGAGTGGCAGCATTAAACAGATTCATTCCTAGAGCAGCAGAAAGAAGCCTTCCATTCTTCCAACTTCTTCGAAGCTCCAAGAACTTTCAATGGAGTGAAGCTCAAAGTCAGGCATTCGGCGAACTCAAGGGATACTTGACAAATATGACAAAACTCTGCCCACCAGAGCCAAAATCACCTCTTCTTCTATATCTCGCAGCTTCCAACTCAGCCGTGAGTGCTGTACTAGTTCAAGAGAAAGAAGAAGATGGCAAATTAAGGCAAGTACCAGTCTACTATGCCTCCGAAGCTCTCTCAGGATCAAAACTGTTCTATTCAGAATTGGAGAAAATTGCTTATGCAGTTGTCATGGCAGCAAGAAAATTCAGACATTACTTCGAGGGGCATCAGATTCGTGTGATCACAAATCAGCCGCTATATGACCTTTTCACAAACAAAGATGCAACGGGAAGAATCGCGAAATGGGCTGCAGAACTATCTGGCTATGTAGTAGATTTTGAGAGAAGAAGTGCAATAAAATCACAAGTCCTTGCTGACTTTGTTGTGGACTGGACATCACCAACAGTGAGAAGCAACAACTGCGAAGAGGTACCATGGGTAATCTATTGCGATGGCGCATGGTGTGGTAAAGGAGTCGGAATTTCAGTAATAGTCACATCACCTTCAGGTATCAAAATAAGATACGCCGCAAGACTAGACTTTCCGGACGAAGCTGTTTCAACCAACAACACCACATAATACGAAGCCTTGCTGCTGGCACTCAGAAAGATGAAAGCTCTAGGACAGCAGACGTTCATCGTCAAATCAGATTCCAAAGAAATCCAGGGGCATGTCGAAAAAGAGAGCGAAGCAAGAAACCCAGAGCTTATTAAGTACTTGAAAAAAGTCAGAGAAATAGAGAAAAAATTCACGGGATACACTGTGTAACACATCCCAAGGGCAGAAAACATCAAAGCAGATATGTTGGCAAAGGCCGCAGCTCAAAACCAACCCTTACCCCCAGATGTTTTCTTCGAAATCATCACCTCTCCTTTTTTTAGGGATCATCACCTCTCCTTCAGTAAAGGAGAAAGAAGAGAAAATGGTAAATATTATAGAGCCATTCGATTGGAGAGCGCAAATCATGGCATATCTAAGAGATCATTACGAACCATCCGACGAAGTTGAACTCAACAGACTCAAGCAAAGGGCAAGGGGCTACGCCATAGTTGATGGCGAATTATACAAATCAGGGGTTTCGGAACCATGGCTAAGGTGCATCACATCCGACAGAGGAAAAGAACTGCTAGCAGAAATACACAGTGGATTCTGTGGAGCTCACATTGGTACAAGAGCACTTGCGGGAAAAGCAATAAAACAAGGATTCTTTTGGCCATCAATGCTTATAGATGCCAAAAAGACGGTTCAAGAGTGCGAAGCATGCCAGAAAAATGCGAACCAACAGAAAGCACCTTCATATCCAATTAAGCTAATTTCACCATCATGACCGCTGCAAAGATGGGGTATGGATTGGTAGGTCCGTTACCAACAGCACAGGGCAATTGCAAATTCGCAGCAGTGGCTGTGGATTACTTCACAAAATGGATTGAGGCTAAGCCTCTTGCAAATATTACGGCAACGACAGTGCAAAAATTCTTCTGGCAAAACATAATCTGCAGGTTCGGAGTTCCAAGAGAGCTGACAGTGGACAATGGAAAATAATTCGATTGTTACAACTTCAAAGAATTTTGCAATTCCATAGGCACACAAGTAAAGTTTTCAGTGTATCACCCTCAGTCAAATGGAGCAGTGGAAAGAGCAAATGGAATCATTTTCACAGGAGTCAAAAAATGCCTGTTTGATCAGAAGAAGGGCAAGTGGGTAGACGAATTGCCAAGAGAAATCTGGTCTCACAACACAACTACATCAAGAGCTACATGTTTCTCACCTTTCCGTCTCCTATATGGAACAGAGGCTATGACACCAGAGGAAATAAAAAATGGAAGCCTAAGAGCAACAAAGAAAAGCGAAGATCCTGAAGAGATTGCAAAAATTGAAAAAGATCTGATCGAGCTTGACATTCTTGAAGCTGCTCAAAACTTGGAGAAATATCAACAGGAGACAAGGAAATGGAAGGACAAAAAGATTGTAAGAAAGGAAATCAAGGTGGGTGACCTAGTCATCAAAAGAAAGAAAGATTGGGAAAACCCGGAAAAATTACAAGAAACTTGGGAAGGTCCATACATAGTGAAAGAAAGCAACAGGCCGGGTTCTTTCCGTCTAACTGATGAACTGGGAATGGAGCTACCACATTCATGGAACGAGGAAAGCTTAAAGAGGTATTATCCTTAAGAAAAGATAGAACTATAAGTTTAGCTAGGTCGCATTTAAATTAAGAAAAATTGTAAAAAACCTCGGTCTGTGGATCTATAAACAGTGCCGAGGGAGAAAAATAGCTTTACTTTTCCTGCATTTTTACTTCACCTAAAGAGACCGTACTCTTTTCCTTGCAAGGGGAACTCCACCATGGAGGCAAGGTTTTTAATGAGGTGGGTCTCGTGTAAATTTCCTTTCTATCATTAATGAAAGAAGTCTTCCCCTAAATTTCCTACATTTATGTTTATATCGTTTCTTTATTCTCGCAAAATCCAAATAAACGTAGGCCGAGGGCCATATTCCAAAAAGTGTGATTATCCAAGAAAATCACGAAGGCCGAGGGCCATATTCCAAAAAGTGTGATTATCCAAGAAAATCACGAAGGCCGAGGCAACGGAAAGTTGTGGCCATATTCCAAAAAGAGTGATTATCCAAGAAAATCACTGAGGCCGAGGCAACGGAAAGTTGCGGCCATATTCCAAAAAGAGTGATTATCCAAGAAAATCACTGAGGCCGAGGCAACGGAAGGTTGCGGCCATATTCCAAAAAATGTGATTCCCCACGAAAATCACAAGGACCAAGGGCAACGGAAGGTTGCAGCCAAATTCCAAAAAAGCATAGCTTAGCGTTTATTTAAAGAGGGTACGGACTATATTCCACCTTTCATCAAAAGTATACAAAGGCATGGTGCCAATTAGATAAAATTCGCAAAGGCTTGTTTCCATCAGAAACAAAATTCGCAAGGCGTGTTGAACACAACCAAGAGTTGTCATATCAACACGGTTTCCATCTTAAGTCCATAAAACTGTTTACAAAGTTTTATCGACTTATCCTTACAAAATTTATTCAAAAACTACCGAAGTAAACTTCAAGACTTATCTTCTTCTAAGAAGACGACACGCCCTCGTGATACGAAACGCAAGGTAGAGAGGGTGACGCTTTTTGCAAAAACATTTCTCAAATTGCTTCTTCACATCACAAGGAATAGCGTGTCATTACAACAAATTCTTACAAGGATCAAAAAGAACATTTTACAGAGGAAGCTCCAGTACATGGCCAGGCTTTGAACCTCGCTGTTCGGCAATATCACAAACATACGCAAAATCATCATCCGCGGCTAAGGGGCTCAGGGGCTCCGTCTTCACAAAGCGCACAGTGTCTTCTTCAAGCGTCGAAACAACAAAATCGTCTCGAGAAGTAAAAAACCAGCCCAGAGGAAAGCTATGCATCGAGAAGTATTCGCAGCAGAACATCCAAAAATCCCTAAAAGACTTTTCAGGAAAAGCTTCTTTGTACAGACGTCAGGAGGCTCCACTGGCCATGACACGTTCACGATACATACGAACAGGAATAACATCCTGCGCAGGCCCCCCTTCAAGGACCTGCGCAGGAATAGTTTGTTACAAATCTTTTTACAACCATCTCAAAGTTTTTAAAGTCAGGAATATCCTAAATCCTAAACCTGCTCTGTGTCAGCCGGAGCCGCGTCAGGATCAGTAACGTCCACGCCTTCAGCACTCTTCTCGCCAGCTTCTTCAGCAGCACCATCATCAGGATTCATCTCCAACGCCGCTCGAAGCTCTTCTTGCGCTTCATCTTCCAAGATCTGAAAGAGACAAACAAAGATACTCATAAGCAAGCAATGGCACAGGCAAATAAAAAGCAATCAAGTCACTCACAAGTATATCAAGAAGAAGAAAGTACCTTGGCAAGCTTCGGACGGGCAATTTCTTTGGCAAATTCTTTACCACCAACCATCCAAAACTTTTTAACAAAGTTCTTCTTGATATTCTTTACATCCTCATTCGCACGAATCATGGATACACTAGATGCCGAAGGAAATTCAAGTCCAGAAGAGCAAAACTTGCCAAGATCTGCACAATCTTTAATCTCTAATAGCTTTAGAAGACTCTCGGAGCAGAACGCAGCAGCGAAATCACTGGCAGAGCCAATAAGTTCGGGAAGACTTTCAAATTCTTCAACAAGCCAGTTAATAATTGCTACTGGATCCTCAGCATCAGGAAAAGGATTAGGCCTAGCTCCGTACTCACCAAGAGCTTCGCTATATTTCTCAAACAAAATTTCAAAGTTATTTTTAATTTTCTTTTCTCCATCCCTCATAACCTTCAACTGATCAGCAAGATCTTTTTCCAGAGAAATAATCCTAAGATCTTTCTCACTATTGGCTTTTGCAAGATCCGCATTCTGCTTCGTGGCTTCAGCATTTTTAATCTTAAGATCCGAGATTTGGTTTGCATTGCGCTCAATTGTTCCACGCAATTCTTCAATAATTTTCAAGTAATCTTCATGAGATTTCTGAAGCTTCGCATGTTCAATTTCTAAACTTTTATAGGCGTCATCAACATGTTTTCTTCCCTCCTTAGCAAGTTCCACAATCTCCTTCAAAGTCTTGTTATGAACTTCGAGTTCTTGAGAAAGCTTCTTGGAAGAAGACAGCTCTTGCTCGAAATTAAGGATCTTGCCTTGTAGCGAAAGAACACGGTTCTCATCAGCACGAGTCTTCTCAGAAGAGATTTTGCCAGCAATCACAGATTTCAGACCGAGGGTAGTGCTAATCATTGATAAATCTCTAGCAGGAAGTTTTCGTACAACATCTTCAAAAACTACGCACACCAAAAGGCACAATAAGCAAGACTAAAAAACTAAGTAAAAGAAAAATAAGCACAAGTCGAAACCAACGCACCTGCAGGATCAAAGTAGTTACCAACATCTTCATGCGCGGACTCCACAATCGCATGAGCATCATCTTGAACCGTCTCTATCCGAGCTTCCAGAATTTTTTCCAAGTCTTGAACAAAAAAAGGTCTCTTCAACGCTTCACCACCAGATGAGCTCGCGAAGGAGGCAAGCGACCCTGGAGCATTCCATAGCATTTCAAAGCTATAAGGATCATCATCCCTCCCAATCCCAGCACCACCAACAAACATTAACTTACCCTTCAGGTTTGTTCCAAAGGTCTGGTTGTATCCGTAGGTCTCGGCCGAAACTCCCCCACTCTCAGGAACATCTTGTCGACCTTGAATAAGAAGCGAAAAGTCAGAAGGAGGACCTCGCTGCACGGTTTTGTCAAGATCAGCCATGAATTTAAGAGAAACATCACCGTCGTTTGTCTTATTTTCCAAGAGAACAATCCCCTTCTCCAAGGATGAAGCTTCGGAAATCTTGGACGCTTCAAGTTTCTCAGCAACTGCAGGTTCCTTATCTGAAAGAGATTCAATATCAACAAAAGTACTCTCTGAGGAAGGAGAACACGCCACACGGCCCGGAACCACCTCACAACACAACAAAGAATCACCTGATTTCTGGTTGTCATCATCATCCTCATCCGACAGAGCAGACGCAACGCGAGCACGAGGCTTGGAGGAAATAACCTTCTTACTTCCTTTCTTTTTCTTCAAATCTGCCAAGGCGGCCGCCGTAGTTTTTTCAGATTCAGAACTGCGAGGAGGCGAGGATGAGCTCCCGGAAGTCAGCTTCCTCTTCTTGGACATTTCCATGGTTTTTGTCTTTCCAGAAGTCTTGCTGGGTGCGGAAGGATTCTCATAAATCGCCAAAACCTTAGGGCTCTTCCTCTTCCGAGACTTCACGGGAGCACCAATAGCAACCGACCCAGTAACGCCAGGATCCTGCATCAACTTCTTTGGGCCAGGAGGCCTCGGGCGTAAAGCCGGGTCCGCGCCAAGTTCCGCGAAAACACGGTTCACTCGGCGCTTGTGTTTCACAATGTTCTTGAATTGTTTATACTCGCTCAAGTAGCATTTTCCAACCATATCAACCACCAATTCCTCAACAAGGAAGATAAAATCATCTAAATTTTGACCTTCGGAGAGGTGAAGATCAAATCTTGGAAAGGGAACTTTGCACGGCGCCCAGTCCACGGAAAGGTACACAATCTTCTTAGGTCGCCACCCTAAAGACAACAGCCATATGCTGGCAGCAACATATTCTTCAATCATATCTCGCCCACCAAGGATGGTGCAAGCGAAGTAGAACATATCCTCACTCTTCTTGAAATCCTGGGACTTCCTATTGAAAGAAGCAGTGGACACAGCCGTCATCGGTCCGATGGGCGTAAAGAAAGGATTCAGAGGGCCGGCGAGACCCATCTCCTTTGACATATCAACCTTCACATAGAACCAAAATCTCTGCCAGTCATCTGCCCACTTGTCATTACTGCAAGGAGCAAGCTGAATCCTTTCGATTTTCTGACTTGCATTCTTCTGACGAGTGTTAAAAGTACTGCAGCCATAGTGAGCTTCGTACAATTTATCGTCATCAAGTTTGATGATTTTCCGCTGAATGTGAAGTTCAAAAAGTCGAGCGAAGACATCTGCACTTATATGACCCTCGAAAGTTTTCTGAATCCAGAAAAATTTTGATAGTCCAGAAAGGAGTTGGGCGTAAGCTGGTGGATCTTCACTTGAAAGCGATCCAAGATCGATGGAAGGCGCTCATCGCACGGAAATCTGAGACCAGCAGTGAAAAAATCTCTGAAGACAACCACCTCATCAGGTTGAGGCTGAGGAACTTCTTCGCTTGTCGGCGAACGACCACAGCCAGAAGGAAAAAAAGTTCGCATCCTCAAAATCCTTAATCAGATCAGGGGTCAATAGTGATTTTCCAAAAACAAAAGTAGGAGGATACGCCACCTTCGGGGGCATTAATTCTTCCATCTCAACTTCAACCTGAGAAATGTCCTCCTCAGTCCCAGAATCTTCGCCCGAGTTCACCTCTCCCTCCTCAAGAGTTGTATCCTCAGGGCCCGGGGCCAAAGGGGCGGCGCTGGAGGAAGGTACTTCAGAAGATTCCGAAATTTCGGAACCTAAGGCAACGGTAGCCTGAGCAATTTCCTCTTCCGTCATTGGCTTGGCAGTATGCCTCACTTGAGCCACCTAAAAACCAAAAATATCAGGAAAACGCTAAATCAAAAATTAATCTCCTATACCAAAGAACAGAACTAAAGAAACAAGGAATTCAAAAATTACCTTCGGAGAAGAGGAAGAACAGAACTCAGGAAACAGGGCGCCAAAGAGTCTTCAAGAATTTGAGAAAAATTCCAAGAAGATTCAAAAGCAGGCAAACGGTGAAAGCGAAAGACACCGCAGGCCCCCTATTTATAGGAACTAAAGGATCTATCGAGAAGGTACCTCGAAAAACGAGCCGCCACCCTATACAATGCCAACGCGTGTCTCCTCCGATGCTCGAGGGTGACGTTTTTAACCAATCCTAAGAAACTTTTTTCGTGGAAACGAGTCGTCGGAGTCAACCCGCTTCCCCGAGGGGCTACTGTTGGGGATTGGCTTAAAAACATCTTCCTCGAAATCTTCCAAGAAGACACGCGTCGGCAGTTTTAGGAGTCCCCCGAAGGTTCTGAAGTTTTTAAGATCTGTGAACAAATCCAAAGACGTCACTTTTTATGATTGGAGAAAGTTTTCAAGAAAACCAAATAGTTGGACGGGATGTTGTCATATACATAAATATATTGCTGACCCTCGGAATTCCTGAGAAACGTCGATTCCTTTCTTTCTCTTATATTTTGTGATATTCAGAAATCCGAGAATTCTGGGAAGTCTTCCTTACGGCAAAGGTTTCAGGAAAGAGCGAAGGAACGACGCGGAGGGGAAAAAACCTATCCGAGGCTGCTCAATGAAGATTTCCGAAGATCCTGATGGGATTCCAAGAAACCGAAGCTGACTCAGTCAACCACGTATCAAGGAAGATATAAAGAGATGTGAGAAGCTTGGCTATGGAAGAAGAAAGAAGCTGGAATACGCAATGGCACGTTTGTAATTTAGAAAGGGTCCCCGTGATTACCGTGGACTTATGTACCCCCAACATTTCCATGTATATGTAACTTTACAAAGTGTAGATTCGGAATGTAAAAGTGGCCCTCGGGCACTATAAAAGGAGCCCCCATGCCTCCGTGTAAAGGGGTCAACTTTTTCAGAGTAAGAGCAGAAGCTTTTGTCAGTTCGTTTCCACCTTTTGTCTGGAGATTTCGGAATTTCCAACACGGCGCGAAAGTAACGATGCCCGCGCGCGGAGTCTTTTGGCATTGCGATGCCGCGGGTGGGAAGTGCGGAGATATACGAACTGGACCGACAAATCTTGGAAGTGCCAAAAGTATTGAAACTCGGTTTGGAAACTGTTGGAGGATGATTTTTCTCATTAATTCCAAAAATATGGGATTGACAATTGTTTTTGGCAACTCTTGGAGTTGCTCGGAAGGGTATAAAAACAATTTTGTTTTTTCTCAGGATTCCTGATTGAGGTTTTCAAGAGGTGGAAGGGTAGAAATATAAATTTGTTTCTCTCTCAGGGTTTCTGATGTAAGTTAGATTTGAATTTGGCAAGTCAATTATACCAAACTGTTGGAGATTAGCTCTTTTTTAACTTGCCATATCATTTTAGAAGTTGACAAAACACAATATTTACCAAGTAAAATTTGGTAAATTATTGGAGATGCTCTTACTCCTATAATTGAGTAGCGAATCTATCGGGAACCCACTTAAACGGCCAGGAAAACTGCAAACCAACCCTCCTAATTAGAACTATGTGTTGTGTACTTTGTAAGCTTGAATTGATCTTTAATTTATCCAAATGGCTACAACAATGGTGATGTACCCAACTAAAGCGCTTTTTTGTATGTGCGGTTTTTGTAAGCTTGAATTGATCTTTAATTTTTGACCTTGTTGAACACACTAATTAGAATTCTCAATCTAAAGCGCGTGATAATAAAATAGAAGGAATTGGCTTATGCAACGTTACCTCACTGGCAACCCATGGTTCAGGCTTTCAGACATTCACTCGAACATGTGGCGTACATGTGTGGTGGCCACCGAAGGTCCGAAGCCGTGCCAGACAAGAGAGTGTTGAAGGGAGAAGAAAAGCGGTAGTGGTCTGTAGCACTGAGAACCAAACCTTTTGCATAATCACTGGGATGGGGGTAGTGCGCAAACTTTTTTCAGCTACACATGCATCTTCTACTCGCTAGTGGCAGTACAAAAGCGCGAGGCACCCAGCCTGAGAGAGTGTAGTAGGTGGGTAGGACTTACAGGAGCTAGCCAGACGGATGGCTACCGCGGATGCATCACCGGCCGCCGGAGCCGGAGGGGAGGAGTACGGCGGCCGTGTTACGACGTTCGTGGTGCTGTCTTGCGTCGTCGCCGGTAGCGGCGGCTTCCTCTTCGGCTACGACCTCGGCGTCTCCGGTCAGTCCCAGTTACCAGTCACCCCTTCCACGCGCAATTTGGTACTGCCATCAGGGGGTAATCTGTATGCAGATTTAGTTGACTAGCCAGTAGCATGTACCTGAAAGGAATCTTTGTTCAGATTAGGCTACGACATAGAGGAAGTTTTGATTGCAAACTTGCTGCTCCTACTTCTTGCACATTCTCCTTCAGCGTGATTTCTATAGTGCCAGTTTTTTTTTTTTTTTTGCCTGCAAAAAAAAAAAAGGATGAGAAGACTCCAGCCGGGGGAACCGATGCTACTGCAGTAGTATGGTCTAATTTCTGAAACTTGTGTTCCTCGTGTTTTAGTTATAAACGTTTATCAGCTCAGTGAACCACAGAAATTATGCACAGTACTGAGGAAGAAAAGAATGAGCTCAGAAAGAAAAGGTAAGTCGGCTACTAGTTAGGAAGTGAACATAAGGTATCAAGAAGTCCCTCACAGTCAGGTGCGATGCAATTGCCCCCTATTAGTGAAAGCAATCCCAGTCAGCAATCATATTGTTCGTTTGCATGCAGAAACAGAGGAAACGATTCATACCTTTTTGTTTTGTTTGTTTTTTCCCAATCATAGAATGATTCGACATTTGACAATATCCTCATTTGTCAATTCAATCTCGAAAAAAAAATCAATCTACTACGTGAGGGTCCGAAAAGTTGCTGACAATTCATGTACTATTTTTTGTGTGTGATATAGGTGGTGTCACCTCTATGAACTCATTCCTGAAGAGGTTCTTCCCCGAGGTATACCGTCTGAAGCAGAGCAGCAAAGTGAGCCACTACTGTCAGTTCAACAGCGAGCTCCTCACTCTGTTCACATCATCACTCTATATTGCGGGCTTCCTTGCAACTCTGGTTGCATCATCCATCACAAGGAGGTTTGGCCGTCGCACATCAATGCTGATTGGTGGTGTATTCTTCATTGTGGGCTCAGCATTTGGTGGCGCAGCTATCAATATTCCCATGCTACTCTTGAACCGGATTCTTCTTGGAATCGGTCTCGGATTCACTAACCAGGTAAGTAGGTAACCATGTGTTAGAATAAGTATATGCAGTATGCACACGTGAAGGAGTGAGAACAGTACTACACTAGAATACTGGATAAAATTCCTCGCAAAAAAAAAAGAATACTGGATAAAATAGTTTAAAGTCTTTCATTGACTTGACTACTTAATACTACATAGGGGGCCTCTAGAGTAATTTGTCCTAAGCCCCAAGCAGACAGCAATAGACAGATGAACTTGAACAACGACAATTTGGGTCTAAAAAATTTCAAGGGCCATTTGCTGCCGTAGGTTAGCAGTGCTCTTTTGGCTGCTTTCTGTTGGAGATCAGTGTGGGTCTTATTGCGCTTGTATTGTGAGAGTTAGTTGGTCCTTTGAATTTGGAAGCTAACATGCTGTAAACACTACTTGGTCTGTTTCAAACTGTAGCCCATTTTGCTATGTATCTAGAGTTCTAGACATAACCTTCTAGATGCGTAGCAAAATGAATGTATCTAGAAAAGTCAAAACGACCTACATTTTGAAACGGAACCTGTTGCGATGTGTTCGTTGAAAAAAAGTGCTGTTGCAATGCATATGGATCTGTTTGTCCCTAGAATTCTAAAAAAGATACATTGCATACGCAGCTTCTTCTTAATACAAAGATATGCAGCTCTCATGCGTATTCTCGAAAAAAAGAGTTCTAAAAAAGAATTTGAAGTGCCTTATATCTGAATGGAAATCTGAATGAACTATTGCATTGAGCTACTACAGGATGCGTTATCTGCTTGTCTTTCTGTCCACAACAAACTTATGATCCGTTACAAGTTAATTACTAGTCTGCCATACTAATGTGTGTATTCATGGACTTGTAGGCTGTACTAAGATGCATATCTTGTTTCTGAATAATAGTCATTCCTTTCCTGGAGACTGGGCAACTGTATTAATATCTGTTTATAAAAATTATATTTCCAGACAATCCCATTGTACCTGGCAGAAATGGCGCCACCGCAGTACCGTGGAGCAATCAACAGTGGTTTTGAGCTTACCCTCAGTCTTGGCATTCTCTTTGCAAACATCGTCAACTATTATGTTCTAAAAATTAAAGCGGGGTGGGGGTGGAGGATATCCTTGTCCATGGCTGCAGTACCTGCTGCATTCTTAACCATCAGCGCACTCTTCCTCCCTGAGACACCAAGTTTCATGATCCAACGCGACGGAAACACCAACCAGGCAAGGATCGTGCTACAAAAGCTGCGTGGAACAACCTCAGTCCAGAAGGAGCTTGATGACTTGGTTTGTGCGAGCAACATCTCGAGGACAACCAAGCATCCATTCAGAAACATATTCGAGAGGAAGTACAGGCCACAACTTGTCATATCGATCATGACCCCTTTCGCCAATCAGGTTAGCGGTATCAACGTGATAAACTTTTATGCTCCAGTCATGTTCAGGACCATCGGTCTCAAGGAGAGCGCATCCCTCCTCTCCGCGATGGTCACACGCCTCTGTGCAACATGTGCAAACATTTTAGCAATGGTGCTGGTCGACAGGACTGGGCGCAGGAAGCTCTTACTCGTAGGCGGCGTCCTGATGATCTTGTCACAGCTCACTTTGTGTGCAATCCTAGCTGCAAAGTTCAAGGACCATGAGGATTTGGAAAAGGGCTATGCTTACCTAGTGTTGATCATAATGTGTGTGTTTGTTGCAGGCTATGGATGGTCATGGGGGCCTCTTACATACTTGATTCCCGCTGAGGTTTGTCCGCTGGAGATCAGGTCAGCAGGGCAGAGCATCGTGATCGCTGTGAATTTTTTCATGACATTTGTGATCGGCCAGACATTTCTTGCGACCCTTTGTCACATCAAGTCTGCAACATTCGTCATCTTCGGTGGTTTGATTTTCTTGATGACGCTGTTTGTTTATCTGTTCCTTCCGGAGACAAAGAAGGTTCCCATAGAGCAGATGAAACAGCTCTGGAGTAGGCACTGGTTCTGGAAGAACATTGTAAGGGAAGAGGAGGAGGGGGAGGAGAAACAATCAGAGACAATTACTTCGCTGAGATCCTAGTGCTTTTTTCCGAATTGATTGGACTATGTTTGGTCAATCCTGGAAAGCAAATGCAGAGTAGGATTTGGATTAGCCGGTATTGTATTGTAATAGATTATCCGTATCTTACCATTGCACTCAGAAATATCATGAACAATAACTTCCAATCTCCTAGTGTTTGTCTGAATTGGACTGTGTTTAGGTTCAGGAGAGGTGGCAGCGTAGTGGGTGGCCTCCATCTCCATTTATAGGGTTTTTTTTTTTTGCGAATGCCTCAAAATTTCTTCTGGGGTTCGTCCTCTCCTATTTCGAGTGAAATCTGTGATTTGGCCAGGCGTACATAATCCTGTAAATTTTCTTGGGGCCTGCAGTTATGCGCCATCCATACTGTTGCTTCATGTATGTAAATGAAATATATATTATAAAACGTTGTTTAATGTACATGGGATACAAACTGAGGGCATGTTTTAAGCCTCTTTTTTTTTTAAGCTGTTGAAACAGAAAAGGTAGATGCTACGTGGAACTACAATTCTGAACTGCATAACCATATCAAGCGCTGCCATTCTGCTGAGCAAACAAATGGTGATCACGGTGGTCGTGTCATGGCAGAAAAACCGGTAGCAGTTTATGGGGACTGCCGGTAGCAGTCTAACCCGGCCGGAATCACGAGGTACTATCCGCCAACCAATCTCCCGATGAACACACGAAGGCCTGAACCATCAGGATTTCCATTCTTCTCTACCGCAACTAACGTGTTACGCCGAATGCTCGCGTGTCCGGCGGGCCGCGCGCTTGTGCTCACACGGCTGGGCATGGCGCCATGACGGCCATGGTTCGCACCTCGCAATCCTCTTCTCCCGGAACGTGCGCAACTCCGAACGCGAGGGCAGTGGCTGCGTGCGGTTGGCCGCGTGATTATCTGCAACTGTAGGATGCTGACGCGCATGTTCTTCTTCAGTGCTTGAGATCCAGATTTCCCCGAAAACTTTTGTAAGATGAAGCCATCCCGTTTCTATCGATATCTCGAAGCCATTATTTGGTCTCCTTAAGTTTGCCAATTGACCGTCGGCATGCACGTGGCTGTGCGCATCTCAGTTTCACAGTTTTAGCTCCCTACTTGTGATATGCTATTCTGCTTCATAACAGTTTCAGTTCCTACTGAATATTCTGGTTCATAACAGCTTCAGTTCCTACTGAATAAATACGGGGCACAATGCAAGGCCATTTCAGAATGTGTCCAGCCTGAAAGTTGTGTTCGATCTCATGGATGGAGCAAATCATGATATGCAATCAGCACTGCGAGATATGTGACTTTTAGTGTCAACAGGAAATGATACGATGTTTGCATCATAGTCACATAATTCGGGGTCGCTGCCGCGTTCCTTGACCCGGGTTCACTGTACCAAATCGTGGGTCGGGGTCAAGCGGGGTCATCGTCCCATTCATGCATGGGTCATCGATCCACAGCAGTAGGGTCACAACATGGATCAAGTAGGTTGTATTGAGCAACAGGGGAGGGAAGATGAAAAAGAGTGCCATTGTTAAGATAACGGACTTACGATACGAGGAATAATGAGCTTGGTGATCCATCATACGCAGCCCAGATCAGATTTTTCTTGATATTTTTTCTCTATTTACTAGGTTGAATAGAACTTCTATATCATCGTCATAGTTTATCGACCCAGATTGATTGAGGTCGATCGTTCCAAACTACTCCCTTCGACCCATGTTCTCAGACACTTACGACCCTCGTCCCTCGACCCCGACACTCGATCCAGTCGACCCGACATTCTGGTGACTATGATTTGCATAAATGTTGCCGTTTATCATGCGAGTTTGATAGCCTCAAGTCTTGATCCTGACACCAGAGTACATTTCTTTTGTTGGTTCAGACTTCAGAGTTCAGGTTCTCACCACCACTACCGATGGCCCAACTGCAAGCGGCGAAGAAAGCATGACACCCCGGCCCTGTAATAACCCCAGCTTAAGGTTCAGTTCAGGCTTCAGATACTTCAGAATGAAGTCAGAGCTAGACTGCAGAAACATTCAGGTTCAGACTTCTTTCTTCAATCTTCAGCTAGAAGAGAAGGGCGCTCCTGTAGAAATTTCAGAAGCGAAATCCATGCACCGTGCCACGGAAATCGATTTGCTCGGCAATCTGAAGCGGGGCAATGGCTCATCGTCGCAAATGCAGTTTGAAGACTCGTACTGGGGCTAGCTGACGGCGCATCGAGACAGATCAATTAAAGCCGGGACGAACGTGAGATCAGCCGGTGTGTGGGGCGGCGCTCCGGGCCTCCGCCGCCGCGCCGCACGGAGCAGAGGTGGCCTTTCCCTGACGCCGGAGCAAAAGCGACACTACGAGAGTCAGTGGAACCGTCACTGGAAGTTCGCCTGCGGTAATGGGAGAGCTCGCCGGCGGTGGCGTGACCTCGCCGGTTACCATAAGAGTATAAGACTAACCCAGATTCAATTCCTACTTGCAACAAGCATCATATAAGCTTCGGTTCATACTGAATGTCATTCGGCGACGCGCACGGCGCACCTGCAGCTCCAACTCCGGGAGGCCGCCACCAGAGCTTAGCTGCCTTCACCTCCGCGACATCAAAGGCACGAGAACGAGGCACTCCAAGCGCCGAGACTGCTAGTGTCCTCGAGCGGCGGCGGTCGCCGTCGAGATTCGCGCCGGCCACTGCGGCATTGCCGCGCGCGCGATCCTCCTGATCTCCGGCCTCCCCCGCCATCCGGCTCCCGAAGCCGAAGACGACAAGTCAAACTACGATACGGCTGAATCTAGACCGCACATTTCCGATCGTACGGTACAGAGGCCCCCAAGGGGTGGACGGTAAATGAAATACCGTCCACCCCCAGGACCTGCACAGGGCCTCCACGAGCGCTTCTTCTCCTTGTTCCTCGGCGTTCGGGGCGGCGGCGGGCGGTTTTCGCTCCTCCGTGGTGGAGGACGAGGGCATGGCGGGCATGGTTCGCACCTCGCGTTCATCTTGCCCAGGAACGTGCGCAGCTGCGAACGCGAGGGTAGTGGCTGCGCCCGGTACTGGCCCGTGAATATCTGCAACTGTAGGATGCTGACGTGACTGTTCTTCCGTGCTTGGGATTCAGATTTCACCAAAAGCTTTTGTAAGATGAAATCTCGTTTCCATCAAAATCTTGACGCCATTAGTTGATCTTCTCCCGGCTCTTCCAGCCTGCACAAAGTCCAGGTTCGAGGTTCCTTCTCCAGGTAGAAGAGAATGGCGCTCCTGTGGAAACTTGAGAAGCGAAATCCATGAACCATGGGAAATCGATTTCCTCATCAATCTGACGCGGGGCCGTTGCTCACCGTTGCAGCTTCAGGTTCAGTTCAGATACTTTAGAATGAAATCAGAGCTTGCTTCTTCCGAGTTCCAACTCTTCCAGCATGCACAAACATTCAGGTTCAGGCTTGAAGAGAAGGACGCTCCTGTAAAAATTTCAGAAGCAAAATCCATGGACCAAACCAGGGAAATCAATTTGCTCAGCAATCTGAAGCGGGGCCATGGCTCATCGTCGCAAATGCAGAGCTAGCTGACGGCGCATCGAGACCGGTCATGTAAAGCCGCGACGAGGAAGTAAGGGGACGCGAGATCAGCCGGTATGTGTGGCAACGCTCCGGGCGACACTGCATGGAGCATAGGTGGCCTTTCCCCTGACACCGAGCAGAAGTGACACTACGTCCGTGAGTGGGGACGGTCTCCTGTAATCCGCCTGTTAACACTCGCAAGTGTATATGAGATTCAATTCCTACTTGCAACATGCTTCATATAAGCTTCGGTTCCTACTGAATGTCATTCCGCGGCCGCGCACCGCGAACCAGAGCTGAGCTGCTAATGCCTTCACCCCCGCGACATAAAAAAGGCACGAGACATGGCACTCAAAGCACCGAGACTGCCAGCGTCCTCGAGCGGCGCCGGTCGCCTCCGGCCACCGCGGCATTGCCGCGCGATCGTCTTGAGTCCT
Source organism: Cenchrus fungigraminus (assembly GCA_036936925.1). Lineage (NCBI taxonomy): Eukaryota > Viridiplantae > Streptophyta > Magnoliopsida > Poales > Poaceae > Cenchrus > Cenchrus fungigraminus. The sequence goes on from CM072769.1 coordinate 175,612,673, forward strand.
GACCTCCGGGCTCCGGCCTCCCCGCCATCCAGCTCCCGATGCTGAAGACAAGTCAAACTACGGTACGACTGAATCTGAATCTGAATCCTGAGATTTATTTGCTCAGGAGGCAGAACGTTGAGAACGTTCGGATGATCTATTGCTCAGTTGATTGCTTTCTTCCAGATTATAGTATCAGTTGATACTTTTTCAGATTAGATTATAGTATCACTTGATACTTCTGATTTTTTTTCTATCACTTGATTCATCAGATTTGTCGGCTGATCCCATTCGCGCAAGGCCATGGACCAATCGAGATCTGAAAGACTGCTGAACTCCTGTGTGTTGCAGCCTCCGTCCTCCAAATACGACGTACACGCACGCACGTGAAGCCGCATCCTCTTCTCCGAACAGCATAGGCATAGCGCACACGCTTTCCTTTGGGTTCCGCCGCCGCGACGACGCCAAATGGCGACACTCTCCGTTCGACATGTCATCCAGCTGCTACTCCATACAAATTGCTCCAGCGGTAAACAACTCTAGCTGGCAGCCTTTTCTCTCTCATGCATGTGGTACTGAGGTACTAGGAATGATGAGTGAAATTAATAATTTATTTGGAGCGCTCGGCGCAAAAGCAAGCGCTGCTGCTTGATAAAGTTTAGGGTGTGTTTAGATCTCAAAATTAGGATGTAAAATTCTGAGATTTTGCACGGATTTTGGGCCGAAAAACACTGTTCCGAACTGAAAAGCACTGTAGCATGTTTCGTTTGTTTGTGGTAAATATTGTCATACCAGGGTCTAACTAAGCTCAAAAGATTCGTCTCGCAAAGTACATCCAAACTGTGTAATTAGTTTTTGATTTCATCTACATTTAGTACTCCATGCATGTACCGACATTTTTGATGTGATGTTTGATGTGATGGGGAATCTTCTTTTTGCTTAGTGTATTTTGGGGGAAGTTTGGACTCTAAACACACCCTTACACGCTGCGTCTGCTACACATCACCACCGGCGGGGGACCGGGAGGCAAAAGGGTGCGGCTGGGCATCACTTCTCTTCGGTGATGGATCGGCAAACCATCAACGAAGGCCCAATAACGGCCCGCGACGCCAGTCTCGTCTACCTTCTCGCGCGCCGCGCATCTCGCCCTCGCGCCGCCCTCCACCTCCGTCCCCAGCGGCTCTCGCCGCCGGATCCGGCGACCACTTCCCCTCGCGCGCTAACCTCTCCTCCTCCTACGGGATCTCGACGTCAAGCCCCCGCCTCCACCACCGCCCACCAGATATCTCTCCTTGCCCGGCCGGCGGCGCTCCCGCGCCACCTCGCCTCTGCCGCCGGCCAACCCGCCACCTCCGCCCCCGGCCCTCCCTCTACATCCGGAGATCACTGGAACCCAACCCTAGGTAACCCGAAGCCCCGAACCCTAACCCTACCGGCGGTGAGCCCCCGCGCCGCCCGCCTCCCCCGTCTCCGGTGGCTCCCACCGCCGGATCCGCCTCCGCTCACCCCCCGCGCTAACATGGCTCCGCCGGGACCTGCGCGTCGGCCGGTGCGAGGATGATGAAAGCCCCGACAGGTGGGTCCCACTGGCACGATGCGTGGCGTAGACAGATAGCCGAGGCGGAGGCAAAACACTATTTTAGCATATATTTAATTATTTCTTAAACATAAAAGTTACAGAAATGGAGATTTACATTTGCTTCCTCAGCACAATTCAACAAAATAACCAAGCATGCGTTTCCTTTTTAGCTTATTTCCGCTTGTTCTTGCTGCCGACGAGCAGGACCACGTAGAAGAGCGCCCTGAAGAAGAACCACTACCGGAATCGCACACTTTGCCGAGAGCCCGGTTCCTCTCGGCAAAGGCCCTTTTCCTCTCGGTGAAGGCTTTGCCGAGAGGAAGCTCTCGGCAAAGGCCTCTCGGCTCATCTGGGCCGGCAAAGGCCGCTTTGCCGAGAGCCGGTGGATATCATCTCGGCAGATATGTGCTGAGAGGCCCACCTGACCCTCGGCAGAGGCGTTCACACCGTCCCCCGGGTCACGCCATTACGCGTGGGGCCCAAGTTCTTTGCCGAGAGTCGGGGCACAGAGCTCTCGGCAAAGAGCAGGCCTGTGCCGAGAGCTGTTGACCACCGCTCTCGGCAGAGGCCTGCGCAGGGCCCCACGGCACGCTCCTTTGCCGAGAGCCACGTGGCTCCTGCTCTCGGCAAAGGAGCGTCCCAGGCAGCCACGTCACGCACCTTTGCCGAGAGCAGTGGATTTGGCTCTCGGCAAAGACGCCTCTTTGCCGAGAGCAATGGATTTAGCTCTCGACAAATCCTATTTCTTTTTTTTTAAATTTACCAGCAGCGTCGAAACAACCCACAAATCACAGAAATCATCACAGATATACAATATTCATCACAGGCAGCTAATATTCATCGCAGGCATATTATAATCATCACAGGCAGCTAATAATCATCACAGGCAGGTAATATTCATCACATAGTCCACAAATGCAAATAACGAGTCCAAATGCAAGTACAAGTCACGAAGTCGAAGTCACAAAGGTCCAACAACTCACAAATATCCAAATGCAAATAAAAGGTGCGTAGTTCAAGAACTCACTCGTTCGCCGCGTCATCATGCGACGACTGGGAACCCGACCCCCCCCCGTCGGCTGCTGCTGTGGCCACGACCCCCACCCAGACGCCTGTGGCTGTGTCATCATCCTCGGCCAACTGTGAGGCGGCTGCTGCTGAGGGCGAAACGGCTGCTGAGGGCCAGGCGGCACCCACTGCATCCCGCCCCAAGGACTCTGCTGAACTGGCGGCGATCACTCGTTTGATGCCGCCGATAGATTCTGCGTAGGATTTAAAGTGAGAAATGATAATACGAGTCATTTGTACAAGTCATTTTTGAATTCTACGTCATTCTAGGTTTTGCTAACATTTATAAGTTGTATACCACGATGAGAACATAAATGTAAGGTTTTGAGCATTTATATGAAGTCATTGTAGGTCACTGATCCACAATCGCTCTCCAAACCCAAGGCCGGTCGGCAACCCACCACGGAGCCACCTGCACGTCATCAAGAACATCAAATTGACCAAATTTAATCGAAGAAAAATGAATTGAGCATATTTACCTCCATGTATTGTTCTGGAGTGAGCCGCAGGTTTCGAACTTCCCGTTTTGTGGCTTTCACCTTCTGCCTAGCATTCCAGATAATGTTCTGCGAGACGCGGGACTCGTAGATCATATCCGTCACAAGCTTCCGGCAGATGAACATGGCGTTGTTAGCCGCCGCCTGCTCGTATCCCGGCATGCATCTGTAGAAATCCTGCATATAAAAGTGTTGTCAATACTTGAGCAAAATGTAATTAAGTCGATTTATTTAGAAACACAATTTATTGCTAGGAAAACTCACCCAAAACTCGCCAACCACCCTGGCGGCCGCGTTCTGGAAGTCACGGCTAGTCGGATCAGGGAAATCGGGAGCAAGGGCGTAGTGGTCAAACGGCGTCACCAGCACCTCTCGCCGAGCATCTGGCTCACCAACCCACACGAACCCGGGGTACCAAAGCCTGGTAAGAACGCCCAAGATGCCATTGGGAAGACGCCTGTGACTACCGGGAGTGACGATCTCCCACCCCTGCGAAAATGATTCACACAATGTATTAGTTTGAATCGTTAATTTGTTTCAAAAGAACAAATGAAAAGGTTAAGATAAGTTACCATGTTCCCTCGGGTCTAATAACCGGTCGGTTCGTGGGCAGTATGGGCCGATCCGGAAGCTGAGCAGGGCCTCGCAAATAGACCTTTGACCCCCTCCCCCGCCTCCTCCTCGTCCTCCCCTGCTCCTCACCCTCCCCCTGCTCCTCACCCTCCACCTGCTCCTCGTCCTCCCCCTGCTCCTCATCCTCCGCCTGCTGCACCTTCTCCTCATCAACCCTGTACTCCTCATCGGACGACTCAGCAACTGGAGAGGGTGCACCTTTGCGACCCCTGGCTCCAGACGACTCAGAGGGTGCCACGGACCTCGACGCCCACCTCACCGTCCCGGAGCCATCACCCTCGTCCTGGTAGAAGTCGTTGAGGTTCCTCACCACAGGGGCGCGCTGCTTCGACGCCTTCTTCTTCTTTGGCGGCATCTTTGATCAATCACCTGAAATAAAAAAGAGTAAATCAATAAGTACATAATTACATTTAAATACCAATTAGTAAATAAGAAACAAATATCCTAGTAAATTAGAAACATAACTACAATTAGTAAATAAGAAACAAATATCCTAGTAAATTAGAAATATAACTACATATCCTAGTATCTTACATGTTTTAGAAATATTCATCATGATCCGGATTTTCCGGATCATACTCATCATCACTATCTCGCATGTCCATAGACTCAACGCCGTGCTCCAAAGGTGGAACGGTGTCATCATCATCATTGCCACTGCCTAAACGTAATCGCTCGAGTAATCTTAAGGCGTCATCATTTTGAACCTCTTCGGCAGCATCGTCGTCGACAACCGTTCCATTGTCTACTTCCATTTCGAGCACTTGGGTTAAGTCTATCTTAAACATCCCTTCTAGCCCATCTTCTTGGAAGAACTCTCCGTCATATGTGTTTGGGTCTAGTAGGTGGTAATCTTCTTTGTTTGGGGCGGTTAGTTTACCGTGTGGCGATACCTTGTACACAACATCTCAACCCTGGAGACGCTTGTCAGTTTTACAAGGGTATGAGAGGTAATATACTTGTGTGGTCTGTTGGGCCACAATATAGACATCGTGCCCTAGGTACACAGATGACTGTTTAATTTTGACAAGCCCAAGATTCTTATCCTGTCTCATGCCACTAACGCTTGGATCAAACCAATGACACTTGAATATGACAGGTTTAAGAGGTTTGCAACCATGATACTCGAGTTCGTATATTTCTTCAAGTCTTCCATAGTAATCTACCCCATCGGATCGGCTATGCGTACAAACTCCATTATTTGTGGTTCTTCGATTGGGCCTTCGCTCCTCGTATTGTGTCGTGTGAAAGCGGTACCCATTCACGTCATAAACATGATATGAGTTGACCCTAAAGGCGAAACCTCCAGAAACCTGTCTCACCTCAGGATTCATCAACGGATCGGTTTGGCCCTGCAAGTTAAGGGAGGATAGTGGTTAATGTGATACTAAGTACGAGCTTAATTACTTTTAATGTACTGAGCACGAGCTAAATTACCTTATGTTTGAACCAGGCAATGAAATCAGGATGCATGGGTCCCGCACCCTGGCGAAGAAGAGTTTCCTCCTCGTGGTCAATAGGTGGCTCCGAATGATGCCAAAATTGCTCAAAAAATTCACTGCACCAAATCAAATGAGGTTGGATGCAGATGAGGCAACATACGAGAAAGGAAATGATGAGCTTTATTGACAACTTACTTTATGTATGGCCGTACTTCGTCAAGGTTGCGCAAAACATATATCGTGATATTACGCCACTCTTCAAGAGATAAGGTCTTGCGCGTCCGAACACTGACACTTCTGAGTTGTCCTCGGAAAAGGCTGAGGTTCGATTCATTTTCACCAGCATTGTACCGAGGAGGTCGATTATGCACACTGGGAAGGTGCTCAGCATAGTATTTAATTGTGAAGTTTGACACCTCCTGCAGAATGTGTGACTCTGCAATGCATACTCAAAGTTTTGGGTTGTGGTTAAGGAGGTACACACAAAAAGATATTTTGGGTTTGTGGGTGGATATCCGGCGAGGTTTGCAAAATTCCCAACATGGAAACTCACATTGCACAGATAGAAAAGGCTAGCATAAAGATAGATACGCAAAAACGGAATGACCAGCTTCTTAGTCTCGAGCTAGAGAAATCAAGTCTTGAATCAATGCACCCGAAAATAAATCTTGTATACTATGGTTTTTTCACTAAAGTAAATTTAGGCTTTGGATAGGTAGAGCAAAATGCAAGCGGTACTTGTGACAAGGTTAGCATAAACATTTAAGAATAAAAATGGATCTTTGATTCATTCAAAATTGGGAGCAACGAAAAACAACTATGGGACTTAAGTTATCATAACCTCCACACAAGCTTCAATTTTATTTTTATTTTTACATGAGCTTCGAAGAACCTTGCAAACCCTCTCAATTGGATAGCACCAACGGTTCTGCACGGGCCCCCCCAATCGTGCCTCGTGCGGGAGGTGCAAAATCATATGTTCCATCGGGTTGAAGAAGCCAGGTGGAAAGATCTTCTCTAGGTTACAGAGCAACACAGGTGCACTTTTTTCAAGTTTGTCAATCACAGCACGGGATAACTCCTTAGCGCAAAGCTGACGGAAGAAATAGCTCACCTCTGCCAGCACTTTCCACACATGCTCAGGTACATAGCCTCGAACCATCACCGGAAGAAGTCGCTCGATCATATCAGCGAGTTATATAAAATAAATTGCATCCTCTACACGATGTCTACACATTCTAATAGGTAAAGATAGGTACTAATCCCACCCGTGGATGCGTAGATGGGGTTAGTTCCTATGGTCTACTCCGATCCGAGACAGAATTTCGGCAGCACCTCCCCGCTGTTCTCCAAATACACGTCCCGTTAGGGAGATTGTGTATCCGGAGAACAACGGGGAGGTGCAGCCGAAACTCTGTCTCGGATCGGAGTAGACCATAGAAACTAAACCCATCTACGCATCCACGGGCTGTCCAAAAAACGTGGACAATTCGAAACAGATACAGTCATAAATATACAAAGTTCTGCATATTTCGAACTGTAACTCTTCCGAACGGGAGACCCCTAACTAGGTTTCGCGATCTACGACATCAAATGAAAACAAGAGCATTTTTCGCGTGCTCACCTAGTACTCCGAGACAGGGGCGGGCGGCACGACCAGGACTCCGAGACAGGGGCAGGCAGTAAGACCAGGACTCCGAGACAGGGGCGGGCGGCGCGACCTCCTACTCCTCCTTCAGCGGTGGCGGGCGAGGGCGGCTGCAGCTACGGGAACCTGAAATAAATGAACATAATAGTGTCAAATAAAAATTTCGGCAGCACCTCCCCTGTATGGCGAGGTTTCCAAAACCTGCAAAACAAAAGCCACGACACGAAGGCCGGGCTACACACGAGTTTTCTTCCAACGGCTCGATGGCCGGACAAATCACATGTGGTGGCCCAAGCCACGAGCCTCACCTAGGAGTTGGCGCGACCTACTCCTCTTCCTCCTCGAAAATTCCCTCCCTGGTGATAAGTGCGGCAGAGGCACCTCTCCCTATAAAATTGTTAGAGACTTATAAGTAAAACGTAATTTCAAATCCATGTAACTCATCCAAACATCCGATCCAAGACATGCATTAAAAAGTTTAAACCAAAGCATAACTTTTGTTAATTTCCCGCTCGTCCAATCCATACTTTCTCCCTTATTCTAAATATAGTAGGTGAAGCTACAAGTTACTATTTCAAATTGCATACATTGCTATATCACTACATACATTGCTACCTAAAATTACTAACCAAAATTACTACCTAAAATTCATGCCTACATTGCTATATCACTACATACATTGCTATCTAAAATTTCTATCTAACTTTCTACCTAAAATTACTACCTAAAATTTCTAACTAAAATTTCTAACTAAAAATTACTAACCAAATCCACGCGGGGGGGGGGGGTGTGGGGGGCAGGGGCGGCGGCGCGGCGGGCGGGCAGGGGCCGCGGCCCGCTCGGGAGGCGCGGCCGGGGCGCGCGCCGGCGACACGGGACGGCGGCGGCGGCCGGAGCCGCGACAGCGGCGGCCAGAGGCGCGACCTGGGAGAGGGAGGAGCGGCGGCGGCGGCCGGAGGCGCGACGCGGCCGGGGGCGCGGCGGTGGCCGGAGGACGACGGCCGGCGGCGCTGTGCGGAGGAGGACGGCGGGCGTGCGTGCGTGCGTGTGTGCGTGCGTGTGTTGTGTTGTGCTGTGCTGTGGTGTGAGTGGGTGGCTGCAGGTGGGCCCAGTCCGGGATTTGCCGAGAGCCAAGATCTAGTGCTCTCGGCAAATCGCATTGTGCCGAGGGCACTAGATCTAGGCTCTCGGCAAATCGGGGACTAGGGCCCACCTTTCCCCGGCCGTTTGACCAACGGATGGGATGAGGTGGCCCCACCATCTTTGTTGAGAGCCTTAGATCTGGCTCTCGGCACAGATTGTACAGCGGGCAAACCAGCAGCACCCCGGCCGTTTGACCAGCAAGCGGGCCCGCACGAGTTCTCTGCCGAGAGCCAAGCTGGTAGCTCTCGGCAAAGGGGACCTCTGTGCCGAGAGCATTACTCTCGGCACAGAATTTCTGAACCAAATTTAATTTTTAAAATAGCAAACATATGAGAAAAAATACCAACACTTAACATGGTACCATTTATGTTGTAGATTACTTATAAAAAAGTTTTTGTATTCAAACTCAAATTTGAATTTGTCTAAGTCTCTAAATCAAGTGACATTAGTTCAAAATCTTTGAAACTTCTCGTGAGATGTTCTGGTTTCTAAACAGCGTATGTGTTAAAGTGTTCAAAACATTCTCAAATTTTACCACAAACTCAACATATGATATCATGAGCGCTTGACAAAATTTGGGATTTTTCAAACTTGATTTGAACTTTATACAATTTTACAACCTTTCTACCTCACGATCTTCATCACGATCAGAGAACCCAATGACGGAAACTTAGGTTCATTTCATGTACAGAGTGTTAGAGATGTCTCGTGAACATGAATATCAGTTTTCCAACAACTTTACTCTAAGATTTCATGCACTTGCAGTTCATATCGGACGTATACGAAAAAATTACGAAGAACGAAGTAAAATTGTTAAATATAGCAAACTGAGTCGAAATAGCGTCAATTTTGAACATGTACTCTGTATGAGTGTATGTTGAGCAAGGGAAAAGTTTGAAGCCGAAAATGTGAAGTTTTCTCCCACATTTTGCCGTGAGTTCTAGTTATGCTCTCGGCAAAGAGCTCAGGCTCTAGGCAAAGGCGAAAGGTGCCGTGCGTCATTTCTTTGCCGAGAGCCGGGGTCCTCTGGCTCTCGGCAAAGAGAGCCAGGGGCTAACGGCCAGTGCACGGCCGTGACGGCGTCGCCCATGCGCTGTCTGCTGTGCGCTTTGCCGAGAGCCTGGGCCCTCTGGCTCTCGGCAAAGATATCCTGCCGAGAGCCAGGGGCTCAAGCTCTCAGCAAAGGCGCTCTGCGCCGTGGACGTTTTCGCTGCCGAGAGCAGACCCCATTGCTCTCGGCAAAGAGGACCTCTGCCGAGAGTGCTCTCGGCAGAGGCTCCGTTTCCGGTAGTGAACTCCCACGCCACGGTCACCAGCAGGCACTTCCACTTGCCGATGTCTGTGACGGCCTGCTACGCCAGCACATCGGCGTCGGTGGTGACGCAGGTGTTCACCGTCATGTTGGACCCCAACGCCTTGCTGATGACGTCGAGCACCTTGAGCTTCACGGCCTCGGACATGCTCGCCACGGGCGTCCCGTCGAACATCTCGATGCCGCGGGAGAAGCAGCGCGAGGCGTCACTGAACTCGTTCTGAAGCACGGCCTGGTACAGGTACTTGACCAGGGACAGGTAGTGGAACCAGATCCAGTAGTCGGGGATGCGGTCGTGGTTGATGAAGAAGCCGGAGAAGAGGAGGAAGTAGGCGAGGATGGTGACGACCACTGTGTACTCGAGCATGACGTGCGGCACCACGGTGGAGAGGAATGTGATGAAGCCGCTGCCCGCCCAGAAGGAGGCCAGGATGATCAGGACGAAGAAGAGGAACGACGAGGACCCACCGGCGAGCCCCACCGTCCAGAAGGTGATGACGGCGAAGGCGAGGGAAAGGAGCACGAGCGGCGGGAAGGCGACGGCAGCGTTGGCGAGCACGTAGGAGATGCGGCCGTAGGCGTTGTGCGCGGTCTCGCGGAGGTAGATGTGGCGCTCCTGCATGAACACCGGCAGCGCGTCGGCGCACACGTAGAACATGGTCGACATGGCCATGGCGAAGAAGCCCAACCGCTCCTGGACTCCCTTGGGCGTGTCGTCCAGGCGCCAGAAGATGGTGGCCAGGATGAAGCCGGTGACCATGATGGTTCCCAGCCGCATGGCAAAGAGCTCCGGCATGCGCGCCGTGTTAAGATGTGTACGTGACAGGCACCGTGACAGGCCAAGGCTTCGTGTATGATCGTGTATGTACGTGTGTGTTGAAGTTGTTAGGATTATTAGCTTCTTGTATAGGAAGTTAGTTGTGTAGCTTATCCAGATGCATCTTCTTCTTGTCTTGTACTTCAACCTTGTACCATGCCACGCTAGGGGCTCTTCCTAGCCTATATAACACGAAGCCGTGAGCCTGAGAAGGCATCACGTTAACCCATCTTCTTCCATTTCTTTCATGGTAATCAGAGCTAGATTTCTTTTTTCGCTTCGCAATGGCACTCATCCCATCCTCCGCTGCGTTGCCTGCTCTTGGCTATCCGGTGACGGAGAAGCTTGCCAAGAACAACTTCCCCCTGTGGAAAGCCCAAGTCTCCTCGGCGCTGCGGGGAGCGCAGATGTCGGGCTACGTCGACGGCTCCATCAAGGCGCCGGAGAAGACGATCCCTACAAGCTCCACCGACACAACGCCGATCGCCAATCCAGCCTATGATCAGTGGGAGGTGAAAGACCAACATGTCCTCAATTACCTGTTATCTTCCCTGTCCCGTGATGTTTTGGTGCAGGTGATCCCCGCCGCCACTGCTCGTGAGGTGTGGGTCGCCATCGACGAGTACTTCAGGTCCCAATCCCGTGCGCGTGTCATCTCCACCCGCATGGCGCTCTCCACGGCGCACAAGGGGAGCTCCACGGTCGCTGAGTACTTCGCCAAAATGAAGACCCTTGCGGATGAGATGGCATCCGCAGGGAAACGCCTTGAAGATGAAGAACTGGTCTCCTACATCCTGGCGGGGCTGGACATTGAGTTCAACCCGCTAGTCTCCGCTGTGGCAGCTCGTGTGGAACCGATCTCTGTCGGTGAACTCTACACACAGATGACCAGCTTTGAGCAGCGCATGGATCTGCTCCACGGCAACAACTCCGGCTCCTCCGCCAACTCCGCTTCTCGTGGCGGCCGTGGTGGAGGGAACCCCCACGGTGGACGCGGCGGTACTCGTGGTCGCGGCGGTTTCGGCCGCGGTCGCGGGAACGGCCGGCAGGGCGGCAACGACTCCGGTGATCGCCCCATCTGCCAACTGTGTGGCAAAGAAGGCCACACGGTGCTCAAGTGCTACAAGCGCTTCGACCACTCCTTCAATGGCGCCCTCGAGCAGAAGACCGCCTCATCTGCTACTACCTCCTACGGCATCGACACCAACTGGTACATCGACTCCGGGGCGACCGACAACATCACTGGCGATCTCGACAAACTCACCATGAGGGATGATTACTCCGGCAATGACCAGATCCATACGGCGTCTGGTGCAGGTATGGAGATTCAAAAGATTGGTCAAAGCATTATTCATTCCCCTGATCACAATCTTTTGTTGAATGACGTGCTGTTTGCTCCTGCTGCAAATAAAAATTTGATATCAGTCCATCGCTTTACAACCGATAACAATGCCTTCATCGAATTTCATCCTGATTTCTTTATTGTCAAGGATCAGGTAACGAAAAGAGCTCTTCTTCGAGGCAGATGTAGGCGCGGGCTCTACCCTTTGCAGCCTGTTCCACCGAAGCAAGCCTTTGGTGTGTCCAAGCTTTCCACGTCTCGGTGGCATAGTCGTCTAGGCCATCCGTCTTTCCCAGTCGTTCAGCAAGTTCTTAGTAGAAATAAGATTCCTTTTATCCCTGAATCAAATAAAGAGACCATTTGTGATGCGTGTTAGCAAGGGAAGAGCCATCAGTTGCCCTATCCCAAGTCTCTTAGTGTGTCGAATAATCCTCTGGATCTTGTTTACTCTGATGTATGGGGTCCTGCTCCAACCTCGGTTGGAAGAAACAATTATTATGTAAGTTTCATTGATGATTACAGCAAGTTTACTTGGATTTATCTTATTCGGCACAAATCTGAAGTTTTTCAGCGCTTTCATGACTTTCAGAAACTTGTAGAACGCTTATTTGATAGGAAAATCATAGCTATGCAAACCGATTGGGGAGGGGAATACCAAAAAATAAACTCCTTTTTTCAGCGCATTGGGATTACTCACCATGTGTCATGCCCCCATGCGCATCAGCAAAATGGTTCAGCTGAACGCAAGCATCGACATATTGTTGATGTTGGTCTATCTATTCTTGCTCATGCATCCATGCCCCTCAAATTTTGGGATGAAGCATTCCTTACTGCTGTTTATCTGATTAATCCCTTGCCAAGTCGGGTTATTAACAATGATACCCCGCTCCATCGTCTCTTTCATACTAAACCAGACTACTCATCTCTTCGAACCTTTGGCTGTGCTTGCTGGCCGAACCTGAGACCCTACAACACCAGGAAACTAGCTTTTAGATCCACCCAATGTGTCTTTCTCGGATACAGTAATCTTCACAAAGGCTTTAAGTGTCTCGAGGTCAAGTCTGGTCGTGTCTATATCTCTCGTGATGTGATCTTTGACGAAACAGTGTTTCCGTTTTCCAAACTTCACCCCAATGCAGGTGCCCGCCTTAGAAACGAAATTGCCTTGCTTCCTGTTTCGCTTCAATCAGGGGCTGAAAATGACTTTGATCTCTCTGATGTTTCTCCTACTAATGGGCACCAAGGGCCTTCTGTTGATGTACCTGTGCAGGAGTCCACAAATCTAGAAGAAAATGCAAGAATTCCGGCGCAATTTGGTGATGATTTCATGCACACACGGTGTGCTTCCTCCCCTCCGACCGGCACAGATCCCAGTTCCGATTCGCCTGCGTCACACGATCGCGGATCAGCCTCGGAATCCGCTCCGACCGTGACAGCTACCGCAGGTAGCCATGACACCGCCTCGACGTCTCCCGCCGTGCCATCTGGCGCGGCTCCGGCTGTTCCTGCAGATTCCCTCACGCCGCCTGCCACGCGTCGCCTCCCCTCTGGTGCGGCATCCCCTGCCCCGACAGCGCTTGCGACGACGCCATCCGATGCTCAGGCGGGTGGATCTTCTGCGGATACGGTGGCGCCTGATCCAACTCTGCACCCCGGATCCTCTGTGTCGGCGCACTCTACACCGCCTGGATCTCCTACCCCTGCATCGCCTTCACCAGCTGCACCTCCGGCTCGCCCTACCACACGTCTCCAACATGGAATACGGAAGCCTAAACTCTACACTGATGGTACGATCCGGTATGCCAACCTGTCCACCACTTCTGAACCTCAATCATACAAACAAGCTTTACTTGATTCAAATTGGAAGGCTGCCATGGACACCGAGTTTGACGCTCTTATGAAAAACAAGACTTGGCATCTGGTTCCTCCCCATCATGGCAAGAATGTGATTGACTGTATGTGGCTGTTTAAGGTGAAAAAAAGAGCAGATGGATCCCTTGAAAGGTATAAAGCACGGTTAGTGGCTAAAGGCCACAAACAATGGTACGGAATTGATTACGAAGACACATTCAGTCCTATTGTTAAAGCTGCACCTATTCGTATTGTCCTGTCTATTGCAATATCTAGAGGGTGGAGCTTAAGGCAATTGGATGTTCGAAATGCCTTTCTTCATGGGGACTTGGAGGAAGACGTATATATGCGTCAACCACCAGGATATGAAAGCAAAGATTCCTCTTATTTCATTTGCAAGCTGGACAAGGCTCTCTACGGTCTTAAACAAGCTCCAAGGGCTTGGTACTCTCGGTTGAGTAATCGTCTGCAAGAATTAGGATTTGTGCCTTCCAAAGGGGATACTTCATTGTTCTATTTCATCAAAGGGCAGGTCATCATGTTTGTCTTGGTCTATGTTGATGATATCATTGTTGCTAGTTCCTCTCCCAATGCCACCAAAGCCTTGCTTCGCAGCTTAGAAAGGGATTTTGCCTTGAAAGACTTGGGGGACCTTCACTACTTTCTGGGCATTGAAGTTAACAAGAATGGGAACAATCTAGTATTGTCACAGGAGAGGTATGCAAAGGAAATTCTTCAAAGGGTCAACATGTCCAACTGTAAACCCGTGTCTACACCTTTATGCTCCTCTGAAAAATTGTCTCTGTTTGATGGTGACAAACTCGGTCCTCAAGATGCTACTCAATATAGGAGCATTGTTGGAGCTCTACAGTATCTGACTCTTACTCGTCCAGACCTGTCCTTTGCCGTGAACAAGGTGTGCCAATTTTTGCATTCACCATCAACAGTGCATTGGGCGGCTGTCAAGCGCATCTTGCGTTATCTTCAGGGATCACTCAGCCTTGGTTTGACGTTCAGGCGGTCTCCTTCCATGCTGGTCAGTGCTTTTTCTGACGCCGATTGGGCAGGATGCCCAGATGATCGCCGCAGCACGAGAGGGTTTGCTGTCTACCTTGGCTCCAATCTCATTTCCTGGAGTGCAAGAAAACAAGCGACTGTTTCCAGATCAAGCACTGAGGCGGAATATAAATCCTTAGCCAATGTTGCGGCTGAAGTGATGTGGGTTCAGAAAATTTTGGATGAGTTAGGTATTATTCGTCCTCGTGCTGGCGTACTATGGTGTGACAATATTGGTGCTACATATCTTTCAGCAAATCCTGTCTTTCATGCTCGAACGAAGCATATAGAAATTGATTTTCATTTTGTAAGAGAACAAGTTGCCAGGAAACTATTGGACATTCGGTTTATTCACTCAGGTGATCAGGTTGCAGACGGGTTCACCAAAGCTCTCCCTGAGAAGCTGATATCCAAGTTTAGAAGCAATCTCAATTTGACAGGAGGTTGAGATTGACGGGGGATGTTAAGATGTGTACGTGACAGGCACCGTGACAGGCCAAGGCTTCGTGTATGATCGTGTATGTACGTGTGTGTTGAAGTTGTTAGGATTATTAGCTTCTTGTATAGGAAGTTAGTTGTGTAGCTTATCCAGATGCATCTTCTTCTTGTCTTGTACTTCAAGCTTGTACCATGCCACGCTAGGGGCTCTTCCTAGCCTATATAACACGAAGCCGTGAGCCTGAGAAGGCATCACGTTAACCCATCTTCTTCCATTCTTTCACGCCGTGTTGGTGAAGGACCGCTTGGTCAGCACCAACACCTCCGTCCACGGCGGATTCGCGAACGTCGGCACCGTGCCGCTTACCACGCTCCCCGACCCGCTCCCGGCGACCAGCTTCCCACGGGACACGCTCAGGGGCATAGTGCTCATCATCTTGCTTTCCTTGTCAGTTGAAGAAGCGTTGTTCTGCCACTTGGCGTTGAAGTCGGCGAGCGCGGCGGCGCCGTCGGGCTGGCGCTCGTACTCGCGGATGGTGTCGAGGGCGAACTCGGCGGGGTTCTCGTTGTCCGGGATGGGCTCGCCGAACTCGGCGAAGAAGGGCTTGAGACCGGCGGGTGTGCCGGCGTAGACGGTGCGGCCGCGCGAGAGGAGGAGCAGGCGGTCGACGATGCCGAGGATGCGGGCGCTGGGCTGGTGGATGGTCATGATCACCACGCTTCCGCTCTGCGCGATGCGGCGGAGCACCTGCACCACCATGAAGGCGCTGGCCGAGTCGAGCCCGGAGGTGGGCTCGTCGAGGAACAGCAGGATCGGGTCGTGGATGATGTCCGTTCCGATCGAAACTCTCCGGCGCTCCCCGCCCGATACGCCGCGGTGGCCTTCGTCGCCGATGATGGTGTCAGCGGCGCAGGCGAGGCCGAGCTGGTCGATGAGCGCGTCCACGCGCGCGCGCTTCTTCTCCGGCGACAGCGCGCTCGGGAGGCGGAATTCGGCGGCGAAGTGCAGCGTCTCGCGGACCGTCAGCATCGGGTACAACAGGTCGTCCTGCATGACGTAGGCGGAGATGGCGCGGAGGCGCCGCCCCTGGAGCGGCTCCCCGTTGAGCGTGACGCTCCCGTGGAGGCTCTCCCGCGCGATCCGCCCCGCCATCGCGTCGATGAGCGTGGACTTTCCGGAGCCACTGGCGCCCATGACGGCGAGCAGCTCGCCCGCGCATACCTCGCCGGAGATGCCGTAGAGCAGCGTCTTGGTGTTCCCAGCCGGCTCGGTCGGAGGCGCGTCCACGGGCGCCAGGCGGTTCCTGGGCCGCGACGGGAGGCAGTCCAGCAGCCCGCCGCCCTCCTTGACACTGTACGACAGGTCGGTGAAGTTGAGCACGTAGGGGACAGGCAGGAGCGCTGGCGGCTGCATGGCCTCGTCGATGTCGACCGCGGCCTGGCCGAAGTTGGCCATCATCGTCGTCATGTCAGCCGGGCGCACGATCTTGGTGGCGGCGCCGGCGCGTCGTCGCGAGGGACTTGGGAGGGTGTCCATCCGGCGCGGGCGCGCGTTCGTTTTTAAGGAAGGCCCATTTTCCAAAGAAAAATTGTGGGGCCCACATTTGGAGGGTCTCCACATAGTTATATATTTCCAAACGGCCCATGGGCCGGCAGCACGGCCCACGGCACGGCCTTTTGGCACGGCCCATGGGCGGCACGGCACGGCAGGCAGCGTCCGCAGAAAATGTCACGGACAAGAAGAGCAAATGTTGTTTCTCCAGTATCAAATTTTGATGAAGTGTTATCTGAAGGATCACCGCTTGATACTGCTGCTAGATCAACACCTATAGAGTCTGGCAGTGTGCTGACAAAGAACAAACCAACAACCAAAATGGATAGCATCTCATCTCCTGCTGGTTTGTCAGAAAGTGAGGGATCGGCTGCAACCGAAAGCAAGTCCAAGGAGAAAGCTATGCATAGTAGTGAAGTGGGGAACGAGGGTGCAAATGCAGCCCATAGCGCAATGGGATTGATATTTTCATCAAATAAAAATAGGATTCCTTTGAAAGAAGAGCTTGAGGATGGTGGTGTTCGTCGTCAAGGGAGGAGTGGAAGAGGTACTGTGCATGTTAAAGGGTGTTCTCCCATACCAAAAGAAAAAATGGACACTGCAGAAACAAGAAAACCAATAAAAGGTGGAAGACCTGGATCTGAAAAGAACGAGAGGTACTAGATGGTTATTTCTTATTTTTGTTTTTGTGGCATTGTGGATCTTAGTTTGTTATATGAATCTTGATTTGATCTTTCAATCATCTTCAGTAAGTTGGGGCGCCCCCCAATGAAGAAAGGCTCTGACCGCAAAGCTTCATCTTGGCATTCACAGGCTCTAAATTGTGAACCTACAGATATAACTTTTGAACGAACAAAATTTTTTTTTGAACGAACAACCTACAGATATAACAGGTTTTCTGAAAGATACTTCATATTTCACCTTTATACACATAAACTATAGTCATTATTCTGTCTCTTAGTAACTAATTATGCACTGTAGGTGAACCAGAAGATGACCAAGAGGAACTTTTAGCTGCTGTTAATGCTGCTCGCAGTGCTATTGGTGTGTATACTATCTTATTATTTTTGCCTGGTGATTTCTGTTAGGCAGCCCTTTGGGTTGATGTTTATAACTTCCATTTTTTCTGCAGTTGGTGCATATTCTGGTCCTTTTTGGAAGAAAATGGAACCAATGCTAACTTTCATAAGCTCTGAAAATTTATCTTTCTTGAAAAACCAGGTTGGTGTCATGTTTTTTTTGGTTGTCATCATTGAATGTGTTTCCATTGTTGGGTTGGAATGGATTCTAATTTGTTGGAGTTTGTGGTCAGATCAACCTTGTTGAAGAGCTTGAGATGAGCATGTCGTGCATGTCTGATGGTGAACATGATATAATAGCATCAAGTGATTACAGAAGAATGCAAAAGATGGTATGTGAATTCATGCTGTAAATGATTTCAACAGAAGACTTCCCATTTCATGAAAACTTCTTGTCTCTATGTATCCTTGCTTCATCTGTCTGAAAAATCCGCAGGAGGAGCATTCATCTCAGGTGCTGGCTCCATCCAATTTTTCTCCCCCATCGCAGCAAAGTAAAACCAATGGAGTTGGAGTGAAAGGATCTATCAGCTGTTTTTCTCCTGGTGATGAAAACCACATTGTACCACAAAAGTTGGAAGCTGACAAATGGTTTAATGAAATGGCTCCAATGGCACACAGACTCCTTTCAGCTTTAATTATAGAAGATGACTTACCTGATTCCAATGGTGTGCAAAGAGATATACTTGTTGAGTTTCCAAATAGCCACAATCCTTTCACTGTTAACAGATACTTAGAAAATGAACTTCAAGCTAGTGCCATAACGTCTAATTTCGGGTTGAGTGTGGATTTCGTGCACTCAAACAGTACTTCTATGCTACACCAGAGCACGTGCAATGGTTTTACAGCTTCAAGCAACTTCATGAATTCTAATAGTGAAAGTTCAGTTCACAGTGAGAATTTATCAGATGGAGTCAATTTTACTGTATACCCAGAAAGTGGCTCTTTGCATGACTTGATGCCACAGATTTCAAGGCAATGTCAAAATCCAGTGAAAGATTTCCCCTGTTCTCCATATGAGTATCAATATGGGCAGATGTCAGTGGAAGATAAGATTTTGATTGAGCTGCAAAGTATTGGCATTTGTCCAGAGACAGTGGTATGATCCCTTAAACTCTGCATTTTTTGTAATTTCAGTGTTGCTTTATACAGTTCCTTTTTATAAGATGTTATAATGCCGACCAGAAAACATGTCAAATAATAGTAACACTTGTTGATATAATGACATGCAGCTCTCCTGCATTCAGTGAAAGATTTATGCAATTCTTTTTCACAAGTTGTATGCCTTGAACATGCCAAAAAGTAGGAACACTTCTTAAGATGATAGCTGTTAGGGGCTTGTCTTTCAACTGTTTTGTGGCATATACAGTAAAATGGATGAGTCAAGTGCTAAACTTGGCCAGTTGGAGATTTTGTCATATGGTTTGATGTTTTTCATAGTTTGAGATTTGCAACCCACACAAACATTCACACTCTTCCTATCCTCGTCTCCCCTCTTCAGTCTTCACACAGTTTGTCCCCATCCTCCTGCTCCTCTACTTCTATTCCTCACGTTGGCAAAAATTTGTGAGCTCCGATCAAGATATTTTCAAAGTGCCCTCTATGCTTTCTTTTGTTTGGTGTTTTGACTCAACACTTACTAAAGAAATGCACAAGATGATCACTTGCCCTTTGTGTCTCTTGCCACCTCATTGACTTACTAGCACGCTTCTATCTTAGTGATCAAGTAGCATGGATCGAATGCAATATACGCAGATGTAGCTGTCTATGTTCTTGACAGCTTAAAGAGTTTCACTCCTGAAACATCACACACAAAAGGAAGGAACGAGTGAGAAAGTATTTGATGTGCCTGAAAATTAGTAGTCATCCAATGGGGCATGTACATGTGTATGTTTTCATTTCTGAATTATGATATTTATGCTATTTTCTGTCTGTTGCAATAACCAGAAATTAAAGATCATCTAGCAACCAGAAATTATGTTTTCCCCCTCTGACATTCTAGTTGTGATTCTTGCCTCATCTTTGCAACACTACCCTTTTCAGCCAAAACTGGAAGATGGAGAAGACGAGGACATTAATAAAATGATTTCAGAATTGAGAAAAAGGCTGCATGATCAGGTTACATGAACCCCCTAATAACATGTCCTCAGTTTTGATATGACTTCACCAGATTCATGTAAATTGTTATTACATTTATCTACTTTTGGAACTTGGGTTGTGTCAAGATTCCTTTTTTAAATATTTATGTTTTTAAAATGTTAAAAATGTAAGTCGTGCTTGCCTATCTGGCATCACTATGTGCTTAAACTGTAGGATTCGTAGGAGCTACATGTGGTATCCTGGTAAATAAGGACTCAAGAGAGGACCAACATAGTTTCTTTGGGGAAAACACTGCCATTTTGCACCCCTCTTTATGATGATTTGGATATAAGTCTGAAATCATCAAAATTGGATATTTATCCTATTTTTATGCTAGGATGTGTATCTAGTAAAAGTCTGTAGATGAAATTTGAATGTTGTGGATCAGGATGGGTTGCTGCCTGTGTCACTAGGTGGAACAACCAATGTGAGGTAGCCCAGTTAGTGTCCTTTGAAAAGTTTCTGTAGTTCCAAGTGGTTTATTTGAGCCATCTACATTCAACCTGATGACCAAGACAAGTACTTGTTGTTGTATTTTAAGACTATTTATTGTTGATACTTCCATCGGATGCTTACTATAACTATACATACATATATTGAAAGATAGAATTGGTTTCCTTCTCACTGGGCTTGCAACAATTCATATTAAAATGGCACCATTCTTGTTTTGCAGGTGAATCAAAAGAAATGCAGATTACAGAAGCTGGATAAATCAATTCAAGATACAAAGGATCTTGAGGAGAGGTACCGGTGGATTTATATTTTTGGATTATATCTTAAAGATTAGGATGTGAGGTTACTTTAATGGCTAACTTTAAGATTACCTTACAGGAGCTTGGAGCAACATGCCATGAACAAACTAGTTGAAAGAGCATACAGAAAACTCAAGGTAGTTCAGATTCTGTTTACATGATTCCCTTTTCTTATATCGCTGTTGGTGCTTCATGAGATTATCAAGTGCCGTTTCTCTGCTAGTTGTGCTCTGTAGAGATATTCGCCCTTCATTGCTTCCTCCAGACTTTGTCTTTTAAAAAAATTACTGTGGGGGGCAGTAGATCTCTGCATGTTGGATGGTGCTTGCCCCTTTACGCTTAATGTTTTGTTGTTTGTCAAAAAGGTGTGTAATGTGGGTTAGCTGTGATGTACCTTGATCCACAATGTTGATTGTATATCTTTATGATATGATATGTAGGGTGGACGAGTTGGCTCTAGCCACAAGGTAGGTGTCAGTAAGTCTGCCAATAAGGCTGCAAAACAGCTTGCATTGGCTTTTGCCAAGCGTACACTTGCTCGGTGCCAGAAATTTGATGAAACAGGAAAGAGCTGCTTCAGTGAGCCATCTCTATGGAGTGTGCTATCTGCGCCCTTGCCTAGCAGTGATACAAAATCCACAGAAGGTAATTTGCATGCAACTATTTCTGCTAAGAGAAAATTTTCTGTTTTTGTTTGTGTACTTAATAGAGGACTGTACACTGCAGCATGCCCATTTTCCTTGTCATATCAAATCATTTGCCAAATACTAACTTCTTGCCTACTTTTCTTTTGGCTTCAGGTGTAGAGAGACTGAAGCATCAAAAGCTTGATAGAACTCCATTTGATCATGGTAACTTAGCTATCCTGGTGCTGATTGTACTGGGTGATGTAAGAGGACCATTCATGTTTGACTAAGTATATCTATTCGTTGCTGATACATTAGCAGGTGGCACAAAATGGAAAAAGAGCGAGAGGGAGAGGGATCGCACCAGGGATGGATCTGCAAAGGGCTCTGGTTTGAAGTCAGGGCGCCACTCATCAGGCGGCAGCGGGAGGAGTGGTGAGCGCAAAAATAAGACAAAGCCAAAGCAGCAAAAGCTGGCGCAGCTATCAACTTCTGGAAACGTGCTGGGTAGAGTGGTGGAGCCATTGTCATCGCCAGCAGTGCAAGAGCCGACCCCACCCGAGCCCCCAAGTGAGAGGAAGACCCAGCATCCAACAAGTAGGGATGCAAGCGGGGCGGGTTTTGCCGCGAACCCGCTGGCTCAACCCGCGCCACCAACCCGCATCACCCGCAGCACCGAAGCAGCATCGTCCGCTTCGGTGCTGCGGGTTCGCGGCGCGGGTGATGCGGGTTGGTGGCGCGGGTTGAGCCAGCGGGTTCGCGGCAAAACCCGCCCCGCTTACATCCCTACCGTCATCCTTCGCGAACGATATCGCTGATGGCGTGCGTGTTGTGGCTGGCGGACGCATGCGGGCAGCCGCGATGCCCCGCAAAATCAAAGCGGCTTCTTGCGGGTTGCCGCATATGCCCGCGCCACGAATTGCGGCTCGTGCGGAAGCGGGGCGGGCAGCCGCAAACCGCCCCGCTTGCATCCATTCCAACGAGGAATACTGGCAGCAACGCTGCCCAGCAGCGCGCTACCACGGATGCTGCCCTGCCAGTCTTACCTGGATTAGATGATATATTGGATGTTCCAGGAGGGCTTGACGGGCAGGGCAACGATATCAGCTCATGGTTTACGGACGGGCTTGATGACTCGTTGCAAGATATTGATCTTTCAGGCGCCCTGGAAATCCCGGATGATGACCTCACCCAGCTGGGATTTATGTGAGATGAGAAGAAGCGAAGCAAAGCGATTGTTGTTTATCCTGTGCATATGTTGGGAGTAGTGTGGATGTCATGTTTTCCCCCTTGCTTACCTGATGACGTATGGTAGAGCTAATCCATTTTAATCTCCCTGCCACAACTTGGTGGGGTAGAGGTTGTAATCTGTAATTAGGCCAGTGGATTCGTGCCCAGCTTCCGGCTTTTTTGTGGTCTCATGAACAGTTTCGAAAAGCCTTCAGTTAAATGCTAATGAAAATTTAGTACCGGTACGCCATAATAGGCAGACTGTCTCATCAGGTCAGATAGATTGAACTCGCACTGATATAATATTCAATATGATTTTTGTATCAACCTCTAGCGGCTAGGAAGTGGCATGCCCCCGGTAGAGCATCTCCAATAGTTTGTCAAATTTTACTTAGCAAATCTTATATTTTGTCAACTCCTAAAAAGATATACCTTGCCAAATCAGAAACAAAATTATGTTTATACCCTTCCACCTCTTTGAAAAATTTACATCAGGAATCCTTCTCTATTCTTTATTTCTTTATCCACCCTCCCACCTACAGGAACACACGGATGGCAACGACGTTCCGCGCGCGCGTATATGCGCGCGGGGACGTGAGTTTTGCCAAATTTCTATTTTTGTCAAGTTAGTTTGTCAAACTGTTGGAGACTAATTTTTCTTATTTTGCCAAAATTAGATGGATGCCAAGTTAGTTTGCCAAACTGTTGGAGTTGCTCTTAGTATTTATATTCAATATTCTTAATCAAGAGTACGTGGGTAAAATTGGAAGGTTCCATAAGTACACTGCATCGTTTAAACGAGGGTCACAAGGTGCCAACAATATTACTGAAAATTTTACTTTAGTTGTTTTACTTTAGGTTTTATCAAATACTCCCATATATCCTTGACGCTTCCGACCAATTTGCAGAAAGTAAGGAAGTCTAGACATTACCATTTTGCCCCTGTGAAATATGCAAGACTGCTTATCCCATAACTCGTCTCCGTGAGGTTGCCTCCCGCCCTAAGCCCTCCATCGTGTGTTTGGTTGGAGAGCGGCGGGAGCCGAGCGGAGCCAACCCTCGTTTTGGGGATGGCTCCAACCCTTCTCATGTTTGGTTGAAATGTTGGGTTGTAGTGGCTCCGACCCTCGTTTTTGTTTGGTTAGAGGAATGAGATATGAAATGGATGAGAGACAGAGGGGAGAGGAGAAACGGGAGCGGAGCGGCTCCGTCCCTCGAATTTTGAGGGATGGAGCGAACCCGCATCTTGCGGGTATATTCTCTCGGGAGCCGCTCCGCTCCCGCCGCTCCCCATCCAAATAGCCGCTGGAGCGGAGCGGCCGCTCTCCAACCAAACACACGGGAAGTCTGCGGCCGCTCCCATCGAGGCCAAGGTCCGGCAGGAGTTGTGGACAAGGACAAAGATGGAAAGCCAGTATTGTGTTTGTCTCGAGCGACAAATATTTTGAATCATTTTGGTGGAATAGCCAAATGCATCCCTGAACTATCAACGAAAGCTCAATTTCGCCCCTGAACTATAAAAACGACCATTTGCATCCTCGAACTTTCCAAACCAGGTCAATTTAGTCCTTGTGCTGACATGGAGAGCCACGTCGTCATCCTTGTCATCGTCCACGTCAGCTCTTCCCCCTAGGACCGTGAAATACCATTTCTACCCTCTTGGCCCCATCTCCCCTCGGGACCAAATCATCCCGTACTGACTCATGTTCTACTAGTTGCAGAACAATATGATATGTCCTCTTGTATGCCTCAATAGAAAAACACGTATGCACATATTTGTTTGGCTCTTCAGTTATCTTGAATAGGGCAACACATGCATGTGCACAGGGAATTCCAGAAACTTGCCAATATCCACAAGTGGGTAGAAATGGTATTTGATAGTCCTAGGGGGAGGAAGAGCTGACACGGACGATGACAAGGACGACGACGTGGCTCTTCATGTCAGCATAGGGACTAAATTGACCCGGTTTAGAAAGTTCGAGGACGAAAATGACTGTTTTTGTAGTTCAGGAACGAAATTGAGCTTTCACCAATAGTTCACCGCCAATCATTTTCGTTTGACTTGGTAGCGTCAGTATAACGATATGGAGGAAGTATATCAAGTTTACTTTTAGTTTTTCTATGATGAGACAACATAAATTATGTATGAAGGGTCACAGGGTGAAAAGTGCGTGTCACTTTTGTTACCATGGTCATAATTAGATGGCACAGTAGTCAGAATGTGATCCATTTCGTCATAGCTGTTTGACGTACTTGAGCATAAACAACTATAGAGGCCATTTTAGGTGAATATTCGTAAGTGCTGGGACAAGGACAATCGCCTGCTGTTTTCAATGCTAAAAAAAAGACATGATTTTCAGGCTTCATTCTTCATGGAAATTTTCAGTCATGGTAGCATGGAGCATCTGGAGGCAGAGAAATTACTTCATCTTCAGACAAATGAGACCCGTCTTGCAGTAATGAAAAAATTGACTGTTGCACTGAAGTCAATCTTCAACTGCACAGAACGAGAGATGATCTAGACCTTCCCGTTTCTGCTTGGCTTATACCTCTCTTGTTTAGCTCTGTTTTTTCCCTTCTGTTCTGTTTGGCTTTGGCTTTAGGCTCTTTTCTGGTAGGCTTAGGCTCTGTTCTGTTCTTTATCTTTTTTATTTATTAAATTCCACCGTGGGGCGTAGGGGTTTCCCTTACGGTTTTAGCTCAAAAAAAGATAGCCAAATAATTTTCATCAAGGGATCTGTTGGAAGATTTATCAAGGGATCTGTTGAAGTCTTTTTAGGGCCAACAACACGTGGAGGAGCTCTTTGTTGGCCCTCTGCGCAGGCCTTAGAACCCGGTTAGATCGGTTTTGTCTCGTCGGCGAAGCTCCAACGAACACTCGTCCGAGAGGGACCCCATCGGGACAAGCGCACCTTGGATTGCCCTAGGCTCGGCATGCTAGTTAGGACGTGATGAGGGGATTGACCAGGGGTAGGTTGTAACAGCTATAGAGGTGTTCGTTACAGATTTTTGGATTGGGGATTAGGCCAAAGGTACAACAGCAGTTCGACAATGTATAGCTTGTTCTTGTTCATATCGTTGCTCTTTTTTTTTGCCTTTGTTGCAAAGTTCGAGCTTAATAGAACCCAAACTCCTCCCTTTTCCCCCCCACCAGAAGCCTCGTACCAGAAGGTCTGGGAAGATGTGCTAAACAAGGTTTCTATCGTCTTTCCTGTTGCTTTTTTAACCTTAGTTCGTTTCAATAGAACTTATCGGATGGCACCGAAGTCAGACGAACGCTCGGAACGGTTCGCAAATGAGATTGCTCCATTCATAAGTTCATACATTGCACCTTAGTACAGACATCATCGTTCAAAATGCGGAAGACACTTAAAAGTTATGTTGTCACGAGCAGACTCTTACTACAAATACTTCAATGCTAATTGGACACAAGGCAACGGACCCCCCCCCCCCTTAATCATCAGCCCAGCATCTCATCTCCCTTTTCATCATTTTTCCCTTTTTTGATCCCTTCTTCTTCTTCAATCTCTCTTTATCTTCATCTTCCTTGCTATCCGAACTCCTTTTTGCTTTCTTCCTTGGGCTCCCTTCCTCTTGGATCTCTGTTTCCCCTTCCTCTCCCTCAGACTCTTCGATCTCTATTTGGATCTTTGGTACCACGAAATATCTGATGTAGCCCTTCTCTTTAATTTTGCACTCGACCATCACAGGCTGCGTGGTGGAGAGACAGATCTTCACTTGATCAAACAGGGTAGACACCTTGGCGCAGGAGGTCATGTACCTCAGGCTCAAGATCAATGAAACCGGCTCTCGCATATGTGTAAGGGTAACAGCTTTTTCTGGCTGCATTGATACAAACATGAGCCATTAACTAGTGCAGATACGCATAGACGGATCTATTCTTCAGTAGTTTCTTAAAATAGTAGTTGAAGGGCACAAGACACTAAATATGTTACTCCATATGATAGAACCAATTGAAATTTATAGAATAAACAGATGTTAATTTGCACTGCAGAGTAGTTAACCACGTCACCAAGATTTTACAGTTAAAGGAGGAAATAAGCTAACTAAAAACAAACATCTAATTCAACCACCAATACCAATGTAATCAACCAAATGAAGAGCCATGTTCCACTTTATGAAATATGTAGACTAAACATACTCCAAACACAGAAACCAACATTAACAAACAAAGTGAATTAGCAACTCAACACAGTACAGTACAAACGAAGTGAATTAGCAACTCAACACAGTATAGTGAGACAACGAAATTCTAAGGCACTACGTATGCATGTTCAGCTAATCTGGTGCCTATAACCTAGGTGAGGAATCAAGAATGCACATTTGCTAAGAATCTACAACACATCACTGATATGGCTGTTCACTGCATTTCATGTTACAGTCACATACAGATATTAAGAGGATGATATCCATTCAAATTTGAGGGGCTAAGAGGGTCAAACTACTAAGTACCTCGTCAGTTTTGTTCAGCTTATGGACAATGTTCATGCACCCACTTTTTCCTGAAACAAAGAACGTGATGCCCTCCTTATCCACCGAGATGAAAACTACAGCAGGAGATGGAAATGGTTCAAGGTACATAACTAGAATCCTCCATGCGCAACAGTAACAATTAGCCTTATGAATCACCAGGTAAATCTATGTACCATCGTCGGTGATGTCGCTGTCGCTGAGGGACTTGCAGTTCCCCATAAACTCCGCAGAGGGCATGGAGAAAATGGCCTCGTAGTTCTTCGACTGCTTCTTGTACTAGCGATCCGGGAATTTGATGTGTTGGCTTCTGGCGTCCACAAGCTTCAAATCCATACCCGTAGTTTTATTCTTCGCTGTTCATTTCCACAAACACAAAATCAGCACGATTTCCACAAACACAAAATCAGCACGCGAAGAGCAGCTAGCGCAAAAGACGAAGAGCAGCTATCGCAAAAGACGTGCGGGCACTTACCGGGTGACTCGAATGTTATGGTAATGTCATTGAAGTTATCGTTGTCGGCCTTGATGGTGATGGTGTCACCATCGTTGGAGGCACGGAGGAACTTGACCATGTCGGCGATTGCGATGCCCATGGAGCGGTCTTCGTCGTAGCGGTAGGAATGGAAGGCCTCGGAGGGGAAGAAGAGCGAGAGGATGGCGACCTCTTCGGCATCGAAGGCCTGGAGCGAGAAGCCCTTGCTGGAGCAGTCGACGCTGGCCACATCGACCAGGTCGAGGATCGCCTCCAGGACCTTCTGGAAGAGGCTTCCCTTCTCCATCCGCAGCTCCAACATGGTGGCTGCGCCCCTCTTGGACGGCCCGGCGGCGGCGTAGGAGAAGATGGGAAACCCTAGCTAGGATCTGGCCGGTTGCGAGGGGGGTTCGGAGGGGAGAGCGGCTTAGGGCATGGAAGAAGGCGAAACGGAGATTAATAGGGAGCCATCACTCCCTCTCTTGGCTCGGCGGCGGCGGTGTTGGGAAGAGGGAGGGGCGGGAGAGGGCAGGAAACCCTAGATCTGGACGGGTGCGGGAGGGAGAGCGATTGGCAGGGGATGGAGGAAGGGGAAACAGACGGATATTAATAGGAAGCCATAGGCTCGCGGCGGCGACGACGTTGGGAAGAGGGGCGGGAGAGATGGAAACCCTAACAAACGTCTCTAAATGGGCCTCTATTCCAAATTTTAGAGTTTTGGCGCAAAAATCTTAACTCCAGGTCTCCAAATGGGCCTCCATTCTCCCTCCGCCCGGGGCCGCACCACTCGCCTGCCGGGTGGGAGCGCGGAGTGGGAGATGCTGAGAGAGAATCTTTAGTGATGCGTCCAAACTAAATTGTTGACATCATCTATATGTAAAGTGTTTGAAATTTAAAAGAATTATAAATCTCGCACTAAGTTTCTAAATGAAATTCCGATTGCACCACTGAATTTCTGATAATAAAATCTTCGCAACAAGACTCCACTTAATTATATTCTGACAATTTATTTATTTATATTTTTAAAGAAGATTATTTGTCTTGTGAATTAGCCTCTACCTGTGTAATTAGTTTTATAATCAACTCATATTTAGTCTTTCTAATTAGCATTCGAAACTTTCGATGTGACACAAACTGAACTTTAGCCACTCAAAAAAAAATCTAAACTTTTAGTCCTGTATCCAAACACCTCAAAAGACATAAATATTTTGAGATAGTGTAGTATGGATTCATCTCACAAAACTAACCTTAGAGCAGCAACCCTTAGTGTCAGCCAGTTTCTACTCTCTCTCCGTTCCAAACTATAATTCGTTTGATTTTTTTTACTCTAAAATTGACGGCTCATCTTATTCAGAAAATTTGTATAACTCGCAAAGTGACCTTTGACATGTGTCTTGATCTATATATGATGAATGATTGACCCGATGATTTGAGTTACCAGTTGAGTCAATATTTTTTATATGCATGATTATGCTAAAGATTAACCGGAGGTGTTGTGTTGTGGTGTTTGTGTAAAACAGTTCTCGTATGTTGTGTCTTTTGGCTTGTGATGTGCAAGTGCAGGATGTGACATGACGGTCAACGGAGCGTGCTGAAGGTCAAGCGAAAGGTTCATGCTGATGGGTCGGAAGAGGTGAAGGGTGAACACGAGTAAGCGGACCGAGGGTCCCGAAAAGAGTCTGTGCGGAATTATGAACGATTCACATGGTTCACATGATGCACGAAGCGTGGCAGCCATCTCTTTGGATTGTGTTGGTAGGGGTTTGCTCATTTGTTTTTTTTTTCGAGTCTTTGGGTGAGAGGAGAGAAGGAGAGAGAGGATGATCTTTGTTTGATCTTTTGGACATCCAGCTTTGTTCGTAATAATAAGGAGTGGAGTGTAACCAGACTTGGTGAAGTAATTCGATGATTAATATCATGCTCAGTTACTTCTCATTGTCAAGTTCTGCGTTTTTCTTTCTCAGGTTTTTTAAAGGTATTTTTAGGAATTTGTTTGTACTTCGAGCTCAAATCCCGCTATGTTTGTTGGGAGGAAATTGTTGCTAGGACCCTTGTGAGTTGTGAGCGTCATTCATGTGATTCTCTTTTAAATCCCTCATGGATTCGGTTTGGATCTGAAACTTTCTCCAAAATCGAGTTGTTGGTAGGATTTCAGTATTCTTCGAAATTCATGATGAATACTAAGCTTTTCTAGATCTACTTTGTGAATTCATTTGCTTTTATATAAAGAGATGTATCTTTGGCTCAAATTTGTCTCGACCCGTTATGATTTGAGGGAGATTTTTCCGTTCAAAACAAGGGCTCAGTTCTTGGTCTTGTTGCCTTAAAAAAACTAGACCAGTGTGGTAAAGACCGTTCTACGGGTTTTCATTAAGAAGAAAGAACTTTCTCCCGATCTAGAAAATCTCCGAACTCCGATTTCCCCGGCAAAGAGATTTTTTTAAAACCAACTTCATAATCCGCTCCAATGAAAACCAACTAAGCTACAGGACCATGCTATGTGCTTCTGTTCTTCGCGCAGCTGCAGGGCAGGCAGTGTGTGCGTCAGCAAGCGGGCAAACGGAGCAGCACAATTTTTTTAAGACGTGCAAAGCACATTTTTCATTAAGAGAGAAGAAAAATTCTTCAAGTTCGAACACAGCGAGGCACAACCCAAAACAAGAAACTAAGAAAAAAGAGTTACACCGCCCTCATCGGGCGCACACCTAGAAGGCGAGCTAGCGGAAGGAAGCTGCACGCGCCCAAGTCTTGTCCTCCTCTAGAATAGCCGGCACCAGCGCCACCAGCATGAGCACCTCCTTATCATGCACGCGTTTATTGCGCTCCTTCCAAAGCGACCAACCAGATAAAGGTGTTGAATCCTTTCTTTAGAACCTTAGCGACCTGCTTCCTAGCGGAGTACCACCAATCCGCGAAGCTCAAGGGGAGGTCAGGAACAAGGTCCTGCAAGAGAATATGCCTGAGCGCCCTGAACCAAGCCTCGCGACTAAAAACACAGTCCACGATCAGGTGGTCTAGTGTTTCCGTTTCCTGTGCGCAGAGCGCACAGGTATCCGAATCTTTCAATCTGTGACGGTGAAGTCGGTCAGACGTCCAGCAACGACCGTGCAAGACTAACCAAGCGAAGAACTTGCACTTCCCAGGCATATGAACCTTCCTGATCTGTCGTGCTCCTGTCAACATGTAACATCCTGAAATTTTCAAATTTCAGGATGTTAATAGGAAAAATAATTAAGCAATAATTTCTCATAATTTTTAAAATTTGCCCAACATTTATTCTCTTTACAGGAAATTTAGTATAAGAAAAGGCAATTGATTGTTTTTTTATAAATTAAATAAATATGTATGTGTGTTGCATTTATTTTGGTTGCACTTGTTTTGTTTGTTGTGTGTTGAAAAAGAAAGAAAAGAAAAAAAAACAAAGTCCAAAACCCCAAACCCCCTCTCTTCCCCCCCCCCGCGCGGCCTGCTCAGCCCAGCTCTCCCGGCCCAGCTATCCTTCCGGCCCACAACGCCCCGCCGGCCCGCTCCACACCTCCCCATCTCTCCTCTCACCGCTAGGTGGGCCCCCCTGTCAGCTCCTTCCCCAACCTCCCGCCATCCCCTTCTCCTCCATGGCCGCCGGCCTCTGCTGCATCCCCGGCGCCCTCCCTTCTCTCCCTCGCCTCCTTCCCTTCCCACTGAGTGCGCACATCAATGCGCAGTGCACCGCACGCACTCATGCGCCGCCCCGCCCCCTTCTCCTTCCGGAAACGGCTCCCCCACCGAGCTCCATGCCATCAATGGCCTCCACCCCGGAGCCCACCGCCGTGCCGCCTCTCCGCTCCCCTCTCCACCCTATAAAAGGGCGGGCACGACCCCCTGTTCCCCCGCACCTCTCCACCGGGTTCCTCCGCTCTTCCTTCTTCGCGCAGCGCCGCCGCCCCGGAGGACCGAGCCGGAGCTCCGTCACCGTCGCCGATCTACTCCACCGGCGCTGCTCCCTCCTCTTTGAGCCCCAGGGTAAGCTCGTGAGTTCCCAATCTTTCTCCTGAGCCATTTCGCGCTTCAAACCGGGCCCGGGAACTCGATTCCGGCCGTCCGCCGGCGAGCTCGCCGCCCGGCGCCGCCGCGCGCGGCCGTCCGCCACCGCCTGCTCACCTGCGGGCCACCGCGGCCGTTCGATCAAAGATCGATGGTCAGATCTCAGCCCCCGCCCAGGTCAAACTTTCATATACCGGTCAACCAAAGCCTCGCCCTGCAGTTTTGTAAAAATGTCCTTCAGCTTTCTAATATCACAAGTATAGCCTTCCACCTCCAAAGAATCTTACAGTTAGGTCCTTTTTCTTATGAATAGGCCCCTAGCTTCTCTGGTTTTTCCACCCGAAGTCCACCTTTGATCTTTTACACTATAAACCTTGAGTTTATGCGTGTAATTAGGTTTAGGTCCCTGGTTTCTTGCAGTTAAGCCCCTGGAGTCCAAGTTTCTTCGCAGTTTAGCCCCTAAACCTTGTTTTACCCCTAGTTTTCACGTTTTAGCTCCGTTTTCACCGTTTCAAGTTGCGTTAGGTTCATAACAACTCAAAGAACGTGTTAGGACCAATGTTGAATATGTTCTTTGTTTTATAATTTATTTAAATATTTAAATGTGATCAAACCCTTATACACATGTTTTTCTAATTAAAATCTAATTAGAGTTCAACACGTGTTTTCATAAGAAAGATAATATGATTAATACTTATTAAATATTTCTTTCAATTAAAAGTTAATTAGAGATATACCTCAGTTTTATAATCAAACTTAAATTGATTAATGATTATGCAATTTGCTTTCTAATAAAAGCAACATAGGCTATCCCGAGTTTTCTTAATTAAATGTTAATTTGATTAATATGAACATAAATGTGTTTTTGAATTATAATTTGATTAGTTCAACTCGAAAAATAAAGATATACGTTTAGATGCTTCACATGCTTCTTTTAAATTAAATGTTTAATTTGCATAAATCATACTTGAATATTTATAAATAAAATTTGAATAAGTTCTACATCGTATTTTTAATACAAATGTAACTTGCTTAATTATAAATAGGGTATTTCTCTGAAATAACCTATGCACATCTCTTTGAAATAAAATATACCAAGCACATAGTCTTGT
The DNA here is from genome assembly GCA_036936925.1 of Cenchrus fungigraminus. Classification (NCBI taxonomy): domain Eukaryota; kingdom Viridiplantae; phylum Streptophyta; class Magnoliopsida; order Poales; family Poaceae; genus Cenchrus; species Cenchrus fungigraminus. Next base: position 175,644,957 of record CM072769.1, read on the forward strand.
GTGATATAATCCAAATCTCTCGATAGTTCCGTTCTCAGCGTTTCTTGAGTTTGCGGTCCTAGAACCAGACCCTGCTCTCTTTTGAAGTCTCTCTTGATTGGTGTATTGTTCTTAGTGGTTCTTGTTTGTCTGCTTTGCATGTGTTGTGCCCGATGTTTGCTTCGAGTAGAAGATCGAGCTGCTGATCGAAAGTCCTGAAGATCAAGAGCAGAAGAGCAAGAGTAGCTTTTGTTGAGAAAGGCAAGTGACCCTAACCACCCTTCTACCTATGCTTTAATAAGAATACTGTGAATTAATTGGAACATGGAGAACCACCCAGGAAAACAGTACAACCACAGTCCATATGGCTCTGGCTTAGCCAATTAATTAGATGTGTGAACGAACTGACAGCCTTATCCGAAAGGAGCAGAGGGGGTCAGAGTTTAAGGGGTATAGCCCGGTCCTCTTGGCCGCAGCCTTTGCTAAGGTGCTGTCCACTAGGGAGGGTTATGGTCCGCTCTGCTACTGTAACTATGCGGGCTGTGGACCTTTTCACATCTTTGTAAAGGCTTCGTAGCGTCCCTATGCAATCACACCTCGGAAGTGTGGTATTGTGCCTAGCTAGCACAGCATGGTTGGGTTCAAAGTTCCTCAGAACTTTTACACAAGCTGTGGGTAAAGTGTACAACCTCTGCAGAGTGAAAACTGATCGATCAGCCGTGCTCACGGTTAAGAGCGGCCTAGACCCTCACATGATTAATATACTTAAAGATGGACTTTAATTTGCTTTCTGGTTAATTTTCGTGGCATTGCTGAGTACCAACCATAAGTGTACTCATCCTTGCTAACCGCTGCTCAGAAGAACAAGAAGAAGGTGTATGAAGTCCAAAAGATGGTGCTAGGCTTACGCAACCCCCAGTCGTTTGCCTGTGAAGTTGGAGCCTTTGCTTCCCCAGGATTCCGCTGTAAATCTCTGATAATCTCTCTTTCTTTACGTGATATTGTTTCTGTTATTCACAATGATGTCACTATATGTATGAAACTAGATCCTGGCATACATATAGTTATCACTTGGTTTTCTTCGGAAAATCGGGTGTGACACAACACGACCAAGAAAGAGAGTGGAGTAGGCCAAAGTCGCAGAGTAAACACCGCTGGGCGACCACTTCCAGATAAACCTGTCAGGCTCCGACGTGAGCCTAACCTACTGCACAAGATCTGTGACAACCCCATCCGAGATAATTCCGTACTATCACCTAAACCACTCCATTTGGTCATTAAGCGATAATAAGGAACTATCACGTCGAGTGTTGCCGGGTCAAAGTCCGGTAAATCACTTGTACAACACACAGAGGATCGAACACTTATACATTAAAACTCCCACAAAGGAGAGTCCAGAGTACCTTACAAATTAAATCTAATCTTCCCTGTAGGGTCAATTATTACAAAAAACCATTGTTCTTGACAGGAAAATAAATGGTTCAGAATTTAAAGAGACAGCGGAAATAACTAAACGATAAAATAACATCATGGGAGGCCACCCATGACGCCATCACTCTTCGTCATCCACCCATTCTAGCTCCCAGCCGGGTGGGATTTCTTCAGGCCAAACATTATCACCTGAAAACAACATACTCCCTCTGTCCCATAAAAGAGTGCAATTTTAGTTTTTTAGGACAGATTAGTAGAGGAATGAAAAGACTCTAATACCCCCATTTGTTTGCCAAATACAATAAGTTTTGCCATGAAAATCAGATCTGACCACTTAATTAGGAAGGTAATTAGATCTATTTTCTAGGATTGCATTCTTTGTGGGATTTTTTTCAAAAGCTAGGATTGCACTTTTTATGGGACGGAGGGAGTATATAGCAAGGCTGAGTATACTAATACTCAGCAAGGCTTATCCGTCTAAAACAAAAGACTTAACCTCTAATCATGCAAGACCTTTGGCTAGTGGGTTTGTTTTGCCAAAAAGCTAATAAGGAGTTAATCCTTACTTTCAATATTTTAGCTCAAGTTCTAGTAAATTAATTAATTATTAGATAAGCAACTATTGCAAGCCTGACTTGTGCAATACAATTTAATCAACCATCAAGTTTATCAATGTTCCATCATAAAAGGATCACAAATGGCCAGATGATTAAGCACTCTCGGATAACGGTGAGTGGTCGACGATCGATCGATTAGTAACCTTGCAAGGTGGACCTAAACATACGGGAGAATGCCCTCACACAGAGTTCATCCAACCAGGCGGTTCCCGTCATTCCTCGGATTGGGATCGGATGCCACAGTCCAAGGTACAAGGTTATCTAGCCCGCCTCACACTAGCGTCCAGAATCACACGTGCACCACAGTTTGCGAGACTGGGGCCGCAACCCAAGATTAGTAGCGCAAAGTTCCCGCAGTACCCATTTCCGACAAATGTTTAGTACGTTCAAACGCTTAATCTCTTAACCACTAGACCGGAGCCTAGAATCCCATGCTCTTGCCACGTGAGCAATCCAATTTAGCAAATCTTATGTTCCAACATAAGAACCTATTCTCGCGAGCGAAGTACATCACTCGACTTGTACCGGGTCCTTAGTGCATAGCAACTAGTGACCTAGTATACTAGTAAAAGATCATATGTACTTAGAATCATGCAACTAGGGTTTCAATTCAACTCCTGAACGTAAATGCACATAGATAAACAACGATAAATTCAGAAGCTTAAAAGAAACGCATAGGTTAATGATAAAACGGGGCTTGCCTTCGTCAGCACAAGTAGTCAAACAAACTTCCGGACTTTGGTTCGGGTCTTGATCTATGGTCACGAAGTGCACGTCTCCTCCTGCTCCCTCGTCCTCGTCTGCCGGCACGAGCGAGTAGCTACCGTCGGGAACTTCTACACGAAGGAAGCATATGCAGGAATTAGTTGGTGAATGTAAATTAATTAAACACAAACAACACATGGCAAGCATAGGGTGCAAGGTTTCCCACATTCACCTAGACAAGAATATATTCAGCATACTCTTCTATAAAGAAAAAGCAAGCAACCATTTATTAATATTTATTTTGATGGTGATTGTGTGCACATCTATTTATTTACCATTATTTTTCTTCACAAAACAACCAAGTGGGTGAAAAGTGAATTACACGGGGTATAACTTAGGGTGAAACACACATTTGGATTTAAAAGGGTGATTTCTTTACTTTTCTTTTTATAACACTTGATTCCTTCCAAAATCCATTCTGTCTAAACCATGCAGGATATCATAGTGAGAAATTTTATACATGCGCACAGTGTCACAACAGAGCTACTGCCAAAAATTCACAGCAGACCGACCCATATGCTAAGCATGAAACATACGATAAGTTACTACTAGCAAAAGCAAGAACTATTAATACAGAGAAAACTACTCATGCACTGGAGCCCAAATTTTACACAGAGCCTCTCTGGAATATAACTAGGCTACACACCAAAAATTAGCTCCAGAAACTCTTTCTATCAAGCTACACAAAAATAACCATTTTCAGCCTAGCCATGCATAAAGAATTTATACAGAGACATATGTAACTAATCTATAGCCAAACTTCCTCCTACAACACAAAAATGTCACAAACATCATCTAGTCCAAAGATGAGCATCACTAGATCCTCAGAATATGAACTATGAATTTAACCCTATAAACAAGAATAACTCAGAAACATATGAATAGATGGTGCCTAAAAACGTGATAAAATCACCAGAGGTACACCCAGTCATTACAAGACAATAATCACAAGATGAGCTACAAAATCTATTTGCATGAAGCTGCACAAATCATTTACATAGATCTAGCACAAATACAAAATAAATCATAACTAAAGATCTACACAATAACTTTGTGCAAAAACTTAGATCTAGCCTTTACTAGCTGAAACGAACCGGATTTCTGGGAATGGAAACCCGATCCCTGCACCTCAGTGATAGTCCCAGGAGGCTATCACGTGCAAATCGCTGTCTCAGAAAGTAACCAAACCCATACAACAGAAGGTAATATAGAAGGTCCACATAAATAATATTATTATAATTAATCATCTGAGTACATCATTTCGGCACATGCCGGGTACAAGTCCAACGGGACTGAATCAAACAGAGTAAACATCTACGCAGCGGAACTCATGTAGCGAAGTCGACACCATCTCCCATAGGTAGCTCGAGTGTAGAATGGGCCTCAGTCCTCCCATCCATCGTGCTCGAAGTCATAGTCGGGCTCCTGGTCTGAAACTCCGTCATCTACTCGATAAGCGAGTCGGTCATGCCAACTTCCCAATAAAGAGCATACGCAAAAGAATAATTCTAGTATGCATGGATATTCCTATGTATGGCTATAGAAGGTTATGCAAGCAGCGTTAGCAACATCAAGGTAAGCAGAAATGCAAAGAGGTCACGATCTCCGAGGAGATCCACACCTCCGAGGCCAACGCCTCCGGGGTCAACACCCCAACCAAGGGAAGAACACCAAAACACTGGATCTCAACCGAGTCACAACATCTTACTCTCATCTGCGATGTGGGGTCACCAACTCCTATCCCCACATCTCAACAGCACAAAGCCGGGCTCACACACACAGGGGAGAGAAGCAGCACAAGAAGAGACTAGCCAGAGTAATAGATCCAAGGGTTGTCCATACCAGTGGACACGGACTATAGCTATAGGTTTAACACTTTGCAGAGGTTGTACAACTGGACCCACCGGATAGGGCAGAAACGGATGCCTCCATTCCACATCCCTACCTAACGACCGAAGACCTAGCAGTGGATAGCACTCTCCTACCTCTCCGAGCCTGACTCGTCCTGAACTGGGGTGCAAAACTTGCCAGCAGGGCCTCGAAGCTGTGAAACCATCCCCAGAGGAGCCGGGGCGACGTCTACTGAGGGGGTATAACCCGTCCCCCTCACACGATCACACCGATCTGCCTACAGGCTGGATGCTATCCACCAACTAGTTACCCCGCCCATAACAAGGCGAACGGTTTGTACGAAAATAGCCCAAAGATACACGGTTAAACTGTCGATCGGTCCTTAATTGCGAGAGCGAGCACTCACCAACTCCATCCGAACGACACGCCGCTAGGGCGGGAGGCCAGGTCGCATCTCCCCTAGACAGGTGATCACAAGTAACCAAAGTGGCTCGCTCCCGCGGTAACACGTCAAGGATACACACTCACCCAAAACACACGCTAGAATACCGAGATATCCCAATCTCAGTCCAAACCGGAGATCCATCCATAACTAAGGGTAAAATATATGGATAGATAGAGCCAGGAACTAGCTAGGGGTCTGTAGCTAGTTCCAAAGTGGGAAGTTCAAGGAATAGGGTAATACAAACCAAGGTACGGCTAAAAGATTGTCTATGCATTTCAAAAGCATTCATAAATAATAATTAAGCACTAGCAACTAAAGCATGCATGGGATCTATATGATCGGGAGTGACATGACACCTGGTTGGCGTCTGTAGTCCTGGTCTAGGTTGAAGTCGGGGTCGTAGTCCTCCTCCGGCTCGCAGCTCGGGTCTGCTCAGCACGAGATACGAGACGCTAAATTACCGACAAGCATCTAAGCATAAAACCAAAGAAACCCAATTTTAAAAGATCCAAACTATCTACAAACAGCACCGTCTCATTTTTAGAAAAATAATGAAACTGGCTTCATATTTTTCAGAGTTATAAATAATTAGTTATGAATTTTCAAAGGTTAAAGGGTTTATAAAATAATTATCAAATTCATTTACAAATCAAAAAAGGTTTTTAAAAAAAACACGATGACGTCAGCATGTCGTCATCATGACGTCAGCGACACAGGTTAGTGGGCTATTATTGGGCCGAAAGGGTTAGTGGGCCGATTATGGCCCAATGGACTCAGCCCAATGGGCCAATTGGACCAAGACCATTGGACGCCCCTGAATTAAATCAAACACGCGGAAACGAAAAAGAAAAAGGGCCAGAGCATTAGGCCTTAATGGGCTAAGGCCAATGTCCCGGTCCTTACACGTTTAAGGGTGAAGAAGTCCAGGTATGCCCCCTGGACTTCACAAGCGGTGCGCCAGCACTCCCAGAACAAAACTGGGGTTCGCTGGTGCCCCCTGGGCGCGTACGCCTGCCTCAGCGCGCGCCAGCGCAGGGCGCGACGGTGACGGTGAGATGCGAACGACGGCGCTAGTGGCTCCGGCGACCACGCAAGCGCACGGGGAGGATCCCTAGGGTGCGGTGATGAGTTAGGTGCGGCCACAGCCCTGGGGTTGGGTGTTGACGGTCGATTTCCGTCAACCAAGAGCACTTGTTACACTTTGGTTTGGGCTTTGATTTATAACTAACCCGCCACTAGGCATACTAATGATGTAACAAGTTCACACTTGCATGTGGTGTTTGGAGTATGTTGTTTACGCAGGATTTAAGCGCCTAAATGAGGACTTTCGGGTAGAGTTCATCAGGCACTTTATGAGAAGATCACGAAGCCCAACACAAGTCAAGACACGAAGTGAACATGACTCCAAATGACCCAAGGACCGAAGCTTGAAGCTGTGAAAGTCCAAGGACCTAAACAGAAGATGCGGGAGTTCGTACGCCAAGTACCCTTATCCAAACCGCCGGGAAAACGACGTCAAGGACCCACATGAAGTTCGGCAAATATTCATGAAGACACGAGAAGCGTCGGGGAGCGAACCGGGGCCGAACCGGGCCGAAAAGGGCCTAGGCCGGTTGGCCTACCCCTTTTCTGTGCCGGTTCGTGCCCCCTTTGAGCTAGATGCTCTTCGGCTTATTTATATCGCCTGTCTCCGACGGCCGCCAAATCCAATCACTAGAACTCGGCGAAACCTAGAAGTGAACACCGGAGGGAGACGACGGTGGCTGCGAGTCCTCGAAGTTGTCTAGGAGATGGCCTAGGCCGACCCTAGCCGCCATGGCCGCCCTGCGTGGTTGTGCCATGGTGGAGTTCCAGAGCTACGCATTCATCATCATAGGTATGGCCTCGGTGGTGATGGTGTAATGTATACTTTCATGTGAGCAATTACAATCATGTTTTCCGATCTTTAAGCGATTCCATGTCTCTGTCTTTACTTTCTACCTTTCATGAATATTTTGATCCTTAGTCTAATGCTAGGTTAGACTACATAGCATGCTTTATGTAATCATGGTGATTAGATCTAGTATGTCGACCCTTCATGGTTTGTAGACATGTCCAAGTATGGGAATGCCCCTAGGCTACCCACATCATTAAGGGTGCATCGTGACAGGATGATTACCCCCGAAAGTGCGGGTGTCTTTGGGAGGTAGGCCGGAGGTAGGAGTTTAAGGATGCTTTTAGATGAGATGCTTGGTTTGTTGTTCGATTGCCGGAACTACAACTAGAAGGTGATAGACTTAGTCGTCCCCTTGGTGGCGCTTTACCTTGCCTATGTTCGTGTATGTGATCAACCTTGAGCTATCATATACATATCTCTTAAAGGTTACCTTATATGCAATCTACACTTCATGTTAGTTTAGTTCAATAGATTAGGTAGAGAACCTTAGCGGTTTGCTTCCGATCCTTGGATTGACAAACCTTGGGGGACCCTCCTTGGTGAAAAAGGCACCAAGTCACCCGTACACTTGCAGTGAACTTCAACACAGTTTTGAACCGTCAACAAGGCTCTTTTTTTGGCGCCGTTGCCATGGATCGGCAACTCGAACCCTAAGGTGATCTACCTTTCTTTTACTAACCCTAATTTTTATTATTACATATACGCTTGTTTTCTTGTTTGTGTCCTTGAAAGTAGGTAAAAAGCGAGACACAAGATGTTTGATGAGTTCTCTACATACACACCCCAACAAGATGATTGCAACATCAAGATTCACTTTTCCAGTGGTAGGTGCTAACTTTTGTTAGTGGCCCATCATCCGCTATCGAGCCACACCCTACACGAGAGATGATAATCAAGGTAAGTCAACGTGTCAATTAAATTTTTAAGACTAATGTTTTGTGAAGATTTGTTTGATCAAGCAATAGGTATTGGAAGCAATCATGATGCCCGCAAGATCACAAGATCAAGATCGTCAACATCTTCGAGGTTTCTGTTCACATCAATTTTTGCACAGCCCCACGGGAAGAACAACAGGATATCTTTGGATATTTAGAAGCCCCACGAAGTTACGCTTCCAACAAGTCAAGAATCAAGTCGATCGGAGGTTCCTACAAGCAGATATGGCCGAATCACCGATGATTGCACGTCCTAAAAATTTCTGGACAGCAAGCAAAACTGAAGTGAAACAGCCATAACTCCGTTCATATGGACTCCGATTAAGATGAATGAGTACCCGTTGGAAAGGTAATTTTATAAATTTTTCAATAGAATTATATTTTTTTATATGTTCTGTTAGGTATACAGGGGAAAATTTAAAGAAGAGGCAGCTGCAATATGATGAGAACAAGATGTCGAAGGTGAGGACGACAACAACAAAGAGGAGCTTAGGGAATGCTTCTGCTAGACCACTCATGAAGAAATTCAGAGGCTTGGAACAAAACAAAAACGCCTGGAGCATTGGCACATGAAGGCACAAGTTGGCGACATCCGGCGCAAGAAGATGTTTGGAGCAAATCACGAAGGATTACACACTAAGGATGACATCCGATGGCGCGGGTACTTTGGGTGCTCACACGAAGGGTCATGGAGCTACATGAAGACATTTAAGACATGTGTGAAGCCCCGCAAATGAAGAAGAAGAGTGATCCTACACAAAGCAACCTTGACGACATGTGGCACGAGGAGAAAAGTCTATGCGAGCCACCCCCGATCATCAAGGATTGTTCACTTTCAACTCCGGAGGGTCACTCATGATGAAAAGCTCGAAGGCTAAGGTACACATTAAACTCTCAAGGTACTTTTGGTTATGATATCTTTCTTTTGATTTATTCATGTTCATATCCAATAGTATCTTTTGATTCTATGCCTTGCACCTTTGATGATCATGATAGGCTAGAATTACTTGAGAATGATGAAGAGGCTATGATGTGCTTAAACTTTGTTAATTCTTTGCCTAATGAACCTATGCCTAATGAGAGCTTTGGCGCTGAGCAAGAAACTTATGCTACTTTTAATCACAACTTTCTTTGTTTACCAAATTTAAATTGTGGTTATGGTCGCATATGTCTGTTTCACACTTTGCAAATCTTGGACTTGCTTTGTGCTTGGTCAAGCTAATGACTTTAAAAGAGCAAATGTTGGGAGAAAACCCGAGTTTCACTAACCATGTAGGGCATTAAGTTTGAATCAAGAGGAGATAAGCTATGCCCCAAAGATCGGGCAATGCTCTCATCAAGTAAAATGATCGTGTCAAGCATGGAGAGTGGATCAAAGCTGCATGGGCATCTTCAAATCTTACATGAAGGACCATGGCTTCGCGACCACGAGGAGGTACGTAAGAAAGTCGAGCTCTATGACTTTAAATGAAGCGCTTTGCGGGAGGCAACCCGTTTTCTTTTGTTTATATATATATATATATATATATATATATATATATATATATATATATATATATATATATATATATATATATAATATAAGAGTGAAATGCACTGTTGGCCCCTGAACTTGTAGGGCTGTGTCAAATAGGTCCATGAACTTGAAAACCAGTCATCCAGCCCCTCAAACTTGCAAACCCATTCACTCCAGGTCCAAGGCAGTTTTCTAGGCCACGTGGCAGCCTCTGGTAGGCCGTGCATGGCACTGTTTGTGGTGCTGACGTCAGCGATGATGTCAGCACTTCTTTTTAATTTGCGAAATTGATATCTTTTTATTCAGAGCTCCAAATATAGCAAATAATATATCGATTTTGATCGTCTCGACGAGCTCTTTGCAATGGTGTACTCTGTTTTGTTATTTGAGATAGTTTTATTTCGTGAAAAATTAAATATTTCTACAAAATAAGTGAGAATAACAAAATGATCAAACTTATATATTCTATGACCAAATAAAAGCGCGGCACAAACAAGTGAGAATAATTTAAAAGTGGGAATAACAATTTGAATAATTTAAAAGTGGGAATAACAATTTGTTCATTTTTGAAATGCAATAATTTAAAAGACAATTTGAATAACAAAACAAGTGAGAATAACAAAACAAGTGGGAATAACAATTTGATCAAACTTACATATTCTATGGCCAAATGAACCTAAAAAGACAATATTCCACGTTACATAATAACAAAAATATTATTTATCTAACAAATTCCCCGATTTTGTTATTCTTACTTATTTTGTAGAAATATTTAATTTTTCACAAAATAAAACTATCTCAAATAACAAAACGGAGTACGCCATTGCAAAGAGCTCGTCGAGACGATCAAAATCGATATATTATTTGCTATATTTGGAGCTCCGAATATAAAGATATCAATTTCGCAAATTAAAAAGAAGTGCTGACATCATCGCTGACGTCAGCACCACAAACAGTGCCATGCACGGCCTACCAGAGGCTGCCACGTGGCCTAGAAAACTGCCTTGGACCTGGAGTGAATGGGTTTGCAAGTTTGAGGGGCTGGATGACTGGTTTTCAAGTTCATGGACCTATTTGACACAGCCCTACAAGTTCAGGGGCCAACAGTGCATTTCACTCTATATATAATACGACCATCTACATTGTGATATTAAACTGAAACATCAAGTAACATTGTACCATTGCTCTAATAAATACCACAACACCATGTTGTTTGATTTAATTGCTATTGAGAGAGCACTTTGTTCTTGATCTTGGAAAACTTGTAGACCTTTTTGTGTGCCTATTAGTGTTTAGGTTGTTTTTCTTTAGTGTCTTTTTAGCGAGAAATATGAAGTTGGCACCATCCTTTAATTCTAACCTTGTGGCTAGTTAATTTAGGCTAACTCTTGCATTTGTTTTAGACAACCGCCATCATGTCGTTTTGTTCATCCATGTCATATTGCATTGCATGCTTTGTTTGATCTAACTTTTTGTCCAACCAACCTAAGCCTTCCCATAGCCCCCCCTAAAACCGTAGCCAACAAGGGTAGGGTTGACTTATGGCCAAGCCCATCTCTATCCCTTGTTCTAACTAAAAACTTTGACTAGCCCTCCTATGAGAAAATCTTTCTCACCTTTAGCCTTCCCAAGACCATAGGTTTGTTTTTCATAAAAAAACTCTTAGCACCTCCTTAGATAGAATTTCTATGCTAGGCTCCCTCTCTTCAAAATTCTTGTTTGAACCAAAAATATAGGATACCCATAACCTACCCATAAAACCTTGTTAGTTTGGTTGTTTGATCTTTTCAACCCTTGCTAATATTTGTTTGCGCTAACTCTTTGCATTCGCATTTTGCATCCACCTCATTTTCATCATCTTTATGAGAGCTAGGTCTTTGTGAAACTTTGTGATGAATGGACCGCCATCATTCAGTTTTATATACCTTGCTTTTTGCATTGGTTGGTTTGAAAACATTTGCAGTGCACCCTACTTATCTTACACTATAGGGAATTATTAATCTTGGGATAAGCATGGTGTTTTGACCTTGGTTAATAAATCTTTATGGCAAGGGAAAAGTTTGGCAACCACTGTATAAGCATGGAGCTTAGAATTTGGTGTAAACATTATTTTGTTTTTATACTATCCTTTCATTTGCATACACACTTGCACACACGTACACCCACTAGGTTTTAACTTTTCTTTCACTAGATTAACTATGCCACAAGTTAAGATCTTAGGGGATGTCTTTGGTTTGTCAGCATAGAGTGAGTATTCCCGACCGTCACCTCGGGGGTACTTTGTGCTTTAGAATTGTTTTGCAGGCATTATGAATCACTCCCATAAGTTCGTGATAAAAAGCTGGAATCAAGGTCATCAACACCTCCAAAATCTCGAAAGAAGCACTGTTGTTTTCATCAAGATTAAGCACACATTCAGAAGTGTACAAAAGAGTTTAGTACATGTTATGTTCTGGAAGTATAAGAAAAATTCGTGGAAGATGAACCAACAATGAGGGACAACATGGAAGGAGGTGAAGATGGAAACAATTGGGACAAAGGCTTGTGACAAAGGGTGGACGTTGGAGGACAATCAAGACAAAGTAAAGAGTATGACGATCCACACATGGTGGTAGGACTTCAAGATGGTTCATCATCTTCCATGCCTAGCAACATGCTATGCATGGGGGAGGATTTGGTGGACATGAGAAGACCGCATGAAGCAAGGATCACGGTTCTTCTTCCATGTTAAGCACAATGCTTAAGGATGGGGGAGGCCGCGCTACACTTCAAGCATCAAAGGACAGTAACAAATCCTCAACCCTCTTTTTGTCCTCGTCTTTCTATATGCTTGTACATATGTTTATGCCTTCAACAACCTTAGATGCAACCTTCGTATATCTCTCTATAGAATAACATGGCTACTAGGAGTACAACCTAGGTTTGTTTTGTTTTCAATCACCATCACCTTGTGTTCACCATGATGATATCTCGTATGCTCTTGCTTATGGATATATGATGATCGTTGTCGCTTTGATCATTTTTGTGCTTTGTTTATATATGATTAAGCTAGTGCTCTCTTTTAATATGAATCTGAAATTTAATTAATGCTAGCCTAATTTTTTGTGGAGGTTATGATAACTTAAGTCCCATAGTTGTTTTTCGTTGCTCTCAATTTTGAATGAGTCAAAGATAATTTATTCTTGTTCTTAAAAGATATGCTAACCTTGTCTTTGATACCACTTGCATTTTGCTCTACCTATCCAAAGCCTTACATTCAATTGAGTGCAAAAACCTTAGTTGACAAGATTTATTTTTGGGTGTATTGATTCAAGACTTGATTTCTCTGGCTCGAGACTAAGAAGCTGGTCATTCTGTTTTTGCGTATCGTTCTTTATGCTAGCCTCTTCTATCCATGTATTGTGAGTTTCCACATTGGGAATTTCGCAAACCTCACTAGATATCCAACCACAAAACCCAAATATATCTTTTTTGTGTTCACCTCCTTGACCACAACCCAATATATGAGTATGGATGAATATTTTGAGGAAGATTACTAGGAAGGTGCTTCAAGTGAGTAAGGGAGACTTCCAAAAGGATCCCTAGAAGATTTTTCGAGTATCTCTCTCTAAGAAAATATGAGAGCTTCGATTTCTACCTTAGCGTATTTATCACCTCTTGCCTAAGGACGAGCAAACGTCTAAGCATGGTGTTGGGGAGAAACCCATCCCTGAAGAGGGGCCAACAAATACAACGAAAACACTCACTCAAACACACATGTAAAACTCATACTCGTCTTCGGGTAAGCTAAAGCAGCTTTCCCCCAGACACGTTGTCCCCCTTTTCATTCCTCTTGGGTCCTTTAAATAGGCCTGTAACATTTACACTTTACATTCTTGCCCTTGCTTTTCACATCGTGCGAAGGATCTTTGAGGGCATTACAATATTTTCACACCGACACTGCTAACTCCTCTTGTTACAACTCATCACTTTACAACGTGGCGCTCTCCACGTGGGCATCGATTTCCTTGCACCCCTTCGGTGAAACTACACCGTCTCGAAGGTCTACCCTGCTCCATTCCGCGCTCGCCCTCATAACCCTCGTGTCGTGGAGCCGGCCATTTTCCTTCGTGCTCGTGTACCGCTTCTTGCACTGCTTCCGTCTTCGGCCCGAAGGTCTCTCTCACCTTCGGGCGCCTAAAGCCTTCAGTCCTTCGCTTCCCCGAGCTCTGAAGACGCCATACCTGCACAATCACCAAACACACATAGATTCGTTGTTCTTCGACCCGAAGGTCTATAGCCAAAAAGGGACCAGGGGTTAGGTACGAAATGAATTTCCCCAACATTAGCCCCTCGCTAGCGAAGGTTTGCCTTCTTGATGAGCCAAACTAGCAAAACAAAAACGGGTAGAAATTTGTTCGTACCGAAGTGCCTCCCCATTTTGGCTCGTCAAGTCCTATGTTTTTACAGGTGTCGCACGTTCGTATCCTTTCGAATCTCCTATTTTTTCGTGATACAGTTGCCATTGATGTCATGATATTTTTTCCTGATTTTTCGGTGTGATTCTCCTATTTTTTCGCGATATGATTTCATAATTGTTGCTCTGCGCGCTCCTATATTCCCGCACCATGTATTCCTAGATTGGCGCGCCGCTTATACTATAAAAGTCGTCCCCCACCTCACGGTAAAAAACCCTAGCTGCCGCTGCTATCTGCCTGCCTGCTCTGTCGCTCCCTTCTCCTGGCAAACGTTTGTTAACTTTGCCTTACCTCTTCGGTTTGCTTTTTTTTCTACATCTCTTTTGTTGTTGCTCAATTAGGTTATTTTTCTTCTTCGTTCTTTAGGTCGCACTTCGCTTCCTTGTTTGTTCCCGCCTCTGTGATGGCTCCCAAAGCTGCTGTGCCGAAGCCCCCGAAAGCCACCACGAAGGTTTTTGGGCGAAGTCGCGTGACTCCGCGGCTTCTAGCCGAGTATGAGAAACTCGAGTACTTCGAGAGCGGCCAAGCTAGGGCTCCTGGAAATGAAGTGATTCCTGAAATGAACCGGGTTTCCAACAAAGGGAACCCGATCCCTGCACCTCTGTGATAGTCCCAGGAGGCTATCACGTGCATATCCCTGTCTCAGAAAATAAAGAAAAACCGTACAACAAAAGGAAATACATGAAGGTCCACATAATAATATAGTAATTAAGCATCTGAGTACATCATTTCGGCTCATGCCGGGTACAAGTCCAACAGGACGGAATCAAACAGAGTAAACATCTACGCAGCGGCTCTCATAGCGAAGTAGACTCCATATCCTCAGGCAACTCGAGTGTAGGGCGAGCCTCAGTCCTCCCATCCATCGTGCTCAAAGTCGTAGTCCGGCTCCTGGTCTGAAAACCCGTCATCTACTTGATAAGCGAGTAGGTCATGTCAGCTTCCCAACAAAGAGCATAAGCAAGAGAGAATAATTCTAATATGCATGAGTAATCCTAATTATGACTGTAGAAGGTTATGCAAGCAACGATAGCAACTTCAAGGAATGCAGAAATGCCGAGAGGTCACCATCTCCGAGGAGATCCACACCTCCGGGGACAACGCCTCGGGGGTCAACACCCCAACAAGGAAAGAACACCAAGCACTGGATCTCAACCGAGTCACAGCATCCCACTCTCATCTGCGACGTGGGGTCACCAACTCCTATCCCCACGTCTCAACGGCACGAAGCCGGGCTCACACACACACAAGGGAGAGAAAGCAGCACAAGAAGAGACTAGCCAGAGTAACAGACACATGGGCTGTCCATACCAGTGGACACAGACTATAGCTATAGGTTTAACACTCTGCAGAGGTTGTACAACTGGACCCGCCGGATAGGGCAGAAACGGTGGCCGCCGTTCCACATCCCTACCTATCGACCAGAGACCTAGCAGTGGGTGGCACTCTCCTGCCTCTCCGAGCCTGACTCGTCCTGAACTGGGGCGCGAAACTTACCAGCAGGGCCTCGGAGCTGTGAAACCTTCCCCGGAGGAGCCGGGGCGACGTCTACTCGGGGGGTATAACCCGTCCCCCTCACACGACCACACCGGTCCGCCTACAAGCTGAGTGCCAACCACCAACTAGTTATCGGACCGAATCCCGCCCATACGTGAGCGAATGGTTTGTACGAAAATAGCCCAAAGATCACGGTTAAACTGTCGATCGGTCCTTAATTGCAAGAGCGAGCACTCACCAACTCCCACTGTCCGACACGCGGCTAGGGCGGGAGGTCAGGTCGCATCTCCCCTAGACAGGCGTTCACAAGTAACCAAAGCGGCTCGCTCCCGCGGTAACACGTCAAGGATACACACTCACCCAAAAAACACGCAAGAATTCTGAGGTATCCCAACCTCGGTCCAAACCAGAGATCCATCCATAACTAAGGGTAAAATATATGGATGAATAAAGCCGGGAACTAGCTAGGGGTCTGTAGCTAGTTCCAAAAGTAGGTATTCCAAGGACAAGATAAACAATTCCAAGGCATGGCTAATCAATTGTCTATGCAATTTTAAAACATGCATCAAAATTAATTAAGCACTAGCAACTAAAGCATGCATAGGATCTATATGGTTGGGAGTGACATGACACCTGGCTGGCGTCCGTAGTCCTGGTCTGGGTTGAAGTCGGGGTTGTAGGCCTCCTCTGGGTCGTAGCTCGGGTCTGTGCAGCACGAGATACGAGACGCTAAATTACCGACAATCATCTAAGCATAAATCCAAAGAAACCCAATTTTAAAAGATCCAAACAGAACCAAACTACCTACAAACAGCACCACCTCATTTTTAGAAAAATAATGAAACTGGTTCATATTTTTCGGAGTTATAAATAATTAGTTATGAATTTTCAAATGTTAAAGGATTTATAAATTAATTTCCAAATTCATTTATAAAACAGAAAAGGGCTTTTATTTTGAAAATAGCTGATGACGTCAGCAAGATGTCATCGTGACGACAGCGTCACAGATCAGTGGGCCTTAGTGGGCCGAAAAATGTTAGTGGGCCGGATTCGGCCCATTGGACTTTGCCCCATGGGCCAACAGGGTGAAGTCTGATTGAGGCCCCTCAATTAAATTCGGAGCGCAAAGAATAAAAAGAGAAGGGCCGGGACGTGGGCCTTAATGGGCTAAGGCCCATGCGATGGCCTGACGGACGTTCAGAAGTGCCAAGGTCTGTTCCAGGCCCTTGGACTTAGCAGGGGTTGTGCCAACACTCCCAGGACTCGGTTGGGGTTCGTTGGTGCTCCCTGGCGAGTTCGCCCATCTCGACGTGCGCCGGCGCAGAGCGCAGCGACGACGGCGGATGGCGCACGGCGGCGCTGGTGGCTCCGGTAGGCAAGCAAGTGTAGCGCGACGACCACTAGGGTTAGATGGTTAGCACGGCACGACCACGGCTCTGGGGTGGAGCAAGTATGGCCGATGCGCAGCGCGCCACGGAGGTTAGCTCGGCGCGGCACGGCGTGCGGCGACGACAGCGCGGCACGGCGGTCGATAGCAGTAAGCAAAACGCGCTGGTGCTCGTGCTGGGGTGCACGGCTTCCAGGCGCACGCGTAACTGCTTGTCGGGCATGGGTTAGCGGTGGTTAGTGCACGCGCACGTACATGCGCACGGTGCGGAGGCGACCGGCGGCGACAGCACAGCACTCCTGATCCTGCGTTGGGGTGCGCCTGGTTAAGGTGCGCATGCGCACACACATGTGTCTCAAGCGGCAGTGGATCCCAGCTCGCGTACGCGAACGCGCACAGCACGGCGGTGCTCTTGGCGCGGCGCGGCGGAGTCGGCGGTGGAGAGTTAGTGGTCGAAGGCCAAGCCAGCACGTGCACAGGTGCGCGACGGCATCGAGGGGCTTGGGTTCCTGTAGACAAGGGCGCGGGTCGAAGCCCGGAACACAGACTGCGGTGAACGTCGGGGAACATGCGCGGCACGGCGGCCGGCGCGGCGTAACGCAGGGGTACGCTCCCAGGGGAAAAGCAAGGTCAGGAGACAGGCGCGGGGTGTCTCACGTTGAGGCGGAGGTTAAGGCGTAGCAGAGACGCTCGCGTCGGTGAAGATCACGGCGGCGTCGACGAGTTGAACCGGTGGCACAGCGTCCTCCTCTGCTCTGGCTTCTACTCGTACGCGGACGGCCTCCTCAGGACCACGGGCGGCTCCGGCTTCTCGATCCTCAGCTTCGTCTTGACGTCGCGGCGGGGATGCGCCTCCCACTTCTCCTCTTCCCCCTTCTCCTTCTCCACTTTCCTCTTCTCTCCTCTCACGGCGGCGGAGCAGGGGATGCGGAAAAGATCCCCAAATAGCGACGGGGCCAAATTGGACTTGGCCTCGGAGGTCAAGGGGACCGGGAGACCGCGTGGGGTAGGGCTGTCCCCTCCCTTGCTTGGCGGCGAAGGCGTGCCACGGCACGGTGCTGCAATGCTTGGCGCGGGCGAAAGGCGATGGCAAAGAAGTGAATTCGTGAAGGGAAAGCACGTGGGGTCCGCCTCGGCGTGCGAGCCTGGCCCTCAGCGTGCGTACCAGCAAGGCGGGGCTACGTGGCTTGGCGCGTAGGCACGTGGTGTGGTGCGGTGTGGCGCGGCGAAGCGATGCGGTGCGCCCAGGTCAAAGTAGCGCAGGGGAGAAGATGACCAGGAGCGGGCGGTCCTACTCGTCAGCGTCCTACGCACGGGGGAGGCGAACGTGGGCTGTGCTGGGCTGGATCAGAGAGCTAAGGTGATCACGGGCTGCGAGATGAAGGTGGTTAGTTGGACTTTAGAAGGCGTTAGCTGGCCCATGTTAGTGGGAAGGGTTTTGAAAATAGATTTGAATATAAGTTTAAACTTTATATTGAATTTGATTATATTCAAATTCAAAACACACTCAAATAGAACCAATTAAAATCCATAAAAGCCAAATCACCAACTTTACCATAATTTGAATTTATATTTTTATACTTTTGGTTTTATTTAATTAGAATTAAGGGAAGAGGCTAGAAATGGGATTAAATTAGGGTGACACTTCATCATATAAATAAAAGTTCAAATTTCCTCACATTTTTACATATCAAATTTTCTGGGATGTTACAATTCTGACCCCAAGGGACGATGAGGTTGTTGTTTTCCATGATCTTTTCGCTGCCGGCCTTCGGTTTCCTCTCGACCCCGTCATCGTTGCTATTCTTCGCAACTTCGACATGTACGTACACCACCTCACTCCCAACTCTATTCTTCGGCTAAGTCTGTTCATGTGGGCGTGCAAGACCATGGGCGTCAGCCCTACTGTGGCTAACTTTGTTCGCGCTCACACCATCTATCACCAACCACTTTATATGGAGCGTACCGAAGGTGCCACATATGTTAAGGAGGAGGCCCAGTTTGCATCCCTAAACTTTAGGTGCAGGTCTGATGTGGAGCCCCCTGTTGTGTGCTACAAGAATAAATGGGAGGATGACTGGAACACCTTCTGGTTTTACCATAAGGTGGATGATAGTGTCGCGTCGTTGGTTAGTAAGGAGCTGCAGGATCTGCCGAAGGGTGTTGGCACTACGCCTGATGACTCTAACTAGTCTCGGCTGTTTTTGGTCGCTTTCGGGGAGATTGCGAAGGTCATGGGTACTCGCGACCTCGTCGAAGAGTATTGCTATTGCAAGGTTTTCCCTGTGAAATCCGGCTGGCCTGTTGCTGCGTGGAGCGACTTCACGAGTCCCATCAAGATTCCTGATTTCGCTAAGAGCTTTGGCCTAAAACTCGAAGGTTTGTATTTTTGGTTTTCATAAATTTGCCTGTTTGCTATACTGCGTTTCCTTGTTTTACTTTTCCCTTATCTTCCTTCGCATCCTTTCAGATATTGACGTTCTTCTAATCGACGATGCCGCCAATGAAATACTTGGCCCCGCTAGCCTTAAAGAAGATAACGACATCATCAACCGAATTGGTGGTCGTCGCGACAACCGCGTCTTTCAGTTCTTCGGTATTGCTGCTGGTGATCGTCAAGTCACTGTTACTCATCGCGAACCTGCCGCCAAGCGTGCCGCGAAGAAGGGCTCTGGCACCGCTGTGGAACCCTCTGCTGCTGCCGCCTCTTCGCGTCCTAGTAAAAGACGTGGAAAAGCTGCAAGTAACCGCCAGCCTAAACACCGCTGCAAGCAAAGATCTGCATCTCCCGAGACTGTGTCGTCCAGCCCAGATGGCAGTGACGGAAACCGGAGTGATGGGAATGTTGGTGACCCGACTTTGTCTGGGCGGAGCACCCGAGCGTCTGACCATGGACACACAGAAGAACAAGTTGATGTGACTTCATTGTCACCGCCTCGAGACGCGGCTGCTGGGACCATTGCCCACCCCTTCGATATTGACATTAGTGACCGCGAGCCTGAAAGTGATGAAGAGTTGGCTCCCCCTCCTTAATCTAGTGGCAAAGCGCCTGTTTCTGCCGAAGGTGCCACTATGGTTTCTGCTCCTGTTGGATGGCTTGCTCCCTCTTCTTCACGCAAAGTTATTGCCGTATTTGCTGCTGATGCTGGCGAAAGTGACAGCAGTTCTGATACTGAGTCTGATAGCGGTCGGCGAAGTGCTGGTGTCTTTGTTAGCGCTGATTCTCCTCCTGTTGTTGCGCGCCGTCTCGGGATTCTGCAGGGTTCTCGGTTTTTTGGTGACCGTAAAAGAAAACTTCTTCAATTCTGCAGTTATGACCGTGAGCGCACCTTGCTTCAGGAGGCTGGCCAATCTTTTAGTTTTCCTATCATGGAGGAAGATTTGGGTCGCAAAGGCGTTGATGAAGTTTTGACGCAAGCACAGGATCTTGCCCTGAAAACCTTCGTTGCTTGCTGGGTTGCTCAGCGTCGGTGCCGTGATGACATCTGTCAGTTTGACCTTTGCAATCAGACTACTTCCTCCGCCCTTGAGTAGGAAATCACTACAGTCAAGAACCTACAGAAAGATAAGGAGACCCTTGTTGCTGCCTTAGAAGAGGAGAAGAAGAAAAGCGTTGCTTTATCTTCGGCGGTAACTTCTCTTTCTGAGAAGAACACTTCTGTTCAAGGTGAAGTCACTAGACTGAAAGAGGTTATTGAAAGCGAAAAAAAGAAAAGTGAGGGTGTTAAAGGCTTGTACGAAGGGAAGCGGAAAGAACTGGATGATCTAAAGACTACTCATGCTGCTCTCGTCAAGGAACATGATGAGTACAGTGACGAAGTTCAGAAACACATTGTTCCTGTCTGCAAGAAGGTTCACGATCTTCTTGTGGACTTCGGCACCGCTCCTGGCCCTTATAGCATCAAGGATCAATATATTTGCGACATTTTCAAGTGGTTGTCTGATGGTGTTTCCTCTCTGGCTTCGGCTGGTCGCTCGTTTGGTGAACTAAGTGCTGGGGTTGCTGCTCGGACCATTTGCCACTCTGTGTATTCTCTTCTTAGCACTCCTTCAGACGGATCTGAGCCGGTTGTTTCTAAGTCTGCACTTCGGCAAATGCGCGATGGTTCCTTCACATGGCCCCAAGAAACTAACGTTGATAGGATACCCACGCTGCCGAAGAATATTGCGAAGAACTTCGTCAAAGAGTTTTATCGTAAGTTTGGATTTGGTTACGCGGTGGCTGAGGCCCGCCGTGTTCTGCACAAGGTACTTTTTTTTTACTCTTTGCAAATTTATTTTTCTTGCCCTTCTGTTCGGTGTTGCTGTCCCTTACCTTTGGTCGTACTACTGCTTTCTTTCAGACGAGCCCTAGCCACATTGCTTCTGAACAACTCTTGGGCACCTCCGGCACTGTGGCAACTCCGCCCTCTTCCACTCGTTTGTCGACTGCTGATGTTTCCGGTGCCGGCGATCAAGCTGCTGCTCCTACTGCTTCCTCCTCTTCGGCTGGTGGAACCCACGGCGCTGCTTCTACTGACGTGCAGACTACTTCGGTCGTTCCCCATGCGAGCGAAGAGGTGTGAGGAGTGAGGCTGTGGTGACTTAGTGTTAGGCGAGGAGTTTTAGAATACATTTTGCCTGTGTAACTGAAATATTTTGCGAATCTACGCAGGTGCCGAAGTTGTGCCCTGCGCAGATAGACGAAGATGTCTGCCCGATTGTTATAAATCGTGGTGATTATTTCATGTTTGGTTCCATATGGTGAAAGTTTCACTCGAAATTTCCTCAAGTGTCCTTCGATGATTTTTGGTCCTATAAAATCAAACGATACGACTATCGCAATATTGCGTCTAAGGATTTCTTCGAACAACATACCCGAAACCGTTTGATTCATGGTTCGACTTCGCAGCGGCGCCTTCGTGGAAGTGATTCTTCTGTTCCTGCGCAGCTTTCAGCAAGCTCTTCGGCTGGTGGTGAATCATCCCTTGCGATGCCGAAGGTTGAAATCGTTAATCTCACTAAAAACAACGTGCATGAATACATTTACAAGCGTTCTTATTGACAAGTTAATAGGCTGCTTTGGTTGTGTTGGATGTAACGAAGTATACTACTATGTCTGTAACTCTGCTACTGCTTGTATGTTTGTTGTGATGTAATTAATTGTCTTATTTTCCTCAAAGCATTGGTTTTGAAACTCGGGAGAAAGGGAACTCACACTACGAAGCGCCTCCCTCTAGTTTCCTTTTCCGTGTTTCACAACCAATTTTGTCATGGTCACGTATTTTTCTCCTTGCGATGTGGCAGTCGCGTTTTTTACTTTCACATGTTGCCTTCGCGCACTTTACGTTCTGCAGTGTGAGACGACGCTTGCGTGCGATGATATAACGCGATATTTTCATATTGCGCTGGTAAAAATATTTTTGTCCTCGAGTTGACTCGTCAGTCAGGTCTCGCGTTTTGCTTCGTGCATACGTTGCCGAAGGCTTCTTTCCTTGCTAAAGAAGGAGATGATTTGCGACTACGCCGTTTAACGAGTCGACTTATCCCTGTGGTTTTTTCCCGAGGGGCTTCGCGCATTGGCCGCCGAAGGCTTTTTGCTTATTTTTGAGCTCGGTTTCGCTGTGAACTCTTTAAGTGAACCAATTACGTTTTGCATTCTTCTCTGAATCTAAACGTAATTTGTTCACTTATGCGGTATTTTTTATCTTTGGAAACCTGTGCCGAAAGTGACAATTCATTTTATTTGAGTTGCGTCACTTCGGACTTCCTGATGCACACCGATGATATTTTGGGGAGCCCTTGTTATAATTTCCAAGGAGATATTACACAAGAAGACCGCCTCGTTAAAAACCTCGCATCCCTGTCGTGCCGATGAATACACAACTAGGGATTCTCCCCGTGAGGAAAAGAGTACGGCTTCGGCAACACAAATGAAAATGTATGTTACACAAATGTTTAAGCGAAAAAAACTACGAAAAATAAGCTAAGGTACAATGGATAATTGTTCCCCCTTTGTAGCTACAACTTTCACAACCAATACTTTTGTAGCATGTCTTCATTCCATGAGTAAGGGTCGTCCAGCCCTTCTAGCATGGTCAGCCTGAAAGCCTCTGGTCTTGTTTCTGTTGCTATGAATGGGCCATCCCATTTTTCCTGCAACTTTCCCACTCCTCTTCTCTTTTTCCTTAAGACCATGTCCCCTGTTTTTATGTTCCTCCTCCGGATTTTCTTGTCCTTCCATCTTCTAGTCTCTTCTTGGTAATACTCAATGTTTTGCAGTGATTGTAGTCTGGCTTCTTCGCATGGATCCAGTGTTGGTGCCATGTCATCATTTTTTGGTGTGTCTTCGGTGCGGATGGACCCAGTTTTATTTCCTCAGGTACCATTGCCTCTTCTCCATACAATAATTTGAAAGGTGTGAATTTTGTAGCTCTTGACTCTGTGGTGTTGTGAGACCATATGACTCTTGGTAACTCTTCTGCCCACTTGCCGCTTGGCATGCCAACGATGTTTCTTTTTATACCAGTGAAGATTATCCCGTTGGCCCTTTCCACGGCTCCGTTGGACTGTGGGTGATACACCGAAGCAAAACACAACTTTGCGCCTAGGTGGAAACAAGACTTGCGAAAGTCTGTTGAATCAAACTACTTGCCGTTGTCAACTGTCAACTCATATGGGACTCTAAATCTGCAGACCACATTCTGCCAAAAGAATTTCTGTATAACCCCCGAAGTTATTGTCTGCACTGCCTTCGCCTCAATCCACTTTGAGAAGTACTCTATGTTGACATTTCTTAACGCAACTACCAACGAACGGGTTTGGAACCCATCCTGGTAACAACGCAAGAAATGCTGGTTGGTAATTCTTAATGATACAGGAGTCCGCAAGCGCACAGATGTACCATTGTAGCATTTCCCCAAAGGAGTATTCCAAAGGGTATCGAATCCAAGGAAGGCTTTGGTGGATTAACAAGCTCAACACTATTGCAATGAGTATAGATCATAGACGGAAATAAATCAGACATTCAAGTGCAGGGGTAAGATATGATAATGGGGTAGTGTGATCACACACACACACACTCACTCTCTCGCTAAGGGGTCCTAGGCATAGGAGGCAACATACAAGTTAGTTCTAGGTTCTTATGTACTATACAAATAAAGCTAGCAAGAACGAGTTAGATACATTAGCGTTGAAGAACATTTACTTAAGCACCCAGGTACCACGGGGAGCTAACCTCCCGCGTTGCTTCCGCACAACTCCGGTTGTTAGACTTTAGACTCCTACCGCTTATCCGAACGTGGGGGATTTCAGAGGGACCAACGGCTGTCACTACCGCGGCCTACCCCAAGACAAACCGTGCGATAAACTCATAAGTAAGGTAGCTACGCAACCCAAGCACCATGCTCACGTTGTTAGCCGGACTTGACCGGCTTGGGCTATTGTGACCCAGGTCAAGCCACCAGATAAACCAGCCAATTACACCGAGTACCGTAGCTTAAGCACAGACTTCATACAACGCAGTCATGTCATCTAACTAGATCAAACTAGGTTAAGTACACAAACGTATTCATGTTTTCCTATGTCTGTTCAACTGGATCAAAGGGTTGTGTTCGCGAAGAACACAAGCCTCTAACTTATGAACAAACACCGGAAACATATGAAAGTCACCCGTCAAGTGGATCGAAAGGCCTTGTACATCAAGAACAGGAGCCTCTAAATGATGAACAGGTGAAGAACACATGAACAAATCACCCATGTATACTAACACGACTTTATATGAAATAGCTGAATAACTGAAGTAGATCAAAGCCATACAAATGAATAAAGATACAAGAGAACTCATACCTAGATCCCAAAGTAGACTTGGAACCTGAAGTAGAACTACTCTAGCCTACCTCCTAGCCTTGAAACTAAAAGTGAGAGAGGTGTTGCAAGTGTGGATGGTTTCTAAGTGAGCCCCCTCCCCTTCTATTTATAGGACAAGGCACCGGCGAGGAGTGGAGGCAAACACACCGGGAATGGCACTTAGGACCAATGGGAAGACACCACATGGAAGCCCCTGAGTGGAGGCCTCAGGGTCGGTTCGGCTGACCCCATGGTTCGGCCGACCCCCTGTGGGCCCCACTCGGGGTGTGTTTTCTTCAGGTGGCTGTCATGTGGGTCCTGAGGTTGGTCCCCGGTGTCCACTTCCTTTTGATGCGGTGGTGGGCACATGGATCCATGTGATGTCCATGTGTCACGCTCTGATTCGTCGGACTGTGCTTCACTTGGATTGCTTGCATGGCATGCATGCATGGCACCCATGTGGGCTTTTTTGCATGCATGGCATCCTTGTTGGCAGTCCTCCTAGGATGAGGTGATGTGGCATGGATCATAGAAGGTGAGTTTGCCACTCTTTTCTTGCTTATTTTCCTGCAATCAAATAATCTCCAAGGACAAGTGGAACTACATTATTCTTAACTAAATACGTGTAAGAAATGCCTTATCCTCCTTTATTCATGAGTATATTGACGGCTAAAGTAGGCACTTAACAGCCGTCAACAACTCCCCCAAGCTAGCCTCTTGCTCGTCCCGAGCAAGAGATTAAGGACTTAGGTTGGTTGATCAGGAGTTGCTACGATGTTGTATTCCTAATGTATAACAAGATACAACTAGGTACTCTATCAAGGCTTGAAGAAGTTGGCATTGATCTTACCTTACACTCGACTGATATGGGGCGTGTAGCTTCACCTGCCTTGGGCGGTTGAAAGATAGAATGGTTGTATAAAGATTACCAATCACATGTACCTTGATCAGTTATCAATCCAGAGGTTTTGCAGGTTTTTCAAAAAGAAATCAAAGTTCCTCAAATGATACTCTTGGATCGCTCAATGTGTATGCTTCCTTACCAAGGCATTGTTTTGCCTTCTTTCACCACCTACTTCTAATAAGCTGATATGTGGAGCTGTAGGTTGGGAAAACATGTGGCATACCTGTTTCTCATGTATTGTCGAGTCAAAAACCGGATCCTTGGGAGAACAAGTCATACAACCTGATCAAGATGTGCAAATGTGTGTATATGGTGGATGGATGATGAACTCCTTTTTGCATGATTTTGCTTTCCTCTTTTTTGAAATTTTTTAGACTTGGGCTATGTCTCTTTATTCTATCTTTCCTTTTTCTTTCTTTTATGCATGCCCTTGATCATGTATTTTTTTTTCTTTTACATAGCCCATAGTCCTTGCTGAATATTTTTGGAGGGAGAGTAATCATGGAACAATGCGCGGAGCTTTATTTTGTGGAATGGATGGGGGATGGATGAAATGATGGTTGCTAACTTACAATGTAGAAGTTTCACATATGGTGGTGTGTACGTGATCTTGATCATGGGAGTAATGACAAGTTTACTCGCCGAGGGTCACAACAATTCGACAAGACTCAATGAAGAAATCAGGTAGCATATGTGGAAATTTAACAGAAGCTAAGATCTACACATGGCCTTGGATAGGAATTTCTTATCATTGAGGAACTTATCATTTTAACATTTTTCAAAAGAAAACTCCGGATATCAAACATCACTTAGTACTAGCTCATAGCAACTCTAGTACACCATATCATACCTCACAACAACTTAGGCAAAGATCATGCTTTTGCTACCCACAAATTTCAAGCTCAGGTTCGATCATACTAACCAACAAACTCAAAACTTAATAGGTACTAAGCTGTAAACAAGGCATACGAGAGGAATAAATAGAGCAACTATTCATCATTTCAACCATGGAGAATAAGAGCACTCTTACCGCGCATATGAAAGCAAACTAATTTAAGAAAGTAAATAAATATTTTTTGGTCTTTTTAACTTTTTAGATTTTTATGTGTTTTTAGCATATGGGGTTCCGAAAACAATAGAAGATACAAGTTACCTCAGAATGGGGGTCCTCCCCCAAGCTAGCTTCAGGCTCACTGCTGTGGAGGGTGGAATCCCCTCCACGCGTAGTAAGTCCTCTGCTCTTCCAGCTGTCGCTGCTGTCTCTGCTCCATGGCGTGAAGTCTCTCGCCAGTCATACACTGCCAGTCTT
This sequence comes from Cenchrus fungigraminus, assembly GCA_036936925.1. Classification (NCBI taxonomy): domain Eukaryota; kingdom Viridiplantae; phylum Streptophyta; class Magnoliopsida; order Poales; family Poaceae; genus Cenchrus; species Cenchrus fungigraminus. The sequence goes on from CM072769.1 coordinate 175,671,813, forward strand.
GAGTGGACTCAGCCTGCTGGTGCATTGTCTCTTCCATGTCGCTAATACGGATGTTGAGCTCGCTCATCTGCTGAGTGAGGGTGGCCCCACGAGATGACGAACGCAACCCGGACGATGAAGATGTGTCATCTCCATAGGTAGTACCGGCGGGCCTAGTCCAATCACCACTCCCCGCGCTAGCCCAAGCCGAGCTACTCGCACCCTGCTGATACATGGGCTGGTCCTAACCAGGGGTATATCCGGGTGTAACTCCAGACAAGTACCCGGTCGAGGCCCATGCGCCAGACAGCGGTGTGGTATGCTGAGGTTGTGGCTGAGGCGACGGCTGTGGTAACGGCTGCGGAGGATGTTGTGGCGGTTGCTGTGCTGTCGCTGCCCTCCTCGATGTACTCCTAGTGACCCTATTACCAGAAACACTAGAACGACGAGGTTCCTCACGAGGAACGGTCAATGGCCCTTGGCCGTACAAACGGAAATCCGGGTTAGGTAACCGAATTTGGTTTGCATGGCCAGGGAAAAAGAAAACCAATGAATCATCCAGGCCCTTCTTAAGAGTATGTCCTTGAATCAAATACGCCTCATCTATCACGGCCCGAGGAGAATCAATGTAGGGAATGTCAGTCCCTTGTGTAATCCCGAGACCCGAAATAATACGTGTGATTAAAGACGTACACTCAATAGAACCCGTCATCTTAAAATTTGTCAACCACTGCCGGATCAAAGCTTGCACTGGGGAGATTTTGATTCGTCTGACCGTGGCACATAGTATCCTCATCTCGTCCGTGCGCACGGGTCGAACGTCATCCCTTGGAAAGAGAGTGACAGCGAGCCACTTGTGCCACAGTCGGAGAGTGGGATGTGTGATATCGTTGCACCAAGGTGCTAACTTGCCACGGACAGGCCGACCAGAAAGTTTTTCCCAAAAACTGTCTCGAATAAAATCTTTGCAAGCCAGATCGAGAGAAACAACGCAATGACGATGAAAACCAAGGGCGCAACTAAGATCTTGCCAAGAAACCCGATACGACGTTCCATGGAATCGAAACATAATACCAGCTGCATCCTCCCGAAGAGTACAAAGAAATTGGATGGTGAGAGGCCTAGAACCATTCTCCCACACCGGAACAAAGTTCCCCCAACCAAGAGCGTGCCAAATGGAATCGAACTCGGAGTCCATACCTGTTTTCTCGAGAAGGGCCGAGTCGAACTCCTTGGTGTTGGCGAAGACTCGATCCTTGATGAGAGCGTAGGCTTGTCTCTCCCTGTCGTCCCTCAAGTCGATGAAGGCGGCATCGGCGTCGTGCACTCCTTCAGCTTGTGGCGTGGGTAGCTCCTCTTCTTCCTCTTCTTCATGGTCGGTTGACATTGAGCTCGGTGTAGCTCCGGAGTGGTGGGATGAGCCCTCTCCGTCTTTCGAACGGCGTGAGCGGGTCACATTCCGGTAAGCACCGGAGAACCAACTCATCTTGCACAACAATGGGACAACATGAGCAACTCGGTGATGGGTTAGTGAAATTGAAATGAAATCCTTACCGAGCTTGCTCCACCAATATTCAATACTCAGCAACAAATTGGAGAGAGTGCTTGACACTTCAACCTTGACCAAGAAATCCGAGAAAACCAAAGAGCAAGAGCAAAGAGGGAGAGAGGGTGATGGAAATGAGTGAATGGGTGAAGAAACTCCTCAATCCCCCTTCTATTTATAGGCAACCGAGCCAGGCACCGGGGGAAGGGACAAGAGCAACGGCTGGGAGCTGTTGGAGGAGGCCGGGCCCACAGGACCGTTGGCCTGGGTCGGCCGACCCGTGGGTTCGGCCGAACCCCTGTCGGGCCCGCCTGTCTCCAGCTTTTTGCAACGGCTCTCTAATGCCTATCTGATGTCCTACCCAGATGTCTAGGTCCAAATTTGCCCAAAATGTTGCTCGAATAATTTTTCAAGGATTTTCCAACACAAAAAATTATTTTCAGAATTTTTATTTGAAAAGGGAAATTTGGCTAGAAAAATCTAACATGCAGATGCAAGGTTGGGAAATTCAAATATGCATTTGGAAAAATCAAATGAAATTCTGGAAAGGGAAATATGAGATAACTACCAATTTTTACCTTTTGGCAAAAAGGACTCATCGTTTTAAGTCTGAGAGCGAGACTTTTCTCGGCGATCAATTCCACTCGTCACCCCATTCCCGAGAAATAGATGGAGATGACTTCTGTACTTCCCGCCACACCTTTCTTGTTTTCTTAGGCTTTGTTGGAGTGGTGGGAAGTCGCTGGGGCTGTGGCTCCGCCCATGCCCCTGACTGCTCATTCTTGCCCTGCAGTGTATAACATTTCTCTTCTGCTGCCTGAAATCGGAACATCAAGTTCTTCTTCCCAATGCGGAATCGGATCGTTCCGGCTCCGACATTGATCCTTGCGTTGGCGTCACTTAGGAATGGTCTCCCAAGGATGAGGGGCATTCCCTCAACATCTTGCATATCAAGGACCACGAAGTCCGCGAAGATGCATGAACCTTGGACGAATACCAATAAGTTCTCTACTATCCCCTCTGGATATCGGATCGATGAATCAGCAAGTTGGACAGTCGTCGCAGTTGGAGTTAGAGCTGGATATCCCAATTGTTCGAACATAGCCTTGGACATAAGATTAACACTTGCACTAAGGTCACAGAGAGCATGCTTAATCTTCTGGTAATATATCTTGCAGGTGATGGCCGGATAACCAGGATCTTTCTTGTGTGTGATTGTTGAAGATTCCCATGAGTCAAGCCAGGATGTACTTTGAAGAACAAGCCAGTTGTCCATCCCATGATGAGGACAAGCCAGGATGTTCTCCTGGAGCCTCTCCCAAGCTTCTGGGATAGTCTCACTTGCTGCTTGCTGGAAACTTGAAATTCGCCCCCGAAGGACATTGGTTTTGCCCAACGGAAAGAACTTCACGAGGAATGCTGTGGAGCACTTTGCCCAAGTGTTAATTTCTGCACAGTTCGCGTCGAACCACTGCTTCGCCTTTCCCAGGAGTGAGAAGGGAAACAGTCGCAGACGAATAGCATCTTCCTCCACTCCTCGTATAGTGAAGGTACTGCACAGTTCCAGGAACTACTGTAGGTGGGCACTCGCGTCTTCATTAGGCTTGCCACAGAATGGGCTAGCTTGTACTGTCGTGATTAAGCCAGTCTTGATCTCGAAGTTTCCATTCCCGGTGTTGATCTCAGGGCCTGTCGGCACCTGGTCAGCAGAGGGAGCGGAGTACTCGCGGAGAGTCTTCTTGACAACAGCGTTGGCCCTGGAAGTTGATGCGGATGGCACAAACAAAGCTGGATCGACTTCTAAACATTCACGTAGAGGAGAGCCGAAATGAGTTCGTGCCTTCCTTACGAGTGACTCAGGATCTTCAGTGAAATTCGGCGGCAAGTCGAAACCAGTCATGCACTACCTGTCTTCATCATCAATAGACAAAGAAGACAATCCAAGTTAGCCTGCATTGAGAACTGTTTTATTCCTATCATGATTATAAACATATGCAAAGTGTTGATATGTCATCCTTAAGCCTTCCCCGGCAACGGTGCCAGAAATGCTTGTTGACATTTCTTAACGCAACTACCAACGAACGGGTTTGGAACCAATCCTGGTAACATCACCAGAAATGCTGGTTGGTAATTTTTAATGTTACAGGAGTCCGCAAGTGCACGGAAGTACCATTGTAGCATTTCCCCAAAGGAGTATTCCAAAGGGTATCGAATCCAAGGAAGGCTTGGGTGGATGAACAAGCTCAACACTATTGCAATGAGTATAGATCATAGACGAAAATAAATCAGACACTCAAGTGCAGGGGTAAGATATGATAATGGGGTAGTGTGATCACACACACACTCACTCTCTCTCTAAGGGGTCCTAGGCATAGGAGGCAACATACGAGTTAGTTCTAGGTTCCTATGTACTATACACATAAAGCTAGCAAGAACGAGTTAGATACATTAGCGTTGAAGAACATTGACTTAAGCACCCAGGTACCACTAGGAGCTAACCTCCTGCGTTGCTTCCGCACAACTCCGGTTGTTAGACTTTAGACTCCTACAGCTTATCCGAACATGGGGGATTTCAGAGGGACCAACGGTTGTCACTACCGCGGCCTACCCCAAGAAAAATCGTGGGATAAACTCATAAGTAAGGTAGCTACGCAACCCAAGCACCATTCTTATGTTGTTATCCGGACTTGACCGGCCCGGGCTATTGTGACCCAGGTCAAGCCACCAGATAAACCAGCCAATTACACCGAGTACCGTAGCTTAAGCACAAACTTCATACAACACAGTCATGTCATCTAACTAGATCAAACTAGGTTAAGTACACAAACGTATTCGTGTTTTCCTATGTCTGTTCAACTGGATCAAAGGGTCGTGTTCGCGAAGAACACAAGCCTCTAACTTATGAACAAACACCGGAAACATGTGAAAGTCACCCGTCAAGTGGATCGAAAGGCCTTGTACATCAAGAACAGGAGCCTCTAAATGATGAACAGGTGAAGAACACATGAACAAATCACACATGTATACTAACACGACTTTATATGAAATAGCTGAATAACTGAAGTAGATCAAAGCCATACAAATGAATAAAGATACAAGAGAACTCATACCTAGATCCCAAAGTAGACTTGGAACCTGAAGTAGAACTACTCTAGCCTACCTCCTAGCCTTGAAACTAAAAGTGAGATAGGTGTTGCAAGTGTGGATGGTTTCTAAGTGAGCCCCCTCCCCTTCTATTTATAGGACAAGGCACCGGCGAGGAGTGGAGGCAAACACACCGGGAATGGCACTTAGGACCAATGGGAAGACACCACGTGGAAGCTCCTGAGTGGAGGCCTCAGGGTTGGTTCGGCCGACCCCATGGTTCGGCCGACCCCCTGTGGGCCCCACTCGGGGTGTGTTTTCTTCAGGTGGTTGTCATGTGGGTCCTGAGGTTGGTCCCCGGTGTCCACTTCCTTTTGATGCGGTGGTGGGCACATGGATCCATGTGATGTCCATGTGTCATGCTCTGATTCATCGGAGTATGCTTCACTTGGATTGCTTGCATGGCATGCATGCATGGCACCCATGTGGGCAGCTTTGCATGCATGGCATCCTTGTTGGCAGTCCTCCTAGGATGAGGTGATGTGGCATGGATCATAGAAGGTGAGTTTGCCACTCTTTTCTTGCTTATTTTCCTGCAATCAAATAATCTCCAAGGACAAGTGGAACTACATTATTCTTAACTAAATACGTGTTAGAAATGCCTTATCCTCCTTTATTCATGAGTCTATTGACGGCTAAAGTAGGCACTTAACAGCCGTCAACACTCTACAGCCACTATTGCATATTTGTAATTTCCTGGCGCTTTTGGCTGAGGCCCAACGATGTCAATCCCCCATCTTGCAATGGCCACACCGAAGGTAGGAGCAGGATTTCATATGGTAAGAACTTGGAATAGTTTATGTGCTTTTGGCAGTTGTCGCATTTTCTTACAATCTCTTTGGCGTCTCTTACTGCTGTTGGCCAATAGAATGCCTCGCGAAATGCCTTCGCTACCAGCTTCCTTGTTCCTATGTGTGAGGAACACATCCCCGCGTGGATTTCTCTGAGCAATTCTTTACCCTCTTCGCGTGAGACGCACTTGAGTAACGGTGCGCACACGCCTGTCTTGTACAAATTTTCCCCTCTCAAGACAAATGACCTTGCTCTTGCTGCCATCCTTTTTCTGTTTGCTTCGTTTTCTGGCTCGTAATACCCTTTCAAGTATATGACTATTTGTGCCCTCCAATCTTCGCTGGTGATTGCGCTAACAAGCTTCGGTTGCGTTTCTGCGAGGTGTGCGGTCATTTTTCTCAATGTCTCGTAGAACACATCTGGTGGTAGTGGTTGCTTTGTAGCCCCTGCTTTTGCTAAAGCATCTTCTTCCTTGTTCTGCTCCCTTGGTATCTTCTTGACTGTGAACCCAAAAAAGTGTTTCTTCATTGTTCTAACTGCTTTTAGGTACGAGGACATTTCATCTTTCTTTGCTCTGTATGCTTTGCCTATTTGGTTTGTGATGAGCTCTGAGTCTGTGTTCAGCACCAACCTTCGTGCCCCTACTGCCTTTGCCTTTCGAAGCCCCAGTAGTAACCCCTTGTACTCTGCGATGTTATTTGTGTAGTAACCCCTCGTACTCTGCGATGTTATTTGTGTATCCGTCGCACTCTAGCCTTGCCACATATCTCATTTTTATCCCCGAAGGTGATTTGAGAATTGCAGAAGCTGCTGCGCCATCATTGCAATACGCGCCATCACAAAATATCTCCCATGATTTTTTCCTCATTGAATAGCTTCGCTGTGTCTTTGTCTGCGTGAGCCCACTCTGCCACGAAATCTGCCAACACTTGAGATTTTATTATCATTCTTGATGCGAAGGTTATCTCGTACTGTGATAATTCTGTTGCCCACTTGCCGATTCTTCCTGAAGATTCTTTGTTTTCAAACATTTCGCGAAGTGGAAAACTTGTTGGAACGACCACTTTGCAGCTTTGGAAATAATACTTTAGCTTCTTGGCTGCCATTACAACGACATACGCCATTTTCTCCAACTCTGAGTAAAATTTCTTTGCTCCATTGAGCACTTCTGATACGAAGTATACATGCACTTGTTTCAAATTTCTGCCATCCTGCTTCTCCTCAACCAAAGCTGCACTTACCGCTTGATTTGATGCTGCCACATATAGCAACAACTTCGCTTCGGGCCCTGGGCTTGCCATTACCGTCAACTGTTCCAAATATGCTTTAAGTTCCTCAAAGGCCAACTGCTCGTTTTCTCCCCATGTGATGTTTTTCTGCCCGCCAGTTGCTTAAAAATGGCAAACTTCGTTCTGCTAACTTGGAAATGAAACGATTGAGCGCTACGAGTCTGCTAGTGAGTTTTTGGACTTCTTTTTTGGTTCTTGGTGGCCTCGTGTTTCTTATTGCTTCTATATTTTCCGGGTTTGCTTGTATTCCTGATTTTGACACCATGCATCCCAACAACTTTCCCCTAGAAACATCGAAGATACACTTCTCTGGGTTCAGCATGAGACCGTACTTTCTCATGTTTTGGAAAGTTTCTGTCAGGTCTTCAATGTGGTTCTCTTTATGTTTGTTGTGCACAAAAACATCGTCAACGTATGCAGATACGTTCCTCTTCAACTGTGGGTTGAGCACTATCTGAACCATTCTGTTGAAAGTTGGACCTGCGTTGCGCAGACCCTCGGGCATTCTTACGAAGCAATAAACCCCAAATGGTGTTATGAAACTTGTCTTGTCCTCGTCTTGCCTTCGCATCCACACCTGGTGATATCCCGAAAAACAATCCAGAAGAGACATTCTTTCCGATCCGGCTGCTGCATCAACCATCACATGAATTCTTGGGAGCGGGTAATCATCCTTCGGGCAAGCCTTGTTGAGATATGTGAAATCTATGCACATTCTTTGATCTCCATTTTTCTTCGGGACCATAACGATGTTGGATAGCCAAGTAGTGAAATGCAGTTCGCGTATGACTCCCGCGTCCAGCAACTTCTGTACTTCTCGAAGTGCTGCTTTCTCTTTTTCTGGTGATATCACCCTTAACTTTTGCCTTCTTGGTGGTATTCGGATCTAAGTTTAGGCTGTGCTCAATCACGTTACGCGATATGCCCTTAAGATCTTTTTTGCTCCATGCGAAGACATCCTGGTTGTCTCTTAAGCAGTTAAGCAATTCTACCTCTTCTTCTTCGCTGAGGTCCTTAGCAATTATGACTGTTTTGTCATCTGTACTGTCATTCAGCTTCACCCTTTTCGTGTGCTGCATGGGCTTGATTCTGTTTTCTTCCTCTTTCCTTTTCTGCTTCAAGATCTGTGACTCTTGCATGTCATCTTCGGTTCCTTGCTTGCCTTCATCTAATCTCACCAAGTGTACCGGCTTGCGATCTGTGCCTATGTTGTACTTCTTGTCCCATGCATCTTCCTGATCACCATAGATTGACAATACTCCATTGTGCGTTGGGATTTTCATACACAGAAATGGCATGTGAATTACTGCTGCAAATTTGTTTATCACTCCTCTTCTGAAGATAGCCTTGTAGGAATAAGGGATATCCACCACGTCAAAATTGACCATCTCTGTTCTCATTAGTGCCCCTTCGCCCAATGTAACATTCATTTCAATTGTTCCCAAAGCTTCGACCTTCTTGTTACCGAAACCATATAATGGTTTTGTGGACATTTGCAGTTGATCGTCCCTGAATTCCATTTTCTTGAACAAATCGTAGGTGAGAACATCTGCGGAACTGCCATTGTCTACTAGAATTCCTCCTACATCATTTCCCAGGATGTACTTTGTGTTCTTTCCCAATATTGCTCTGATCACTAGCGGATCCTCGTGAGGGTATCTTTTCAGTTTCAAATCAGCCTCAGTGAAAGTTATTGGGATGTGCGACCACCTTGTGCGAAATACTTTTCCCGAAGATAGGTGACTAACTTCTCTTCGATCATCTTTTCTTTGCCTCTTCGATGGGAACTTAGGGAAACAGCACCCCCCTATTATTGCATTTATAACATTTACCCTCTGGTATCTATCATCTGAGTCGTTGTTTATGACGTTGACTCTTTGGTATCTATCATCTTGTTCTGCCCTTCGGGCATTTTGATGCTGGGATTGGGGTGGGTTTTCCTTTGGTTGATATGGTGCACTTGGCGCTGGCACTTGTGTTGGTGTGTAAGCTGGGTGGAACTGGGGTGGATATGGTAAGGGTTGGAAATATTGCGGTGGTGGCTGATACATAGGTTGCCAGTTTGATGCTGAACTGTTTGTCACCGAAGGTAATGCAGACGAAGCTCTATTGAGAAAACCCACTTGGTTCTGTGCAGCTCTTTTCTTCTCCTCTTCCTCCTTTCGCTTGATTGCCACCCTGCATTCATATGTCCAGTGACCCTTGTTCCTGCCATGTATGGAACAAACTGTCAACGGAGGCGGCGTTGAGTATTTCGCAGATCCTTGCTGATTTGATTGTGAAAGTGCTTGGTTATTTGTCGTCCCTTTGGATGAGACATTGTTCACGCCCCCCTATTGTACGTTGGGCTGTTTGTTCTGTTTCTGTTGTTCGTGTTTGGCCTCCTATATCATTCTTCCTTAGCCTTCGCTGCATTTTTCCTGGCATGATAATCCTCTATTCTTCTTTGCTTTCCCCGATCGGATAAGCAGTATGATTGCAAAACTTCGAACAATCTCTTTTCCGACACTGGCCTTCGCCTGTCCAAGTATTCCCCACAGGGTCCCACCTTGAGCCCGCCTATAACGGCGTCAATTACACTTGACTCTTCGACATGTGGTGCTTTTGCTCTGGCCTTTGTGAATCTCTTTATGTATTCTTGCAACGGTTCTTTTTCCCCCTGCTTTATCTGATGAAGGTCATTTGCCGTGAGTTCCTGGGGTTGAAACCCTTGGAAGTTGCTTTCAATTTTCTCCCGAAGCTGGTTCCATGAACTTATGCTTCCTTTGGGCAACGACGCATACCATTGCTGAGCGGAGCCTTTTAATGCCATGATCATAGCCTTCGCCTTCGCTCTATCATCACCCCCCTCCCGAAGAGATTGCCACGCTGTACCGAAGAATGAACTGTCGTGGGTCTGACTCACCATCATATTCTGGCAGCGAAGATGGTAATTTGAATTTTGGTGGCCAATCCGCTTGCTCGAGCTCAAACGTGAGTGGTGTCGACAGTTTATCCTTGGAAGATTGTGAACCCTTGTGTTTGTAGCGTGGTCTACGTTCCACGAACGCCTCTTCGTCGGAGTCGAATGCCCATGATTCCTCAGACTCGTATGAAGACTCATCCACAACAACTAGCCTGCTTCGCTTCTTCCCCTGATGTGGCGATGTTTTTTGTTGCGTTTCCAGCCTTGACTCAGACCTTACCGATTGCCCCTGCAGAGAGTTTAGCTGCGCCTGCAAGATTGCCATCTGTTCTTGAAGTTGAGTTGTCTTCTGCCTGATTGCTTGTTGTTCTTTCTCCTTGCGAAGTTGCTCTAGGAGAGATTTCTTTTTCTGGATGTCTTTCAGCATCTGTTGATACTTTAGTTGATCTTGGGATGGATCACCTGTCTGTGGTCCCTTGGCCTTGAGAAATGCCGCTTCTGCTTGAGCTCTCGTCCACATGTTGGACGAACTTGGTATCTGACTCAATCTTGCTGCTATAGTTGCTTCTACCCTTCTCAATGAAATGATGTCCTCGTCCAAAACCCCTACGTCTAAGAGGTCCACCTCGAAGTTGCCGTCTGCGATGTCTTCAAGTGCTCCGTCTCGACCGACTGGTGCATGACTTAGCACCATGTCTCTGTTTGCGTTTGCGTTCGCCCCTTTGTTGGCTGGACCTTCGGACTCTGCTCCCGATGGATCATCGGTAGCTCTTTGTGGATTGGTATTGATGTTCCTTGGTGCCCTCTTCGGTGCCATTGAGTTGTGATGGGACGAAACACGGTGGGCGCCAGAAATGTTGGGGAGAAACCCGTCCCCGAAGAGGGGCCAACTAACACAACGAAAACACTCACTCAAACACACATGTAAAACTCATACTCTTCTTTGGGTAAGCTAAAGCAGCTTTTCCCCAGACGTGTTGTCTCCCTTTTCATTCCTCTTGGGTCCTTTAAATAGGCTCGTAACATTTACACTTTACATTCTTGCCCTTGCTTTTCACATCGTGCGAAGGATCTTCGAGGGCATTACAGTATTTTCACACCGAAACTGCAAACTCCTCTTGTTACAACTCATCACTTTACATTGTGGCGCTCTCCACGTGGGCATCGATTTCCTTGCACCCCTTCGGTGAAACTACGTCGTCTCGAAGGTCTGCCCTGCTCTGTTCCGCGCTCGCCCTCATAACCCTCGTGTCGTGGAGCCGCCCATTTTCCTTCGTGCTCGTGTACCGCTTCTTGCACTGCTTCCGTCTTCAGCCCGAAGGTCTCTCTCACCTTCGGGCACCTGAAGCCTTCGGTCCTTCGCTTCCCCGAGCCTCGAAGACGCCATACCTGCACAACCACCGAACACATAGAGACGTTATTGCGCTGCTTCCGTCTTTGGCCCGAAGGTCTCCCTCACCTTCGGGCGCCTGAGGCCTTCGGTCCTTCGCTTCCCCGAGCCCCGAAGACGCCATACCTGCACAATCACCGAACACACAAAGTCGTTGTTCTTTGACCCGAAGGTTTATAGCCGAAATGGGACCAGGGGTTAGGTATGAAATGAATTTCCCCAACACATGGGGGACGTTGCCAAGGAAGTGCTAGTATAGTCTAGAGTTCAAGGGGAGTAAAAAAGAGAAAAAGTATGATGAAAGAAAAATGAATGAATGAAAAAAATGATAAAGAAGAAAAAGTATGATGAGGAAAAGAAAGAAAGAGAAAAAAAATAAAGCTCTCCGGTTCTCTAGCTTTGTTTAGTGCTTTTTGAGTTTTCAAGAGGATTCAAGATCAAGACCCATACTCATCTTTCCAACCATGTGCAATCCGATAACAAGGACTTCGTTTATGCCTCGGGATCACTCATTGCCATTTGCACATGTCCACCTATCTCAAAGTGTGTGTATTTTTCTCTCCCCCCTCCTCGTAACATTATTTTTCTAATGACCTTTTTGACGAGTCTCGATAAGTCCATGAGAAGCTTGTCTTGTTTTGATAATATTTCGACTATAATATCTTGGTAGGACTAAACTTTCCCATAGCTCCTTATAAAGCCTTCCACCAAATATTTGAGAGAGAAAAGGAGTAGAACAAGTAGGCTTGAGAGACAAGATGAGATGAGAGTTCATGAGCAAGATGCAAGGAGGTTTATTATTGATCTTGGTAAAGCAATTTTTCTTCATCCCGCTTTTTATCTTCAAAATTTCTGAGATTTGTTTAAAATTTGAGAGCATGAGTAATTACTTGTGGAAAGAGCTTAAATGATATCTACCCTCCATAGAGATGAAAGCTAGTTACATTATGAAACTATAACAAATATAAACTTGGAGAGCATTATGTTTTCTCATGTATGAACAAGTGCAGGGTATGAACATTGAAGGGCAATACTGACATCCATTAAAGGCTTACTCGAGGACGAGCAAGGTTTAAGCATGGGGGTATGTTGACGGTCGATTTCCGTCAACCAAGAGCACTTGTTACACTTTGGTTTGAGCTTTGATTTATAACTAACCCGCCACTAGGCATACTAATGATGTAACAAGTTCACACTTCCATGTGGTGTTTGGAGTATGTTGTTTACGCAGGATTTAAGTGCCTAAATGAGGACTTCCGGGTAGAGTTCATCAGGCAATTTATGAGAAGATCACAAAGCCCGTCACAAGTCAAGACACGAAGTGAACATGACTCCAAATGACCCGAGGACCGAAGCTCGAAGCTGTGAAAGTCCCAGGACCTAAACAGAAGATGCGGGAGTTCGTACGCCAAGTACCCTTATCCAAACCACTGGGAAAACGACGCCAAGGACCCACATGAACTTTGGCAAATATTCATGAAGACACGAGAAGCGTCGGGGAGCGAACCGGGGCCGAACCGGGCCGAAAAGGGCCCAGGCCGGCCGGCCCACCCCTTTTCTGTGCCAGTTCGTGCCCCCCTTTGACCTAGATGCTCTTTGACTTATTTATATCGCCTGTCTCTGACGGCCGAAAAATCCAATCACCAGAACTCGGCGAAACCTAGAAGTGAACACCGGAGGGAGACGACGGCGGCTGCGAGTCCTCGAAGTTGTCTAGGAGATGGCCTAGGCCGACCCTAGCCGCCATGGCCGCCCTGCGTGGTTGTGCCATGGTGGAGTTCCGGAGCTACGCATTCATCATCATAGGTATGGCCTCGGTGGTGATGGTGTAATGTATACTTTCATGTGAGCAATTACAATCATGTTTTCCGATCTTTAAGTGATTCCATGTCTCCATCTTTACTTTCTACCTTTCATGAATATGTTTGATCCTTAGTCTAATGCTAGGTTAGACTACATAGCATGCTTTATGTAATCATGATGATTAGATCTAGTATGTCGACCCTTCATGGTTTGTAGACATGTCCAAGTATGGGCATGCCCTTAGGCTACCCGCATCATTCAGGGTGCATCGTGACAGGATGATTACCCTCGAAAGTGCGGATGTCTTTGGGAGGTAGGCCGGAGGTAGGAGTTTAAGGATGCTTTTAGATGAGATGCTTGATTTGTTGTTCGGTTGCCGGAACTACAACTAGATGGCGATAGACTTAGTCGTCCACTTGGTGGCGCTTTACCTTACCTATGTTCGTGTATATGATCAACCTTGAGCTATCATATACATATCTCTTAAAGGTTACCTTATATGCAATCTACACTTCATGTTAGGTTAGTTCGATAGATTAGGTAGAGAACCTTAGCGGATTGCTTCCGATCCTTAGATTGACAAACCTTGGGGGACCCTCCTTGGTGAAAAAGGCACGCGCGCAGACTCATGCCTGGCGCGATGCAGCAGCGGTTAGCGCGCACACACGTGCGCGTGCTCAGCACAGAGGTGACCGGCGGCGACATGGCGGCTGCGGTGGCGGCGAGTTAGCGGCCAGAGGCCAGCCTGCTCGTGCGTGGGTGCACGACGGCGACATGGGTGAGGGCTCCTGCAGAAAAAGCGACACGAAGGCCGGACAGGGGCTTGACACAGTGAGCTCGGAGCTCGGCGCACGGCGCGGCGGCCGGCACGGTGTGGCGCAGGGGCACGCTCCCAAGAAGAAGACAGGAGCTAAGCGAGAGAGCAGTGGCAGCCTCACATTGGGTCGGCGGTGTAGGCGTAGTAGATAGGGTCGGAGACGCTGACGCACGGCGGTGAGGTTCACGACGGCGTCCTTGCTCTGCTCCGGCAGCTGCTCGACGCGGACGGCCTCCTCTGCTCCACGGATGGCACTAGCTTCGCGGCTACGGCTTCGTCTGGGCGGCGCGGCGGCGAGGCGCCTCCTCTTCCTTCTTCTCCTCCTCCTCTACTTCCCCCTTCTCCTCCCTCGCGGCAGCGGAACAGAGGAAAGGGGAGAGTTCCCCAAATGCAACAAGGCTTGCGCGAGGGGCCTGGCCTGGGGTTTTAGCAGGGCCAACACGTCGAGGTGGGGGTAAAAGGGTCACGGATTGGCCACCATTGGCTCGAGCGGCGCGGAGGGTGACATGGCGGCTCAGGAGTGGTCGGCGGGCGCGGGAGCGCGTCACAGGGCAGGGGTAGATAGGGTAATTGCCCGAGGTGGTGCGGGCGCGGCTGCCTGACTCGACGTCCGTGCCAGCAGGCTGGTTGGGGGCTTGTCCCCTCGGCCAGGCACGCGCGCGCGGGGCGGCGGCGAAAAGGGAGGCCGCGCGTGTGAACGCTTGACCGGCGGGGGAAGAAGACGACCGGCCGTCGGGCCCCACACGTCAGCGGCTCAAGCGAGAGGAGCGGCGCGGGGAAGAGTTGGGCCACGGTGCTGGGCCGGCCTGCTGGGCTCGGCTGGCGAGTTGGAAAGGTGGGGGTGGTTCGGTGTGCACGGGCCGAGAGTTGAGGGTGCAAAGGTGGACTTCCATCGCTGTTAGCTGGCCCAAAGCTAGTTAGGGGTTTTAGAAAATAGTTTGAATTTAGATTTAAACTTTAGGTTGGAATTTGAATTATTTCAAATTCAAAACACACTCAATTAAACCCAAATAAAATCCATAAAATCCAAATCACATATTTATACCATAATTTGAATTTATATTTTTATATATGGGTTTTATTTATATAGAATTTAGGTGAGAGGCTAGCATATGGTTTTAAATATGGTGGCACACATTAAATAAATAAAAGTTTTAAATTTTTCAGAAATTCATAATTCCAAATTTACGGGATGTTACACTAGCCATGACTATAAACATATCTAAAGATCAAGTTCAACACATGAGTACACTTCAAGTTATGAACAAACACATTCAAACTGAGTTTGAATTTTAATTCAAAAACTACTCATCAAAAGTATATACAAGCCTTCTAAAAGATGTAGGTCTGCTCATAAGGAAACCAACAAAATTGGTTTGGCATTTTCTGATTTTTCTATGATTTTCTAGGATTTTCCTAAGGCCCTGGACTGATTTAAAAGAAAACTAAGAATCTATATACAAGCCGGCCCCTAGAACTTTTCTTTTTCTTACATGTATGCCCCTGGTTTACACCTAGGACCCTAGAAAGAA
Organism: Cenchrus fungigraminus; assembly: GCA_036936925.1. Lineage (NCBI taxonomy): Eukaryota > Viridiplantae > Streptophyta > Magnoliopsida > Poales > Poaceae > Cenchrus > Cenchrus fungigraminus. The sequence continues at coordinate 175,687,010 of CM072769.1, forward strand.
AACAATCCTCACAACCATGTCCTCGCCGGCGTGGGAGAGTTCGCCGGCGGCGAGGGACGGTCGTAGTTGGCCAACAAGCGGCACGGGGCGGAGTGTGTGCTCACCACGGACTGATTGGCTGGGGTGGTTGGACCGGAGGCGGCTCCGGCGAGCGGCGGCGGCGAGACCGCGGCGGAGCTTCCGCTTCGGCTCGAATTTCGACGAGGGTGAGGGCAGAGCTAAGCCATGCGCACCAGTGGGAGGTCGACTGGGGTCTAAAGAGGAGGCTTGAGGTGCTCCGTGGCGGCCGGAGCGAGCGGAGGGAGGAGCTGCTCGCGGCGGATCGGCGGCGGCGTGCGTGTGCTCGAGCCCATCGAGCTTGCCCTTTTAAAGCCTGGGGAGCGTGCGAGGGGTGAGGAGCTTCGCCTCGAAGTCTTGGGCGTGAAGAAAAGGGCGCCCAGACGCGGCAGGGGCGGGTTGCCGACCGGCCGGCTGTGCGGTGCAGCAGGGGCTCGGCGGCGGTGCGGCTTGTGCCCCAAGGCGCGGCGGTCGGAGGGCGGGGCGCGGGATGATCCTGTCCCCGTCCTCGCGACACTGTGTGTCGGAGGACGGCCTGGACGGCGAGCGGCGGCGGTGCCGCGTGGCGGCGCGGGCGCGTCGCGCTCGGTGTGGGAGCACGACGCGGCGCAACGTCGTCCATTTTCCATCCGGTCAACGCAGTTTCAAAATGAATTATCTTCAAAATTTGAAATCAAACTCCAAAATCGGTAGATAGGAAAGTTGTAGGTCTAGTATCCCTCTACAACTTCTACAAAAGCTCATAGGTGTTTTACTCAACGAATTGAGCATGAACTGCAGGAGAAAATGGGGATTTTCTCGGCGTGGTCAAAGGGTGTTTGGGGCTTTGACTGGATTTTTGAACAATTTGCACTTCGAATTTGAAATGCCACTCAACAGCAAAGTTGTGTCCCATGAGAAACTGCACAACTTTTGTATTTGGAGATTTTGAAGTGTTTAGACAAAATTTGGAGAACATGGCAAAAGTTCTAAAGCTAGGCATTGACAACTAGGGTTGACCATTTCAAAGTGGGGTTTGACCATGCTAATGATGGTTGAATTGGTTAAGGAGGTAATTAGCACTAAATAGCACTGATTAAAAACACGAGGTGTTACAAGATCCCAGACGGTAAGGTATTGGACGAGGACATGTACTATCCGAGTGTGGGTGATGTCGGCGACCCATCGTAGCCCCGCCGTGCCGGCCTGCAACTCCTCACAGACCGTGCGAGAGCGTCGAACCCACGGCGAGACGGCAACCCAGAGATTAGGAGCCAGAGACTTGATCAAGCAGCCGGAGATCCAATTGTCCTCCCAGAACAACACCCGGGCACCATCCCCAACCTCCACAGGAATGGAGGCGTTAAAAAAGGCATGCGCAGCCCGATCAACCGGAAACCGGAAAGCCGCCCAGGTCCGATCCGGGTCCGTACGTGCGAGCCAAAGCCAACACAGACGGAGGGCCGTCCCAAAGGCACGGAGGTCGGGCAAGCCAAGGCCACCACAACGCGTGGGCAGGCAACGTTCACCTAAGCTACCAGAAAACGACCGCCTGAGGCTGCCTAGCTGACAACGGCTGCATTTCTAGACGTAGCTCACCCTGTTGAGGGTGTTGTTGGGCTACCAAATCCTGCTAGTTTTGCAAGTGAAAACTTGGTCTGCTCCTTTGTGAGCAGACGGACGATGGCGGCGTCAGCGGTGTTCCCCCTTGGAGGCTTCGTCTTGCAAGACTTTCGCGCTCTACCTTGTTAGTTCTGGTTTGTTAGGCGATCGGTGACGTGTGAGTGTTCTTGGTGACCTTGTCTCGTGCATGTTTCAGTTGCTCTAGGTCGTGTTCGCTCTGTTGAGGTGGTAGTGGTGGTGTTGTGGTCTCTTTCTTTTGCTCTTGTCGTTCGGGTTGTTTCTGTTTTCCCACGCTCTATAAATTATTCTAGAGTCGTGTTCTGAAAAACTATTTTCTCTTGATGGAAAACGTGGCTAGCAAGAATATGTTCGGCAGATTTTAAAATGATTTCTACTAATTTGTATAACTGATTTGTTATGAAAAGAAAATAATAAAATACAGAAATACTTTAAGTAGTAGAGTTCAAGTGAGCAACCGAACAGTGTCCGAAACCCCTGCACGCTCGGCCCGGGCTAGCAGTAGACCAGGCTGGAGCGGGCCAGGCCGAGTGAGAAGCAGTCAGCAGACAGCGGCGCACAACAGCAACCACGCGCAGCGCAGCAGCCGAAGACAGCAAGCAGGCCGACAGCATCACTTCAGGGAGGGAAGCTTATTTCTCTTTTAAGTCATTTTCATACAGTAATGTTGGTTCGGTTATTTAACATTCATGACCTGTTTGCATGCTAATTATGCCAGTCTCAATAGGAGTTTCATGGAAACTTTCACGACATTAAATATCATCAACTTTGCTAATGTGGTGATGACAGAAAATGAAGGAGTTTTATGGGATGTGAGAGAAGTTTCATCCCCGTATCCCATGAAACTCCACTGACACATTTACCTACTTTCGAGTCTAGGTAACTATGCTATTAAACTGTGCATTGAGACTGGTCTTTGATTTTGCACATTAATTATGTGAACTTGGTTAATTTATTTTAGACATTATCTAGTGCTAATCATTTGATTAATTTAAACTTTAATTATTTTGAGCATGCTTAGTCGAGTAATGGTCTGGTAGTATTTGAGCTCAATCCTATTGCAAGCTTTTCGGTGTCTCGCTTTATTTGCTTTGAGGGTTTCTAATCGTTTCTGTAGTGAATTTGTCAATAGTTGACTTGTGTCATCTTGACAATTAGAAACGATGTGTGTTTGGGGTGGCAAACGAGATATAAACTTTGTTCTTAAGGAGATACTTTTTTAAGAGCTCCCATTCATAACCACCTCCCAGTCAAACATGTACATACATAATAAACATTTCAGTAGAGTCGATCTCAACTTGTTCCTGTGTTCTAACACAGATGTTCTCAGCATCTCAAGTACAAATTCCTTGAGTTAGGTTCCATATAAATAAATAATTCCACATTGAGGTGAATATATAATAACCATAATAAATGATATGAATAAATGTGGATAGCCATGAATAAAATATCCAACATAATCTGCATTCTATCGGGGAAAAAATACCGGTCTTGTTTCTTCCCGTCATTTTGTTGAAGCTGCATTACGAATAAGCCTGAAGGACTCAGCAAAGTCGTCCAAAAGCTGATGAGAGTCTGGAAACCGAGCGTCATCCACTGCGAGGACAAGCTTGATGGAGTTCATATAGCTTTGGTAATGTACAGTCAGAGCCTATACACACATTCAGATGACATTATATTATAAACTCATGAGGATATATATGGAAGCTGTGAGAGTGTTCAACATTGTTGACAGACTAGCTATTGCTTACATGTGGATGCCCATAGGCGGAGGGGGCAATGTATTGGATCGGATGGCCATAGAATTCCACCTTCTCTGCAGGCCCGACCATGCTTGAGAATGACATGGTGATGTTTGTATATATACCATAGCTGAGAGCTGCTACAGCCTATACAAGTTTCACAGTTAGAGTCGAGCGCTGCAGAGTTGGCAAAAACGATAGCTCAACCTGGCCCAAGGAGTATTTTGCCAATTGCCAATGGCCTAAAGTGACACCTCTGGCTACGACATGTCAAAACATGTTGTGAGGGTGAAAAAAATTGTAGGAGGTCAGAGTGTTGTCATGTGACCCTGCGTCCCTGCCAATTTACAGTTCATGGCAAGGCTATGAATTGTGATTGTTTATTTAGATGGAGTCTGAATTGTGATTGTTAATTTGCTACTCTAAACTTTGATTATTTTTATACAGATAGAACGATTGGTTTGTACTTGCTCTAATTAAATGAGAGTCATGAAACTGCCAAAACCTCACGGCCTACAGGCAATACAAACCAATAAAGGTTTTATACCAGAGCAGAAATCATACCTTGATGCCGAAAAGTTTGACAATTAGGTTCGTGCTCCAGTATGTGAAGACTGCTTCTAATGATGTCTTCTTCCTTTCAGCTGTCCTTTTCCCTTGCGGATGTATTCAAGAGGATCATCGTGCATAGCTATATGGAAAGGTAGTAAAATGCAGCCAATCAGATTCCCCCATTTTGCACCATTGTTCTTGCTGGAATCCATCATTTCTGCCAATGCCTGCTCAACCAAAACCAAATTATATTGTAAGTTCAGAATACATCACAAGACGATATACATCATAAGACAATACTAGTATTACTACATAAAAGGCACAAAGTGTTGATTTATTCTTTGAAAGAAATGAAACAATTACATGTAAGCCAGGTGATTTCCTAATGTTAACAAGGAGAGCTGATCGCACACAAATGTTCTGCTGTGATTTCTTCCTCTCGTTGTTGGTAGCACCTGATGAAGATGAAGATGAAAATGAAGAGAAATGTGAGGATCAAATGCAGCTTTCTTACTTTCTTTTTTGGCAAAGGAGATGTAGGATACTGCTAATGTGGAGGCAGTGGAGTAGTCATCAGGATTGATGTCCTTGAAGTTATTAAGTTCATACTCACCGGTCTTCCGGAAATAATACCGCGACAATCCTGCATTAGTCACTCCGATCAGCACATCATTGACAGTCTGCAAAAGCCATCAGAATCTGCATTTAGTTCAAACCCTTCACCACGTGAATAACAGGAGCAGCAAACAACAAGAGAAGCTCTTACACAGTTCATTGCATTCTTGACGAACTTGACGTCGTCGAGGCTGAGCGTGCGGTGCACGAAGCGCTTGCGGTGGAACTCGATGCCCTCGGACGCGTCCGCAAACAGCGTGCGCGGGTCGCGCAGGAACCACGCCGTGGCCAGGAAGCACGCGACGTCCACAAGCGTGTGCCACGCGAGCACGGCGTAGGACCACACCCACAGCGCGAGCCCCGCGTGCACGGGCCCGGCGCGGCGCGACGCGAGCGGCAGCTCCGGCAGCCGCGCTGGGTCGGCGGCGCTGCGTGTGCAGGCGATGAGGAGCGAGAGCTGCGAGATGCCGTCGCCGAGGGAGTGGTGCATGCGGAGGGCCACGGCGGAGGCCGCCTCGGAGGTCGGGAAGTCGAGGATGTGGAGCTCCCAGAGCGGGCGGGAGTGGTCCATGGGCACCGTGGACAGCGAGGACAGGTAGTCCTCCACGGCCTGGTCGGTGTTGGCCGACGTGGCGGCAGGGTCGAGGTAGGGGATGATGATGTGGTCGTCCAGGTTCACCGTGGTCCGCACCCACCGCGGCTTGGCGTTCTTGTTTTTCACATCGTCCTTCACCTGCAGCGATGTCTAACGTGTTAGGCAGTTAGGCTACAAATTGCAGCAGAATCAAAGATAAAAGCCAACGTGTTAGGCTACATATGCATTCTTATTTATGAGTGATTCAGATGTAAAATTTCCATCTGAGAAAAAAGTGAATAATCCATCTCGGAATCCCCATGAATAGGTTCAAACCTTATTCTATGCTATTTTCTTAAGATTCCTCTTTCTTATTCTTAAGCAAGAATGCAAGATAGTTCAACGATTTCCTCCGGTGTGCAAAAATTGTGCATCATCACACCAATTTTTTTAAAGTATTAAAGTATTGAACATTGTAACGAACATGGCCTCATATGCCATTTGTTCGAGTTTGGTTTTGGTGATTCATGACAACATGATCAATGGGACTAACCAAATTGTCTAACATGTATTTGTAAGCTTTTTAGATCCCATGGATGTTACCACAAGTTAACATGTCTATATTTTGAAGGTCTAAAACCGTGGTATGTTAACTACAAGTGATGGCAAGTTCATAACGCATAGGAACAACAAAAAGACATCGTCGGATGAACCGATGGTACCTTGGAAGATGGTGTCGGTGCAATAGCCGGATGTACTAGTACACTGCATGAAGGCTCAAGTCAAAGAGGCACCGTCGGATGAACCGACGGTCTATATTCTAGTTGCACTGGATGAATGTCAGAGACGAAGAAGTGAAGAAAGAGACGTCGGATGAACCGACGGTCCATTGGTGGGCACCGTCGGTCTATCTGATGATGCACTGATGCAAGATAGAGACGCTCTGAGTCAGAGGCCTTAAGCACCAGATGAGTCGATGGTCCAGGCAGCAGTTCATCAGATGGCTATGAGATTCAATATAGAGAGGTTTTGCCCGTGGAGGTATCAGCACCGGATGAACCGATGGTGCGTCGGTCGAAGCGTCGGATGAATGACGTCAGCAGGATTCAATGGTCAAGAGTAGTGGAAGGCAACGACTAGTAGCACCGGATGAACCGACACCTAGGAAATGCACAGTGTCGGATCATCTGACGGTACATAGAAAAGCACTAGTCGTTGGAGCAACGGCTCTATGGTTGCCTTAGGCTATTTATACCCCTTCCACTCGCGCATTTGAGGTTGCTGGATTATGTGGAAGTGCAGAGGAGTGTGAGACACATAAAAGATCATATCCAAGCCATCCAAGTGCTAAATTACTTATCCAAAGACTTGCACATGTTTTGTGTGTGCTCTTAGTGCTAGGCTTAGCTTAAAGCTGAGTGAGTGCAAGGTGTGCCTACCTTGTATGGTAATTCTTGAGTGAATCAGGCTGTACAAAGTGCGCCGGAAGTCTTGAGGCCTAAGTGGCTCACCGGCAATCGTCTTCGACCATCCGGCTTGGTGTGGAGTGGTGAGGACACTTTGTGCGGGGGGGGGGTGTGGAGACCCCCTTTTCCTTAGTGGCGAAGCTCCTTAGTGGAGGCGGCATCAAGGTGACCAAGAGAGCTTGATGAGTGCCTTCGTGGCGAGCCTATGTGGCTAGTCAAGTAGTGCTCTTGGGAGGGACTTGGTCACCAGGAAGCAAAACTCTTGTGTGGCGTGCTTCAATAACATGGACTAGGGGTGGCTTAGTGCCTACCGATACCATGGGATAAATCACGTGTCAAGAGTTTCACACTAGAACAACCCTAGTTGCACATCTAGATAGCATGTTCTAGTTTATATTTTATGCAAATAGTGATTACCATAGGAGTTAAGGTTTTAAGTTGCCTAATTCACTCCTTCCCTTCTTAGACTAGAAGCATTCGATTCCTTACAAACATTTGAGAGAGTTTTTGTTCATGTTGAGCATTAACTCTATGCATGAACTCCGTAGACGATGGCACTTGCATCCTGCATGTGTAAGTGATACTATAATTATTTAGGAGTAAGTGATCTTGTATGTATTTTTTATCTAAACTTTTTTTAAACTAAAAGTTTAAAAATAACATATTATAAACTATATTTTGAAGAACTAACTTTTTTGGGCGCGCTATGCTCCGTGACGTGACTAATAGTTGAGTCATGTCACATCAAGTGGCGTGACTAATGTAAACGATGGCATTGAAAAAAGTCACAACTGACGTGGCATATTGAGTCGCGTCAGAATGCCTAATGTGACTCACGAACGAGTCACGGCAGAGACCGTGGAGTCACTCGGTCACTCACCTGGGCGAGTTGGGAGTTCCAGCTCTCATTTAGCTGTGTTTCATTCATCATTTTAATTAGCAAATGAACTTCTACAGAGTGTATACGTTCAATTTTAACTATTTGCACTCCAAACCATGGTGGATAAAATGAAAATCTATTTTCGAAATAGGCTAAGTATTATTGGATCAATGCATCAAATGTGCTAAGTCCAAGAACGGAGCCAACTAGTCAACTTTGGACCTACTTTTTGAGAAATTTTACACTAAAACCTTGGACAGTTTTGGACTGCAAGTGAATTTAGATGTTCATAGAGAATTTTGGATAAGTTGTTTGTCAATAAAAGCAAACAATTCATAATTTAAGAGAGGCTTAAAGTTGGAAAGTTGTGTTATTCTACACTAGTGAAACAACACAACTTTCCAACTTTAAGCCTCTCTTAAAACATGAATTCTTTATTATTTTTACAAACAATTTATCCAGAATGGCTTTTTTCTTACCCGGTCTGTGAACCTTGTTATAATTTCGGTCTTCCTCGAGGACCTACTTGTAATATGGTTGCTTATCGGGTCTGTGGACCTTGTTATAATTTCGGTCTTCCTTGAGGACCTACTTGTAATATGGCTGCTTAAGTATTAATATAAGTGTAGTTGGAAAAAAGGTAGAAGTTGGCATCGTGGGCTGGCATTAAATCATTGCATCGTTTCACAGATTCACGGTGAACTTTCACCACATGAGGTGCATGCAGTGGGTGCAAGGGGAGCAAAAGAGAAAGGAGCATTAATTTGCATGCAGTTTGGTGTGGGCTGTTCATTTGAGAACGGGTGCCAGCCCGGTTGGCTGGTGCAACAGATGGCTCGCTAGCCGCCGGCATTCGAATCCCATACGACACGGGTTTTCTCAGCGGGGATTTATTCTCCGAAAAAAACCTCTCACCGGTGAAGTTGAGGTTTGGGAGTTTCTAAATCGGGTGTTAGTTTTTTTTGTCTTAATGAAAACCGTGAAGACGGTCTATCCCCACCGGCTTAGTTGTGTTTCCTATTGGCCCATTTAATTGCCTAAGCTAATTGCATCCTACTTACTAAAGGACGTTGGGTAGCATAGCTAGATTGAATACCCAAGTTGGCACGCTTTGTATATGCGAAAAAACAAAAATGGTGATACACCTTGTAAATGAGACCGGAGGGTGTACTTGTTGTCCTAAACTAGGCCCCAGTGGCGAAGCTAGAGTGAATTGGAGGGGGTGCATTTACGTTGTAGGTGTAAAAAATTAATTTTTATATGGTGAAATTTTGGATTTTAACACTGTTTTTTGGGGGGGGGGGGCATTTGCACCTAGGGACAATATAGATTCGCCACTGGTAGGCCCCACAGACACATGAAGCTGCAGAATCATTCGAGTCGGTCGCCTCGCCCACGCGCGCGCCAACACGAGGGCCAGCCAGCGAACATCACGCGGGGCCAGCGGACATCAACATGCTCCCACCATCTACGGGCCAAAGGGAGATTGGGGGCCTCTTTGGGAGGGCTCCGGCTCCGGGAGCGGCTCCAACCAGAGCCCTGCCAAACAGGCATTTCACGCTCGGCTCCGGCTCCAGAGCCCCTGAAATCGCGCTCTCTGGAGCCCAACGACGGAGGCGGAGCCACGAAAACGTGGCTTTGCGCGGCTCCTCCATCTCGCTGACACGTGACACCTTTTCCCTCAAGAGTAGCGCGAACGGAGGCCTCTTCGCGTGCTCTGCCTCCTCGCGGCGTCCGGCCGGAGCTCGCCGTCAGGGAGAAGCAGGGGAGGGAACCCGCCACCGTCGAAGGGGAGGGATTTCCGGTGTTGCAAGGGAGGGAGGTAGGGAGCTCTGCCGCCGTTGGAGAGAGTGGCGCTGGCCCGAGCTCGAGCGGGATGGAGAGCAGCTGTCGCGCGCGGTTCTGCCTGAGGAGAGGGAGAGGGGGAGGCCGAGGAGCACGCGTGAGGGAAAAGGAAGATGACGGAGGAGGGAGAGACCCACCGTCGCCGGAGCCTCTGGAAACAAGCCGCCAGCGTCATCCAGGAAGCACCGCCGTGAGGAACTCTAGCTGGCGCAACACCGCCGCAACGAGGTCTGCGCCGACAGGCACCCCCTCCTGCACTGCCGCCCACCGCGTCGCCTGCTCCCCGTCCATCACCTCCTCCCGTCGCCGCCTTGCGGAAGCGGAATCGATCACCACAAGGAGCACGGTAGGCGGAGACATCGATGGACACGGGAACGAGGCGATGGGTGGGGGAGCTCCATGGGTGGGATGGATAAAGAGGGAGGCGTGGGCCCCACCCAGGTTGTGTGGTGTCGATTTGCAAACAAAAGAATCGATTGATGAAGAAAATAATGGAGAAAATAAAAGAAAAAAGAAAAAAAGGAAAGGCATTGTGGACATTTCACCCTCTTATCCACGTTACACAGCGAGGAGAAGCCGTTTTGCCAAACGTTTTCTTAAAATAGCTCCAGCTCCACCAGAAGATCCGTTCTACGCCTCCACCAAAAGAGCCAGAGCCGGAACCATTTTGAGTGGAGCCGGAGCCCTCCCAAACAGACTATGGGAGAGAGGGGGAAAAGTCCATGCCCGAGGTCGGCGTCGTGGCTGAGGCGAATTGCTCGCTCAAACGGTCAAACCAATGGACCCTCTCCCTCTCGGACTCTCGCTCGTCCCAGATTGTTGGAACTTGGCAGGAAGAGCGGAGCCAAAACAAACTAGCTGAACGAATCGTGGAACTGGAATCAGCCGGCTTTTTTGCTGAGGCTATCTGCAACAGTACCCTCTAAAGCCTCCCGAACCCGAAAATTTGGAGATACAAAGTCCAAAACACACCACAAAAGTATCCCGTAAACAACTCTGTATATTTCCGGTGCTTCCTTCCCTCCCCCAAACCTGGGAAGCCCCCTCCCTCCTCCAAACCCGCGAGACACGTGCTTCTCCTCCTGCTCCCTCTCTGCTCCACGCCGCCTCCTCCCTCTGCTCCCTTGCGAGGCAGCCCGGCGAGGCGCTCCAGCCACGGCAGACGGCGTTGAGGACCGGAGTGTCCAATGGCTAGTGGTTGGCCACTCCTTAGTGATGAGTGATTGACAACGTTGTGTGGACTGATGATGTGCTCTATCTTGTGGATGTAGGCTGCGGCTTGATTTGCATTGGTGCAGGTGAAGAACAAGCGCGGAAGGTCTTAGCCTTGCGGGGCCTCCGAAGGACTGGAGGGACAAGTAGGCTTGGTTCGATGGACCCGGTGGCCAGACGAGATCAAGTGCGAGTCACATGGTGCGAGAAGAGCAAGTCAAAGTCGGATATCGGGTTCGTTGGTTGATCCGAAAGCCGGCATGGAGCCGGAGCAGACGTGGCGGCCAAGTCAAGGAGCTCGGTGTGGAGGCTGCACCAAGCTCGCGGGGTTTGCAGCGGTTCGCCAAAAGATCGCTGGGTTCGTCGGTTGCTCCAGAAAGCCGACCCGAGGTTCCGGTGCGGCCAAGGCACCAAAACCGGTCTGACCGGTTTGGTCGTGGTGCAGCCGAAAGTCATCGAAGCGGAGGACACGCGTCAGGATCGCATGCTTGGCGTCGAGGCTACGCGAGGTGTGATTGCTGGGCGTCCGTCCGATGGAAAGGCTGTCAAGTTTCCAAATATGCCCTTCGAGGGGTTGTATCGCCTAGAGGGCATTCTAGTCATTTACCCTCACCGGAGGACCTCATATATAAACCGAGTGGAAGGGTTGTGGCAGCCATCTTTTGGGTTTTAGGGTTTTCATTTGGTCTAGACAATTTCTCTTTTCAGCTTCCTATTTTCTCCTTAGGCTAGCATGAGAGCTTCATGGTGAGATCTTGTGAGAGGGATGGATGTACAGGCGGATGCTAGACCTTGTATGAACCTTTCATGGTATGTATAGAAGATTCAGCGTGGTTCATCAAGTGTTCTTCGTGTTCATCCCGTTTCTCTTTTTCGGTGATTTTCGGAGCCTTTTCTTTGGATTTTCGTGGAGAGGATTTAAGGGTGTTTCCTTTGGGTTTTGTTTGTGGGGATCACGTATGAGTACCTTGGGTACCTTTGCTTGGTGATCTTTGCCTCACAAACTCCCCGGAATCCCTTGGATTTTGTGGTTCTTGGATGAACTCGGGAAAAGATGTTTTTGTCGGTTGACTTTCGATTCCTCCCTTTTGGATGCATTTCGGGATGGATCCTTTGAGATAGAGGTTGCCCAAGTTTGATTGCAATCCGTTGGGTGAATCGGGAGATCGATTGGTTGGAAGAAGATGTGGTTTCCACGGATTGCGTTTTCCCGTCTGTCTGGGCGAAACCGGTCTGACCGGTTTGGGAAACTGGTCACACCGGTTTTGGTCACAGTGGCCGTCCGGGAAGATCTTCGGCAGGTATGTTGTTCTCTGTCCAAGAAGTCCTCTGGTCCAAGTTTCGTCGCGTTTGGAGTTCGTTTGCTCTATTTTTGGCCTTGTTGATCTTTGGGGGTTTTCTGGGCAAATCCGGACTGACCGGATTGCCAAACCGGTCTGACCGGTTTCACCCTGTTCGTGAGAGACTAAGTGTTGAAAAACCAGTTTGAGTATCCAGTCTGACCGGTTTGTCCCTAGAGGTTTGCTCGAGTTGTTTTCCGCTGCGTTTCTCGAGTGTTTCGGTGGATTGCTAGTTCCTAAGTTCAGTAGCACTGCAGTGACTGCGTGAACTTGACTAGCGGGGTGTTGAGGCTCGCGGAGTTGCGTTTGGGACGATAGGCCGAGTTCTACTCTTTGGAGAAGACTTTTTATCGACTACCATTCACTTCCCCTCTCTCGTCGTCAGAATTCTGGTCCTTCAGGCGTCGAGGCACCGCGTCGCCACAGCTCTTGGTCTGCTCCTGCGTTGGCCGTGCTCCTCGTAGTGCTGCTGCAGCTCCTGTGCTTGCCACGTTGCTGCCCAGCATCTGCACGCGCCGCGCTCGCCGCCTCCTTTCCCCTGCGCGTGGCGTGCTCGCCGCCGCCACCGAGGTGGCTTGCTCCACTTCCCGTCCCTGGTGCTCGGGAGCCCCGTCATGCCGATGCTCGCCGGTGTTGGTGATTTTTTCGCTAAGCAAGCAAGACGCCGCTGCCATCCTTTTCTCCCCTTTTCCCACGCAAGAACAGAGCCACCGCCGTCGCTCGATTTCGCTAGTTGTGCTGCCTTCTGTTTCCCGACGATCGCTCCTCCAGCATCTAATCTACGCTCCCCGCCATGAATTTCTCAAGCTACACGCTGGCAAGCTCGTCCCCTTCGTGTCCGCTGGCCGCCATAGCTACCTGCTCAAGATTCGGTGTGAGCTCGGCCGCGCACGGAGGACACCACGCCCGCACCATCCCCACTGCTAGAGCTGTCGGGCCACCTCGAGTGCTTGCGGGCGAGATTCTCAGCTGGCTGCCGCGCGGTAGGCTTCCGCCCGTGGTGGTTGGAGTGCCCGCAGACGGCGTCGTTGCTCGGGGAGGAGCGCACCGCTGCTCTTGCCGCCCGCGGTGGCCTCGCGCGGCGTCGTCGGCGCGGAGGGAGGGGCCTCGGAGCAAGCCCCTTCCCACGCCGCTGGCGGCCGAGCTCGCCACGCCATGCCGGAAGGACGACGAGTGTGGGGTCCGCGGGTGGTGCCGCCTGGCCTGCGCTCGCGTGCGTCACCTCCTCTTCCCAGCTGCTTCTTTTCGGCGAGGCGCGATCGGCAAGCCGGCGTGGCACAGGCGCCCGGGTAGAGGCACGACCTGCGCTGGGGGAGACGAAGGCCAGACCTTGGGGAGGCGGAGATCGAGGCGGCACTGTCGTCACGTATCAGCACTGACTCCATACACGGGCGGGTATGGAGCAGGAGAGAGGAGCCGGGGAGGACGGGGAAGGGATGAGGGTGGGGCCAGCAAAAGAGAAGTAGAGGATGGAGCTAGAGAATACTGCTGCAGTGAAATGACATTTGGGGAGTGAAATTTCTTATAGGATCCTCCAAATATGCATTTAGAGAATGCCTTTTAGGGTGTATTGCTGCGGATAGTCTGATGTGTGTGTGCCTCGGTCGCGAGCAGGTGCCAGGTGGGCGCGTACGTACCTGGACGCTGGAGAAGCGCGGGTAGCGGACTAGGGTGGCCTTCAGCCCGGCGCGCAGCGCCGCTATGTCCGCCGCCGTGCCAAGCCCGATCACGGCCACGATGTAGGAGTTGAAGTGCCTCTCCCGCAACAGCCGCCCCGTGGGGCTCATCGGCTCGCCCGCCTCCAGGTCGTCCCTCATCACTCTTGCCACCGCCGGCGCCGGCGCGGACGCCGTCGAGCTCCCCTCCTGCCGCGCCTCGCCCGCCCCCCGCTCTGGTCCGCGCGGGGCTCCGTCGTCGTCGCATCGTCGCGACGTGTCTGTAGAGATCGGCATCGGCCGCCTCCGCAGCGTGGTGGGATCACCGGCCGTCGCGCCAGGATCCATCGTGGAGGCTGCTTTGTGTGTGGGCGCGGGGTGGCGGCAGCGACGGCGGCGTTTAGGCCCTTCCGGACGACGCCGGGAAGCCGCCGACTGCGCTCGTCACCACTTGCGCAGCCGCAGCGGCCTCGTCCACGCCACGCGGTCGCCATAGCGGGCAAGCGTGGGCTTTATGAGGGTGTTCGGCTGGTAGAATGAATAGTACTCGGCTGGTAGAATGAATAGTATTCTGTGAGAGGAAATAAGTCAAAACAAGCCGAGATAAGCCAAAATATGCCAGCCGAACAGCCTTATTATGCAGGAAAACGCAAAGGGTTTTGTCCACCTCCTGCACTGCACAGGCTGGCGCGCCTGATTGGCGTGGGGAATAAAATAGTTTATCATTTGACAATGACATGCCCAGGAATGATTGGTTTATTTGACTGGACATGTTGCTTTGCTGCCGAGTGTGGTTTCATGTTTACTTGTTGACAACGAAGCGAACACAGGATATCTGCATGCGTTATTAAAGTAAAGTTAATGTCTGATGATTAGTCTACTACGATCCAAAGTAAAGTTAAATTATGTAACTAATAATACGATTAGCCCCCCTTGAGACCTTGCAAAATCTAATAAATCTGGACTTGGACACTACTATGTTTTAGTGTATAACAATCCAAGCCCACGTCACTTTGCAACTTCTTGCTGATGATGTGCAAGTTGCAACTGCATGATGAACTGGCCACATTAACTTTCCTGAACCTCACATAAACATAATAACCATTAACCAGACCTAACCACCAAAAGTGGCACCCTTTATTAATATTCTGTTTAGATAAGATTCAGGGAAACATCTAGGGTCCGTTTGGCACGACTGTGGCAGTTTCGGCTGTGGCTGTGCTGGTGAAGCGGATTTGGGGGTGAAGTTGAAACCGTTTCAGAGGAACGTTTGGCAAAACAGCTTCTCCTGGCTGTGTCACATAGGTAAGAGGACGAAATACCTAAAATACCCTTCCCTTATTTATTTTTTTTCTATTTCCTTTTCTATTTTTCTTTTTTCTTTCCTATTATTTTTTTCTCTTCCCCTCCCCTTCTTTTTTTTCTCCTTTTTCTTTCCTCTCTCACCTTATCCTCATTCCTCACCCACACCCCTGGCCTCGCACGCCTCGCTGTCGCCGTCTGCGCGGATGCGCCGGCCTGCCCCGCCGCCTGCGCTTGCGCCTGCCCCCGCCGCCTGCGCCGACCGCCTCCCCCACCGCCTGCGACGGCCGTCCCGCTCCGTCGTCAACCTGCCCCCGGCCGGCCATGGAAGCGGCCCGCGCGGAGTTCCCTGGCTGGCCATGGAGGCGGCCCGGGCGGAGCTCGCTCTCCTCTGCGCCGTGCCCCGTCAAGCGAAGGAGGAGGAGGATCAGGGAAGGCGCGCCGCTAGAATCAAGGTCGCCATCGACCATGGAGGCGCCCCGGCCGGATCTGCACGGCGTCACCGGCGAGGTCGCTGGCTCGCTCTCCACCGGCGAGTGCGCTTCGGCTGCTCCGGCCCATCGACCTTCCTCGCGTCGCGGCACCGCCCCGGCCTTCTTCCCCGTCCGCCGTGCCCCGACGGGCCCCACCAGGGGCAGAGCCGGTAAAGTGCGCGTGGAGCGGGAGGTGCAGCGGGCTAAGCTGCGTTTTTGCAGCTTCCCCTCGGCGGAACCGCGCCAGAGAGCGGGTTTCCCGGCCGATTCGGGGGCGCAGCAGTTTTGCCCGGCCGTTTGGCACAGCAAGCTGCTCGCGAAGCTGTGCCAAAGGCACCCCTAGTCTCGACCTCACAAGCCAGAAGCTACAATGTCAATAGCGAGCCACACACATTTCTTCGGTTGGTTCAGAGTTGAGGTTCTCACAACCACTGCCGATGGAGCACCAAATGCAAGCGGCGAAGAAAGCATGACACGCCGCCCTTGCAGCTGGTGCCCTCTAACCCCAGCTTCAGTTTCAGTTCAGATACTTTAGGCTAACTCCAACAAGGTAGTGCAAATTCGGAAGGCAAAGTGACCTTTGCCTTGCGTGAACAGTATTTTTCATCTCCTCCGCATCTCACCGTCTCCAATAGAGCGAAGGCAATAGCATTTGCTTCCCACCGGCGCAGGGGAGGGGGAAGGGAGGCGGAGCAAGAGGGAGGCGCCACCACCGGAGCTCTGCCCATCCCCAGCCCCAGATCGACGCGACGCAGCTAGCCTCTGCTCCTCCGCCAGCTCGGGCAACGGCGTGGAGGCACAACCGTGGCGTGGGAGGCGGCGCTGTGGCTAGGGATCGCTCACCGGCGGCGTGGCCGCGCAGGTTGAGCCCGCGAGCGCAGGCAGGTCGGCTGGGACCGGCGCATCCTCACCAGCGGGCGCGCGCGCGGCCGCCTCCTCCCGCACGCGGCCGGCCCTCCTCCTCCTCCCGCGCGCGGCCGGAGCAGCGCCATGAAGGAGCCGGCCGCCGCCCCCAGCTCGACGCGCCACCGCTCGATCCGGGGCGGACTGCGCCGGGGAGGACGGGCGGACTGCACCGGTGGTGGCAGAAGAACTCATCCCCCTCCTCCCTGCGGCCGGCCACACCTCGATCTGTGTGTGGAGACGGCGAGCGGCGGCAAACCGGAGTTCGGGTCGGAGGAGACGAGGACGAGGCGAGCCAACCCCACTGTCACCGCCCTCGGTCCCTCTAGATCTCCGCGTAGAGGAGGGAACTGGAGGTGAGGAGGGGGTCACGCCGCCGGAGGGGGTCGCGCCCACGGCCGCCCCCGAGCTCGCCCGCCGTCATGCCCGCGGCCGCCCTCCAGCTCGCCCGCCACCGCGGCCAGCGCTCGTCGGCTCGCGCCCGCGACGCTCGCCCACCGCCGTCCGCTCCCCTCCGGCGAATCTCCGACGGCGCGGATCACCGACGACCCCGCCCCCGACGGCATCCTCCCCCCAACGGCGTCCTCTCTCCCCGACCTTCTCCCTCCCCAGCAATTTTGCATCCCCTCTCTCCTGCATAGGCACTTTGCATCGCCGGTTGCATTGCCTGTTGGAGGGGAATCCGGCCATGCAATGGCGTAGCCAGGAATTGATTTTTTTCATTATTGAGGGGGGCCAACAGTGTTAATTCATCTAAGAATTTGATCAAAATCAAAATTTTCAATGGAAATATGCAAACCATAGGGGGGCCATGGCCCCTGCCAGCCCCCCCTTGGCTACGCCACTGCAGCCATGCACAGTAGCCAGGGGCTCCCCCTGTTGGACTCAGTCTTAGAATGGAATCAGAGATTGCTTCTTCCGACTCTTCCAGCGTGCACAAACATTCAGGTTCAGGCTTCCTTCAATTTTCAGCTAGAAGAGAAGGGCGCTCCTGTAGAAATTTCAGAAGCGAAATGCATCGACGATGGCAGGGGAATCGATTTGCTCAGCAATCTGAAGCGGGGTCATGGCTCATCGTCGCAAATGCAGCTTGCAGACTCGTACTGGGGCTAGCTGACGGCGCATCGAGACCGGTCAATTAAAGCCGCGACGAGGAAGTAAACGGACGCGAGATCAGCCGGTGTGTGTATGTGCGCGGCGCTCCGGGAGACACGCTGCCGTGCCGCACGGAACAGAGGTGTCCTTTCCCTGACGCCGGAGCAAAAGCGACACTGGAAGTTCGCCTGCGATAATGCGAGAGCTCGCCGGCGGCGGCGTGACCTTATAACATGCATCTGCAGCTTCAATTCGTACTTGTAACATGCATCATCGGCCTGTTCGTTTGACTTATCAGCCACCAGCCAGCAGTACTATTCTCTCAGAATAAATCAGTCACCAGCTATCAGCCAGCGGTACTTTTCTCTCAGAATAAATCAGCGCCAGCCATCAGCCACCAGCCAGCCGAACAGGGCGCATATAAGCTTCGGTTCGTACTGAATGTCATTCCGCGGCCGCACGGCGCACCTGCAGCTCCTTCCAGCTTCGACCTCCGGGAGGCCGGCACCAGAGCTTAGTTGCTAACACCTTCCCCTCCGCGACATCAAAGGCACGAGAACGAAGCACTCAGGGCCTGATTGGTTGAGTTCCGATTCTTGCCAAACAAAAATTATGGAATGCCAAAATCCAGTCCTGCCAAAATCACGGCATGCCAAAATGAGGGCAAAAAATTTTGGTATCCATTTGGTTTGGTGCCAATGTATGACAACCAATGCTTTCTATTCTTTTGAGTTTCAAGAACTTTCTAGTAACTTGTCTTAAGTTTGGCTATAAACATTGGCATACCAATTCTTGATCAAGAACCAATTGATGGCCAAATTTTGTAGGCATGCCATGATTTTGGTTAGACAAGAATTGTAACCCAACCAATCAGGCCCTCAAAGCGCGGAGACTGCAAGCATCCTCGAGCGGCGCCGGTCGCCGTCGAGCTTCGCCGCCGCCGGCCGGTCACCGCGGCATTGTCGCGCGATCCTCCTGAGAGCAACTCTAGCTGAGCCCCTACTTGAGCCCCAACTCAACAAATAGGGGCCGTAAGCGAAAAAAGCACTCCAGCAGCCCCCCTACTCGGGCACCAATTCTAGGGGGGCACCCAAATCCCCCCCTCTGGCCCCTTCTCCTGCGGGTGTTGGAGGGAGCCCTTACTCGACGGTTGGGGCCGTTCCTCCCTCCCGCCGCAGCCTGAACTCGCTTCCCTGGCCATCCCCGCCGCCGCCCGTGCCCTTCCCCGCCGTCGTCTATGCTTGAGATCCACCACCGTCACCGCCACGAGCAACCTCCCTCACTGTGCCTGGCCGGAGCTCGCGCAATCACATCCTGCAATCGATTCCGGGAGGATTGGATTGGATTGGGTTCGGGGGCTCCGTCAAATTGGATTTGGACGGGGGCTCCGTCAAATTGGATTTGGATCGGAGGCAGCAAGCAAACAAACCAAAAAAAAGGCAAGGGGAACGAACCTCGTAGGGAGTGGTGGAGACGAGCGGCTGGCCGGCCAAGGCACCTGGCCATCTCCTTCTGTTGCGCGGCCTTCTGGGAGACGACGCGGTTGGGGTCGAGGTGGCGGAGGCCGGCGAAGAGGACGAGGCTGCAGCCCGCGCCCGCGCCCGGACGGATCTCGCGCTCGCCCGCAGGAGCACCGCTCGACCTCGATTCGTCCGGCGGGAGCTCGATTCGTCGGTCGCGCAAGCTCCTGGAGGACAGGGGAGAAGAAGCAGCCGCCACGAGATCCACCTACGCTGCCGCTGCGCCGCACCGCCCGGGCCATGCGGGTCGAGGCCGTGCTCCTCCGCGCCGCATCGCCATTCACGGGAGCTGGAGGCTGGAGCATGGGGAAGAAACAGAGGAGTGTTGGGGAGAGATAGAGGAGAGAGAGGTCCTGGAAAGGATATGACCCATTGACGAGTAGGTCCCACATGTCAGACAAAAATAGGGGCTTCAAAGTTGAGGTTGTTGCTGGAGTTGAGCACAAAAGTGAAGCCCCAAAAAAATAAGGAGAGTCCCTACTTGACAAGTAAAGGCCTTTGAATAGGGGCTATCGCTGGAGTTGCTCTGAGTCCTGACCTCCGGCCTCCCCCGCCATCCGGCCCCCGAGGCCGAAGACGACAAGTCAAACTACGATACGAATGAATCTAGACCGGACGCGTCCGATCGGACGGCATCGAGACCCCCAGGGGTGGACGGTAAATGAAATGCCGTCCACCCCCAGGCCCCAGGACAGGACCCTGGGCCGGTTTTCGCTCCTCCGTGGTGCCGTGGTGGTGGAGGACGAGATATACTCAAGCTTGGAACCTTTCTTCTTCGACGTGGCGGCCGGCGGCGGTGGCCGACCACGGCAGAGGTGCGGAGGGAGCAGGATAAGAAGCTGCTGGATCAGAGGCGGAAGGCCGCCTTGAATCGGATCAGTGAGTACGATCGAGGCACGGAACAGTACAAACATCCGCGTGCTTGTGCTCCTTCCGCTTGCAATTGCAACGAGGAGTGTATCCTCTCAATCATTGGATTCTTAGCTGCTCTTTGCCACCAATCGGAAAACTCGAGTCCAATGCAACAATCAACATTCAGCACACAATATAATGCATCCGTTGTAATCAGAATTGCCGACGACATACAGCACGTATCGTGTTCGTTGTGGTCCACTCGGAGTTCCCAGATCGTTTCCGAATCGATTTCCATGGTTTGGAGGAGCACTACAATATAATGCCGGGCAAGAGGGAGCACATTGATACGAGAGATCAAGAGACCTGGGCGCACATGCGTACAATCATCGGAGATCGGCTTTGGTGCCTCGATCAGTGCGGCTCGATTACTGCGACTGCGACCAGCTTGGCCGAAACTCAGATGGCGGAGGCTATGTCGTCGGCGCTCGGCGGCGGCTGCCGTGAGGAGGGGAAGAAGAGGGCGCAGGTGGATGAGGAGAGCCTGCTGACAGAGAAGTACACGGAGAAGAGGGTGAAGGGCAACTGCTGGGAGCCGTCGGAGGACGACCGTCCGGGAGAGGCGCCGCGCGAGGTCGCTCCGGTCCCAGGCGATGAGGGCAATGGTCGCCAGGGTGTTGGCCAGTGCAGACGAGTTCCTGTACGAGCTCAACAACAAGTACCAGCGCGGGATCTGTCCGAGCGAACATGCTGCTAATTAGTATGCAAATAGCGCTCTGATGTCTGTGATTAGTTCGATATTGAGTTGTTCGCGATCAAAATTTCTTATGGTTTCCATTCAATGATTGACATGTGAAGTGCACGTTTACTATCTCACAAGCAGTAAGAACAGAACGCTACTTCAGTCAGCTCCTTTTTTTTTATGTGCTAAGTATGCCAATTTTATAATCAATTCTGTCTCAGTAAAATAATTGTTGTGCTTCCTAATCACGTCGGTCAATTCTGTCTCTACGCCAAGCTATATCTGCAGAAATAGATCCACAGAAAGAATTCAGAAATTGAGCCCAACCTGTAGCATAGCACCCAGCCTTTCCATGGGTCATTGCAATTTGGTTGCTCCAGTCAGTAGTCCGGTTCTTCGGCAACAACATTTAGAGCACAGCACATTTCAGGTTTGACACCTTTTGTGCTTCTGCGTTGTTGGCAACTGTGGAAGCCGTCGTGTGGCTTTCCAACAAGAAGAGATGAACCTTGCAAAATACAGTAGTTTATTACAGGTGTGTTAAACTGATGCTTAGTTCTGGGGATGCAGACTGCCAGGACGCAACATGTGGCCATGCATGGGAAACACGTTGCTCTGGTTCCGCATCAGCACTATAATCCTTTATTCTAAATTGTAAAACTCTTTGATAATCATCTGGCCTAGCCTGGGCCAATGAGTGAAAAATCTTAGGTAGAGGATTCTCCTCCGTTAACTGTTGGTGTATTGTATAAATAGGAAAACTGTAAGGACTATTATGTAAAGTGGAGAAGATAAAGGAGAAGAGAGGAGCTGTGTGGGTGGGGGATTGACCCAATTAGTATGCAAATAGCGCTCTGATGTCTGTGATTAGTTCGATATTGAGTTGTTCGCGATCAAAATTTCTTATGGTTTCCATTCAATGATTGACATGTAAAGTGCACGTTTACTATCTCACAAGCAGTAAGAACAGAACGCTACTTCAGTCAGCTCTTTTTTTTTATGTGCTAAGTATGCCAATTTTATAATCAATTCTGTCTCAGTAAAATAATTGTTGTGCAAGTTTTATTGCTTCCTAATCACGTCGGTCAATTCTGTCTCTACGCCAAGCTATATCTGCAGAAATAGATCCACAGCAAGAATTCAGAAATTGAGCCCAACCTGTAGCATAGCACCCAGCCTTTCCATGGGTCATTGCAATTTGGTTGCTCCAGTCAGTAGTCCGGTTCTTCGGCAACAACATTTAGAGCACAGCACATTTCAGGTTTGACACCTTTTGTGCTTCTGCGTTGTTGGCAACTGTGGAAGCCGTCGTGTGGCTTTCCAACAAGAAGAGATGAACCTTGCAAAATACAGTAGTTTATTACAGGTGTGTTAAACTGATGCTTAGTTCTGGGGATGCAGACTGCCAGGACGCAACATGTGGCCATGCATGGGAAACACGTTGCTCTGGTTCCGCATCAGCACTATAATCTTTTATTCTAAATTGTAAAACTCTTTGATAATCATCTGGCCTAGCCTGGGCCAATGAGTGAAAAATCTTAGGTAGAGGATTCCCCTCCGTTAACTGTTGGTGTATTGTATAAATAGGAAAACTGTAAGGACTATTATGTAAAGTGGAGAAGATAAAGGAGAAGAGAGGAGCTGTGTGGGTGGGGGATTGACCCAACCAGAAAAATCCCCATCCCCGATTCCAACATGGTATACAGAGCGAACCCTAGATCCCGCCGCTGTCGCGATTGAGGTTGCTGGCGCTCGAGCTCAGGCGTGCGCTCGCGAGGAGCCGCGGCCTGCTGCGGCGCGACTCTGCTGCGGCCGGTGTGTCACGGCTTGCTACGGCCAGCGCGGGAGCACGAGGTGCCTGCGCGGCGACGGCCTGGACGATGCGACTGCCTGTGGTGTTGTGCGGTGCGTGAGGAAGCAGGTGCTGGTGTGTTGTGCACTACGTTGACGTGGAGTAGAGTACTTGTGTGGCTGGTGTGATTCCCTGCCATTCCTTTTGTGGTCGGGAAAAATGAGTCCGGAAGAGGCTAAGGCAAAGAAGAAGGCGGAAGAGGCTGAGGCGAAGAAGAAGGCGGGAGAGACTGAGGGTAGTGGTGATGGTTCACTGGTTACAAAGAGTGAAATGATGAGTGTAATGAGGAGTATGATCCAGGAGCTCATGGGGTTGGGTCTGATTGGTGGCGAGGCGAATGCAGGCCCATCAAAATTGAAGTCGGAGCTTATGCCAAATGATGTGAGGCTAGAGGGCAGTAAAAAATTACTTGAGTTGGTCGAGGAGAGTGCGTGTACTGCTAGGAGGCAAGGGAGTGGAGCACTATTTGGAGGAGACCTGTGTTGAGCCGGTTGATAAGCTCAGCACTGAGTAGAGAGTTTGGCATGCAACAAACTCTGTGATAGTGGCATGATTGTTGGCATCTATGTCTCCCACTGTTAGCAAGAGGGTGGAAGCCATGCGCACTGCATCAGTGATATGGAGGACCTTGAGTAACTTGTACTCTCGGAAGGGGAATGTGATGATGATGATGATGGAAATTCAAGGCAAGGCAGATGCAGTGAAACAAGGGGGGCGATCAGTGGAGCAGTATGCTAGCAAACTTCAGTACTTGTGGGAAGAGCTAGATCACTATGCTCCTCTCCAAATGGAGATTCCACGAGATGCTCAGGTTGTTTATAAGTGGGTGGAGGATAGAAGGGTGACTCATTTTCTGAAGAATCTAGATTCTGAGTTTGAGAGTAGGAGAGCAGCCTTCTGTCGCCAGCAGAGTCTTCCTACTATGGATGAGGCTGTTGAAGCCATGATTGATGAGGAGAGCAGACTTAGAATGATGGGTAGTGGTAATCCTGTGAAGCCAGCCTATGTTGCAATTGAAGATAGAGTGCTACAATTGTGGGGAAAAAGGGAACTTGAGTTATGATTGTCCCAAGCCTAGAGGTAGTGGTGGTCGAGGTGGATTTCGTGGAGGTCATGGAAGTACTCGTGGCGGCTATGGAGGAGGTCGTGGTAGTCGTGGTGGAAATCGAGGAGGAGGCCGAGGTAGAGGCCGTGATGGCCCTAGAGCTAATATAGCCACCACTGAGGAGACTTCGTCTGTTACTTTGACTGATGAACAGACTAGGCTGTGGGAACAGTGGCAGAAGGGCAAGTCTTCTGAGAGCTCCACTTCACTTGATGAGCACACCTCCAACAACTTCGGTAACTTTGCCAACTATGCCCACAAGGGTGAAGGTACTCAGGCACAGGCACTTGCATCCTCATATAGGCATGATGTAGATTGAGTCATAGATTCTAGAGCATCCAAGCATATCACAGACATGTCTAGTCCTTTCAAAACATACAGTCCATACACTTCTCATTCTGAGTCTGTTCAAATTGCTGATGTCACATCTCGGCAAATACATGGTGTAGGGTCCATAGAGTGTACACCTTCTCTTAGCCTAACATCAGTCTTGCATGTTCTATCATTCCCAGTCAACCTTATTTCAGTTAGCTCAATCATTGATCAATTTAAGTGCACAATAATATTTGATGAAAATTCTTGTGTTTTTCAGGAGAGGGGAACTGGGAGAAGGATTGAGACTGGAGTCAGGCGTGATGGGTTGTGGTTTATCAGTCATGAGGAGTCAGCATTGATAGCAGCTGCTGATGGAGATGTGAAAGTAATTCTGCTACTTCATTGTCGGTTAGGACATGTATCTTTTGAAAGTTTAAGTAGATTGTACCCTGCTATGTTCAAGGGAGTGGACAAGAGTAGACTTGTGTGTGATGCATGTGAACTTGGCAAGCATACTAGATCCATCTATCCTAGTATTGGTCTTCGCAGTTGTGAACCATTTATTCTAATACATTCAGATGTTTGGGGTCCATGTTCAATTACTTCTGTGAGTGGTGCTAAATGGTTTGTCACCTTTATTGATTGTTATACTCGTATGACTTGGATATATATGCTTAAGCATAAGAGTGAGGTGTTTCAGTGCTTCCAAGACTTTCACAAATTGGTTGCAAATCAGTTTAATGCAAGGGTTCGAATTATTCGAACTGACAATGGAACAGAATATATGAATAATGCATTTGGAGCATACATTTCAGATCAAGGGATTGTTCATCAAACAACCTACCCTGGAACCCCACCTCATAATGGTGTAGCTGAAAGGAAGAATCGTCATTTGTTGGAGGTAGCGAGATCTCTCATGTTTCAGATGAATGTACCTAAGTACTTATGGAGCGAGGCAGTGATGACAGCCACATATCTCATCAACCGAATGCCGTCAAGAATACTTGGTATGAAATCACCTGCTGAGCTCTTGTTGGGGAAGTGTGACTTTAAAGTTCCACCCAAGGTTTTTGGTTGTGTTTGTTTTGTCAGAGATCACAGGCCTTCAGTGGGAAAATTAGACCCACAGGCAGTGAAATGTATCTTTGTTGGCTACTCATCTACACAGAAGGGATATAAGTGTTGGGACCCCATTGGTAAAAGGCTGTTTGTGAGTATGGATGTAACATTCCGTGAGGAAAAACCATATTATAAGGAGAAGGGTGACCTTGGTCCATTCTTAGAGGAGTTCTCTTCAGTCCCTGAGAGTGACAGTAGAGAGGGAGAGAATGAGAATGGTGAGACAGGTGATGTGAAAAATGATAGTGGGACTCATGGAAAGGTGGTTGTCGGGACAATTCCGTGTCCTATAAACAAGAATGATGGTTCAAGAGATTTAGTCAATGAGACTTCAGGAGGTGTAGAGGATGATGAGGCTTCAGGAAGTGTGAGCGAGGATCATGATGACCCAAGTGTTGACAGTCATGAAAGGATGGATGATGGTGAAGTTGTAGTTATTAGGACAATCCTATGTCAAACTGGGGAAAAAGTGAATGAGAAGAGTGGGAGAAGGTGAATGAGAAGCAGGGGGAGAAGGTGCAGCCTATATTGTATTTTCGGAGGCAGACTAAGAAGCAAGTGGAGCAACCACAACCACAACCCGAACAAGCTGAAGCTCCAGTCCCACCCCTCTCCTCGAACTCCTCTCCATCAAGTCCCTCACCTCCAGCTGGTAATGTTTCTCCCACTTCTAAACCTGCAGAATTACCCCTTGCACAAAGTAGAGATCCTAGAGTTAATGCTGGAAAACCTCCTTCTCGTTATGGCTATGAACATGATATTGCTAAGTATGTTTCATACTCTACTGTCTCTTCTGCATATAGAACATTTATTACATCATTACAAGCAGTGCCTATTCCGAAGGATTGGAGGAGTGCTAAACAAGATCCAAACTAGAAAGATACAATGAAAGAAGAGCTACTTGCCCTTCAAAAGAACAAGACATGGGAACTTGTTCAACTTTCAAAAGGAAAAAAGGCAGTTGGTTGCAAATGGGTATTCACAGTAAAGCAGAGTCCTGAAGGGAAGGTGGAGAGGTATAAAGCAAGACTAGTTGCAAAGGGGTACAACCAAACATATGGAATTGACTATGATGAAACTTTTGCACCTGTGGCGAAAATGGGCACGGTAAGGACCTTGATCTCATGTGCAGCCAACTTTGGTTGGCCACTTCATCAAATGGATGTGAAAATGCATTTCTTCATGGTGATATGCAAGAAGAGGTATATATGGAAATTCCACCCGGGTTTGAAAATGATCAAACCCTTGGGAAGGTGTGCAAACTCAAGAAGTCACTCTATGGCCTGAAGCAGTCACCACGTGCATGGTTTGACAGATTCAGACGAGCAGTGTGTGATATGGGGTACTCTCAATGCAATGGAGATAACATAGTTTTCTACAAACACCAGGGCTCTCATATCACTATCTTGGCGGTTTATGTTGATGATATAGTGATTACTAGGGATGATGTAGAGGAGATCAAAAAGTTGAAGGAAAGGCTAGGTAGAGCTTTTGAGGTAAAGGATCTTGGACCACTTCGATACTTTCTTGGGATTGAGATTGCTAGGTCATCAAAAGAAATTACTTTGTCCCAGAGGAAGTATGTCCTTGATCTATTGGCGGAGACAAGGATGCTTGGGTGCCGCCCATGTGGCTCACCTATTGATAGGAATCACCAAACATATGGTGAGTCTGGCGATGGATCGGGAAAGATACCAGAGGCTGGTTGGTCGATTGATGTACCTTTGCCATACAAGGCCTGATATTGCTTATGCGGTAAGTGTGGTGAGCAGGTATATGCATGATCCTAGAACTAGGCACATGGAGGTGATTTACCAAATACTGAGATATTTGAAGGGGACCCCTGGCAAAGGGTTGTGGTTCAAGGCAAACAGACATTTGAATGTGGAAGGCTATTGTGATGCTGACTGGGCAAGTTGCAGGGATGATCG
Organism: Cenchrus fungigraminus; assembly: GCA_036936925.1. Lineage (NCBI taxonomy): Eukaryota > Viridiplantae > Streptophyta > Magnoliopsida > Poales > Poaceae > Cenchrus > Cenchrus fungigraminus. Next base: position 175,713,777 of record CM072769.1, read on the forward strand.
AAGATCCACATCTGGATATTGCATGTTTGTGGGCGGTAATCTTGTTTCATGGAGAAGCAAGAAGCAGGCTGTGGTGTCTCGGTCTACTGCAGAAGCCGAACATAGAGTAATGGCTTTGGCCTTGTGTGAGATGATGTAGCTGAAGGGCCTTCTGAAGGAGCTTCGAGTGTTGAGGAGTGAGACCATGCTGCTCCATTGCGATAATGTAGCAGCAATCAACATAGCAAATAATCCAGTTCAGTTTGATCGAATGAAGCATGTGGAGATTGACAGGTTCTTCATCAAGGAGAAGATGGACAATGGGGCGTTAAGGTTGAAGTATGTCAAGTCTCGCGATCAATTAGCTGATTGTCTCACAAAAGATCTAGGTCGTAAGGATAATGAGTTGTTATATAACAAGATGGGCATGTTGAATATCTTTAGCCCATCTTGAGGGGGAGTGTTGGTGTATTGTATAAATAGGAAAAGTGTAAGAACTATTATGTAAAGTGGAGACGATAAAGGAGAAGAGAGAGGTTGTGGGGGGGGGATTGACCCAACCAGAAAAATCCCTATCCCCGATTCCAACATTAACCCATCACAAAAACGACAGAAGCAACAAGAACCAATTCAGGGCACTTTTTTGAAACGAACAGCAAACCAACACTTACATCCATTCACCCCAGCAGGACCCGGGCAGGCCCTCCACTCCACGGTCGCTTCATCTGATTGTTCCTCGGTGTTCATGGCGTCGGTGGGCAGCTTTCGCTCCTCCAAGGTGGAGGATGATGAGTGTGCAGATCCACGGGGCTGCTATTGAAGCTGCGGCGTCGCGATGAGGAAATAAAGGGACGCAAGATCGGCCGGTGTGTGGCGGCGCTCGGGGCGAGATACTGCTGAGCAAAAGCTACACCGAGGTGATCTCGTCGTTCATGGCGGCGGCGGGCAACTTTCGCTACTCAGACTCAGAGGAGGAGGAGGAGGAGGTCGGTGGGCCCAACCCAAATATAACCCACTCGGAGTTGCCAGTTCGTTTCCGAATCGATTTCCATGCCTCGGACGAGCACACAATATAATGCCGGGATCAAGAGATCTGGGCGGCGCACGGCACGGCGAGGCGACGTAACTGGTCGCGTACATCGGAGATCGCCTGTGGTGTCTCGATCCGTGCTGCTTCGAACATACAGCTTGGTCAAAACTCAGATGACCGAGGAGGCTATGGCGCCGGTGCTCGGCGACGGATGCCATGAGGAGGGGATGACGAAGAGGGCGCAGGTGGATGAGGAGAGCCTCCTGACAGAGGAGAACACAGAGAAGAGGGTGAAGGCCAACTTCTGGGAGCCATCGGAGGACGCCTACGTGGAAGCCATCCGGGAGAGGCGCCGCGCGAGGTCGCTCCAGTCCCAGGCGACCAGGGCAATGATTGCCAAGATGTTGGCGAGGCTAGACGAGTTGCTGTACAAGATCAATAACAAGAAGTAGTTCTAGCGCGGGATTTGTCCGAGTAAACATGAGGTATGGATTGTTACTGTATTCAGTTCAGTATTTTTGTTTGAAAAGTGTATTCAGTTCAGTATTGAGTCAATGATCATTTTTTATGATTTCCCTTCTGTAAGGAATCGGATGCTCGTAGCCTAAGAGGGGGAGGGGGTGAATTAGGCAACTTAAAACCTTAAGCCTAGGGTTATCACTATTTGCTCAAAATATAAACTAGAACATACTATCTAGATGTGCAACTAAGGTTGTTCTAGTGTGAAACTCCCATCCCAAAACAAGTTTTGCAACCTATAGCAAATCCTAGCATGATACTACTCTAGGAAAGTAAAGGCAAGCAAGGATTGCAAGAAAGTAATGCGGAAACGTAAAGGGGATGAGAGGAAGCAAACTCTTGACACGCGATTTATCCCGTGGTATCGGTAGGCACTAAGCCACCCCTAGTCCACGTTGTTGAAGCACTCCACACAAGAGTATTGCTTCCCGGTCACCAAGTCTCTCCCAAGAGCACCACTTGACTAGCCACAAAGGCTCGCCACAAAGGCACTCGCCAAGCTCCCTTGGTCACCTTGATGCCGCCTCCACTAAGGAGCTTCTCCACCAAGGGAAGGGGTCTCCACGTCCCCCGCACAAAGTGTCCTCGCCGCTCCACACAAAGCCGGAGGGTCGAAGACGTTTGCCGGAGAGCCACCTAGGCTCCAGGGCTTCCGGCGCACCTCGTACAGCTTGATCCACTCGAGAATCACCTCACAAGGTAGGCACACCTTGCACTCACTCAGCTCTAAGCTAAGCCTAACACTAGGCACACACACAAAGCATGTGCAAGTCTATAGATGAGCAATTTAGCACTTGGATGGCTTGGATATGATCTTCTATGTGTCTTGAACTCCTCTGGTTTTCCTCAGCGTCCAACCACTTCAAATGGGTGAGTGGAGGGGTATAAATAGCCCAAGGCGTCCAAAGAGCCGTTGGCTAACGACCACTGAAAAATATAGCGTCGGATGAACCGATACTAGTATTCCAGGGCCATCGGTTCATCCGGTGCCCCATCCACGTCACTTAGGCGTTGCAAACCACTGACACAGTTGTTCCGACGCATAGACCGACGGGTTCCTCTCTTAACCGTCGGTTCATCCGGTGCTGAAGGATTTCTTCCCAAAACCTTACTGTTAGCTTCTTTGGTGCCGTCAGATGTACCGTTGCTTAAATCCTCGTGACCATCGGTTCATCCGGTGCTTAAGAGTTTCACTCCAGAACCTCTCTGTTAGCAAACACACAGCCGCCGGATGAACCGCTGCTACACCGTCGGTTCATCTGGTGCTACTAACCCAGCTGCTTCTTCACTGACAATCATCTGGTGCAACTAGAATATCCACCGTCGGTTCATCCGGTGGTCATCATGTTGACTCGAGTCTTCACGCAGTGTACTACTTCATCCGGCCATTACACCGACGCTTCTTTCTACGGTACCGTCGGTTCATCCGACGGTGTCTTTTCCCTTTTCTTTTTTTTGTTGGTTTTGCCTCAAAATATATGCTATCATCCGACGGTGTCTTTTCCCTTTTCTTTTTTTTGTTGGTTTTGCCTCAAAATATATGCTATCTTCTCATTTTGGCATATAGTATTTTTGCATCCATGGGATCTAGAAATGTCTACAAAGACATGCTCAACAATATGGTTAGTCCCATTGATCATGTTGTCATTAATCACCAAAATCAAACTTGAACAAATGGCATATGAGGCCATGTTCGCTACACCTTCAACAACTGATATGTAAAGTGCTCTTTGCCAGCCATGAAAAAACTCGAGTCCAACAATCAATATGCGTGAATCTAAATTGCAATCGGCGTTCACTTGCATGGCATTGTCTGCAAAAACTGCACAGAAGACAGAACAGTTCCTCCCTAGTGCCTCTGTAAACATCATAGCCTCGAATGGTGGGAAACAGTTTGTTGACACCCAAATTTGGCAAAAGCCGGATCAGGTTGGGCCAGGGGGTCAGACCGGGTTGCATTGGCGGTCTGACCGCATGGTCCTGTAGCCGGTCCGGCAAGAAGGCCGCCAGGCGGTCTGACCGGGTGCCCCCGAATCCGAGTCGAGTTAGGAGTTTTGGCAGGTTCCGAGTTGTAATGAGTTCCTTACAGGCCAAGACCTCCCCCTATAAATACAAAGGGACGTGGCCGATTGAGACCTATCATCCAATCGAACTTATCAATTTTACTACTTTTTTCTCCAAACCCTAGCTTTTTCCAACCCCATTGCTCTCCTCCTTCGTCTCCACGGCGGTTGAGGAAGTTCTGAGTGGCCTTGCCGACCTCAGGACAACCCTAGACGCGTTACTCCCGACGGGGTCCCTCCCGGAGCAGCAATCTTAGGTTTTCGGCGATGCTCCTGTCCAAGGCGGTCTGACCACGCCTCCCAGGCAGTCTGACCGGCCCAAGAGTGGTGTTCCTTTTAGACTATATGTGGCGGCTGAGGAGAGTGTTATTGAGGCTGTTTTGACTCCAGAGATCGCTGGCAAGGAGTATGTTGTTGTTTATGAAAGTAGAAGACTATTGGATGCCAAAACAAGGTACTGACCGGCCGCGACGAACCCTATCACAGTGTCCTTGCCATCGCTAAAGGGGCTTTTTACATATTTGCCACTATTAAGAATGGCAAGCACTCGAAAGCCATTGTTAGGATTGCCCCTACATATTTGTCACTCTTGTTTGAGACCCCATTCAAGTTTGCCCTTTTTGCCTACGTGGCACGCTAGGGTGTCCATTTTTGCTGACGCGGCATCCAACCCACTTGTGCCAACGTGGATTGAAACGTGAAATACCGAAAACACCCCTCTAGCTGCTATTTTCTTCTTCCTCTGCATTTTTCTTCGGGGCACTCTGCCCTTGCCATGGCGGCCGGCTTGGCTCCATCCAGGGGGCACTGACCATGGGAGGCGACGGCGGCCCACACACGACACTCGCCGGCCGCCGGTCTAGCTCCGCCCAGGGAGGCAACGGTGACCCGCCAACAGCACTCGCCAGCCGCGGGGATGCCGGTCGCGGCGCCCGCCCGCGCCATGCGCCGACTGCGGGGGTGCCAGACGCGGGGGTGCTGGTCGCGGCGCCCACCCGCGCCATGCGCCGACTGCGGGGGTGCCGGCCGCGGGGGGCCGCAGCGCCCACCCGCCTGCGCCAGCTACGGCGGTGCTGGCCGCGAGGGGTCACCGCGCCCACGGCACGCGCCGGCCAGGAGGCGCGACGGCCTGCCTCCGGCCGCGTGGGGCTCGGCGAGCACCGGTCCTGGGGAGGGGGCAACGGGCACAGGAGAGATGAGGGGGCGTGGGGCGACGCCGGACCTGCAAGCTCCGGCCATGGACGTGCTTGAGGTTGAGGATGAAACTGACATGTGGGCCCCACATGTCAGTGATGGAGAGCGGGTCCAGGTCGGGTGAAGGGAGCGGTATGGCAGGGGCATGACGGGGATTTCACGCCGAGGCGCCTGCGTGGCAACGTCCGTGGCATGCGCTGGCGGGCCACATAGGCAAAAAGGGCAAACTTGAATGGGTCTCAAACAAGAGTGGCAAATATGTAGGAGCAATCCTAACAATGGCTTTCGAGTGCTTGCCATTCGTAAGAGTGGCAAATATGTAAAAAACCCTCGCTAAAGGCCGGGGGAGAAGCCATACCGGCGGGTGGGAGCAGAGACCCGGAGGATTAGTGGTTGTTGAATTTGGGGTAGGTTTTGGTGGGAACGAGGAATGGCTTGGTCGGGTTGTTACTCGGAGCGCGAGGGGAAGAAGAGGAGGAGGAGGAGGAGGGGGCCGAGTGAGCACGGCAAGAGAAGGAGGCCAGCTGGCCAGGGGATGGAGGAGGCGGTTGCGGCGGCGCGTTGGATTTGGGGGCGGGATCTTGCGAATCGGTTGGTGCTGGTTCGTCCCCGATCGGAGGCCTTGCGGTTGGGGGCGGATCATGGCGCACGTGCGGTGACGGGTGCTGGGTTTTGTTGCTTCGTTTGGTTCGGCCTGTACGCGCCTGATCGCGGTGGATACCTCACGGCGGCCGGGTCGGCGCGTCGTGGGATGGCTCGCCGGTGCGGCAGCAGGCAGCCGTGCCGTGGGAGGGAGGGAGGAGGCCCCGGCATGGACATCCGCACCAGTACCAGAGGGAGGGTGTCGAGTGGCGGTGCGCCGGTGAGCATCGAGCGCGCGGCGAGAAAGGGAAGGCGGCGGCGGCGCTGCTGCTCTGCTCTGCTCTGCTCGGTGCTGGTAAGAGCAAGGAGAGGAAGGCGCCTGGGCGGCCGCTGGATTCAAATTCGAAAAACGGGTTCCCGTCATGGGCTCCGCCGCGGAGAGAGAGGGAGGAACATCCGGCCCACATAGCCCAGAGACAGGCATCCGGCCCATACAGATCGGCACCGAAGGAAGCGGAGACCATCCGCCGCCGCAGTGGGGAGGGAGGGGTGCGAGACGTCGGCGAGGGAGGCTGCACGGGCGAGCCCGGCGGAGGGGACTCTAGGACCTCGCGCTCCGGTGGACATGTGGCGGCGGCAGCAGTCTCTCCTCCGGCGGCTCCCACAGCTGAGGACGGTTGCGGAGTCCCCTTCCCCTTGGGCGAGCGGCGGGCTGGGATGCTACTACGGGTCCGCACCGGAGGGGAGGAAGGGAAAGACGGCGCCCTTGCAGGTCTCCTCCCATCTTTTTTTTTCGATTTTTGATTCTTCTGCATTCGAGGCCTTCCGCCTCTGGTAGTGACCGGAGGCGCGCATTCTATCGTGTGGATTTGGTGCAGGCGCGGGGGATGGTGGACAAGTTCCGAATGCGCGCAAAGGGTGGCGACGGCGGCAGTGGCTGCGTCAGCCTCAGGCGCTCAAGGTCCGACCGCCAAGGCAGGCCTGACGGTGGGTGAGAGAGCACTTCCATTCATCAGCCTACTGCCTTGCTTTCATACTATGAAATGCTGCGGTGAAACATTGTACCTGATGTTGCTATTAGTTTGGTACCAATATGCTGGTTCCATACTTCCATTTGCAGTGACAGTGTGACATGCTCATCATTTCTTATGCCCCCTTCACGAAAATTAGCTTTGTCTGTTTCGAAAGCTTGGATTAGATTTGTAAATCTCGCTACAAGCTTGAAGCTTGAAAACCTGTTATTTTCTTCTGAACCATCCTTTTATTTGTCAACAATTCTTCAGCTTTGTCTGGTTCTTTTTTTAGAAGAGCTTTGTCTGGTTCAAGTGATCTGTTTCATTGACCAACAGATCATGAGCAAAATAGATGCTAAACTGTGCCACATACACGAAATCTAAAAGGTTTACAATGTATCCCCTTTAAATTGGTTGAAGTCAGTTCCTCCTACTTGGGCTACTTATAACACTTGACTGGCCAGAGTTATATTATTCACAATTATCTGAACCAATTGATCCTGATCAGGCTGTTCAGAAAAATGCAGGTGGTAATGGAGGAAAGGGTGGTGATGTCATTCTTGAGTGCTCGAGGTCTATCTGGGATTTCAGTGGCTTGCAGCATCACATGGTATGTTTTCAAAAAAAGCATATTAGTTATATGTTTTGTCCTGAGTTTGTGTATGTTTGCTGCTTTGATTATTGCACTTCATGTAAAATCCTCTTGCATAAAACACCATGGCCTACTTAAACGTTTATGTTGTGATTTGTGAATATATTTGAGTTAGAAAGGCGCAACCCGGACTTTTATTTATGAACCTAAAGTATCAAGCTAGGCATTATGGTGTATCTTAACATGGTATATAGCATTCGAATTCTAGGGGCAAGTCATTGATACCTGACTTTTAGACTGTTTTACTTTTGGTTTTCAGAGAGGAGGCCGAGGCGGCAATGGAGTTTCTAAGAATCAGATAGGAACAAGAGGTTCTGATAAGGTTGATATGTGGATCTGCATATGTGCTCTTCTCAAATATTTTTAGGTTTACCTTTTCTAAGAAAACTGACAGCCACATATTACCTTCTGCTCATCTGTGTAACAGATCGCACAAGTACCAGTAGGCACAGTGATTCATCTAGTCGAAGGGGAGCAACCTTGTTTTGCAGTAAATAAACCAACCAGAGCTCTTGATCCCTGGGACACACCTGGTGTTGCTGAACAGTCTGCCAGTTTGAAGCAGACTGAAAATACAGGGATGAAAGGTTTTGATGGTGGCGTATCCCATCGGCATATTGCTCTCAAGCATAATACTGAAGGAAATGAAACTGAAAAGGAAAGCAGCGGTCAGTCGGAAGATCGAAAATACTTGCGTACATGCTCCGAGCCTAGGTTCTCAAATGTCGATTGCGATGTAAGAACTTATCCACGTCAGAAGGAGATAGATGAACAAGATCAGATTGAAAGCGAGGATGAAGATTTTTGGGAGGATGAACACGAGTTCGACACTGATGAGGAAGAGGAAGAGAGGGAGGAACAGGATGTGCAATATTCTGTTGCTGAAATGACAAAACCTGGGCAGCGGTTGATCATAGCACAAGGAGGGGAAGGTGGACTGGGGAATGCTTTTATCACGAAGGAGATGCGCCCATCCAAGGCATTCAGACAAGCGAAGGTGGCCCGCTTGAGTACCGGAAAACCAGGAACCGAAACCTTCCTCATCTTGGAACTGAAGAGCATCGCAGATGTCGGTCTGGTTGGATTGCCTAACGCTGGAAAGAGCACATTGCTGAGTGCTCTCTCTAGGGCACAGCCAGAGATAGCTGACTATGAATTCACCACACTGAGGCCAAACATTGGCAGCCTAACCTATGAGGACTACTTCTCTGTTAAAGTGGCTGATATACCTGGTCTGATCAAAGGAGCCCACGAGAACCGTGGTCTGGGCCATGCTTTCCTGAGGCACATAGAGCGCACCAAAGTTCTCGCCTATGTGCTTGACCTTGCTGCCACACTCAACGGCAGGAAGGGCACCCCACCATGGGAGCAACTGCAGGATCTGGTCACAGAGCTGGAGCATTACCAAGAAGGATTGACAAGGCGACCATCACTGATTGTCGCAAACAAGATAGATGAAGAAGGAGCTGATGCAATGTACGAGGAACTGAAAAGGAGAGTGCAGGGTGTCCCAATATTTCCAGTGTGCGCTATCTTGCAGGAGGGGGTACCGGACCTGAGAGTTGGTCTTAGAAACCTAATGGATGATTCAGATCCCCAGGGCATTAATTTGAGAAAAATCATTGTATAATGAGTCTGCATGTTTCTTTTTTTTTTACCCAAATGATACCGATGCAGATGACAAGTGTGTTGCGTTTTTCTCATTCTGAACTGCCTGATTAGATGGGTTAGATATTTTATTTGCAAATATTTATGTGTTTGGTCTCTTCCTTTTGAGTTACTTACGGGGATAGACCATTCACAATGATTCAGTGTATAATGATATCAAAGTGGGAATTAGCATTCCTTCTTAGTTCTCACCTAATAAGAGCAGAGATGTGTTATCTAAAAATGGTTGGTTCTTTTGAATCACCGAGTTGCTGACACACTAACCTTGGGCAGGAATAAAGTCTCGTGAAAATATGTTTATGTCATGCTGAAGATGGGAAATTTCATTGAACACTCGTCTCAGTGAAGGTAAATATTTTTAAGGTCGTGTGTGTTGTGCCCTTCTCAACTTTCATACCACCTTTTTCTACCAATTATTTTTTTATTATTTGCTTATGCATTCACGTTTTTTTCATCGATGTTAATTGCTATGAACATGCTTCGAAGAAACTCTTTATTTTTCTGAGAAAGACTACATAGTTCATAAACATTTACAGTTTCATTTCTGGAAACCCAACTCTTCTACCAGAGATGCCAATCAGTAGCAGAATACATGTTTTGAGAAGAAAGAAAACAGAAATTAAACAACATTGCTGAATACTGATACATATGCTCACTACATAGTTCACTTATTCTTGTTGCTGATGAGCAAGACAAACATGCTAACCACAGGCCACGGTAACCAGCAGGCATTTCCACTTCAAATTTGGTCCACTCCAATATCTGAAGACAAAGAACTTAACAAGCCACACTGTTTCTTCCCTAAACTATGCATAGGTTGTGGAAAGAGAAAGCACACAAGAAATTGCAATTTCACATAGCCGCTCCATCATACACCAACCAGGGAACAACCATATGTATATCTTGTATGGTTGGTAATGTTCTGCAGTAGTCACTGGCAGTTTCCGTTTCCAGCAGGCCAGAAGCGTGACTGCGTGAGCTCGTCACGCCATTTCTATGAGTGCTAGTGCTGCTCGCCTGTTCAAACTTGCAGCTGCGTACCACTCTATACTTGGGGAATGTCGAAACAGACACGAAAGAAGCCTCTTTCTCCATGTGGAAAGACTGCAGCCTTGACCATGAACCAAGCAGATTCATCGAGGCACACCACATAGGACATAGTAATGTGAATAATTGATGCTGTAAAACTAGTATTTGAAGTTTTTTTTACACAAAGCACTGCATCATTATGCCTAAAATGTAAAATAAAAATTGATACAAATTTCTTAAACATAAAGTTGCACAAATCGAGCTCTACTTCCGCTTGTTCTTGCTCCCGACGAGCAAGACCACATAAAAGAGGGCCCTGAAGAAGAAACCCCACGCCACGGTCACCAGCAGGCACTTCCACTTGCCGATGTCCGTGACGGCTTGCTGTGCCAGCACGTCGGCGCCGGTGGTGACGCAGGTGTTCGCAGTGACGTTTGTGCCCAACGTGGCGCTGATGGCTTCCAGCACCTTCAGCTTCACCGCCTCCGGCAGCCGCCCGATCGGGCTGCCTTCGAACATCTCGACGCCGCGCGAGAAGCAGCGCGCCGCGCCGCCGAACTCATTCTGGAGCACGGCCTGGTACGGGTACTTGACCAGGGACAGGTAGTGGAACCAAATCCAGTAGTCGGGGATGCGGTCGCGGTTGATGAAGAAGCCGGAGAAGAGGAGGAAGTAGGCCAGGATGGCGACGACCACCGTGTACCCGAGCATGACGTGCGGCACCACGGCGGAGAGGAACGTGACGAAGCCGCTGCCCGCCCAGAAGGAGGCCAGGATCGTCAGGACGAAGAAGAGGAACGACGAGGACCCGCCGGCGAGCCCCACCGCCCAGAAGGTGATGACGGCGAAGGCGAGGGAGAGGAGCACGAGCGGCGGGAAGGCGACGGCGGCGTTGGCGAGCACGTAGGAGATGCGGCGGTAGGCGTTGTGCGCGGTCTCGCGGAGGTAGATGTGGCGCTCCTGCACGAACACCGGCAGCGCGTCGGCGCACACGTAGAACATGGTCGACATGGCCATGGCGAAGAAGCCCAGCCGCTCCTGCACGCCCTTGGGCGTGTCGTCCAGGCGCCAGAAGATGGTCGCCAGGATGAAGCCGGTGACCATGATGGTGCCGAGCCGCATGGCGAAGAGCTCCGGCATGCGCACCGTGTTGGTGAAGGACCGCTTGATCAGCACCCACACCTCCGTCCAGGGCGGGTTCGCGAACGTCGGCACCGTGCCGCTCACCACGCTCCCCGACCCGCTCCCGGCGACCAGCTTCCCCTGGGACACGCTCTCGGCGATGGCAAGCTCCAGGGGCATCGTGCTCATCAACTTGCTGTTCTTGTCCGTGGAAGAAGCGTTGTTCTGCCACTTTGCGTTGAAGTCGGCGAGCGCGACGGCGCCGTCGGGCTGGCGCTCGTACTCGCGGATGGTGTCGAGGGCGAACTCGGCGGGGTTCTCGTTGTCCGGGATGGGCGCGCCGAAGTCAGCGAAGAAGGGCTTGAGGCCGGCGGGCGTGCCGGCGTAGACGGCGCGGCCGCGCGAGAGGAGGAGCAAGCTGTCGAGGATGCCGAGGATGCGGGCGCTGGGCTGGTGGATTGTCATGATCACCACGCTTCCGCTCTGCGCGATCCGGCGGAGCACCTGCACCACCATGAAGGCGCTCGCCGAGTCGAGCCCGGAGGTGGGCTCGTCGAGGAACAGCAGGATGGGGTCGTGGATGATGTCCGTCCCGATGGAAACTCTCCGGCGCTCCCCGCCTGACACGCCGCGGTGGCCCTCGTCGCCGATGATGGTGTCGGCGGCGCGGGCGAGGCCGAGCTGGTCGATGAGCGCGTCGACGCGCGCGCGCTTCTTGTCCGGCGACAGCGCGCGCGGGAGGCGGAACTCTGCGGCGAAGTGCAGCGTCTCGCGGACCGTCAGCATCGGGTACAGCAGGTCGTCCTGCATGACGTAGGCGGAGATGGCGCGGAGCCGCCGCCCCTGGAGCGGCTCCCCGTTGAGCGTGACGCTGCCGTGGAGGCTCTCCCTCGCGATCCGCCCCGCCAGCGCGTCCACCAGCGTCGACTTGCCGGAGCCGCTGGCGCCCATGACGGCGAGCAGCTCGCCCGCGCACGCTTCGCCGGAGATGCCGTCGAGCAGCGTCTTGGTGTTCCCGGCTGGCTCGGCCGGCGGCGCGTCCGCGGACGCGAGGCGGTTGCTGGGCCGCGACGGGAGGCAGCCGAGCAGCCCGCCGCCCTTCTTGACGCTGTACGACAGGTCGGTGAAGTTGAGCACGTACGGGACCGGCGGGAGCGCCGGCGCCCTCATGGCCTCGCCGCCGGCCTCGTCTATGTCGACCACGGCCTGGCCGGAGTTGGCCATCATCGCCGTGGGCGGAGTCGCGTCACTCGGGGCGCACGATCTTGGTGGCGGCGCGTCGTTGCGGAGAGCACGGCACGGTCTCGGCTCCGGTGTGTGCGTGCGTGCGCGCGAGTTGGGCGGACAAAGTGGTTGCGTTGGGAGGGTGTGGCGCGGGCGCGTCCGCTTTATAAGGAAGAGGCGGTGGAGGACGGCGAGCCCGACCGAATTGGGCTCTGGGGTTCGGCTCCGTTTCGTACTTACGTACGAGTCGGAACTGGGAAAAGGAGACCGGCGGAGGGGATCGATCTCTCTGGTCGGACTCGCTACATGCTGGAGACTGGAGTAGGAAGGAGACCGACCTGCAGTTGGGCTGGGCCTGCAGCAAGGACCAGGAGATCAATGTCCAAGAACAAATTTATTCTCAAACTGTCCATGATATGATTGTGCGGTTGTGCCAGCGCAAGAAGCCGATCTATAGCTGTTAATTACGCAATGAACTATACATGAGACCACATTTGAAAGCTATTTCTGGAATCGTTAATTACGCATTAAATTGGAAGCCGACAAGGTAGGGCGGAAGCTAGCTGCATTTAGGCCCTGTTTAGTTTCAAAATTATCATCAAATGTCTTCAGAACCGTGTCAGTTCATTTCTTCTCTCTGTGCACGCAACTCAATGCAAAAATTTCACCACTTTTCACCAAAAATTCTATCAACTAAACAGGGCCAGTATATGCTCAAAAACCACAGAGAAGAATCCCACAGAGATGGTTTCTGAATTCCTTTCTGTTGATATATATTCATCAGAAAAGCCAACAATCCCACAGAGAAGACATTCCTACACAGAAAAAAATTGGTATCAAAAGATAAATTATTCATTGGAATACATATGCAATATATTATATATACATCATCATCTTTTTTTTATCTTGAAACGTCCTCATCATCCATAAGAGAAGCGGCCCTCTGAATCTATGTTGGAGATAGGATAACACATCTTTAGGTTCATATTGACAAGGATAGATTTGTGTTAACAGGATGGTTTTGCCATCTACATCAATAAGCTTGAGACCGCTAAATGATGCAGCACAGCCACTAGCCGGAGTATTGCCATTTCCCATTAGAGGACTCGGTTTTGGGCTTTTGGCTTACAGAAAAATACCAAACCACCAAAATGAATCTCCACTGGTCTATCTATCAATCCCAGAAGGAAGGATTTCGGGAGGTAACCCACTGGTTTGGGAGCACCGTTGAATCCATAATGAATGTGCCCATCGCCAGTCGATTTATCTCGCAATCTGAAAATTTCAATGGTGTGTCATTGACAAGTGGGGCTCGGCTCGGTCACTAATTATTAGTGAGTTCAGAGTGAGATCCTTGACCAGGAGAGGTTTCTGATTCTTTTTTGATTCCAAGATTGGTAGACCGAAAGTAGGAGATAGCTTGATGTGTGTGATCGAATAATAAGACTTACCTTGAAACGAAAAAAAAATTTCAATAATAAGAACTTGTATGAGAAGCAACGACGGGTCAGCGGTGGGGGTGGGGTGGGGTGGGATGGATTTTGCTTCCATGGAAGGTCCCTCCATATTCCTCCAACAAATTTTGGGGAGTAAGAAGAAGAAATGACAGGAGAGAAGAGAGGAGGAAAGAGGAATGAGAGCCCGCCTAACCTTCAAACTTGACTTCGCCATTGATCAGAAGTTTTTTTTTGTTGTGATAAGTAGAAAGGAAGGCGTGCACGTGAACTATTGTTCAATATCCAAAAATGAAAATGCACACACTGTCGAGTTGTTCTTGTACGATCAACGCTTGTCGAGTTTCTTCACTGAACACAGTGAACAATAAACTGAACATACCGAAAATCCAGTGACCAAAGTTTGTCAGCTCGTGATAACTGATCTGAACTTCTGATGAATACTACATGCAGAAACTTGTGCGACTTTCACCAAACCACCACAGTACCACACTAAGACTACCAGCGGCGAAGTCAGGATCCAGCCTATACCTGAGCATTTTTTGCCCGACCCGGCCCGCTGGCCCGGCCCGGGCCCGGCCCGCACCAGGCCCGCCCACGGACCTTACTGGACGGGCGTGGGCAGAGATCTTGAAGCCCGCGAAAAAATTTTTGGGCCCGAGCCCGGCCCGAAATGCTGTTTTTAGTTACTTTACACTATAAAATGTGCGGGCGGCCCGTCCCAGCCCGAGCCCGGCCCGAAAACTGAGACCCGACACGTCCCATGGGACGGTCATGGGCAGGATTTTCTCGGCCCGAAAAACTCGAAAAATTTTTCGGCCCGGCTCGAACCCGACCCGGCCCGTGGAATGCTCAGGTCTAATCCAGCCCCAAGGGGCTCTCCCTGTTCTTCTTCCACCTCCACCTCCCGCTCCTAAGTCCCCGTCCTCCCTTCTTCCTTCTAAAAATTGTAGGAGCTTTTCGGCGGTAGAAGGGGCCGAAGCCCCCCCCTACCTACCCCTCCCACACACAACGCTAGCTCCGCCGCTATACTACTACTCTCCGTGTTTCAAATTATATTTCATTTGACATTTTTACTTCATATTTGACCACTCATCTTATTAAAAAAATTGTGCAAAATATTTTTGTCTTTCTTTATTAATGAAAATTCTCCAAGAATGACTGAAATTTCACTAAATTTGCACATTTTTTAAATAAGACGAGCGGTGAAACTTGAGATTAAAAAGTCAAACCACCTATAATTTGAAACGGAGGGAGTGCAAAATAGAAAATGCAAATGACTCCATGAGTGAAGTGATCACTAGTTACCTAGTACTACTACTCTATTTGAACGAACAGGCACAAGATAGTGCCTATTTCATTGATATACAGGAGTAAATGTACAAAGTACAAGACGGCTGACCGGTCTGGGGAGAAGAGATTACTCTCGCACAAAAAGAAACGCTAAATCTTTGGTGCCCGCGGCTATCCAAAGTGAGGCCTCGGCCTTGATCCTATTTACAGTAGAAGGCACATAAGACTCTTTGCGGTAAAAAATACGATTGTTCTTCTCTTTCCAAATCTCCCAGCTGACCAGGAGTGTCATCGAGCGCGAGCCTTTGCGAGGGGTGTCCGGAATCAAAGTGACATTGAGCCACCATTCTCTTGTTGACGTGCTTGGCGTCCATTCTGTGGGAAGGAGGTCATGTGAGCCTATCCACGTGGCCACTTGGGTCTAGACCCGGCGTGTGTATCTACACTCAGCTAAAAGGTGAAGGGCCGTCTCTGGGGTGGTTCTGCAAAGCAGACATACAGGGTTGTGGTCCCAATTTCTTCGGGCTAATCTGTCCAATGTCCAGATGCGGTCCTGGAAGATGAGCCATGCGAAGAATTTGCATTTTGGAGGTGCCCAGTCTTCCAGATGGTCGCCAGTGCGGGATTGGCAGCATGATCGTGGAACTACGCCTTGTATGCCGATGAAGTGGTGTAGTCGCCCGAGGGTGTCAAGGTCCAGGAAATCGTGTGCTCCTGTTGAGGTTGAAGGTTCGTTTGCTCCACGAGGTTCCAAAGAGTCACGGGATTCGAGGAGGTGGGCATGATTGAGCCCCGTGCGTTTCTTTTTTCTTGACTTGGCGAAAAGGAGCGGAGCGATGTCTTTGGGCCGGTTTCCCTATAACCAACCCGAGTGTAAGGATGGCAGTGGGTTGGGTTTGGAGTGGATATCCGCAGATTTTGGGTCCGCAGGTTGTGGATTTGGTTCAGATTTTCGCACGCAGGTTTGCGGATTCGGATATCCGCAACGTTGCGGGTTTGGGGCGGATTTTAGATTTCACCCGCGGATGTCCATTGAAGCTCCGCAAATTTGAGCCCAATAAGCCCACATAAGAAACCCTAACTTTTGTTGGTGCTTTGATGACTTGTCTTGATGAAAAATATGAAGAAATGATATTGTTGTTGTTTCTTTCTATACTCAACTAAATTTACAATCCTCTAAATATTTAAGTAATTTGCAACTCTTTTTATTTCATGATTCCACCATACTTGATGAATGATAAATTGTCCACTGTTATTCGTTTGGAGGACTATATATGGATGTTGAGTTGTGTTTTCCACTTTTATTGAACTTGTAATGTGCTGAATTGTATATCGTTGCATACTTTTGAAATAATTTGGACAGTGTGTGATGTACTGATGTATTCTATGCTCTTGTTTTTATGAAGGTTTTTTTTTCCGAATTTTGGATTATCCGTTGGGTTTTGGATATCCGTGGGTTTGGATTTGGATCTGAATTTTCACCCGAACTAGTTTCTGGGTTGGATTTGGGTTTTAGATTTGGGTTATGGGTTTGGGTGCCCTGACACTAAATCCGATCCGTTGCCATCCTTACCCGAGTGCCACAAACTTGATTTGGTGCCGTCGCCTAGAGTTATGAGTGTGCATTTCGCAAAAAGCAACTTATCCGCGTCATCACAGGGCACCTCCGTCCCTATAGTCTTGTCGGGTGAAGTCCATTCCAACCAAAGTCAACGAAGACACATGGCTCGCACGAATTTATCCATGTGGAACACCCCCAGGCTGCTGAGTTCCTTTGGCAGTGCCAAAGAAACTCGGCGGCCTGGGGTTGATCTGATCATCTGAAGAGCTAGGCTATCACCAGCCAAAGGAACTCGGTGGCCTGGGGTGATCTGATCATCTGAAGAGCTAGGCTATCACCAGCTCGACCGACGGCCGCGGTCGTGATCACCGGCCGGCGTACGCAACAGTGGTATCTATGTATAACTAGAAGTCCGGTGGAGATGGATGGCGATCCGTATAAGTTGCGCGCCCCGGCGCGCTTGGCACAGAGCCAAACGCCACCGGCGATCAGGAGCCTGATGATCGCCACCCCGGTGACGCCGGTCGCCGGCCATGGAGGTCAGGCCGGCGATCACCCTCGGGGACGCCACCACGTCGAAGGGGAGGGACGCACGTTCAGTTCATCAATAACGCCCGCGCGGCGCCGGCGTCATCGCGTCGGGTAGGCGCGCAGTCGCGCGTCCTCTTGCAGAGCTGTCACTTTTGATGTGCATGCGAATTAGAGAGCAGAGGAGTCATATCATCACGCGTAGTCGCGTACTACTGGAGAGCAGATCAAAAGCAAGGAATACTCGATGATTCGTTCATGATTGTGCACAGCAAACTACAATTCGAGCCAGCAGATCGAGCGGGAGATTGAGGAAGAAATTTTCATTTGTTTGCATAGCTGGAGCTAAAGGAGGGGACCGTACAGTACAGCTCCCATTTCTGCAGGCACGCATAGCAGCTCGTCAAGCCTCCAAATCTAGACGCCAGTGCAACAACACCTAATAAAATGGCAGACAAACAAAGATAATTTATCAAGTCAACATCCAAATTACGCAGGCTAGAAGTTCAAATATCAAAGTTACAAACCAGTGATAGCCCGAAGGCGACAAATTCTTACACAACTTTCTAGACCAAAAGCACAAATCGTCGAGAAAATGAGCAAATACACTTTTGTTCTGTCTTAAAACTGAAAATATAAACGTTACAACCAAGCCGGCGCACTACATCTCAATACATCTCAATCCGGGGCAGGTTTTCAGGGGGACTTACTTCCTCTTGGGGAACCGCGGCCATCATCATCACCAGCGCCTTTGGGACTAGGGCTACGGTCACCCCTAGGGCTTGGGCTGCGCCCATTGGCTGCAGGACTTCGGTTGCCATCAGATGGGCTACGGCTCCTGCTCCTGCTGTTCTCCCTCATTCCAGGGCTGTCACCATTGTCTGAACCATTGCGCTCACCATTATCCTTTGGTGGCGGGCTCAGCTGATCCCTGGGGCTGGGACTCCTCGGGCTCCTACTGCCATTAGGTGTAAGGCTACGCTCCTTTTCCTTGGCAATTGGTGAGGCAGAACGCCTGGGGCTTCTGCTGTAGCTAAGACTCCTTGATCTCCTCTCGTCACGGTCACGGCGCCCACCCCTGGGAGACCCAGATACGGATCTAGAACGGCTGAGTGTAATAAAAGGAATGTTAGATTGGCTTGATGGAAAAAAAACAGACATACAAGATAACCAATATATGAATAGCTCAAAGAAATAACCCATAGGGGATTCTTCAGCATACCTATAGCTCCGGCTTCTGCTGTAGCTCCGACTGCGGCCCCGTCCACGGCGTGGAGATGGGGACCGAGAATAACTTCTCTCACGCCTAAAACATATTTATCGAGCAGATTGTCAGTAAAAACATACAACGATAAGCTAAGGTACAACGATGGAAGAGCCAAACAGTGGAACAGAGCTGAGAAATGTTATCAATAAACACCTGAGATTCCTTGGGCTATTCTGGCAATTCCTTTCTATATGGCCCCTATCTCCACAGCGGTAGCATTTGTTTTTCCAGTCACCAGCCTTGCAGTCCCTTGCCCAGTGACCATCAATACCACAGTTAAAACAACGGCCTGTTCCTGGCGGAGGCCCTCTTCCCATGTACTCACGGGAGCCACCAGCACCACGAGGAACCTGCATACATGAGATGTTTATAAGGTCGTGAGTTAAGATATCATTATATCAAAGCACATGCTCATTTCATCAGATGCTTGAAAAATAAAAGACAATTATAGCAACCATTCAGAAATTGGATCACTAGCCACCAACTTACCCCTTTAGCAAACTCAACAATAATGCGGCTCCCATCAACTTCCCTGCCATCTAGGTTGTATTGTGCATCATCAGCATCACGAGGTTCGCTGAATTCCTGTTTGCCAATTAAGCAAGAATAGGCACAAAAAAAAAGTATGTGATTTTTTCTTCCAATTCCCATAGCACGAGTAGTAAAATGACTGTAGTAAAATTCACATACAATAAATGCATAGTCCCGCTTCAACTCCACTTCTCGTATTCTGCGCAAATGGTTGCCACAAACAATAAGCCGTCATGAGTCAAGTACCCATCAAATGCATCATCAAGTTGCAACTTCCACTACAACAGTCTATAAGATTACACCAAGGGCGCCCTTCACCAAAGTCCTCCACAAATATTGGAACAATGGCCACCAATTCCACCAAGGGCACCCTTCCACCACAGACCTCCCAGGTTGTGTAAAAACCCGAAAAACCTTCAACAAGATCATTCAAGTCAAACACAAGGCCAGGAGGACAAACTTCTATGCTATGCTTGATGAAACAACAAAGAGCAAACAAAAAAGTGGCTTGGATAGCCTCATCCACAAAGATCCGAGAATGACTCCTAGTATCACTGAACTTGTCACCTGCCATAAACCATCTATATGAACAAAGATAGGAACCAGACGACCCACATCCTCACGTCGGAAGGGTTACAAAATTGCAGTACAATAAATGATATCTTGATTATACCACAATATTTAACTACAACTGTCCTAACAAGTTAGAACTGGTGATTGACCCTCATAATAAGTAGCACACTCTGAACTCCACAAGAACTCTTTGTGAAGATGGTTCTTACCTTCCATATTTGCTGAAAAGATATTCTAGATCACGAGAACGAGTGCGGGAGGACAATCTGCCAACATACAAGCGTGTGCCCCCATAACGATCATCATGGCGAGGCATGTCTCCTGAATACATGAAAAAACTTCCATCAGTCCTTTCATAAAAATCCATGAAAATCTAGCAAATGATAGTATGTTCTGTTCAGTTGGAAAACAGCACACTAAGCACAGACAACAATATCAGAAGTCCATAAGCTACAAATAATATCACATACTAACTGGGAATTTTCCTCAAGTCTCAGTCAGTTTACACGACTCAGATGGAAGTTGGACACATCGCAGCAATTGCAGCATATTGCATCACAAGCTGCAGTTAGGAATTGGAATAGCCTACCACCCTCAGACAGATGCACTCTGAACCATGCTGATCGGTATTAATCACAAGATGAGTATCAGCTAGGAAGCTCTTTAGCTAGAACAGAATATTTTTAATAAAGCAATTCATACCCTACGCTCAATCAAAGCGATGGCCGAGCGAGCTCACAAGAGAGAAACCACTTGTGAACATCCACGCTATAATTGATGCTAGTAAACAACAGCCCAAGGATAGACGGTTTGACAACCTTTTTATTCAATCCTAGAAATGTAAAGCTGCAACTATCCGTAATTTCTGAGGTAGTAAACCTAAGATCCGCACTACTGTATCCGACGAAACCACTAAGCCCCCAGCAAAACCAAAAAGCAACTCAACACCGGAGTTCGCAACGAAAAAAAAATCAAACTTTGGAAACGTTAAATAAAACGAGATCTCACCGAGAATTAACAAATCCCTCAAACAATACGGGGACCCTGGAAAGCAAATCAAGTCACCACCACGGAGCAAATCCAAGGAATACAGAAAACAAAAACACGCAGCAAACAAAACAAGAAGAAGAAAGAAAAAAAGTAGAATCGAGGGCTCGCAGAAGTGGAGAGACGAATCTGCAGAAGACGACGAACAAACAGTCGCGGCAAGCTACCGCGTCCCTACCAGCAGAAGGAGTAACCAACGGGAGGGCGCAAGAGAGAAGCGGCTGCGGCGGCGGAGGGATACCTGGATCTGGATGGAGGCGCTTCCGGCGGCGGCGGCGGCGGCGGCGGCGGCTAGGAGGGGGCAGAACGGAGGAGGGTAGCTTCGGTGGTGTGGGGGAACGGATATGGGTGCGTGAGCGTTGAACTCGAGCTAGACAAGCAATTTGGGCCAGACCTTTCCGTTCCGGCCCAGTCAACGCACGGCCCACCTCCTAAGAAGTCAGACGGAAGTGAACCGAACTCTCCCGGCCCGCTCCGTGTTCCGTCCGTACCACAACTAGGGTTCCACACTTCCACCGCCCTCGAGAGAGAGGCTCCAGATCCCCCCACCCAGTCCCCGCCCCGCCACCCATATCCGTTCCCTCCCCGACCCCTCTCGCCGTCGCCGCCGGCTCCGTCCGGATCCAGGTATCCATCCCTCCGCCGCTTCCTTTCTTCGGTGAGCCCTAGCTTGCCCCCACGGGACGCGCCGTTCGTAATCCTCCGCGAGGCCTCGAATCGGTGAAGATAATTGCTAGGTTCGCTGCGCCGCGCGGGTGGCGAACCGCCCGTACACATCGGTTTTTATTTTCCGCGAGCGATTCTAGGGTTGAATTCAACCCCCGTGCCCCGGGTTCGTTTTTTATGCGGGGATTTGTGAATATTTTTTTTGCCCGATCTAGCTCTTAGGGTTTTCGAGAGTTGCTCAGGGTTTTGCTAGGGGATTTGGCAGTTCTCGTCGGAATATGGTGGAGGATTATCTAGAGCGAGTTTTCCTTCTTTTACCTCGAATTGAACAATGTAAGGTCTCTAGGACACGACAGCGCCGTGCAACTAAACCACAAGGCTTTAGTAAGGTCTAGTACAGCTGAGCCCCAATCCATGGGCACCAATCCTAATGTAGGCTAGGCTGTAGTTGAGCGTTCATACAATAGGTGTGGGTGCTGCTGGCTCAACTGTATCAGCCTAGCCTACATGTCTATCAGTACTAGTGTGGGCTACTGTTCACAAGTAATTTCTCTATGGTGGCTCTCATGGTTAATGAGCAGCAAGAAACCATAGTTTGGTTTGTATCTGATTTGACAAGGGCTACCTCCAAGATTAAGCTGCTGCTCACTTTATGATCACTCATCTCTTGATGTGAGGTGCTGCAATTACTGTGATGTATGCACTGCCATCGAATTGTACAAGGGGACAGTGACAGTCTTCTAGTCTAGTGCCTAGTATTCAGAGGGTCCTCCCGGACTTGTCTGTACTATTATCTCTGTGTTAATCTCTTGATAGTGTTGATAACATTCAGCGTAGTTGCGAGTTGTCGCTTTTAATCTTTTGAGTTTTTCATGTAACAATTGATGATGGTTTTCTTATGTTTAGCAGATATGCCTCGCTATGATGATCGCTATGGAGGCACTCGCTTGTATGTTGGCAGATTAGCCTCCCGCACTCGTTCCCGTGACCTAGAATATCTTTTTGGCAGATATGGAAGGTAAGAATAACCCATTAGAAGTTCTCTAAGAATGTTCAGAAGTAAAAGAATTTTGCAACTTGACACCTTTATACAATACTATGTTAATATTGTGAATAGTGTCGACACCAGTTTTAGGGGCAGTTGATTAAGTATGCTAATTTCTCGGGAAGATTTAATCTGCAATCCACTCCAACTGATGGGAGTGCTTGATTAATCGGCAATCTGTACTCTGTACTCTATAGCAGGTGTTGGTTGTAGACAATTCATAGCAGGCAGCAAGTTAACTGGAACATGTCTGATTTGCTAAACAGTGACTATTCTGAACTGGTGGAGGTGCTAGTCATATGATACATAGAATAGATTAAGTAGTTAGCATTTGGGGTCTTTCCAACTGTTTTAATAGGCAGTTTTAGCAGGTCAGGTCCTGTGATACTTTTGAGTCTCTTGAGGTTGCTTGTTGTCCAAACCGTTCTGTCTTTGTTAGTTTCTGTTACTTCATTAGCATGATGTCGAAGTTTGACACCTCAGGAATTGTGTGTTTGACTTGAATGATCTTGTTGAAGGTTTTTCGGTTTTTACCGGGAGGTCTGTGGTGGAAGGGTGCCCTTGGTGGACTTGGTGACCATTTGGTGAAGGGCGCCCTTGGTGTGATGTTGTTGACTGTTTTAGTGGAAGTTCCAAGTTGGTGATGCATTTGAGTACTTTGACTCATGACGGCTTACTGTTTGTGGCAACCCTTTGCGCAGAATACGAGAAGTGGAGTTGAAGCGCGACTATGCATTTATTGTATGTACCACCCTCAGTTCAATTCTGCAACAATTTACATTTTCTGAAGTTAGCATGCTTCTTCTTGTGCGGTATATATATGAGTTTTTATTTACATACATGAGATCTTTCTGCAATCCGTCTTGCCTCTAAACAGGAGTTCAGTGATCCTCGTGATGCTGATGATGCGCGATACAACCTAGATGGCAGGGATGTTGATGGCAGCCGCATTATTGTTGAGTTTGCTAAAGGGGTAGGTTGCACCTTTAGTTTTATGATTTTTTAATTAACTGTTTATAATTTTATCTATGCCAGAATTAGTTACAATCTTGCAAACAACTTGTCCCTGCAGGTTCCACGTGGACCAGGTGGTTCCCGTGAATATATGGGAAGAGGCCCTCCACCAGGGACAGGTCGTTGCTTCAACTGCGGAATGGATGGTCACTGGGCAAGGGACTGTAAGGCTGGTGACTGGAAAAACAAATGCTACCGATGTGGAGAAAGAGGCCATATAGAAAGAAATTGCCAGAACAGCCCTAGGAGTATCAGGTGCTTGTTGCCCATATTCTTCTGCTCCAGTCTAAAGCTAGCCTTCATCGAATTGCTGAATCTTAGTTTATCCTTCAATGATTTTGTGCATATTTCAGGCGTGAGAGAAGCTACTCACGTTCCCCATCCCCACGCCGAGGACGGGGCCACAGTCGGAGCTACAGTAGAAGCCGGAGCCGGAGCTATAGGTATGATTAGGAACCCCGCATGTTTTTTTATCTGTTTGTTTTTAATTGGTTGTTTGATCATGTTTTTTTCTGGTATTTCTTCCCCTTTTTGTGTCACATTGCTTGTTCTAACATTTCCCATTATCTTCAGCCGGTCAAGATCCCTATCTGGATCTCCTAGGGGAGGTCGTCGTGGCCGTGAGAGATCAAGGAGCCTTAGCTACAGCAGGAGCCCCATGCGATCTGCCTCCCCACCAGCAAAGGAGCGCAGCCGTACGCCTGATGGAAGCAGGAGCCCCATGCGATCTGCCTCCCCACCTGCAAAGGAGCGCAGCCGTACGCCTGATGGAAGCAGGAGCCCAAGGAGCCCCAGCCCCCGGGGTGAGGTGAGCCCACCTCCAATAGATAAGGGTGAGCGCAATGGCTCAGACCGTGGTGACAGCCCTGGAATGACGGAGAAAGAGAAAAGCAGGAGCAAGAGCCGGAGCCGGAGCCCATATGATGGGAACCGGAGCCCTGCGGTCAATGGGCGGAGCCCAAGTCCTAGAGGCGACCCGAGCCCAAGCCCTAGGGATGACCGCAGCCCAAGTCCCAAGAGCAATGGTAACAACGGTGATGATGTCCGTGGCGCGTCACCCAGAGGAAGCAAGTCCCCCTGAAAACCTCCCATCCCATCTTTTGATGCTTCGTTACATAATGGGCAGACTTCATTGTGGTAGCTATATTGTGAGTTCAAAGACGTTATAAGTGTATTTTGCTCCTTCGTTGAAGGACTTGCTTTCTTGTGCCTTCGAGCTAGAAACTTGTAAGGATTTGTTGCCCTCTGCATGTGGTTGGTGGGTGTGTATCGGAGATAATTGAACACCTTATTATCCTGCGCAATCTGAATAAGTGAATGGTTTTCATGTGTAGTTGATACTGAGCCTCCTCCCGCTGAACTTGAGAAATGTTTGGGAACTGAACAGAGCTAGTAGGCCAAGCCTGTCCTAGCCTCCTTGTGAAATGTTTGGGAACTAACTGCGAGTTAAGGTGCACGCGAAGAGTTGTTGCTGTCGACTGGCAATCGTTGGCCGAGTCTCTTGTCCTTGCGTCTTGCAGTTGCGAGCGGGTGAGCGTTGAGGCTGTGATCGTCCTGGATGATGCAGCTCTTCTCACATGAACCCGGTGGATTCGCGGTAACAGGTACACCAACAACCGGCCTCATTCTTGTGCTACTGCCGCAGTGAAAGCTTTTTTTATGCTTTGTACTGGTAACTGGTTGGAGGCGAAAGGAGCAGGGCTTCGATGAGAGATTATGGTTGGCAAGTATTACAAGTACAGTTGATTCTAGCAATTACATGGAAAGTATTTTTGGAGACATGGAAAAAATCTATACGGCTCATAGATGTACACCATGATGTCCAAATTACACAAATCAGTAATGAGCCCTTGTAAGGATCATCACACACAAATATGACCGAAAAAACTTACACCACACAGATTTTTGGCTACCGTGCGTACTAGGATGCAATTCTACGACGCCAAGAAATACCCAGAATCCACCGAGGCAATCGTGATCGAAAAAGAAAGCACCGAGAAGGGGAAGAGGAGAGAAACGGCGTGGACGGCTGGTCGCCGGTCTCCTTTCCCACTTCCGACTCGTACGTCTAGTACGAAACGGAGCCGAACTCCAGAGCCCAACTCGGTCGGGCTCGCCGTCCTCCACCGCCTCTTCCTTATAAAGCGAACACGCCCGCGCCACACCCTCCCAAGTCCCAACACAACCACTTTGCACGCACACACCGGAGCCGAGACCGTGCCGTGCTCTCCGCAACGACGCGCCGCCACCAAGATCGTGCACCCCGAGTGACGCGACTCCGCCCACGGCGATGATGGCCAACTCCGGCCAGGCCGTGGTCGACATCGACGAGGCCGGCGGCGAGGCCATGAGGGCGCCGGCGCTCCCGCCGGTCCCCTACGTCCTCAACTTCACCGACCTGTATTACAGCGTCAAGAAGGGCGGCGGGCTGCTGGGCTGCCGCCCGTCGCGGCCCAGCAACCGTCTCGCGTCCGCCGACGCGCCGCCGGCCGAGCCGGCCGGGAACACCAAGACGCTGCTCGACGGCATCTCCGGCGAGGCGTGCGCGGGCGAGCTGCTCGCCGTCATGGGCGCCAGCGGCTCCGGCAAGTCCACGCTCGTCGACGCGCTGGCGGGGCGGATCGCGCGGGAGAGCCTCCACGGCAGCGTCACGCTCAACGGTGAGCCACTCCAGGGGCGGCGCCTCCGCGCCATCTCCGCCTACGTCATGCAGGACGACCTGCTGTACCCGATGCTGACGGTCCGCGAGACGCTGCACTTCGCCGCCGAGTTCCGCCTCCCGCGCGCGCTGTCGCCGGACAAGAAGCGCGCGCGCGTCGACGCTCTCATCGACCAGCTCGGCCTCGCCCGCGCCGCCGACACCATCATCGGCGACGAGGGCCACCGCGGCGTGTCGGGCGGCGAGCGCCGGCGTGTGTCGATCGGGACCGACATCATCCACGACCCCATCCTGCTGTTCCTGGACGAGCCAACCTCCGGGCTCGACTCGGCCAGCGCCTTCATGGTGGTGCAGGTGCTCCGCCGCATCGCGCAGAGCGGAAGCGTGGTGATCATGACCATCCACCAGCCCAGCGCCCGCATCCTCGGCATCCTCGACAGCCTGCTCCTCCTCTCGCGCGGCCGCACCGTCTACGCCGGCACGCCCGCCGGCCTGAAGCCTTTCTTCGCCGAGTTCGGCGAGCCCATCCCGGACAACGAGAACCCCGCCGAGTTCGCCCTCGACACCATCCGCGAGTACGAGCGCCAGCCCGACGGCGCCGCCGCGCTCGCCGACTTCAACGCCAAGTGGCAGAACAACGCTTCTTCCACGGACAAGAACAGCAAGTTGATGAGCACGATGCCCCTGGAGCTTGCCATCGCCGAGAGCGTGTCCCAAGGGAAGCTGGTCGCCGGGAGCGGGTCGGGGAGCGTGGTGAGCGGCACGGTGCCGACGTTCGCGAACCCGCCATGGACGGAGGTGTGGGTGCTGATCAAGAGGTCCTTCACCAACACGGTGCGCATGCCGGAGCTCTTCGCCATGCGGCTGGGAACCATCATGGTCACCGGCTTCATCCTGGCCACCATCTTCTGGCGCCTGGACGACACGCCCAAGGGAGTCAAGGAGCGGCTGGGCTTCTTCGCCATGGCCATGTCGACCATGTTCTACGTGTGCGCCGACGCGCTGCCGGTGTTCGTGCAGGAGCGCCACATCTACCTCCGCGAGACCGCGCACAACGCCTACCGCCGCATCTCCTACGTGCTCGCCAACGCCGCCGTCGCCTTCCCGCCGCTCGTGCTCCTATCCCTCGCCTTCGCCGTCATCACCTTCTGGGCGGTGGGGCTCGCCGGCGGGTCCTCGTCGTTCCTCTTCTTCGTGCTCATCATCCTGGCCTCCTTCTGGGCGGGCAGCGGCTTCGTCACCTTCCTCTCCGCCGTGGTGCCGCACGTCATGCTCGGGTACACGGTGGTCGTCGCCATCCTGGCCTACTTCCTCCTCTTCTCCGGCTTCTTCATCAACCGCGACCGCATCCCCGACTACTGGATCTGGTTCCACTACCTGTCCCTGGTCAAGTACCCGTACCAGGCCGTGCTCCAGAACGAATTCAGTGACTCTTCGCGCTGCTTCTCCCGCGGCATCGAGATGTTCGACGGGACGCCCGTGGCGAGCATGTCCGAGGCCGTCAAGCTCAAGGTGCTCGACGCCATCAGCAAGACGCTGGGGTCCAACATGACGGTGAACACCTGCGTCACCACCGGCGCCGACGTGCTGGTGCAGCAGGCCGTCACGGACATCGGCAAGTGGAAGTGCTTGCTGGTGACCGTGGCGTGGGGGTTCTTCTTCAGGGTGCTCTTCTACGTGGTCCTGCTCGTCGGCAGCAAGAACAAGCGGAAGTAGAGCTCGATTTGTGCAACTTTATGTTTAAGAAAATTGTATCAATTTATTTTACATTTTAGGCATAATGATGCAATGCTTTGTGTAAAAAAAACTTCAAATGCTAGTTTTACAGCATCAATTATTCACATTACTATGTCCTATGTGGTGTGCCTCGATGAATCTGCTTGGTTCATGGTCAAGGCTTCTTTCGTGTCTGTTTCGACATTCCCCAAGTATAGAGTGGCAAGCAGCGGCAAGTTTGAACAGGCGAGCAGCACTAGCACTCATAGAAATGGCGTGACGAGCTCACGCAGTCACACGCTTCTGGCCTGCTGGAAACGGAAATAGCAGTGCCTACTGCAGAGCATTACCAACCCTACAAGAACAGAGGGAGTATATATGGTTGGTGTGAGTATGAGACGGAGAGCGGCTATGTGAAATTACAACTTCTTGTGTGCTCTCTCTTTCCACAACCTATACATATAGTTTAGGGGGGAAAGTGTGGCTTATTAAGTTTTTTTAATCTTGGGATGTTGGAGTGGACCAAATTTGAAAATGAAAGTAAGGGTGAGAGTGATGTAATTTCCTTCTTTTCTTCACAGTGTGAGTGTAGGTTGCTCTGCTTCACGCCCTTATATAGTGTCATGATCTGTTGTTTCTCATGTAAACGAGGTGAAATTGTACCTGTCATTTTTAGTTACTTGCTCCTTTAATTTGTTAACTGTTTGTTGTCAGCACTAGTTCTTCTTATTCTCCTTTTCAAAAAAGTGCTTCTAATTCCTTCCTCGTTCTAATGTGAAAGATCATCCTTTGATTACCGGTAGAGAAAGAATAGCGAGTTATCAAACCGAATATTCCAGTATTAAATATGGCTCACTGTTATAATAGGCACTCATTTTAGGTTTTTATATGATTTTGATTTGAGACGTGCTAATGTTTTTCCAAACAGATGAAAATGTAATAGATACTTGAGGAAATAGAAAATCATGGAGACATAATGAATTTTATAATAAAATTTTGACACAACCCTAACATGCTTGATTTTTAATAAAAAACAATGTACTGTATCACACTCTTTTTTTTTACTTTTTCCTTCTATTAAGATAAATTCCTAAGGATTCCAAGTAGAACTGTTGAACAAGTTGGTTTCTTTTTTTTAACCTAGTTGGTTTCTTTTTTTTTACGAAGGGAAGCGATATTATGACATGCAACCAGTCAACAGAGAATGAAACGAGTTGCTGCATAGTTGTTTTCCTCAAGTTCGATATATTTTTAATAACAATTGATTTGATCATTTTGTTTAACTGGTACGATTAAGTAGCTGCAAGGTTTGTACTATGATAAAAGTAAGATGTTTGTTCGATCAGGAGTGACACTTGCGCACAACCTTTCAAGATTTTCTTTTATTACGGTAAAGGTGAACAACCTTTAACCTCCAATTAACGTGTGCAGCGTCGAAAAGGTTGCACGCACCATACGTGTTTTTTTTTAATTTCCCACTTCCTGTCAGGTGTGTTTGCTTATGGTCGATTGTTTGATTGTACGGTCAAAATGAGGCATTTGTCTGAAGAGGCTTATTTGGTCAATAATTTTTCTGGCAAATGTGATCAAAGTTAAGGGTCTGATTGGTTGGATGCCAAAATTAAGGGCAGTAGGTGCTGATCCATATAAACTGTTGGTAGCAGTCTTGTTAACTTTGTCAAAGGAAAAAAGAACTTGCGCCAATCAACACCTAGCTTGGAAAACAAACATGACAGGCATCACGCATCAATTCGGCCAGTGCCGCTGAATTTTATCCTCTGTTTTAACCAATTCAGTAAAAACCGTGATCTTTGCTGCTCCATTTATGGCGAAGCATACACAACTACACAAGACGTATCGCTCTCGTACACGACATGAAGGTCTGTGTGGTCAAATACCTGCCTTGAAAGTAACACTCCAAGACTAGCGGTTTGGCACCTAGCTTGCAAGTCAGAAGACATGGATGGCCCTTGCTCCAAACCTGAAATCTGAAATGATACACAAGCATGTCAGATCGAGTTGGCTGGTCTTTGCCGCCGTCGTGCACACATGCACGATCCACAACAAATCACAAGGAAAATGCGCATGTCTGGCTGGGTTGGGTAGCTTGCTCAAGAACAAAGGAGAAGTGTCGATCGGAGATTGGTGACAGGACGCCAAGGCCCCGATCGACGACGCATCGGCGACAGGCGACATGCGAATGAAAATCTGATTGCCCTCACGGCTCTCCCCGGGGCGGCGTCGCCATTGGCTGCTGCGTCCTTGCTCCCGTTTTTGGGCTACCTCTGATGGGCCCTGCAACCAACCAAGCTTATCGCTTTGCTTGCTTTTCACAACAGTGAAGGGGTCAGGACCAGCCAACTAGAGCCATTACAAAATTATTACAAGTGAGGTTCGAATTTATAAGTTATAATATGTGGGCAAATGGTTTTACATTTTGTGATCTTTCGTCTGTCCTTTCTGCGCCCCAAGATGCTGTACACTAGTGGTTTTATCATATTTATATATATGCATCGTTCAGCGATATCAATGTCCTATTTTAGGTGAATCAATATCAATGTCAGCGTCAGTGTCATCTGAGCAAGCGAGCTAGCTGATCCGGAGCTCGTGGCTAGCTGTTCTTGCTTGGTGCATGAGGCGATGTACGAAAAGGAAAAGGTGGATTTGGAGTCTGGAGGACGCACGGTTTGAATTGAATTTCATGAATTCAATCAAGGTTTCTCAAGAGAAAAAATGGGGTCCAGGTCCAGCTTATCAATGTGAAAATAAGGCAGGGAAAAAAGGAGACAGAATTGGAAAACCGCAGGCGCACACGTCCAAAGATTAGGGGGAGAAACTTGGCAGTTTGTTGCCCTGAAGCTTGGCACATGTGTGTGCGGCTTGCGTTTGTCTTGCTCTTGGCTCTTGCCAATTGCCATGCTGCTTGCCTGAATCGTAGGTTGCAGCCGGTTCCCCCGTTCCTCGGATGAATTCTTGTTCGTCGGCTTCTTCCTCGACAGCAGCAGCTAGCGGCAACCGGCAACATCGTAACCGGACGAGGAAGACTGGAGAAAATAAAATCCCATGTGTTTCTCCTGCGCAAATGTTTCTCCTCTCCGGCAGAGTCGGAGACGAACGAACTGCGGCCGGAACCCCATCATGTCACCGATCATATCATCCAAATTCAGGCACCAGTAGAAAGATCCCGGCAGTTGCTGAAACCTCCATCGAATTCGTCGGCACCGATCACATCAACAGACGCTCCGATCACACGAGATCAGATCAAATTCAGGCAGTCGCCGGGGCAGGTCGGCGGCTGCCGAACTTCTCGCAGCACCAGGAACGGGCACAGTACCGGCGGCAACCGCCAAACCACCAGGAACGTTCAGATGGAAAAATTCGACCTGCATGCATTGACTTGACCTGCTGCCAGAGGTTTGCAGAGCATTTTGTTTATTACCAAGAAAGCAAAGAGCACAAATTAAAAGGACTAGGGGAAAATGTAAAACTAACCTTTTCGAAACACGGCGGCGTTTCAAGTTTGAACGAAAATTCAAAGTTATTACCTTCTTATTAGGACGATTCTACAAATGTCATTTTTGAAATAACAAATCGTACATGCTCTTTGCTAAAAAAAAAAGAGCGAAGAGTAGGCAAACAAGCTCTCGTGACAAAAGTCCAAGCTCGTGTGCGCTAGCACCTCCAGGCTCCAGCCACTTGGCAAGTCCGGCCCCAGCTACTTCCTGGTGGTCGGAGAAAGGAGCGCCGCCGCAGATGGAGGAGGAACGCCACGCCGGGCAGATTGGCCGGCCTGACCGTGATTTTGACAAGCAAGACCTGACCAAAGTGCAGCGGGTTTGGTAAAATGATAAGCCAATTCATGCTTGACTCTGACTTCCATCATTCATTCAGCTGGCCGCTCCACGCGTCAATCACGTGTCATCACTTTTTCCGGGTTTTCCCATTCCATTTTGATTTTTTGCTGCAGGCGGCAGCAGCGAATGGGCCGACATTCAACTGGGCTCGACGACGACCGCGAGATTATTTTCCTTGGGCTAAACTGGTTTTTGCAGCCCATATTTTCCAGCAAAGGCGGTGACTTGATGGACCGTAGCTCATACATAATGCAGTCAGTTGAAGTCGAGAAATCCTATACATCTTCTGAAAGAAGAAAGTTAACTATACTACATCTATAACCAACAACAGTCCAACAATAAGAGGAAGAGGTCGACCGGGGGAGAGGTATTTCAAGTTTGAGGCTAGTTGGCTGGAGGAGGAAAAGTGTGCAGAGGTTGTGGAGGATGCGTGGAAACAGGCGATGGAACAGCCTAATGTTTCAATACATAATGCCCTGAAAGGGATAGCATTTAGCCTGTCAAATTGGAGCCAAAATGTGTTGGGAGACTTGGAGAAGAGAGTTAAGAAAGTCAAGAAGGAATTAGAGGAATGCCGACGAGCAGCAATTGGGAAAGAGCAAGTAGCAAGGGAGGAGGTATTGAGATATAAGTTGGAGAGATTGGAAGAGCAGGTTGATATATACTGCAAGCAACGAGCCCATGTTAATTGGCTGCAAAAGGGAGATCGCAATACATCTTTCTTTCACGCGGCCTGCAGGGAGAGGAGGAAGAAGAACCGGATTGAGAGGCTAAAAAGGGAGGATGGAGAATGGATGGAGAGGGAGGAGGAGAAGAGGACCTATATTGCTAACTATTTTTCTTTGCTCTTCAGGTCTAACGGTGGGCAGACCTCGCAGCAACTTTTAAATGCTGTTGAGACAAGAGTTACTTCGGGGATGAATGAGAACCTAATGAAGGAGTTCACAATTGAAGAGGTTAAAGCTGCCCTGGATTCTATAGGGGATTTGAAAGCACCCGGACCAGATGGCATGCCATCAGTTTTCTATAAGAAGTTTTGGGGAGTTGTTGGTGATCGGGTGGTACATGAGGTGATGGAAGTGCTCAGAGGAGGCCCGATGCCGGAGGAGTGGAATGAAACGACGATTGTGCTAATTCCAAAAGTGCCCAAACCGAACCAGGTAAAAGATCTTAGGCCAATCAGCTTATGCAATGTTATTTACAAAATTGTGGCAAAGGTGTTGGCAAATAGATTGAAGCATATCCTGCCAGAGATTATTTCGCCGGTTCAAAGTGCTTTCGTGCCCGGGCGTCTGATTTCTGATAATATTCTAGTGGCTTATGAAATCTCACATTATATGAGAGGGAGAAGGAAGGGAAATAGAGGGTATGTTGCAGTGAAATTAGACATGAGTAAAGCTTATGATAGAGTGGAGTGGCATTTTTTGGAGGACATGATGAATAAAATGGGCTTTTGTCGGGGATGGATAGAGATGATTATGAAGTGTGTTTCATCTGTTAAATACCGGATTCGTGTTAGTGATAATTTATCCAATGAAGTGAAGCCGGAGAGGGGGCTACGCCAGGGAGATCCGCTGTCCCCTTATTTATTTCTCATATTTCCAGAAGGATTTTCAGCCCTAGTGCAACAAGCTGAAAGGGAAGGGAGTTTGAAAGGGGTCAAAGTTTGTCCGAGTGCTCCTAGTGTTTCTCACCTGTTGTTTGCCGACGATTCATTAATTCTCTGTCGGGCAAAGGAGGAGGATGCACAAAAATTGCAGGATATCCTAACCTTATATGAGGAATGCTCAGGACAAATGATCAATAAGGAAAAATCAGCAATCATGTTCACCCCAAATACTGGAGAAGCTGATCGTGTGAAGGTGATGCAAACCCTACATATTCAGAAGACAACAATGAATGATAAATATTTGGGAATGCCGGTACATGTAGGGCAATGTAGAACAAAGGTGTTTGCATACTTAAAAGAGAGAGTTTGGAATAGAATTCAGGGGTGGAAGGAGAAAACATTGTCTTGGGCTGGCAAGGAGGTTCTGATAAAAGCAGTTGCACAAGCAATTCCAACCTTTGTTATGGGCTGCTTTGATTTGACAAAAGACATGTGTGATTAGATAAGCACGGTGATAGCAAGATACTGGTGGGGCAATCAAGACAAAGATAATAAGATCCATTGGATCAGCTGGGAGAAAATGATTAAACCGAAGGCGGAGGGTGGACTGGGTTTCAGGGATATTCATTCCTTTAACTTGGCTATGCTAGCAAAGCAAGGTTGGAGATTGATACATAATCAAGACTCCCTATGTGCCCAGGTTTTGAAGGCTAAATACTTCCCTGTTGGAGACATACTAAAAGCAAGGTTTTAAATAACCTGCTAAGGTCCTTAGCGGTTAACTTTTCAAAGGCTAAGAAAAGGATATATCCGGCTATAGCCTTAGCTAAATCATTTAGCTGTTTTGCAAAACAAGTTCACAATTTCAGAATATTCAGTACATCATCATCAACTCATCATGGAGAGAAACAACATAGGACTTCAGCAGCAGACGTCGTTGCCACTTTGCCGACCACAGACGACGCGCTGCTGCAGCTGGTTCAGAACTTCAGATGCCGCAGTACTACAACAACATCAAGATTGTACCCACGGCAGTAGCTTCCCAGCAAAGTCATCGCCTTCGCTACCGGCCGCTGCCGCCGCCCCTTGCGAGGAGTCGAGGGAGACGAGAGGGACAGAGTGAGCAGTGCTTAGGGTTAGAGAGCGTGGCCAGCTATTTATACATGATTCTATTTTGGGCCTAAATGATGCGCTGTGTTTAGCAGGCCGGCCCATTCGATCTCCATTCTCTAGTCAAAATTTAGCGGGCTAAGAGATGGTAATTTAGCTGATTTAGCTGGATATAACCGGTTATTAGTAGGTTTTCCTGTTTAGCGCTAAATGGGGCATCTCCTAGTGTTTTTGCTCCCAAAAGGCTAAATCCGCCTATAGCGGCAGCTATAGCCGGTTATTTAAAACCTTGACTAAAAGCCTCACCGAGTAGTAACATGTCATATACTTGGAGAAGCACCCTTAAAGGAATTGAGGTGTTGAAGGAAGGGATTGTGTGGAGGATAGGAGATGGAAGCAGAGTTGATATTTGGCATGACCCATGGCTGCCAAGAGAAACCACTAGGAGACCTGTTACCCCAAGAGGCCATACTCTCATCTCAAAAGTTTCAGACCTAATAAACCCGATCACAGGCAGTTGGGACGAAGAACTAGTGAGGCAAATATTTGTACCGCAGGACATTGAATTGATACTGGCCACTCCGGTTCATGTTGAGCTTGACGACCTGGTGGCTTGGCACTATGACAACAGGGGGATGTTCTCAGTTCGATCAGCTTATAAGGTGCACCGGTGTCATATCCAGAGAAGCAATGCTAGGAGTGGGGGCTCATCAGGAGATGGAGGGGCCCTAGAGAAGGCACAATGGAAGCAAATATGGGGATTGAAATGCCCGAGTAAGGTCAAACAATTTCTATGGCGATATTCCCATAATAGTCTTGCAGTGAAAAGAAACCTAGAGAGGAGGGGAGTGGAGTTGGATAATCGGTGTGTTACGTGTAACAGACACATTGAAGATGGAGGCCACCTTTTCTTCAAGTGCAAGGCAGTGAAACAATTGTGGAGGGATATGGCCCTGGAGGAGCAACGCATCATGCTAGCCGAGATGCACTCAGCTAAAGACATGATGACCTTCACCCTGAAATTGGAGGAAGGAATTCAGCTAAAGATCGTATTACTCCTTTGGCTTTGGTGGCAAGAACGTAATGCAGTTCGTGAAGGAGAGCGTCGGAGGAAGTGCACAGACCTGGCCTCCGTGGTGCATAGGATGAATGAGGATTTTCTTGAAGTGAATAAGCAGATGGAGAGGAGCCTGAACACTAGAATTCAGAGATGGCGCCGACCGTCAGGCGATTGGGTCAAAATAAATTCGGATGGTGAGTTCTCGGCTAACAGTGGAGAAGGGGGTTGGGGCTTTGTCATACGTGATGAATCGGCACAAGTCATTACGGCTGGTGCTGGAAGCCTGAGACATGTTCGTGACGCACTTCAAGCAGAAGTAGCAGCTTGTACTCAGGGGATTAAAGCTGCACTGGAGAAGGGAATGACCAAAGTGATTCTGGAGACGGATTCACTGATCTTGAAGCATGCACTCAACAGCGATCTGTGCAGGTTCGCGGAAATTGGGGGCATGGTGCTCGAGCTGAAGAATTTGATCATAGGAGGTTTTAGTAATTTTATTTGCAATTATGTTCCAAGAAACTGTAATCAGGTAGCTCATGCCCTAGCGGCAAAGGGGAGTATGCTCTCTCAGGGTGATGGCTCTCAATGGGAGTACACACCTCCGTTTGTTGCTGTACTTGTGGCCAGCGACGCTGCTGAGCCTTTGAGTTAATGGAAGTTCTTTCCATGCAAAACAAAACAGTCCAACAATGGTCCACAACGGCTTATATCTCCCAGCCACCTTCCTCCTCCAGAAGCCTCCCTGGCTCCCTCTCTCATGTCTGCACGCGCGCCGCCGTCGGGAACCCGCCGGAGGGGCGGGAGCGGCCGACGGCGACGGGCGAGGCGGCGACACTGAAAGTTTGGGTTTCGGCGTTCGGGTTTCTGGGGCGGGGCTCCATGTCCACCGGACATAGAGGACAGGGTCACCGCCGGCGGTTCGGCCGGCGGCAAGGGTCAGGCGGCGCGGTAGCGCCACCAGTCGGCCGGGGATGGACCCCCGGTGGGAGGTGGCTGCCGCCGAGGCTGGAGGCGGCAGCAGGAGTGGGGAAGAAGAAAGTCGAGGTAGAAGAAAGAAGGAGGTGAACCGTGATGGACTTGTAGTTTCGTTGCTGTCCCATCTTCCGGCATTCGGCGGAGAGCCCCCGTGTGAAGTCGTTTCGTAGGCCCGGCCGGAACGAGAATGATGCCTTTTCTTGGGCCACGTGGGCGTTGAGGCCCAAGCTGATGGCAAGGCTCCGAGCTTTCGACCCATCTGTATCCTCCTAATATTTTCATTTTCTTCTTTATTCTCGGAGCTCATGTCCTTTTGTTTTGAAGTCATACGTCATTTGGCTCCACAAGTTCTCAAAATTTTCGCATTACAGACCGTACCACCTCTCACAGAACACGTTTACTAATGCAAAAATTTTATCACTTTCACCAAAAATTTCACCAACTAAACAGAGCCAAAATAGAGACATAATTTTCTATGTACCTAAATAATACACCTTATGCCTAGTAGATATATAAGAAAATCTATCTACATAGAAATATCAAAACGACTTACAAATTAAAATGTATTTCGATACGAAGAGGTCGCCGCAACACGAGAGAACAACGGCGCCGCGCCCCGCACTCAAAAGCCCGATGAGTCTCCTCTGCAGTAGCTGCAGAGAGACTCTGTCACTGCCATGTGGCCCTGATGGCCACCGGGCCCATGTGGCAGTGGGTGAGTCCCTCTGCAGTAACTGCAGAGGATTTGCTTCCCAAAAGCCGGTAGCTGCTGCTACAAGGTGGCTTGGGAAAGTGCCTTTCTGTCGTGCTCTCATCACTCTCTCAAAAGTCTCACCGGCGTGCACACAGTTGGCACCTGGGCAGCCTGACCAAGAATAGTGAATCCTGATGATGGACGGATGGATTTGCTGATCGATCCGTCCCCATGTCGCCGGAGCAGCTAGCAATGATGATCATCGATCATCCTCCACCGCCCGATGATGAATGATCCATTGGCGCCCCGTATATATCATATCGAGATCTCGCTCCGACATTGCTTGTCTACGTAGTAACCGTATGAGATACGTACATCCCGTATATACCACGCGCGTACACCGCCGGCCTCTCGCTCCTTGTTGCTTGCAGTACGGGCCACGGCAAGCTAAGGTTGCATGCAACAACACACGGCGGCGCCAGATGGAGCACAATTAATTCAATGCAATGACCAGGAACAAGTTCAGGAGGACTATACCTAATTGATCCGATCCGTGTGCCCATCAGCGTCATGATGGTGTCGATCTCGTGACGTGCAGTGAGTGACACTGTTGGCTGCCTCTCCCGCGTCTTCAGGCTTCTGCTTCGGCCCCCGGGCATTTTCTTCTCCTCCTGCATCTATCTTTGATTAAAGGTTGCCGATACCGCTGCAACTACATACTACTGGTAATCTCTGGAAGATAGAGGGCCTGTTTAGTTCCCAAAAATTTTCCCAACTACCCGTCACATCAATCTTCCGACACTGATCAGGAGTATTAAATGTGAATTAATGACAAAACCCATTCCATAACCTCTACCTAATTTTTCGATACGAATCTAACGAGCCTAATTATGCCATGATTAGACAACACCGTGCTACAGTAAACAATCTCTAATGATGGATTAATTAGGCTTAATGGATTCGTCTCGCGATTTCCCGTCCATTCATGTAATTAGTTTTGTAATTAGTCTATATTTAATCCTCCTAATAGGCCTTCAAAGGGATCCTAAATTTTTTTTGTTTGCCAACTAAACAGGCTCATAGTATAGGCCGGCCGGGAGGACCACATCACCGGCCACTCACCAGTCACCACGCACGTAGAGGTTGTTAGTTGGTGCGCATGTCCTTGACGATCATCGATGGAGATTAGAGAGTGATCAGATCACTCCTAGCTAGTCTACGTACAGGCTGCAGTGTAGTAGTAGAGACGCTGACAGTACTGGTGGTCGCTCCCGAACTGGGCTGCATGCATTTTTGCTTCGCAGGCGATGCGGCAGCGGTGGCGCCGCGCGCGCGTGCATCGTGCAGTGGCCACAATGATACTCTTCATGCATGTGTCATGTGTGCTGCGGCTGCTGATGGTGATGAGATGGGGGGTATTCGACCGTCGCCGACCCTAGTGCTTCGCGATGTCCTGACCACTGTCCTGATGATGTCTGGATCTTAATTCGTGCGAGCAAGTTTAGT
Organism: Cenchrus fungigraminus; assembly: GCA_036936925.1. Lineage (NCBI taxonomy): Eukaryota > Viridiplantae > Streptophyta > Magnoliopsida > Poales > Poaceae > Cenchrus > Cenchrus fungigraminus. The sequence continues at coordinate 175,752,014 of CM072769.1, forward strand.
TTGTTTAATTATTGTTTCTTTATCGAGACCATGCTATCAAAACTGATCAAGGGGGCAATGAGTCAGTTATCTGCTACTCTTGCTTATATTTCCTACTGGGGATAGTATTGTTGTTCTTCTGTCTTTCTCCTAGCTAGAGAACAGGAAATTGATCCATGTCTTAGCACGTTAGTTGCTGACACATAAATGCTACATACCCGGTCTGAATAATTCAATTTCCAACGAATAAATTCTATCGAGGGAAAAGGCCTCATTTGACATTTTGTAATCTAGCACTCGGCAGTTGGCAGTTTTTTTTTTTTTTGGCACCACAGCACCACCGCGGACTAGCTAGCTCATACAACAACGCTTTTGCAGAATCTGTTGCCCATGCACGCTTCCATCCAATATGATTGTGAGTTAAACAGAAGGGGCAGCTACTGATCATTTCGATCACTAGCTTGATGATAGTGCTGAACCCCACATCACAAACTGATGTACCTGCCAATTGTCTTTTCATCCTGAAACAAAAGTCTATGTAAAACAACAAAATCGCAACGAACGAACGTATATAATTTGAGAAATCCAGCTCATAGTAGTGCAGATTGTCCAAACTAAGTCATCTAGTCCAGCTGCTCTACTGTTCATGAGAACCATGTGCTACTCCCCCTTTGCATCAAGAAATAAAGGAGAGACGGAGAGACCTGTTGCTTTCAGTACTGCTGGGAATCAGTTGAAGCGAGTGTACCGGAGAATTTGCTTCTCTCTGGCATGCTGCTCCTGTCCCTTTCTCGTGCCTCGGTGCCTCACCTCACCATACGGGATACGGCCATACCTCTACGGAGTACGGATGCATGCCTCCAGAAGTCAATTGGTCAGTACAGCAGCTACATGCCTATCACTAGTATTGACATAGTGGAGTATTTGTTAACAGTGAGCGTGGCCCTCGGAATACGCACCGGAATGTGCGCATTATGATCAGTCCTTAACCACAAGTTTCAATCATTCCAATCCATGCATGCTCCACGCCTCTGTCTAGCTGTCCTCCTTGAGCTCAACACACGGATCTACCCCTTTAATTTGCTCCGTCATTCCGTCAAGGTTGGTTCAGCATACTGCCATGGAACCGAAGAATTGGTTACAAATATAGTATCTAGCTTCTAGCCAGCTGATGTATACATGTTTCCAGTCCAATGGTACAAGCACATAGACATGGTAGCTAGGCTACCTTCCTGGTGACAGAAAAACACAGACCGTCGACGTCGAACACGAAACATTACTCGATTAAAAACTAAGATCATGTCTAAATTCCTGCCAAACCACCAACAATTACAACCCCAGAGACCCTGTGTCGTCCAAACCGATCCTCACAACGCAAAATGCGACCAAACTTAGTTGTCACAAAAGTTACTTCACGTTAACGTTTCTGACATTTTTTTCACTTGGACTCTCGTTGGTGCAGTGCTGGACACATGTAAATAGACAGGTTCAGAGTGCGCCGGTGCAGAAGGCCTCACATTTTTGACTGGCCAGGCAGCGAGGCGAAACCATGGCCAGCGGCGAGCACTCATTGCCCGAGAGTGACCACGATGATGATGCCACATAATTCCCGCGGCAAAAATCGAGACACCTTTCCTTGCAACCAAAGCCAAACGCTCTCCTTCTTCTACCTTTAAGTCTTTAACCCCTGTCCCTCACATGCTCCCATTGCCACTCCAGTCTCTGTCGCCCTGTCTCTCTTATATACCCCACACCAACACAGGCCACCGAGGTAGCTCCTCATTGTGTCCTCTCTCTACAGCTACGCGCGCGCGGCTCTCGTGCAAATGGGAGCAGAGTGAGCTGAAGCTAAGCAGCAACAGTGATTAATTAGCTGATCGAGAGCAGCAGATTAAGCAGCAGCTGGTTTGTGTAGGTACTAGGTAGCTGCTGGCCGCGCGCGACGCCATTAATGGCGGCCGGGTGCAAGTCGGCCATCGGCTGCGTGGACGCGCGCGCGCCGGTGCGGGCAAGCTACGTCAGCCTGTACAAGTGGCCCGAGTCCGACGCCGAGTTCGTCAAGTCCGTGGCCATGGCGCGGCGCCAGGGAGGAGGTGACCAGGAGAGCCCCGGCGGCGCCAGCGCGTCGTCTTACTACTACAGCTACAACGGCAGCGGCAGCATGCGCCGCGGCGGTGGCGGCGGCGGCGGCCTCAGCGGTGAGCTGGCACCGGGGTACTGCAGCCCGCGAGTGGTGGACAGCTACTCGTGCCGGCAGATGTACCTCCGGAGCTACACCTTCTCCAAAAAGAAGGAGACCGTGCCCGAGCGCACCATGGCGTGCCTCGGCCGCGTCCGGGAGCGCGCCGCCGTGTTCCCCTTTCTCCCGCAGCGCGGCGGCGGGTCCACGGCGGCCTCCGACGCCGGCTCGGTCGGCAGCGCGAGTAACATCGGCCGCAGCGAGAGCAGGGACAGGGAGGACGTGGGGCTCCGCCGTGACAGGAAGGCCGCCAGGAGGAGCCGGAGCCGGAGGAAGAAGACGAAGAAGCGGTGCGCCATGGTGAGGAGGCTGCAGGAGGCGTCTTGCGGCGCGGTGCGCGCCATCTTCCGCCGACTCCTCGCCTGCACCACCAGCGTCGACGTCGCCGACGGCGGCGCGTGCCCGGCCCGTTGAAATGGCCACGCACGTGCCACGTGGTGCTGCCATGCTGCTCTTCGCCTTCTGCATGCGCGCTGCTACAGCTTGTGTCGATTTTCTTGTGCCTGGCTGCTAGCTAGTAAATTAATCAAACAAAATTCCTCTCTGGAGGCTCGAGCTGCAGTACAGTAGCAAGCTAGCAGAACTGCAGAAGTAGCTAGTGATCTGCAGTAAAACGAAATGGACGCGTATGTATTGTAAGTGAATCAATAATTTGTGCTTGTGTTATTTATTTGGTATATGTATACAGCTGCTCTTGGGCATGGCTACTTCAGAGTTCAGACCTTCAGCTGAGTTTTTGTGTTGATATTTACAGCTTCTACTAGACTTCATTCCTTTTGAAAGAAATAATTTGTTTGGAACGAAAGATTTGTCACTAGTTTCCAATATAATGCACGTTTGGATCATTCTATATTTCGATCATCAAGACGACGCAAACAACCTAGATCCTTAAATTACTATATGCATGCATTCCGGTATTGTGAGCAATTCGATGATTGTGGCGGTTGAGCGGGGTTGCATTGAGGCGTGCCCGGTAAGCAATGCAGTTGCTTGCTCTGATGAACTGTTGTGCACAAAACTGCTCTGAATGTGGTGACATTATTCAATGAATTCCGTCCAAAAAACAAACACCAAGTCACTGTGAAACTTTAATAAAAGTTCAAACTGGGACAGAGGACTACAACTTATTGTCGGGACTTCAGTTCCACCTATCAATGGTTCGAGAGGTAAACATCGATCTTGCCTCAGCATCCAGGAGCAACAGCACCATGGAGTAAGTTGGAGGTGCAAACGAGAAAAGACAAAGCTCTATCCTGAAAATTTTCAATCGTAGCAGGGCGGCAAACTCACTATATTCAAAGCTATTTATTGAGATAGCAATACTAGCATTAGCAACTACTGATCAAAACCAAAAGAAGTGAAAGTGATGTTACAATACTAACAACAGCAAAATAGCATATACTCTCTCAAATTAGCAAGTGAACCAAGTCACTCAGCCCTTCGCGACTAACCGGATCAATCATCACTCTAGAAGACCAACATTAGATCTCTCATCAGGGTTGTGCCATCAACATCTAGACCTTCCTTATTCAGTAGAGATCATCACGAACGATACGAGCATCCTTACACTAGGAGCGCAGTTTCTTTTAAGTTGTAAGTGTTGGAATCTTTCTAACAGTAGCCTTCTTCGTGTGTGAATGATTCCTTTGACACGTCTTCCACCGATGAATCTACAACATCAGATACACCACGCTTGAAAACATTCATCAGGCGACACAGAGTTTCTTCCAAGCATATGACAGCCACAAGTGACAAATTGCATTATCTGCTCATGATCCTACCTCTAATTATCTCGCATCATGTTGTAGGTGAAGAAGAGCTCTGGAGGACCAATTTTTAGATCTGAAAATCCCTGCATATGAGTTTGCTCGTTTTGTTGTCTGCCTTAATCTGTTTAACACTGAATCTGTTTATAGTACGAGTTGCCCGAAGGAAAGCCAGACATCACTGTGAACCGCTCGTTGACTACGTTGTTCGCAAAGGCTGGTATCAATATCAACTCAGCACTTCAGTACAACCGTAATGAACGTGATCACGGGTGGGATCACACTGACCAAATTGAAGGTTATAATAAACTTTAACTAGACAATTTGGCGCGCGTTGCGCACCCTATCCATATGCGAATGAACCAAGACATAATAAACACATAACAACAACATTAAGTTTGTTCATCATAAGCTGACTCGAAAAGGATAGCAAATAAGGTGTATGTCCGGCATCAACATGACAAATATTACAGCACATTCGATGACCATGCTACCCTATGAATCAAATCTTAGGTGTCTATCCGGCAATTGCAGCTTTACGAATACAACACATCCGATCACCTATTTGAACAACCAGTTATGTATGTCCGGCATTACCAAATTCTCTAAACAGCATATCCGAGCACCACAGCTGGCACAACAAGTATCCATAGCGGCCAGCCAGTATTGGTGGCAGCTTTTGATACTAAAAGCATCCAGCATTGACACAAACTGCTAACAGAAACGCTACACGTTTTGAAGCTGGGTGTCGACGCATGTGACATGTCGACTAAACAGACTGCAAGACGGAGCGGCAAAAGGAACACGGCTTCTTGTGCTCATGGAGTGCCATCGGGGCTGCAAAAGGAAAACTTGTTTAATACTTTCAGCATGTAAGTGGTGTCATAAAAAAAACCATGGTTACATACTGCATGTATTTTGTTGCTGCATAGTAATCAGCATCTTGTAGGCAGGTAAAAATGAAATTGTTTAAATAAGAATGCAGGTAGTCCATATTGTCAAACAGTGGTGTTGAATATGATAGCTTTTGACAAGGTTGCTACTAATATAACTTTTTTTTTGCAATAATAATGGGTAAATGTCATCCATAGTGGCAAGGATGGATACATGAATTGAAACCTTCAAAGCGAGATCCAAAAGGATTAACAACCACCCGTCATTTATGTGTAGGATATCACAACCATAGTACTAATTGGTTCATCTATGGGGACCCAAGTCAAAATGGGGAAAAATTTACATAGTAATTCTCAGGTTTCTTATCCATTGTCAGCAAAGTAAGTAGCAAGCATCAAGCAAAATATGATGCTGACAAACTCAAGATGGGTAGAGTTTCCTTCTATCAGTACCTCCAAGTTTGGTTATGGAGCAAGTATAGTTTTTTTCTGACCTTTGTAGTTGCTGAGGAAAAGTCAGGTACTTTGGTCCATATTTTGATTATGTTAGATTATGCCTTGCGATTTAATTTGCAGAATTAAGGATTAGGTTAGCTGCTCCATAACCATCGACGGTGACACAGTTGTAATTTGTGGCTGCTGAGAAGTTTACATTCCGTGGAAAACAAAACTTACATTCTCCATCAGAGAAAATTGATTATACAAAAAAGAAACTTTATCTGAGATCAAGTTATTCGGCATTTTATATTGCTATCTCTCAGTTAGGATAGTATACACATTTTAGATTTTGATAAATAGAAGGGCCAAATCAGCAGCAAATGATTGACTATATTACCTGACCCCAGCAGCAGCATCCGCTCCACTACCCAGATCATCGGCGTCATCACCAGCTTCTTTCCCATGAAACGGTGCCTTTGCAACCTTCTTGTCAGGGGAACCGCAGGTCCTGAAAGCAAAGGAGGCCATATTTATTTCTGAAACTAATTGTTTTATTTCTGAATCAGTATAGCTCAATCAACATGACTGCATATAATGAAACATCATTTCTAATGACTATGAATCAGCCATTGCTATTTCCATTCAAAAAACCAAGGCAACAGAAACGAAGTTCATCATAACTGGTGCTCTACTTGGAGTTTTAGTTGGCTAATGCAGATGTGTTAAATAAGATCTTCCAACATCAAAGTAAGCGAAATGATTCACTATATTACCTGACTCCAGCAGCAACATCCGCCCTACTACCAAGGTCATCAGCGTCATCACTTGAGGTAAAAGTAACCTTTTCTTCGAAGCACTTTTCTGGTTCTTTGTAGAAGAACGATCAGGCACATCAGCAGGCATACCAGCAGCGGACGTAATTGTGTCGTCCTGTGGCTCAAAGCATTGATGCAAGAGGACGGGATGTCAAATTAACAAGATGCAAATATGAACATGGATGAAGTAGTAATCACTCTGAATACCTAAGTATCTCACCTCATCAACTGTAGCATTTTTCTGAGGTGTTTCCAGTAATTCCGGAGCAAGCAATGCAGGTTTGGTTGGTGTACAGCTTGAGGCAAGGCTAGCATCAGAAGCAGCAGGTAGTGATAATGCCTTGCTTATACCAGGAGTACCACCAGGAACCGTCGATTTTCCTTATAGTCACTGTGACCAGAAACTCGTGTTTCTGTACATCCAAACACACAAATAAGTGGGCAGGTACTCAAGATCACCATACACAAGTATATATCAGTGCCAAAAGTAATTTCAGGAAAGCACTTCAATAAGGGGATAATAATTCAACTAAACCCTAAGGTTGGAGGTATTCACAACATATATATAGCAAACGTGACGCGGCTAGGAAGAAAAGAGGCTATCAAAATTAACATTAGCCCAATCACTTAACTGGTGATTTTCCATAACACATAAATACCTTATGCACCTAAATGAGAAAAGGGCACATAACTGATTTTCTGGTAATGTACATAAATGAGAAAAGGGCAATTAATAGGAAACCAAATCATAACACAGGTGATTTTCCTACCACCACATAACTGGTTATGATTCGAAAAGACCCTAAGTTAGTAAACAAAGAGCATAAATATAGACAGAGGTACACAAAAGCATAGCTAAGAATGCAATTTCAGTTGCAAAGGAACAAGCCAATATTTCATAAATTCTATGTATTTATTTCACTGAACAGTACACGAAAATTGCTCGAAAACTAACCATTTTACTTCTTTTTTGCAGGTACAACTATTTTTCACTTCTCAGCTGCTTTTCATCAAAGCTGCCTTCAGAAACATTTGTTTCATGATGCACAGTTGCAAAATAATAGCCGCTACATCAAACATATCAAACTTGAAATCCACAACCTTTTAATCCACAACCTCTGTGAAGGGAGTCAGAAACCACCGAAATCAGCGTCACGCAATCCTGGTGTCCAAAACCACGAGCCTAACTGCAGGCACAAGGAAAAAATAGGCAGGCACATGGACCACTGTCAGGACAAGGCAAAGCAAAGATGACCAAACAGTGAGTTCATGTAGGAAGAACAAAGAGGGAGCAGATGGTCGGTCTAACGCACCTCCCAACAGCAATCTTGGCGTCTGAAATCACAAGCTTGCCTACAGGCACAAGAAATCAGAAGGTTGCCTACATGCACAAGAACAACAGAGGCAATCACATCCACCACTGCCAACCAAGGCAAAGCACAAGCAAAGGACGAGCGGATGGTCAGTGTACCGTACCTCCCAGCAACGGCGACCACCCCCAGACCTCAAGTCACTGACGCCATGTCTGGACACCCAGCTGCACATCCACAGAAGAGGAACGCGAATTAAGTAAACACGAAGGTGATTCGCAACAGAAGCAAGAGGTGAGGCAATAGCTAGAGGAGAAAGCGCATCTACACTTTGACGGTAGGGGAGTGGGGAGTGATCTGGCCGAGGGTGGTGGAGAGAGGGGCTTGAAGAACGCTAGGGTTTCGCACGGTGGAAGAGGGGCGGGAGCGGGATGGAGGAGGGGGGATGCACTTATCTCATCGGATGCAGAAGGGCGCAGATCCGGGAGTCCATGTCTGTACCAGCGGCGCGCGTGCCTCTGCTCGGGAACTGTTCCGGCGTCTACAGTGCGGGGCCGGGGCGCGGCGCACTGTTCCGACGTGACACGTCGGACCGCTGGGTCGTCGAGGTAATGATGGCGGCGAGGACCGTAAGCGCAGGAATATCCGCATCTCCTCCGCCTCCCTCCCGCCGCACCGCACCGAATCACCGCCGTTCGGCTATCAATGGGACCAGCACACCACCAGGTCCACCGCATAGAGAGAGGAGGCAGGCAGGCGGCCGCCACGCGACCCGCCCCCCTGACGCACCGACGACGCACGACGACGCCCTGCCACAACACCCGCCTCGCCGCCAGGTCGTCAGACGGCCGTGTCGCGGTAATGATGGCGTCGACGACTGGATCCGAAGGAATATCCGTATCGCTTCCGCCTTGCTCCCGCCACACCGCATCCAATCGCCGCTGTCCGGCTGCAAGCGGGACCAGCAAACCACTGGGCCCACCGGCAAGAGAGAGGAGGCAAGCGGGCGGCGGCCACACAGGACGCACGCCGACGGCCGTCTCGCCGGCAGGAGCGTCCGCCGCGCGGCCACGGAGGAGTCGCCGTGCGGCCGCGGAGGACTCCAATCGAATCCGACGGCGGCCGGACTCCAATCGAATCCGTCGGCGGCCGGGGTGGGGCGACGTCGCGGGGGAGAGAGAAGGGAGGCCGGCCGGTGCAGGGTAGCGGCGACGAGATGCAGGAGCGGCGGCGGGGGTGGGGCGACAGCACGGGGGAGAGAGAAGGGAGGGGAGTGGCGACGGTGCTGGGTACAGACGCGGTTTGAGAGAGAGAGAAGATAGGGTAGGGTTTGTGTGTTTGACCGACGGTGGAGGGGGCATTCTGCAATTCTCGGCTCCCCAGGGGTTTTTCTGAAAAAAACAGCGGCGGGCGCGGGCGCAAAAGCGAAAGCGGCGCGGGCGCGGGAGAGCAACAGCGGCGTGGGTGCGGGAGGGCGGGCTGTGCGACACGCGTCCAGGCACCGCGGTGGCGCGCTCCCGTGAGAGCAAACCGGGGGGGGGGGGGGATTTAAAGAACTTTGATTATTTATGACTAAATCTTCATTTTGCAGTTGTCAATACTATCTTCATTTTTTAGATTTCAATTAAAGGTTAACTCATTTCATACTTTTTCACACACGAATGGTTTGTATTGGAATTTGGGCTGACCTCTATTTTCATAATCCGATTTTTTGCCACTTCATCCAAAAAAAATTTCACTATATATCTATAGTTTGTCGACATTACTTTTGGGTTTTCACTTATCTGAAAGGTGATATAATTATTATTACTTATACACAATCAACACATTGTTTCTTCTTCTTTTGATACGGTAGAAATCAGATTGTTGATGATTTAATCTCCACATTACCGTGACTCCCCTAGTCCAGTGGCATGTACATAAATATTCATATTTTATTCCTAAATATATATAGTTTAATATGTGAATTTACAAGTGAAAGCCTTTATTTGAAAAAATAAATCTTTATTAACTATTAACTAAGAAAATAACAAGTGCATTGGAGCACACATGTTTTATCTGCTTTGAGAGTGTGAGTTCATTGGTTTTGTTGAATTGTTTCATTTGGGTTACAAGTTATGACACATATAAACAATGTTTTCAAAAATAATAGTGACTCATAATATAATTGTGCTAACCAAAATACAAAGTATTCTATTGCTCTAGTATGACCATATTTGATTTGAACATATATACTACCATTTTTATAGAAATATCAATATGATTTTTTTAAATTCTGTTATCTAGCAACATCTTTAAATCCATTGCTTCTCAAAATTGGATGAAAGGAAAATTGGACACCGGAGAGTCAGAGACACTCAATGATAGGACATGTTTCCAAACTAAATTAAAAAAATGTACCGAGAAAAACTTTCAAATTTCTTAAAACCCAAATCCCAAAGTTGATGCTATCGTTGTTGTTGATGAGTGCATTATGCCTCCACAACCAAAACTCTCCTCCACGATCTCTCTCATATACATGTTCTATGTAATCAACCGTACCTTACTACTATAGTACTATGTGGCATGTTGCATTGCACGACTACCCTGTGTGCGCTTCCGGACACTTTAGGTTATCATTGTTACATATGGATATACATCCAATCTCGTTCATTCACTATCATCGGTAGCTTCCATCGCTCATACACATAGCAAAAATGGACAAGAATCCAAAACCCTGACAAACTTTCCAATCTTATGATACAGTGTTACTAGCATGTAGTTTTATAGACAAATAATGTGTTCAATGCAACATCACTTAATATTGAGCTGGCATCATGAAGATGGCTTCTCTGTGTTGCACCGCTATACTAATATAGTAACATTAGAGATAGCATGGAATGACAGAAGTTAGTTTCTTTAACCGATTTTAGTTAAATTTGCAATCAATGCAGCCAACTTTGTGCTTATCGTGTACTTTTAAAAAAAATTGAGCTGTCTCAATTGAAAAATATGCTTCTTTTATTGTCGTTGCGTAAGAACTTCTAGAAAATAATCACAACCCAATCGACAAGGTCATATAACTACATTTGTATCACAGCAACTCACGGGAATCGTACTCCCTCTGTTCTTAAATATATAACGTTTAGGACAAGAAAACTAGTTCAAAATGAACTAAATTTCTTGTCCTAAACGGACGGAGGTAGTAGTATGGTAGTAGCGCGCCAAAGTTTTCCCAGTAGATAGAGATCGTCGGCGGCCTTGCTGGTTAAAAGGCAGGTGATGGGCTCAAATGGGCCAGCATAACTGTTGGGCGCAGCCTACACCGACGTCCATGGCCAGTAAAAAACGGAAGAAGTGCCATAACTTCAAAAGGTCTAGCAAACGGAATCATAAATCCATAACAAAAACATCAGCCATAATAATAGTTTAGACTATCACAGTTTTCCATTCAACGATTACCCATCCTAGACATTAGACAAACTTCATGATGACAACGTGACAGACTTTCCCTACGGATCAGGTTTTCATACATCCTATACAGACTTCACGTACAACGCAACATATGCCCAACACATCAGAATCACCATACTGGTAACCAAACATCAGAATTGCATAGTTACATCAAAGCCTACGGATGCTGAAAATAGCTTAAGGATACAAATAATCGCGTGAAATTATCGACCAGGTAACATTCACACACATCCTAATGGAACCACATGTTATTTCCTTTTCACCTCCACCGTTGACTCTCGGAGTAAACTTAATGCTGGTGATTTTAGTTTTACCATCACCAGTACGAGCAGTTATAGTCATCATCAGCTTCTCCTTGAGACAGACAGCTACCACATTTCGCAGCATTTGGATAACTCCTTTACCATTTCCAGTCATTGGTTCGGCCACTTTGCTATCGTAAAGCACAATGCTATCTCGGATACTGGTGGTGCAAGCAGTGATTTCTCCATAAAATCTTCCCTCCAGAACTTCAATTGCAAAAGTTGCCTCGACTGCATTCTTCACACCTGCATATGTAATCGCCACCTTACTGAGTTTAGTGTCCAGGGTGTCACTTTCAACCCCAATTTCATCCTGCAATCCAAGTCGTAGGCCATCCAATGTCAGGAAACCTTTACTTAGTTGTTTGTCTTTCCACCTCCGATCACCCTTGATCTTCAAATCCATCTCAAAATATATATCAGCCATAAGTGCAAGTCCTCGTTTTGGGCCAGTCACAATCAACGATTCATCCTGTGAAAAAAGGTTCACATGATAGTGAGCGGTATCCTTATCTGAATATACTTTGCTGCAATGAAAATACAAGAGATTTCAACCACACTTCATGCTGTCACAGTGGACGGAACTGTTAAAGATGCAATGCTATGTGTGTACAAGCATTCGCTAGTAGAAGTATTTATCAGTATATAGGTCTTTTAATCTAAAAAAAAATCAGTATATAGGTCTCAACATGGTAAAACATGAAGATTGAGCTGCTAACGATAGGCCCCAAATGTCAGTTTTACTCTGTTTCCTACCATGTTAAGACCATTTTGTTACCTTACTAAACCCACAACAAATTAGCAGTAAAGGAATTTGCATCAGCTAGCCCTACAGCTACCACGCCCACGCATGTAACAATTCCACATTATGACACCAAGACATGTTCATATTTTTTATTCTGATGATTGATAAATAACGTGTACATTTTCAATTGTAGACATCACACACATCCATAGCAGTTGAAATGAGGAAAGAAAATAAAGTGCACTATCCAATAAACATCAAGTGCATGTCAGGATGTGCTTTGGCCACAGCAGCAGCAAAGCAACATGGGAAAAAAACACGAGAAGGTAACACAATGAAGTTCTCCCACAAAATATGCATAGACTAGCAGCTAAAGACTTGTTTGAAACAAAATTGCACGCACATGTACCTTTGACAGAATGAGTTGCGAATGATCTCTATCACAGCGGAAGAGATAAACACACTTGAGATCAATGCTGTCTCTGGCAATTACGGTGCCGTAGACGTCGATCGGGAAGCCAACATCGGAGGAGACTATCTTCACAGAGAGGACGTTTACAGAGTTACATGGAACAAAAGGGATGTTTGTAGAGTCAGTGGGAATGAACTGTTTCCCACCATCTGAGGGAAGGATGTTTGCACAGTCATCAGGAAGGAACTGTTTCCTGCCCTCTTCGCAGACTATGCCACGCAAATCGATTGATGCATCGGTCTCTCTCATTGGACCAAGGGGTGCTGCAGTGAAAGAAAAGAAAATCCATTACAATTATAGATTCAGACATGTTGATTGCGGATAATACATGACGCGGTTGAAGATTATTTAGCCTCGAGGGACTGAAACTAATAGAATCCATATTAGCCACGCTCAATCCTAATAATTAAATCTTCTGAAATAACAAACAGAAGAAATAGGTCGAGCAGGTACACTCAAGTGCTACCAATTCTCCAAAATCTTCAGCATGCACATAGTAGAATGATTTGGAGAAGACAATTAAGCATTCGGTAAAGACAACTAAAATGCAAAAGGCAGTTAGAATCGAGTTTCAGAAGATGGGTAGGTAATTAAGGTTGTTTGCTCATGTGTTTGGGAGAAAAGGATGGCTTACACTCCTCGTCGAGGTCGAATGTGCTGAGATCGACGAAGTGGAAATGTGGAATCGGGAGTAGTAGGTACTACCATCTTTGGGATCGTACTCGCGGATCCGATCCATGGCAGCCTTCCACCTCCGATATAGCACCACCTCCTCCTGCAATATCCGCATCCGCCTCTCGTGGTCGGCCACCGCCGCTGCCTCGTCGAAGAAGAAAGGTTCCAAATCTGCCCAGTTTTCGTCGGAGCAGGACGGGGAGGCTCCCTGCTTGGGGTCGGAGTCGATCCCGCCCTCGACGACCATGTGGGATTTCCGCCGCCTCCGCGCACGCCGCTTCTTCGTTCGCAGGTCCTCCTCCACCGCAGCTTGCTCGGCAATCGCCGCCGCCATGAACACCCACGCCACGCGCGTACCGGTTCCCTTGTTTGTTGGATCGTCCAGCTTGTTGGGCCTACACGCGAATATATAAATGGAAAAAATCCTTTTTACCTCCCAGAACAGACCAAGTCCACGTTTCCTCCCGCGAGTCGAAAACCGTCTGTTGTACCTCCTCGAGCTCTCGAAACCGGACACAAGACCACCCAAAACAGAATCCATCCCGGTTTCGTCTCACGTGGCGCTGATATAGCAGCAGAGATCGAGGGAAGAGGATGGCCCGCCGAGGAGCTCCCTCCCTCCCCTGCGCGGCCCGCGGCGCTCCCCTCTGCTCCCGGATCCCCAGCGGCGGAGGACGGAGCGTGCAGAGGAGGCGGACGGGTGAGCGACGCCTTCTTCCCCGCGTCCGGTGCCGGCCTTTCTCCTCCCCCTGATCTCCTCCTCGCGGCTCTCTCTCTTCCGGTGGTGGCCGTCGGAGATGGCGGCGGCGGAGCACGGCAGGCCCTCCCTCCCTCTCTCCTCTTCGCACCCTTCATCTGCTCCTCCGCCTCTCCTTCTCCCCTGCGGCATGGAGCTCCTGCGCCGGTGGTGGCGGAAGAGCAGGGGCCTCCTCACGGCGAGGCTGGGCTGCCGCGGCCAGCGGCGACTCGACGAGCCTCCTACGCGCGGAGGTGGAGGGGGAATGGAGCGGCGGGCGGCGGGCCTCGACTCCATGGCCGGCGGCGTGTGGGTAGCTCGCCCCCGCCGGCCATGGTGGGCGTCGCGGCGCTCGGGGAGCTCGTCCCCGCCGGCCATGGTGGGCGCTGCGGTGCTTGGGGAGCTCGCCCCCGCCGCCGGCCATGGTGGGCGCAGCTGCGGCGGCGGCTTGGCGAGCTGGGTTGCGGCACGTACGCCCCGCCGGCTCCGGTGACGGCGGCGGCCAGGTGCGACGCGACGAGGAGCGCGGACTCCAGCGACGGCGGCGGCCAGGTGCGACGCGACAAGGAGCGCGGGCTCCGGCGACGGCAGCGGCCAGGTGCGACGCGACAAGGAGCGCGGGCTCCGGCGACGGCGGCGACCAGGTGCGACGCGAGCCGAGGAGCAACGGGCTCCGGCGGCGGCGGAAGGCAGCGCGAGCCGGCGGGGCGCGTTCCCCCGGCGGCCGGCGGCGGAGTGTTGACCGGTGAGGAAGAGAGATGACGTGGGAGAGATGAAATGGCATGGTGACTTGGCACCACGTAGTGGTGACGTGTCGCCACGTAAGACGAAACTGCCTTGGAATGTTGTCAGACTGTCCGCACTGGGGACGGTAAAAGGAACGCAACTGGACAGGATGGACGGTAGTGTTCGCTTTTGCCCTTTTTTTCTTGCACCGGGGGACGGCAAAGCGAACGCAACCGTCCCGTTCCAGCCTCCGCGCGCTACTCCCAGCGCGGGTGCGGGGCGACGGTATTCGTTGACGGGGCGCGAGGCCCGCGCAGGTGTGCGCCATCCCAACAACTACGGCGCGAACGGACCCGGCCGGAGAGGGGGGCCGGCGGTGAAGCAGTGGCCGGACGGAGAGAGGCCCGCACGAGCGCGTAGCGAGCTCCTGCCTGGGCGCGCAGGGAGCGCGAAAATCCGACGTCGTCGTCGTTGACCCGGGCCGGCTCCTCCCCGCTTGGTCGGCTCCATCTCGCGCTGTCGTCCCCCACAACGCCGAGAGGAGGCAGAGGAGCGGAGAGGAGAAGAGCGGCCTCCGCGCCTCGCCTCGGAAGAGGGCCCGCTGCTGGTTCGACGCGGCGTAGACACGCGCGCCGTGCTGCAGGCGGGCCGCCGTCCTGGAGGCCGCCGCGCCGCCCCTGCTCGAGGCCGTGGGGGAGGAGATGCCGCCGGCGGAGTAAGGGTCGCGATGCTGCTGCTCCGGCCCGGTGCCTTGCTCCACTCCTTCCTCCAGTCCCTGCTCCGCGCGCCGCCGAAGGCCGCCGTCGAGGCTGCCGCCATCGAGTTCCTCCAGTTGTCCTGCGCGCCGACGCCATGGAACCGCCATCGACGCAGCGACGGATGATTCACCGCCGAGATCCAGCACATGCTACTCCGATTCACTGCGAGGGCCGAGGTGGAGCGCGCCGGTGTGGGGGGTGGAGCGCCCTGAGCGTGAATCCGGCCTGGGCCCTTGCTCGTCGCCGCCGCCCAAGACTGCCGCCACCGCCATCTAATCGACGTGAGGGAGAGCTCGACGGGAGAGAGGGGCCCCTCCTTCACTGCTCCGCCACCGGAGAGGGTAGTGCGGGCGGATCTGGCACGGAGGAGGCCGGGCCGCCGGTGGTGGGGCTGCCGGAGAGCACTGGCGCGGAGGAGGCCGTCGCCGGTGTACTGGAGAAGGGAGGCGGAGGAGCAAAGGCACGGGGGAGAGAGAAACCGATGGAGGAGAGGGGGGCGCGGGGGAGAGAGAAATAGAGGAGGCTGACATGTGGACCTCATTGGAGGTAGTTGGTTTTGAGGATGGAATATAGAGTACGACGAGTGCAGGAAAACTGGAAACGGAAGAGAGAAACTGGATGACTAGGACAGAATATTCCGTTTTGGGATGAAAATGGAGTTTGATGAGTGCGGATAGCCTAGGGGGTCTCTTGTCCGGTATTGCGAGTCCAGGGACAGTTTTGGAGTCTAGGGAGGAATCGTGAACTCAGCTCAACGTCCAGGAGGTAAAATGGACTTTTTCCTATATATATTGGGGCTTGCTGGTAGCCGGCTCGCGATGGGCTCCAATGAGCCAGCAGCAACTTTGGGGCCCAGCCGTCCGTAGAAGAAGACCTCATGCATTGGATGGGGGTCACTAAAACCGGAAGAAAAGTGCCTGGCCCGTCGTCTCTCAGTATATTTGTTGGGCCGACAAGCGAATACGATGGCTGCTGCGATAATAATCGGAGTGATACGAATTCTAAAAAAAAGGAGTGATACGATATACGAATATACGATAGGTCTCCCTCGCTCGGTCCCTGCCCTCTTGATGGACGCAGAGGACAAGAGGCATGTACTCCTCCAGAGCCTCCTCCTCCACTGTACTTACAAGATAGCTTGCCGGTGGCTACGATTGGATAGCAAACAATGCATTTGATCCCCACCCGATCTGAATCCGATTCGCACTTACTATGCATCACCTTTACTCCATGATCCATCCATTCACCCCACTCCCAATCTCAACCCCCTGGGTGGCTGGGTGTCGTGTCGCGTATACCACGACGGTACGAGTTGTCCAGGACCAAAAAAAAAAAAACGAAACCCAGTCGCGAGAAAGCTCCATGAAAAGGCGGCAACGGTGCGCCTGGAACAGAACACGGTGCCGACATGAACAGAACCGGGACAAGTTGCCTCCTGATGCCTGTCCCTCCTGACCCTGAGCATGGACACTTAACACTAATCGTACGTGATTGAGTGCTTAATCATATACTAACCCCTAGCCAACCAAGCCAAGGCGGTCCCAGATCGGATCGAGCAGCCATCGAGGCAGGCAGGCAGTGCCCGTTCCTCCAGCTAGCTCGTACACAACCTGCACGGCAACAATGCGATGCAGCAGCAAGCTAAGCGCGCGTGCGCGTCATGTGCAAAACGGAGGGATTATTCCGTCTGTTGGTTGGTTCCCCTCCACTCCAGGCTCCAGGCAAGGGGATCTGCATGCAGTTAGCCTCTGACACTCCCCTGATCTACTCGCACGTACGGATGGGATACGTCTGCTGATTCGTTTGCTCGATCGTCATTAGCTTTTACATGCACATGCAACCATTTGCAGTCAACTAATCTAGCTTGCGTTCGTCAGTTGTTCATGCACTAGGAATTAACAATCTGTCATACACTCCAGCTTGTCATTATTCGGGTTGTCTAAGTAAGTAAAACACCCCGATGATTGCAGAAGCGGGGAGGTTCATTTGGCACTAATAAGCAGAGTCAAAGGAAGGAGCTGCAGGGAGACAGCATCTATCCGGCCACAGAATTTCTTCGCTTGCCCATCGCGTCGCCGCCACGGCATCCAGCATCTTCCTAAATCACCCAACCGGTGTGCTCATTAGCAACCAGTCCGCTGCAAGTCCAGCTGTCCCTGTCTCTTTTTTTTTTAGAAAAGTATACTCCAGTTATGACCATGATCGAGATCGATACGTCCGTCGTCCATCACTTGCCAACAACCACTAGATGGCGATCTAATTTTGCCTCCTGTTGTTGGCAAATGGCCGGTTCGATGATTGATCACCTCTGCTACAAAAACTATGCATCTTGATCCTTGAAACTTTTCCTCTTTTTTTCTTGATGATGGCCGCTTTCATTTTTGCGTACAGTATTCGTTTTTTAAAGTGAAACAACCACCTGAACGTATATAGGGCGATTCGTTGGGTTCCGATTTTCGCTCAACCAAATACATGGCATGCTTAGAAATTTTGGCTATCAATAATTTGTTGATTACTAAAACTTTGTATACAAATATTTACAGCCAAAACTAAAACAATGTCACTAGAAACTTCTTTAAACTCAAGGGGTGGAAAAGCATCGGTACAAAAATTTCTTGCTCTCCTGCTTGATCTGGGTTCTTATATATGCAAATGTTTGTAGTGTTTTTAGTAGTGTTGCGCGTGTTTGTTGGAGCTTAGGGTTGGATCCTTGTTTCTTATCTGTTGTATTGCCCAATCTGAGTTTTTCTTCTTTTTAATATAATCAACATCTCTCCTGCCTGATTCATTAAAAAAAAATTGCTCTGGTTTTGGCATGTCTAATTTTGCTTGGTAAACGTCGGTTCATGTCTCAACGTTTTTTTTTTTGGAGGAAGTTCATGTCTCAACGTTCGTACGGCTCCTGTGTCACGTCCGTACGGAAACCGTCGCTTTCTTATGCTTCTGATTACATCTTCCGCCTGCTCATTTATGCATCGCCGCATCGCGTCATCGAAATTTCTCCTGCAAGCAACTGCGCTGGAGAGGCCGAGCAAATCTCCACATCTGCTAGAGAGAGACCGTCACGGCAACACCTTCTGCTTGTGTGTACGTGTGTCTAGCTAGTAATGTGTTACTATCATAGCTGAGCACTTTCTTAACTCCACGCTGTTAACATCGTCGGAGTTCCTTTTTCCAAAAGTCATGAGAGAGCTCAATTGTTGTTTCTCTATTATCATATCCTCCCAAATGATCACTGCCTTTGGACAGAAAAGATATGTGTGTGTGTGTGTGTTGAACTGTGAATTTCTTCGAAATTTTCAGTGAAAGCTACCGTGTCTAAGGTCCACTTTGATAGGGCTCGAGTTTTTAAAAAAAGTATAGGAGCCTAAGGAGCTACTTTTTTTTTGTCACGACAAAGGTTCTCTATATTACTTGGTTAGAGGGGGCTCAGATATGGTCGCAACCAGGAGACCCGACCGTGGGACGGTCTTAACCCCACCAGCTTAATTTTTTTTGTCCCGACTTCTCTATATAAAACGGTTCTGACTCCTCTAATGCTTCGAGAATGGAGTCATTTTTTAGTAAAGTGTTTGGTAAGACATCACCTCAAACCGCAGGAGGAGCGGGAGCCGAAGCTCTACCAAAAGAACCCTAAGTTTAGATGTGAAATAGCGCAGTCTCTTTTTAGATGCTACGCACTTGCGAAAATGAGACCTGGAATACAGGTTGTGATTTGTGAAGTTGCACAGCCTGCATCTGCATGTGCCTCCACCATGCATTCCAAAAGAAGGTATTGGTGAAAGGTACTTCCAGAAGACTTGCTGAAGAATCATGCTGAATAACCAGCTGAGCTCGGAAGTTACCAAGCAAGTGTACGGTTCTTGGCATATTGGCACAGCTTGTTGCTCACGTTGATCCTCTTTTGTTTGGTTAGTTGTGCTTTGGGAAGGATAAGCAGGTCATGCTCATCTATCCAAATATAGGCTATAAACATCCATCCAGCTGCCGGCTTCGAAACGCTTTAGGTTGCCTCCTACCTGTATTTGGATTGTTAGTTGACTGACTCGGCACTTTCAGCATATTCCCGGTAAGTTCCTGCTCAACCGAGCAGACAAAAAAAAAAGGAAAGAAAAGAGTGAAAAGCATCTACTACTGCGAGTATGATCATGTAGGGAGTTGTTACTACCTCTATTCTTAGTACATGTAAATAAATTAGTTCATTTCTAGACAAGTTTGTCTATGCTTAACGACATAAAAAAACTCAGACCTGCGGGGAGTAAGACCACCCCCACGGTATTGTATTAAGAAGAAGACTTTCTCACACAGATCGAGAAAATCTCCGAACCTCTGTCCCACCCATACAGCGGCACCGCAACACCTGTGAGATTAGACTGGTCTTAGACCTATGCTTTGACATTAGACAGAGACTACTAGGAGGGTCATAAGACCGCTCAACCACCGTACACACGTGCATCTGTCGGGGAATAAATCCCCTGTGAGGGACGCGGGTGCCGATTCCAGAAATCGAACCCGCGCCGGTCGCTTGCCCACCGGCAAAGCGTGCCAACCGAGATAATATAAAATTTAGTGTGCATGCAGGCATCTCATGAACTCCCAAGCAAGTATTTGACCTAGCAAATTAACATTTTTCTTCGATGACCAACATGTCGCTCGCGTTGATACATTCTCTCTTGTTTTGTACGTAATACTCTGACATGGACAGCTAATTAAGTGTATCCAATCATCCACAATAACTAGGGTGCAAGTGCAAATGCCGGCTTATGAAAAATGGTCTTTTGCATGCCTTGCTCTGTTCTGGAATGAAGCGTAGTAAGAGTCCTTCGTGTTCGAGGATTATTCATCCAACTAAGCAAAAAAGCTTGCAACTGCAAAGGTGTGGCACGCGGCATACCTTTTTTTTTTTGGCGAATGCGGCATACCTTTTTGTTTCCTTGGCAAAGAAAGGTTCTGTATTTTGGCTTTTAATTGCTCCTTACGCGTCGATGAAGTATCGTCCAAAAAAAAACTTGCTTGTATCTTCCTTTTTTACATTCTTGTTAATGTTTGTGCAGATCTCGAGTGGTACAATTGGGATTCATGAATGGACTAAAAGTTGCAGACAGCTGGTACTCCAAAACGCATCACACAAGAAAGCTGTAGGAATGCATATATGCAAAGAAAGAACCATGCAATGAAATGATGGCGCTTAGAGTTGAATAAGGAAGCACTAAACTAAGCAAAGCCTGTCTTCTTGTCTATTTGTTATTTTATTTGGATGCCAAGTCTTAAACAACTTCATCATTGTACTATTTTACCACTAATTTAGCAAGGCTGCTATAGGATCAGAGCAGAGGGATGGATGCTCGATCAGTGCCTCGATCGGAACTTTCCAAGAAGCAGCGGACGAGGTGTGAATATTCTACTGATTTCTACACCATGCCTGGTTGGGAATCATCAAAACAAGATTAGCTAGCACCGATGATTAAAAGATTCTCTTCCACTTGTAGTAATTATCCGATCGAGTCACTACTAGGGAATCCATCATTTGTACCGATTTATAACCCTCATTAGTACCGGTTTCCAAACCGGTATTGTTCTGCCGGTACTAATGTGAAAACCGGTACTAATGTGGGCATTAGTACCGGCTGGTATTGAGGGCCGGTACTAATGTGGCCGCCCCCGGCGACGTGGCACGGTCCACATTAGTACCGGTTCTCGTTTCCAACCGGTACTAATGTGGACCGTGCCACGTCGCCGGGGGCGGCCACATTAGTATCGGTTGATTTTTTTTTGTTTTTTCTTTTTCTTTAATGTTTTCTGGTTTATTAATTCTATCGTATTTACGTATACTAATCCTAATACTTGATACGCTATAATATATATTCGTGTGCCATATAAAATATTTGAGATAATACTATACATGCATACGTATATATGTACTAGTATAATATATACTAGTACATATATTTGTATGCATGTATTATCTCAAATTCGGTAGTTGATCCAATGCAAAGAACATATATAATATTATGCATACAGAAATACGAAAAATATATATTAGTGTATATAATACATTACATCAAAGGTTAGCAAGATTTAATATTAGTTTTTTTGCTTCCTGAAGATTGGTCTTTTGCATAGCTTTTTCCTCTCTTGCTCCCCTGCTTAGTCGACTCTGCTTGTTCCGTCGACTTCCCAGTTGCTTTTGCAGTGGACTTCCCCGATGTTTCTTCCGTGGACTTCCCCGTTATAATCACAGATGATAAGCCTGAGTAGAATTCTCCACCTGGCGTAATCACCTCATCTAGAAGAAATCCGCAAAGTTGTTCTTGAATTAACCGGATTCTTTCCGACTCGAGGAACCCCTGCTTGATGTCATCAATCTACGAAAGAACATGAACAAATAATAAGAACTAGTACAAACAAGAACATGGACAAATAAGAACTACATGCATGTGTCGTTTAGTTTAGTGGACGCACCCTGTCTTCAAGGTTGGTACCTCTTCCGATGCTTGAAAAGGTATGCATGAACTCGCATACATAGTATCCGCACAGATTGGTACCTGAAGGTTGTGTCAAGCACTACACATGTGCGAAAACAAAGTTATGAAATATGTTTAATTATATTGAAAGACATGAGATATGCGGACTAGTGGAACACATACAGGGAAATCATAGTGAAAATAAAAGTTCTCTTTGTATGTTCCCGAGTGCTCTACACAGAGGCGAGTCCATGCAAGTTTGATCATCTCTACGACATCTTGATATGCGCTTTTGTCTGATGTTGCCCTCAAAGAGTCGAAGATGAAGACCTTGCTTAGAGACGGACAGAATGCAAAAAGAATCCAGTGAAAGCTGTGCATACGTGTAGAAGTATTAGTTTCTTGAAATATATATGCAATATTATTTGAAAACTGATAAAATAGATGAGATACACGTTGCTCACCCGAAGTTGTATGGCAGAAATATGATACCCTTCTTATGGTGTTTTTCTAGATACAAATATATATAGTCCAATGTGTCCAGCTCCCATTTTCTGACACAAGTCTGATTTATCATTAGTGGATCCATGAAGCCGACGTCCTTAATTCCTCTCCTCCTGCACCACTGCATCTCAAAGCTGCATGATTGAAATTAAATTCAAATTAAACACAAGTTAAGATAAGGTAGAATGGCTAGATCATTGTTTTCGAGACTTACAGAGTCCAGCAAGCGATGAGTCCTGAGTCAATTGTATCTTGATTGAATAAGAACCAAAATTGGTCAAATTCCACACCAAAAGTTTGTCGGCCACGGAAATAATGTTGATCATCTATGGTAATTTCCACACAGGTTACACCGCTTGCTGACGCAGCCATGTACCAATCGTGCAGTTCATGCATTCTCATTGGAAGATACGGCACCAACTGCGGCCACACAAGAGGTTTACCCAACTCATACTTCGGTCTATTTGCCCCTTCATGTATTGGGATTGGTTCGTCCCCTCGGATTTGACCAGGAGTCAGACCTGATTCCTTATTGAATACAAGCATATGCTGCTCTTGCGAAGAAAGCACCTTGATGGGGGAGACAGATTGCTTTGACTGGGTGCCTAGTTGTGGAATAGATTTAGCTTTATTCGCCAACTTCTTCTGTTTGTCAATCTTGAGTGCCTGTCTGTCATAGTCACTCAAAGGAGGTGGCTGGGCATTTATTCGTTTCTCCTCCTCCATTTTCTTCATGAAGCGATGAAATTTGACCCGGTCAATTGGTTTCTCAACAGGTGGCTTCTTCGCTTTGAATATTTGTCTATCAAGTTCAGCCCGCACTGAAGCATCTAGCTCCTCCTGAGTCTTCTCGTAAGATAATTTCGGTTGAGACTTCTTCGGCCTGGGCTTCGTCTGCTTCTTTGGAGGAGGGGGTGGAGGATGATGCGTAGCTCGTCGTTTACCCTTGCCCTGTTGTTGAGGGGGGGGACTCTCGCTTGGGTCCCGATCAACTAGAGGACTCATGCTTCCTGTTGGAGATGACGGTAGCTGATGATCTTCGCCTTCAGGCACAGGGGGTGTAGATGAGGCTTCAGGAAGAGGTGCTTCCGGTGAGGGTAGGGGTGCTTCTTTGACCGGTTCTGTAATCTTTATGTGAGCCTTGGCCCACAATACCCAACTGTGCACGGTATCTCCAAGCACCTCTTCCCCATCAGGTCCCGGTAACTCCAGTTAGAGGTCTTTCCAACCGGGGACCACTCGGTCGACAGCAACTTTATGGTAAAATGATTTAGTGAATTCCACACCCATGAATGTTTCCCCCGGTTCCGGGACCTCAGCCACACCATAAGCCACCGGTAACATCTTGTTTCTGAGTTGAGCGTGAAGCTCACACGCTGACCTCACTGTGATGTCATCCACGGGGAACCGTTCGTGGCAGACCTCGGCTGCTTTTGCTAAGGCTTGGGGTGCTTCTGCTGAGGCAACCGGTACTTCTGGTGAGGGTAGGGGTGCTTCTGCTTCCTTGACCGGTGCTTCCGTGTTTGCTGGTGCTGCATCCGTTGAAGCGACACTACTTTTCCCCTTAGTAGATGGCGGGCTCATTTCATCTATGGGCCCTTGCTGAGATGATTGTTTGTTAAGAGCAAGGGCCACACGCTCGTCAATGATGGCCTCCATTCTTGCCTCAATCATTTCTACGTGCTCTTGCAATTGTCTGATTTTCCTATCTTGTTCGTCCTTGTTCCTTTTGCGCTTCTTGTACGAGTCAATGTGCTCATGCCATGAGACTTTCCATGGAATCACACCTTTGCCTCGGCAACGTCCCCCATGTTCTCTAGTGC
This sequence comes from Cenchrus fungigraminus, assembly GCA_036936925.1. Lineage (NCBI taxonomy): Eukaryota > Viridiplantae > Streptophyta > Magnoliopsida > Poales > Poaceae > Cenchrus > Cenchrus fungigraminus. The sequence goes on from CM072769.1 coordinate 175,776,112, forward strand.
CTATTGCAGCAGAAAGCTCGTCCTTCTCTCGATCAGCTATGAATGTTCCTTCGGCAGCAGCCCTGATCAAATCAACAAGCCTTGCAGCTGTCTGTCTTAGTTGCTCACCCGGTATTAATGATCCATCTTCGGGATTGAGCGTGCCACCATGTGCATAATAGTAATTCCGCGCTCGGTCAGGCCACTCCAGAGTTGCCGGTACGATTCCACGTACCATTATCTCTTGCTCCATCCGATCCCATTTGGGCAGGGCCATCGCGTAACCTCCAGGGCCAAGATGATGGAATTCTTTCTTTTTACGTGCATTGGTTGTGTTGATTGCAATCAACTTGGCGGCATCTTCCGATTGCTTGCCCTGCACAAATGCATCCTAATGATCTCTTAACTTGGCATATCCTGGCTTCTTAAAATCGGGTGTAAGCCCCTCCTTGATGAACTTCTTGGTCAGCCGCTTCTTGTACGTCTGAAAGGCAATTGCACCCTTCTGCAGGGTCCAAGTGCGCACAGCTTTCAAATCTGTGTTTCCGGGAAATCCGAAGTGTGCTTTCACCTCGGCCCAGATCATGTTCTTCTCTGTGACCGAGACAACATCTGGCCGAACCGGTACCGGGGGTTCATTCTCTTCATGTTGCTCTTCGTCCTGATCTTGATCTTCGTGCTCAGCTTCTGCTTGATCACCTTCTTCGGGTAGCAAGTTAGGTGCGTCAGCCGCTTTCCAAAACCGAAAGCTTATTGGGATGTTGTTCCGAACAAGAGCCCCAATGTGATTTACCAACTTGACAACATTTTCATGTGGAGCTAACGGTCTCCCATCGGGAGATACTTCCGTGATGATGAAACGCCCGTCTAGCTTCTTCTTTGGGCCGCGTTTCCCACCCGACTTCTTCTTACTGCTCGATGCAGGCTCCTGGAAATTTAAGAACTACTAACTCATTTTCTATAATTAGTAGGTTCCTCGAAAATCATGACGAGGTACTGGTTTTTATTAATTATACCTCGGATGGTTCTCCATCATTGCTTCCTTGAGCAATCGGTTGCTCCCTCTCGCTGCCATCAGCAAACATGTTCAGGTAGCTGTCGGCCTCTCTGTGATCCTGTTCTTGTTCATTCCGTGCATCATTCATAGTATTGCGAGCAATTAAATCCATGATCATTTGCTCCACTTCTCGGTCCTCTTCGGTTCGCACCATTGTAACTAAAATAATGTAACAAAAAATAATATGAGGACCATCTATTCCAATGATGAGACAATTAATACGAGGACAAAAAATAATAATGTGGCGGGGGAGTCGGGAGCGTGGCGGGGGGGGGGGGGAGAGGGGTCGGGAGCGTGGCGGGGGAGTCGGGAGTGTGGCGGGGAGAGGGGTTGGGAGCGTGGCGGGAGCGAGCTAGTCGATGAGACAATTAATACGAGTGTGGCGGGAGCGAGCGAGTCGAGCGACGCTCGAGCGAGTCGAGCGATTCGAGAGCGTAGCGGGAGCGAGTCGAGCAACTGAAATTTAAATAGCATTTACATCCACATTTAATTAGCATTTACATCCAATTTTAAATAGCATTTACATCCAATTTTAAATAGAATTTACTTCCATAATTCTAAACTCTAAGTTCTAAATTCTAAATTCTAAATCTAAAACTATATTTGAAATTATAAATCTATATTTCTAAATCTAAAAATTATAAATCTATATTTCTAAATCTAAGAATTATAAAGCTATATTTCTAAATCTAAGTTTCTAAATCTAAATCTTTATTTCTAAATAATATAAATTCTAAAACAATAATTAAATGTAAATAAATTATTAAAAAAAGGGGGCTGACGTCAGCCACCACGGGGCTGACGTCAGCCCCCAAATTGCGCCGCCGGGCGCGCGCGCTGCCCGGCCGGGCGCGGCGCGCACGAGGCGCAGCCGTACCGGATGGACGGCGCGGCGACGGCGGGGCGGCGGGGCGTGGACGGCGGAGCGGCCGGCGACGGCGGACGGGCCGGGGAGCCTGTGGAGACGGGGCGGACGGCGGGGCGGCGGCCAGGCGTAGGGCGGGAGCGCGCGCGGCGACGGCGGACGGCGCGGGGTGGCCTGGCGACGGCGGACGGCGGCGCGCGGGCGGGGACGAAGACGGCGAACGGCGGCGTGGATGAGGACGTACGGCGTCGGGGTCGGGGGGCCGGCGTCGCGGCGTGGAGGACCGGCGTCGACGTCGGGGCGCGGCGGACCGGCGGCCGGTGACGAGGGAGATGAGGGTCGGCGGCGAGGGAGACGAGGGGCGGCGGCGCCGGCGCAATCGGCGATGATGAGCAGGGGAGGAAGGGCGGCGCGCGACGTGGAATTGGCTAAGTGTGTGGACATTAGTACCGGGCCTAGTTGAGCACCAGTACTAATGTTGACATTAGTACCGGTGCTATTTGAGTACCGGTACTAATGTGACTTTTCATTTGCCGTCAAATGCTGAAGCACATTAGTACTGGTGCTAGTTTAGTACCGGTACTAATGTTGTTCTCATTTTGTTGCCCACTGTTTACCTTTTATTTTTCGTTTTTATTTTATATATTGTAGTTTATTTCTGGAAAATCATATACAACGCATAAAATGGTAGAACAAGTTTAGTTAATTTTCTTTACATAGATACTTTGACATTCTAAATTTAACAATCAAAATTAAAATTTTCTTATCAATAAGCTACTAATATCTTCTAAATTGTCTTTTTTTGTTCTTGACTTTAACAAACGGAAATAATTTTATTTTTTTCATGCAAAATCTTTCTTAAATAGTACATCCAGTGTAATTAATATAAAAATCATGATTTAGTCTTGCTCATGTATATTTTGACGTAAATTTATTATTTAATATCTGATAATGCTAAAAAAAGTGAAATAATTGAAAGTTTTGTTAATAAAGTAGCAAAATACTAGTTCATTCAAATATTACAATACTTTGGTACATATTATACATCATCATCTAATGCAACATTAACAATCTTCCTCTTCACGAATGTCCCTTGGTTGTGATCACGACGTAGGTATGGAGTGTCCTCTTCGGCTAACAGGATGCTTGGGTCAATCTTTACTGAAAATGGAGGAAGACCATCGAATTGATCATAATCTTCTGAAATGTCAGTCTTGTCCTCAACTCCAACAATTTTTCTTTTTCCCGGTAGAACTATGTGACGCTTTGGCTCATTATTAACAACATCCTTATCATCACCTTTTTTTATTATTGGTGGTTTGCTCGACATGTCTTTCACATAGAAAACTTGAGTCACATCATTCGCTAGGACGAACAGTTCATCTTTGTATCCAATCTTGTTGAGATCCACTGTTGTCATCCCAAATTTGTCTGTCATTATACCTTCTGTAGGGTTTTTAACCCACTGACACTTAAAAAGAGAGATTTTTAAAGGTCCGTAGTCCAATTCCCATATCTCTTCAATGACACCATAGTATGTTTATTCATTTCCTTCGTTGTCTATTGCATCTATACGGACACCGCTGTTTTGGTTTGGTCTTGGGCTCTCGTGTAGAATGTGTATCCGTTTATCTCGTATCCTTGGAACGTAAGTACTGAGATAGATGGACTTCTAGCCAACCATTGCAGTTGCTCTCCAATAGTGTTATCACCCATAAGTTTTCTCCGCAACCATGATGCAAAATTATCATTGTGATGACGTGTAATCCAGGCCTCTGACTTCCCTTTGTTTGAGGCCCGTACAATGGACTTGTGCTCCTCCCTGTATGGAGCCACTAGGGATGATTGTTGCGGGACAAAGGAATGTGCTGTACGAAATAACGTTTCATCCATATCCATCCGAGTTTTCTTCCCTAGTGTGCCCTTTTCCCTGAGTCTCCCATTATGGCGTGATACAGGGAGTCCAATAGGAGCAAGCTCATCAATAAAGTCGACACAAAATTCAATCACCTCCTCTGTAGCATATCCTTTTGCGATGCTTCCTTCGGGACGAGCATGATTACGGACATACTTCTTGTAAGTAGACATCAACCGCTCAAAAGGGAACATATTGTGTAAATACACAGGCCCGAGGATAAAAATCTCTTCAACTAGGTGCACTAGGAGGTGGGTCATGATAGTAAAGAAAGAGGGTGGAAAGACCATCTCAAAGCTGACGAGGCATTGCACGACATCTTTCTGCAACTGCACTAGATTCTTTGGATGGATTGCCTTCTGAGAGATCTGGTTGAGGAATGAACAAATCTTGACGACTGCCAATCTCACATTCTCTGGTAGAATACCCCGTAGTGCAACAGGCAGCAATTGTGTCATCAACACGTGGCAGTCATGAGCCTTCAGATTTATGAATTTTTTCTCTTTGTAATTTATTATTCGTTGTATATTTGAGGAGTAGCCAGTCAGGACCTTGATATTGTTCAAACAATCAAACATCATCTTCTTCTCTTCCTTACTGAGGGTGTAACTAGCAGGGGCCAACTAATTTCCCTTATCTCTCTTTTCGGGATGCAGGCTTTTTCGCTGTTTCATAAATTTAAGATCCCGACGAGCTTCAACTGTATCTTTTAGCTTTCCGTATACACCTAGGTGGCCAAGAAAGTTCACGCAAAAATTCTTCATCACATGCATCATATCAATTGCATTACGAACCTCAAGGATTTCCCAATAAGGAAGCTCCCAAAATATTGACATCTTCTTCCACATGGGTGCACGTCCATCCTTGTCGTTTGGAACAGATTTGGCACCTGAAGCCTTCCCGAACACTACCTTCAAATCTTTCACCATAGAAAATACAAGTTTACCATCACGGTGCACTGGCTTCTTACGTTTTTCTCCAACACATTCAAAATACTTTTTTCCTTCTTCTCTTAATGGGTGCTTAGGAAGAAGAAATCGACGATGGCCCAAATACACAATCTTTTTACTGTGGTTTAGATACACACTGCAAGTATCATCTAAACAGTGCGTGCATGCTCGGTATCCCTTGTTTGTTTGTCCTGATAGATTACCAAGTGCCGGCTAATCATTGATGGTGGCAAACAGCAACACTCGTAGATTGAAGGTCTCCTGTTTGTCCTCATCCCACACAGGTACACCTTCTTTCTTCCATAACGTTTTAAGATCCTCAACCAACGGTCTCAGATAAACATCGATGTCATTGCCTGGCTGCTTTGGACCTTGGATGATTATTGGCATCATGATGAACTTTTTTTTATGCACAGCCATGGCGGAAGGTTGAATATGCATAAGGTCACAGGCCAAGTGCTATGACCACTACTGAACTCACCGAATGGATTGAATCCATCCGTACTTAAACCAAACCGAATGTTCCTTGCGTGTTCTGCAAACTCAGGGAATTCTCTATCAATTAGTCTCCACTGCGACCCATCAGCGGGATGTCTGATCTTGTCATCTGCTTTACGATCTTCTTTGTGCCAACACATCAACTTTGCATTAGCCTTGCACCTGAATAAACGCTTCAGCCGTGGTATCACTGGAAAGTACCACATTACCTTAGCATGAATTTTCTTCTTCTTCTTCTTCTGCTTCTCCTGCTCAACATCGTAAGGGTCATCTCGTGGGATCTTATAACGCTGCGCTCCGCACACAGGACAAGCCTCCAATTTCTCATATTCTTTTCCTCGGTAAAGGATACAGTCATTAGGGCATGTATGTATCTTTTGAACCTCCAAACCCAGAGGACAAACGACCTTTTTAGCTTCGTACGTTGACTCTGGCAATTCGTTCTCCTCTGGAAGCATGTCCTTTACGATCATCATTAACTCATCGAAGCCCTTGTCAGAAACTCCATGTTTAGCCTTACACTGCAGTGTTTCCAATGTGCTACCCAACTTCTTGTGCCCCTCTTTGCAATTTGGGTACAATGGTTTCTTGTGATCTTCCAACATATGGTCAAACTTCTTTGCCTCCTTCACCTTTTCGCAATCTTCCTTCTGCTCTCGCAACACCTGACCTAGATCATCAAGCAGCTCATCTTCTCCTTGTTCAGGCTCTCCCTCAATTATTGCAACATCATCCTCACCCATTGGATCATCTCCCATTGCAAAGGCACCTTCTTGAGTCCAGTCAGGAATATTGTCGTCTTCTTCTTCGTCATCTTCCATTATAACCCCTCTCTCCCCATGCTTTGTCCAAACAAAATAGTTTGGCATGAATCCCCATTTGTATAGGTGATCGTGAAGAGTCTTTGTCGTTGAGAAATCCTTCAAATTCCCGCACTTTCTGCATGGACAAATAATGAAACTGGACGGGGGTTTGTTCGATTCTGCTACTTCTAGAAATCCACGAAGCCCATTAAAGAATTCATTGGATATTCTCTTGTCGGTGTACATCCATTGTCGGTCCATCTACAAATAAAGAATATATAACCGAACAAAAAATATTATTATCATGTAACAAGTGCAAGATTATATGTGTTACACTAATTCATAGTGTTCAAATCCATATTCCACATGAAGTATAAATTTTTACTAATTTTCTAATGAGCAAACAATTTTTGTAATGAAGAAAACCATTTTTCTATTGAGGAAATTATTTTTCTAACTAAGAAATAACTATTGTAATGAGAAAACCATTTTTGACTCTGTACTAGTGTTTAAATAATGAATGGAAGACTATGTTACACAAATTCAAACTACTTAAATCCATATTCCACATCAAGTATAAACTTATTCCTAATTGTCTAATGAGAAAAAACCATTTTGATGGTATTGAAGAAAATTTTTTCCTAATAAAGAAACTTTTTTCTTAAGAAAATGTTTTTCTTATAAGAAAACATTTTTTATAATGAGAAAACTATATTTCAATTTAAATTATTATTATTATAAGCAAACTATTTTTTTGACTAATAAATTATTTCTCTAATTATAATATTAATATTCTAGTCATTTCTCTTAGTAAGTACATTTAAAGCATTTATTATATTTATTTCTATAAAAAATAATGTAAAAAAATTAATTTGTATCATCATATAGAACATCTCATCCAACAAACATGACACATCCATTTCAATCAACTCTATTAGAACATACTCCTATTTCAAAGTGCTAAAATCTCCTATTCTTAGTTCATTTTAAAGTGCTAAAATACTCCTATTTCAACCAATGAAACTCAAGAAAATAAGCATGAATCAAGGGAGGATGAAGTAACTAACCTCTAGACCACTTCAACGAGTGAAATCGTCGAGAAATGGTCACAAATCCGGCAAAAACTCCTCTAGAGCGCCATGGAGAAGAAGGAGCTTGAAGTGGAGAAAGAAGGTGAGGGGCTCGGGCTGGAGGAGGAAGAAGCTGAGATATAGCCGTTGGACATTAGTACCGGGCTTTATTAAGAGCCGGTATTAATGTAGCCACATTAGTACCGGCTCTTAATAAGGGCCGGTACTAATGTCCCGTCCACACATTAGTACCGGCCCATATTGAGCACCGGTACTAATGTGGGACATTAGTACCGGTGCTCAATAAGAGCCGGTACTAATGTTTGCCACGAGATGGCTCTGCCCGCCTCCTTTTGGCACGGGACATTAGTACCGGTTCTTGCAACATGAGTACCGGTGGGCAAACTGAACCGGTACTAATGTTATTTTTGCCCTGGGACGAAAGCCTCTTTCCCTAGTAGTGAGTAACAACAACCTGCATCCTCCCTCTGCATAAGCTATATCTATTTTTTTTAAAACAATGGAATTGGTTAAGGACACTGAAGCATTCACAATGCATCAGTTTGATTCCCTCCTTTGAAAATACAAAAGGTTTATTTTGTTTTGAAAAGGTCAAACATTATATATTTTGATCAACGATGAGTCAAGTAACGGTTTTCTTATGCAATTTGCCAAGGGTTAGTTGACGGTTCTCATGTAGCTATATATACATTTTGTCCGGTAATGCATGCTGTGCTTTACTTAGCACAGAAGGTAGGATACACTCTAGTAGCGTGGGCAAAGCAAATTAAAGGGTGCTCCCGATATACAGCATGTGCATCGACGCCGTGGTTGAGTAGGAACAAAGGAAAGAAACCATACGTTGAGCAGTATGGTCGTATACAGTTCAAGAGAAAGAGCAGGGAAATGCATGGTTCCAATCATTATGTTGTTGGGTGCCTGCAGCAAGCAATCACCAAACACACTTGCAGCTAATGTGAACACAAAGCTAGACGACGTTTTATGGGCGCTGTAGGGTTTTTTTTACCGACCGCCGGGACAAAACCGCCGCCCGGTGGTTACGGTTTACCGGAGCGGTTTGAGCGGTAACCGCTCCAAACCGTTCGAATTCAAATTTTCAAACCAAAGCACTAGTTCAAACGGTTTCGAGCGGCTAACCGCACGGTTTGAGCGGTAAACCGCGCGGTTTGAGCGGTAAACCGTTGGCAGAGACAAAAAAACCGGCGCAGTGAAGAATTTGGTGTGTTTTCAAATTTGAATTAAAAAATTAGAAAAGATAAGAAAAAATCCTATAAATATTTCAAGGTGCGTAGAATCTAATGGTGTCAAAAAATTTCAAATAATAGTGCATTTAGTATTTTTTAGAGGCATTAGAAGTTCAACCAGTTCCTTTTTCTTTTTTTGGTTGAACTTCTAATACCCGCAAAGTATACTAAACGAACGAATATTTGAAAAATTTTGACACCATTAGATTCGTGGCAACTTGAACTATTTTTAGGATTTTTTTGAGATTTTTTCATTTTTTTGAATTAAATTCACAATTTTGAATCCGGCCGGGTACCAACCGGCCGGAACCGTAACTGTGCCGCAGCGGTTCCAGCGGTTTACCGCGGTTACGGTCGGTTTGGCAAACCATGGCGCTGTATGAAAGCACTGTAGATGCCCTCCTAATTAAGAATCTGGCTAGGAAAACGGTAAGGGAGATTATTAAAAAAAAACAAATGGAGAGAGATACAGAAAAGAATAAGGTTACTTTTGGAACTGCTTGGTTGCACGCACGAGACGTGGTAAGGAACCAAACAGGTTCTTCGCCTCTTGATACATACTACTCCGTATACTTTACAGTGTGTACGTATGTAGTTTATGTAGACTAGATGATGCGTCAACTGTTGACTTGAGAAACAAGCCAGGAGAAGCCCGGGACCCCGGTGATGACACGGACAGGCATGTGACGGGACAGAATAACACAGTTGGTTCCACAGGAAATGACAAGCTAGTACACAACATTTTCGTTGGTTGGACAACCGGGACATACACCAACACACACACAGGGACGGACCCGTGCTGCGGCCGTGCAGCAGGGGACACAGTGATCTGTTGACGCTGCCATTTGCGGATTTGCCCATTTTGCGTGGCAATTGATCCCATAATCAATCAATCGATCCATCAATCAAATCTTGGTTGGCGTCTTTTCTCGGCTCGGGTCGTTGGCTCGTTGCCGTCTCTGGTCTCTCTTGCTTGTCCAGTTGTCCGCACGCAGAGGAGCCAAGTACTCCTGCTCCTGTCCTCTCAGACAGAAACCAAAAAAAGATGCCGCGGACGAATCCTCTGCACGAAAGAATTTCTATCGATCTCGGCCCGGTTTAGTTTCCGAAGATTTCAAAAATTTCAAGTATTTTATCAAAATTTCACTCATTTCTTCTTTATGTGCACGCAATCTAATAAAAATTTGTTTTACTAATTTCACCCAACTAAACGGAGTCTGCAATGAAAGAATTTCTTCAAGATGTGACTCGGGACGATTACGATGCCGCGCTGCGCTCCGTGGCTGTGGAAAAAGGATGGTCGCGCTCGCGCCGCGCACAAGCGGAGAATCCTTTGGTTTCTTTTGTCGCGTCTGCGTTGGCAGAGACAAGTCAAATGCATTAAATCCATCTCATGCAATTTTTTTTGTTTCAGATGTAATAAAGAATTAGAGACATCTCTTCTCTGCAGTATGTGGATCATGTAATGTGTAACGTGCTAGGCATTGCAGTCTTTTGACATCGTTTGTACGTAGCACGTAGCACGGTAGCAGGTACAATATGGCATGCATTCCTTGAATAGAGTAGCTATTGTTAATGTAATCCTCTTCTTACTTGAAAGACGCAGCTACTGCTGTTGCGACGAGCATATATATCATATAAAGCGAAAGAGCTGTCACTTTGATAAGATACACCCAATGGTCATTCAAGTGATATCTCTCTCTTAAAAAGAAAAAAACTTAGTGCTATGCTGAAATGCGTTCGTTCACTGTATTTTGCTACGGGCCCTTCACCATCAGCAAGCCAGCTGACAGCAACATGGGCGTCTCGAACGTAAATGAAGGTAATACTACAGCAATAAAACAACTGCCACTGCCAGTCGTCGAGTCCTATGCCATGTCCACGCGGAGATCAATTATTTGCGGGCCCACACCCCAGATGGGAAAAAAAGAGAGGAGAGAGCAAACAGATGAAAAAAACAGAAAAGAAAAGGAAAAGGTAGGAATTCTCTTATACAAAAAAGAAAAAAAAGGCAGGAATTAATGGAATTCAACAGTGCTCGCTTTCCGCACAGGCTCCAACAACATGGGCGCCCCCCATTGCCTGCACGCCTTGGGGGACCCCCACAGGATGATCGTATCTGTGCTCCGGGCCCGCACCACAGGTCAGGTCACCCCGGTGGGTGGAAAGGAAAAGTGGCGCGATTGGGTCAATGCGGGGAAAAGGATTCCGGGGTCAATTCCGGAGGGGAGTAATGTAAACGCCCAATTCCATGGATGATGATGATGGGCGAAAGCGAGTTGGTGGCTGCGCGAGGCTCAGCTGACGTTGATCGCTCACGCCATGCAACTAGTAGTAATACGGGGACAGGGGAGGAAGCCTCGAGGAAACTTCGTTTAATAATGGATCTATGCTTCGGCATATCCTTGTCCGGACCGCTTAAACAAATTACGTAGCTCTCCAATTGCCGCATACTCTATGCGACTAGGTTGACGCTGGATAATAGTAGGAGTAGTACTCCATAATTCATCTATGAAAAAAAAATGGAATGGCTTTTACATAACTGGTATAGTAATTCGTGTAAATTTTGTTATTATATGATGAAAATTGGTGCAGCCGGATTTGTATCAGAAAGCTACGTACATGTTTAAAGCCATTATAAATAAGAATCCCATAAATTATGGGTCAAAATGCAACTTTCAGGACTGTGCCGAGTCAAACTGCGTTCTTTGAGATGCCAAAATAGAGCATGTTTCAAAATTTTAGGAAAAATTTATGTATCTCAAATGGTTATTAAGACCCCGTTTAGTTGCTGAAATTTTTGGTAAAAGTGGTGAAATTTTTGCATTGGGGAACGTATTCTGTGAGAAGTGACACGATCTGCAATGCGAAAATGTTGAGTATTGTAGAGGACGCTTCCATTCCATTCCATCAACGGCGGGCGCTACAGTAGTTTTGGTTTGTCCGCTCATGGTTCCCCCGCATCATGAGTTCATGAGTCACGACACGAGCGAGTTCACATGCATGCATTGCAATGCGCTGTAGCACAGTGGCGGGGCATTGGTTTGCACAAGAAAAGCACACCTGCGCCATCTGTCGAGTACCGGCTGAGCACGCCTGCATCATCATCCCCCGGCCCGGAGGTAGCCGCAGGCCCATCCCTTGACCCCCCTGCACGCCTTCACACCCCAACCCAACGCATTCAATCCGCGGCGCGCCACTTTGCAGCCCCAGCCGCCCGGTGTGTATCCGGGAGTCTTTGACATACAACCCATTAAAAAAGATGTATTAAACATCTAAATCACTAAAAAGTTATATTAGACGTCCAAGTCATCGGGCAAAATTTTTTTTGACATCTAGACCATTCCGTCTGCTTTCAGTTAAGTTAGCACCGTTTGTGAGCTCTGACAGGTGGATTCGAGTCCAAAAATGACCAATCTTACCCTCGGCGCGACTCGCCTGGGCGGCGGCGGAACCGGTGGGGGCGGCGCGCGGGAGCAGCAGCGGGGGAGGCGAGCACGACCGCGAGGCCGGGAGGGGCGGCCACCGGCGAGCACGGCCGCGAGGCCCGGAGTGGCGGCAGGCGCGGCCTCCTTGGTGCTTGGGACAGCGGCCGGGAGGGGCGGCGGGCGGGACCTCCTCGGCGCTCGGGACAGCGGACGGGACCTCCTCGACGCTCTGGACAGCGGGTGGGGCCTCGTCGGCGCTCCAGTCGCTGGCGTTGCGGGCCCTGGAGGCCGGGAGGAGGTAGGGGAGAAGTGAGAAAGATGGAGCTCGCCCGCGGCGGCCTGAGCGCGCGGCGGAGCTCGGCCACGGCGGAGCTCGCCCGCGCCGGCCTTCGCGCGCGGCGTAGCTCGCCCGCGCCGGCCCTCGCTCGTGGCTGAGCTCGCCCGCGGCGGCCTGCGCCCGCGGCGGAGCTTGCTCGCGGCGGAGCTCACCTCCGGCGGCTAAGCTGGCCCATCACGCCGGAGTAGTGGGGGACTCGGGGGAAGAAGTGAGAAAGACGAGGGTGAGGGAGGTTGAAGACGATCCTTACGTGTGGGCCCCACACGGCAGTGGTTGCTATGAGAAAGGCAAATTTGTCAAATGTAAATGCGGGTCCCACATGTCTGGGCTTTCTATCGTTAGATCCTAACTGAACGTGGACGGAATGGTCTGGGCGTCAAATCCAACTTTTTAGTGACTTGGATGTCCATCTTTTTTAATGGGTTGTATGTTAAAGACACTCTGTATCCGTAGGGCGTAGTAGCCGCGTAGGAGTGGACTGCAGCAGCCGCGGGCTGCAGCGGCAAAGCGGTTGGGAGTGGCCGCGGCCGCAGTCCACTCCACGCCGCGCACCCGCAGGCCGCCTCAGCGCAGGCAGGGTAGTAGGAGGAAGCTTCCTGCCACCTTCCTCCGCGTCCCTCCCCACTCCATTTGAACCCCCTCGTCCTCCCCCGTACACCTCGACTCAACTTGCGCCCGAAGAAGAAGCCCAGGCGGCGAGCGGCGCGCGAGCGCATGCGGTTCCCACCTCCTCCCCACTACTACCACCAGTAGGCCGGCCGCTGCGGGCCCCCTCCCCCAACAAACCCCTCCCCTTCCCTCCAGCACTCTCCCGCCGCCGCGGCGGTTCCGTGCGGCGCCGGGACTCCGAGAATTCCGTGGCGCGCGCTCATCATCGATCCGTCCCCGACCCTCGAGACCCGAGGAGGCATTGGTAATTCATTCCTTGTTGCCTGCTTGGTCGTTGCGCCGTCCGCCCGCCCGCAATCCGGCCTCCGCACGCCAACCCGCACCCCGCTACAGAAAAGGCAAAGGATCCTCCTCGACGCGGCGGCTTTCGCGGCCACCGCAGGGGGAGAGTAGTACCTACAGCGCGCGGACGTTCTTCGTGAAAAAAGCGATCCACCCGCCGCCGCCGCCGAAGCCGAATTCCGCGGCGGGAGATCGCGTCCCGCTGAAGGCGTCGACGACGACGATGGGCGAGGCGGCGCCTCCGGTCCCCGACGGCGACGGCTTCCCGGCGTGGGCGCGGTCCGTGTCCGACTGCGAGGAGCGCCTCGGGGTCTCGGCGTCGCGGGGCCTCTCCTCGGCCGACGCCGCGGCGCGGCTCCGCGCGCGCGGGCCCAACGAGCTCGACGAGCACCCGGGCCCGTCGCTCCTGCAGCTCCTCGCGCAGCAGTTCGAGGACACGCTCGTCCGCATCCTCCTCGCCGCCGCCGCCGTCTCCTTCCTCCTCGCGCTCTTCTCGTCCGCCGGCGAGGTCACGCTCTCCGCCTTCGTCGAGCCGCTCGTCATCTTCCTCATCCTCGTCGTCAACGCCGCCGTCGGAATCTGGCAGGAGACCAACGCCGAGAAGGCGCTCGAGGCGCTGCGGGAGATCCAGTCCGACCACGCCGCCGTCCTCCGCGACGGGGAGTGGCTGCCCGCGCTCCCCGCACGGGAGCTCGTACCCGGGGACGTCGTCAAGCTCCGCGTCGGGGACAAGGTGCCCGCCGACATGCGCGTCGTCAGCCTCGTCACCTCCACGCTCCGCGTCGAGCAGGGGTCGCTCACCGGCGAGACCGCCTCCGTCAACAAGACCGCGCACGCCGTGCCCGCCGAGGACGCCGACATTCAGGCCAAGGAGTGCATGGTCTTCGCCGGCACCACCGTCGTCAACGGCTGCGCCGTCTGCATCGTCGTGCACACCGGGATGGCCACCGAGATCGGCAAGATCCACGCGCAGATCCACGAGGCCTCCCAGGAGGACGACGACACCCCGCTCAAGAAGAAGCTCAACGAGTTCGGCGAGGCGCTCACCAAGATCATCGGACTCGTTTGCGCACTCGTCTGGCTCATCAATGTCAAGTACTTCCTCGCATTTGAGCTTCACGGCTGGGTGCCCAGGAACATCCGCTTCTCCTTCGAGAAGTGCACCTACTACTTTGAGATCGCCGTGGCACTGGCTGTTGCCGCCATACCCGAGGGCCTACCTGCCGTGATCACCACTTGCCTTGCGCTCGGGACGAGGAAGATGGCAGCCAAAAATGCACTGGTGAGGAAGCTGCCCAGTGTGGAGACCCTGGGCTGCACCACCGTCATTTGCTCGGACAAGACTGGAACGCTGACCACAAACCAGATGTCTGTTGCAAAACTTGTGGCGATTGGTGATTCTTCAGGGAAGGTTAGGAGCTTCAAGGTGGATGGGACGACCTATGATCCCCGGGATGGGAAAATTCATGACTGGCCTGCTGGGAGCATGGATGTCAACCTTGAGACGATCGCAAAGGTTGCAGCTGTGTGCAATGATGCCAGCGTGGCACATTCTTCGCATCAGTATGTTGCCACCGGAATGCCGACCGAGGCTGCTTTAAAGGTGAGGATTGCTAAACTTACACGCTAGTATTCCATAAACATACACACTATTGTTACGGTTTCTGAATCCTTACGAGTACATGGTTATGATTCATCAGTTACTTACGAAGGTATGTACAGTGATAACTGACAAGTGCTCACATGTGTTTGTCCAATGCCAAGTAGGACAAAATTGCTGTTGGGAAACAGTGCGTTATTTAGCTCCCATGTCATGCTAACTTCCTTTTTTTTTTTGTTTCTTGTAGGTTCTGGTTGAGAAAATGGGTCTGCCTGGAGGAACGAATGGACTGTCATTGGATCCGTCTGATGCATTAGGTAATAAAATAAATATACATGCTGTTGTGCCTCATTTAGCTTCTATTTCCTTCCAATACATCCTTCGAAATCAGTACAGTGAAAGAGTCTCACACAAGTGGATTGCAATGTTGTTTGCTGACAGGCTGCTGCAAATGGTGGAGCAATGTTGCCAAAAGGATTGCCACCCTTGAGTTTGACCGCATGAGGAAATCAATGGGTGTTATTATTAGGACCAGTTCAGGAACCAATGCGCTACTCGTGAAGGTGCTGATCCCCCTATTTTCTTGTTACTGACTTTTGAGCACATCCATCTGTATTGTTGAATGATTTTTGTGCACAAGTTTACCCCTTCTATGAATATGGTTTTTTGTGGATCACATGTTTGATGGTTTGGTATTCAGAGTGCTTAATGTTGTATCCTTTACTCATGGCAGGGAGCTGTTGAAACTTTGCTTGAGCGAAGTAGCCACATTCAACTGAAGGATGGTTCAGTGGTGCCATTAGATGAGAAAGCAAAGGAAATTGTCTCGGCAAGCCTCCATGAAATGTCAACCAAAGCTCTACGATGCCTGGGTTTTGCATACAAGGAGGATTTAGCAGAATTTGCAACATATGATGGTGAAAACCATCCTGCTCATAAGCTCTTGCTGGATCCAGCAAATTATGCAGCAATTGAGACTGACCTAATTTTTGCTGGTCTTGTCGGCCTAAGGGTAAGATGCTGCTGCTACATTGAGCTCTTTTTTTTTTTTGAATAAATAGTTTTCTCACTCCACTATCTGGAATAGACAAGAAGATATACATTAGGAACATGGATTAGACCAGATGTATGCGCAATGTGTCAAATACTCCTTGTCACCAGAGTTTCTTATACAAAACCAACTCATGGATGTTTTAACTTTCCAGGACCCTCCCAGGGAAGAGGTCTATGATGCTATTGAAGATTGCAGAGCTGCAGGCATCCGTGTCATGGTGATAACAGGGGACAACAAAGAAACTGCTGAGGCAATATGCCGTGAAATTGGCGTGTTTTCACCTGATGAGGATATCACCTTAAAAAGCCTTACAGGGAGGGAGTTCATGGCACTTGGGGACAAGAAGGCACTGCTAAGGAGTAAAGGCGGCCTTCTGTTCTCTAGGGCAGAGCCAAGGCACAAACAAGAGATTGTGAGATTGTTGAAAGAAGATGGTGAAGTTGTTGCCATGACTGGAGATGGAGTCAATGATGCCCCCGCGCTAAAACTGGCTGATATTGGTGTTGCTATGGGCATTACAGGAACTGAGGCAAGTGCTTAATTTCTATCTGGAGTTTTTCTGAAAATCACCTGGTTTTTTAGTTTCATTTTGGCTTGTTCTATTATTTCCAAGGACTACTTTTATTGAAAGGGGTGGGTTGTGGGCCCCAGAGAATGATCTGTGTGGAAAAGAGTTTTTCATATGCAGTACAAAGTCGTTGTGTTTTTGCTTATTTTCATCTAGCCACCAGATGCTGCTTGAAACATTCCACGTACAACACCAAATTTGCTGTGGGATATTCATGTGTCTTAGTAGTTCCACAAGAAAAGATTTATGTCTGTGCACCTATGACTTTGTCATGCTATAGTTTGATTTTTCATTTGATAATATTATATGTTTCAGGTTGCCAAGGAGGCCTCTGACATGGTGTTGGCTGATGACAACTTTAGCACTATAGTTGCTGCAGTTGGTGAAGGAAGATCAATTTACAACAACATGAAAGCTTTCATAAGGTTTTTGTACTCCGAGAGCTTGTTTTGATTATGTTTGCTGTTACTGTTTTGTTTTCATGCATACATTGCAGTTTGCGTCAGTCATGACTGCTCAGTTGGTTTTGAGTTGGTAGTTTGGCTGATTGGGAAAATCAATATCAATTTGTTTAGCCACTTGATAACACTAAGCTCCCTGAGCACAACTATCATGATTCCAGTGTCTGCACGTCAGTAGTTTTTTGCATTCTATTGTTCAGTTTGGATCAGCTATGGTGCATGTAAATTGTAATATGTATTCCTTGTGAGAATTCTGACTGTGTTCCTCGATTGCTGCAGATACATGATTTCCTCAAACATTGGTGAAGTTGCATCTATTTTCCTAACTTCTGCCTTGGGTATTCCTGAGGGATTGATACCTGTTCAACTTCTATGGGTCAATCTTGTCACCGATGGGCCACCTGCAACTGCTTTAGGTTTCAATCCGCCTGACAAGGACATCATGAAGAAACCACCTAGGAGAAGTGATGATTCACTTATCACTCCCTGGATTTTGTTCCGCTACCTGGTAAATGATCTCTCCAGTCTTGTATTAATCCTTTTTCTACTGTTATCTGTCGAGATGATCCCATGACTTGTACTTTGCCTGCAGGTCATTGGCCTCTATGTGGGAATTGCAACTGTTGGCATTTTTGTCATATGGTACACACATGGATCTTTCATGGGCATCGACCTCACTGGAGATGGTCACACTCTTGTCAGTTACTCACAGCTTTCAAACTGGGGCCAGTGCTCTACTTGGGACAACTTCACGGTTTCGCCTTTCACTGCTGGAACCAGAACTTTCACCTTTGACAACCCATGCGAGTACTTCCAGACAGGAAAAGTGAAGGCAACAACACTCTCTCTGTCTGTCCTAGTGGCGATTGAGATGTTCAACTCGCTCAATGCTCTCTCTGAAGACAGCAGCCTGCTCAGTATGCCTCCTTGGGTCAACCCATGGCTGCTTGTTGCAATGTCGGTGTCGTTCGGGCTCCATTTCTTGATCCTCTATGTGCCGTTCCTTGCTACAGTATTTGGTATCGTGCCCCTGAGCTTGAATGAATGGCTGCTGGTTCTGCTGGTTGCACTACCTGTGGTGCTCATCGACGAGATTCTGAAATTTGTGGGCAGGAGTACAAGCTCTTCAGGTCACAAGAGGCTGTCGAGGAAGCAGAAGGGCGAGTAACGCTAACATTGGTTCTATTCTCAGTTACTAAACCAACCAATTGATCATGTAAAGATGATTCTCAAAGGATGTTTGTTAAACACCAAACTATTCAATACATAGAAATTGCAGGAAACTAGTTCTCAAACAAGTACCTGTTTTCTTTTTTCCAGTTTTTGTGCTGTTTCTTGCTTGCTTTTCTTCTAATGCCTGAAGACAACAAATTAGCTTCCTAGTTCTTAAACTTTACTGGTTATAATTGGCAAAAAATAGCTAATCCTGTGAATTATGTAGTATCGAGTCAAGATGCTAATTATCAGTTTTTGACTGCAATGTGTATTGCAGCAATTCAAATTTATATCTAATGTCGCATTCAGAGGTAACTATTCTAAGAGCATCTTCAAGAGATTAGTCAAATAGCTCTCCAACAGACTATCATTCAACTCGTTCCATCCGGCTCTTCAAATTGGTTACCTCGCTAGCCACAGCCAATCCGGTAGTCAAAATCATTTTTGAAGACGTGCAAATCATGTTTTTCATTAAGAGATAAGAATTTTATGTAACGTCACTTTGGGAAACCCTAAAGAGCGGAGAAACAACAAAGACAAACCGAACAAGAAAAAAAAGAGAGTCACCACACCACCACCACCACAGTAGAAGTCACGCACGACAACATACGCCTGCAGAGTAGGAATACACCAAGGATACACACTCGTCACTACTAGCCTAACAACCTGAAGAGTGCGGAGGCAGAAGGAGCGGTCTTGCAAGACGACGCCTTCAAGAAAGAAGCGACGCCGCCGCCAATCCGGCTAGCCAAAATCAAATTGGTTCCCTCGCTAGCCACAGCCAATCCGGCTAGCCAAAATGACATGTATGGAGAGGAAAAGTTGAATGATTAAAGATTAGAAAATGAACAGTATGTTGGAGTGAGCTCAATATGGAGTGAAATGTTTATGAAGAGGCAAATAGAGAGACGAAAATAAAGTCTCTTAGAGATACTCTAACACAATTCGTGTTTTATCTGAGAATTCAGGGTAAACAAAGTTTGTGTCATTGGATTTGATTGAGATGGACACTCGTGTTTGGAACCGACGTCGATGTGAAAATTTAGCTCACGAAAAGCGTTTAAAATGACCTGTCATGAAAAAAAAATGGTGAAACGTACATAGACAGCAGGACTTGAAGAGCAGCACATACAAAATGTGAATGTTAAATGGGGTGCTCGCATAACTGCAGCACTTTTCACTCACCCAGCACTTCACCAGTAACAAACTGAGACATGCTATCTACTAAAGATGTAGCCGCGCAGGCTCACCAGTGGCTAAAACTGTAAAAAAAAAGGATCATGACTGCGATTCAGTACAATTATAGAGCACAAAAAGAAAAAAAAACAATTACACGTGATCTCTCAAGTAAACTTCAACAAGATATAACTTTGAAGGCTTCATCAGTACCCTACAGGCTGTCTCATGCCGATGCACCTTTACCTTCCCTCAGCTTTGATTAGCTGAGAGAAGACCCGGCTCATCGACACGTCAGAGAGGTCATGATCAGGCTCATTTGAAGCTCCAGCTTCGGCCATTGTCACACTGATGCTCTCAAGGGCGCCGACATTCTGAACCTGGGATGGGAGTTCCACAATACGGTTCATGCTGTTCACATCTGAGACTGTGGAATCCGCATCCTGAAGCTGCAGAACGTACTCCAGGTTCCAGAGGACATCTCCCATCGACGGCCGCTCCACACCGTAGTCCGCCAGGCACTTCTCCACGGTTTCACCAAACTTCCTCAAAGAGTCTGGCCTGATTGTGCCTGAGATTCTCTGGTCAACGATTTGATGCAGCTCTCCTCTCTTCTGCCACTTCATTCCCCACTCGGCCAAGTTCACCATCTCCCTCGGAAGTGTAGGGTCAATCACTGGCCTTGCACAAAGGACCTCAAGCAAAACAACACCAAAGGAGTAGACATCTGACTTCTCAGTCAGCTGTTGCCTCCGGAAATATTCAGGATCAAGATACCCAAAGCTGCCCTTCACTGCAGTGCTGACATGAGTTTGGTCCAACTCAGGCCCTGTCTTTGATAACCCAAAGTCAGCAACCTTAGCAAGGAGGTTCTCATCAAGCAAAATGTTTGCAGACTTGACATCACGGTGGATAATGGCCTTTGCAGAACCAGTGTGAAGGTAGTGCAGTCCTCTGGCTGCTCCAATGCAAACCTCCAGCCGCTGCTTCCAATTGAGCGAGGGATTATCAGAGCCATAAAGATGGCTCTTCAGAGTGCCTTTCTCCATATATTCATAAACCAAGATCATCTCATTCCTTTCATCACAGTACCCAATCAGTGACACCAAATGGCGGTGGCGCAGCCGTGAGAGGAGCTCAATCTCTGTACGGAACTCATTGAGACCTTGCTGAGATTTCGGGTTTCCACGCTTCACTGCAACCTTGGTCTCATCCCTCAGCACTCCCTTGTAAACCTTCCCAAAGCCTCCAACTCCAATTACCCAGTTCTCATCGAAATTGTTTGTTGCTTCTTGGAGCACACTGAAGGCAAATCGGTACCCATAGCTTCCATTCAACCCTGACGTGAGAGTAGTACCATAAGATGTTCTGCTTCCTGTACTGAGAGAGGTGAGCCCATTGATAGAGAAAGGCATCCAAGTCTTTGAGTGCTGCTTTTCTAGTGTCTTTTTCTTCCGGCATAAAAGTACCAGAACAACAATGATTATCAACAGTCCAACACCTCCAAGGGCTGCACCAAGAATCACACCCAAATTTTTGTTTCCACCGCCGGACCCAACAGTGAAAGCAGAACCTCCAGTACTTATCTTCATAATCTCGAGCCCATTGAGAATCCCATCAGGCAATACATTGTTCAAGGTCGATGGGCCAATGCTGATGCCAAGTTTACTGGAGGCATCATTGGATGACAGAACCACATCTATATAGGCAGGTGTAGCCAACTGATTCTCAGACATTACTGAGAGATCAATGTTACTTTGCGCAGAGAAGCCTCCAACATATGCAGTGAAGTAGAGCTCGTTAAGTGCCTTACTGACAATATCACAGAAGTGAAACCTTATCAAATAGCTGAAGCCAGCATCCACATCAAACTGCCATGTCATGTTGAAAAGTGCATTGGATGTATTTGATGCCGCCAATTCTGTGGCTGTACCATACACAATATCAGGGGCTGTCAGCTGAGTTGCGCCACCGCTCTTATAGTTGACAGGCTTGCCGTAAAGAACCTTTTTGGTCACAGTTGGGTTCAACAAGTATTTTTGTTCGGTCACCCAGGTCCGAGAGAGAGTATCATTGTCGGGGGTGACCTTGGGACCACCCATGTTGACCCGATACACCGTCTCCAGTGGCTGTGCAGACAAACCACTGTACTGCTGCACAGGGTTGACCATTTGGGCAGCATCAGCGATGAGATCATCTGGGACAGAGACCACCTCAATTGCATTGATGAATGCAATTCCATTCGACGGCTTGAAGGAAATCACGAGTGTGTCTCGGTTGATGTTCAAAGAGTACTCCTTGAACAATGGTGCGGTCTTGTCTGGCTGCTGGAAGTCACTTAGCAGGAGCACATCTTGGGTCGATACAGTGAATTTGGCAAGTGAAAGATCATAGCTTTGGTAGGTGAAGGGGAAGAAGTAGAGCCGAACGAAATGACGACCCTGCTTCTGGATAGGGAAAGTGTAGGATGATGGGCTGGTGAAGATGCGGGCAGTCTGATAGAGCGCCGAGTTATCAAAAGAGGCCACCCCATTCGCGGACGTGCCAGCCAGGATGTCCTGGGAGGTGGTCACCTTCACCGGAGATGCACCATCGGAGGCGAAGGTCCTCTGGCCAACCGTGGTGCTCTTAGAGGACCCGCAGTCAATAAGATAGCTGTCCGCAGGCTTGAACTGCCCTTTACAGACGCAGAAGGATGACAAGATGCATAGCAGGATGAAGGTCGTTGCAGCTGGCGGCCTCTTCCTCCCCGATGGAGGCATCATGATGTTGACCTGAGTAGAAAGTATGTTCACAATATTCAGATGGCATGCAAAACTGTAAGGCCGTCTCAGAAATGAAAAAAAATCTTTTGGTACAGCTGTAAGCGCAAGCACAAGAACATGCTCATCAACTCGGTGGCACAGATCCTTCTGGAAAAAGAAATTGGGACATGAACTGAATCCCCAATTTTTGGGCAACCAACAGCACCTGGCCACCCGCAGATCGACCTTGTGCAGTGCCTAATAAACAAGACGGACCTAATCGAACAACTGATGAATTTTAACTAGTAGAGCACCATGCGGCGAACAGATCCGTAGCTAGCTAACCGACTGGAGAGGAAGAAGGATTTGGATTTGATTGCTCACAGACCACGGCCACGGCAAAGGAAATGTCTCCAACAAAATAGCAAGCTCCTAGATCAAATTGACCGGCCCAAGCAAGCTAGGTTCACTCACCAGCAGGAGGAGAACGGATCGGGACCCGGGCGGATCTCCGGTTCACTCCAGCAGTCCAGCACCGAGATGGTGGTGGAGAGAGGAGGCACGCTCCCCACGCCTCTCGTCGGTACAAGAATGTGGTGGCCCGAGGAGGCCCCGGCTTGTTGCGTCACGTCGCCGGCGGTGAGGTCGCCGACGATGCGGCGCCAGAGAAGGTGGCGGCGGCTGTGGGTGTGGGGGTAGGGAGAGGGAGGAGGAGGACGGGGAGAGAGAAAGCGAGGGAGCGAGGAGGAGTTTTGTACTAGATGGCCCTGTTTTATTTTACCGTTAGTTCCACCGCCGCGTAATTAGGCTAACGCAAAATGAGGTTCTATTTATTTATTTTATGCCCTATTGACTCCTGAACAAATCATCGTGTCCCCTGAAAAAACGATTGATTCGCTTATTTTCTGTAAAAAATTTCGACTGTCCGAAGAGAAGATACAACTCCCTGTCCCAAAAAGAGCACCACTCCAACTTTGTTAAATGTTTATGTTGGACAAAATTTATATAAAAGTAAGTATGGATGAAGTCTATTTTTTTAGTATATGTAACAATTTTCTGAAATTTGGTCCAAGTTAAGATAATTTGTTTTGTGGAAATCTAAACGATATTTTCTTTTTGGATGAACCGAGAACATAGTATTTTTTTTCTTCTTCCGGTAACAATGCCAATTTTTAGTATAATAATGCACTGCCTTTTTTTTTAAAAGCGTTGTAGCACAGCTGAAAAAGAATAACTAAGCTCAAATGACCATGACACCGAAATATTACTAGCTAGGAGCAAAGATGAAGTAAAATATACTCCTACTTGTACACAAAAGAAAAGGATCATAAAATCTACTAAGTGTTGTTATATACTAGTACAAACGATATATTTTAGGTCGTGTTTAGTTTCCCAATTTGAATTTTAAATCACTATTCACCCGTCACATTCTCATCATATCGAGTCTTTTTTTTTTGACAACACGTGCTTTAACACATATTGTTTCCACAACTTTCCACTCTAATGTCTAGCACTATTCATATGTGTAAATTTAACTAACTGAACAATACCTTAAATTCTAAATAATCAGATAATACTACATACTACAAGGGAGTAATGAAAAAAAATGTCCATCACGATTTCCCGCAAACGTCGGGAAATGAGCCATACCTACTCCCACTCCCAAGAAGTGATTGCGGCCTTTGATTTCTTCCGAGAAAAAATATTTTATCAAATATAATTTACTGTTGAATCATGAATCTCCTCTGTTAAACCCTTTCATTTAACAAAAATATTTCTTTGTAAATAAAAATATTTTTGTAAACTTAGATGTGTTAATAACTTGTATCCAAAAAATCAGTATACGTACGGTACGCTTCCCTATCCACGCATCATACTAGTGCTACACACGTCTCACCGTTTTTCATTTCTTTTTCTTTTTTCTTAGGAATTAGGATGGCCGGTCTGAGTGGTACTGCATTTCTTTTCAGAGTCTCTAGTATTTTTTATTTTATACGGGAGAACTTTATGCAATTATTAGTGGACACGAAAGCATGCATGGACGCTCTGAAAAATATCAGACATTCAAAGTTTCCTCACGGCCTCGTTATTCAAACCTTTTTTGTCAACGTCGGAAACCAAATTTTGAATTAGAAATATGCACCGATAATTCTTCAATCAAAATGAATGAAGGCATTACTACTCAGTGTTCGATCATTTGTCTTCTTCCTGCATTTTTAATTCGCGGGTGTTGTAGGTACGGCCGTTTTCGTTAGTTGGAGCAGGGTAACATGGGCATCGATGTTTTGATACATGAGGTGTCAAATACTAATTTAGTTCTTGGATCGATGTGCAATATTTTTTCGGAGGCATTTCCGCCGTGACTGGAGCTGTCCAAGCCACACGCTTTCCGAAGTGCTTGTGGCCAGCTAACCCCCTCTCCAGATACAATTAGGAAGCAAATGATCTCTAAAATCATAATGATTATCTGTTCGGCTGTCTGCTGCTTTTGCGCAGTATTTTTGCTTCTTGCAGTATTTTATGCGACAACAAATTAATCGTGCAAATCAGTAGAACTCGCTTCAAGATGTGCCCAACAAACTGTGTGTAGTTGAGATCGTAACATGTGCAAGTGGATTGTACTCTCTATTTCTTTGTTAACCACAATTGAAGCAATGTCTAGTCGGTATATATCTTGTCACTTGATGATACTAATTACTCTTGCATCGTCTTGTCAGTCGTGAGATATTTTTTTATTTACTGATGCTGCTGAGAAATTTAAAGAAGAATTATACATTGACGCCATTATTATTATTTCCTTAGAGCTCCTGATCACAAAAGTACTACTCCCGTGGAAGAAATACTTGCTGTAATTCTCCGTTACAGCAAGATTTGTATAGTTGTGTTTGAATGTTTGCTGCAGTTTGGTGGAGGACAGTTGGGCATGCAATTAGTAGGGTGGAGCAGCTACAGTAGGAAACAAAAAATCAAAAAGAAAACTATTTGCTGGCCAAGGAAGAAGAGGGACGGCACATGGCACAGTGGTCCCGCCCGCGTCTCTCCATCATTGATGCCCGATTTTTTGGGGTAGGACGTGCACGTTAGCCCTTGACCAAATCCTTAAAACCACCCTAATCTTATCTTATTCTTATAATTCTTACGGCGGTCTGATTATCTTCTCTGATAACTAGGCATCGAGTTAAAACGTGAGCTTTATATAAGCGGTTTAATCCTAGGTGATGTGTAAAAATAAAGGTTAAGGAAAGGAGGATGTGTGGTCGGCTAGCTAGTGGAAGAAAGACGACGTTGGGGAGGTTTGATTTTTGACGTTGTTGTCTGTCGTATATGTAATTATGCCGTTTTGAGCAGGGGTAAGCCTGTGTTAAGAGGAGCTATGTCTAATGATGGGATGGGATTGCACGGCGCAACCGCCGACCGATACAATCCGGATGAGCATCAGTGTGTTGCTGGAGCATGGGGGCAGCTAGCGAGTAGCCAAGCCAATCTGTAGCTGATAGATTCGGCGTGTGTCCCCCGAAACCGAAAGCGCCGTGCCATTGTCCTTTTTCCGCTCCCTGTGCCGGATAATCAATATATCTACTAATCAAGGCCCTAGCAAACCCTACTTTTTTAAAATATTACACATATTTTTTATAAATCTGGAAAAACTTGTGGGAAACTAACAACGATGATCATTCTGAGACGGAGAGAGTAGCTGTGGTGCTGCAGCAGCATGTGTCCCCCGAAACCGAAAGCGCCGTGTCATTTTCCTTTTCCGCTCCCTGTGCCGGATAATGATATACTGTACTATCTAATCAAGGCCCTAGCACTAGCAAGCCCTGAGTGTGTATTTTTTTTAAAAAAATAAATGAATTTCGGGGGTGAAGAATGAAGATGCGTGCGTGGAGGAGTATCTGACAGGACTGGAGGAGGATAATGACAGGTGGGTCCAGCAGAGCACAGCATGCGGATTGGCAGTGCCGGGCTGGGCGCCAACACAAACCAGCTGGATGATGGAGAGCATCGCACAGCAGGCAGTGGCGGTGGAGCGTCTAGCACACAGCGCTGCCCTGTTCTCTCTTCTCAACTCTTTTTCGTCCTCTTCTCAACTTTGTAAAAAAATTTTTAAAAAATAAAAGTAAGAGTACTGCTCTGTCATTTAAGAAGAAGAAATATTAGTACATAACACGCCGAAGCGGAGACCACTGCACGAACAAACTCCAAACACACACTAATTAATTTGTTCTAAACAGTTATATATTTAACAACATACTAGGTAGGACTAGCGGCGCAGTTCGCGGTTAGGGTTGGGTTCCGATGTGCCAAAGCCAAAGAGGTTGGTTGGTTGGCTGTGAAACGCTGGAGGAGCACCGCGCGGCCGTGGAAAAACGCCGAGTCGGCCACGCACATGACATGGGGGCGGTCGTAGTGGTCCCATCTCTGCATCCTGCGCTCATCTCATCACAGTTCCTGGGCTTGTGCTCTTGACGCAACTGCGCTGTGCTGTGCTGTTCCATTAGGTAGGACAGGTTGATGGTGACACGCTGGTTCTGGCTGTTATCCAACCGAACGATTAGGAAAGGAGAATCCTTTCCGTGCCCCGGATTTCGTTGCCTGAATCCTGCAATGACAATAGGAATACAGAACCAAAAAGAAAATGATCCCATATGAACATGCAGAGACCGATCGATCACAGAAATGAGCAATCCCCAACCGCTAAATCCATATTCCTCTTCAGGTGAGGTCCAGACGGGCAAGCATGTGCGGATGTGCCTGTGCCTGGCCGAGCAAGTTGGCCGCAGGGGCAATTGGTTTGGTTGGGTCCAGTACTCCAGTCCACAATTCAGACAGCTGTGGTGAGCAACGAGGAGAGGAACCGAATGAGCATGAGATGATGGGAGGAATCCGTCGGCACCGCGCTCGCTGTGGTTCGTTGTTGCGCTGGAAGCTGACGACGACCCCATGCAATGCAAATCTGCAATGGATTAGGTTAGGACAGCAGAGTTGGGCAGCGGATCTTAGGAGCATACTGCAATCTTGGAGCGCATCTCTGCGGCAGTACGGTGGGTGGTTCCATGCTACTCCTCCTACTTGGATCCATCGTCAACTCTTCTAAATGCAGTACAAAGAAAGCCTGAGAAGAAACAAGCCCCGCACGCCGGCCGCCTGCAGCCACAAAAGCCCACTGAGAGAACACGCCCTGCTTCTCAGCCCAGCCCGTACCGTGGGCCCAATTCATCCCACACACGAGGAAAAAGCCCGTGCAGGAATGGAGGACGGCCGGCCTGGTCGATCAGGCAGGCGCGTGATTGCGTCATCTGAGCGACCTGAGTGAGACAAGCAGCAAGGCGGAGGACGAAGAAGAGAGAGAGCGACGGGACCTACCAAACCAAGGCGCTCCGATCCGCCTGCCGCCGCTCCGATCACTGCTCAATCAATTCGACTCCTATGCATGCCATGCCATGCCATGCCATGCCTGTAGAAGAAGGCCAAGGTGTTTGATATGACTAGACGTTGCCGGCCACTCCACACTGGCCTACCATGTGATATGATACGGAGTAGTACCTACGTAGGAGTAGCCGAGTAGGTCTTTTTTCTCACAATCTCAAGAGCCATGTGATGCACATTGTTTTCGTATCACAAAATTACAATACAACAATGGAACACCTTGACAAGAGACTACACCAAAATGATCCATACCTATAAGTCGGTTACTCTCCATGTGATGATGTGAACTCATATCAAACTCCTGGAGCACATTTGGTGTGGTGCTGTGATGAAGTTTGTGGGTGTGGGTGCCTTCACCTACCATAATTCAAATCTCAAAGAACTCGAAAAGGCCATCGGCTGTCGTCTGATGGCCTTTTCAACTTCGACTCCTATCAAAGCCTGCGTGCGATGGGGCTTCTCCAGCTCAAGATGGGGCTCGTCTTCTTCATCGACGGTGATGGCCGGCGACGAGGAGGTCGACTGTGGAAGGCTCTCGAAAGATCCAGGGGACCTGATGTAATTTTTTCCTTTGTTAGGGTCTTTTGTGGAGTTTGGCTGGGACAGCTGTCTCTGTATCCTTTACGTACGTCTCTGTGTTCGTACGTCTTTGTGTACGTTTTCCTTATCCAATGAATACAGATACGTATTATCAAAAAAAAAATCTCAAAGAACTCCAAAATGATCGTGATGCATTTTCTTTTCTTCCTCTATTGGTAAACACGTGGTCATGAACAACAACAAACATATAGCATCACCAGTTGGCCACAAATGAGTGATATAACATGAAAGCAAGTGCATACGAGCTCAGCTCAGGGTTATGGCGTGGCCTTAGGTCCTGTTTGGTTCCTATAAGTTACCTGATTTAAAGTGACAAATAAGTCACTTGTATGATCCAAACAATCCTGACTTATTTGCACTTTAAGTCCTTGAGTTATAAGTTCCATAAATTGCTTCACTCCTACTTAAAGTGACTTATTTGCACTTTTGTCCTCTCCTACCTCCAGTGCCGTCCCACAAAATTTATGGACCCTTGGGCAAGTAACACACTAAGGGCCCTCGGATTGAAGTTCTTTTTTTTTTTCTTTCCTTTTTTAGCACCAAACTTGCGTCTCTTTGGTAACATCTAACATGATAAGAAATATTGAATTAGAAATAAAATCTCTATCCCCTTAAGCACTAATCAAGTATTAATAAACTACAAGTCTGCATCTGCAAGACTGCAATCAAATTCATACCTTTGCGGTTTTGCTGTGGAGAACTAATCAAGAAGACGAGAAGGACAGGTCGCCTGGGGGCTGGGCCTGGCGTGATCGCGTCTAGCGATCAGCCGACCGGATCGGCTACTGGCGAGGAGGTCAGGAGAACCGTGAACGGAGAACGAGATGCAAGCGAGCGGGAGGAGAGGAAGACCGACCGATGTATTCAGAATCGCTAATACCCTAGTCGCTGACGTCGTCGCCTCGTCTTCTCTCGTTTCGTGCCGTCCGTGCGTGAAGCCTGAAGGTTGAAGTCATGCGATACGTAATATGTATACGTATGGACTACTATAGGCATGTGTACAGTACTTGATACTCATGGCCCCCAGCGGCTTGGGCTCATGGGCGGCGCACCGGCTCCCCTCCCCCTACTTCGAGTGGAGCTCACTGACTTGTAAGTCCTTCGACCATGTTAAGAATGCACATTATTGACCTCCTTAAGGAAGAATACCAAGAGGCAGCACACCATGGTTTAAGACCATGAAACTTCTCCACTAGAAGGAGAAGTAATAGTCATGATGGTTGAGGATATGAATTAGTGTTATTGCTACAAATTTATTATCTACACTTATGTAGAGACTCATCATCTTCCATGTAATCTCCCTATAAAATGGGACTCTGATATCAATGAGAAATTGAGAATGACCCTAATTTCCTATTCACTAGGTTCTCTCTCACAAAATCGGAGCTTAGAGCATATCTTATGAACAGCATGGTTGAACTCATCCACAGTTTTGATATCCTGTGGACGTAAATGGTTCCACTCATGCGTTGCCTCGGGGAGGACAATAGCTTTATGTTGTTCATAACGATTTTTTAGAGATGTCCACAACGCACGTGGGTCCTCCACATACATATACTCCATTTTTAAATCCGGATGGATATGGTTTCTCATCACCTTTAAGGCAGAGAAATTTGACATGTTGGAGGGGGTAACCGTCCCTTCGGCTGTTTCATCTATACATCTGTATAGTCCGAGGGTCGATAGAGTTACTTTGACATCCATCGCCTAAGAAGGGAAATTGGAACCGTCAAGGGCGAGGATTTCAAACTCTTTGGCAATCTCTTTGGGTGCCATCTCACCTACATTATTATTGCCAACATTTTTGAGAAATTATGGCATATTGATGCAATATTATGTGAATTCAAGGAAAATGAACTCGAACAAGAAATAAATAATCTCAATAAATTGGGCATCCAAAAAAGTTATCGCATGATTATAATAGCTCAATATTCAATTTCCATAGTATGCTAACTTTGAGAAACGAATAGAGGAATTTTATAAGCGTGCACCCTTTTGATAATAATTTCGAGTTTTGAGGGATAGTCGCTATGCGGAGGCATGCGTAGATCCATATGATCTCAAAATTCTAAGAATGTTTCCAATTTAGAGATAATATTGCATAAAAAGTTGGCGAGGAATTAAATTTGCAAAGAACTTGTAAAAATAAAAGACATGATGTAGCTATTAGTTGTAATAATGCACTTATTATATCAATATATTCATATGTACTTTCTATATTTTGCATTATTTTTATAATTTAAATTTTGCATTGTATAGATTGTTACGGGAGTCAATTCAATGGAAGAAGAAATCTGCCTAGTGGATAGTTGTACCACTAACACTATACTTAGGGAAGTCAAATTTTTCCAAACTCTCACAAAGAGAGAAGGACAAGTTTTGACCATCGCGGGACGTGATGCTACGATAGTTGGTTCTGGTAGAGCCACCATCGTACTTCCAATGGGTACACAAATTGATATTGAGGAGGCATTATTGTATCCCGATTTAACACGTACCCTACTAAGTTATAGAGATATCCGGAAAAATGGTATTCATGTGGAAACACGTGAGGAAAACAATGAGGAGTTCCTCCTCTTGACCAAAGATACCGGATATGGCAAACAAACACTTGAAAAAGTGCATTCTCTCCCGTCTGGATTGTACTACACATACATCAAACCCGTACCACATGTTGCTTACAAAGTGATTTTTCGGAATATGGATGCATTCAAAACTTGGCATGAACGCCTTGGCCATCCTGGTATCGGGATGATGAGAAAAATCATGAGCAATTCCAGTGGACATGGTATGAGCGACATAAAATTTCCAGAATCCACAGATTTTATGTGCACCTCATGTGCAACTGGGAAATTAATTTTGAGACCATCACATCTCAAAATACAGGCTGAACCATTAAAATTTCTTGAACGTATTCAAGGTGACATTTGTGGCCCCATTCAACCTTTGTCTGGACCGTTTAGGTACTTCATGGTTCTAATTGACGCATCCACGAGATGGTCTCATGTGTGTCTTTTATCGACACGGAACCATGCTTTTGCAAAATTGATCGCACAAGTCATCAGACTTAGAGCGAGTCACCCTGAACACCAGATAAAATCAATCAAACTAGATAATGCAACAGAATTTTCTTCCAAAGCCTTCAATGATTATTGTATGGCCTTAGGAATTGAAGTACAACATTCTGTACCATATGTTCACACACAAAATGGTTTAGTTGAATCTCTCATCAAGAGAATAAAGCTCATTGCTAGACCACTAATGCAAAATTGTAACCTACCAACCTCATGTTGGGGTCACACAGTCTTACACGCTGGTGACTTAATACAATTGCGTCCAACTGCATACCATACAGCTTCCCCACTGCAATTGGTTCGTGGTGATCCTCCAAGTATTTCCCATCTGCGGATATTCGGTTGCGCTGTATACGTACCGATCTCACCACCAAAACGTACATCAATGGGCCCTCACAGGAAAATGGGGATCTACGTGGGGTATTTATCTCCGTCGATCATTAAATACCTGGAGCCCCTTACAGGGGATTTGCTCACAGCCCGGTACGCTGATTGTATCTTCAATGAAGAATATTTCCCGGCATTAGGGGGAGAACTCAAGTATCACACTGAATGTCCGAAAATAAATTGGGATGCCTTAGACACCCAAAAGGAGGATCCTCATACTAAAGAATCCGAACTTCAAGTTCAAAGGATTATAAATTTGCAAAATGCTGCAAATAATTTGCCAGACTCATTTACTGTGAGTAAAAGTGTCACAAAATCATACATTCCCGCAAGGAATGTGCCGGAAAGAATAGAGGTACCAAATAAAACTATTCAACTCCCTTCCTCGAAAGAGAGTGGGAGAAGTATGGCAAATTCTCGCAAGCGCACGAGGAAACAAAGGGATGAACCTTTAGGCACAATAAATGAAACTCAACCTCAAGTTGAGAGACACCGAGTGGATCTACACAATCCACCTCCCACATCAACAGTGCACTCAAATTCTGATGATGGGACATTGGAACACCCTGGCGCTGTCGTATTGGGAAATACCAAGCTGTCATTTGGGGTAAATGAAATTTTCATAAACTATGTTGATTCTGGAGAATCATTCGATCGTAAGACTACAATTGTCGACATATACTTTGCCTCATCAGTTGCCGAAACCATCCAAAATGATCCAGATCCAAAATCCATGGTAGAGTGCAAGCAGCGCTCGGACTGGAACAAATGGAAGTAAGCAATTGAAGCAGAGTTAGCCTCCCTCAAGAAAAGAGAGGTATTCTCGTCAGTAATACCTACACCTCCAAGAACCTTCCCTGTAGGTTTCAAATGGGTTTTCATCCGGAAGCGGAATGAGAACAATGAGGTGGTAAGATATAAGGCGAGGCTTGTAGCACAAGGGTTCACGCAGAGACCCGGTATTGATTTCAATGAAACATATTCTCCAGTAATGAGTGGAATTACATTCCGATATTTGATATCACTGGCAATTCAAAATCATCTATCTATGCAGTTGATGGATGTCGTGACAGCATACTTATATGGGTCACTAGATTCAGATATATATATATATATATGAAGGTCCCCGATGGAATTCCTATACCGAATAAAGGAGCAAATCGCAACATGTATTGTGTAAAACTCAAAAGATCACTCTATGGTCTTAAACAGTCGGGTAGAATGTGGTATAACCGACTGAGTGAGTACCTTCTACAGAAGGGTTACTCAAATAATGATGATTGCCCATGCGTCTTCATCAAAAGGTCCTCTACAGGATTTTGTATTATATCAGTGTATGTAGATGATTTGAATATCATTGGTCATGCACAAGATATTGATGGAGCTTGTGATCATCTTAAGACGGAATTTGAGATGAAAGATTTGGGTAAAACCAGATTTTACTTAGGTTTGCAAATTGAGCACCTTCACTCAAGAATTTTAGTGCACCAATCTGCTTATGTCCAGAAAATATTGGAGAAATTCAATATGGACAAAGCACATTCAATCAAAACTCCCATGGTCGTTCGATCTCTTGATCTAGAAAAGGATGTTTTCCGACCACGAGAGGAAGGAGAGGAGATATTGGGATCAGAATTCCCCTATCTCAGTCTCATTGGAGCACTTATGTACCTTGCAAATAGTACCAGGCCTGACATTGCATTTGCAGTGAATTTATTGGCAAGACATAGTTCTGCTCCAACAAGGCGCCATTGGACCGGAGGAAAACAAATCCTTATGTACTTAAATGGCACTAAGGATCTTGGATTATTTTTACAAAAAACTAATGATCCTAACTTGGTTGGATATGCTGATGCTGGTTATATGTCTGATCCCCACAATGCCAGATCACAAACAAGTTTTGTATTCCTTCATGGAGGAACAGCTATATCATGGAAGTCATCTAAACAGACTTTAGTGGCTACCTCGACAAATCATTCTGAAATTATAGCACTACATGAAGCATCATGTGAATGCGTATGGCTTCGCAGAATAATAAATCATATTGAGCAATCATGTGGAATAGGTTCCTCAGAATCACCTACCATTATCTATGAAGATAATGCTGCTTGTATTTCACAGATGCAAACAGGCTACATCAAGAGTAATATCACGAAACATATTGCCCCTAAGTTGTTTTATCCACATGAGCTTCAGCTAAGTGGAGAAATAAACATCTTACCGACAAAGTCTTGTGATAATCTGGCAGATCTCTTTACCAAGTCCCTACCTGCTTCCTCATTCGAGAAATGTGTTAAGGGAATTGGCATGAGACGACTTAGAGACTTGCAAGCTTCAGGGGAGACCTCCTGAATGATGAACCTAGTTAAACGCATCACATTGTACTCTTTTCTTTTATGAGTTTTTATCATCAGGTTTTTCTCATATAAAGTTTTTAACGAGACAATGTTTTGATACAAGCATATGCCTTATCTCATGTTTTCCCACCGGGGTTTTTCTAGAGATAAATTAAGGTATAGGGTTACTCCTATTTTTTTCCACAGGGTTTTTCAAAGGAATTCAAGAACATATTGGATCTCAAGATTGACTCGGTCAAAGGGGGAGTGTTAAGAATGCACATTATTGACCTCCTTAAGGAAGAATACCAAGAGGCAGCACACCATGGTTTAAGACCATGAAACTTCTCCACTAGAAGGAGAAGTAATAGCCATGATGGTTGAGGATATGAATTAGTGTTATTGCTACAAATTTATTGTCTACACTTATGTAGAGACTCATCATCTTCCACGTAATCTCCCTATAAAATGGGACTCTGAGATCAATGAGAATGACCCTAATTTCTTATTCACTTGTCTCCACAATTTACTTTACAATAGACCAAACATAACTTATGAAAACCAAACAAGGTCTAAAACTCTAAACTGCACTCCTTTTTTAAAGCAGGAAAGCCTAAACTGCACGTATTCGTAGCAAGTACTGAGGTTGATTCCGAATCAAGTGTTACAACCTCGGCCAAGTGGACAAAACCATTATGATGCTCTTTTGTTTCATTTGGGCGTTAGCTACAACATGCACTGATCTCCTCTTTTCTTTTGCTTGAAATGAAAGGAGGGCAGCAAAAAGTGTTCCAGTTATCTTGATTGGCTCCAAAGCCAAAGGTTGCTGCTACCTGCATGCTAAGCATAAAACAATTGCTTGCTTTAAAGGGGGAAAAAAGAACTATAAAACAGTTGCTGTTTTGAAAGAAAAAAAAGAGAGAACATAGGCATAGGCAATCCATTGCCTTCGTTGGCATGGATGATCTCGAATCCTTGTGCAATCTCAATCTTATGGGCTGAATCATTATCATACTAACCCTGACAGTGTCTCCATATAGTACAAAATAAACAAACTACTGGTAGTAGGTACTAATCCAGATTACTAGTGATATCTTAACAGTACTAGGAGGACTGGTGCTCTCTCCCTCTTAACTTGTAGATACTAATCCGGCTGAAAGAACGGATTAGTTAATCCTAAAAATTATGGGCTCAGATCAGTAATAAACAAGTGGTTGTGCACAGTGTGTGGGAGTGACTCGCACACTCTCTCCTCTGCTCCAGAGGGGTGCAGGTGCACAGATATCTAGGCTAGGCAAGGGTTGCCTTTTGGACTGGAACTGGACCAGACACGAGAGCAAGGCCAAAGGCTGGTCAAACAAAGTTTTAACTTCCCTCTTGTGACTGGAATGAATATGCCTACTGCAACTTTTAATAAGCACCCTGTGCTGTGCACCCCCAACAGTAGAGTTGTGAGATTAAAGCATGTTTAACTTTAACCCCCCACTGTAACATCAGTCCAAGGTAAGGGATAAAGATAAGAAACAAGTGAGCAGAGAAAGCCCATTGCTGCATGTTGTGTGTGTGATAGAGAGAAACATCATACATGGACACGGTGATGATTTGGTTTGGTTGCAGTTCTGCCAATGCCAATATGCCATGCCAGGCTTTGAGAAAGCTTATTTACCATCCCATCCAGCCCGGTGGTTTTACCCACTAACAGTATCGTCTTAACACTAATAAGTGCCCTGCTGCATCTTTAATCGTTGGAGTCTCTTTTGACCGCCTGCCTTTCAGTCCTGGAACCCTGAGCCACGCCACACTGGTAGCATGGGCACGGTTCGGTCAGAAACACCGCCTCGTTAGTTCCCCAAAGATTCCAAAAATTTTCGCATCGCAGACCGTGTCACCTCTAACAGAACACGCTTCCTAATGCAAAATTTTCACCACTTTTCTCAAAATTTCACCGAACTAAACGGTGCCTTGAATTGAATCGAATGCTGTGTTATCCCTGCGACAAAGGTTTGATGGGCATGACTTGCCAGAGGGAACAATTCACTGTTTTACTGCCATTGCCAAAAGATTTGTTCCGATAAAAGCATCAAGCATGGACTAATGAGAGTTTTTCTTATAAGGAAGTAATGAGAGTTTTTCTTATAATGAAATAATGAGACAGTTGTTTGTGTATAAGCTGAAAATTCCATCCAATAAAGAAGAACAAAGATTAGTTAGATCTAAAGAGCACATAATAAGAGGCAGCTGGTCTTGTGTCACGCTTTGCCTCCTACCAGCAACACAGTCCATCAAAGAGAAAAGATGAGGAGGGGCCAATTTGCCAAACCAAAACCCAAAACTAATGCAAATGCAAAAAAACTAATGCAAATGCCAACCCAAAATGAGCCCAGCAAAAGCAACGTGATCCTGACCGATTCATCATCATCATCAGAGCCACTTCTCTATTTCAGTAGCTTGCAAGAGAGAGACATAACAGAACAGAGAGCCTCACGCACTCCTCTCTTGCCAGATCACTGCAATAACCTCCCTGCATTTGCATAATTGCAAGTTTCCATATCTCCATTCCCCTGCCCAACAACACAAACTATAACAGACACTGCACAAGCACACAGCAGCCCAAAACCCTATAAACCATCTCCCATCTCTCTGAAAGTCTGAAGAGTCATCTACCACACCTCACTGTCTTGAGAGTGTCTTCATCCCTCCAAAATTCCAATCCCCCCTTCCTCCCTCCCTCCCAAACTCCAAGCTCCAAAGCTGGCACTGCGATTCCATCAGCAATGTCGAGGCCGCCCACAATGGTGATCCAGGACGACTACATCGACATGGACCTCACCCCGGCCGCCACGCCGATGCCGCCCTCCTCGCCACGCTTCGAGTTCCAGAGCACCGCAGCCGGCGGCGCCAAGCACAGGGAGCCTGCGTTCGCGTCCCCTGCCGACGAGCTCTTCTACAAGGGCAACCTGCTGCCGCTCCACCTGCCGCCGCGGCTGCAGCTCGTGCAGAGGCTGCTCCAGGAGCAGCAGCCGGCGCAGACGCTGCAAGGGGTCGTCGATAAGAGGGAAGCGGAGTCGGATGCGGCATCGGAGGGCGGAGACGCCGGCAAGGCGTGCGCCGCCAAGAAGCCGTCTTGGGCCAAGAAGCTCAAGGTGGTGAAGCGGTGGGCGTCGAGGGAGTACATCAGGTCCTTCTTCCTGGCCAGGCCGATGCCGAGCGACATCGTCGTCGACGGCGCGGCCACTGGCAATGGCATCGGCAGCGTCAGCGCGAGGGGGAGCGTCCTGGAGCAGGAGGAGGTGTGCCACCACCGCAAGTCCTTCTCCGGCATCATCCGGCGGGTGCGGCTGGTGACGACCAAGGCGCCGGGGACCTCGCCGCTGTGCTCCTCGTCGTCCTCGTCATCCTCATCGACGCCGTCCTGCGGCAACGCCAACGGGTTCTTCCGGTCGGCAGCGGCGGCGGCGGCGACGCCGGCACTGAAGCGGAGCAGCAGCGCCGGGTCGGAGGAGGGCGCCATCCAGGGTGCCATCGCGCACTGCAAGCGGTCCCAGCAGCAGCAGCCGGGGATGGTGGTCTCGGCGCGGAGGAGCGTGAGCGACGTCATGTTCTACTCGGTGACGAATACTCCCAGGGCCTCCTCCGTGGCCGCCGGCGAGGTGGCGCAGGAGAGGCGGCAGGAGATGTGCAGGGGCTGAGATGCACATGGCGTGGATCAAAGCAACATTCTTTCGTTTCTTTTTGCTTGTGAAGATGAGCAATGTGCTGTGGATTGCTGTTGGGGACGCAATGTGCTGTGATTCTTTTCCCTGTCAAATTCTTTGTGATCTTCTTGGAGCAAAGAATTTCCTCTGTTTAGTTCCCCGAGAGTTCCCAAAATTTTCGCATCGCAGACCGTATCACCTCTCACAGAACACGTTTTTCAATGCAAAAATTTCACCACTTTCACCCAAAATTTCGCGAACTAAACGGTGGATCTTGGTGCTTCGTTTCCTTTTCCAACTCTGCTCCATTCTTGCTCCAAAGAATCACTCCATTGTTTGGGGAGGTAGGGTAGTGCACAGTGTGGGAGTAAATGGTGCAAGGGTGGCACTGACTTCGGTGGCAGATTTGGTTCCACCCCAAGTACGCCGCTTGAGCTCTGCACAATCACAGACAGATTTGTTGTGGTGAATGGGATCCGGTGCTATTCCACGCTACGGCGCACCTCTGGTGCACCCTGTTCGCCTGACTGACGCTGATTTGTTCTGAGAGAAAAGTACTGCTGGCTGGTAGTTGGTGGCTGATTTGTTCTGAGAGAATAGTACTGCTGGCTGTGGCTGATAAGCCAAACGAACAGGGCGCCCCGTTCCCTTGGCTTCGAAACAAAGCTTTGGAAGAGTCGGTGCACTCCATGAAATCGTTTGTGGATGCTTGGGCTTTTGCCAACATGATGCTTTCAAGGAAACTCTGCCGGACAAGATTACGGTCCCATCAGATCACCCAAATGATGCGTCCACAAACAGATTAGCAAAAGGAAAAGCAGTGTTAGGCAAACCTGCAACAGATTAGGAATGCGCATTTGACTGTTTTCTTTTCCTTTTTCTTTCTAAAAGAAGCCAAACCATTTGAATGTTTTTTTTTGCTCTCACCATTGCTTGTGAATTGGAGGTGCACCTTTTTGTATTTGTGGGGGGTGCCTGGAACAGCTGCAAACCAGTAGCATTGGGCATTGAAAAGGCGAGCACCTTTGAGCTGAATGATAACCAGTTCTCAGCTCTCCTCCCCCACCATGGCTTGTCTTCTGATCTGATTGGGATGGGTCATGCAATCCAACAAGCACTAGAGGCCCGGATCATGAGCACGGGCGCAGACGAGCCACGGACAGAGAGGGTCGGAGAACAGAGCGCAATACAAACCCCAAAGATTCCATTCACCATCCATCCATCCTTGCGCCTGTGTGACTAGTGGCTACTGTCAGAAGACACAGCCTCAGGCTTGAGCAACGGCAGCACAGCACCACCATATGGATGGACGGAATGGAGCAAACCACCATCAGGCATCAGCCTGCAACAACGTAACAAACCAAAGAATCTTCTCAGAGGAGATGAGGAAAAAGGCAAGAGAGCTGGCTGGCCCTGTGAAAAGTGTCCAGCCACTGAAAAAAGGTTTCACCTTTCTGTTCCTGGTGTTCAGGAGATGAGGGAGAAGAAAGGTGAAGGAGAGAGATTTGCAATCACAACAAACTGGAAAAAAGTGGCAAAAGCCTGGTGTACTGGCACTGGTAGAGCACCACTTTGGTTCGTGTGCATCCTTAGCGAATAACTAGGTCATGATCATGGAGCATGACTGTCGTCTTTTGGACATATGAACATGGATCAAATTCTCAGATCGAATGCAGAGCAAATTCAGAAATGGGCCAAGCAGCCAAAGGGCTGCATAGTACATTTATCTTGATTTCTAAGGCAAACTGGGTAATCATACAAAGCTGAAAAACAAGGCAAATGACCATTTGCAAATAACTTTT
Organism: Cenchrus fungigraminus; assembly: GCA_036936925.1. Classification (NCBI taxonomy): domain Eukaryota; kingdom Viridiplantae; phylum Streptophyta; class Magnoliopsida; order Poales; family Poaceae; genus Cenchrus; species Cenchrus fungigraminus. Next base: position 175,815,369 of record CM072769.1, read on the forward strand.
GCAAGACAAGGACCAAGAAGTTGACAGATCGAGCAGAAGAGCACTGGATTTCCTGCTACCATCTTGGAGCATTGCAGCAGATGCCAAAAAAGATCAGAAGATGGTTTGACTGGCAGGTCAAATATGGGAGTATAAAAAATGCATACAGTAGCAGACAGGCGTGTCCTGAACAAATCGACCAAGGTATGGTACTGTGCAGTATTTTATTTGTTTGCTGAAATACGACAGCATGGCAGCAGGATATACAGCAATGCTTCATGCCGCATGGCAAACTATTAGAGAGAAAAATACTAAAGTACAATTGCATTTTTCTTCTGCCATTAAAAGATAATAAATCTGACAAAGGATTCTTACATGTAGTGTGGCAGGAGGCACCAACTTTCATCTCTCTGTTTGATTCTTGGGGTGTGTTTAGTTCCCTGAATTGGGATGCAAAATTCTGGATTTTGCACGGATTTTGAGCTGAAAAGAACTGTTCCGAACTGAAAAGCACTGTAGCACTTTTCGTTTGTTTGTGGTAAATATTGTCCTACCATGGCCTAACTAGACTCAAAAGATTCATATCGCAAAATACATCCAAACTGTGTAATTAGTTTTTGATTTCATCTACATTTAGTACTTCATGCATGTGTCGGCATTTTTGATATGATATTTGATGTGATGGGAAATCTTCTTTTTGCATAGTGAATTTTGAAGGAAGTTGGACTTCTAAACACACCCTTGATCCAAACCTCCAAACATAAGAATATTTTGATAAAATTTTGTTAGGACGTGGCTCCAAAACTCAACAGTAGGCTAGTTTAAAGTAATCTGGACAGGATTTATCCTTGGCGAGACACGCCAAAACTATTGCCTGGCTGGTTCCCGAGCTCACGATGACACCAAACTGTGTTGGTTCCCACGGGGAACATTTACCGGTTCTTCAACCAAAGCACCAAGAATTCCTTTCAGCTGCCGACCCGACCAAATGTCACGTGCAAGTTTTCACATTGTGAAGCTGGGCGGTCTGTTGTAGGAACTCAAAAGTAGATTGGATTCTTATTAAGCTGGCCATCCAGGAAAGATTTCCTTCTAAAATAACCATCCAGAATCAAACTGCGATCGATGAAAAAAATCTTCACTGATGCCAAATTTTTCTTCGAAAATGATGTGATCGTGTTAAAATTTCTCCAGGGTTTAAAGAGATGCAAGTAAGCAACCATCTTTATCTGTCTGCAAGCTGACTGTAGTCAGTGGGGGGTAAAGTCTACTGAGACATAGAAAACCAGATACCCAGATGAGGTTAGCACACCTTTTGTTCTGCAGTGAGTGTTTGTTCTTGGGGAATTAGGGGACATGCATAAGAGGACAAACAAGCCTCGGTATAGAAATAGAACTGAATACAAGTATACAGCAGCCAAAGTTGAGCCAGATGAAATGATCTTCCAGTGTCTCCTTTACAGTTAGAAACCTACAAATACTAGTAACAAGATGTAGCTGCTTTCAGTTCTCCATACAGAAAGTACTCTGAAGTCAAGCTTTCACCAACCCCAATCTACAGCCTACCTGGTACATAATGTGAATGGGAGACCCTTGTGTTTAACAATGTCCCTCGTAATTTCCTATTAAATAACGGCTAGATTCAGATCTCTACTACGAGCTTAAGAGCGAGTACATTGGTACACGTCAGCAGTCCTATAGGTCGCTCCATACAGTGCCACTTGAGATTTTTTATGATGTGGAGGAGAGAGAGCGAGGAAAGAGAACGAGGTGGTTGCTTCGCAAACAACTACCTCATGAGTGAAACAACTACCTCATGAGACAACTCAACAACCATTGTACGTGTTATTATTGTCATGCAACTCATAATATTTCTTTTTTTCATATGCACAAATTAAGGAATTATGTAGCTCTACCAGGCAGCTTATAAGACAACCCATCGTACAAAATTTTGTTGATCATCTCAAGATTATGTGTTTGTGCATGAGACCGTCTATTAGACGGCACCAATGTACTTGCCCTTAAGTGTGCGCATTGGGTTAAGCCCTAGGTCAGGTGGTTTGCTGTTCTTACTTATCTCGTGGGGAGGATGAGACTTTGTCCGTTAGAGTAATCTGAGTTCCATTCCTGCTGTTGAATTCAATGTCATCTCCCTCCAAAGGAAACAACAGCTTCGAAGTGATTCTCATGATTCAGGTGGTTTGTTTATGCAAGGATGCAAACCTGAGTAATTTGGGCTCTAACACACAGTACTCCATCAATCAAAAGTAAACATTTTGACCCAAAGTATAACAAATTAAAGAGCAATGCATGAACCATTTTCCTATTTACAAATTTCGTATATTTGCATTAGGAAACATATTTAAATAGTGCAGATGAAGTCATCATACACAATCTCCACAAGTATTATGGTGTTTGCTGTCAGTTTGTATACTTGGCAGTGCCACAGATGAACGGGATACTAGCTCATGTTAATTTTAAAACATCTTAGAAGGGGATAACCAGCACATAGCACACATAAGGAACCAAACTCTGCGATGGTAAACTGTACAAGCAATTGCTTCAGTTGCCAAGTAACATATTTTAAATTAACACAGATGAAATGATGGTTACTCATGAAAATCAAATGTTATCTTACAGCGACAGCCTGCACATACTATCCAAGAGGTAACCAACACTGGGATCACATTGAAGGGTCAGAAGCACAATCAACACTCATCATGAGCTCGCTTTAGCTTGATGACAATCTGCATAGATGTAAAAGACAATAACTAAGGGAAGCAATCATTCTTGCACTGCGGATGCAATGTTACCTTTGTTTTATCATTAACACCAATATAGTCACATAGCTTGTGGTCCATGGCTAACTCTTTTCCAGCCCACCAAAGCTGTATCATCTCATGGTTGTTGTCTGAGAATCGCATAGAAGATATAATTCATTGTAAGTAGAGGCCATTCAATGAACTGTTTCTCATCAAAGAAGTTCTTTTTTATTTGGATGCTGCAACTAATATCAAGGTAAATGCGCTTGATGAAGGGCTCAAATACAGGTAAAGGAAAACTACAAAAAGGTAAGAACAACCAATGAATTGATAAATTCAACTTTGATGCTGGACTATTGGGCGTGCATGTTCTTTTCAAAGCTTAGAACAAACTGCAAACACATGTGTTACCTGATGATGATTCTTGCAGACCCAATGCCTCTGAAGGTTCTTGTAGAGCAGAAACACATTTCTTCTCAATATTCTTGATATGTTCCCTTAGAGCGCGAGGGGACAGGAATCTGTTATGCTGCACTTGCTCCTGTAGAAAATTCAGAGACCTGTCAAAACTCTCGTTCAGTATGCAGGCTCTGAAAGTTCATCTTCTCCGCCGTGCATTTGTTAAATTTGATTGAAATCAAATATCATGTGTACAAGTCACCAATTAACTACACATGGTATTGTTTAAGAAAATGATAAACAGAAGGCTGAAGGCCTATGCTTTCTTTTCCCAATCTAAAATTATTACCTTTCAGTGATATAGAACAGTTTGTGTAACAAAACTACTGAACAGAGAATTCTTTTTCGAAACCAATACTGAATGTAACTCAGCTCCTGAAATGGACATGTCACTTCTATTTCAATTTTTGCAAAAGAAAATGGAATTGGCCTCAAGCATAGCAGCACTGAACCCAGGAACACATTTTTATGGTACCCCACCAGTAAAATTAGCACACATTTCATTTTCTGATCAACTGCACAGGTGACTGTAGTTCAGTCCTCAAGGTTAGTGCACGCAATCCAGCACATACTTGAACTCCCAAATCCACAAGCTGAGTACAATTTCATCCTATTCTCAGAAACACGGTTCCCATCTGATTCAAGTGATCCCGTATCAAACTAAGCATAAATTATCGTGTCAAAGTGCGGGAAAAAATCGCAAGGGGAATGCTGACCTTGGAAGCATAGGCCTCGGCCTCATCGAGCGCCCTCTCGAGCTCGCCAGACGCAGCCGCACACCTCGCTGCAGATCGCAGAAGCAGCCACGCCACGTCAGTACTTCCCAATCCGCGTCCCCGATACGAGAGCTAAGACGACGGGGTGTGCGTAAAGTGCCTCACCTCGGAGTCGGCGGCAGAGGGAGAGGAGGCGGGCCTGGAGGCCGGCGAGCGCGCCGATGGCGGCAGCGACGTCGGCGACGGCCGCGGGGGCGGCGCACTCGTACAGGAACTCCGTCCCCTCGTCCGCGTCCGGCGACGACGAGGAGGCGGAGGGTGCCGTCGACTTCACGTGCAGCACCACCATCACGCCGCGAAGGTTCTAGAAGCTTCCCGCTTGTCGGGAGACGGCCCGCCGAACGAACGCCTACACGATGCGCCGGTGCGGTGCGACCTCGAAAAGGGAAAGAGAGGTGCTCCGAGCTCCTCCCTTAATTACCCGGACGCTAATATGGTCCGTAGATGTGCAATCCGACGGCTGAGAATCGCCCAGGGGTGGACGGTAAATGAAATACCGTCCACCCCGGGGCCGCCGTCCCACCGGAGCGCCGCCGCGTTCCGGCCGCTCCGCCCCTGGAGCCGTCTCGTTCACCCTGCTGGAGGTTTCCGGCAGGTTCCACGGGACGCCCGGGCCAGCGCCGGCATCGTGACGTGCCCTCCCCCGACTGGCCGGTGGGAAGCCGGGACCTGTTCGACCGTTCACCGTTGGATAGGAAAAACGAAGCTTGCAAAATCCTCATGCCATGGATCGTGCGGCCGTGTCCCTGTGTCTCCGTGAGAGGAGTCGTTCGCGTCGAGTCCGACGAAAGCCGGCGGTGGTCGTGGCTCGGCGCGCGTGGGGATGTTCTGACGGAGGAGGTTGTTTCGCCGTTCCGGCCGTCCTGCAGCTGCAGAGATTAGAGAGCCTCATCCCTCGTGCTCCTCCGCCCAAGCTGTCGGAGGCCATGAAGGTGAAGCCCTGCTGCCGGAGGAGGCCATGCGGGGGCAAGGGAATTGCCCTTGAATCCTGATGGTACGTATAAACTATGTGGGCGTCCAGCCCAACGGCGGCGGCGGCGTGACCATTCACAGCCGAGGGAGGAGGTTGTGCCAGCCGTTCCGTTCTGGAGCTGCAGAGATTGGAGAGCCCCACCCCCACCCCTCTCGCGCGATCCTTCGTGCCGCACGCCCGCACCGCCCAAGCTGCTGCCCTGCCCATGAAGCTCTGCCGTCGCAGAAGATTATTACCTTCCCGGTGCCGCCGCCGCGAGCTAGGAGCCCAGCGCGTCATCGTGCACGATGCCAAGATCACTGCTCTGTTCTGGAACGCCGACAGGAGGAAACGTTACAACTCGACGCATGCTTGCAGGGTGCACCAAGCCCAACCCGCACTTCTTGAACACCACTGGCATTTGGCTCAAAGTTTCAGGCTATTTGTGCTACGAAATGTCATTTGCGGGTTGCGGGGGCAAAGAATTGCCTCTGATGCTAATGGCTTCGAAAGCAACAGATTAAGAATCCATTTTGGTTATGAGAACATAATCATCAGCAATCAATGGCTATAAGTTCTCCAACAAATTATGCATTTACTCTTTTTTTAGGGGAAAAAATGAGCCTTTACGTAGCGCTCTTAGAAAAATTATGCCACTGGAACGCATGCTGTTTCTTCTTCAATTGTATAGGCTTTATGCAAGAACAGACATGGCATTGCCGTGGTTCAACACAGCAGGCAGTGTCAACCTGAGCTGGAGAAAAGCTTTCTATTTGCCGGGACCAGGAGCCCGAAAGGATCCCGGACTAAAAGACCTGGAACAATCTCCACTGTAAGGCCCGGAAGGGCAGGAAATTGATGAAATGGTTTTCTCAGCTTAAAATAAAATCCCAAAACACTTCTGGATTCAGTAGTAACATACTAGGCATCTCTTCTGCTAACAAATGTGATATGAACTTCCACTATATATTCTTCATTACATGATAGGATAATTCTGTTGTCACTATAGAACCCCTGGAGTGCAGGAACAGATTCGGTACTACAAACAAGATTCTTACAATCAGCAGGTTAGTTCTGACTCTTTTCTCTCTCAATCTCTTCCAAACTGTGAAAATGCAAGAGACGAGTGCAAAGAAAGCTTTTAAGCTGAGGGTTGCTCTGTGTATGTACACAGACATGGGTCAGCAAGCATGCGCCTAGCTGCTCACTCTTTGCTAGTGCCAAGGACCAGGGATTTCAGTTCCGGCATCAGCCTTTCTTCAAGGTCGTCCTTCTTCTCTCGCATTCGGTCTGATGTGCAATCTTCTTCCTACAGGACAAAGGCACGGTACAAGTTGATGGTCTTACTTCGTCACCGTCCAAGAAGATTGCCAAATTGTTATACATTATGCTCATGCACGAATAAGCATGCAGAATAACAAATAGTAGCAGTCAGTAAATATATATGGGTCCAGCTCCGCGTAGAGTGGTGGTGTTCATGAATACATGGGAACCCTAGCCTGCTAGGGGGCGCATTGTGTATGTGCACATGATAAATATTCTTCCTCCAATGCAAAAGCATGATTGTATAAGTTGGCAATTGTTTAAATGGACTTACGTCATCAGTGGCAGCAGCTTGTAGTGCCAGAAGTTTCACTGTAGTGCTGTGATAATCAGCCAATACCTTGAAAGTTGAAGCTGGCAGCTTATCCTGCAAAAATGTCAGAGTGGTACAATTCACAGATCAGATTATGCTTTCATCAAAATTTAATCTACACATGGGACGTACAGCATCACATGTTCTATAAAACGTTTAAAAGCTCAACCAACTGAACACTAAAAACAAGAATCTAATATGCCGCAGGGTAATCAAGGTAATTGCAATGCTATGTTAATGGATTATGCACATTGGTCATGATTCCAAACTTAGACAATACATTGAACTAAACAGGACCAGCTAGAAGAATTTTTGGAACCAGATACTTCATGGCAAACAGAGAGGGAAGGCCTACATGAGTCCTAGTAAAACAGGTTCACTGAGTCCTAGTATTTGATTCTCATTTACGAACTATGAGCAGAAATACATGCAGACCTGCAGTCTTATGAAAGTATATATTATCCACTGTGAGAACCAACCCTTCCTCAATGTGCTCTCGTGCAAAGACAGGAAGTAACCAATAGTTGTCTAGCCACTTCTAACAATGAGCAATTTTTGTCCTCATTTGTTGATAAGTAACAAATCTAAGTTGAGTACATAACACACAAAACACATTGTAGAAGCTGTTTTCCCAGGGGAATAAAAAGTTGAAAAAGAAGTTTATCATTATGAGATGCGGAGCAACATTCTTCAAGAAGCCAAATGATAAATGTGCAGAACAATGTGTCAAGCAGATACATCATGAATCTACCATCTGCAGTTAATATCGCTAAAAAGATTGTATTCTGCCACAACTGCATGAAGTGTATCTACCAAATGAAGCCAGAGTACTTGTAAGTTACCTTCAGCAGTGTGATAACAGCACCGACAGCCCGGCCTGGTGCCTGAAGAGCCTTATTATATGCCTAAGAAATATTAAGACACGATCCAGCTCAGATTAATTAAGAATAAGATTTGAGAAATAAAAGGAAGAAAAGGCATAATGAAACAAACCTGCAGAAAAAGTAAAGCAACGACTTTTGGAAGAAAGGAAACAGGATCATTCTCCGAAGAAACTTGCGCTGTCAAGTCCTGAGTATATATACCACAGTTAATAAACACTTAGCACTTAAAATTTGGAAATAAGCATAATTAACATGCCAAATCTTTATTCAGCATACTGTATACGTTTTGACACATGCAATACCTTCAGCAGTCTAATAAAACATCATATCTACCTAACTAACAATCTCTACAATGTTCTTCTCATGGAGATAATGACATGTGTTCTGGTACTTGTGCTTGCACTATTCTGAGCCCTTTTTTCATATAGTTTTGAACCCAATACATAAGCAGTGTATGTTCATATAGAAAACTTCAAACAAAGAAAATGCACTACAGTAGAACAGTTTCCAAAAACCTACAAGAATAGTTCTAGCTATCCCAGAGTTAGCCAAACATTCAAACTGAGCTTTTTTATAATTTGAGTTTGGGTTATATGCGTATCTGATGAGTGCATACCTTGCGATAGGAATGCAGCATTGACCGCTCTAGTCTTTTATCAAGCTTCTTAAATGTCAAGCCACTGCTAACAAAAAAAATAAAATAAAATGAATAAGCACATTGATAATTAAGAAATGCAGGTTACAGTAGTAAACATTAAGTGTTTACCTTTCCTCCAGTACATCTCTTAAGGCATCCATAAATGAATCAAATCTCTGCCACAAATTATATACAGAAGATTAGAAAGGAGCATAAATTCCAGCTGATATTTAACACTAAGCAGCTTCATTTATATACCAAGACAGCAATCTGTTATTGATGTTAGACAATAAGAACTACAATGACGTGTTTGAAAATGTGTAAATTTGATGATGTAATCATATATAACAGTTTAGTTGTTAGGTATGCTAAGTATCTCATAAGTATGATCTCATCAAACCTAAACCATTGGAAAACCTTGTGTTACATGATATACTAAGAACTAATTCAACACTTAAGTTTATGGATACAGGTTTAATATTCATTCTACTTGGTATTGGAAAATATAATACGAGCAGTACTTATTAAAGGATATAAGCACAACTGTATTCTATGAAATTGTTATATGGCATCTTCAAAGTATGGCAATGAACCATATTCAGTGGTGGAGCTTATATTTAATGCACAAACATAGTATCCAGTGAGCGTATAGAAGGTAAAACCTAATACACTAGTATTATTCTTAAGGAAATTTTAGCTGTGTGTGTGTGTGTTGGGAAGGTGCGGGCAAGACCCTGTTTGGCCTCCAGCCTCTGCCAGTGAAGAGAACTTCTGAAGAGATGACTTCATTGCTTCAATGAAAGTTTCTCATGCTAATTGTTAAAAGCCTATGCATACCACAACTGATAGGTGCCTACCGTGTTACCCAGAAATTTATCTGTTACGCATTATGGAAGATGTCAAAGAAATACAAAATTCAGGACTTCAATAAATATGCCAAATTGTAGTTCATAATTAAAGTTAAACCTTTCCCTCCAATGCTTCAATTAAAGCTTGAGCTTTCAATGACAATGCACCAGGAAGATCCTTGGCCTGAATAATGTGCATTTACAATTGAGAGTAAGTCCATAGCTTAGACCAAATGAAGTACGTGAGAGAATAAAAGATAGGTTAACTACCAGAGAGGTTCGGTCAGCAGTGCTCAATTGAACGTGCTCTTCTTCACTATCCTCAACCTCCATTCCATTCTTCAATTTGCTGTCCTTATCCTATTTATAGGCCAGTGCAAAGTATATGTAATGGTCAGAGAACTAACTCTAAAGAACCTCTGAATGATTCAAAGCTGAACTAGAAGCTAAAAACAAATTTGCTGAAAAATATGATGCCATGCACAGGAGTATAAAGATTACCAATGTAATCAAAACTTTGTCAACTATTGGAATGCCCATACTTCTTAGCAGATGCTTGTGCAGTATACCCTGCAACAAGAGAGAACAAAAAGGAATATAGTAAATGCTCATAACTAACTGAGAAACAAGCAATCTTGTGAGAATGATGCATATGGCAGCTTACAGAAGTAGCAGGATCATCCTCAAATACATCCAAAGCTTTTTCATAGAGTTGCATATCCAGGACAGCCTGATCACATCAGACAAATAATTCCACTAAAAAAACAGCAGCAGAAGAATATATGCCTCATCAAAATGGTCACAAGGTTTAGCATTATAAAAGGGTACAGAAATGTAGAAAAACAGTTTGTAAAATAGAATATACATTACTGACAATCGCGAGGCAATACATATACCTAAGAAGATTGACAATTCCAAGACAGCTAACTAGGAAACTTAAAAAAAACAGAGACATTACAAAAAGAAACCTATGTGTAAACGGATGCATAAGTTGCTTACCTCATCTATCTGCTTCTGCAGATTATCAAGCAAGTTTCGCCTCCTTTCAGCATTTCCTGACAGCATAGTGTTCCGTTTCTTCATCCATGAGTCAACAAGCATTGGCCTCAAGTGAGAAGATAACAATTTAAGCGGAGCATTTGAGTCATCAGAGCCTAACATTCATTGAAACACTTAGAAATATTTCATAATCACATCAACACAATAGAAGCTATTGTAAATATTGATCTAATTCCTGACCTCCCAACTCTTCTAACTCTGGAGCAACAGACAAAACCTTTTGCTCTATCAAATCATCAGGAAATATGTTTGCACTCTCATCTTTCATTTTCTCTGGTGCTTTTTTACCACCGTATTTTACATCGCCTGATGAACCAGCATCCTTGTTTTTCCTATGAGCTTTCTTGCCCTTAACTGGAATACTTTCTCCGTTGTCATCATCCTTTTCGAGTGATCCACCTTTGGTAGACCCTGTCCCTTTCCCCCTTTTCTTCTTTGACCCTCTGTCTGATGAAACACCAGTACTGCTAGCGTCATTGTCACCAAGATCTTTTGTGTCTGAGTACTGACCAGATCCTGTCTTGTGCTCGCTACCCAGATTCATATTTGCAGGCCTTCCTTGACCAAAACTATGTCTAATGCCAAATGAGTCCATGTCTTTCTCAAGTCGGTCAAAAATACCCTGAAATTGTTCATAAAAGAAGGTACATTGCCTTAATTCAGAAGCTGCAATAATTGTATAAAATACAAATAGCAGACAGCTACAAGGAAGGTTATTGCAAGGTCATGAAGCCTTGAGGACTCACCTTGATAAACACATTACTAAAGACACATGATTCTCCAAATACTACTGCTTTAGAAGACTGCAAAAGAAAGATGTTTGGTCATCATGAAAAAACTATAACTTGAATTACTTAAAGGTACCCACCTTGATAGCCTTCTGCAGAGATGGACAGATGGACAAAATTTTGGTTGCATCAGGGCCATTAATATATGATGGAAGGACTGAAAGAGAATCAATCCTGAAATCAAAAGTGTAATTGGCATGGGAGTAATTACAGTCAACTAGGAAAATGCCGCAAAAGATAATGATGCTACTCAAAATTGTTGATAGTGTCTTTTAAATCCCAGCTGTTTCAGCGAACATAAATTTGTTAATTACTGCAGCATTACTAGACAATCTGTTTCCATAATTCGTTATCACATGATCATTTTACATCCTTTCCTCCTCTACTATGTTTGTTAGTTATAAACACCATGTGCATTGGGAGAGACTCAGAGAAAAATCACAATTAGCTATTGAGAGATGAAATCTAATAGTACCAGTGTCCATTCTCAATTGCATCACCAACAGCAGTATCGAGCATATCAACCACAGAAGGATGAACAAAAACAGCATCCAGTGAAATACCATCCGGATATCGGGCCTATAGAAAAATAATTAGATAAACAGTATAGGGCTATAGGCAAATAAAGATGATTTGGACAGGAAGTACATATTGGCAGGCTCAAGTACCTCCAGGTACTGTTTAGGCTGAGGAATTGCAAGTTTCTGAAGCACGTCATATCCAATGTAAGAGTTCTGTACACAAAAATGAACAAGTCAATACAAGGAGATGATGCAATGACAATAATGTAGAGTATGTGATAAATAAAGGTGATTCTGTTAACTACTATACATGGAGATTTAAGTAGTACTAACAAGATAAAATGTGTGTGCACGCACACACATTTAAATGCAAAAGCCATACACGCTTAGTTTAGGTCTTATCTAGGTCCATACACATTTTCTTCTGTAAAGTCTATTTGTGTCACTAGCTCAAAATACCCTGATTCTAACATATACTGAAATAAAGAGACTAAAATGTAAGTTGCAAATATCTCAACCTGTGAGAAAAAAGCATCAACACTCTCCTTTTGAGCATGTGCAAAAACCTAAAAGAAGCAAAACACGAGATGTTAAACAAGTTTAAGAATTAAGAATATCAAGTAAACAATTGCAGATCTTACAGCTGGTGTCCACTGCCCTCCAGCACGGATTGATCCCAGCACAGCACCTTCTTTTAGCAAACCATTGAAAATGGTCTGGAAGAATGAACCTTCCACAGAAACTCCACTAGCACCATGCATCTCCTGAAGCTGTTGCTGCAAGGAGTTCCATACAGATGGCAAGTTTGTTGGAACTGTTATACCCCTTGCCGCACCACGGACCATGGAAGTAATTCGTGAGACATAAGCTGGAGTGTATAGCTGTCCACCTTCTAGCCTTCCTTTCACCTGGAAGGAGGGAAATGATAATAGCATAGTATATGTAAAAGTTCTCTTAAATAGCATAATATATGTAAAAGTTATCTTAAATGGCATATGTGTAAAATTTGAAAACAACACATTGGGATATTTGATTATCTTATAGTATTAGAACATGGGGAAATCAAAGAAATGTTCTGACCCTAAGCATCAGATTTGGGAAGACAAATGCCAATGAACCTGTGATCTGAAGCACGAAATACAATAGACTAAACGCATGCAGTACTGCCTAAAAGCATCTAATGGTTCTTCTAAGAGCTGATCCGTTTAAAGCAGCTAATTCATAATTCCTGAAATGCCAGGTTGCATTGAGTTATTGAATTCAAAATACTGAACAGCGACAAATGAACTACTGCTAAAAATAAAAAACACATACACACATGAGAAGCTTACAATAGTTCCAAGCCGAGGCTCGAGGATACTGATGACGAGATCTGATCCAATATGCAGCTGAGCAGCAATCTCAGCCAAGGCAATCTGGCTGCGCTCTTGCAGCTTCTCATTTATCTCTTCTGTCACAGTGTCCCAGTAAGATTGTGACATGATCTCACCATTTATCAACATTAGAGTGGGATCATCTGAGACAACCTTCTGTGATTGCCTCTCGATGTGGTAAAGATCTACCCCCAGGGTATCTGATAGGTCAACTAGGGATGCACGGCCTTGTTTCTTGATCTCCATCTTAATCTCATGCTTCAAATGGTCCTGCCACACCATAGTTGACCATTCATCAGCTAAAAACAAAGAATTGCCAATCAAACGGGTGCTTTGAACTGAACTGAAGAAGATTAATATACAATAGCAGTTTCTAGATAAAATCGAACAAGGACTCTTAACCTGCTAGAGACATCAAAATAGGGACAGGAATCTCAAATATGCCAGAGAATGAATCTTCTTCCTTATGAACGCTGGACCCAATCTACAGGGTTTGCTCCGTATATCACTCAATAGTCAAAATACCCAACCAAAAACACCAATTCCACCAGAACAAGTTCACATGGGCTTCACTACTTTGGGAACTACTTTGATATAAACCCCGAAAGTGGAGAGGAAACAAATTCTGCCTTCGCGCCATGATTCACATCGTTAACCCCCAAATCTCACACTAGGTTATTTACTCCCCCCAAAATTAGAGGATAATCATGAGGCGAGCGAGGGCGGGAGAGGGCGTACGGATGTGATGTACTCCTTCCCGGAGGTGGTGTGGAGGAGGTCGAAATCGATGATGCCGCGCTCCTGCAGCTTCTGCACTAGCTCTACCACGTTGCGCTCGGACAGCCTCACGCTCGACCGCGCGCTCTGCGCCGCCTCCAGCTGCCGCTGCAGGTCTAAAAGCTCCGGGTCCATCTCCTTCCCCCTCTATCTGCGGCGAGTACTGATGTCGGCGAAGCCTCGCCGGAGACGCGGAGACGACGACGGAGAACGCGCCGATGGCGAAGAACGTCGAGAATCGAGATCGGGGCCAGGGGAGAAGAGTTGGATGGCAAGTGGGCCCTTTCCTAGACCGAAATATGATCAGCCCATAACTCCAAAACACCAGCCCAACTAGTCTGGCCCAAATAGTCTATAACATGATGACCTTCCCCAAAACCTAACGAAACTCCCCCCTCCCCGACACAGAAGCCGCAAGGGCGGCGCATCCTAGCGCTCAGCCTGCTCGCGCCGCTCGCCCCCGTCGCGCCGCCGCCGCCGCGATGGGCAGGAAACCCTCCTCCTCGGCCGCGGCAACGGCCGAAGCCGAAACCCTCGCAGCCACCATGCCCGCCGATCTTCTGGCCGCTGCCGACTGCGGCGGCGTCCACGGGCACGCCCTCTTCTTCGACGCCCTCGTGCAGCTCATTCCTCCGCGCTTCTACCTCACGTCCGGCGATGAGGACCGCCCCTGGTACCAGGGCCTCTCCAAGGCCGCCAAGGCGGCTATGAAGGCCCAGTCCCGCGCCAACGTCAAAGCGGCTCGCCGCGCGCGTCTCGACCCCTCCGCGCCGCCGGCCTCCACCCTGGACCTCCTCAAGAAGTCCGTCGCCGACCAGGCGGCGGAGGAAGAAGATAGCGACGATGAGGAGGGGAAGTCAGGAGAAGAGGGCGAGGAATCGGGGGATGAGGCAAGCTCCGAGGATGAAGATGGTGATGAGGTAGAGGAGGATGAGGAAGAAGGGGATGAGATGTCGATTGTGCCAGCGGCAGTGGTGTCTGAGGATCGGTCGGTGACCTACGAGGAGCTGCAGGAGCGGCTTCGGCGACGCATCTTGGAGCTCCGTGGCAACCGGTGCACCAGGGCCGAGTTCTTGAATAAGCCAAAGAAGGAGAAGGGCAAGAAGGCAAAGGGGAAGAATGAGAAGAAGGGAAAGAGCGAAGGCAATAAGAGGAAGCGTGAGGATGGCACAGATGATGCAGAGGGAAAGGATGGGAAAAAGGCCAAGAAGGTGGAGGAGAAGCCAGATATCATGTATGCCAACGTCGTTGTTGACCCAAAGGAAGCAAGACGGAGGAAGAAGAGGAGAATTAAGAACAAGAACAAGAAGAAGGAGCTGGAGCAGGCTAAACGGTTACAGGAGGCAAAGAAGGATCCTGAGAAGGCGAACAAGATTGCGTGGGATACCGCAAAAAGACGGGCTGCTGGGGAGAAGGTGCATGATGACCCCAAGTTGATTAAGGAGAGCTTGAAGAAGGTGGAAAAGCGGCAGCAGAAACACGCTGCTCAGTGGAAGGAGAGGCAGAAGACTGTGGACAATCAGAGGAAGGAGAAGCAGAAGAAAAGGACAGACAACATCCGGGAGCGGGCACACCAGAAGAAGATGCGCAAGATTGAGAAGCGTGAGAAAAAGCTTATGCGCCCTGGATTTGAGGGGCGCAAGGATGGTTATGTCAATGAGTAACATCTATGTTCATGGTTGTTCTGGAAATGGTTTACCATGTTTTCCTTCAAAACTTCATTTGCTGATATGGGTAGTTGGTTCTTGTAATAGGTTACCAATTCATGGCTGCTAAAGTGCCTTAACTATTGCATGAACTTTCAACGTTTAGCAGTTCTACAAGAGAGTACTTAATAGCTGTGTCCTCTTTTATGAAGCCTTGCTAGTTCTTTTTAGTTCTTTCTCTCATGTTGATCAACTGGCAATGCTTAATTGTGCTTATGTGGATGCCTGTTTTGTTCTTTGTATCATCATAGTGATGGACGGCAGTGCTTCTGATATGGTCTTTTGGTTGTTGGGGACCAGGGTGAATCAGAACAGAAATAGTGAGCTTGCCATCAATGTTATGCTTTAATCCGGATATTAATGGTCTCTCGTATTCTGTAAACTTTTGTTGAATGCTTTGTTTGTCAACTGCTTATTGATTCAGGACAGTGCGAATCACACAAATGTACTTTCTTATTTTACATTTTTATTGTATAGCATTATATTTGTAATTTATCTGCCTGAAAATTCAATGTACTCTGTTATGGTAATCAAGCTGATCTTGCAAGCTTCTGCTGCTCTGCTTGCTGAAATTTCAACTACTTGTGTCTTTGCCCATTGCTGCTATTATTGAACATAATGAAGGTTTCATATTATACTGATGAGCTATTTAAAAGATGATCTGGATGAATGTTTTGACTACAATACCAAAAGTTTGATCATTCATGATGCCATAGTGACTTAGTTCATGATGCCATAGTAAATTAGTAAGGTCATATGTTAGGAAAATTCCCTGGGTTCTTGTGGATGGTGGTAAGTTAGGAAAATTGTGAAGATTGTTCGCTTACTGAAGAACTATATACACATTGATTGTCTGATACCATTTTGGTTTAGCAAGTTGAGTAAGGGGCTGAGGCTTGAAAGGGTATTTGTATCATTGCTTTTTTGTTCCGGTCAGCTTATTAATTGGGAAAAACCCCTTCAATGATATCCTGTGAAAAGCTTGTCTCTATATGCTTATAGGTGCTGCAATCCATTCATCCTATTCTCTTGAAACTAGAGCTTTTGTATTTTTCCCCTACCATATGACAAAGGGCCTGGTTTGCATACTTATCCAGGCAAGGTCACATACCAGTCTGACCATCAGTTCATAGACTAATTTGGTGTATTAATGAGATACACCATGATCGCTTCATTACCATGTGCTTCTTGTTCCAGAAAGTAATACATTAATAGAACACCCTGTGATTCCATCCATACATCAAATCAATGTTGTATGTTATTAGCAAGTTAATGTTGATCTTACTTATGCTAGATACTGTGTACATCCAAGAAGCAAAATTTGGAAAAATAGATTTTACTCTGCTTTTATTCAAAGGTACCACATGAAATTGCAGAGTGTTGAACTGAAACAAAATCCAAAGAACCCAAACCCAAATATTATTGTAATGGATAACAGGCCTGCAGAGCTTTCTCCATGGTGAAGACTAAAGAATGCGCATACTTGGTAACAATTTGACCTGGAAATAACGAGAAAGTCGGATAAAGAAAATATTTCTTCAGGATAGTTGAGTTTTCATTTTGGTGGACACTTAATTTGATAAATGCCACCTGAGACTAATTTGGTCTTGCATTTATTTGAATGGGCTGTGTTGCAGTAGTTTTTGAGTGTTTATTCTACTTATATCGCTGGGGTCCCAGTACAAATTTCAAATGCAAGTTAGTTACTGTATGTAATAAAATAATCAGAATATACTGGTTGAGAAATAGACTGATGATCTCATCTGCAGAGACCGGGAGGATGGAATAACTGTGCGGTATATCATAGATCATCTTAAACTAGCAGAGGAAGTGATCAAGTATGTATTTTCACCACAGTATGTCCAGCTTGCTCTATATGATTAATATGATGCAAACAAACCATTAAATTTTTTGATGCATTTACTTAGGGAACCTGCAACTGTAATACTTTGGTCAAAGCGTCTTGTTCGTATTTGGTATAATGAGTTATGATCTTGCTTCCTTTTTGCAGGGAGGCCATGCAAAAAAAGAAAAGAAAAAAAAAGAACCATATTGATGATGGCAACATTTACAACACGATCGATGATGTCCATTCAGGTCCGCCATGAATGGCTGATCATTTTCCAAGCCTGTGTCAGGCAGGTGTGGAGCTGTTTCAAGCAAGAAATGTGGGCACTCTGCAGGGTTGCCTCTCATATCTTGCATATTCGTAAGGGAAACAACAGCTTAACAGCTAGGTTAAGCTGTGTTAGCTAAGTACAGTTCCCTTGTTGCAATTATCTATGTAATGGAGTACTTGGATACGTGATGTGAGTAGGCTAGGTCTCCCTTCAGGGCATCTGTTGTGTTTGCCATTCTAGTAATCCTGCGTTTTATTTATCTACCCTTGGCCCATCGACGCAGACCTTTTAATTCTATAATTCTGCAAAAGCTTAGCACAACAAACGATGTCTGAAATGCTGTTATATACAAGCCATTTTTCTTTTCCTTTTGAAGAAAAACACACATGAATGTGCTCGAAAGGCATAGGGGTGTGAAGTACAAGCTTTTCTTCCTAACATTTAGGACTGCACGGACCAGCTGCGATCACTTAACATAAGAACATTTCTTGTTTTTCTACGATGTAGTCGCCTGGGAAAGCATTTTGGGCCGATAATTACAGGTTTTGCCGTTGCTCTCAATCACGATAATCCGAGGAAACTGTCGGTAAGGCCACTTCCGTAGGCGTTGCAGAAGGCCAGCACAGGTGCCACGGTAAAGGCGACCAGAATGTAGTGAGCTGCGGGAAGTGGAAGACCTGACTCCTGAGGAAGGGTGCCGATCGATACAGCGGCAACTGCACATGGCCTCCTTACGCAACAGATTCGGGAATCTCAGTGCGCCCTTCTTCATCCCAGGATGCAGCTTCAGCAGTGGACATGGAACTGCCAGCAGCGGTGTGCACCCACCCGGCAACCCCTAAACTAGCCAGAAATCGTCCAAAGTTAGAGAAGGGAATAGGGAGGAAGAGAAATTCAGCTCTAAAATACCTGGGTGAGGGTTAACTTTGCCAAAAAAAACATGATTGTGCATAAAGCGTGATCTCACGAATAATAACACATTTGTATTCCACCCAAAGTGCAACCGTAATTTAGCTCTTAAATAAATGAAGACGACCAGCACACATTAGTTCATCAACAATGGCCTGGGTCAGTTTCACAAATCGAAAACAAAATACAAGTAATTAATTATCCAGATGTACTAATGACATGACCAAAATTTCGCCTTCGTGGCACAAACGTTACCGCTAACACCAAAAAGCCCAAAACATTTAAGTTACCCTGTAACAGCAACACGCTCCAGGACGGTTGTTTCTTTTCATAATTCCATTCCATCTTGCTGGTGGGAGTACTGTAGGAGCTGCTGCATCAACCGAAGTTCCACCAACCTGACATGCTGACCGAAACGTCCAAGGGTAATCCATCTTACACATGGTACAGCTGTTCAGGCCATTTTGGGTACGCACGTTTAAACAAGCTCATGCACACAGTATCATGCTGCTGTACGCTGCTGTTGAATATGCACTTCATAGAACCTGGTCAGTGAATCGTGGAAACAAAAAGTTAGCAAAATCATTCAAATAGCAGGGATCTAATAACACAATCTAATCTGTATTGTAAAAAGGATTATTAGTTACCATGAGTGCCAACAGTCTCCTTGATCCGGCCACGGCGTCCATGTTTTGTCCACAACTCAACAGGCTGCAACCAAAATGACCCCCTGGTTATTGGCTCATTGAATTAGCCTAGAAGTATCAATGGAACATGAACAAATATGTACTTGCCTTGAACCATTTGACATCTTCAGGATTGTGGAACATGTACCGCACAATCGCTTTCAGTTTCGAGACTCTCTGTGGATACCTGCACAAATACCATGAGCCTTGTAGGTGAATTTACTGTGCACCACAAATTGGAATATTCTGCAAAAACATAATTGAAAATACAGCACTAATAGTGTACACAAGTCAAAAACCAAACCTTCCATAGAAACGAAAAAATGCAGTGAATTTCACAGCATTATTTAGCTTATAAAAATGGGATCCCACCAAACTTACCCAGTCAAAACAATTTTCTTCAGTATGATTCGATCTGGATCCACACTTTTTAGTGAACCTACAGCAGCAATGGCAGGCTGCTCACCATCTCTGCTCTTCAAAACAATTAGAGGAAGTGGAGGGAAGCAAATCGGAGCATATACAGAGGCAACGGAAAACCGTCCATGATGTAGAAATCTCTCCATCTTATGTTTATTACAGTTGATGCTGTCGGATGAAAACAATGGCCTAATATACAAAAGAACAGTGAGATAACTTTCAAGGTGAATTGCAAAGGTATAAAAAGGGGGTAAAAAAGTAGTGTATAATTCCTACAAGTAAAATTGAAACTTCCATTACCTTGCTGTAAATTGCCGGAATCCAACATTGAAAATCAATGGCTCCTTAGATTTGATAGGAGCTTCATATGAGTCATGTTTCTTTATGCTGCACAAAAAAAAGGAATGCTAAGATTAAGCAGAGTATTGCAGCAACATAGTACAGCTGATAAGGACACAAGTTGAAACCATTCAATCATCTATATTTGCTTGTACTTAATTTTAATAAGCATATTAGCTTGTAACTTACACCTGCATTGGGTCAACATTCATTCCAAGCACACTGTTAATAGGATCCAAAAGAAAACAGAGAATGAAAAATATCATCCTAAAAAATGGAGATTTCTTGTCACTCTTGGAAACAGGTTATCTAAGTGGCTCTGGTTTGTCATAGGGCAAAACACGAGTTGTAAAAATAGCTTTAGGATCATTAGTTTTCTTCTGCATATTTAGGAATTTATTGCAGTTAACGATTCCTCCCCTCCTGTTTCTTGGAGTAAATGCCATACTGCCAGAAAATTGGAGTAAATGAAATTTGTTGTTTAGTACAGGATGAGTACCTGAAGTGAAGAACTGAAATTTTCGACTCATGTTGAAGAAGACCAGAAACCACCACAGGTATTCTTCTTGATGGATCACAAAGTTTGGATGCAATATCAGTAGGAACGTTTGTCACATAGAGCCTTACATACGATCCCACAAGAGCACAGTCCTTTGTTCCCCCATCTAGCTCAGCAATTTTTGCAAGGACATGCTTTTGAGTCCGTGTGAAGTTATCAAATGCAAATATTCTTGCATAATCAGGTGGCAATGATTCCTACAGTCAACAGGATGGGGGAGAAAACACCATGTCACATGAAATGAATAAATTCTCCAATAAAATAGCAGCAATTAGTGATGGGTTTTTAAGATCCAAAGTAATTGGTAACAGTTGGATAACAGACACCTTGGGATCCCAGGATGACGTCCTAAATGACTTTAGTCCTCTGTATTTTGCAAACCGTTTTTTCGCTGGAACATCAAATGGCGTCTCCACCTCATCAGGAAATTCTGCGACATTATATGAGATATGAATGCAATCCTTTGTCAATCACATAACCAAAAGAACTGCTAAATTTTACTTAAGCTAAAAGTCCAAACTGATATTGACTTGGTCAGATCATACTAGAAATTTTGCTTAGATTCAAGCTTGACCAACAAGGCTGTATATCATTTTTCAAATAACACTTCTACTGAGACACTATATCAGCGCGGGTCATGTGAAAAAGAACACTGGCCTTCAATGTTGACTTTTAGGCACTACATTAACATTCCTGACTGATTTTTGGAATTATCTTATGACAGAAATACCCAATGCGTTTACCTACTATAGAATTGGAAATGGAATGATGGGGATTGTTGATCAGGGTCCATTGGAACCCCTGATCGTGGGAATGACCACATCAGTTGAGGGATATTTGTGTTTTATCCTTTGACCTCTGTATAAATGTAACACTTGAAAATTTTGTCATTTATTAACAATGAAATTGTGTTCCATACATAATTGGCCGTCACAAAAAGCTGGAAACATGTCACAACCAGCGAATAGGAATTGGTCAGGAAACAAGTGTTAAGTCCCTTCACATATCATGCTCAAATAATGGCATGTTAACATTACAAGGTAATAGCAAGAACATACCTTCATCTTCAGCATTAGCTTCTTTGATTTTCTTAATCTCAGCTTCAATCTGTTCTTTAGTCAAATTTTCGTCATCCTGCAAATGCAGAACAATATCACTTTAAATTTTGAGATGGCTTAATATGGCCATGCACACATAATTCAAAAAAGAAGAGGGTGGAAACCTCATAATTTACTAAACAAAATAGAACAGGGGTAACAAGTTGAAAATATAAGGAATAAGCTCGATTTACCCCCTACAACTTTTTGTGAGTCCAATTTTACCCTCCAACTCAAACTCACCTCAATTGAGAAAAAACAAGGCAAGAAACCTAGGGACCAAGGCCGTGCCAGACAACAAAGTGATTCTGAGGCTACAACAGTAAGGCTATAATCCGTCTCGCTATTGCTAACCATTGAGAGCCACTCCATCAAATGCCACCACCGGTCACTATGCTTCCAGCGCTGAAATGTCTGCTTGTTACTATTATGTGTTTTGGGGTCTTGCGGAACATTGGATCGATTTTGGGAGAAAATTGGGCAGTGGGGGCCAGCTTGGGGGTGTTGGTCTATGTACCTAGGTTTCTACCCTTCATTCTTTAATATAAAGATATGCAGCTCTCCTGCGTATTTGACAAAAATAAATTGAAGGCCGGCAGTCTTAGACTGGACGATAAGAGATGGTTAAAGTTTCATGTTCTAATTCCTTCTTGCCCCTCAACAACTAGTAACTGAACCTAATACATCGGTCATCCAATCCTAAGAATCCATGACTAGAAGATTCTCCATCTTTCTATGATTGGTTGGCGAACATATTGGCAAGAAATTGAGGACCTCTTTTGGGCTCTGCAGGCCCACATCATTGCAGCTACAGAATAGAAATCATATCGTCATTGTGTGTTCCTAACATACTGCAACAAAATACATACCACCCAAGAGAATCATATCAGCCTGACCTAGCCAAAAGCCCAAAACAATCAAAGACTGAAAGAACAGCTGGTTCCCAGTGAAACCCTGAACTAACATTGCAAGCAGTGCTTTAAAATGCATAAAACCATCAACTGAAGACAAAGAAACTTACAGCCATCTCGGTATCCCCAACAGTTTCTGCATCAAACTTCTCCGTGAAGTGAGACACTGCATCTATATCCGAACCATCACTTCCTTCATCAATGACCATTCCAGAACCAGCCTGGTTGTCATTATCGGAGTCATTATCTTCATCATCTGTATCATCAACAATCCAAGCAGCCTGGCAATAGCATTTGAGGATAAATTGTAAATGTAGTTAATATAATCAAATTGAGGTACTTCAAAGTTCAATAGAATTGCAGACCTGGTATTCTGAAGTGCCTCGGGGAAGCTTCCTCTTTATCAATTTTCTCTCTTTGTTGTTTATGTTGGCCTCTTCCATATCTTCTTCCGTTGGCCAAGTCTAATCAAATATGAATATTATTACAGCATTACTTAAAAAGATCAACTAAACTTTTCACATTTTCCTTATAAAAAAACATAAATATCTTAACACAAAATATGAATTGGTGATCACATAGTTAAAATGCTATGGAGGAAAGACAGTTCATGAAAATCTACAAACAAGAGAACATTTATACAGATGCTACTTATAAGAAAATATTTGTAAAAATTATGACTCATGGAGCAGGACTGGAAAAAATGCTCACCTGCTCCCCAGCAAGAGAATCTGGTATGTTTTCAACAAGTAAGGGTTCCTGATTCAAAGGGTCTGGAACAAAGGTGTTAACAATCTGAAACAAAACAAAGTATGGGAGGTTAAAAAGGTGAGTTTATGACACTGAAAAGCGAAACCTTAACATGTGAACAATTACTAGCATAATGACATTAGCATTATTCAGTTTTTAAAGCTTTGAAGTTTTATATAACAAACCTGAATTCCATCATCTTCAGTTTCCATTACATCAGAGCTTTTCCGCTCGCGAAGCGGACATGGATCCTTGAGGACATCAATTTGGCCTAATTGAAAATCACCAGCACCTGAAACATGGACCTTTTGGATGGAAAACATATTAGAAAAGGAAATGGAGAAAAGAGCTAGGGAAGAAATAAACATAGATCACTTACAAGCTGATTCACTGAAAGATTGTGGGCCCGTAAATACCCAGACATAAGTAGTGTGCACAATCCCGTATTGTCATCAGGTTTTATGCAGACCTGAAACAGAAATCGTGTGTTGGTACCAATGATAGTCAAAAGAATTGTGCAATGTATAAGTAAACATTGCAAGAGCTAGAGTTGCTATATTGCATAATAAAAACAATCTGCCACAAGATCACTTGAGAAAGCTTTGATGCAAAAATGTACCAATGCCAAGCCCAATCCAGATCCAATGCCCTAAAGCATGTGGCAACATGCTTTAATAAAGCCTTGCTCCATGGTTCCTTAAGGCGGTAAAACAAGCAGTGGCAGCCCAGGTATGCCTCACTGTCTAGGCAGCCAAGGTATGAGGTGACACACACCTTGCGCACATATTTAACAAACAAGAAAAGGAAAATGCAGCCCCTCCGTTTGGTCCACTGCAGCAGTCTCATGGGCCCTCCCAACAATCGGATAAGAAGGGCGACAGTGGCCAATGCCCCAAGCGAGCAACAGTGGAATAAAGCAGGAGATGGCAGAATCGACACAAAAGAGGGCAACAACAGAAACAAGAAGGCAATAGCATGTGTAAAGCAACGGGGCGGCACCATGCCGTAAGGAGATCCCCGTATACCTTATCACCTACGCAGCACCTTAAAAGACATGTATGCACCACACAATGGGGGCAAATAGAACTAAGTAACTAAAGTAACACCGTATACATAGCAGTATGACCCGTTATTACATAAAAATTGTAAAGTACAGAATTTTCAACACTGGAAAATCAATTATTTCTTCTGGCAAATTTCATATTTCAACAATACTAATTAGCAAACTGTTCTAGAAAAGCGACACAATGAAGCATAGCAAGTAAGAAACCTGCTCAGACATAATGTATGGTCTCTGGTTTCTCCAATGTGGTGATGAAAGATGCTGCTCCTTGAAAAGCCACATGAACTGGAAAATATTAAGAATACACGATCAAAACAGAAAAAATCAGAAGAACGAACATAAAGATAACCAAAGCTTCTAATATCAAATATTGAGAATACTAACCTTATGCAAATCATCGTTTGTGTCTGCTAAGTAAAACTTGCAGTCCTCAGGCAGCTCTGCAGAAAGAAAAGAAGTTGCTGCTTTCTTCAACTCTTGCCTACTTTTATTGTCCTCTGGAAGATCCTGGTTATGTTAAAAGGACTAAACAGGTAACCCACCAGAAAATCGTAACACTATCTCTTAATGAGAATTGAGAAATGCTCGTGGCTGGAACTTACTCGAATGAAAACAGCTGTACTAGGTAAGCCCATAGCCCGAAATACTGATAGGCATTGGGACCCAAACTCGTCAATTGGACTGCTCAAATCACTACTGTACAATGAACTTGCTGGTAGAACGAACGCCAGCAAATCAGCAACCTATGTAGGACATGTACATTTGCAGGTGCCAGATTAGGGCTGAGAAATTACAATAGAGCATAAATTGCCATAAATTAAGCTTGGTTGAAAGGCGTACCTTTGCAAGTTCCATGCATGAGGTAAGATCACCATATGGTGCTTGCAGTACCTTCACAAATATCGTGAATATTAAACAATGCCATGAGTGAAATTGAGTATTTGTGAATATAAAACAATGGTATATGGGGAATTGACTATCCAGATTAATAAATGGAAACAAATTAATTAACAAAACATGATGGTTAATAAGCCAAGAAAGAATATAACCTGAGATAGAGAACAATGTCTATTCCAACTATAAACATGAACAAAAAAGGGTACAGTCATACAATGACATACTGTGTACTTGTGGGTACAGCCACTACACACATTATGATACCAAAGGATCTAAAAATTAAACTCATTTTGAACTAATTGCTGTGGCAATCAAAAACACCATAACCATATTCATTTTGAACTTACTGTGGTTCGAAGCTTATAAGTAGGAGAAGCAACAGTAGAGGATCTCAGTTTCCCATCACCACCTTCCGCAAATGTCAAAAGGTCTTTGGCAAGTGATCCAACATCTGCTGATGAAGATAGGCCAACAAGAACCTGAAATAAATTCCCAATTATAACATAAACCACAAGAAACAACAAGAGTGACCAAATGGAATCTCAGAGAATATCCTAGAACACTAACAATGACACGTGGTGCGCCTGAAGATCCTACAGATGACCGTTTCTCCTTCAGCAAAGCAGCACGTTTTTTATCACGGATCTGCACACACAGAAAAATGTTTCAGACAGCAGGATAAAAATTACAAACAGGTATGGGGAAATTGTGCTATAGGTTGAATCCATGGCACAAAACAGTTGCTCTTAGAAAAGGATGAGGAAGACATTTCTGCATCCAGATGTGTGGACAAAGCTGAGATATTTTAACATCTATCACCATGCAAACATGCAAACTTAAAATTTGACCACGATTTGCAAACTAAAGAAACATCTTTTTTTTTTTTGCTGTCTAGTGTTCTTTTCATATGTATTTTTGCTGTAATTATGTCCTTTCGATCAGCACTGTTAGAACTAAAAAGCAATCTCCCAGACAAAAAAAATTGGTCAGCTGTATATAGAACACCTAAAAAGGGGGAAAATGTGCAGGGTGTTGAATTGAAAACCGACCGCCTTGCTCTGCTGAATGCGTGCGGCGCGGGCACCCTTGACGGCAGCGCGGTGGCTGCTCTCTGGCTTCCCGCTCCTGACCTTGTCTGCCAAAGCAGATGCAAACAGTGAGATGATAAGCCGCAGGAAGCAGCGGAAGGGATGGACGCGGAGGAGGGGAGAGGCTGTACCGATCTTGTGCGCGTGGCGGGACGCCTTGGACGCGAACCGGGTCTTGTGAGCCTTGTTTACCTGCGAGCGGCCCCCGCCCATCTCGGCGGCGGCGGCGGGAGGTCCGGCTGCTTCGCTGCGTGGGTCAGCTCGGGGCCGTTGGTGAGCTGGTGGAGCTCAGGGGCGTCGGCGGAGGAGCTGAGCTTGGGGGCGCCGGGGTCGTCAGCGCTGCGGGGTGGTCGGCGGCCTGGGTAAGTGGGTAGGAACTAGGAAGGGAGCGGCGGCGTGCTCGAACGCGGGGGCTTTGGGGTTTCGGCCGGCGGCGGGAGAGGGAGAGAGGGAAGAAAGACCCGTGGGGGGTTTAGGGCTTCGTCCCGGCAAAACAAATGTTCGGTGGGGACAGCTGCTCGTGGCCGTCAGATGCTGATTCAACGTCCCAGAATCGGGTAGGCGTCTAATTCCACCCTTCAGCATCTGAACTTTTCTCATCTTGAGTGTGAACGTCCGGTTTTCCGAATGCGTCAAATTTTATTTTTATTTCCTTTCTGTTTTAGCACCGCCATACTCTACTATGTTTATTTATTCTAAAAAGAAACTCTACTATGTTTATTCCAGTAAATCTAGGTTTGTAACAAAAGAACTCCTTTGAGGAGAGCCATGATTTCTATTGTGGTTCAGTATTCGGCTTTTGAATTGCGGTTAACAATCCATTGTTTTTGGTAAAACTTGTTAACAATCCATTGTGAATGTTTGATTTATGTTCTGAGTCATAAGTAAGCTGTTGTCAGTTTGAGCCAGGCTCTGGATTGACTCTATAGATTACATGGTCACATTGTGAACCAAATTCTTATATGTTGTTCTAAAACATGAACGAGTTCGATTGAGATGTCAATGTGTGCACCAGGCGTCAGGACACGAGTGATTTTGCGCATTGTTAAGCAGAAGCTCTATAGCTGAAAGTTTAAACTTTGAACCGCCAAATTAACTATGTTCACGTTATCTTTGAGCCGCTTTAACTGTCGTCATGTTACTCCGAACAGTGTACATCCTTTGTTTGTTCTTGTGATCCTTTAAGCTGTGGTTTAGCATCCTTTCAAGAAAAAGAATCCAACCAGCTAGCGCAAAAAAATCACAAGCTTATTCTAATTCACCAAGGAAACACACAAGGCGTGACAGAAGAATAGTACTTTAACTTCAATTGATTTTTTGCACATTTCCTTCAAAAAAAAATTGCACTTGAAGTTCTTGTACAGAATCTTTTTTTTTTGTCAGGAAATAACACAAGCTCAGACAGGCCATTGCATAGAATGACATTGTATACAGTCCAGGAATCGGCAATGCCGGCGGATCAAGGCCATTGTAAGGCTGCTCTTGGGTGCCTCAGCTAGTGAGACACTTCAGAGGAAATTTAAGCTTCCTGCTTTTATTTATTTCATAGATTCTGCTATGGTACAGGGAGCCCATCGCCATTATTTCTTTCATAGCTTCTGCTATGGTAAAGGGAGCCCACTGCCCACAAAGATGGAATCAGCACATCTACTGTACAGCAATGTGATCAGTGTGAATATGCTGTGTTATGTCAGTTGTGAATATTTCCACACTTATTTTCTGATGTAATAATGCAATCAGAATAATTCAGTCTGCAAAAGAAAGACTGGTTAACTTTAACTCAGCATCTTTACAAACTCTTGGCATCATTCCTCATCAATTCATAAAGAGCAGAACCACCATTGTGGCAGCCAGGCATTCGCTGGCTCATTCCTCGCAGTTCTTCCTATAATTCAAAAACAACTCCAGTGATTAGAAAGCAGCCAAAAGCAAGCTAAAGATCACAGAGTTGCTAGCGCAGTTAAACTCACCACTGAGACTGCATATAGTTTTGTGGATTCATAGCCATCTTGAGCTTTAGAATAAAGCTCATTGACGCCACTGGAATCAATGTTACATTTTGTAAAAAAGAATGCAGTTGGCCTAACATTCATTTCTCGGCAAGAAACTCCAATGAAAACAGGATCTGTCTACAAATCAAACATTAATTGTTAACGAACATACCATGAAAATCCTGAACTGAATAAATCTTGATTGTATGGCTATTACCTATTAGAAACAACTAAACAACATACTTTGTATAATTGTATTGGGTCCTGTTCATGTATGCAAACCACTATACTACCCAAATGGCATGCACTGTAGATTTTTACTAACCAGGGAAGTAGCAGGAACTCCAGTTTCCTCAACCACTTCACGGATGATTCCTTCAAACATTTCTTGTGAAACTCGTTCACTGAGAGTAGTTGAATCTTCTTTATCAGTTTGATGACCCACAATGCCAATTTCTTGTGGCTGGTGTAAGCAAAATTAAGTTCAGAAATATGACACATTTTAATGTTTTGACACTCCATAATTTTTTTCAGGTTGTGAACAAAATACTATTGACTTCCAGAACTATGTTTAGATTATTGACTCAAATGAAAATTTTCCTAGTGCACCCTCTCTAGCCCTCTTTGTTTTCTCTTGACTTTTCTAAATGAAATGAAAATCAGGTATGTGCAGCCCCTCGTAACTCAAAAAAGAAAACAAGCTTTTTCTGAGTTCTAAATTTGATCCCTACTCATAAAATCGCTTCATAGTCAACATGCTGATTGTAGAAGAAGGAAACATTGTTGATCCATAAATTAGGCAGAGTAACGCCTAATTTATACATTCTAGTTAAATTTCAATTACTATCTCCATTTTTTTTCTAAGTCCATAATAATGAGGTATAGGCTCCTCCTCGAAAAGTCACTCCAAGTCAGCATGCTATAAAAAATTAAATGTAAACATGTTCACTGGCAGAAAGGACCAAACCACCAAATCAGACTGTGCTACAGCCCACAGTAGTATTGTCATTGTCTTCATCATTTCAAAGCATAAGAGGAACTACACCTAGAGCTATATTCGTACATTAGTTATTCAAGTAAATCTAAGCTGCACATTAAATATCTACAGAAATCTTGGCTTTCAATGACCACACTCAATATTGCCAAGGAATCTTAAGGATTTACCTCCGAGTGTCCTCCAGGGAAAACATAGTATCCTGGAAACTCCCCCACATTGTGGCTCCTTTGCAATACAATAATCTTTTGATCAGATGTTTCAACAATTGCACCATTTCCCAGTGGATTTGACATGTGTTGGCAACACACAGGATCATCTAACCCAATTAAATTGAAAGATGAACTGCTTTGGTCAAGACTAACACCATGGTGTCTGAGCACGCAAAGTACCAAGGCAAACTATCTAATGATATTCACCCTTAGACTTGTGTGCATTAGTCAGAGAAAACATATCTATAAATGGAAGGTGAAACTGAGGAACATGGATACACTTATCAAGGATTTACATTTCTGAAAGGTGAAGCAATGGACGAAACAGATAGATACTGGGTACTAGGTAGTAAAGTTAAGACTTCAAAGTTTATGCGCCAAATGTGATTAAGTTATCTAAGATTACAACTTACCTTCAGATGGGACCAAGAATTTCTCCCACAAAGGATTGAGATTTGTTCCCACGAATGTCCTGTTTTGTGCAAGTGAAACAGTTGTTAAATAGAGGCATTCAGACATTACATTGAAATACCGCAAAGAAAGATATAGGAGGAGAGACATAAGTTGAAGGTTATAGACTGACAGATTTAAAAAATATATATATCTGTTGGAATGATTACAAAATGATCAAACCAACCTATAGTCTGTGAGACCCAAATGAAGTGAGACATGGTAATCCTGCTTTGAGTCATCTTTGTAGTGCACGGCATGTCCTCCATACTGAAATTTGTGATCAAGATCAAAGCTTGTGTATTCCTATTCTCATACTCAACATGTGCACATGAACTTTTGCAATGATAATGTTCAGCTATGAAAGAAAGAAAGAAGAAAGGAATACTAACACAAGGTTGGACAAGCGATGAGTCATGACTACTTAATATACATTGTTCGGCAGTTCTGTAAAGATAAGAAAACGAGGATGCAAGTGTGTTTTGGATGATAAATGATGCCTGGAACTGGCTAGGAATTTCCTCTAGGGTTCAGTAAAATGGATAGCAAACCCTATATGTTAACAAAGCCTGGAACACCTACATGGATCATGCTATGTTCGGTCAAATGAACACATTATTCTATAAGCCATGTTTGCATAGAGCATGCACCAGATCACTTAACATGGAAGAAAATTTCAGTTATTTGGTTTACTACAATGTGCTTATCACTAAAGGCAGCATCTCCAAGTATCAGTGGAGCAGACAAAAAAACCGAAATAGAGGCATAGAGCTACAGGTTACACACCCGAAACTTTGTACCGTTGTATAGAGATGGGTTCCGCTGAAGCCTTTGGTTCCATATCTGAAAGATCAACAAATGTGAAGAATGACCATGGGTGCATCAGACAAACATGCGATCGAGAGAAGGCATATAGATAGACCCCATTACCTCACTTATAGATTCCTCCAAGGCTGCATCCGGATGGGGAATCCTGTCGAATGACGGACCAAACTTAACCGAAACCTTCAGTTCACAACATGAGCTCCATCAGAATGGTGTTTTATTGCTAGCAACCAGACTCATGGTAGTGCACAGTTCGCACCAAGCTAAAGCAATCTCGACGGCAGTTCATGGCAATTACAGCAAACATCCAGTTCATGACTTTATTGTTCAGAATGTTATAGATGAAATACATCCTTTGGGATTTTGGGAAATGGAATGCGCAGTACGATCCATCAAACGGAGGCGCGATGTCACGCCATCAGACGTATCAATCATGCAAATCGGGTGGGAGACGGGGAGGAGACGCATGGGGGGCGAGGCAGAGAGGGTACGTACGCGGGACCGGGGGAGGCCGGCGGGGCAGGAGAGGAGGAGCTTGAACGCCGTCCCCGGATCTGCGGCGGCGGAGGTGGCGGCTGCCATACGGCGGCCGAGGGCGGTGGCGAGGCGATGGAGGCGGAGCCGCGGAGGAGACACGCAGCCTGTGGCTTGTGTGGCAGGTTCAGCCGTTTAGGTAGCCGGGGAACGGATGCTCTGCTGCGCAGGTGGGGGCGCTCCAGGGAGGGAGACAAAAAAAAGGCAAAAAAAGAAGAAGCGACCACAGTGGGAGTCGAACCCACGACCTTCTGATCCGAAGTCAGACGCGCTAATCCACTGCGCTATGCGGTCACCACATGTCAATTCTTTCTTCAACAGATTATTTAACGTATACAATATACGACCACCCCAAAACTTCTCGCCGACTTGCCGCAGCTCGGCAAAAACATCTTTGATGTGCTTGCTCTCTCTCTTATGCGTTGTCCATTTGGGTTTGGCTTCTCACAGAGGAAGAATAAGAGACACGAATGGTGTTGGATCTGATAATAAGAAGCCTTTAATAAATTTCAAGTAGCACAAAAGGAAACTAACATTCTGCTCTTATTATTCATGATCCTTGCTGAAATTACATAGCATTCGGCGGCGGCGGCGGCGGCAAGTCGTCGGAGCTGCCATTGCTAGGCCCAGAAGGTGGTATGATCTTCCTTGGCAAAATATTCCCGATCATCGCACCTTGTGTCGTCGATATAGGCGGTGAGTCGTCGTTATACCTGAGCATTTTTTGTCCGGCCCGGGCCCGGCCCGCGCCAGGCCCGCCCACGGACCTTACTGGACGGGCGTGGGCAGAGATCTTGAAGCCCGTGAAAAAAAATCTTGGCCCGAGCCCGGCCCGACATGCTGTTTTTAGCTATTTTACAGTGTAAAATACGCGGGCGGCCCGCCCAAGCCCGGGCCCGGCCCGAAAACTGAGGCCCGACACGTCCCATGGGACGGTCATGGGCAGGATTTTCTCAGCCCGAAAAAACCGAATTTTTTTTCGACCCGTGAAATGCTCAGGTCTAGTCGTCGTCGTCGAAGAAGCTATCGCTGGGCCCAGATGGTGGTATGATCTTCCTTAGCAAGACCTTCCCAACCAGTACGTCGTCTCGCAGCGTCGACAGAGGCGACGGGTCATTGTTGGATGTTTCGGAGCCCGACGAGGTAAGTTCCAACATCATTCGGGAGTTGATGTGGGTGCGATGATATTGCAGTGGTGGGGAATGATGGTCTAAGCAAGGGCGAGCATCCGCCCCCGTCCATAGGAGCATGGTCGCTAGCAGTACCAGCACTGCCGCCGGCACGGTGGCTCCGGTAATGGTGGTCTTCTTGCCGCTAGCCATGGCTTCTTGTTTGTGTGATCTTTGTGTAGGAGGTAGTAGTACTGTGGTGGATCAGTGGATGGGGAGTTTGGACGACCCATGTATATATATGCCCAAGCTAGCTATGAATGATTTGGCACTAGACCTGGGAATGGATTGAAATCCAAATCCAATTGAAAGAAATCCAACTAAAATCCAACTACATACACACCCCCATCCAATCCAATCCTATTGCTTAGGCTAAAATCCAAATTCATCCAATACATCCAATAGACAACGCCGCCGCCGCTGGACAACGCCGCCGCCGCCGGGGACGTAGAGAAGCAGCAGGAGGAGGTCACGGCGGCGCACGCCGCCGGCGGAGAGGGCGTGTCCTAGGCGGCACGGCGCGGCGAGCCCGTGGCCGGCGGAGCACAAGGGGAGGGTGTCGCGGCGCGGCGCGGCGCGGCGCAGCGGGCTCGCGGTGGGCGGAGCTCCGAGGGGAGGAGGAGTGGCTCGAGTGGGTGGCGGGTTCGCGTCCAGGACGACGCGCGCGGAGGAGTGGCTCGCCGTCGCGGAGCACGCACTGCTCAGTGGGCACGCTCCCCGGGTGCCGACACCGGCGTCTGGGACGCGGACGCGAACTACACCAACAGGGGCCTCCTCACCGCGGTCGACGACGTGCTGCTCCTGACGGAGAGGACCCCTTCCCGCTCTACCCCGCGGCATCACCCGCGCGCCATCGCCTGAACAGCGCCGTCGGCGCCGCCGCGTTGCGCATGCTCGAGGAGTTCCTGCGTTTCAGAGTTTGGGGCGCCTCCCCGTTGCGCGCCCTCGTTGACAGGCTCTCCCTGGCCTCCAGCGGCATGTTGCTGCTGGTGTTCCCCAGCGCCGGCAACAGGACCAGCTCGGCGAGCTCCGGTGGGGAGGTCGACGCGTCCGACGGGACCTGGCCAAGGGTCAGCTCGGGCATGCCTGATGAAGTCATGACGCTGTTAGAATCCAAGGTCTGGGATGAGCTAGACATTATCCAATTGACGATAGGATACCCAGTGTGTTTTTAGCAAGTGGACATCCACATCCAAAACAATCCAATCCAACGAAGCCCATAAGAAAAAAGTCCAAATGGATTTGGATTTTTCAAAATCCATTACCAGGTCTATTTGGCACTCATTTAAGAATTGCGTCATTTTACAAATGCATGCTGAGCAATGCCAGCACAACCTGATGTATAGGCACGCTGTAATTTGCTGAGGTGGATACGGATGGCAAGTGAGTTCACTCCAGCCAGCACGACATTATTATATTAGTGACGGATGAGATCACTACAGCAACACATTTGTATGGAACTTTTATTCGAATATAGTTGGCAGTTGCCATGACCAAGAAATGGCAATAATCTTACAAGCATAAATGCACACGGGAGAAACACACGCCTCTTGGCTCATGCATGCTCGGCAAGCATCACGCTGGATGGCCAGCCGGCGGCGGTCGGAAGCTGTAGCTGTTGCTACCCTGACTAGGCCCGGAGGGAGGGATGACCTTTACCGCCGCCAAGGCGCGCCGGCTCACCAAACTTGCCGGCAGCGACCGGGAGCCCCCTGACGTCGCGGCGACTGGCGGCGCTTTGGAAGAAGAAACCACCTTCTTCGCCAGCATGCCGGCGACGGACAGCTCGACACCAGTCGCCAGCGCTGGCGCGGCAGGCGGCGGCGGGGTGGGGGTGGTACTATTATTGGAACGCGCCGCTGACGCCAGCGAGACGGGCATCGCTGCCGCCGGTAGTAGAAGCAGAAGCAGCAGCGCCGCCGGCACTCTGGTGGTTGTCGTGTCGTGCATGCTGCGGCCGGCCATCATACCGTTGGATTTCTATTTCGGTGTGGCACGACGGCAACTAGCTTGCAGGCAGCAGGGTCCTAATCTGGCTACTGCTGGATGCTGGATGCTGTATGCTGTATGCATATATAGGCAGTTCTCTGCTAATAGATGGACGTTATAGCTACTGCAATGAATGAACGACCCTTCAGGTTTGTGTGAGATTTGAGGACCCATAATAAAGTGAGATTAGGGGCATGTATCTCATAGATATTATAAGAATCTCGATAGTTGATAGGGATTGTAAGAATATAAATTCTAGATAATATAATGTGGGATTTTTTTGGATCCCTGCTGCATTTAATAAACGAAGTCCATCGGCATCCTACTCCTTGCGCGAACCTTCCGAGGTATACACACGGAGGAGAGGGCACCGCGAGAAGAAAAACAGCCCCCGCGTCGTCTCCCAGGAGGCGGCTCGGGCGGACCCGACCTCCGCCGCTGCCACCTCCTCCTCCGGCGTCCTTCCCCCTCGCCGTCGCCGGAGCAGGGCCCCGGGAATCCGGGCGTCCGCGAGGAAGGCAACGGCGGGAGTCCTCCGGCCGGTTCGCGTCTCCCCCGCCCCTCTCTGCGTGCGCGGCGGCCTGCGCTGGCCGGCAGATCCGGGGTGCCCGGGCCCGGATCCGGCACCCCCGGTGCCGGATCTGCCCGGCTCGGCGGTCGGCGCGGCGCGGCAGCCGGGGTTCGAGGACGGCGCCCCGTTGGGACCCCGGCTTCCCCCCAGGCAGCCTCGGCCTTCTCTTCCCTACCCTACCCCCCGTCTCTTCTCTGTGCTCCATGGTCGCAGGTTCGCGGGCGGCTTCCCGTCCCTTCGCCGACGAGCTCCGTCCCGGATCCGGCCTTCCTTGGCGTGGGTCCGCGCACGTGTACGGTGCGCGGCGGTCTCCCTCCGCTCGGTCGCCCATGGTGCGGCACGCGCGGGGGCCTGCTCGGTGCGAGGTGGCGCGGAAGCCAGCTCTCAGCGGGCAGCGGCGCACCGCTCGACTCCCCCCTTGGCTGAGTTGATGGATTGTGCTGCTGCCGACGCCGTCCAACGAGCCCACACATCCGTGGGTCTCCTAGCAGCGTGCTGCAGCTACTGGTGGGTGGGGATTCCCCTCCCGTGTGCTCGTCTCCGGCTTGTTCTCCGCTCGGTTGGCACAATGGTTGTGCGAATCGACCTGCTCGCCCCGTCTTCATCGCCACGACGATGGCAGCAGTTTCTCACACATTCTAACAGTGAGGAACGACCTCTCTTTTGCTGAGGGCATATACTTTTTCATTGGCGACAATATTTCGCGCCGCGATGCAACCCGGCGACCCAACAACGCACAGAGTCGGCGCATGGATCGAAGGTGGCTATTCCGAACGCCACCGATACATCAAGGTGGAGGGGCAACGGTGACGGCACATGATTTCAAGCGTGAGCCGATTTGCCAGCTGCAGTGGGGGTTGTCTACATCCAATGAGTTTCTTTCAAGTTCATTTTGGTGCACGTTGTTTAAGTCATGGTGGCTGATCTGAAGACCGTCATGAAGCGACATCGATATCTTTAGCACTGTCTTGAGAAGTAAACTCAATTCTTTTTTGGATGTAGTAGATCTTTAGTACATATATCATCATGTACTAAATTTTTTTATTTATTCTTAGTATTTGTAATAAGTTTGGCTGTGTGTGGTCACGCAGAGGCTTTAGGCTGTGTGCGTTACCGCAGAGGCCGGAATGTTAATTCCATTATCTAAAAAAAATACACACGGAGGAGAACGAAAAACTCCCTCGCGTCGCTCCCTCGGGGGCGACCCGAGGGCTCCCCACCCTGCCGCCCTTAGCCACCACTGTCGCGGCTCCCTCCGGCCGCCGCTGCCGTGCTCGTACTCGTAGGCGGCGGTGGCCGGCGCGGTCTCCCCTTCCTCTCCTCCCCTCTTCTCTCCTTCTTCCTCTTTTTCTCCCTCCTCCTCCCTTTCCACACCACCACCCCGTGGTCGACCCTGAGGCCGCCTTTCCCGGCCGGCGTAGGCGCGCGCGGACCAGGGGCGCCGACCGCCCCAATGACAACCTCCGCGACGCCTTCGAGGTGCGCACCCGGCAGATCTGGTCCCGCGTCGGGCCCTGGACGCGCGGTGCGCGCAAGACGCCAGCGGGGAGCTGGCCTGCGTGGATCCGGCACCCGCGGCGCGGATCCGGCGCACAGCCGCGGATCCGGCGCTGGGGGGGCCGGTGGCTGCTCCCGGCCAGTGCTGGCCGGCGGGGTCTCCACTCCGGCGGCAGGCAGGGCGGGCGCGGCCCTCCTCCGACGCTGGCTTGCGGCGGCGTGGCCCTCCCCGCTGGCGGTCGTGCCCCCACCCTTCGGGTCCGCCGAAGCGGCGGGCCCCGTGTCTGGCGTCATGGGGTGGGGCGGGGCAAGCTGGTGAACGCGGGCCGGTTCGTTGCTCGGGCGCTGAGCTCGCCGCCGTCCACGCAGGCTCCGGCGTGCCGCCCATGGCGACCATCCTGTGGCCGTTGCCGCCCGTTCCTTCTCCCGCTGCTCGGCCTGGTGTTGTTCCCTCGCGAGCCGTTGCGCTCCTGCCGCGCGAGCGTCTCGTGCCTGGAGCACGCAGGCCACGTGCGGGGCGGAGCGGGAGGTCCGCGCGCGGCCCAGCGTCCCGCTCTGTGCCTTCGCGCGTTCCGACGTCGCAGACGGGCTCCGCGCCTGGTGCCTTGTCTGGCGGCGGCGCCCTCCTCGTCGTGCTCGCCTCGAACCTGCTGCAGATGCCCCCTGTTCTCTCCTCTCCTCGCGGCAGGCCCTTCTACTGTCGCACCGGCACCCCTCTCGTCTTCCTTCGTTCCGGCCTCCTCGACGGCGGTCTCGGCTCCTCCTCGCCAACGCCTGCTGTTTGAGCCCCCTCCCCGCCGACCTCGTTACCTGCGCCCGCTGACCGTTCCCGTCGTCGACCGCGGCCCCTTCCGGGGGGTCGGCTTCTCCCTTCCCGCCGTCTCCCCCCTCTCCGGGCTGGCGGCCGCGGCCCGTCCCCCCGTGCTAGCGGCCGCTGCACCCCCCCCCTCTGCTGGTGGCCAATGCCCCTCCTCCCGTCGGCGGCCCCAGCTCCTCCCTCTTCTCGGGGCTCGCGGTCTGACAGCTTGTTTAGGTGGCAAGGTGGTTCGGACGGCCCCGTCTGGTCCCGGGGGTGTTGTTGCTGTTGTCTTGGTTGCGGCGGTTCCCTGCACCTGTCCTTCGTTGCCAACGCTGAGGCTTCCGACTGCGTTCTCCATCGCTTGGCTCTCACCTTGTTTGTTGCGGCCGGATTTGTGGATTGGCTTTCGAGGCCGGGGTGAAAGCCTTGTCTGGCTTCTGCTAGGCCGACAATGGTTGCGCTCCTTCCGTGACGAACCCTGCTGGGGGCATTGTCGCAGCCTCCAAACGCCGTGGTTTGCCAAGTGAAGACTCGGCCTGCCCCTTCGTGGGTGGGCGGACGATGGTGGCGTCGTCGTCGCTCCCTTCTTGAAGGCATCGTCTTGCAGAACCTCCACTTCGGTCACCGCTCCTACAAGTTGTTTGGCAAGCGGTGATGTGCGGGTCTTCTCGGCGTTCTTCCGTGCAGGCTCGGGTTGTCCGGGGGGCCCTCCGTTGTAACCTTCTTTTCCTCTTAGTGGTAGTCTCTCTTGTGATGGTGGTGTGGGTTCTTTTCTCTCTTCCTTTCAATTGTAACCTTCTTATTTCCTTGCTCTTTGGGGGTTCTTCCTTTGTGACGCTTTGTAACTCTCCCTTTTCTTAATGAAAAACGTGCTTTGCACGTCTTAAAAAATAAATAAACGAAGTCCATCCATTTCTCCCACTCTCTAAAAAATCTCCTAATTGTAGGGTTGAGTGAGGCGCTGAGATTCTCATAATCTTGGTAGATATATTTTTATAATCCACGCAAAAAATAGGATATATGGAATTATGGATCCCATCAAGAATTCAAGATTTTTTTAGTAGACTTCTAAAACTTTTATATATGAGATCCAAGTCTAGTCACACAAATTTTGTTAGAAACCATGTGTGAAATCTAAGAAAAAAAATTAATGTGTAGAAACCACATCATGGAGTGTCTTCCTATTATAAATGTTAGACTTCTTTTTCTCTCTATCTTTACTCTCTCCGATATTCTCTCTGCTCTGCTTCCTTCAACCTCACGACCGCACACAGAGGGGCAGCGGTGCGGCGAGCCCGTGGCGATGAGGCGCAGCGGGGCGCCGCCGGCGGGCGAGGTGGTGCTGGGCAGGTGAGCGCGCGCAGCTACCGACCGTCGGGTGGGCGCGGCGCAGATTGGCCCCGCGAGCTCTTGCGACGAGGCATAGCGGGGCGGGCGAGTGCACGGCGGGGCGGGGCCGGCGGGCGAGGCGGTGCTGGGTAAGCGAGCACGCGCACTGCTGCCGACCGTCAGGTGGGCGTGACGCGTGCGGGCGAGCTCGCGCGACTGCCGGCCATCGGGCGGGCGCGGCGCAGGCTGGGCCGACGAGGCGCAGCGGGGCAGGCGAGCGCGCGGCGGTGCGTGGCCGGCAGGCGAGCGCGCGCAGTTGCCGGCCGTCGGGCGGCGCGGCTCGTGCGGCGGGGCGGGGCTGGGCGCGCGTAGCGGCGCTAGCGCGGCTGCCGGCGGTCGGGCGGGGCGCAGCGCGTGCGAAGGCGCGGCGTATCGGCGCAACATCTACACGCAAGAAACTGGTCGTTTCCTCCCAACGGCAAAACAACGATTTCTTCCTCCCTCGTTTCAAGCGTCGACGTCGTTTCTCTGCTAAAAACGATTTCTTCAAATTTTAATCTCTTTCTTCATTAATTGAAGTGCCACATCAGATTTTTATCTAGCTGTCACAGCAATTAATAAAGAGCAATTAATAGAGATGGAAACTATCATAAATATCTCATTAGGACTGCCCTAAGATCGTTATGGCTTGGCCCACTAAGAAGAGTATATAATCTGCATCTTTAAATTAAGTGGAAACACTACATGACTATACTCCCTCCGTCTCATAATAAGTGTAATCCTAACTTTTGAAAAAAATCTCATAAAGAATGCAATTTTAGAAAATAGATCTAATTACCTTCCAAATTAAGTGGTCAGATCTGATTTGCATGGCAAAACTTACTGCATTTGGCAAACTAATGAGGGTATTAGGGTCTTTTCATTTCATCACTAATCTGTCCTAAAAAAATTAGAATTGCACTTATTATGGGACTGAGGGAGTACATACCCAAATTCACTCTGGGCGTTCGGGTTACCCGATCCGATCGGGTCGGGTAATTCGGGTTTTAAAAAGTTCGGGTAATAAAATCTGGAACTCGAAATCAGTCCCAAAAAATCATTACCCGCAACTTCGGGTTCGGGTAAACCCATTCTACCCGAAATATGTAGAATCACAGCAAACTCTCAAACATCATATAATTTGGCATAGAATTATAACTAGAAAAATAAATAATTTATGTTTGCAAGTTCAACTGCATGCATGCGTGGCTTCTCGATCTGTCCACTGAAATGGACATACGGAGTATGTTTGAGATGAGATGAGGAAGCGACGATCGATGCAGCAAGCATGGAGAGATTTTTTCGTCGCGGGAAGGACGGGGACAGGTAGGCGGGGGTTGAGATGCGTGCCACTAGCTACGTACGTACCCCTCCCTGTACGTGTGTGCCCTGGACTGAAGTACTACATATGGACGGCCAATCCTGCGATGCAAGCAGGACAAAACGACCGGCAATTCGCTCCATTAATAATTTTCAGGTCGGCATATATATTTTTTTCTCCCAGTATATATGAAATAATACTATAGATAGATATATATGTATGATCTCGATGTACTCTATGCGGGTTCGGGTTTTCGGGTACCAGACCTCTCAACCCGAATTACCCACAAAAACTTCGGGTTCTGTGATTCACTACCCGAAATGGAATCGGGTTCTGCGGGTTCAGGTTTTTCGGGTTCGGGTGTGGGTTTTTCAGATTCGGGTAATGGGTAGCGGGTTTTATGCCCAGAGTGAACCCAAATAGACAAATATTGAACTTGTCCCCAATCCCCATGCAAACTTTGAGATTGCATATATGCTGGTGTACTTGATTGGACCACGCCCTAGAAAAAAATCAGTCATATATTTAGGAGATTGAAAATCAAAAGTCATTGTAAAAAAATCTCTAAACAAATTGTCGGGGATCTGTACCTAGGGTACTTGGCATCGGGAGAAATACGTACACAAGATTGCGAAGGCTCTGTGCGAGAACGGTTTGGCCCCTTGTGGATGCCTGCACTTCAGCTGAATCACGCCACAAGAAATTGCGCCTTGCCCGATCCCGACCGCAGGGGGTGGGTGCACGAGTGAGCCTCTGCCTCGCCCGACCCCGACCACAGGGGTGGGCGCACAGGCTAACCCTCGTCTCACCTGACCACAATCGAGCGGGGTCGGGGTCTGACGCCAAAAATGGTCGTACGGAGCGGCAATGGTGCCGGATCAAGGGGCTTCTCATACCGGAGCTGCGTCCCGAACTACCGTGGCGCCAGTGCCGGCCATACGAACACCCCCGGCCTGAACCGAAGGACATAGTAGGCGGGGGACAGACAAGACCAATGACAGGACTACAAACACACAGCCACCAGGGTCAGGCGAAATGGCTCTGGGGTCGGCACTTTCCTCTTCTCTTCTCTCGTGTACCCTGCCGCCTCTTGGGACTATAAAAGGAGAGGCAGAGCCTCCTTCGTAGGGATCGAAAAACAGACATATTCATCCACACGTATCGCACACCCGTTCCCTTCACTTGCACCAGAGACTTGGGAGCCTTCCCTCACTCGCACCGATTGTAACTTTTACTACAATTGACATGAGTAACACGAGCAGCAGCTCGTAACTGGACGTAGAGCATGTTGCTTGAACGAGTATAATCCTTGTGTCCCTTCTCACGTAGCCATCCGAGCTCGACGCGCAATTAAATACACTAGTCGGCGGTACAAAACGCCAACACAAATCTTGAAACATTATGACGATCAAATAAAAGAAGTTGGATAGATAGATTTTTATTGTCACAGTCTCACATAAACAAGCCGACGACAAGCCAGCAGTGCCCGCTCATCTACGGATCGGCGGGCAAGTCCATGTCCGCGTGCTCGTCAGAGTGTGGAGGAGGTTTGATCGGTGACGGGTAGATGATCGGCGGGTTCCACTGCGGCGACGGGTAGATTATCGGGGCTTCCCATTTGCCATGACCAGGATGCTGGCACGCCGCCTCAGAAGCCGTGGAGAAGAGCATCAGTAGGAGGAGGAGCACCGCCGTGTCGGTCGACGTCTTCGTCGTCACGTTGCTCTTGTGTCTGGCTGCCGCCATTGTCGATCAGTAACAACTAGATCACAGCTGCCTGATCTTTCTCTCGATCGGTGGTGCTTCTTGGATGAGTTGTGAAAAGTCTGCTAAGGGCGGCGGTTATATATACTGTCCTGTCACTGGCTCGATTTGATTACTGCTTGAAATTGAGTGGATTGTTGTGATTATTAAGTTGGCTAAATTATGAGTGTTACTAGCTCGATTTGATTACTGCTTGAAATTGAGTGGATTATTGTGATGATTGCTTTGGCTAAATCAGGAGGTCATTTAATATTTGCTTTGATTATTAGTTTGGCAAGCATTTGGGAATGAATTTAGTGCTCGTTAATACCTTGGGTGTGTTTGGTTGGGTTGTGAATCGTGAAAAAAAAACTGTTGTGATGTGTGAGTTGTGAGAAAGTTAAAAATTGTTTGATTGGAATAGTTCTGAAGATGTAGGTTTGGTACAAAAAATGTCTATAATGCCCCTTAGGCCTAAGAGACTCTTGATTCAAATTGATTGTAATTCACTTTGTTCACATATTTGCAGACAAATTAAGGAAAAATATTATTCTTTTAAAATTTTGCATCCACCATTAACATCATGATCCACATAAATACAATAATAGCATTTTAAAGATATATTATTCATACAACGCATGTCCTCCTTCGTTGCTTCCTGCAATGAACCAAGGATTAGTCAAGTTTTGCTTCTGATTATAATCACCAACTTTTAAATTTTTTAGTACCATTTAAGTAGAGTTTTTTTACTAATCCTTATACTGACCCGCCACTTAGCACATGAAATAACTCTATGTATATATTTTTAGAGAATTTATGTTTACACAAGATTTTGAACCTTTTTGGAACACATTTGGACGAGGCCCAAGACCGACGTCGATAAGATGAATTCCAAAAGCTCTAAAGAAGTCGTACATGCTCAACTCTAACGAGCCGACTTCCAATAATACTTAAGTGAAGACAATGTCAGGGTACTTTGGGATCAAAAAGGCAAATCGAACGAAGACTTGGAAGCAACCAATGTACCATGCATGGTAGAGAGGTATTCTTTGATACAACCCTTTAATCCCGGTTGGATTTTGGAGTCGTGACTAAAGAGTTTTGGGCGACATGGTCTAAAATTTTGTTGAACGTCCCTACCTTTTAGTCTCGGTTGGTATTACCAACCGAGATAAAAGCTTCACGTCCATCGCCTAGAACGCAGTAATGATGTCAGTCTCAGTACAAGTTTCTTTCCTAGACTGAAAACTAGGTAACTGTGCCAGTGAAGTTTCATGGTGATGAAACTCTTCTCACATCCCATATGAAACTCTCACATTCTCTCTCTTCACCACGTCAGCAAATTAATGCAATGAAACTCTACTAAGACTGACCTAATTGACACAACTCTTTAGTCTCGGGTGGTGTTTTATATGTCATAAAATTTTATATCATATCATCAATTTTACTATGTGACGATGGAAGTGAATGACAGGGTTTCATGAGATGTGAGAAGTTCAAAACTAATCCTTAACAGCCTAACTGTCGAAACAATGAAATATTGGACCAAAATCCTAACCGGTTTGGTAGCCACGGGTCCGATCCTAATCTATAACAACTATATAAGTGAGACTCACTACAAGTCATGGATAGACTTCTCTCAATATGCAAGAGGTTCACATCACCATCCACTAGATCTTTTCTCAACATGCAAGTTGTCCACATCACCATCCACTAGAATCATGAATTTATGTCGTCTACCGATTTTCTGCGGCTATGCATTGTGTTAATATTTGCGAGTACCATGCTACAAATTTGTAAGTAGTTCTCTCTCAATAAAATGAATGTGTTTTCATTTACATTGTTGTTTGCAAAAAAATATTACGATGCGATCATTTTAGTGTTTCTACTTTCAAATTACATCTTCAAATTTTGTTAAAATTCTCGCAGCAACGCGCGAGATATCGCCTAATAATAGTTAAATTATGGTCAGCATGCTGAGCCATTAGGAGTACATGAGTGGAGTCATTTGTAGCGAACATGACCTCATATGCCATTTGTTCTAAGTGTGATTTTGGTGATTAAATGACAACATGATCAATGGGACTAACCATATTGTTGAGCATGTCTTTGTAGACATTTCTAGGTCCCATAGATGCAAAAATACCACATGCCAAAACGAGAAGATAGTATATTTTTCAAGGGTCAAAACCGTGGAAGAAGAAGAAAAGAAATGGCACTGTCGGATGAACCGACGGTAACTTGGAAACAAGCGTCGGTGCAATCACAGGATGAAGCGGTACACTGCGTGAAGACTCAAGTCAACATGATGATCACCGGATCAACCGACGCCCCCATTTCTAGTTGCGTCGGATGAATCAAGAAACCAAGCAAGTAGGAATCAACAGCACCGGATGAACCGACGGTGTAGCAGCGGTTCATTCGGCGGCCGTGTGTTTGCTAACAAAGACGTTCTGGAGCGAAACCCTTAAGCACCGGATGAACCGATGGTCACCAGGACACAAGCAACGGTTCATCCGGCGACTACGAAGAAGCTAACAGTAAGGTTTTGGCAAGAAAGTCTTCAGCACCGGATGATACGACGATGCGTCGGTCGAAGCATCAGATGAATGACGTCAGCAGGATTCAACGGTTAAGTGCGGTGGAAGGCAATGGTTAGTAGCACCGGATGAACCGCCGCCAGAAAAAAGCATAGCGTCGGAT
Source organism: Cenchrus fungigraminus (assembly GCA_036936925.1). Classification (NCBI taxonomy): domain Eukaryota; kingdom Viridiplantae; phylum Streptophyta; class Magnoliopsida; order Poales; family Poaceae; genus Cenchrus; species Cenchrus fungigraminus. The sequence continues at coordinate 175,859,531 of CM072769.1, forward strand.
CATCTGATGGTACTATTTTCAGGAGCTTTGGCCCAACGGCTAGTTTGATGCCTTGGCCTATTTATACTCCTTCCACCCCATCATTTGAGAAGGCTGGAGTGTGTGGAAGTGCAGAGGAGTTCAAGACTCATAGAAGATCATATCCAAGCCATCCAAGTGCCAAAGTGCTCATCTATAGACTTGCACATGCTTTGTGTGTGTGCTTAGTGTTAGGTTTAGCTTAGAGCTAAGTGAGTGTAAGGTGTGCCTACCTTGTGAGGTGATTCTCGAGTGGATCAAGTTGTACGAGGTGTGCCGGAAGCCTTGGAGCCTAGGTGGCTCTCCGGCAAACGTCTTCGACCCTCCGGCTTGGTGTGGAGCGGCGAGGACACTTTGTGCGGGGGATGTGGAGACCCCCTTCCCTTGGTGGAGAAGCTCCTTAGTGGAGGCGGCATCAAGGTGACCAAGGGAGCTTGGCGAGTGCCTTAGTAGCGAGCTTTTGTGGCGAGTCAAGTGGGGCTCTTGGAAGAGGTTTGGTGACCGGGAAGTAATACTCTTGTGTAGAGTGCTTCAACAACGCGGACTAGGGGTGGCTTAGTGCCTACCGATACCACGGGATAAATCGTGTGTCAAGAGTTTGCTTCCTCTCATCTCTTTTACGTTTCCGCATTACTTTCTTGCAATTCTTGTTTGCCTTTACTTTCCTAGAGTAGTATCTTGCTAGGATTGGCTATAGGTTGCAAAACTTGTTTTGGGATGAGAGTTTCACACTAGAACGACCTTAGTTGCACATCTAGATAGTATATTCTAGTTTATGTCTAATGCAAATAGTGATAAGCCATAGACTAAGTTTTTAAGTTACCTAATTCACCCCTCCCCCTCTTAGGCTACGAGCATCCGATTCCTTACATCATTGGCAAGGAATCACGTCACTCTCGAAAGGGAGCTACTATAGGCTCGAGCACCTTCACCTCCACTCCACTCTGTTAGGGCATGTACAGCCCTTAGACAGGGAGTCGTCTGCAGAATCTCGATCTGCGCATACAGACAGATGTACAGACGGTTCGTACAGCCCATAGACAGGAGGTCGTCTGTAACCTGTTTAATGCTTTTCATGTAGTTTAAGATCAACTACAAATGTACCTATGTATACCATTGTGACCCTTTCATCAATTGAGATTTGAGAGCATAGTTCATTCATATAAAAAAACTCTAAAATCTTTACCTCACTATTAAAAATTCTAGAATGTCATGTAAATCAAATACAAAAATATAGGATTTGAATCATAAAAAATTGTTACTTTAATTTAATGAAATTTCTAGATAAAAGATTCTATACACACAAAATACTTTATTAAAAATAACAATATCAAGCCATCCCGTCTCCAACCTCTCTCGGCGGACATAAAAAATTCTCCACCTCGTTATTTTGCCGGCAGAGGCGCAGAGCAAGTCTAGCAGCTTCTTGAGTACTCCTTCACTCTCCTCTCTCTGCTCTTTTCCCCCACGCGAGATGCAGAGGAGCAGCAAATTCCCCCAGCCGGCGCAGCAGAAGCTCGAGCATGGCGGGCCAACACACGCCACGTCTCCTTCCCGGCCGGCTCCTCCCTCAGATCCACTACCAGTGCGGCCAGGGTCTCTGCCGCATCCCGGGCTCCCGGGTGGAGCAACTGCAAGAAGCCCCACTGGTGGAGCTCGGAGCGGTGCTTGGTGGTGCTCGGCGGTGCTCGTAGCGGCGCTCTGCTCTGCCAACGGCGGTGGCGAGGTCAACGGCAGCCGGCGGCCTCCTCCCAGCTGGATCTGGCATCGTACGGTGCTGCGCTTCTCCCTGCAGCACGACGCTCACTTCTCTCTGGAGCTCGATTCAGAACTCGCGGGCGCGGCGCGGCATAGCACCGGCACGGCGGCGGAGCTGGCGCGCAGGCGGGGCTCGCGGCGGAGCACCCGCGCCCGCGCCCACCACCGGCGACCTGCCACTGGCGTCCCGCCCGGCTCTGCCCCCGCCCACCACCAGCGCCCTGCTCGGCTCCGGATCCGGCGCGCGGCCCCTCCCTCTCCCTCTCCTTCCTTGGTGACCCGCCGTCGGCGAACCGCCTCCCCCACCGGCCTCCTCACGCCATTCTCTCCACCACACCCACAGCTGCTCCTCCGGGCAGGCGGGCGGGGTTGATTTGGCGCGAAGCTGCAGAGGATTTGGCCGCGCGGGAGGGGCGGAGCGCGGGATCCCGCCCGGCGTCGCTCCGTGGAGACGGCTTCCCACAACCTGCCGTCACGCGTCGCTTCGGCATCGGGGAACGGGACACCCCCGTCGCCTGGTGTAGCGACACGGAGGCTGTCGGTTAGGAGCGGCGGGGTTGTTTTTGCAAAATCACCATCCTAGCGACGGGATGTACAGAAGGGCTGTACATGCCCTTACCTTTGCACGAGTGGAACCACCCCCGAGCACAGCCGCCACTGGATCTTGCCGAATCAGACCTGCCCCTCCCGAGTGGCAACAAGCTATAGGTCCTCACGTGTCATCGCCATCCTCATGGATCTGGCTTATCGGATCGATCCACCATCCACACGTCTCAGATCCGGTCACCGCCACCTCGTAGCGCACAGCGAGGCAACAATAATCTCTCTTTGAAATCTCTCTTCTCTTTATTCAAACTAGTAAAATTCACGTGCTGGCACGCACGTGTGTCTACAAAACCATAATAATTAAAAAATATTAGATACTATAGTGTTTTAAAAACAAACAAACAATAAATATATATATATATATTTTTAAATGATAGTACATAGGTATATATGTTTTGTTCGCATGGCTTATTAGCCACCAACCACCAATATTTTTCTCTCTTAACACCAGCCTAACCTATCTCTACTCCTTTAACAAAAAGTAGGCATCTTAAAACTTATTGACACAAGACTCACCAGAGTAGGTCCGCAAGGAAACCTTCAATTTCTCGTTACTAAATTTAAGTAGCTGAGATAGAATATACATCCATTAGCTTAAACTGATGGAAAATGGCCAACCACAAAGTCAATTATATCATCAGATAGCACCTCATGATAGGGACTCTAGAATGAGCAGGATAGATCGGCTACTCGTCCTCCCGTAGGAGGCTCTGAGATGCACTTTTTGATCTATTTTCTGCTTAACTAACCCTAGGACTCATGACTGCCTTTTATAGACACAAGGCGCCTAACAAACCATTAACCAATCTAATCCAGATCTAACTAATCTTATCTTATTTGCTAACAAACTAATCCTCATCTGAGGCTACTGTTCACGTGCTACAGTAGTGGACCCAGGGCCGGTCCCACGACCATAACACTCATGCCATAACTGGACACCATCAGGCATCAAACTCACAACCATACCACCACAATAATGTGCTACAAAATTACAAGATATATTGGAGACCTACAAAAGAACCAACATCATCATTGGTCACCTGCTATAAGAACACCATGTGAACTCAGTCACCTGCTATAATAACACCATGTCTACTCAATTAAGAAGACACATTTCCTTGACTGGGTACTGCATGACACAACAATGAGCAGTGAGCCGGTGACCCCATTACAATGCAACACATAGTTCATCAGACGGGAATACCATCAGGCAACCATGCTTTTCATAAATCTTTTTCTTTGTTTGGCAATAGACAAAGTTTACAATAGTCAATGAGCAGAGCATGAATCCAAGCATTTACTATATTATCATAGAAATTATGATATTGGCTTGGCACTATTGAAAAAACTGATGAAGTCATGAACACTGAACCTACAGATGCAAAATTCAGATGAACAAACAAAATTAATAGAACCTGGTAGGTCAGTACGATCCACTCTTGGAAACATGGATTGAACATGTAACTTTGCATTCATCGTGTAGTGGGCTATTCAGAAATATGAAATTAACCCCCCAAAATATGGATCTACAATTAATCAAGGAACATAAGCCATATGGAATCAGGAACCTTCAGATTGGTTGATAGATGCAGGCTATGTGGATCTACTCATCTCAGGATGTTGTATATCATCTTACAGTTTAAGAAACATTGGATATTTGTCACAATTTGTCGAGCAGAAAACTTACGAATCATTGAACAAAACTTATCAATTGAAGCAAGGCCCGCACCCATCCCGCCGAAGCACCACGCCTAGGTCATCGTACACGCCGGTGAGCAGGCGTTCTGGAATCTGGATGCCACGGATGCGAACCCAACTGTGCACAGAGCCTGGTCGGAGCCTTTTCATGTCTTGCCGCCAGGACCTAACGACGTTGCCGGCGGCCACTCCAAACAAGGTTGCCAGCATTGGAGGGTGCTGCCGCCATGAAGAAAGGGCCGCCTTCGAGGCGGCACATACAAGTCTCATAGAATCTCCTCGAGCTTAGTAGGTAGAAATACATAAATAAAAAAAGTATCTAATGATCAATTAAATCAGATATATTTTTAAGGGAAAAAATATTTGAATTAAAATGCAAATAATAGTGAGTCCTCAGATGCCAAACAAACATAATTGGTTTTGATAGTGAAAGATTTTTTATATGGATCATAAAGCAAACAAAACTTTACTTGATCAGGAGCTCTTCTAATAATTGGCATTGCAATGAGATCTTCCCTAACCATCGTCACAACCAATTTTTCTCAACACAGTCCATGTAGTTTCCAGATGACGTGAAGGTGTTCCAATTGTACTATGTGTAGCACTCCCATCCTTTTGACCATATTAGTCAGAAGCATCACCATCTGACCCAAAATTCTGGGAACACGGTTCTGCAACCTCCTTTGCAGCTTTGATTGCAAAATGCTTCATCGATGGCGCACCAGCTCCACCTCTGAAATCACAATCTACTGCTATATCATCCTATCAGTAGAAAACGAAGAATAGCAGTATTTGAGAACCACCCATTGTAAATCTAATCAGTAAAGCTGGGAGAAAAAGTAACGCTGACAATGCTCACCAAGCTCTTCACTTCTTCAGGAACCATCGTTGTAGCTACCTGCGTATCTGTGCACGCGCTCGTGGTGCTCGTCGGCCAGAGCGTTACCGACTCCGTGGCAGGTCGTGTGGGCCGGAGCGCGACCCCAACAGCCCAGCGCATGTGCGGTCCCGCGAAGGCTGGGGCACTGCCCGGACGGGCGGCAGCGGCAGCGGCACGCGGGGCCGTCGGTCTGCCATGGAGGAGAGCTCTGCCGGACTCGCCCGACAAGTCGTGGCAAGCCCAAACGTGGGGGCGGCGGCCCCGCGGTTGGCTGGGGAGGTAGGGAAGCCGCTGTGGGATCTGGGACGTCCGAATCGACGACTGCGGCGACGAGATAGACGCGCCAGAGGCCCAGGGCGGCAGGAGCTTGGGGAGAGAGGAGGCGCCTGGCAGCGACGGGAAGGGAGGCGTCGGGGGGCGGCAACTCGCGAGTCGCGACGGTGCGCAGCAACGGGGACATGTGGGCCCAGCGGGTACGCGCCGGGGGTACCCGCCGTCCATGCCGCCGCCGATGTCGGCGAAGTCGCCCTCGTCGGCGCACGGGATGGTGAGGCTGCCGCATCGGTGGTCGAAGCCGAAGTGCCGAACTCGTCCTCCACGGCACCCGCTTCAGCATCGTCACGAACGCCGAGTGGCTCAGGCACATCGGGCATCAGGAGCGAGCCGGCGGCCTCGGCGACGATCCGGAGGCCCCAACGAGCAGGGCCGGATGCCGGCCTCCCCCACGGCGGGCACATCCGGCGGCTTCGTGGAGGCCCCGGACGGCCAGGACTGGACGCCGGCCTCCGTCGCTGCGGGCGCATCCAGCGGCTTCGTGGAGGGCGTCGCGGGCATTGGCGTGGACGGATCCTGGGCATTGGACGGCGGCGGTGGCGCGGTGGGTGGCGTCGGGGCGGGGTCGTAGCCGTGCCCGGGAGCCGGCGGCAAGATCCCACGGCAACGTTTGCGGGAGCGGAGCGGGTGGGGGTCGCGCGGTGCGGGTGGGTGGACCCCGCGGGTATAGGTGGACCGGTATTGGACGGCAGTGGGCCCGGCGGGTACCGCAGGTGGGTAGGTTGGGTGTGGGTGAGAAAAACAATTCGTTTTTGGCAGAAACGCTCTCCAAATTGCGATTTTTCGGTCCTTTCATAGTCCTTCTACCATATCCACCCTAAAAACATATGACGGGTGGGTCCGGCGTGAGGGGTACGGTGGGTCCGATTTGGGTGAGAAAAGTTTTCAATTATCTTCGCTCCTTATAGTATAGATTTGAATCAGTTTATCCGTTAGTTCAAAACCATCAGAGATTATTAGGTTGTTCTTAGTGGAGATATCATAGACACGATTACCTAGAGTGACACATCATCTAAAAACCTTTGAAACTATAATGAAACATCTCCCTCTCAATGTATAATTTCATCTATTGTTATTTTCTAGGTAACATGCAACACACAAGTTGTCTAGGTAACTGTGTAGAGGGGGTGTCATCCTCATGAAACTCATTTTACATCTCTCTTCATTAATACACTGCCACATCATCAAAAGTGATGACATGATAACCTATTTAATGTCTATGAAATCCCCCATTGAGATTAGCCTTAAGACAATCTCAGTGCAAATTTCATTACACAGTTAACTAAACTGAAAAACTAGGTAACCGTGACAGTAAAGTTATGGTGATGAAACTTTTCTCACATCTTATTAAACTCTATCATTCTCTCTCATTACCACATCAACAAAATTTAATGTATGCAACTCTCTCATGAAACTCCATTGAGACTGAGAGGGTGTTTGGATCCCTTTAGTCCCCTGACTAAAGTTTAGTCAGATTAAAATTTTTTAGTCAGCTCATGTTTGGAAGGTGACTAAAAATAGTCAGCATTAAATTGTTCTCTCTCCCTCCCTCTCCTTTCTCTCTCCTACCCTCTTCCTCCCTTTCTCTCTCCTCTCCTGCGCCTCCGGAACGGGAACGCATGCCCGCGGCGGCGAGGGAACGCCGCTCCTCCCTGCCCCGCACCACCGCAGAGGTGTGCTCCACCTCCCCTCCGACGGCCCGTCCCTCACCGCGCCGCCGTCGGGCTCGGTGGAGAGTGGCCTCGCGAGTGCAGCGAGAGACGAGGCCGTGTGCGGCGTTCCTGGCGGCTAGATCCGTCCCGTCCTCGCCGCCACGCTGCTCCAGCCTGTCGATGCCTCGACGGAGGATGGTGGTGGCGGCGGCGGCCTCGACGTCATGACCGACGACCGGGGGCGCGTCCATGTCCCCGTTCCGCACGCACTAGAGGTCGCCGGCGTCGGCTCCCCAGATGCCGCCGCCGGCGGAGCCCGTGGAGGCGGTGACCCCCGCGGCGTCACGCTCATCGTTGTCATCCTTCACCGCGTCCTCTGCCTCGTCAGCGTCGTCCTCGCCCTCCCGTGGTGGCTCACACCGCTGGGGCGGGGTCCTCAACCACCACCGCGCCTCGCTCGGCGACCAGCCGCTGGAGCGGGCGGATCGAGGCTTGTCGGGCGATGCCGGCGCAGGGGAGGGAGGCACGACGCGGGGAGGTGAGGCGTGCGGGGGAGGTCCAGAGGGATGGGGAAATAAATGTGGAGAAAGAGGGTTCTAGTCACCAAAAGTTGGGTCACTCAGGACTAGTTTTAGTCACTCTTTAGTCAGAGGTGTTTGGAGGTTTAGTCCCTTAAGATGACTAAAATTAGTCTGCTAGTCTCTAGTCAGGTGGATCCAAACACCCTCTGACTTCAATTTCACAATAACGGCAAATCTTATTGATTCCAAGGCTTCAAAAAAACTTGATTACACAGGAGTAAACGGGTACGATTTTGAATCGCGCGGAAGAAACATAAGAAAACCACACGTCGACGCAGCCGGGGCACTGCTTCGGTCGACGGACAAAACATTTAAGTTGTTTATTTAGCGATTGGTCAGACTCATTGTGTAATGCATCGCTGGACCACTTTGGACCACTTGTTGTGTAACAAACTTTTGTTGTGTAGCAATTATATTATTTCTTCTTAATACAATGACACACTACTTTTCTGCGTATTCAGGAAAAACAGAGAAAAAAACAGCATGAAAGACGACAAAATAGTAGTTTTGGACTCTAATAAAACTGCATATAACTAAAAATAGTCATGCATAACGAAGGTCATGATGCTGGGCGTCTGGCCCTCAAGGGCTCAGACGACGACGACGATGATCGGGCTCGTCGCCCGCCGCCGCCGAGTCAACCACGGCGGTGCGCAGCCCCTGGGCGGACACCGTCCTGAATTTACTGTAAAACTTGACTGAAAAGCTGACCTCGGCGGCGTCCCATTGACCGCCGCCAGGTATCTTCTCCGGCAGCTCCCTCCACACCCGCGGGGGCACCATGCACACGGCGGCCGAGAGGATCAAGGCGGCCAAGAAGACGGAGCTGATGCGCGCCATCATCACCGCGCCTGCTTAATTAATAGTAGTTTAGGTGGTTGGGGAACTTGAGCTTGGGCTTGCTTGGACGCTCGAGGAGACGAGAGCTGCTGTTAGAGATAATAATCAACAGCCGTAATCACTCATAGTACTTGCTAAGGGGCACCAGTACTGGAGAGATGATCTCACCACACAGGCCGAATCTGGCGACGGGTCTGGCCGGAGTCTTATATAGAGAGAGCACGTCAGCACGATATGATATATGCTCTGCAATTTCTTTCGAGCCCAATTGCTGCAGATATTAAAAAACTAATCCTGTGAACGGTTAACCGGCAGTTAGAGATGAGGAAGGCTTGATGTTGATGATGACGATCACTATAAACAAATCAAAAGGTGTCCGAAAGCAACTCGTCTAGTCGTGTTCGACGCGGAACGCTACGTTTATTATTGAAGGTCGATGTGCCCAGCCCAACCTAACCGATCGGTCGTGCTTACGACAGGTAGCTTAAGTAATAAGTCATACTATGTAGTACCTTCACGGGGGAGCTAGATAGTAATTAAATTAGTACTGTGTTCGTTTGGCTGGTGGCTGATGGCTGGTGCTGGTTTGTTCTGAGAGAAAAGTACTGCTGGCTGGTTGCTGGTGACTAATTTGTTCTGAGAGAAAAATACTGCTGGCTGGTGGCTGATAAGCCAAGCGAACAGGGCGACAATCGTCGGTACGTGCTCACCAGTCAGGCAGTCACGATCCATTTGGAGGCGTATCCAAATTAAAAGTTGTTTGTTTTTCAGCAATTTTTCCATGGGCAGCACAAGAACTTTTGATGACCTTCCATCTGTGAGCGTACATGTCGTGACGACGCTGAATTATGACAACGAGCGACCCATCCAGGAAGAAGCCATCCACTTAATATATTATTCTACTTCTGCTCAAAAAAAAATTCTACTAATAGGAGTAAACCATATGTGGTACATACAATACAAATATTGAATACCATCATCCAAGATTATCCATACATACATCAAGTGGTGCATGCAACCTAACACGTCGTAAAAGTATTTATTGTTTGATTGCGCTAGGTGGCGGGATAATAAATGGGTTGTTGGTGATTTTGCTCCTATTTTGAAGTGCAATAATTATGTTTTTACCATTATTTTTTAACTTTGTGATTTTAATTTTTACCCTTAACTATTGACAAAGTAATATGATTTTGCCTCTGATCAACCAGGGGTAAAATCACATTGACTTGTGAATAGTCGAGAGCAAAATCACATTGATTTGTGAATAGTCACCGAGGAGAAAATCCCAACACTTCAAATAAGGGACAAAACACAAATGCCCCATAATAAATTAGTTAAGAAAATAAACATTTCCTGCGAGTTGAAATAATCATGTTGATAAATAATAATAATAATAATAATAATAATAATAATAATAACAATAATAATCCTCGGGAGTGCTTGACTGTTTACAGTGCTAATCTTTTCTTTTCAATCACACACACTCACTCTTCCGAACACACACGCGACCCTACTCTTATGAGCACATCCGAAACACGTCTGAGAACGTCGCAGAAAGTTCGTCACGGGTTAAATAGTTTGTTGTAGTGCGATGGGGTTCGCAAATTTCCTATCACTCATAGAGGATCTATATTAGCACGAAAAGTGTCACATACTTATTAGGATTAGTATTCTACAATGTGTGATGGTGTTTGTGCATTTACTTTTTTATTATTTGAAATATAGCATACACATATATGCTCACATGATCGAATACACACTCATCAGAAAACACGTATGTACACACCCACTGGTGGAGGAGGGGCCTTTCGTCCCGGTTGGGAAGGGCATAATGTCCCTAAGGCCCAACCGGGACGAAAGGTGAGAGACAAAAGGCCCCCTCCCTTTTGTCCCGGGTGGGCAACCGGAACTAAAGGGGGGCACGCCTGCGTCAAATTTTTTTTTTGAAAATTCCTGGGAGGCCCTCACACACGCGCACGTCGCAAGTCACGCGATTTTTTCGCGCGCACATCGCAAGTCACGCGATTTTTTCGCGCGAAATATGCGCGTGCGCGGTGCAGGGATTCGAACTCGTGACTTCTAGCCTCGCACGTACCTTCCTTACCATCTCACCTACACAGCATATCTGACTGAGTAGATGATGCAATCCTCTTATAGTAACTCGTGGGAGACCCTTTTGTCTCGGTTCGTAACACGAACCTAGACTAAAGGGTCTCGGGCCTTTAGTCTAGGTTGGTGTTACGAACCGAGACTAAAGACCCCCCCTTTTGTCTCGGTTCGTAACACCAACCTAGACTAAAGGCCCGAGACCCTTTAGTCTAGGTTCGTGTTACGAACCGGGATAAAAGGGTCCGAGCTCTCCTACCACTCGTGGCCACGTCGATGCAAAGATTTTAGTCTAGGTTTCAAAATTTAACCGGGACAAAAGGGTTGGATCAAAGGTTGTTTCTCTACCGGTGACCTCATCCCTATAAACACCTACTCGATCTCTCCATCCCAAAAAAAAAATATACTTAATTTGGCATGTGAGCATGTAATAATTAATTAGCACCAAATATGTTAATAAATAGAAGCAATCGAGGTTATTTTACATTACTGCTTCAATAATCTGTTCAAAAGTTTATAAAATGACATGTTTTTTTGAACTGAGGGAGTAGAGAATTTGAACCGGTAAGCCACCCCTGGTACCCAAAGTGTGTTGCTAATGTGCTCAGCATGTACAAAGAGCAACCGGCATAGCTTCATGTGCGAACCACAGCGCGATGCCATGCCACCACCAGCTGCCACCTACGTGAGGGCAAAGGCAACAACAACTGACGGAGTGTCTTTATTTGGCTTATTATTTTTGGTACGCGCACTACTACATACTCCCTCTGTCTCGAAATTATGATCGCGGAAGCTAAGGGAGTTGTCCCGGAATCATTGTCGCTTATAGCTTGTAGTACTAGGCCGTAGCTGCTGAGACCTGCTGTACGCAAGGTAGAAAAAAATCCTGGACCTCTCACAACACCACACGCATCCATGCAAGGCAGTAAAAAAAGAATCAAACCTGCGCATGTGCTTCCATATGTAGGGGTGTGCAGATCTTTTACCACATGTATTGGTTGGCGTAAAAAATCTCCAGCGACGATGATAAAGGGACGGAGGGAGTACATGTCTCTGATGAACAACTCCGATCCATCTTTAGTTTTGCATTGCCTCGAGCTAGTGGACATGATGTACGGGTGAATTCATTCGTCATATATCCTCTATCATACTGTACGACCGGCCGAGTGATCTCATCTGATAATGGCAACTTTTGGTCTTGATACGCCGATGAAAGAAAAGGGGTTGGGATATGCCGGCGAAAGAAAAGGGCTGGGAGCACAACCTTTAATTGGATGAGAGACAAGTGGGATAGAAGTCGGCAGCATGATGCAGAGAAGCGAATGGAATAAAGAAGGGGAAATGGACCGGAACAAATCAGGTCCGTTCCCTTCCGTATTTTAAAGAGCACAAGTTTGGTCATTATCTACCACTGGAGATAATGAGAAGGACTTTTGGCCCACGTGGGATCCAATGTTGATGGAGTTGGAAACGCGCGCGCATCAACAGGAATCACCCCGGATGTTGCTAGCGGAGCCACCAGTAGTCGAATTTTGTATTTATTTTAATCTAAAATATTATAACTAACTCATCCCAATCTATATTTCCAAAAACTTAGTTTTTTTGTCACACCAAGCTGTGTGCGCGACTAATAGTTGAGTCGCACCACATGCACTGACATGACTCATATACACCGGGGCATAGTAGGAAAAACGACTTAAACGTGGCGCTGATGTGGCCAGGTAATCACGCCACACCATTCGGCGTGACTCGTTCGTGAGTCACGCCAAAGGGCGTGGCGTGACCGGGTGCTGGCTGGTTTAAGTGCACATATATTCATATCGTTTAACCGTATTTTGCACTCGATTTTAATTAGCAAACAAACTCTTCAATTTCTCAAACTCAATGTGTCCAACCTATACAATGTGTACGTTCCATTTTAAGTATTTGCAATCTAAACCATGGTGTGCAAAATGAGAAATCCAATTTCTAAATAGGTTAAGTGTTATTAGTTGATAAAGGAGGAGTGGTTGGGTCTAAGTGTTAGATCCAGTGATCCATCTAGGTGCAGATCGGTGGGGTACTAGTGGTAAAAGGTGGTTTCTGATCTGTTAACAGAGAGAGAGATATGAAATAGAGAGAGAGGTTCACCGTGGGATTAGGGAAGTAGAGGAGGAACTCGTCGGTGTAGAGGAGCACGGCGATGCAGTGCAGTGCAGTGGTGACCCGCGGTGGAGCACAGTGACGGCCGGCGGCGGGCTTCCCGTTGCTTCAGCACCCCTCTCGATCGGACTAGGGTTTAGGACAGTGGGAACTGGCGGCAGTGACGAACCTCGTGCTGTGTGCTGTGGTCCCCACCTCCTATTTATAGCGCTGCGCGACAGGGGCCCACCAGCCATCTGTTGGGCTGGGCTCCCCCGATCAGGGAGCAGTCAAGGGCCCGGTTGGCCTTTGGGCCAACCGGTGGAGATCAAACTAACATTCTCCCCCTTGATCTCATCTTAGGTCTCTTAAACTTTAGCTCTTCGCTTGGTACTCACTTCATCACAAATAAGCATACCGAGCATGGGTCATCATGATAGTAATGACCATCAGATTAACCAGCCACAGCACATTTACCTGTTTTGAACGGATCATATTCTAGGCCCTTAGTAATCCAGAAATCATAGGTTCTACCATAGACCCATGTCGACTGTGTGTTCTCTCAACACACTGGGCGGTAAACCTTTGGTAAGCGGATCCGCAAGTACTCGCTCGGTACTCATATGCTCAATACTTTCAAAATTGATTCTGGATTTTCTCCTTTGCAACATATAACTTATTTTCAATGTGTCTGGCATCACACTTGACATGTTGCTATGGAGACAATGTACTTGAATGGTATGTTGCTGTTGTCTACCATTATCTATTCCGAGCAAAAGTTTCTCTAACCATTTAGCCTGTTCTGAGCCTCATATCATGCTGAACCATGGGTATACTTAACCCATGACATCACAACTATTTTGCTTGGGAGCTTTTCCACAATAAAACTCCAAGCTCGAGTGTTAGCTACTACTGTGGGCTTCACTAAACAACTCGTCAAAACTTAATCATTTTACTCACAACCTTTTGTGAGTACTTGTTACTTCCTTACTTTGCATGAGGCTCACAACTCTTTGCAATATTGTTGCAAAACTTTCTTTAACTCAGTTCCAGTGATCTATTGCTGGACTGAACTGCTGCCAAAATATCCCGGATACTAAAACTATGTCAGGGTAACTTCTTTCTTGAGCAATTGATTTTGCTTCCAACAGCTGAAGTCCTTGGAATACTATAATTCCAAAACTATTACCCTTGACTACTTATAGAACAGGCGTAGACTGACTCGCACGCATACTATGTTTCTTTAGAATTCTTTTCTAGGTATGTTCTTTGCGATAAACTTGATACCCCTTTACTTATATCTCAGCGAATGATATTTCACCAAAATATACTAAAACTTTGAGGACAATAACTTCTTTGTCTGCAACAACAGACTAACATCACCACTAGGGAGTAGTGATCTATTCTTAAACTTCGCATAAATGCAATCTGTCCTTGTGATCTTTACTTATAACCCAAAAACTTACTTCAGTCAGCATCCCATATATTCTTTTCCCTTCCATGACAAAACTTTAGGTCATGCCACGTAAATATCCTTATATTCACGATTGAGGAATGCCGTATTTACATTACATGAAGCCTTTTGACCTACGTCGTGCATCATGTTTATTCTCTTTGCCTTTGGAGTCACATATTATTCTATAGACTTATCACAGTCCATTGGTTTGACCCCTTTAGCAACTTCTTGTAAGTCCCAAAACAACATTGGTACTCATAAATCTCATTTCATTTTCCAAGACTTCTCTCGGACTCTTTTACTCAGAATTGTTGTTGTTCTTTCTCACACGCGACAATGGTAACTATAGGATCCTGAAGGACATGTGCCTACTTTCTGCTTCTTGTCGCTACGAGAGTAATGGACATGCCATGCTCCCCCACATGTGTGGCAATAGGTTGCCACAGGTGGAATAACAACAACACTAGCACCAACAATGCCAAGCATTGACGCGGTGTAGTAACAATGGGTAGTGAGAACAATGGATCCTTAAATCATTGGAGTGGGCACACTCACCCGCTTCTCCTCAAGGTCAATTTCTCGAGCTACCACATTCTTTATCTTTAAGTCATCCCCTAGGTGGAGTTAGGTCTCCTTGTACCATGATCCCCCTGATTGTCTCATCTTCTGTAGAGATGACGTATCATCAAACTCACTTATTTGGGTTTAAACTTTCTTGACTAGTATAAATACCGGCCAAAATACGCTATATTCCTTTCAGAACTATGAAAATTCCAGAATTTAGCTATCTCTTTTCTTAGTCTTTCTTCTTAGGGGTATCTTTCAATTATGACCGTTGTACTCCCCTTTATGGTCACAATTACTTGATAGATCATTCTTCAATGCATCATCTTTTCTTTTAATGCATACTTTAATGCATCACATTCTAGATGGGGATCATTTCTCCCCCTCGAAATATGGTATGAACTTTAATACCATAATTTTGAAACTTAAGTAAAACTTTTGTGAACGAGGAGTTTTCTTAACTTGCTTCATTCACATGACTATATCATGTAAACAAAATTATTTCTCAACTCAGTGTGGGAGTACTATTTTCCTCATATCACTTTAATGACTTACAGAGTACTTTATCTGCAATACTTATGCAAGTTGAACATGAGGGTTGTCTCGCTTCATCTTGCTACCATGTTATCTTTTGACTAGTATACTACTTCCTTTTATCTTTTTACTTCAAATAAAATTGACTCCTTCTTGTTAGCCATACTACATACTAAAATATGTGTCTTCCACCATTACTTGCTTCACAACAGGCGACTCAAGTAGAGTGCTCGCATACGTTTGTAAAGAGTCAGTCAATCGACTCTCCACCTTCATATTTAGAAATGGTGTGGTTTTGGGACTTCTCCCCTTATGGCATCAACCCATTGAATACTTAACAACCATGTCACGATAGAAGTGCATAGCCAAATCTGGATAGCTTAAGTACTATCCCAAAACTTCTCTTGCTATGCAAGATATACTCGAATAACATGAGGGTTGTCTCGCTTCATCTTGCTACCATGTTAATCCTACATCACCTTTGGGCAGAAAATAGAATTAATGTATGAATCTTCATAAACTGTTTATAACATTGCTTTTAACGACTTTGGTCAGAAAATAACAATGCCATAAATTAACTCTTGAAATTGGATGCCCGATAAGGACACCACTTGTTCTAATTTACCCCACCATGTGGGTATTTATCTTAAACTTTTTCCCACCATGCGAGTGACTATGTATAAGCGCTGGAAATGGCTCGTATTCACTTAATAATTTCAGAAATAAATCTGAATGTTCTACAACTCACATGCTTCAACCGAGCTTACTCAGTTAAAATGTGTTACTCCAAGCCATTTTTGTTGGATGAATATCCACTAATACATTCTGTCAGACCATTTTTAGAGAGAACTGCATCCCTCATACAATGATCTTCTTTCTTTTGGAGTCGTCATAAACTTCTCCTGTCAACGCAGGATAAATCTTTCAAACTTCTTCTGACATACAGGATTGTCTAGCATAAAACTTATGCCTAAACTTCTCCCGTCATGCTTTCACAACACTGGAAGTATTTGCAAATAACACTTAATACTCTGTTATACACATGTATAATTTAACTTTGGTCAAAATTAGACATGCGCATTGCTTAATACAATTCACGTCATACTATATTATTCACAATACGTAAATTTAATCATAACATGTAAAAACGTTCACTTAAACTTCATTTTCTGATTAAATTCTCTCTCAACTTAATCAGAAAATTAATCAACTAAAATCAGCGGAAGCTGTACATGAGAGAGAAAAGGAACTCGAAATGACTTATTTTGACATAAAATAAGTATAAAACCTTGCTTAACTTAAGCATTTCCCTTTACAAATACCAGCACTGTAGCTGAGTAATATCTTATTCGTTGATGAAAATCAACATTCTCTATCTTTTTCTCTCCATGTAAATTCTATATGCCTTAATTTAACTTTGGTCAAAATTAAAACATACAACATTTTTCTTCTACATTAATTCTACATCACCTTTGGGCAGAAAATAGAACTAATGCATATTACAATATTGTTATCATCAACTTTGGTCAGAAGACAACAACATCGTAGTCTATCTTTTGATCTGACTTGATCAGAAAATAATCTTTATCATGAACGGTCATGATTAAAATATACTTTTCAGAAGCACTAATCTTTTCTTTATCAAGAGTTTGTCTTGATCTTTATCTTCTCTCTGGAAAAATTAATCACTTTGATGTAAAATTTATCAGAGATACAAACTTAAACTTAAACTCAGATAAAATTATAATATTGTTATCATCAACTTTGGTCAGAAAATAACAATATCATAATTAACTTTAAAGAAATGTATCTCTACTCCTCTAAATTTAATTAGAGGATAAAACTTTTCTTTGCGGCGGAAACTTTAACATTCATATACATTTCTTATTCTCATCTACTCTCTAAAAAAAATTTAATGCATGGGTTAAAATTAGAATAGAGATAAAATTCTTAATGAAAAACATTAAAACTTTACTAAATTCATCAATAAAAACTTCTGAAAAGATCTCAAAAATTCTTAAACGTTACTGTGCTAAACGCTGTAGCTACTGGCCCATGCAAGGATACGGCCCATGGCCTCCTTGTGCGCCATCCTGGGCCTTCCATTGAGTTGGCCCACGGCCTACAGCCGCACGCCCGACTGGGCCCTTGGCCCAGCAGCTAACGGGTGGGCCGCCATTTCGGCTCATGCCGGCCTCCCTCTTGGGCTCAATCTAGCCCATTGTCCGCCGGCTGCTCCTGTCCGTTGATCGCAATCAACGGCTGAGCGCCCTTCTCGGAGGGACAAAAACCCTCCTCTCCCCCGGTCGGCCACCCTGGAAACCCTAGCCCCCATTCTGATTTCTCCCCCCCCCCGCGTCTCTTGCGTCGCACTCCGGCGGCTGCGTGGTGGTGCGCCCGTCGCCGGCGATCTGCCAACGACGGTGAGGGCGGGCGCCGTCGGCCCCTTGGTCGCGGGCGTCTCCCCTTCCTCTCCACTTTTCTTTAGCCTCGCACCCGCAAGCTCCAGCGATGAAACAACCATGGCGGCCGGTCACTGCGCCGCCGTAGTGCCTACCACCGGCGCGCGTCGAGAGGGGTCGCTCCGCCGGAGTGGATCTCCGGCCGGCTCCCTAATTCTTCTTTCTCCTCCCCGTAACCCTAGCCTCGCATGTGCAAGATCCAGAGAAGGAGAAAAGAGATGGTGGCGCCGTTGCCAGTCCCCTCGCCGGCGCGCGTGCTCGCCTTTGGCTGAGCACACCGCCGTCGAGCGGACTGGGCTACGGTGCCCTTTTGCCCGACGAGCATGCAGCTCGCCCTTCTTCCCGCGCGGCGGCAGTGGTTACTTCGGCGAGGTAAGACCACAGGTAAGTCCTCTTCCCCGTTGCCTTCATCTTCCCACACGGCGGTGGTGTGGCGGCGGTGACGTGAGGTGAGCCAGGTAGGGTCTCCTCCGCCGCCCTTTCTGTCTTAGGGTTAGGGTTTGACCTTTCTTTTTTTCTTCTTCGATTCGAGATTGAATTTTCTCTGTTCTTCCCCTAACTCGAGATAGATCTAGGGTTAGGGTTTACTGCGTTCTTCTATTCAAGCCGAATCTTTGCTTTTCTTTGTTCTTCAGATCCGCTTCAAAATCCTTCTCTCCTCTAGGGTTGCGCCGTCACGGCGACCCTTCCTCCTCCCCCTCGCTCGTGGCGGCGGAGAAGCAATATCACCTCTGTGGTGTTGCTTTTCTTTCCCCCCCCAAAAAAATCTACACGCTAGTGTAGGCGTCTGATACCATTGTTAGATCCAGTGATCCATCTAGGTGCAGATCGGTGGGGTACCAGTGGTAAAAGGTGGTTTCTGATCTATTAACAGAGAGAGAGAGATATGAAATAGAGAGAGAGGTTCACCGTGGGATTAGGGAAGTAGAGGAGGAACTCGTCGGTGTAGAGGAGCACGGCGATGCAGTGCAGTGCAGTGGTGACCCGCGGTGGAGCGCAGTGACGGCCGGCGGCGGGCTTCCCGTTGCTTCAGCACCCCTCTCGATCGGACTAGGGTTTAGGACAGTGAGAACTGGCGGCAGTGACGAACCTCGTGTTGTGTGCCGTGGTCCCCACCTCCTATTTATGGCGCTGCGCGACAGGGGCCCACCAGCCATCTGTTGGGCTGGGCTCCCCCGATCAGGGAGCAGTCAAAGGCCAACCGGTGGAGATCAAACTAACACTAAGTCCCCAAAATGCATCTCATCTAACCATATTTTATTTTATATTTCAATTATCAAATAAACTCTTCAATATCTCAAACTTGAAACGAACCAGATTTCCGAAACTGGAAACCCGATCCTCTGCACCTCTGTGATAGTCCCAGGAAGTGGCTATCACGTGCAAACCCTGTCTCAAGTGGTACAAATCCATACAACACCGGAATAGAGGGAATATTACATAACTTTATTAATACATCAGAGTACAACATTTCGGCATAAGCCGGGTACAAGTCCAACTGGACTAAACAAGAAAGGTAAATCATCTACGCAGCGGATCTATCGAAGCGAAGCGTCTCCAGTTCCACAGGCAAACTTGAGTGTATGACCAGCTCTAGTCTTCCCATCCTTCATCGTCGTTGTCGTTGTCGATCACCAAGTCTGAAAGCATCGCCATCTACCCGATAAGCGGGTAGGTCATGTCAGCTTCCCAACAAAGAGCAAAAGCAGTGGATGAATTCTAGTATGCATGGATAAACCTATATATGGCTGTAGTAAGTTTATGCAAGCAGCGGTAGCAACATCAAGGTAAGCGGTATTGCAGAGAGGCCACCATCTCCGAGGAGATCCACACCTCCGAGGCCAACGCCTCCGGGGTCAACACCCCAACCAAGGAAAGTACACCAAAACACTGGACCTCAACCGAGTCACAGCATCCCACTCTCAACTGCGATGTGAGGTCACCAACTCCTACCTCACATCTCAACGGCACGAAGCCGGGCTCACACACTCGGGGGAGAGAAGCAGCACAAGAAGAGTATAGCCAGAGTAACAGACCCAGGGGCTGTCCATACCAGTGGACACGGACTATAGCTATAGGTTTAACACTCTGCAGAGGTTGTACAACTGGACCCGCCGGATAGGGCAGAAACGGGGATCAGCCGTTTCACATCCCTACCTAACGACCGGAGACCTAGCAGTGGGTGGCACTCTCCTGCCTCTCCGAGCCTGACTCGTCCTGAACTGGGGTGCGAAACTTGCCAGCAGGGCCTCGAAGCTGTGAAACCATCCCCGGAGGAGCCGGGGCGACGTCTACTCGGGGGGTATAACCCGTCCCCCTCACACGACCACACCAGTCCGCCTACAAGCTGAGTGCCAACCACCAACTAGTTCTCGGACTGAACCCCGCCCATAACAAGGCGAACGGTTTGTACGAAAATAGCCCAAAGATCACGGTTAAACTGTCGATCGGTCCTTAATTGCAAAGAGCGAGCACTCACCAACTCCATCCGAATGACACGCCGCTAGGGCGGGAGGCCAGGTCGCATCTCCCCTAGACAGGCGTTCACAAGTAACCAAAGCGGCTCGCTCCCGCGGTAACACGTCAAGGATACACACTCACCCAAAACACACGCTAGAATATACCGAGATATCCCAATCTCAGCCCAACACCAGAGATCCATACGTAATCACAAATCAAGTAAAAATATATGGATAGTAAGTATAGGGGACTAGCTAGGGGTCTGTAGGTAGTCCCAAAGGTAGGAAGTTCAAGGAACAAGGTATATCAAATCCAAGGCATCGCTAAAAGATTGTCTATGCATTTCAATCATCCAAAGCATCGTAAATAAAGCACTAGCAACTAAATAGCATGCATGGGATCTACATGGTCGGGAGTGACATGACACCTGCGCGGTAGTTGTCGTAGAGTAGTAGAGGTTGGGCCCTTCCTTCGGGTCGAAGGTCTTCCCAAACGTCACAGCTCGGGTCGTCGTTGCAGCTCGGGTCTTCAAACATGATCACAAGCCTACACGAGATGCGACGCGGAAATAAATAACGGCAAACATCTAAGCATTAACTCCAAATAACATCAATTTAGAAGAATCAAAATAAATCCGAACTAGCTACAAGCAGCACTAATTAATTTAGGGAAATCAAAGTAATTAGTTTTATATTAAAATAGTTTTAAGCTACTAGCTTTATATACTAGGAAACAAGTTAGAGAGAAGGGTTAGTTCAAGGTTGGGTTGCCGATCAAAGGCTAAGGGTTTGGTGATTGCGCCGGCAGAGCATTAGCGCAACAGATAGGTGCAACAAGGCGGAAGCTCAGAGGATGAAGAGTGATGAGAAAGGAGAAACGAGCTCGGCAAGGCATTATCAGAACAAGGTGTGCGGTAGCAGAGCAGAGAGGAGGAAAGGGGTTGACTTACGGTCGGCCAAAAAGGGTGGCGACACGGTATAGCGTGCTCAGGAGCACGGCGGAGCAAGTGCTAGCAATGCGACGATAACCACGGCGTAGTGGCTAGGTTGCAACGCGGGGTTGCCGTGCTTGTAGCAGTGGCCACTGCTCATGGCACGGCCGTCCATCACGCGCGGCCTCCCGGGTTACTAACGCTGGGTACGTCGCGTGCTACACGGCTCTATGCAAGGCAAAGAGAGAGCAGGTATGCGGGTTGCGGCACAAGGCGGTGGAAGCAAGGAAAACAATGAAAACATGACTCGGGGAAATATTCGTGTCCGGAACACGTCAGTGGCTAGTTGCGGGGCTCCGGCACCCCAGACCCACAACAGTGCAGTGGCGGTAGCGGCCACGTATCCTTCTCCAAGTATGCGGGCAAAAGAGGCTCGGTTCAAGGGCAAGAGCAGATAAGGATAGGGTAGCAGCGAGCGTCTATGAAACCAACGCAATTGGTTTCATAATTTTCGAAGCTCCGGATAATTAGTTATGATTTTTTAAAGGAAAAAGGGATTTATAAAACATTTATAAAATCCTTTTATTAAAACCTAATTTTATTAAAATAATGCTGACGTCAGCATGACGTCAGCGGTCAGCAGTTTAGTGGGCCTCAGGTGGGCCGAAAGTGGCAGTGGGCCGGATTCGGCCCACAGGACTTAGCCTCCTGGGCCAAGAGGGCAAAGTCTGCTTGTTCTCCCTGGATTAAAAGATGAGTCCACCGAAGAAAAGAAAAAGGGCCGAGATGGGCCGACTTGGGCTGCGCGGCCCACAGCTCTCCCGATCCTGCACTAGAGAAGTCTGGTGGGGATCCCTGGAGAATTCTGGGGTGCGAAGGCACCCCTCGCCACGCGTTCACGCGCACCGGCGTGCCCCGGTGTGAACCCGACGGCGACGGCGAGTGGCGTTCGTCGGCGGTGAAGGTTCCGACGTTCCACCAAGCGGTGCCTGGGGCTCGCTAGGTGCACGTGGTCCTCCCTGTGCAGCCGCAGCCCCGGGGGTGGAGCTCTTGGGGCAAGCGCGGGGCTCGGTGCAGCGGCGCTCTCGGCGCGGCGCCGTGGCGTCGCGGCGAGTCGGCGTTTGCACGGTGCTGGTTCAGCAACAGGTCGACAACAAGCGCACGTTCAGGAAGAAGAGCCAAGCGACGAGATAGACGAGCACGAGAGCGCTCTCAGCTCGGGTATGTGCGTGAGCACAGGGGCTCCCCTGGCCGCGACTTGGATGACCGGCGTGCGAGCACCTGGGAAACCAGGGCCGCGGCGTTCAGAGCGAAAACGAGGCGGCGACGGGACCTGCTCAAAGACACATGGCACGAAGGCCAGCGCACACAGCGATTCCACAGCCCACGGTTGGTGAAGACGGCGAGGCCCGGCGCGGCGCGGGGGAGCACCACGGCGGCGCGCTAGCGAAAGGCTTGGCACGAAGGCCGGCCGATGCATCACAGGCAGCAATCCTGCGACGAGACAGACGGCACGAAGGCTAGGTTCACAAGCAAGGAATGGACGGCGACGACCGGCGCGGCGTTGGGGTTCGCCACGTCGGCGGATGCACGAACTGTGCACGGCACGAAGGCCGGCGGCGCGGCGCAGGGGCACGCTCCCGTGGTGGAGAAGAGGAGGTGCGGTCACTGGCTCACCGAGGGGCGGAGGTGTAGACGATGCAGTGATGGCCGCGGCGGGGAAGTTGTCGACGACGACGGCGAAGTGCGGCGGCGATGCGTCGTGCTCCTCTGCTCCGGTTCCCACCCGCTCGTGGACGGCCTTCCTCCGGTCACGGACGGCTCCGGCTTCTAGGCCCTCGACTCCGGCAAGGCGGCGCAGCAGCGACGCGCGCGCAAGCTTCCCTTCTCCTTTCCTCCCCCTGTTTTCCCCCCTTCTTCCTTCACGGCGACGAGACAGAGGAGCCAAAGGGGAGAGACCCCAAAAGCGATTTGGTTTGCTCCAGGGCCTCGCTTGGGGGGTTTTGCTACGCGTGGTGGTCACGGCGACAGGGAATCCGCGTGGGCCAGGGCTGTCCCCTTTCCCTACCTTGGCGGTGAAGGCGCAGCGCGGAGCAGAGGATTGGGGGAGAAAAACAGAGAGCGACGATGGATTGGAAGCGAGGGAGGGGAAATCCCGATTGGGTTGATGTGCGCGGGGCCTTGGATGCTCTTGGCGGGCAGCGGCCGCGGCACGGAACAGGTGGAAAAAGCCCAGGGTGCCCTTGCCTTAGCGGCAACGAAAAGGTGGGGCGGCCGGCGCTCGGGCGTGCACCCGTGAGCGGGGTCAGATGCGAAGCAGGGCAAAGAGGGGATTTCCCTGGGCGGAGTGCACGAGGCTGAGACGACCGGGGTGCGGGGTCCAGGATGGGCGCGGCGCGCGGCCGGCTCTCGGCAGCGGACACACGCGTGCGACGCGGTGAGGAGCACGGGTCGGGATGAGAAGGAAGAAGCACAGGGCGTGCTTGCGGGGCCCAGCTGGCGGTGAAAGAAAAGGAGTAGAAGTGGCTGGTGGGTCGGTTGGGCCATGACGCTGGGCTGGCTTGTTGAAACTGGGGTGGTCTCTAGACCCAGCGAAAAGAGAAGGGACCTCGAGTGGACTTCGTTGGAAGAGATGCAGCCCAAGTCAGCTGTTAGAGTTTAAACAGATTTTGAAATATAGTTTGATTATAAGTTTGAATTTGAATAACTTTCAAATTCAAAACTTCACACAATAGTAAACCAAATAAAATCCAAGAAAATCCAAATCACATTTATACCATAATTTGAAAATAATTTTTATATGGTTTTATTTTATATGGAATTTGAGGTGAGAGCTAGACATCTAGGATAAAATTTGGTGACACATATGTTCAAACAAAAAGTTTTAAATTTTCGTGAAATTTCACACTTGAGAAAACATTTAAAATCCTGGGATGTTACAAAACTCGACTTCTATAATATATAAAGTGCATACATTCCATTTTATATATTTGCACTCCAAATCATGATGTGAAAAATGAAAAATTCATTTTCTAAATACACTAAGTGTTATTGGTTCATCATGACCACAACACCTTTAAGAGACTAGAACAATCAGCGCGCCCTACAGAGTAAATGGTGGAGACAGATGAAGTTAGTCCAAATAAATCTTAGAACAGCAATTACTTGGTCCAGCTCAAATAACAGATGCATAAGCTTCCTATCATAAATGTCAACTCATGAACATGAATTTTCATCATGTTTGATAAAATGACAAATATAAACTATCATTCTAAAGCTTTTATCCAACATATGGAGTTCATTACACCAATAACGAAGATTATTCTAATTCTGAACATACTTTCTATATTGTAGAGTAAGAAAAAATGTACACTATATTCTATAGCCTTCCTTCTTCAGAATCAGAATCAGTTGTGCATTTGCTTCCTCAATGCCTGTGAACCTACAACCAAAAAATATGATAAGCAAAAAAAAATATTGTTCCACATAAGAGAAATATATCATAGAATTGGAATATATTCCCATGCAAATCTAATTACCGAAAATGCAAGCCTTGCATAACTACACTCAGCAAGTTAAACTCTCACCAAATGGCCATTTCAAACTCTCACAAGTGACCATTTCAAACTACGTACCAGCCTCTCGACATTTACAAGATTTCTCTTGGTAAATGGTAATAGATCATGTGAAAGAAAAGGAAGCAATACAATTAGATTTAGGAACTAATTACTTGAACATGAACCACCCTGCCTGCTGAAGGAAAATAAGACGATACCACACTGTTCCGTAGGAAGCATCAAATTCAAACTAAACAGTGACGAACCCATTTTATCTTCATTAATTATCCTCATCCAACATTCATATATATTTTGTAAGTCCACATATATAACAAAAGAAGGAAAAGAGCACACAAGCTCATTAGAGTCTGTAATGGGGCACAGCAGCAGCAGCCACACATCCATTGAATCCATAAGAAAAAAAAATCAATTGGCAGCAATTGTTCCAAGACCCTTCACTTTGTGCGAGTTCAATGGCAATTTTTTCAAGATTATTGCTCTGAACAGAATTCTATGGATTTTTTAATTTCACCCTTGATTAACATAACATTTCATTGGATTTTTTTCAGATCAGGCTGTAATCCAACTGAAAACTAACCTTTCACCCTTGATCAACATAACACTTCATTGGATTTTTTCAGCTCAGGCTGCAATCCAACAGAAAACTAACCTTTCGATGTCATCTAACTCAGTTCTGAACTAACCAAAAACCTCTCAAGAAACTGATCTTTCAATGCCATCGAAGGCGGGAAGGCCACACATGCTACCAATTGAAGTCCTGTAATTCGACAATAAACATTAAGCAGCCAGGGAGAAGAAGACAAGTCCAGAAAAAATGAACCATTCAATCTGCCACACTCACACACAAAGCGAAAGTAGTCATGGACTATAGACTATGCATAGGAAAATCAGGATCCAACACCTCAGATGAACCATTCAACTTGAAAGCTCCTTAAAGCATGTATCATATGAGCAGCCAGAGTTTCAAAAACATAGAAAAGGAATGTATACCGGTGTTGACATCACCGACGGTTGCCTGCTTGCAGAGTCCGTAGAGGATCAGGTTGTTCTCATTTGCAGCAGAGTCAGGAAAGGTCTTTTTTAGTAAAGTCAGGAAAGGTCTTGCCCTTCTCGATGTGCTCCTCAAACTCCTGTTAAAAGAAACACAGATTGATCAACCAAATCACGATGGATGATTTTGCAAGTGGTAAACACTAATGTGTTATATTGCTAGTTTGCACAAATGGGAAAAGGTTGTGGAGAAAACGTAGATGCTTTGCTTTCAGAGTTAATTAGTATCACTATCTTGCACATATAAATGTACAGAAAGTCACAAACTAAGAACAAATAAAAAAGAGACAAGATTTGATCTGTGAGAAAAAAGTAGCCTGCAGACTATTAGAAATACTACTGCCATCGTTGCCGTTGAGCTCCAGAACACCCAGACCTCCACGCACGAGAAGGTTAGCAGCCATAAAAAGTTATTAGCGCTATGAGGATAAAATAAAATTACCACCGAATCAAAACAACCATGAAACGGGCCTAGGGGAGGGAGCGAGCACCTAGCAGGGGAGGACGGACCCTCCGGTGTGGATCTACTCAGGTGGCCTCGCCGCGGGGGAGCTCGGCTGCTCCCCAACCCGCGGCGGTGCTCGCCGGAGGAGTGCCGTCGGGACCATCACGATGCGGGACCTCAGCACTGAGGCTATCCAGGCCGTCCAGTCCCTCAAATGCAGCTGAGTTTTACCCCAACAAACAACAAACAAGAACCCCCGTCCCCGATCTTACATGCCAAAACCTTCCCAAAATCTGTATGGAATGGGATTACCCACATAAATCCTAGTCGAATCGACCTAACCACAACCCAGGAACTACACGGCCTGAGTCTCAACACCCTGTTCTGGGGCTCCAGGAAACAGATTCAGGAGACGAAGTAGTTGAACAAGAGGTAGCGGCAGAGGAGGGCGTCACCAACCCAGGCTGATGATCTGCGAGAGGACGTTGCAGACCTACATCGAGCGGATCGACTCTAGCATGTCGCCGATGAACCCAATCTCTCCGGCAGCGAACTCACTCCCCCGCGTCCGCCGCCGCCGCGGTGGAGCCCAAGCTGCGGCGCCTCCTCAAGGCCGACCTGATCGCCGTCTTCCGCGAGCTCGCCCTTCGAACCGCGCCCCGTGTTGGATCTAGATCCTGTGGGATCGGGCGGCGGCGGAGGAGAGAAGGAAGGAGCGGCGAAGAGCCAAGATGTACGGCTGCAGGGATGGGCGGCGGGAGGGAAAAGGGGCGGCAACTGTTCCGACGCGGGGACGCCGAGGGAATCCCGGGCGCAGGCGACGCGAAACGTGGGCGTAGGATAGAGAGAGAGAGAGAGAAAGAATCCGAGGCGGAGGAAGTGGATCGTGGTTTCGACGACTCGCGTGGTGCCCACAGGTTTCCCGTTTTCCCCGGTCTTTCAGACACGCCTACTGCCCACCCTCAACAGCTGACAGTGGGCCACAAGACGCCTGACTGGACCACCTGTCAGACACGCAGAGGCGGGCGAGGGAGCGGTGTCACACACACTGCGCACGTCGCCGCCCAACCGCGCGCTCCCCGCTGCGAGGCCTCCCGGGGCGACACGTACCCCCGGGAACGCGGAGGTGCGAGCAAAGGGGCTGGGGTTTTAAGAAAGGTGATGAGTACTGACTTCAACTTCTGTGTTTGGCTCAGGAATGGGTTGTTCATGCTCTTGCATAGACGAGTACATCGGTTCAATTTGTGTGCTTTGGTTCTGTCACACATGTTTTTCCAAAGAAAATCAAGTGCTAACCTATATGCATGCCAGGATCAAGTTTCATGCATATAGTGGACATAAGTGAATAACAGAAACAATATCACGTAAGAAAAACACAGATTATCAGAGATTTACGCTTTATCCTGGAAATGAAGGCTCCAGCCATCACAGGCAGTCGACTGGGGGTTGCGTACGCCTAGCACCAGCAACACCTTCACAACAACTTCATAGCAGCTTCCTCTTTCTGAGCAACATTGTTTATAGCAAGGGTGAGCACATGTCGTACTCAGCAAGTGTGGGGAAAGTATGAATGCAAAGGTTGAACAAGGAAAGGCTGACAAGTTGACTGCATTAAGCACTTTTAGTTGGTCAAGTTTTATTAGCACGTGATTACTAATAAAGTATAAATATATACCAACCCACATTAACATATAGAGATACGCCATAAGCATATGGCTAACATAACCATAACAACGATTTAAGTCCATCTTCAAGTTCAATTATCATGTGAGGGTCCAGGCCGCTCTTGACCGTGAGCACGGCTAATCGATTAGTTTTAATTCTGCAGAGGTTGTACACTTTCACCACAAGTCGTGTTTCCCATGTCGCCCGGGTTTGCAAAGCCCTTAAACACTGCCTTTAGTGAGTGGCTAGGGATTCACTACGAGGCCTTTACAAAGATTCCCTAATGTGAAGCAACCCGCGAAGATTCCGAGTCGTTGCAGAGTATAAAGTCCCCTAGTAGGCGCCGTGTCTTAGCCAAGCCCACTCCCCACTAGAGCGAGTCTATACCCCACTGGCGCTCCCCCTTACCCTTATCAGGTAAGGCCACCCTAACATCAATGTTTCTAATTAATCAGCCAAGACAGAGCCATATGTCTTGTGGTTGCACTATTTTCCTAGGTGGTCGCTCCATGTTCCGATTAAGCATTGTGATCTTGTATTAACCAGAGATATCATAAAAGAGAGCATATTCATCATTATTGTTATTCATTAGAACCACCATAACCCAAGGTAAAGCAGCTAAGCAAAGCTACCCAACAGAAAGGTAAACCCAGGTTGATCAAGGAATAAGGGTAATAAAGACTAGGATAAACCTTAATAGGACCTATCAATATTAATGCAAGCATATGCAATGTGATTAAACACAGTTATTAGGACAAAAGAATAATGACACACTTGCCTTCAACCAGAGTGATGATGTTGCTCAGAATTCTTCATCTTCATACTCTTTCAAACTTTCGAACCACGTTCATTCTACTCACATCAATCATCGGGCACAAGCATACAAAGCAAACGAACAAGCATACTAAGAACAAAGCACCAATCAAAAGAGAAGCTTTAAAAGAACGTGCTAAAGGATAGGCTCGATGCTATGGATCACTGAAGCACACAGACCATGCTGAGATAAAGAAAGGCTTGGTTAGCTTTATGAAGGGCACTAGATCTGAGCAAGAACTAAGATCAAGAGATCTGGAGCTTGAAAGAAGACTAGCTCTATAACAGAGACACACTGAGACAGAGCTTTGATAAAGAACGGCTAAGGTTCAATTTGCATATGTGAACATGAAAGACTACAAGCTTAGGTTTATTTTAATTAGCAAAAATATGTAAAGGATATTTCATAAAGAAAATACCCTAAGTTGGAATTAATGCAACATTACATTTTATTTGCAAAAGATCGAAGTAAAGAACTAATCAAATTTTATTTATAAAGATTCATATATTGATTATACCAATTAAACATTTAATTTAGAAAAGCTAAACTATATGAATCTTCTAAACGTACTTTATGACTCGAGTAGATCATATTATTATTAAAAACATCATGGAATTAGCATTAATCAAATTAACATTTATTTATAAAACCGGTTTAAAAAGCCTATCAACTTTTAATTAGAAAAGTTAATTAATCATTAATCAATTTAACATTTGGTTTATGAAAAACCGGGTAAAAGATCTAGTTAGATTTTATTTATAAAAGCATGTGAAAGAAGCATTAATCGAATTAAATTTGATTATGAGAAACGGTGTATGGCTCTATGTTTCTTTTATTTATAAAAAGCATGTTTAATAAGCATTAAACAAAATTAATATTAAATTTATTTTCAGAAAACAAAACATGATGAAAACTCACCACTAACGCGTAGTTCATGTCATTAGGAACCTAACGCAACTTGAACGGATGAAAACGGAGCTAAAACGGAGATTTTATGAGCAAAACAAGATTAGGGACCTAACTGTAGAGATTCTAAACTTCCAGGGGCTTAACTGTGAAAACCCAGGGACATATACATAATTATGTAAATAAACTCGAGGGTTTACTTGCAAGAATCTCAGGATGGATTGGATCTAAAGAATCTAAAAGATCCAGGGGGTTCTGCAAGAGGGACAAGACACATAGATTGGATCAAATAATTACAGGATTTCACAGGGGCTCAAAAGCAAGTCTGCGTTCTTCTTCCTCCCGTTCCGGCGAACAGAGCAGACGGGCGGGAAGTGCTGGCCGGCGGGGTTGGAGCGCTCCGGCGGCCCAAGGACTCGGCTGAGGTGGGGAAAAGGGAGAGAAGGTCGAGGGGAATCTATAGGTGTGCTCACCGCGGGGAACGGCGACGAGGAACGGCCCGGCGGCGTGGAGCTGTGGCGGCCGGCGGCGGCTGACTGCGGCGGCGGCGTTCCGGTACGTCTCCGACGACAGAGAGCGGCGTCGGGGGTGCGGCTCGGCGCGGCGAATCTGGCGGTGATGCTTGCTTGCTCCGATGGCGTCCCGGCGCGGCACCTCGTCGATGACCCGGCGAACTCGGCTCGGCCGGCGAGCTTCCAGCGGCGGCGCTGTGCAGCTTGGCGCGAGGCACGAGGCAGGGCGCGAGATGCGCGGGCGGCTGGCCTAAATAGGGCGCGGGCAGGGGGAAACCGGGACGGACACGGCACGGACGCCGAGGGGCAGTCCGGCGGCGCTCCGGCGTGATGCCCCCAGTCTGCCGGCCAGATGGGCCTGGCGAGCTTCGTGCGGGCCGCGGCTGGGGCCGGGGAGCGGGCGCGGATAGGGTCGGCCGTGGGCTCGGCCCGTTAGGGAAAGGCTGGGCTGGCGGCCTGCTGCGAGAGCTGGGCCAGAGGAAAGATAAGGTGCACACCGGAAGAGAATTTAGGGGGCTCAAGTGGACTTCACTTGTTGGGCTGAAAGGCTGGATGGGCTGAAAGAGTAAGGAAGAAAAAGGATTTCTTTTTACTTTCCAGAAAATATTTTCGTGAATAAGGAAAAGCTGAAAGAGTAAGGAAGAAAAAGGATTTCTTTTTACTTTCCAGAAAATATTTTCGTGAATAAGGAAATCTAGAAATAGCTAGAAAATTCATTATAGTCACGAAAAATACTCTGAAAATCTCAAAAATTCTAGGAAAATTCCCAGAGATAGTTTGGGACATGAACAACCCAAATAAAATATTTGGAGCTCATGAAAAAGATTTTAGAGCTCTCTAATAAATAGAAATAGCTCAAGAAAAATGAGAATTAACTCCAGAAAATTCCGGAAAATTCTCGGAAGGATTTGGTCAGCACCTAAACGCATTTTGAAAGACTTTTGCACTCATGAAACACCAGATGCATCGGCATGAATGCAACACTCACACAAACATTTTATTTATTTTAGAAAATCAAACAATAGCTTTTTTCTATACTATGTTTCCTGTAAAGAAAATAAATGTTTGAAAAATTTTAATATTGAGAGAAAATTATTGTTTTAATGATTCTTCCTATTCACATCCTGAAATCGGAAATTTCAGGGTGTGACGGGTTCTGGAAGAGGCAGTTTGTCAAGTTTAAGAGACGAGTCCATAACTTATTTAACATCCATGCTTTGTTCTGGACTAGCTAAGTGCCCGTGCGTTGCCACGGGCATTGGACACTAAATGATTATATCTTCCCATGCACTTAAATTAAATGAAGTATTTCTTCCATCGCAAATACATATTTTAATTTTCGAAATTCATAATTAATAATAAGAACAATGAAAGTAACCATATGTTAGTAGATAGGTTAGGTATTGTGCTACAGTGATAAGCATGTTACCTTTCCGCAAAAGAATAATCCACTATTTGCAATGACTTACATATTTTAATTTTCGAAATGAATGAACAGTAAGATACTATGTTTTGATCGTACAAGAGATGTAAATGTATGTAAAAAATCTAACTAAAATACTAAATTAATATACTTTTGCCGTACAAGAGACCAAAATAATATTTTTTTCTAATTTTTTGCACATCCTGCAAAAAAAGTATATACATTTAATTTAATTTTCGTAATAATTTGAACAACATAAAGCTTGTTGTAATTTTTTAGGATGAACTTGCAACAACAACCATCTCCTACTTCGGCACTCCCAGCACATGTGGCTCCCTCATCCATGTTCACTGCGGCGATGCCAATCTCTCAGGCTGCTCCAGGTAATGGCTACCATGGGCCACCCGCATCCACCATGGAGCACGGCGGGATGAACCTGAACACGACGACGGGCTTCACCATGGTTGGCTGGCCTGCAAGCTCGCCGCCCATGGCGCACAGGGCTTCACCTTACATCAACGTCAGCTTGACTCCCCAGGAGTAGAAGAAGATGTGTTTATGGTGGCTGCCATTCTTTTGTCGCCTGATCCCTGACGCATTTAGTAGGGCATTGCAGTTGCTGTCCATGTGTGATTCTTAGCCAGACGAGCTGAAGTGTGCTTGGGTGGGGGAGTCTCCACAGAGAAGGCCGCCGTGTCCATGGCCGCCTGGCCGGCACGGACCGGCGGCGGCGCGGCGCTCCAGCTCCTCCTCCTCAGCCCACCCCGCTCCATCTTGGCTTCAGGAATCATCGATAGGCAAAATATAACATAACATAACATTCCTTCAATTAATCATCTTGGGTTCACATAAACATAACAGCACATTAAACCAGAGTTTGCAAATTTTGCATGACCTTCTGCTCAGTACTCGTTTAGTTGATGATAACTTCATGCATCTCCAGTCGGAAACTTGGAACCGGACCATCTAATAATCTTACCTAGTATAAGGTTAGTAGCATCAATTAAGAAGCTAGTAAGCTCCACGGAACTGTCATTTGTCGTATCAGCAGCTAGAGCAGTAGTAGAGTACTTCTATCAGGAAGCAGAGAGCATCAACCTTCGACCGTCAGAGAGGATGACGACGATGGCCGTGTCTCGCCGCTCCCAGCAGGAGCTCCCCGTTGCTGCCGACACGGCCGCGGCCGATCCAGATCACGCCCGGCTGCACCAACTGGGCTACAAGCAGGAGCTCAAGCGCGGCCTCTCGTAAGTGCTTCGATCGATCGATCCCCATGCCATGTGCCTCTTCTGTCCAACAATCTTGTCCTCCATTTTCGCGTCATCCTGATAAGTGTTTCACATATATAGCGTCCTCTCCAACTTCGCCCTGTCCTTCTCCATCATCTCCGTGATGATGGGCGTGACGACGACCTACAACACGGGGCTGCGCTACGGCGGGCCGGCCTCCATGACGCTGGGCTGGCTCGTTGTGTCCGCCCTGAACGGCTGCGTTGCGCTGTCCATGGCGGAGATCTGCTCGGCGTACCCGACCTCTGACAGCGAAATGCAGAATGCTTCGTTCTGCACCGCATCACACGCCGCGGGGCCGATGCAGCAGCACTACGGCGACGAGTCCACCTGCGAGCCAGCGAAGCAAGGCGGCGGCGCCGCTCGCGGTCCAACACGATCAGCACACCAACAAGAACCAAGAACACTGCATTAACATACCCTGACAGAACCTCAAACCTGCCTCTTCCAAAGGTGTACATCCCATTTGCAGGCAACCTCGCTATGTAGGATGCGTAGAGACCAATTGCCAGTGCAGCACAATCAAACAACATATGGCAAGCATCAGAAATCAGCCCAAGACTATCACTCATGAACCCACAGCCAAATTCAACAAACATGTAAGCTGTATTGATCAAGAGAAATGCAGCAATCTTCCTCGACTTCCGCTCCCTCAAGATATGCCTGACTGGCCCCATGACTGCCTCATAAACTGACTCTGATGCATCTTCGCTCCCAAGCTCCACATATCCTGCAGGTGCCAGCTCCCTGCTGGCAATCCACAAGAGGAACACAGAGATCAAGAAACCCGGTAAAGACAGCTTCGGGTAGTACACCAGCTGAAGAACAAGAGTGCACAAGAACGTCATTGCAAAATCCACACTTGGCCTACCACTGGTACCGTCGTGCTCCTGCTGTCGGCCCAAAGCCATGCCAAAGAAGGCGGCGTTAAGCAGCACCAACCAGAGCGGCCCGATCGCCACTACTCCATCTAGACCGTCGCTCGTGTCACTGTTGCCGAAGAAGGAGAGACCCACAAGTGCTGGCACGGAGAGGACGGCAGCGGCGATTGCAAAGGCCGCCGCTTGGGCACGCCGACTGCGTGTGGCATGCCGGGCGGTGGCCGAGTGTTCCGCGGAGGAAAGGAAGCCAGAGGCGAAGGGGATCGCGAGGATCACGGAAGGGGAAGGCGATACGCAAAACAGAGATAAGGCCGCGGCGGCCACGGAGAGGACGCGGCGGCGGGAGGGCCGGCGGAGGGCGCGGGCGAATAGGGAGCCAGCGGACTCCGCGAGGACGAGGAGGGCAGGGGACGGGACGACGCGGAGGGCGACGAGACGGAGGAGGAGGGAGAGCGCGAGGAGGAGGGCCGGGCGGCGGAGGGCGGGGAGCCCCGGGAACAGGTGGTGGTGCTGGTGGGCCTTGCGGGAGACGGCGGCGAAGTGGAGGAGGAGGAGCGCGGCGGTCGGCGGCGAGCAGCGCGAGGAGCGGGGGGGGGGGGGGGGGGGGGCGATACGCAAAACAGAGATAAGGCCGCGGCGGCCACGGAGAGGACGCGGCGGCGGGAGGGCCGGCGGAGGGCGCGGGCGAATAGGGAGCCGGCGGACTCCGCGAGGACGAGAAGGGCAGGGGACGGGACGACGCGGAGTGCGACGAGACGGTGGAGGAGGGAGAGCGCGAGGAGGAGGGCCGGGCGGAGGAGGGCGGGGAGCCCCGGGAACGGGTGGTGGTGCTGGTGGGCCTTGCGGGAGACGGCGGCGAAGTGGAGGAGGAGGAGCGCGGCGGTCGGCGGCGAGCAGCGCGAGGAGCAGGGGCAGTGCGAGCGCGCGGGCGAGGGAGGGGAGCGCGCGCACGGTGGGCGCGACGGATTAGGGGGGGTGAACGACACCACCAAATTTAATAGATTGGTATAGAAGGGACAGTTTGTCAACTTCCGGTGATGAGTCCATAACTTAACAATCAGAAAATGGCACAGCTAGCCCTGATCACATATCACTGTGCATTGATGGTGGCTAATAAAAGGTTTTTTCATATCAATGAAGAAGCTCCGAGAAATAACTCTTCCCATTAACCTATGCCTACAGACCCCTCCCAACAAATTATGGTAGAAATATTATATGAATATATATAGACTAATCAGACGTTGTCTTTCGTGCTTTACAAATCAAAATTGAAACACGAGCTTTTTGTGGGTGACATCATGAATTATGAATTCATGATTAGACCTGAGCATTTCACGGACCAGCTTTTTGTGGGTGACATCATGAATTATGAATTCATGATTAGACCTGAGCATTTCACGGGCCGGGCCGAAAAAAAATTCGGTTTTTTCGGGCCGAGAAAATCCTGCCCATGACCGTCCCATGGGACGTGTCGGGCCTCAGTTTTCGGGCCGGGCTCGGGCCGGGCCCGGGCTTGGGCGGGCCGTCCGCGTATTTTACACTGTAAAATAGCTAAAAACAGCATGTCGGGTCGGGCTCGGGCCAAGATTTTTTTTCACGGGCTTCAAGATCTCTGCCCACGCCAGTCCAGTAAGGTCCGTGGACGGACCTGGCACGGGCCGAGCCCAGGCCGGGCAAAAAATGCTCAGGTATATTCATGATAGAGAATCCTGCAGTGCAGTGCAGTAGCACATCCTCTGCCTTCTCGACGTCCAATTAAAAATCTGTTGAACGTAAAAGTAGATGGAATGGGAGTGAATGATTGGATTGATTGATGAAGGGGGTGGACCCCTGATTATATACAAAATGAAGAGGCATGCATGCACCCTTTCGGGAGTTTTGGCCCCTTCGAATGGAGATGGCAGTTGCCATCTAATTACACCACTAATGACTCTGCTAATTACATAATTAGACTAATTGATCACTAATCAATATTTCATAACACTCCCCCTTGATCAATTCTTCCATGAGATCTTGATGTAATTCTTCTTCAATCATCCTTGAATATTACTTGAAAAACTCCTCCAAACACTCTATGGGAAAAATCTTGAGGATGAACCAATCTGTGTGTATATGCCACTAAAACTCCTTTAAACCCAGTAGAAAATATAAGAAGAAAATGGTATGGCATATTTGATTATTGTCTCATCAGATACTTATATGAGAAAATCTTTGGGAAGGAAAAACTCATAAATAAGTTTAGAGAACAATATTGTTATGATTTGAGGATTATATTTGAATATCCTTCCAAAAACCTGATGGGAAAATATGAGAAAGTATTATTATATCTTGAATACTACCTTTAAAATCTTAGTGAAAAAATTAGGTGAAATGATATGTGTTCTTGTATTGATATTGCCTCATTAAAACCTTTATGAGAAACCTTTATAAGGAAAAACTCATATATGAAAAAAGAGTATAATATTCATAATCATAAGATTATGTATATGTTATATTAAAGGGAAACTCCCCTTGATTCATGCAAATCTTTGAGTTATCGCATACCAATTCCAGAAACATATTTTTAGAATAATGATGTTGGTAGTGATTTTGTGAATAAATCTGCAAGATTATCACATGATTTAGTTTGCAAGATTTCTATCTCTCCTTTCTTTTGTAATTCATGAGGATAGAATAATTTAGGACCCATATGTTTTGACAGGTTGCTTCTTATATAACCTGCTCTCATTTGTGCAATACAAGCAACATTATCTTTATACATAATGGTAGGATTCATGATTGAACATATACCACATGATTGTTGTATGTGCTTAATCATTCTACGAAGCCATACACATTCATATGATGCATCAAATAATGCAATTATTTCTGAATGATTTGTGAATGTGGCTACTAGAGTCTGTTTTGATTGCTTCCATGATATGATGAGCCCAAGTGATTTTTTGTTCGGCCCCAGTGAATATATTTGTTCGGCCTCAGTGAATTTTTGTTCGGCCCCCAGTGAATTTTTGTTCGGCCCTAGTAAATTTTTATTCGGACACAGTGAATATATTTGTTCGGCCCCAGTGAATATGTTGTTCGGCCTAAGTGAATTTTTGTTCGGCCCAAAAAAGTATAATAATATAAAGAGAAATAAAAAATAATATTCATTAAGACCGAACAAATATTCACTGGGACGAACAAACATATATGAGGCCAAACAAATCTATTTGTTGTAGCTAGTAAAATATTTGTTCACTATAATACCAATTAAAACATAATCAAGTGGGATCTTATTTTGAAGATCTCGGCACAAGAAATTTAGTTTTGAAATCAAATTTTAGTTTAGACACACGATTTAAGATTTATAAATTTTTTAAACTTGAAATAGATTAGTTCCTCTCTCCGGTCGTGAGCCCCCTGCCCCCCTGCGTGGCGAGCCCCCACGCCCCGGCGCGATGGGTGGAATCCATGGCTCCACCCATCGCGCGATGCATAGATTCCACCGCCACCGCATAGATTCCACCGCCGGCCCCTCTGCCGACCCTGCTCTCACCGCCACCCCTCCTTCACAAAATTTTCATCTCACGATACATTTTCAATTCACACAAATCTTCACCACATAGACAATCAAACAACTTCACAAACAAATCATCGTACAATTCACAAACATGCTCGTCTCCGATTGGTTCACAAACAAATCACCAGATCCCGATTCAGAGCAAGGTGGCTCACAACAAGAACAACAAGCAAAGGAGAGCAGGAACTTGCAGTGTTGAGCACCGCCATGTCTCGAGCACCTCCGACCACCTGGGGGCCGTGCGCCACCGCGCCTCGAGGCCGCGCACGCCGTCGCGCCCGGGGGCCACCCTGGCCACCTGCAATCAGAGAGAGAGAGAGGAAGGAGTTGATTGGGAGAGATAAGGGAGAGAGATGAAGAAGGGGCGTCGACGGTGAAGGTCCACGTCAATGATTGTTGCCGCTCTAGCCTTTGGATGCGGAGCCTTTAGTCCCGGTTGATATTATCATGCAAAATACTAACCGGGACTAAAGGAGCAGGGCGTTCGCAGCCACTTGAGGCCATGTTGATGAAAATCCATTAGTCCTGACTCCAAATTTCAACCGTAACGTACCAAAGGTCGGTTCTCTACTAGTGGGTCGTTCCGGTTCTGATTGATAGTTGGTCCATCCTTTCTTGGAATGTGCGCGGCCTGTACTCTTCTATCTTAATATAAAGATACGCAGTTCTTTTGCGTATTTGATTAAAAAAATAGAGTAAAATGCGCTAGTGGTTCCTAAACTTGTTGCGTTGTGTCAAACCGGTCCCCAAACTCGCAAAACGACCAACCAGACCCCTAAACTCCGTTCGGGTCTCATTTTGGTCCAATCGGGGACAACATATCTCTCTTCCTTGTGACTTACACGTGGGACCCGCGACTAAGGTTGTCTTCAACCTCCAGCCGTTACAAACACCGGCCGCCTGCCATCCCTCAGCGGGGCCGGTGGTGCTCGGTGCGGGAACGGAGGAGCACGGCCGGGGTGGAGCGGAGCGAAGCTCGGCCGGCAGAGGAGGAAGCTCTCGCGGCGTCGCCGTGGACACTCCACCCCCAGCGTCACGCACGCCTCCGGCTGCCGAAGAAGGCGGAGAAGAGGACGTACCCGACGACACGCACCGGGTCAAGCACGAGCTGCCCCGAGGCCACCTGAGCGACGGCGTTGTGGCCCACGTTGGCGCAGGCGCCGGCCGAGACGCCGGACACGAACGTCCGCGCGAAGTCGGCGTGGGCGCGCAACCAGGACAAGAACGTCATGCCGTCCTCGATCGCTGCGGGGAGGCGGTGCTCCGGTGCCCGGCGGTACTGGACAGGGAGCACCACGGCGGGGAGCTCGGCGGAGAAGCGACCAGGAGTGGAACATGGGCTGGTCTGGTCGTACTCGCGGTCGCGAGGGCAGTAGCCGCCTCCGTGGAAGTGCTTAATGACGTGCTTAGCTTTTTGTCGTGGGAGCACCGGGTGACGTGGAGCTTGCGGCCCTC
This sequence comes from Cenchrus fungigraminus, assembly GCA_036936925.1. NCBI lineage: Eukaryota > Viridiplantae > Streptophyta > Magnoliopsida > Poales > Poaceae > Cenchrus > Cenchrus fungigraminus. The sequence goes on from CM072769.1 coordinate 175,898,108, forward strand.
GCCAGCGGCGGCCGCAGGAGGCCTGTACACACGCAAGCTGAGGCCGTGGGCCGCGTCGTACACGACGTCCTTCCACTGAACGCCGGGGACGTTCGGGAGCGGCCACGCTGGCATGATGGTGGATTCGTCGCGGACGACGGAGCCGTCGCTGAGCTCCACAATGTGCGGCGACACGGCGCGGTGTCGCTGAAGATGACGGCAGTCGGTCTACGTCTACTCTTCGGTAACTGGTAATGCACCGATTGAACAGTTGGATTAGATTTGGATCGATGCGTCGATTCATTGGAAAGTAGAGCAAGACTAGCTAATCAACAGTTCACCAATCACCACACATCCTTCAGCTCAGTTGAGCGTGCGGGCATGGTGATGCACAAACGGCGGTGGGGCAACCTACACCAGCGGGAGGTTGAAGACAACTTAACGCACGGGTCCAAACCCGTTTGGGACCAAAGTGAGACCCGAACGGAGTTTAGGGATCTAGTTGGTCGTTTTGCGAGTTCGGGGACCGGCTTACACGGCACAACAAGTTTAAGGACCGCCAGCGTATTTTACTCAAAAAAATATCAGTTAGCACACATTTTGAAGAACAGATTTTTTTTTGCATGGATGAAGAACAGAATTTTGTTTAGGTTAATCTTTTCTTTTTTGATGAAAGATTCCTTCAGGTTAATCACCTTGGTTAGGTTTTGACTTTTTGACGCACGGGGTTGCTATGGCATTACAGGCCCAAATAAGGCCCGTTCCAGAAAAATGGTTCAAGCCCACGCAGGGCAGAGCTGATTTTGGTTAGGCTAGAATCGTTCTGTCTCCGAAACATCATAATTAAATTTTTTGGCCTACTCATCTCCCCGTCACCGATCAAAATCATTTTTGGCATGGACTTTCAGATTTCTCCAACCAACAAGTGCAAAATAGCGAGACAAAAAAACAGTAACGAACTAATTAAGTTTCCTTTGCGCTCGAATGCATATGCAGATATGCTTATACCATACAGCCTATACATAATACATACACAAAGAACAGTTTCATGACATTTGCACAAAAAAAAGAGAACAGTTTCATGACACAGTAACAAATATAATAAGCATAATCTCAGAAAAAAAACTTACTAAACACATTCAGTCATCCTACGACTTAGAGGTTGTTCGGCTGGTAGAATGAATAGTACTCGACTGGTAGAATGAATAGTATTCTGTGAGAGGAAATAAGGCAAAACAAACCGAGATAAGTCAAACCTATATCAGTCGAACATCCTCTATTAATTTCCCGGCAACGGCCAGTAGGTGTGCGGCGGCGGTGCATCCGGATAGTGCCCGCCGGGGCGTCCGGAGGGAACTTGGATAATGTACGGCGACGGAGCCGCCGGCGTCACTCGTGGAGGCGGCGATGCGTCTCCTTTCCTCTGCGGCAGGGGAGGGTCTGGAAAGGGACGGACGACGGCGCTTTCACCTAACAGCCGCGCCGCCGACGCCATCGAGGAGAGCGTCAGTAGCAGCAGCAGGAGGAGGAGTGCCGCGGCGGCGGGTGTTGCGGATGCCTTGTGCGCGGCCATTGTTGGATCCGAGCTCGCTACCCGTGGCTGAGCTTCTCTGCGGATCCGGCCGGTGCGGTGGTGCTCGGTTGTGTTGCACGGAGCCGGCTATATATAGCATAGTGCACGCTCACTATATGGCTCGAAGTGGAGTGCGGCGGTTGCTGCGGCCTAAAAATAAACCGTGCCGCCTTAAAAAAACAAAATGCTTGATCGCTCAGCCATATATGTAAAGGATTTTGGATCGACCTAAAATCTTGATGATATGAAACAGAATAAAATTTTATATAATTAACCACCGGAATTAATTAGAAAATAATATTTGGTATCCACTCACACCACAACCGATCAAAATTAAAGTTTTGCCCAGGACAAAGAATAAATCTGTACGAAACAAAGATGTTCTTGCTATATATATGTTCCAAGACGAAAACATGACAATTTTACACGAGCAATTTTGCTGCATATATATAATTATTCATCAGATAAATCACATTTTTTCTCGGCTCCTCGATCGGCACTGACGGCTAGTAGACACGCGGGGCCGGCGACACGGACGCGCCGGGGTGCCCGGTGGGCACGTGAATAAGATTGAGCGCATCAGCCGTCGGAGTCGAGGTTGGAGGATGGTTCGGTGGCCGCGGGATGATTACAGGATCGCTGTGACCGGGGAAGGGAGCGGTCCTTCCGACCAGCCGCCGCGCTGTCGCCGCCGCCGGAGTCGAGGTCGGAGGATGATTCGGCGGCCGCGGGATGATTACAGGATCACTGTGGCCGGAGAAGGGAGTGGTCCTTCCGACCAATAGGCGCGCAGTCGCCGTCGGAGTCGAGGTTGGAGGATGGTTCGGCGGCCGCGGGATGATTACAGGATCGCTGTGGCCGGGGAAGGGAGTGGTCCTTCCGACCAGCTGGTGTGCTGTCGTCGCCGGAGTCGAGGTTGGAGGATGGTTCGGCGGCCGCGGGATGATTACAGGATCGCTGTGGCCGGGGAACGGAGTGGTCCTTGCGACCAGCCGGTGCGCTGTCGCCGCCGGAGTCGAGATCGGAGGATGGTTCGGCGGCCGCGGGATGATTACAGGATCGCTGTGGCCGGGGAAGGGAGTGGTCCTTCCGACCAGCCGGCGCGGGGTCGATGCTGAGGGGTGGGTCGGCGGCAGGGGGACGATTATGGGATGATGAGGGATGGGAGGAGGCGTCCTTCCAGCCGGCAGGCGCGCCGCCGCCGCCACCGCGGCAGAGGAGAGCATCAGCAGCGGAAGCACGAGTAGCGCAGCCGCGGCGGCGTTCTTCTTGAGCGCTGCCATTGCCTGAGAGCTGCTTCAATTCTGGCTGGGTGCTTCTTCGTGTGTTTGCAACGCTAGCTGCGCTCATGGGGTGTTTTTATAGTATGGGGAGTGTGTAGTGGACAGAGGAGCAGCAGGGGTGCAGTAACTGTGCATTCGAGAAGGATCTCCTCATTTTCTGCTATGCGATAATGCGATAATGATGGTATTTTACGGTGCTTAATTGAGCTACTAGGATTTGCGTCGGTAAATAGGGAATCCGTTCGTTAAATAAAAATCGTTTCGGTGCGTTAAAGAGGAGCCAGCTTATTCTGTGCGACCCGGCCCCGCTCCGACATGTTTATTGCCTTCTGGGCTTGAGACATGAGGCCCGAAAGAAAGTGGAGGAAGGGCACGGCTTCCTGTCACGCGGCAAGCACGCTACCCGTGCGGCCTGCTACGGCCTCGCTGTAATGTATTGGGCTGCAGTGGTCCACACATTTTTTGTTTCATCTCTTAAAATGTGTTAACGTTTTTATGATTTTAATTTTTAAATCTGATCACACCAGTACACCACTGTACTCCATACAATGTAACCTACAAAACTAGATCCATGATGCATATGTTTCAGAATTTTTTTTTATGAAGTAGCAACCAAGGGCAGATCTAAGGGGGGCTCTAGCCCTCCCTAAAGAAAGAAGATGAGAAAAAGAGAGGAAAACAAGAAGTGAATATGGAGAAGGAAGAAGAACCAAGCTCCCTCCTAGATTTTGATCTTGCCACCACCGCTGGTAGCAACTTATGTTGAGGGTGTGTTTAGTTGAGAGAAAAATTTGAATTTTTTTTCTCCCTTTCCAAGGCCTATAGGAGGATTAAACATAGAATAATTACAAAACTAATCACACGAATAGATGGGAAATCGCGAGATGAATCTATTAAGCCTAATTAATCAGCTATTAGAGATTGTTTACTGTAGCACGATGTTGTCTCACAAATTGAGGAATAGGTTATGGAATGAGTTTTGTGAGTTTTGTCATTAATCTATATTTAATACTTCTAATTAATGTTCGAAGATTGATGTGATGGATGGTTAGAGAAAATTTTGGGAACTAAACGAGGACTGAATGTGTAGTAGCTAGTTGTGTTGAGTGTGTAAGGGCACTCCCAATGGTGCATTAATGGTTAGAGAAATGGTGATGTGGCAGCCTAGTTAATGAGGAAAGAGATGGAGAATCATAGAAATGGTTTCTTCATGAAGAAACCAAGTCTTCTCTTGAACCAATGCACCAAGAAACCATGAAATTGCCATTGGGAAGAAACCACTAGTTTCTAGAGGACTCATGTCACTCTCTCATTAGAGGAAGAAGTTAGAGTTAAGAGAGAGAAAGAGAAAACAATTATTACTTGAAAACACTACCACTGTGGAAGATAGTTTTTATAGATGATTTCTTATGCTATGGAAATCGTGCCAGTTTCTTTCATTGGGACTGCCCTAACAACTTATGTGTAAAGCTATCAACAAATATATAAATAGATTGCTACAAAATATATATTGCATAAAGTTGCTACGTTGTCTCTACATATATAGGTTCATATCAAATATATTGCATAAATTTTTATTATATCTACATACAAGTTGTTACACATTTTTATATATAAAGAAGAAGTACAATATATGTTAGTACATAGACTTATATAATTAACTTTGATGCATCACCGCTATATATTGATTTTTAAGGTAAATCATTATATAGCATACAAGCTATTACACTGTATCTATAAAAGTTGTCTTCATAAGACTGACTCCAGCGGGTGCTCAACTGGCATGCATCTTCAAAATGAGGGAAAAAGGAGCACTATTGCAGCTCCAGCAGCTACCGCAGCAGCTGCTGCATTTTGCAGAGAGGCCACCGCCGTGCCGCATTCTTGGGGGTGTCCGCGGCTTTCCCCATCCCAACCGCCCGCGGGCCCCATCGTCGTGGCCTCCTCCGCTTGCTCCACCACCGCTTGCTCCGCCCGCTGCAGAGTCCGCCTCCTCCTGCCCCGTCCGTCGTCTCTCCTCCTCCCGACACGGCGCACCGCGGCGGCCGCGCAAGCCACCTCGGCTAGATCCGGTCGGGCTCTGCCTTGCTCCTCTGCCGGCGCCGGCTCAGGCTCGACGTAGATTCGGCCGACAGCGAGCTCCCTCCCCTCCGCGCGTTGACCTACAAGCGGCGACGTCGGCTGGAGCCTGCTCCCCTGCCTGCTCCGCTCCCCTTCGAGGCCGCGCCCTCGAGGAGCCACCGGAGCTGCCGTGCACGAATCCTCTTCGGGGCGGAGGATTCGGCGTTGCGCGCCGGGAGGAGGCTCGTCACGGGCCGTCGGGCCGCCGCGTCGTTGGTTTCCCTCTCTCCCTTCTCGCGGCCGCATCGACGACGTCCGTCCCGCCGCCCTCCGCCTCCTTCACCCGCTCGCCACCCACCAGTGCACGTGAATCAAGCCGCTGTCTTCGCGTTGAGGCGGCGGACGATGGCGTGGTCGGTGTCCGGCGACGGCGGGGCTAGGTGCGGCAGTCCGCGGCGACAGCGGGCGGGGAGAAGGCGAGCGCGGCACAGAGGAACTCCTCCGGCGGGTCGGCCGTGAACGACGACGTGTCACACCTGATTTTCCGAAGAAAACCAAATGCATCTCATATGTGTGCCAGGATCTCAATTTCACACATACGATAGACATAATGAGTGTAATAACAGAAACAATGCTAAAAAACGTACAAGAAGAGGTTTATTAACTTTTATTACACTCATGGATAGACACAAAGGTCTTTACACGAACATCGTTAACTATGTCGACGCAACTCCATCTTCAACTCCACAGACATCTGACTGGGGGAAACGCATCCTCAGAACTCATCGAAGTCGCTGAAGTACTCTTCTCCAGTGTTCTCCTCTAAACAGCGGGTAAACAAGGGTGAGCACACTTATGGTTAGAGCTCAGCAAGTGGGGGAAAAATGGAAGGCTATCAAGGATAGGCTAAGAGTTTGCAGCGGTTAGCATTTTAATGTTGGTCAAATTTTATTAGCAAGCACCTATTTACTAGGTGTAAGTTCATACCATCCCAAAAATTAAGCTTTAGAAAACATTATCTCAAAACCATATAAAACCATGATTTAATTCCATCTTCAAGTTGACTTATCATGTGAGGGTCCAGGCCGCTCTTGACCGTAAGCACGGCTGATCGATCAGTTTTTACTCTGCAGAGATCGTACACTTTACCCACAGTTCGTGTTCCCCATGTTGCCCGGGTTGATCAGACCCTTAAACACTTCCGAGGTGAGTGGCTAGGGGTCCACTACGAAACCTTTACAAAGATATGCAGAAGACCAACAACCCGCGATAGTTACAGCAGCGGAGCGGACCATAACCCTGCCTAGTGGTCAGCACCTTAGCAAAGGCTGCTACCCCAAAAGAACCGGGCTATACCCCTTCAACTCCGGCCCCTGTGCTCCTTTCGGATAAGGTTGTCAGATAATTCCACACACCTAATTAATTGGCTAAGCCAGAGCCATATGGACTGTGGTTGCACTGTTTTCCTGGGTAGTTCTCCATGTTCCAATTAAAATATATGATCTTGTTATTATCAAAGTTCACCAAAGTTATCATGATCATCATTCATCATTTTGTAAAATTCCATTTGAACCATCCCAAGGTATAGCAACTAAGCATTTCTACCCAAAACATTTATTAAAAATGGTTGTTCAAGGTAATGGGGATAAAAATCTAGTCATGTCCTTAAAAAGGTGATTTTCCCATCAATTTATGCATAGCAATATTTAAATGTAAATTTAGTTATCATGCAAGTTGTGTGGGGCAAAATAGAATATGCAGGGGAGGAAATCCACTTGCCTTCCTTGCTTAAACACTGGGATTCTTCTTCTTCAAAAACTTGTTCTTGATCTTCGATCGGAAACTCAGCACCCACTGGTACGATATCTACGCACACAGCAAAAATCATACAATAAATAAAAATAATACATCAAACATTACAAAAGGTTAAAACAAGCTTCTAAAACTGACGGGCTTAAAGAGACGGTCGCGTGGACACTAAGAACGCTTAAAAAGGACGAGAGACGCAAAAGATATGGTTAAAACAAGATTCAGGTGCTAGATTGTAAGAAAACTTGGGCTCTAGGGGCTTATCTGCAAGAAACCAGGGTCCTAAACATAATTATGCGTATAAACTCAAGGTTTATACCGTAAAAGGACAGGCTTGGACCTCGGGCTGGAAAACCTAAGAAGCCTAGGGGTTAAAACGGAAAAACCAGGACCTAACTGTAAGATTCTTTGACGGTGGGAGGGCATTCTTGTGATATTAGAAAACCCAGGGTTTTTTTTTGCAAAGTGACAGAAGCCGGCCCGGGGTTGAGAGTTACTTCAAAGTTTGACCTGGCGGGGGGGGGGGTGGATCTGGACCACCGATCCTTGATCGGATGGCCCTGGTGGCCTGCAAGCGGCGGCTCGCCGGGAGATCGTCGGAGACGGTCGGAATTGGCCTCCCGGCCACCAAACTCGATGGGAAAGATACCAAAACAAAGAGGAGAAGGTGGGGATCTCACCTGGGGGCTCGGAACCGAGGGGAAAGAGGTGGAGAGGGAGATCGTCGGCGGGCGGCGGAGCTCCGGCGGCTCGGTCGGGGCGGTGGCGCTGTGCGGGCAAGGAGGAGAGGAGGAGAGGTGCGGAGTGTAGAGGAGCTCGGGGCGCCCATTTATAGGGTAGAAGGGGGAGAGGGGGAGGCCGGTGAGGCGGTGGGGATTTCGGTGGCCGCCATTAATGGCCACGACGGAGCTCGGTGGGGAGGATTTTTTTTTGACGGTCACCGGGGGTGAGCGCGTGATTGGTTGCAGAACATCCAAAGAGCACGTGGCTGAAGATGATAGGGGTCGCGCAGTTGTTTTTGTGCATGACAGGTCGCGCCTTAACGCAGTCCATTCATCAAATCAGTAACAATTGCTTATTTGCAAGATCGATCTAGTTATCCAAAGCAAAAATCAAAACAAAAACAAATGATCGTGCTATTATAAAGTATGATTAGCATAGTGAAGCTCAATGCATGACAATGGCGGCACACACGCACGATCATCAGATTTATGTCGACCAAGTACGTGTCACCTTTAGCAGGCCGCTGTCAGCAGCGACGGGACTCAATCGCTCGTGGTCACTGGCGGTGGCGGAGCGGTGGCGGTGGCGGGGGGTCGCTAGTCATGGAGTTCGGTCCATTAGGAACCTTCCTGAGAACAGAGAAGTCGTCGGTGCTTGTGCCCGCTGATGGCGGCGGTGGTGGATCACTAGTATCGCGGTTCGGTCCTGTGGGAACCTTCCTGAGAACAGAGAAGTCGTCGGTGCTTGTGGCCGCTGATGGCGGTGGTGGCGGCGGGGGATCGCTCGTCATGGAGTTCGGTCCATTAGGAACCTTCCTGAGAACAGAGAAGTCGTCGGTGCTTGTGGCCGCTGATGGCGGCAGCGGGGGATCACTGGTATCGCGGTTCAGTCCAGTGGGAACCTTCCGTAGCACCGGGAGATCGACGACGGCGGAGCTCATGACCACTGGCGGCAGCGGCGGCGGGTCGCTGGTCTCACGGTTAGGTCCAGTGGGGACCTTCCGCAGGACCGGGAAGTCCCCCGTGCTTGCCGGCGGCGTGTGGCTGAAGCGGTGGAAGTGAGCATCAACGGCAGGAGGAGCAGAGGCAGCAGCGCCACGGCGGCGTTCTTGTGCCCGGCCATGGCTTAGGTTGCTACTGAAACTCTGGAAGTTCTTGTGCTTGTGGGTGTCGTAGCAACGCTCCGCGGTGCACGTATTTATAGGGGCCTGTGGCAGACTGGCACTGCATGCGAAGCTTTTAAAAATAGCACGTTGATAATTTGTTAACACTGAAACGATTACCTGCTGGCAGTAAAATCAGAATAATGACAATAAATTCAGAATAAGTGACACGACAAATTTAGCACGGTTACCTAATATTAGGAGGTAGGTCTGGACGCCGAGCCAGCTCGGCTCTGCTTGGTCCAGCTCATTAGTCTAACGAGCTGGCTTGGTTGGCTTGTTAACAAAACGAGCAAAAAAAAATGACTCAACTTGGCTCGTTAGTAGCTTGAGATAGTTTGTTAGGCTCACGAGCTGAATGTTAAATTAGAATTAACATCCCAATATATATACATTTTTTAAAATTAGTAATTACAAACTTCTAAAAGTTAAATTTCACAGCATATGAAGCATCTCTATATGCACCATGCAAATTTAGGCTAGGATTGACATCCCAATATATATATATATATATATATACACACATTTTTAAAAATTAGTAATTATAAACTTTTAAAAGTTAAATTTCACAGCATATGGAGCATCTCTATATGCACCATGCAAATTTAGGCTTGGTTTAGCTTTGATATCTCGGCTTCCTATGTGGAATCTTTTGCTTTCTAGCTTGTTTGGCTCACGAGCAGCTTGCGAGTTGGCTCGAGCCAGCTCATTAACAAAACGAGCAAAAACAGTTGCTTGGCTCGTTACAAATTTGACCGAGCCGAGTCGAGCTACGAGCGAGCTGAGCCAGCTCACGAGTTCCTGGCTCACGGTCCAGCCCTATTAGGAGGTGTTTGGATGGAGCGGTAATAAGGTAAATGGAGCAAGCCAAATAGGTAGGAGCAAATGTGTGGAGGTAAATGTGTAGCCCCTCAAATTTCATTTGCCTCTTAAAAGTATTAAATTTAGGATAAATTTATAGTGGAGCTCACAAAAAGGTGCTCAATTAGTGCACTCTCTCCTCTCCTACACGGTTATTAAATGTTTATCCCACCAACATTTACCTCTCAATTCAAACACCTCAATGAAGCAAATTTACTAAGAGCAAATGAGAGAAGCAAAACATTTACCTTAAGACAAATATTTACCCTAACAATCCAGACACGCTTACCACCGGTCGCTCAATCAGTGTCGCTGCATTTTTCTCTGAACCCGGTTTTGCTTTCCATCCTGGCCGTGCTGCATGCACCAAATCAATTCAAACCAACCCAAAAATAGGAATGATTTACTCTCTAAATACTTTTCGTTGGGCGGGCTTTGATTGGAATTAGGAGGAATGCAGACCCAACATATAAATGAGCCACGTACGGTAAAAAAATTCACTACATCAACCAAGGAGAGTTTCTCAAAAAAAAAAAAAACCCCCAAGGAGACCATGAATGTCCCAAAATGTGAGGATTATGCTAAACACTGTCAGAACTTATCCCTTCGTCCATATTATTAGTC